>OY720425.1:44882203-47282203 GCA_963082815.1 Melanotus villosus
GATCCTTAATTTCAAAGGAATATGTGAAATTATATAAAATGATATCCTAATTTGGTAATCAAATCTTGTATAACACTTGCAAAGTTTGCTTGACAATCGAGTGTCCCCAGGTTCGAACCCAGGCATGGCTACAGTTGAAATTTGGAGCGCGGTTGGCGTTACGTTGAGGTAGATTACGGCTAATTGCACAAAACTTTTGTTAAATTGATGAATGATCAAATTGACAAAATAGTGTGGGATTCTATGAAAGCTAAACGTAGCCTTTGCACAATTTCTTTATTTTATTACATTATTTCATAAATAAGTATTTTTCAAAACTGTCTCAAACGTCTGCCGTCGTTGTCGTACTTTTCGCGCACCCCACTTACTACTCACTCACCTAATGCACGTCGGACCCCCACCTGAACATCGGTCGTCTGCTATAATTCCCACAAGAGCATCAAATGAATCACTCGTTAAAATGCATAAAATTTTAACAAACGTTTTGTGCAACCCACGCTAAGTTTAGAAAGTTTAGTTGTCGATACAACTAAAGTGTGTTGCATAATCGAACGGTGTAGATGACAAAATATCTAACTAACTGTATCATCTTTAAAATGATTAAATTAAATTCGGCGGTAAAATTCCAATCTACTAATATCATAAATTGAAGCGATCGTGTAAACTTCGAATACAAATCAAATAGTAACGACCGATTTATGGGGCATCAATATCTGATGTATACAAAACTAACAGTAAAATTTGCAGCCTACAAAACACTTTACTATTGCCAATAATTTGTAAATATCGTACATACATCGAAGGTCTATTTTCTATATAAAAATTGTTATTATTATTTGGCCATAAAATACTTTTACGCATTTTATACTTCCTTCCTCATAAACAATAGATTATCATCGATTATCATACGTTTTTAATCGCAAAATATAAATTAAAATTTTAAATTACAAGAATATATTGGAAACTGTCAAAGTCTCCCGACAATTAAAAAGTGTAATAACAAAATCACCCATTTGGAATTACCAATCATTGACATGTTCGTCTGGAAATGTTTTACGTATCAAGAGTCATAACGGAAAAACTATTTACGCTCAATATTGATTTCGTGAGTAATACGCATGTAAACCTTCCGTTCTTATTACATATTTATGGATGTATTTCATACATAAAAGGAATTTTATTTGAATCGAAATAATATAGATAAATTGAACACTTATTTGCTTCTTTTTGAATAGAAACACCCACGGAATTCATATTATTTCTAAATATGCGTAGTTTCGTGTTATTACGGAAGTTTTCTAATAAAATTTGAAATTTTTATTAATGTCAGCATAATTTTGGAAATATCAGAAATTGCATTTACAAATTAAACCGTAAAAATCATATATTACCAAAGAGTATAAAAATATTAGAGAAGCAACATCAGTAAGTTCGCCCGTACATACTTCACGTTTGAATATAAGCAACACATAGAAGGAGATTGGAAAACTTCACGCAACATCAGTAAAAGACCGAAATGTAATTTCTTTAAGCACGCTGCCTCACTACGTATGGAAACACAGGTGTTTACTTACATAGCTTAACAGGGCATTCTGCTTTAAAATTGCATACGAATATCGAGCAGTTACTGTAGTAAAACACAAGCGTTGGATGAAAAATTGCATGCCAAAGCATTTTGTTCCAGATTTCACTACCAGAAAAATAATTAAATACTTGGACAGGCCTAACGGTTTGAAGGTTTTAAGTGAAACACTGCATTTTAGAAGAGTGAGCCTCTACACATTTTATACTCATTGATAATATTAGTATTTAATTCTTTTAATATTTTTATAACCGATTTTTTTTTAGATGATTTTCTCAATTAAAAAAAAAATTTAGGAGAGCCAGTCGTAACCCATGCTCATCCTTAATTCAAACAAACGATTTTAAGCCAAACAATATTTCTTTTGACCTTCGATTAACGGCATTAACGCTTGATTTACAAAAAATTGTCAGTTCAGTACGATTTGTTGTAAACTTTGTCACAGTATTGACGGCTTAAATTTAGAACATTTTATATTAAATCGATTGTAAATTAAACAGTCGATAAACAATTCAAGCTTGAAATTCAGAATTAGAACCGTGAATAATTTATCAGTTCCCGGATCTGTTTTCTGCCACAATCGTTTTACCTGATGGAAGCGTCATCAATTTATACTCTAACCTAAACCTATTTACTTAAATTTCAGACGAAAATTTCAAATAAATGTAAAATATGCACGTCTGTAGCCAACATAAAGATAAATGTATAACAATACATGTGCTTAGATAGACGTAGCACCTGGGGATTTGGAAGGCCACCTCGTCTAGGCTGTCTGATGGTGTGAGCGGTGGACGCTCGAATAAACGACTCGGCGCCAGCGTCAAGGCGGCGTTGGTGTAGCGCGAACAAGGGTTGTTGCGGCGCTGGCGCTGCTGTTGCTGTTTCTTTTTCTTGTCCTCCTCGGCTCTCCGAAGATTGTGTAGCCGGAAGAAGTACATAGACATTCTGCATGAGCATCGTCAACGTCAATATCCTAAACAATACACAGATACTCTACATAAAAACGACAGACGAACAAGCAAAGCCAGAAACGTGGATAATTAAAAAATTTCCATCGGTGCTCAAGTGAAAACAAAGCGTGCTAAACAATTAACATCAGAATACGAATAACACTCATGCAGTTAGAATTTTAGACTAGCTACTTACATACGATTGTTAAAAACATGCACCGAATGGCGAATTAGAGCTAAGTCGGAGGAATATTTTTGCAAAATAAAAATTTTTCGCCATTATCTCTTGCATAAACAAGCACAAGTCTGTGTATACTATACAAGTATCAAGCAGAACATCCGCACTAATTATTATGATATAAGGAAAGTACTCGTATACAACTACCCTGGCAAATAAAATCAGTTATCATTATACAAGAAACTTTTCAATAACGTGTATCCAAGATAATGCCATTTCGTTTTAACTATCGGGCTCAACATGGAGTTAAAACTGACGCAAAGTAAAATTCAGCATTTAGATCAACCTCCTTTTGATATTCAGAGTTGGGCTGAACCAAGCAGATAATGAAAAAAGTTTCGCGCTGTTTAGTTGTGCCCTCGAAGATGTACTTCATTTATACACACCAGTTGTCCCTACAATATATTTCATTGCATATTTTACTAGGCCTACTTTTTTTTTGTATTAAATTTTATACCAGTTTTTTTTCTGTTATAAGTTACTTTATATGCATTGTTGTTTTTGAAATGTTAAGACTCTGATGGTCAATAATCTACCTGGGGAATCGGGTTACAAGGCCTTCCTTGACCCGATAAAAAAAAAACTCGGTGAGACCGGTGGTGCACCTGGGTTGACAAGGGAAACTCATCTCTTGTACCATTGCGTCATTGGCTCTCTGGGTATTGAATAATGATTATAATACGCTTTTATTTTAATTATTTAACACAAATAATATCTAAACTAAAAATATTAATGATACTAGAAGAGTCGTTCAGACATCAAGGCTTGCATTCTTTAGCTTTAGAAAATGAATTTTACAAGATGGGTATTACATTGATATTTGTGGATTTTTCATCGCGCTGTTTCGTCGAAAATAGGCGCCCGACGGGACAACCGTCTATTTACAGCTTCCTGATTCTCAGACGATTTACAAAAATTATCTAGTACTTCCTGCGAGTTATATAAAGGATGCTAACATGGGCTTCAGCAGGCAGCCAAACCTTCGCTGTATATAACAATGCGCGAGCTACTTTTTGTAGTATTAATTGTACTTGCTTTAATCTCAAGTACCGTCGCCGTTCTTGCTTGCTCAATATTTACCTATATAATGTGGATACATAGCACTTGTATCGAGTTTGGTTAGTAACGTAACCTGGTCAGAGTCAGAGTATTTGATCCAGTTTATCCCTAGGTAAGTCGACCAACGTCTTTTAGCACAGAAAATCAATAGAAATCCAAAAATGAAGAGCTTGCACAGAACATATGGATGACACTCAAGACTACCGTTGAGGAAACAACAAAAGAAACCAACTATAATCAAAGATCAATAAAAAAGAAACAGTGCTGAGAACAAGAGGTATAAACAATTAAAGAGAATATGTACCAAGATTCAAAACCATGCTGAAGGAAACAACACCAAAGATCTTCTTCAGGCTGTAAAGAAAATAATCAGACGTTATGCACCTCGTACACGGACTGTTCACAACGAGGATGGAAACACAATAACTGACATCAAGGAAATAATGGAAGAATCGAGAACATACTGCGATAAGTTGTTTAACAGCGGACGATAATAATTGTTGAATTTTCAAGAACCTTCGATACTGACAGGGGAAGTAGAACAAGTCACAACAAAAACTAAAGCCTAAGAAATCCCCTGGTCTTGATGGAATAAATGCAAAAGTCATACAAGCCGCAGGTGAACTGGAAATTGAGAATACACATATATAATAGTCAAACGGGTCTTGGAACGCGGGAGATGGCCTGATGACTGGATAAAATCTACATTCATACCAATTCGCAAGAAAGCCTCCAAAGAAAAATGTGGAAAATATCGTCTCACTGCCTTGATATCCTATGCAAGCAATATACTCCTACGCATCATAAATTAAAGACTAAAGGCTCACTTAGCATGGCAAATCTCATCAGAGCAGGCTGACTTCGTTAAGAACAGGGAAACATGGGAACAAATGTTAAACATCAAGCAAATCATTGGAAAATCACGAGAATTCCAGAAGCAATCTACATTTGCTGTGTCGATTACCAGAAAGCTTTCGACAACATTCAGTAAAGTGAGCTATGGAGATATGGAGAATAATCATGGAAATGGGAGTACCGCCCCACCTCATTGCACTAATCCAACTGCACTGTGGAAGCATTGCGGTAGTACAAATAAAATATCGACCCTCAAATCTTGCCAGATAAATAAGGGAGTGCAACAAGGAAGTATTATGTCCCCAATCTCTTCTATATATTCGGAGAATAATGCGAAGAACTGGGACAAAGGATTTACTATCAGCGAACATAAAATAACCAATGTAATATACGCAGATGACACCGTCCTATTTGCAAATAACGCAGAACTTCTTCATATACCAGAACAGGAACGCCATAATTATGGTCTAGAAATGAACACAGACAAAACAAAGATCATGATCATCGACAGGAGACGCGGTCTTCCTATCATATCTTCCTTCTATTAGTATGAATACCAAAGAGATGCTTACAAAAAGTCGTGGGCCCTAAAAATTAAAGACATTAAGAAAATCGACGACTTTGAAATGTGGGTCTGAAGAAGACCTGTCACAAATTGTAAATCAACGCATACGGAAGTTCTTTGGGCACATTGCTCAACAACGAAGGCCTAGAAAGAGCAACCACAGAAGGACAAATAGAAGAAACCAGAGCTCGCCGGAGATCAACGAGAAGATGATTAGATCAAGTCAAGAATACCACCAACAGTACAGTTCATCAAGCTGCAAGAAACATAAGAAACATAGAAAGATGGTGAGAAATAGTTCACAGAATAGGAAACCAAGTCAAGAGATCAGAACTCTTCTCTAAAGAAGAAACAATGAAGAAGAAGGAGTCGACCAGGTGACATTTTTTCAACGTGTCTTAGAAGGTTAAATATATTGTAACAATTAAGCGAAATTTGAAATGCATTCAATCTATTCAATTCACTCGCACTCGCGGTTGATATGACGTCAGTTATCAAGGTTAATGGACTAACAAGACACGTGTATGCTCATCTTACAGAATGTTATAAGAATTCAAGATAAGGCACGTATAAGAAGTGCAATGTACTAAAACTGGACACCTCATACGTGCTTCTATGCAATTCTGCACTTCTCACGCGCATAAGATAAGATACTGAATATTGGAAGAAGAGAGTAAATTTATTGTCTGTATAAATACCAAGCGAAAATACATTAGAGGCATGGTTTATATCCGGCCATCAAAGTTGTAGTATGTACGACACAAGTGACACCCTTCAAGACGATCTTCCAGTAAACAATTTTGTAAGATTTTTTTATATTAACTTAAACTATAGCTCAGGACTAAAATATTTGTGTGAATTGTTTAAATTCTTTTTATGGACTTAACCGTTTTAAATGTGATTGGGACTTGGTATAATTTTGTATAACTTTACTTTGAATTGGGATTTATATTATTTTGTAACACTAAAGCACATACATGAAATACATGATGTTAGTTAAAATTAAATTTTGAATAAAAACCTCTCGTGAAAAGCCAAGCAATATTGAAGTGGCGACGTTGGCCAAAGACTCTACCTAAATTATTAAAGTAACTTATTTATATCAATTTCTAACAATAAACCAAGCCCCGACTTCGCCACAATATGTTCGTTAATTATTAAGAATACATTTCAGACATTTACCTATAAGCATATAAATTACTTAAAACGGCAATAAAAGCGTAACTGGGAATCAACTTTTGAATCATTCGCACTGTAATAGTGAAGCAAAAATTGCACGTAAGTAACCTAAGAATTTAAGAACAACGGTGTTTTATCAGTTCCGCATTTGTTATTGTTATCACGTTCAACCATAGTCTAACATTATTAAGCGAGAAAACTAATTGAGTTTACGGCATTAAATGTACCCACCCTTGTTACGGTGAAAACTATAACATAAAAATTCAGACTAAAATACATTTTTCTTAAGCACATCTAATCTACCTAAGGTTGTCACTTTCATCAACCGTCTGAAACAGTTAAAATCATCCTTAAAAGCCTAAAAACTTTCCAAATTGTAAGGATTACAATATTAATATATAAATAGAAATGATTTACAGACAAATTTAAGGTGCCTAAAAATCAATAATTTAGAATGAGCAAACATTTGAGAGCAGCACTCAGCATAAGAGTATAAAACTACGTGACCGAGCATTAATTTAAAAAATGTAATCACAAACAACTGTTTAACATTCAGAATTAATTAAAGTATCATGTAATCTTACGACTGTTTTAAATTATATCATTACAGCAGATGACGCAGTTTAGGGATTGGTTTCTTTTGCCCCCCGTAACATCTTTATAAAACAAAAACTTGCAAACAAGAACTTCAATATGAAATTTACAGGGCAGTTACCCCGAGTCAACTCTCAAACGACTTACAGTTTTCCACAGCTGCTGGAAAATTGTAATAAACTTTACTTGTTTGGTACATTGTCTTATCTACTAATGAAGCAGATTCATGCTTGGGTTGCTGGAAACAAAAAGGGCATATAATAAGGACAAAATTCGCCGTTTAAAATACGATATAAACCAGAACTTATACCTCAAGCAAATGTCAAAGTCTTTTGTATCGAGAGCAATTGAGATATGTACGTCAGGACATACCTACAACAATTATTAAATGATCAGAAGCAAAATTTGCTTTATACCTAAACATAAACCCCTCCTACGTGAATATTTATTACGAAAATGATGGTAAAGACTGTTAGGAAAAGGAAGCCTTTGTTGTAACAAACTACTAAACCGAAATTTCAAATACTAACTAACACACCAAAAAGTAAAATACAGAGCATTAAACTCGAACCAAATTCTGAAACTTCGCTACGAATATGCAGAACCACAAATTTTCAAATTCAACAAACTTGTTACACATGTTTCCAACATCAAAACTGCCTTAACATCGTAATACGTATCATCTTTTAGTAAAGATCGCGACAACAAGCTTGTCGTTTTGTATAGATAAGGGGGAAGGGTTCCGAGTTCTAACAGGAAATACGAGAGCAAAAGTTTTAGCTAAGATGGTTTGAAACACAAGAGCCACAGTGCATTAAAATTTAATGTCGTTACACGACCCCTTATAATTATTCTCTAAAGGATTAGGGGTTCTTATTTGAACGTGGAAGATCCAAAACCACAGATTTGAGAATAACTTCTTACGGTTCCTAACAGAGCAAAGCCCAAAAATTGTGAAAATTTAATAGAATACCCAAAAATTTTTGTTGAATGTTTGAAGAGGTTTACCTTTACCTCATTTTAAGAAGGAATAAGGAATAATATACTATTTTTGGAAGACAATAGCTTCCAATTATTATTTAATTCCGTATTGATTCCTTTGGGTAGGCGCGCGAAGCAATAACGATGAAGAGGGTCTACTGCGTACTTCTACACAGCTATTTTAAGAGGAGACATACGTTAATTACAAAGGGACTGATGATAAAATGATTAAGAACTCCTATTTTCACCAAGTCTAGCTGTTTCTCAATCGTAACATATATTGCGTCTACTGCTTCTGTGATTTTCAGAGATGTTTGTTTAAATTGTATACAGAATATATTAGTAATGGGTGTATTATGAAAATAAATTGATAGATAAGTATGTTGTAAATTTTAAATTTAAACAATTCATGCAAATTCTGGTTTCATTTTATTCGAAACTTATCCAAAATTCCTGTTGAAACTCAAGGAAATCTAAAAGTCCCAAGGCAAATTAAAGGTCAAGAGAGTTCTTAAGAAAATTCAAATAACCACAGATCAATAAAATTACCAATTAAGGTAGGCTGTGAAATTGAATTATTTTGAATTGGTACTTTAGCCACATCCACAGAATGACATTTTATAACGTTTGTAATTTGACATTTTTATTGTAAACAAAGTTTATAACCTTAAATTGAAACTGAAATGTCATTCTGTGGATGTGGCTAAAGTACCAATTCAAAACAATTCAATTTCACAGCCTACCCTAATTGGTTTTTTTATTGATCTGTTGTTATTAAGAAAACCAAACAAGAAAAAGACTAGCAATTACTTTCACAAGTTTACTGAACAGTATCAGCCGGCAGAAATACGACCACGGTTTCGTAGTTTTCTACTGTTCATCAGGTGTACCTATCCAGTTGGTATTGTCCAGCAGAAAAAGTGTTAACGAGGAACTAATAAAGTAGTACTACGGTGAGAGGCCCGTCAATACTTACTCAAAGGACTGAAGCTACAAAATTTATAGTTTACAAAACTTACCATTTCTAGAAACATAAATGTTTTTCGCAATACAAATATTTTTATAAATTATAATTTTGTATGTGCCTAAAAAGTTCTGAAAGGCTTTCTTACTAAATAAGTAACAGAACGAGCTTGTCATAAATGCAAGTAATGAAGTAAAACCGTCAAAAATCTTAGAAATCATGCAGAACTGTACTTAGAAAATTCAAACAAGATACAAAAATCCAGAGAAAAAAGAAAATTCCACTGATAAGTTAAAATTTGAAAATCCAAGCCATAATAAATTGAAAATAATTTTAAGAAAATCAACTTTCCTAAACAATTTTGACATTCTAGCAACCTTTTCGAAAGGAAAAAATATAAAGAAAAAACAAGGTATTCCTCAGATTTATAACTAAACTCCGAGGGCGTAAATTTTTTAAAAATCAAATGTTGATAATCTGGAAATTTCACATGATGCTGCATCATGTTATCATTACCTAGCCTCTCCTACTCTAACCATCACGAGGTAAATCCTGTCAACCCGATAAATTCGGTAGTATTGCTCGGGTTGACAGGTAACCAATCCAGGTGGGAGGTAAGATCGTGATCTAACGAAAGAATGAGAAATTACCAAACGACGACAAACACACGCGCGGAAAACTCAGAAAGACTTAAAGATGACGTACTTGAAAGGTGTTCACCGTATACATATATACCAGGAGCCCTTAAAACATTAATAAATATTATAGATAAATACAAAATAGACATAATAGCCTTGCAGGAGATGAGGTGGACAGGGCAAGGAATTGTAGAAAAACGCAACAACACAATTTATTATAGTTGCGGATTCATAGCGAATGAACACGTGACTAAGAAGTCACATGACTGATTTTGAAGCCACAAACGAAAGAATATATCGAATTCGCGTTAAAGGAAAGCAATTTAGCTACAGAATAATAAATGCACATGCACCGACCAAAGAAATAGAGGGTCAAGTAAAGAATAATTCTAGGAGCTGCTGGAAGCAACTAACAGGAAATGCCCACATGCTCAAACAAACAACGGAGCGATACTAATAAATTTCAGAGCATCGCTTAACACGATTATAGCAACGACCTGCTTTGAGCACAGAACGATACACCTAGGAGGCCGCCAGATAATAAAACTTTGAACGCCATAGACCACGTTCTCGTAGATGCACGATTAAATATACTTACTAGATACCAGAACATATAGAGGAGCGAATATCGACTCTAACCACTACATACTAGCAGAAAAGGTATGAAAAAGGATACCCAATCTACAGAAGGGAAAATGAATGTCTCCAAAAATATAACATAGAAACTCTAAAAGAAGAACAAACAGGCAACAGATATGCTAATCTGTGTCAGTGAGCATGAAAGTGGGCAGCGCAGGTATGCAAACACATCACTCGCGCTGACCACTGACCATGCTCCTGCTATTGCCGCTGCCCGGCGCTCCCTTCGTTGGCGGTATTTTGTGCGGAAGTCAAAGGATCGACAGCGCGAGCGCGAGTGAATGTTTACATTCTGCTCTCTCGGTTAGTTAAAAGCTAAGAAAAAGTTTCTCATGGCTACATTTAGGCCTCTACTAAAGAAGAAAAAAGCTTCAATTAGGTCTGGAGCAGGCGCTGACGACATATTTCAGCCAATATGGTTTGCGAACAATCTTATGGAAAGCTTTTTGGGGACAATTTATGACGTCGAGAAGACAATAAATACGGAAAACGATTACGATGAATTGATATCATCCACCATCTCCTCTTGCGCCGACGGCGTCTATTTTCTATATTTTTTCTTTTTAAAACACTCACATAGTTACATAAACAGCGCTGAAGCTGTACCTAATTCTACGTCTTCCATTGCCCGAGGTCGAATGCGAAGTATGAAGCGGCAATGTAAACACTCACTGCTTTCGACGCTGCCACAGAAGTATTTTGGGGAGTAAATACAGCAGCGCGAGGAGCAGTGGCAATGGCTGAATGTAAATGAGGCAAAAAAAAAGAAACACAGGTTCGACAAAGAATGCGAAGAAGCTGCTACAAAATCAAAAAATAGCTCATACCAAAAAATGTTGCAAAGCACCGCACCAGACAAGCCAAAGAAATGAAAGATAATACACAAAGCTAAGAAAAGGGCATACTTTAATTAACAACTCGCAGAAATAGAACAACTCAACAACCAAAATCTGGCATATAGATGGAAACATCGCAAGTCAAAAAAAAAATAGATGAGTTTTAATCCACTTCTAAACCTGAGGATAAATGAAGATGAAAGAAAAGAAGAAGGAGAAGAGGCCGAAACCATTAATATACAGCAGGAGGCGAATGTAAAAGATCAAGATGAGGAAAATATCCAAGCACCAACACTAGAAGAGGTCATAACAGCCATCCAAAAAACAGAAAGGCAACAAAGTGCCGGATAGTGACAACATACCTGCAGAGTTGCTCAAAAAATGAGGCAAGGAACTACAAAACCACTTCCTTGCGCGAATTGTGGAAATCTGGAATCAATTAGCTGTCCCTGCAGAGTGGAACCTCGGAATAATATGACCTTCACATATGTTGGTCCAATTATAGGGGAATAACCCTGTTCAATATCACGTATAAAATCTTCGCTAATGTTCTATATGCAAGACTACAACCATACGCAAGAAAAGATAGTGGGCAAGTACCAACGCAGCTTCAGACAAGAGAAATCCATAATAGACACTGAGGTAACTACTCCAAAAAAACAACTGAGTTCAACATAGACATCCATCATATCTTTAATAATTTTAAAAACGCATACGACGGTACGGAAGGAGAGAAGCTGTACTCGGCCATGAGAGAATTCAAGATACCGGAATACCCTGTACGGTTAACAGAGTTAACGTTGGAAAGTGTAGAACGCCAAGTAAGAGTATGAGGAGATCAAATCTGTGTCTTTCACAACACAGACGGGGACGCGCTATCATGCTTGCTCTTCAACCTAGCCCTGGAAAAAGTAATAAGAGAGTCAAGAATCGAGACATCAGGCACAATCTACGGAAAATCTCTACTATATACCTACAAAAACAGCTTTCGTCGCGTTAGAAAAAGCAGCAAGAACTGTAGGGTTGAAGGTGAACGCGACCAAAACGAAATACACGTGTATAAAGCGTGAAGGACATCAACCACGAATAAGACAAAACCTCACTATAGACACATACAACAGCGAGGTACTCCAAGAATTTATATATTTAGGGGCATCAATCAATAAAGAAAACAATAGGGAAGCTGAAATACAAAGAAAAATACTAGTTGCCAATAGGTGCTACTATGGGCTTCAAGCCAGCATAAATTCGCACAATGTATCCTGTAAAAGAAAGACTTAAATGTACAAAACACTTATAAGGTGTGTATATATGGGCAAAAACATGGACCATGAACAAAAAGGAGGAAAACTAATTAGGGTGTTTTGAAAGGAACGTGCTACGGAGAATATATAGTGCAATTAACCATAACCACGAGCTGTACGAGCTATTTGATGATGAGAATATTGTGAAGACGGGCGGTTGCGATGGATCGGGCATGTCCGAAGGCTCGAGAACAACAACTCACTCAAGAAAACAACTTTAATCTACCAGAAGGGAAAAGAACGGTACGGCGACCACACTTAAGACCTTAACCCGCTGGAGAAAGATTTAACGTCGTATGGGAGTACGAAACTGGAGACACAAGGCAAACAATCGAAGAGAATGTAGACGGATCCTGAGATTGGCCAAGGCCTGTAACGGGCTGTATCCTAACATGATAATGATGATGAAAGATTTAAATTAATTACAAAAGTATATTGAAAGACAAGTGTTACAATGACCCTTACTGTAATATGAGTACAGTTTGCGTAAACGAGCCCCAGGCGAGTTTCGCAATGTACGAATATTACAACTCGTCATTGTAACACATGTTTTTCATACTATTTTTCCTATTTCGCATAATTTATTTTAATTTAAAAAATTAATATTATGTAGAAATATTAAATGTCAAGGTTGGTAAGATTGACAGTTCCAATAAAAATTTGAAATTCAATTAACAATTTATTTTGACGTTTATTAAAAATATATCCGAAAGTTACATCTAACAAGATTTCTATCTCAAAATGGACGGAGAATTACAATGCACTCCTCCTGAGGTAAGAAACGTTGCCTCTAATGCAGTTAAATACATTTAATGGCAGGATTTTTACATATATGCAATAATGACAGATGTGTTTGACATATAGACTCAGTTACGAACGTTACAGATAAAATAATCCCTAAAAACAGCTGTACAAAACTTTTCATTGTAGCACTGTTTTTGATAAAAATAGTTGTACAAAATTCACTTTGTGAACGCGATATAGGAAAAACAAATTTCCTAGGAACAATTTTAACTCCCAAACTTTTGCTCTGAAACAAAATCTGCATAAAAGGTTTTAACTTACTTGTTTTTACGGTATTTGCTAATATTCGTATTTGAAGTACAGCTACTAAATTTCAGATTAATCATAATTAATTAGTATACAAATAATATCCGAAATACAAGTTCGTACAGAGTTAATTGCGCATACAATGTACTAGTTAATTAGAGCTTCGATAAAATGAGTTCAATAATTAATAACAACAGTACAAGATTAATTTATCCAAACTATATTAAATTACTCCAAGCACTGTTTCGTAACTATCCTATTTACTGAGAATTTAATAAAGACGTAATTATTGAAAATCGATAATTTCACCTATGAGCAAGAATTGGCTAATTTATTAAATCTACAGTAAATTAACTTGGCACGTCTGGCATTTTATTACTTATTATGATTTATTAAGGCTGTGATCTGAGATTTAGATATCAAAGTTTGAACACCGATAAAATAAGCAACCCCTAATATTAGAATTCAAAAATAATCAAATTGTGCCCCGGAAGAGTTTAATCTGAACTAATAAAGTGGCCTAAAATCATTTTAAATGGCTCGGAAAAGTCCCAATTTCTTCTTAGTTGTGTAAAACTTTTATAAAATTATAACAGCCGCCCACGTTTATATCAAACTAGCTTACCAAACACCAAAATATGAATGAAGTTATTTAAATTCAGCGAGCCGGTTTAAAGGTTAACCTATGAATAGAACAAATCTGAATATTTTTTATTACTTTTAAATGAAGTCAACCCGCCAAGGTATCGCTAAAAAACTTTTTGTATTAGCTGCATTTGTTGCAAGTAAAATTAGCTTTTAATGTATTTTAACGAATTATGAGAATAGCCCATATACAGAAAAATATAACCTCCACAGAGATTTGAACCACTAACCTTCAGCTTTACATTAAAAGTTTTTCCCCAAAGGATCCTCAAAAGTTTCATTTATAAAATAAAATTGTTATACCCTGAATTTTTTAAAGCAGGTATTATTTAATGTGCTCGCTTTCAAATTGGTCTAAAAAAATGCCACACAAACGTTCGCTTGGAAGGGGTTATCTTTTAATAAACGCCCTACACCTGGGGGCTAAAACCACGCATGGTGTACTGGATGCACACTGCAATGGTAAGACCCATGATAGCCAATTGCTGCCTGGTTTGGTGGTCAAAGGTTAGACAAAAGTAGACAGTAGAAAAACACAACAAAATCAGAGGTTAGGATGCCTATGTATAACGCGAGCAATAAAAAGTTTACCGAATGCAGCCATGTAAACAATGATAAACCTACCTCCCCTAGATATTTTTATTTATCAAGGGTGAGGCTAGAATGGGAGCGTACAAGCTGACATGTAATGCAAGTTGACCAACCCAGAATTATCATGGGTACCCCAGCATCACACAAATCATTGCAAAACCATTACTGATCATGGAAAGCGCGACAATGACTCCAAAAATCTCTTACGACAAAGCATTTGGCATCCTATTTGACTGGGAATTATGACGTAGTAGAGAAGAACAAAATCCCTCAAATAGTCTAATCCGGTACACAGATGGGTCGAAGACGAACAATAGTTCGCTAACTGGGGCAACATACCACAGTATTCCAAGCTGAAATATTAGCTTTGGAAACCTGCATAGGTGAGAATCTGAGGAGGCGAACCAACGGCAAGCTTATTCACATTCTCACCGACATTCAGGCAGCCCTAAAAGCACTAGCGTCAGATCAGATAAGATCAAAACTAGTCTGAGAATACCTTCAAAACCTTAACAACTCAGAGGTTTGCGTGTCTATGTATAACGGGAGCAGAGAAAAGCTCACCGCCTGCAGCCATGTAAACAATAATAAACTTACCTCCCCTAACTAGGATAGTAGAGAAGAACAAGATCCCTCTAATAATCTAATCTGGTACGCATATGGGTCTAAGACGGACAATGGTTCAGGAGCTGAAATACATGGGAAAACTCTGCATAAGTGAGAGTCTGAGGAGGCGAGCTTATTCACATTCTCACCGACAGTCAGACAGCCCTAAAAGCACTAGCGTCAGATCAGATAAAATCAAAACTAGTGTGAGAATGCATTCAAAACCTTAAAACCTGGCAAAACACAACCGAGTACTGCTGGTGCGAGTGCCGAGGTATAATAAGAGAATAAAAGGCAACGAAATAGCAGACCAGCAAGGAAAGGACCTGAGACTACCTTTACTACTCCTCAAGCAGTGCTAGGAATCACGAAAACAACAGCACGTGGAGCAATAACTGAGTGAATTAGACAACAACACCAGCAATATTGGAAAGATGTGCAAGGACAAAGACACAGTAAACTTATGATGGCAATGCCATCTCAACTTTTATCGACTGAAATACTGAAAGTTAACATAATGAACCTAAGAATTGTGCCGGGATTACTAACCGGCCACTGCAATCTAAGGAAAGGCCTGCATAGAATGGGTTTATACAGAAAAGCAGTTTCACAATGAAGAGGAAGAAACTGCCTCTCATATTGTAAACCGCCGTCGTCATAACCTGCTGGGCGAATTAACCCAATGAGAAGGGATTTAGGAAAAAGGTCTGGTTCACAAGCTACTAAACCTAGTAGAGTCTAAACCTGTTCACTTAACATCAAATAGAAATGCTGCGAAATATAATAGGCCTGATTGGTCGGGCTGTATGGGGACTTAACAAAACCCTACTCTGTAATCGTATAAAGCAATGGCCAATAGCACCTGGATTTGTCTGCCAAATTTGCTTAAACTCATCGAACCAATGGAGTGAGCAAGTGCTGTAGTGCTGTTTGCGTTGCCCAGACGAATGTAGAACGAGGGGCATACACCAAAAAATGAGCAATTGACAATATTCTTTTTAGCAACGCACACCACTTCTGAAAATTTGTTGTCGTGTAAACGAGACTTCTGCGCTCGTGTTTCCATACGGACGGTCTGGATAAACACGTGATCACTCATTGGTTTGGCAATTCAGGAAAAGTAAAGTGTTTGACAGACATTTCCTATGGAAACTATTGTTTTAGTACAACTTTCCAAGAAAATACTGAGAAGACCAAAATTTGAGCATCGTTCAGATCATGAAATATAGGATCACAGTGCTCGCTAAGAAAATTTCTAGATTAAATCAAGCTAAAAACTTTAAGGAAAGACCGTGCAAATGACCCTAAGGAAATGGAAAAAACAGCCCTAATGCCAAAACAAATCCTAATCATCCCAAGAATATGAAATGGAAATATTTTGAAAACAATATTGTTCAGGAATATTAAAACAAACAGGAAGGATATTAAAAGCCTTTCTCACAATATGTGTTAATTAACAACATTTCTGAACTTTAATTCTACAAAATAAAACAGCAAATAACCTTTTGTCCTTTTATTATTAACTCAGCGATTTTGCATAATTCTTATCTAAAACCCTTCTGCACAGCAGTGAATGTTTAAATCCAATCTTGTCAGCGTAAATGGTATAAACTGTTTGAACTGATAAGCTTAGGGGACGCAAGCTTTAATACAATTTCCCCAAAGCAGGGAAAGGACTTCAATGGAGGTCCATCATGCATAATAATTTACGTATCGGAACGGTGACTTGAAACAAATCGCTTATAGAAGTTCAATTTTGTTTCAGGGGAATCCTAATTCAATTTAACAAAATATCTAATTTTTTTTTAATCCTACTTATTTTCAGATTAAATTTGTTATTAGAAATACTTCATTAAAGGGGTAAAAACTCCTTTCTGTAACTTTCTAAAATGAATAATAAGAATATGGAAGGATTTTTAACTAAATCCAGAAACTATTAGTAAACTTCTTGAACGTATAATATCTATAAATAAAGTTGGTCGTAAAGACAAAATCAGAATTCCAGCTTCACGGATGTTTCATTAAATAAAAATTAGCAACCATCCCGTCCCCTGTAAAATGAGTACGTTCCCCAAACCGTTATCAAATCGACTAAATTAAGTGCATCCATTAAGAATAATGATACCAAATTATACGAACAAAGAATTCAAACGTTTTCATTTCCCCTTTTTCTCTTTCATTTCCTTAGATTCTTAAAAAATAAGTAGCCCTTCTAAGCTTATTACATCGACGTGAAAATCGTTGAAGCTCATGCCCCATAAAATTGGCCAATTTGTCGGAAAACCTTAAATGTTTCTAACCTCAATCTTTAAGACAGTTATGGTGTAGGCATAGTAAATGGAGTAAAAAGGTTTCTAGAGGTACGTAAAGAGCTGTTCCGATATACATTAGGCGCTTTCAAAGTTTGGCGTGCTTTTACTTTGGTTTGACACGAACTCTTCGTAAAATTTGTCGATGTTATCGTATAAACTTTCCGATCTACAAAGATGGCGATGTTTTATCAACTACGCCTGTTGTACCAGTACCAGTTTAACATTCATGTACTGGAAGCTATTGGAACGAAACGTAAGTCCCTAAAGAATTTATTGTAAGTGTGTTGCATAATCGAAAGACACAAATGACCAAACGTATCCTCCGGACTCTACTGTCATATAAATCTTTAAATTATGTAACACGTCTACTACGGTTTGCTGCTCTAATACTGGAAGCTGTCGAAAAAAGACTGGTTTATTAAAGGATTCGGCTGTAACTTGTGTAACATAACTGAAACATCCGTACCTAACTGCACAATTTAACTCAATTCGATTCCGTAAGGCTTTTAAAACTTTACAAAGGATCAAAGTACAGCTTGAACGAGTTGTGGAACCCTAAACGTGATCGACTTCAGATTAAATAACTCTGTAAGACAAACGAAAGTGGAACATCGCTGCTTTAGGGAAGTAAAAGAAGTTAGATCGAATTGGACACAATTAAATAAAGTTACTGTCGAGGGTGGTGGTTTATTTGGCAAATGCGTTCTTTGAAATGCCTGACCTACGATTGTGTTTGCTCCTGAACGTTCGCTTTATTATGAGATTTGATTTTAAGTACAACAACAACAAAAATACTTAACAGCAGAACAGGAAATAAAAAAATATTAAAAATTAAATTTTAGAAAATAACTGAAATATAAAGTTATTAAGAAAAT
Source organism: Melanotus villosus (assembly GCA_963082815.1). Classification (NCBI taxonomy): domain Eukaryota; kingdom Metazoa; phylum Arthropoda; class Insecta; order Coleoptera; family Elateridae; genus Melanotus; species Melanotus villosus. Next base: position 44,900,667 of record OY720425.1, read on the forward strand.
TTCCAAATACACCTAATCAGTAAAGTAAAAAATGTTTAAGGTATTTCTACAAAGTAAAAAAATTTATTGAAAAAAAGGCTTAATAACTATTCCGAAACATGGAGAATACAGAAAAATTGAAGAGCCTAATATTGAGTGCTTTACTTTTATCTGTTTGATCTTTTATTTTTATTAACTTATAACCAAATAAATTATGTCAAAAATTAAAAAAGTCAAGGTTTCCTGTTGTCGACGAATCCTGAAAGTATATTCCTATAAGTCTTAAAAACATTTTGAAAGCCCTTTGATTGCCCACAAAATCCTCACAACTATTGAAAAACTCAACGAGCTCAAACAGGTCTTAGATATTTTTAAATGCTAAAAAGTTTTCGAGAAAGTGCTCGTGTTTGAAATTATTTCTTACAAAGGCAAAGCAGTAAAAAGGTCTTATCAAACGTTTAATGAAATCATTATTAAGATTCTTCCAGAACTAATTAACAAAGACAACGAATAGTACGACAATCAAGTAAAATCAACAAATAAATCAAACGAGCAGCAAGAAGAAATACTTAGAAGGCGTTAAGTGGATAGATCAATATACAGGATGGCCGATTTTTCATTGGCCAGCTTATATCTTGTATATTATTAGAAATACAAGAAACAGTCAGAGGAAATAGTTTTTTAGTAGTAATTCTTCTATACAATGGCATAATGTATAATCCAGAAGAAGTTTACAGAATAATCCGAAAATTAGCAAGGAGAACATCGAGTACTAATAAACAACTCAAATATGACGGAGGCAAAATAATTGCAACAGAGCACGACCAGCTGAAGAAATGGGAGGAACATTTCGCTAAAACTATCAGCGCAATCTCGGAAGAAAGACACATAGAAAGACTCAAACGACCTGAAATAAAAATAAAAGTTGAACTTAAAGACGGTAAAGTCAGTGCGCCGGGTAAAATGCCGGCAGATCTTCTCAAAGCAAACGCTCATCACAGCCACTGTGCTTCTCCCCACATTGAATACTGTATCGCAGCAAAAAAAAATATCCAAAACATGGCAGGAAGGAACTCTCTAAGAAAGTAGAGCTCTCGAAATGCCAAAATTGGAGAGGCACAACACTTTGAACATGATAAACAAGATAATAACACATACTTATCACCAACTCTAGATTAATGGAACAGCTAGTGAGAAAATCGGTGCAGACCAAGTAGGATTCAGATCAAACGGATCCCGCATCGACCAAATAAACTGCCTAAGAATAATTATGGAGCAAAGCAATTAGTGGAGAAGCCCGTTATATGTACATTGTATTCGTCGACTTTAAACGGATATTCGTCTCATTTTAGAGGATCTTGGGCCTAATGGGAATTCCTAAAAAATCATAAACATGATAAAAAACCCTATACAAGGAGGCCAACTGTAAGGTGGAACATAGGGGAAAAACCACCAAACACATCAGAGTTACTAAAGGAGTCAAACGAGGCTGCCCACTACCCCCTCTTCTTTTTAATTTGGTAGTAGACTGGAACGTGGAGAATGTTTACCGGCAAAGCAAAGTAATAACATGGGGAATATAGAACCTACTCCACGATGTAGATGGCCTCCATCTTTCAACACATACCTTCAACGACATGCAGGCTAAAGTACACCTTCTAAAATATTACGCCAAATTAGCAGTACTGGCAATAAACACGTCAAAGACGAAATCTTTGAGGATGGTCACAAATAACCATATGAACTTTCTCGTAAATAATCAACCCATAGAAAACGTGGAGGAGTTCTGTTACCAGGGAAGTATAGCTGCAACAAGTGGAGACACTGATGCAGACATATAACAACGGAATAAATGCATAGATCGCATTTGCGACACTTAGAGAAATCTGGCACAGCCCACACCTTACGCAACAAAATAATCTAAGAATTTTCAACACAAACTTCAAAGATGTACTATTATACGTTTGCGAGACCTGGAAATCCACAGTTATCACCAACCAAAGAATTCAATGTTTCCTCAACAGATGCCTGAGACTACGTAACAAATATAGAGCTGTGGAAAAGAACAAAGCATATAGAGATATCAATAGAAATCAGGACTAGAAAATGGAACTGGATAGGACACGTTCTGAGATGAGAGCCAACAAACATAACAAAATTGGCAGTAGACTGGGACCCACAAGGCTCCAGAAGGAGGCCAAAGCTAACTTGGAGGCGAACCACCCAAAAGAAATCGAGTCTACGGGTCAAATAGTTGGAAAGCAGGTTAATCGAACCAGATGGAAGTTCTACGTGTAGGAACTATGCTCCACAAGGGAGTTTGTGGAATACTATATTATATATTATTCAGGATATCGAGGGCGGAAGGTCTAAACCGACGCGACGCCTTAAAGTCGCTGTAGCTCACTTCGTCTTTCGAGCCCCTTAGCGACCTTATATTTTCTCCTTTTAGACAGGTCCAACAAGATAATTTTTCTAATCAAGTAATAATTTTAACAACCCTAAAAAGCCCTTGGCAGTCCGTTCCTGTACAAATTAATATCCTTGAGATTTCAAAATAAATACTAAAATACAGGTTTGATAAATCTTTGAGTTATTGGTAATTACAAAAAAAATCAAAAACATCGTGCTCAGAAATATTAAGAGAACTTGAACGTTCCGAAAAGCATTCAGAAGACATTAAAATTCTCAGTCATAGAATAAAAATGGCAAAGGCCTAATATTAATGTATGATTAAACTGAAGAGTAGCGTAAGCTAAATTAAACAAAGACTTAAGGGCAGATGTTCGTCTTAAGCTCTAATTTAAGCTGAAATAGGTAAATATAACGGCACTTACACCCCACGAGGGAGTATGGCCGGCAACATGGAGGGTTAACGCCCCCTAAGTCAATTTCATACGTCGCGTCGGTAAGCATCATGCCTTCAGCAACCGCCTACCTTCCGTACTCCACTACTGCGTTTCAGTTTCCAATTATTTTCAGTAACTGGGTAGGCCACCCGCCAAGCATACGACTCGGGTTTGAACCCGAAACCGTTCGCGCTGCAATCGAGCGCCTTAATCACTCGGCCACTTCGGCGACGTGCTAAAATCCCAACTCTTAAATTTTAATAAAGGTGAAGACAAAAATACTTAACAACTTTTTCAACGTTAAGATATGTGCTAAATTTGAAACTATCTTTAAATCTGCATGGAAACCGCTTAAAGGAAAATTTATGAAGAACAAATTTTTAAAGGCCTTAAAAAATTCAGGAATTTCAAAAAATTCGAAATCTTATAAAAAATGCAGTTTGAAGTTTTCAGAAATCTAAGTTAAAGAAAGGCGCTAACGTCTCACAAAAAATAAACAACAATTTCCTATCTTGTTTAGTGAAAACCCTAAAGAAACAAAGATTCCTGAAGATTGTGAAAAATCAGAATATGTTTTAGAAATAATTTAATGTTAAAATACATTCAATTAGTTAAAAATATTTCTTCAAATCCTAAAAAATCTTATTTGGAAAATAATAGGACTAATCCTTTAGATGTTTGTGGAAAGCCTAAAATACTAAAACAATTGCAAAATTATCCTCCACTAATGGCTGATCTACCAATCTAAAAACAACCAATTTAGAAATAGTTGAACGAGCATTATTTGGCACAATTAATAAAAGAAGAGCATTTAAGTGGCTCAAAAATTGTTTAAAAATGCATGGACGTTTTAACAAATTGGTATTTTTATATTTAATTCATTTACAAGGAATATATTAACCATCCGCTTTAAAAAAAACTCCCTGGCGTATAACGCATTCGACTATTTCCTATAAACTTTGGAAAACTTAGAAATGTAAACATTGAAAAACTTTTGAAAAATCTTAAGAGATAAATTGTGCTTTTTGAAAATTCGGGGTACTTAATTATTTCGTTAATAATCACATCCCAACATTATTTATATAAAACCAAACATCGATTTTATAAAATATAAGTATTTTTTTCCACTGCTGATTTGATAAGCTACAACTACCAAGTGAAAATTGGACACACCTGAGAAAAGTGGGTAATTTTACCATTTGTTTATTGGTAATTACGACAGTAGAGAAATATTCAAGTGTAAATTTACCTCACCAGGGAGGTAACAAGCATTTTCAACGCTAAACCTAACTCTGAAAAATGAATTCTTATCTTCCATGCTCGACAAAGTAAATCTCACCTACGGCTCTTGCTATGTAAATAACAATCCTATAAACAATGCGGAAAAAAAATTATTGAACACCCGTTGATGCCGAAATTTCTTAAAAATTGCAAAATTAAGTAATTTATTCACCTTACGATTTTTGTTAAAATGCAGGATTTATTTCACCACTTCGTTACTTCCTTAAACGTCCTTGTTACGAGTTCATCCAACAAGTAAAATAACACAAAATTGTATTATTGGTTTAATAAGTAAAGGATGTGTGTGACATTATTCCTTCCAGTATCTTATTATACGGAAAACGTGTCCGTTCGCTCCACTTGGGAATTATACGAGGAGCGACTGAACAAATTGAATTTACCAACCATAAAAGAGACTGATTTTATCTTCCTCTTTTTTAGCAGCAGCCATCTCGATTATATCCCGAAATATAGGTTAGATTTATTATAGAAAATTATCCTCTTCCTTAACGTATTCTGCTTCGTTGCAAGAAAGAACGTATTTAGTTAGAAAAATGCAGGTGTACAAATTTACTTCAACAGAAAATGTTATTAATTAAAAAACTTCAAGTGTAAAAAATCGTTTTGTTACCAACAAGAAAAATGTATATTTCTTAACCCAATTACTGTAAGGGCTGCCCTTTAAAAGTCCTACTACAATATAAATTACTGCAAATACGCAGCGTTAATACAGACGGAGGTATTTTCCGATTAATGAAGAAAACTGGGTCAAATGCAGTAAAAACATAATTAATGCAACTGCTGTTTTATGCTGCAGAGGCATTAATTAAATAACGACTGTCCATTCGGAAGTGGCTACATTCGCTGCTGTTTCTTTCACTACTGGTTTCAAATTTGTTATAAATTTTAAATAGTCGGGACGACCCTATGTAGCACCTAAAACGAAGCTTACGACCTTTTAAAATTCCAATAGAAAAATAATTACTTATTTAAAACAGTTAACCATGAAAAACTACGTTTCGTGACAGGAAGAAAGCATGACGAAGGAAATAATCAAAGAAAATTACAGGAAACGCCCCAAATACCAGTTGCAAATTAAAATAACAAGGATGTGATTATCAACCGAATCAGACCCTTATTTAATAAATACTAAAATAACATTCGTGTGCTCGTATTGAGTATGCTCTATGAGGTTTTCGGTAATTACGATGCAAAATTCATTACAACAGAACCAAGGTGAACATGAATTACTACGAAACTCGTTAGAGAACGAACGCTGTCAAGGTGAATTTTCGGGTCAACACAGACCAAATTTAACGTCCTGGGAATTGTATTTCAGTTTAACATTTGGGATTTCACGTCCGTTTATTGGACTTGTTAAACTATGACTGTTGATTGTTGTTTTAATTGGAAACTAAAGTTTAACAATGTTGGAGCGAACAAACCTTTAAAATGGAAGGAACCAATTTCACCATTTTGCAGGCCGAATCCAAGCCTCTAATTTACAAAACACAGCGAATTTCCTTTGTCAGAGTCGTTAATATTATGAAAATTGTCTAAAAGCTCAAAATTGTGCGTCCTGTTTGCCGAAAAACATTATTTAGGGACAATAAAGTGCATATCAAAGAAACTAATATATACAGGGCAGTCAAGATAAATCTTGAAAAGTGCGAATAGTCTTATACGACGTTTTCAGGGTGTTACACTTATTTTGCCTTCAGTATTTACCGAAAAAATAATTTTGGCCTCAAGCACACCCTTAATAACCGAAAACCCTTGAAAGACAAATAGAAATTATCAAATCAGCACCAACAAACAATCCCGAAGGGTCTACAAATCCATTACATTTAGAATATTGAAATTTTCCCGGACGCCTAACAATATTACGTTCGATATCCGGAAAAATAAGGCCGGAGACTTTTATATCCGACGATTGGATAAACTCGAATTTTCTGGACACCTGACCGTCGTGTGCTTTGATGGAAAAAGGGGCCTTCATATTCAAATGTGGTCTCGTGGGACATAACTTAACGTTTCCCTGAGAGGAACCGTTATCTATTGACCGACATGTGCCTTGAAAATATTATCGTTTACGTCCGACCACCTATGTTCGTATAAAATACGAGGAAATAATTCATGCCTGACCTATGAAGAATGTTACCCTACTGGCGGAAATTTGAATTTATTTTCTCTTATACTTGGTAAACATTGCAGTTTGCGAATGTTCGTTCCTCTATTGACCTTAAAAATCGCCAAAGGTTAAAGTTTGTAAGTGTCCACTCATAATAATTGCAATTTATGGCACCTAAACTCTTATTAAGTAAGTATTTTATTTGGAGAATCCTATGGCTCTCATTATAAGTGTACGTTTTCGGGGCCTTTTAAAAGATTAACGTCGCAACTTTAATATGTTCGTATTTGAAATGGGCTTCCGACAAGCACAACAAGACCAGTAAAGAAAATCTTCACGTTTCATTGGCTGATATGTTTATAAATAATCTTTCAAGTTAATAATTTAGATCGAATCTTCAATACGAGTACTTACTTTTATAAGCAAAGTTTAGAAGAAATGCATTCATTTTCATTATTCTAGATTTTACATATTCTGAAAGATATCCTTTAGTTCAAACACTGCATATTCAAAACAACCCTTTCTGCAGCTTAAAATAAGAGACCATAAAAGCTTAGTCAAAACTACTTTCCGAAATTTGCTACGACAGTACTTATTTAGTTCGCTTGTTAAATTCATTGAGAAGGGTAGTGCAACATTTTGAAAGACGATTTAATGAATTCACTCTCTCTCTCTCTCTCTCTCTCTCTCTCTCTCTCTCTCTCTCTCTCTCTCTCTCTCTCTCTCTCTCTCTCTCTCTCTCTCTCTCTTTATAAAAGCAAATAAAACTTTAACTTTTTTTTTATGTAATTCAATTGCTAATGTACAATCTACTCGACTAGAGTAATAAGTAAATATTTTGACAGTATGAGTATTTGGCTCGAGTAGGGTACCATCCATTGATGGGACTCCTGGATTCAGTCAGGGAGGTCTTTCGGCCATGTCGGCGTAGTCGTCTTCCTTCGAGCTGGTGCGAGTAGAGATCGGCAACGAGTTGGCTTTCGTGGTTTAAGGTGCGCTCCTTGCTTCTGGTAGCAGAGGTCCTAATGACGTCGGCGAGAAACGGAATTTGGAGATCGATGTGGAGGGTATTAGTATAATCTTGTAGAGCAAAATCTTGTTTTCAAGAGTCAGTTGAGATTTCTTTTGTCTTAAGGTTTAATTCAGGGCCGGCAACTTTTGATTTTTGCGTGTGGTGCTAAAAAAACCAACATTCATAGATGTATATTTAAATGCAACGCTTTACTTACAAACATACGTAAATATACATAGTACCTACATAGGTACTTAACATATTTTGTATGTATGTATTGTCTGTAGCCTCTTGTACCTTTCGGTGGGTGTGGAGACTAGTGCACTTGTCCTTTCCAAATCAAAACGCATCCGTTCTTTCTTTCAATGATGCTCTCTTCTTGTTTTCTGACTTCAGCTAGTCCTACTACTATATCCGAGTGGATTTTTTGTAATGCTGCCTCTAATTTTTGCAGTTTTTCTTCTTTAACGTGCGCACATTCATTGTGCAAATTTTTAATGTTCTTGCCGTTTCTGTTAGTTTAGAGCTTGTTACTTTTTTGTTTCCTATTCTAGGAGGGTGTTGATTTATATCTTCCCTTTTGACCAAAATTCTGGGAAGCATAAGTTGTAGTTTTGTTTTTTCGTTTTAGTTTCTTCACTGTCCGTATCCGTTGCTTGATTGTCATCATTTTGCCTGTAGAATGTATGTTTTATATGACGTCGTTTTTTGAAGATATGGAGGACTCGTTTGGAAAATGAGCAAGTAGTGTTTGTACCATATCTTTATCTTTGCGACTGGGTTTTTGTCTGCTTGTTGGCGTTTGCTCCTTAATCTTCTTGTATTCTGGTTTCGGATGTTGTCGGTGAATCTTGGTTCTGCCTCTTTTCCCCTTTACCCCTTTTCTGCTTTGGTTGTTGTGGTTCTTCCAATGTGTAACTCATACTATTAATTATTAATTTGTTGTTTCTAATGTTTGTTTTGTAACCTTTGTCTTTCGCCTCCTTTAAGTATGGTATTAGTTTTTTCTTAGTTTCTAGGCTTTTCTTATCAAGGTCTTCTGCAATGCTGTGTGTTGTGCCGCTTAGTTTAACGGTGTTCCTCAGTATTTCTATCTTTTTTTAACCAAGTAGTTAGTCCAATTTTTACTGGTCTGTTAATTGTGCGTTAATGTATGAGGTTCTACGGGTACAGTGCACAATCCGCCCCGACTCTGCGAGTTGTGTGATTGGTGCCCCGTATAATACCTATTGCATCGTGTGTAGAGTGTAATCTGTATGTATGTGTTGTTACTCTACCTCTTTAGCCTGTATGGAGGAGAGCACCTTTAATTAGGTGCCCAACGACGAATGGCCACCAGGGCTCGATACCGACCTCCAAACTGCAGGAAAATCCTGCCCATCCGGAGATTCGAATGGGGGCTAGCGCAACGCTAGCCTGACGCGCTATCACTGCGCCACCCTGGCACTTGCTTAAGATATTATACATAATATAAATAATTTTACATGAACATGGTAAAAGTGGAGACACGAACTGAAGTCCTGAAAATCCACTCATCTATGAGTGGTTTTAAATCAAGTGCTTCTGTGTAGTCTTGATGCACATGAAGAATCGGAATGTGATTCAGCCGTTCTTGACTGAGACAGAAACGTAAATATGTTTTTAGTCGGCGAAGTGCAGAAAAAGATCTTTTCGCTGTACATGTTGATACGAAGTCACAATTTGTTGCAGAACATGCATCACCAATCACAACACAATTCAGTATTCACAATGAGAGACAAAAAGACAGATTTATATAGAGCAAAATAAAGCCGTACCCTATACCCTGTGCATAATTCTTCGTCGAAGCGTGTGGTGCTGAGCACCACCGTTTGATTTTGCGTGTGGTGCCGGCCATGGTTTAATTGTTGTTTTTTAGCTTTAATGTGAGCTTTCCAGGTAAGCATTTGATTTAAGTGGAGCCCTAAGTACTTCAACTCCGTTTTGATTGGGATGGAGTGGTCATAGATGGTAACTTGTGGACAAGTAGAGTGCTTGGTGGTAAAAGTAATTTGAGTTGACTTAGTGTTGTTGACTTTAACTCGCCATTTATCCAAGCATGTTTGAAGATTTAAATGGGACTGGAGCTTTTCGGACGCGCAATTTGCATTGGTGTCAGATGATAGGATTGCCGTATCATCGGCGAAAGTTGCGATGAATGTACTGTCAGAGGTTGGGATGTCTTCGGTATAGAGGAGGTAGAGGAAAGGACCAAGTACACTTCCTTGGGGGACACCAGAATTGATAGGGTGATAAATCGATAGCGTACCCTGGAGTTGGACTTGAAAGTGTCGTTGGGTAAGGTAGGATTTGAGGAGGAGAAATAGTGGATGGGGAAGCTTTCTTTTTATTTTGTATAGTGGCCGGAGTGCCACACCTTATCAAAGGTTTGTTGTATGTCCACGAAAACTGAAGCGCAGAATTTATTTCCTTCCAGGGAATCCTTGATGTGGTTGACGAGTCTGAGACATTGCTGGATTGTTGAATGGCCCTGATTTTACAAACAATATGTTAGCTTTCAGGTTATATTTAGAGTACAACGCTGGAAACGTCTGAGTTACAAAGTACACGTATTTGCTTCTGTCTTTTGTATACAACAAATAAGGTAGACAGCTTTATACGTTGAACTGATTATTCTCTATGCTATGTAACGATTATTTTGAAATTACCTATTGTGTTACGTTTAGAAAGTACCTATCTAGATTGTTTAGCATTGAATTAAACACTTTTTTGAATTAATTTTGTAGTAAAATCTTTAATATTTTAGCAGAACCTTCCTCGCCACATGATAGAAATGTTGTATATCTTAAAAATAATTGATTTAAAAAAATAATTATCACAATTTTATATAAACTCGCCTGTTTGGAACGATCTAATAACCAATAACCAACAGCAGGTGGCTCAGAAAAACACGAGATTGTTGTAATTCTTCTTTTACAAAACGTTATCTTAATTTGTGAAATAAGGAATAATGGAAAGTGTTTTAGTTTATTGTATTATGATAGATGGATTTTTCTTAAGTAAAAACGAAAATGATGAGTCGTCAAGGAAAACGATTTATTACTCAGAACCTTTTTACAAACAAATTTTAATGCCCAAAACCTCCAGTTAAAATAAACCATTAGGTTTGATAGTAACATATATTTCCGCCACAAGTACTTCATCGTTGTGATACTTAATAGTCATATCATTTCTGTAGCTTCCTGTTGGAATATATGGTGGTAGCTTTCTATAATCAGGCGACCAATGACAGAAGTAGAAAGTTCCCTAGAATAGTAGCTGTTTCAGTAGATTTATTAATTAAGCTACTAGCTGATGATAAAAGAATTAATCCTTAACGTAAAGCAAACGTTTCGGAAAGGGTTTAAACAGAAGCTTGGATGAACTCAGCTTTACTAGCCTTAAGTTCAGTTCTGGTATTGTAGTCAAGGTTTACCTTTTGTTAATCGTATATTAAAGCCTTGAAATGAAAAGCTAATTACCTTAGTCATCGGACATCTAGGAAAGTTACCGCATTTATAAATATTTGCGAGGCCAAATTCGTTACTAGTTAAGGCCTTACAAAAATTGAAACCAAATGTAACTGGGAAAAGGCGATACTCATTGCTGAGAAATTTGTAAGATTGTACCTCCGCCTAGAAATAAATTAGTATGTTTTTTTTGAGAACATAAAATATTTTAAAAAGTTTTAACCCTTAAGTTATTCTGGAAAGCTACTTTAAAACTCCATGTGCCGTTCGTCATCGCATGTGTTCGATTAAATTTAAAATTATGGGCATCGACATTATTTGCGTAGCGTTTGTTAAAACTTCGTATCTCCATTCTTTCGTAATATAGTATGTAGTCATTTTGTTCAAACTGCCAAAAAAAAGATTAACGGAATTTTTGAGACTTGCTTAGGATTAAATCTCACCGAGAAGATTACAGTCAACAATTTCAGTAGCAACCATAACTGGAATCCTTGCTTTGGCATTATTAGAAATTTTTATTTTATGATTTCAATATTAAATCAGCTATACCAAACAAACCAATACCAACTACTAGGTGGAATAACATAGTGACTAACGTAAACAGCACCGGAAAACCGTAATAGATTTAAATCACGCATGGGTCATTTGTTTATTACCGACTGAAATTTAATTTTGTTTTGCTTCCACTAGTAGTATTGTTATTACACTACGAAATGTGATTAATCGTTTTGCCGGCCTTGCGTGTGTCAGAGATATCATATTTGCGTATTAACCCAAATATTTGAAACTACATCTTCTATCGGACAAGACGTAAGACGTAGGTCTAACGTCGAGTTTCAGTACAATAAAGATTCCCACCAATAGTGGAAGTCTCTCAAATTCGGCAAAATTGTAGTAGGGCAGCAAAGGTCTTTATGAGAAGTTGCATCAATCTCGAATTCGTGTAACATCATCTGTATTCAGAGATGCTCGGGTATGACGTATACCATAGACCCAGTCAACCCGTGCCTATATGTAGTATTTTTATTACAAATATATTTTATACTCCGGCAACTTGTGCGTTATGTAGTGGTGATCACCCAGCCTATAATGGCTGCACGGTGTACAGAGATCTATTAAAATCAAGAAATAGAAATAATATAAACCATTAAACTAAATCAAATCTTAGATTACGAATAAATACAAACCCAGAAACTCAACAGACAGTACGACAGTCTTCTCAAACTAGAGGCAATTAATATTATGCACAAACAGTCGCAGACGTTGAATATCCAAAATAACAATGAAGACAACACAATGACAAACTTTTTAAACGAACTACAAACTTTAATTAAATCAGTTATTAAATCAACATAACCTGATATTAACCATACTTACTACAGTTATAAGTAAACCTAATCCAGTTCGCAGCATTGGAAGCCACACCTACAAGAAATAAAACCATTCAACAAAATGATAACATACCTCTTCTTAAAAGAACTAATAATCAAAAAAGAAGAGCACGTGGAAAATGACACAGGACGAAAAATCCCCAAGATAAGATGCATCTCAATAGTCTAACTCACTAACTCCACTCAGCTTGGCTCTATATTAGGCTCCAACCTAACTCCCGAAGATCACTTGTTGTGGGAAGCTAACAAAAAATTTAAAAATACAATAATACCAATCCTACCAAGAAGAAAGAAATAATAGAAAATGGCCTCAGTCAAACAAAGAAAATGCTAACATATTCGTAGAGCACCCAGCTTCACAAAATGACAATCAAGATAAGGAAGATTACATTAATGCCTTTTGCCAGCTATCATCGCCCGTTAAGTCTTTTTTATCAGCTGAAATTCGAAAAGTAATCAAGAATACGAATTCATATAAGGCTCCCGGATACGATTTAATATTTTGTTGGAGATGTGTTGAAACATATATGTCAAGAAAGTCACTCGTGTTACTAACTACAATATACAATAGCATACTACGTTTGTACTACTTTCACATTCAATGGAAATATGCTCAAACCATTACGATGGCCAAACCAGGAAAACCGCCCACCGAACATACATCTTATGCAGCGATAACCGCTAATGTCGAAGATATTTGAAAGACTTCTCATCAATAAAAAAAAAACAATTAGTATCCACAGATAACCTACTCCTTGGACATCAGTTTGGATTCTGAAAAAAGTATTCAACAACACAGCAATATCACCAAATCGTAAACAAAATTACAGAAAGTTTAAAAGAAAAGAAAATGTGTGCTGCAGTTTTCCTCAATGTACAACAAGCATTCGATAAAGTCTTGATTGGTGGACTTTTATACAAACTAAAAATGAATGTTCCTAGTTCGATATACCTAATCATAAAATCCTACTTCAGTAAATTTATTATTATTTCCAAGTTAAAGTAAATAATTCATTCTCTAACTACTACCAAATAAAGGCTGGAGTACCTACCCCAAGGTAGCGTTCTTGGATCATTACTTTATTTAATATTCACTGCGGATATTCCTGTCACAGAGAGCACTATGATGGCTATATTTGCTGATGCCACATCAATTTTGTCATGTGATACAAATTCTTATAGAACTTCCAAAAAGCCCCAAGACTACCTAAATCTATTGCAAGGTTAAGACGATGGAAAGTTCAAGTCAAAAATGAAAAATCCACGCAGATCATGTTTACCACTAAACTAAATAAGTACTGAAGTAAATATAAACAAGGCCCCAATGCCAGTAAAAAATGCCATTAAGTATATTGGCTTGCACTTATATCAAAACCTTACGTGGAAAGAGCACATTAAGGCAAATAACACTCAACTAAATCTAAAAGTAATGCAAATGTACTAGTTAGTAGGTAAAAAATCACGACTAGCCATAGAAAATAAACTGATCATTTATAGGATTATTCTAAAACCGTTTTGGACATATGAAATAGAACTCTGGGGCTCTCTGGCACGTGTCAAACCAAACTCTCTATATAATTTTGGAACACCTTTCATAAACCAAAGAACGTATTACAGACCACAATAATCAGCTCATAAGTGAACTATACAATCAACCCTTAGTCGAAAGAACGGTCAATGAAAGTCAATGGGCAGTACCCAATTCAAGTTAAATATCATACAAAATATTTGCTTATTACTCTGCATATAGCTAGAGTAGATTGTAAATTTGCTGCACATTGATAAAAAACAAATAAAATAAAATCAATTCTAATAATATTAGCAGTATTTATTTGCATAATAAAACAAAATTTGGTAAAGAAAACATATCAAGAAAAAATAATAATAACACTGCCCTTTTAAGTATTTTTTTGGGCGGGGGAGCTACTTAGATCACACCTTTTTTTTAACATTCAAAATGTTTCTTTTTCTCTCACCCTCTATGCCACCACGCCTATTTTGATACCTTTTTTGTTTCAATCATTTTTCGCAATATTGTTTGTTTAGGTTTAGAAGGTACAGCCTGTTTCAGAATTTAATGATGGAAAATGTAAGAACTTGCATCAAAAACCGTTTGATTTTGTATCCTAGAAGAACGGAATTTTGTTTAAGTCTGTTAGATTTTAAAACAACATAGCCCAAAAGTTCCAGAGTTCCTCTACAATAACACCAGGCATGATGCATTTATACAAAAAGAATAAATTACTTTTTCATAAAAACGTCAATTGACAACCCCGTAAAATTTACGGTAAATATGTGAGGGCATTTGCTCCAAGGGTCTATAGTATACCTACGTAAGTATGAACTTGCAGCTCTACCCGCAACAAGCGCTGTATACAGATCGAGTTTGCGACAACTTCCCATATACATAATAACTTTGATGGTAGTGCTTATATAACCATACAGTCAATGCGCTTAGAGATGTTTTTGACATATCTACTTAAGGTTGCTTGCTCTCTATTAATCGTTGCAGGTCTTCTCCTCATATAATTGTAGTGTGCGTGTCAGAGAGGGCACTTACAGTTTTACGTGGGCTTTGAAAATCACGGTAGTGCTTGCACTTGTACTCCAGAAAAGACTCAATAGGCAGAAATAACTCGGAGGTTTGCCATTGCCTTCCGAGGGAAGAGATCGGGTTTTTATGGGTGTACATATATGTTGCCCTGGGAATCGAACCCGGGCCAATCTTAATCTCAGTGGTTAGATGTACGCTGAACCAACTGAGATATCTTCTTTACCCTTCAAAAATTCAATCTACTTACTTAAACTTCAAAATATAATTAAAAAGGATGTATTTGTGAAATACGTTATAAATCAGCATTGTTATTATTATTATTCTAAGTAGCTTAAAGAAACTTTTTTTATATTTCACACATGGAACTCCTTTTTAAATTTAATTTACTGCAGATCTCCCATTAAAATAAACCATTAGGTGTCACAGTAACATACGTCTCCAATATGAATACTTCATCGTTTCGATATTTAACAGCCATATCAGATCTATATCTCCCTCTTGGCATGTGCGGTGGTAACTTTTCGTAGTCGGGCGACCAATTACAGAAGTAGAAAGTTCCCTACAATGGCATATGTTCCTTGAGCATTAATTAGTATAGTATTGCTCGATGTAAGGTAAAAATTAAGTTTTGTCTTTAGGTTAGGCATATTAATCAGATGTGTCTCACGTCAAACACATTGTCTTAAACTAACTTATACTGCATTCTCCAGGTTTTGACAGTAAAATCTGCAACCCATATAGTAGCTGTATTTCATCAGTGGCTAGATCGCTAATGCAACTTTATAATAAAATTAGGTCAAAGAACCAAACTGTTATATTTTATGAAACATTTATAGGTTAAGTATTTTGCTAGTATAAAACTCAGAGTTAGGAAAGTTAGTTGAAGAAAAAAACGAACGGTCACCTCGATTTATATTTTATAAAGATTGGTATTAAGAATCCACTTGCCAAAGATATACAGTGCAAATTTATGAAATGCGAACATAGGCAAATCATGGACCAATAAAATTTATGAAATGCGAACATAGGCCAATTTACGTATAACCAAAAAGACGCCAAGGTCGATGTAATTTTTGTAAATAATTAATATCTGTTGACAAAAATTCGTTAACTGTCAACGTCAAATTTTAGGCATTTGTAAATTGGTCATGTCGTCTGCTATGTTCGTAGTAACAAAATTTGTACTGTATGTAATGCAGGTTGCTTATTTTACTGTCAAAACACATTCAAGGTTTATTCTATTTTTTTAATCTGTGGATATTAAAGCTTTGAATTTAATCACCTTGGTCATGGGACATCTGGTGAAGTTACCGCAGTTATAAATATTTGCGAGCCCAAATTCATTGCGGGTTAAAACATCACAAAAATTGAAACCAAAACGAACTGGGAAAAGACGATACTCATTGCTTAGAAATTTATATGCTTGTACCTCTGCTTGGAATTAAATCGATATATTATGTTTGTTGATAATATCAAATATTTCAAATTTTAACCCTTAAGTTATTCCGGAAAGCTACGTTAAAACTCCATGTGCCATTCGTCATCGCATGCGTTCGGTTAAATTTAAAATTATGGGCACTGACCGTATTCGCATAACGTTTGTATTTGCATTCTTTCGTAGATAAGTACATAGTCATTTTGTTCATACTGTCAATTAAAAAAAAAAGATTAGCTGAAATTTTGAGAGTTACATAGAAATAAATCTTACTGCGAAGGTTATAATCAATAGTGAAAATAATAACAACAACTGCAGTTTTTGCTTTCGCATTTTTATACGCTTATGTTTTGTTATAATATTAATTTAGCTATATTCAATAGACTAGTTCTAAGTACAACTGGCATAAAATCGTGACGAACGTACCCCCACCGGAAACCGTAATAGCTTTGTTTCAAATCTATGCAACTATTAACTTAATTATATTCTGCTTGCCGCAATGGTTATTATTGCGGTACATGATAATATAATATAATATTTTGCCGGCCTCGCAAATGCCACGGTTAGTTTGTTACCCATTAAAACAAAGGTCTCGGGTTCGATCGCGGCCAAAGCCGAATCAGATTTTTCAACAAACAAACACCGTAGCCACCGTGGCAATACAATGCTTGGTACGACAAAAATCTGTATTGCTGGTGGAAGTCCTTGGGTTAAAAAAACTACATCACTTGTTTTCTTTTCCGTGGTAAGCTTGTGACATAACACTTTATGCTTTTGGTGAATCGTGCTGTGTGTGTAAGTGACCTTATACCAACATGACAATAAATAACGGCAGACTATTAGTTTCTCTTGCATTTTGTTTTTAAAGTAAACTTTTAATAATAAACTGAGTCGTCTTCTAACGGAAGAATTCGGTGTAACGAGTGAAAGACCCATGGCTCTATCTTTCCAATATCAGATACCTAACTGCCTAAAATCATTGCCTACTAGCCATTTTGTCTTCGACCGACCTCTTTTGCTTCGGATACCTACATCTTCCTGTAGTACCTGTTTTGTTATTCTATTGTTATTATTAAATAAGGGAACTTGGCCCAACCATCTTGTGGGTTTCGGCTTTACTACACTGGGCTGTCCACTTTTCCTTCCCATTTTTTGCCTTCTTTTTCTTGAAGTGTGGATGTAAATGCAACAGTACTGACCTATAAATCCGTAGCACACTGGGTCAAATCCCCGCAGATATTATATTTGTTAATATACAAAAGTTTTAAAATGAATTCCAATTAACTGAAAATATTTTCACGCAAGAGTTAGTCCTTAACAAATTAATTCCTAAGACAGTAGTCTTTATTGGATACAATATAACCGGTTTATTTTTATTCAGTCTTATCCTAGAGATATTTTCTTCTTATAAACCAAATTTTTAAGAATTTGCTCCTCCAGTTATTTTCATACAGTGATTGTGGAACACGATTACAACTGAAGAACGTATTTTATTGCCAATTAATAAAAGAACTGGTTCTGCATTGTAAATAAGAACAATTTGTTTCAAACTATCAGCATCTTCAAGGCTACATTATGCAAACTAATCTTTACGATACAGTGGTAATAGCCGAAAATTAACTCCAAGTTTTAATGGAAGTATTAGCAAACGAAAGCGAAAACATGGGATTATCTATCAAACAACAAACAAAACCAAAACCGTTGTCATAGATTAAAGACTATGCCCTTGTGTTCAGCCGAAATCCTGACAAACCAGCAGCCCATATCAATTTGCTTGGCAAACCCATAGATAATGTTACAAATTATTTACATGTATTTGGGTAGGGATTAGACCACTCTAAAGAAGTGAAAGGGCGCATTAAAATAGCGAGGGCTGGATTTGTGAATATGAGAGAAGTCCTCGCTAATTTAAAACTTTTAATTTCCATAAGACTAAGAACTAAGAACTAAGAACTAAGAAATATTATAGTTGGCCGCTGTTGTTGTACGAATGTGAAACTTGGACACTTAAAAAGGACGATATAACGAAATTAAGTTTCTTCGAGATGTGAACCTACAAAAGGATGTTACGTATAGGTTGGGTACAAAGAGTGACGAATGAAACTTAGTTAAGGATATTAAACACACAAGTAGAACCTGTCAACGCCATTGAAAGAAGGAAAACATCATACCTGGACCACTTAATGAGACCCGAAGCATACGATATATTACAGTTAATGCTGGAAGGAACAATCGACGGACGCAGGAGAATGGGAAGGAAGGAAAAATCATGGTTGCGTAATATGAAAGAATGAACGAACATAATCGGAAGCACTCTAATTCACACAGCACAAAATAGAGAACAATTTGCTATAATAGTCGCCGACCTCGACAGCGATGGCACCACCACCAAGAATATTTCTGCCTTAAGTTAATTTCTAATTGTTCGTCATACACAACGATCACATTAAATAGTGAGTACCTATTTTATAAAAATAAAACTGAAGGGTTGTTTGCAACAAGCAGGTTTTTGGGCAAAACTGAATGTAATATTAATTTAATCCCTTAACAAAATGTAGGTAGTAATTTTAATATTGATAAACAATAACAAATCTCAAATATATTTTGACATGATTTTGCGAAAAGCAGGAAGCTCCAAGATTTCATAATTTTTTAAAATAATTATAGGTGTCTCTTAATTAATTTCGAAAACAGCTGAATTTATTTTACATCTATGCTATAGTCTAAGTAAGTTTTAAATGGCGGTTGAACGGGTTTTTGTTTCCTCGACCTATGCAGTTTCAGATTTAGTTACAACAAGATATAACGCTGGCAAATTTCACGAGTCAGAGCGGGACATGGATATGCGTTATATCTTGTTGTAACTAAATCTGAAACTGCATAGGGCGAGGAAACAAAAACCCGTTCAACCGCCATTTAAAAATTACTTAGACTATAGCAAATATTCGGAAGCTTTAGTTTTGAAAGCGGTTTAGTTTCAGTTCTTCGTCGAATTTTGAAAATTTCCAAATTTTTTCTGCATTACTCGGGCATCTTCAGGCATGATTGTGAGTATATCGAGTACCCTTTTGGACATTCTAGGAATTTTCAGGCATACAATTTATTTTTTAGATATTTTCTGCAGCATTAGTTTTAGTTTTAACTTAAAGGGTTATTATGCGACTATTGAGAATTGTAACTTTTTTCGTATTACCTATTCGGTCATTTTCAGGAATTTCAGGTATTATTGTAAACATATCGAGTGTCATTTTGGACATTCTATAATTTTCCAGGCATTCAATGTATTTTCAACAGATTTTCACGAGTTTTGGGGGAATTTTGACAATTTCGAAATTTTGTTCCGTATTATTCGGACATTTACAGGCATTTCAGATATGTTTGTGAGCATATCGAGTACCCTTTGGACATTCTAGAAATAGCTAGACAAATTCTCCGAAGCCTTAGTTTTAAAAGCATTTCGGTTTCAAGAGTTTTTAATCTAATTTTGACAAATTCGACACTTCCTCTGTATTATTCGGACGCATAATGAGTGCCAGTTTGGACATTTAAGTTATATTCAATAAAGTTTTGAGGAATTTTAGTTTTAATGGCGTTTCAGGAGCTTTTGGCCGAATTTTGACAATTTCGAAATTTTTTCCGTATTATTCGGGCATTTACAGGCATTTCAAGTGTGGTTGGAAATTGCAAGGCATTTAGCTTGTTTTTAATAAATTTTCAAAAGCTTTAGTTTTAAAAGTGTTAATTTCCAAAGTATCAGTGCGAATTTTGAAAATTTAGAAATGGAGTTTTCGCATTATTCGGGCATTTTCTGGAATGTTTCAAGTGTCATTTTGGATACATTCTAGAAATGTCCAAGCATTTAACTTATCTTTAAAAGAGTTGCAGGAATTTATTTTCAGAAGCGTTTAAATTTCAGAAGTTTTTGTGCGGATTTTTTAAATATTACTCCTATTTCGTAAGTTTCAGGAATGTCAGATACCTACTGTTATAAGCACATCGAGTGTCATTTTGGACATCCTAGCAGTAACATCAAATAAACACCCCGTGACATTCTACAATGTTTTTTCAATTTCTTACAAATTTGATAAAATGCAGCTACATACCTAATTCTTGTTGCAGACCCTACAATTTTTTCGTCATTTTAAACTATGTACTTCCAAAATAAAAATCAATTTGGATTATATCTTAATTACTCTTTGACCTTAAGGTTGGATATTTCCGTGCAGATTTCAGCAAAAGATTAGCTTAAAATCACTTAAACTAGGAACTTAGAAGGATTAACTTAAGTTAAACTTCAGCTTAAATCTGTATTGAAATAATGGCCCTAAATGATCTGCATTAAAAGTTAGACTTTGCATTTTTTTAATTTTTATGGTTTTCTTTGATACATGGATTTATATCAAAATGGGTGTAAATAGTCTCAAATCGCTGGTAAAAAATGAGATACGAGCTTTATTGCAGTTTTTCAAAATTACTAGCCCTTCTCTAAAAGACGAAGAGATTTTATATCAGAATCTCGCTCACAGTTTATTAAAATTATCTTTAAGGAAGAACTTAAGATTTGTCAAACAACTTCTATTTAGGAAGACATTTTCAACCTCGTTTTCATCTGTTCGAATTTGTTAAGGAGAGTAAATAACCGACCCTTAAGTATTTGAACAAAATTTTAATAATTCCCCATGATGACTTGATCGCTAAAGGGTTCTTTACACTTATTCATACACGTATTAAAACATCCATGAATTTCGATAAAATTGCATGTATGACAACATGATCGAAGGTGGTTTCCAAAGAAAGACATCCTTTTGTAACTAGGATCTCAAAAACCATCTACTACAAGTACAAAACATTCAAGTTTTAATCCTTTTAGGCACATATTTCAGACAAATAACTTGAAACCAGATTTCGATACAGGAGACGAATGATTTACGTATCAAACTCAGGGAATTTAACCACCAAATACTTCTAAAACAAACCCGTGTCTTCAATGTAAACAATTATTTCTACTAAACTTATGTCAGAGCTTTGCCTGCATTCCTCTAAAAACTCATTTTAAAAATAAATATCATACATCATCGAAAAACATTTTTCCAGAAACACAACGTTTCGTTAGTGCATTAATGACGTCATGCCCGGCATTAGTTTGTATTAAAATAACATCAAAACATCTGCGTTTTCGCATCTTTTGGCTTTTAGCAACAACCAAGCGTTTATCAGCGATCATCCCACACGACCAACATAAAATGAAGAATCTTACCTTTAAATTAGTTTTGAGAGAAGACACATTTTTCTTTATAAAATTTGTCCAACATAAATACTTGATAAAGCCAACGCGCTCATACTGTTGATTTTTTTTTAGTCGCGGCACATATCACAAGTTTTACGTCACAAACCCGAAAATAAAATTTGAAATTAATAAATAGACACGATACGAAACTCACAGTCGCTGTATTCAAACTGCACATTGCTTCGATTTAAAATTGAAAAACTAATATCTGCATGTTTTGTTATCGCTCCAGATACATAAAGAAAAGGTATGGCATTAAAATCGTTGCAGATGTTCTTAGGTGATGCTGATAAAGTTTTATAGCTTTCAAGTTACTTCTTTGTTAGTTTCGATAAATGATAATAAAATGAAAATGTAAAAAGAATTCTTTAAAAACTAACAAACTGTTAATAAACTTCAAGTGTAAGTTTCATTTTAATTTCAATTATGGTTTGGCTACAGATGATAGTCTTTCTGAATTATCAGCAGAACCTTTTATGAATAATTTGGCAAAACACTTTAGTTTCTTTAAAACAAACATTACGTGGTTTAGAGAAAGTATATTTGTATTTAATTTCAAGAATATGTTTTTCTTACAAGCAGCTAAAGTAATGCATTGATTTTCGATTTTTTATCAGTGCATAAATAACCTTCTATAAAAGTTTAAGGCATCATTCAATGAAACAGCTCGACATTATAGATTGTCATTATTCGACTATTTCTGGTTGATATAATTTATAACATAATACGTTTAACCTTTATTTTCATAAATACCGTAAATAAATTACTTCATTTTGGGTTTTTGTTTAACGTTAACAGGTTTTTCTATTAATTTTATAAATAATCCAGTGCCAATCCAAGTCTTGCTCTAAAACTACATATAAGTTGCTAGAGCACTAAACATGCCTTTTCAATTGCAGCCCAATAAGTCAAAATTTTTATATTTTTACGTAGTATAAATCTATGAACACCATACCTAAATATATTATTCGAAAATGTAACATAATCAGTGTTTTATTAATTTTATGTACATTTCTAATATGCACCCTGTACGTCCGAGGCCCCGCCTTATCTGTCCTTGTCTCGCATTCAGGCAACAAACTTGGGCATGGATTCGGTGGGCAGTTTAAATAGAAGTGCACCTTCTTGCCGTTTTACTCCGTGGTATAAAATAAAGTTATTAAGCCCAATACCGTTTTGTCCTAGTATTAAATTTATTTAAGGTTGGCCGTATTGTACATACACCTGTACAATCAATAGAATTAATAATTTAGTAGATATGCTCAAGTCACATTTACACAAATAAAAGCTATGACCCTCAGCTTTAACAACGCTATGAACTCGTATTTACTTGTGTTGCAAGATATGGAAGAAACATTAAGGGCAGCAATTTAACAAAAATAATTTCTGTAATTCAGGTAGTAGAGCGCCCGAAACATACTCAAATGTAATAAGATACTCGTCATTGATTTTTAAGCAAAGTAAAACTGATAATATTTACCATGTTTTCGCAGAAATAAGGAAAGCGAACAAAAATCTTTGATTTAAACTTAAACACAAGGTAAAATGGTATTAACATTTTCAACTTAAAACCTTAAGAGAATAACCTACTGTATTTATTTTCTCCCATTTTAGAGACAACCTGTATGTCACTTCTAGATATTGGAGTCAAATTGAATAATCATACATTTTTAATTGAACATCCACTCAAAAGATATAGCCACAGATATGCCATACCAAACTAGAGTAAATTTGTATCCATTCCTCTGTCTCAAAAGTGAACATTATACAATTTTTATCGGTAGAAAATGGTTTCAGCATTATAATTAATAAATAAATAAGAATGTAACAATATGACTGTTTTTGTAGTCAATTTGAACTCTCGTTTAATTAAAATTAATCATAATAAATTTTATAGAAAAATTTATTTGATTAATTTAATTATAATTTTTTTTCAAATAAAATTTGAAATATTTTAGAAGAATGAGAATTAGCATTGTTTATATGGAAAAAAAACTATTCCATGTATCGATCAGGTATATAGTATAGATTAAAATGTAATACGTATAAATGGAATCCTGTTTATTTAGAAATGACATAGAGAAATCAGTGACGCAAGTTTCATTAAAAATAATATACAACTGTTGTCCCTCTCAACCTTAGGATGAAGTACAGGCATGTACAGGGCTTACGAGGAAAGAATCCTGGTTTGTTGATAAAAGGCTGGTACGTTAAAGAAAGTAAGTAGTAAATAAGTTTTTGTACATTTTAATTAAGTAGAAACCCTAATTTCGTATAAGATAATTAAATCTATATGAACAAATTGAAAAATTACTAAACATGTGACCACTCCAAAAACTACGAAACACCTAAAACTTCAACTATTATTAAGTAATTTTTATTTTCTAATATTCTTTATAAGATTTTTCTATTTATAAATTAAGGAAAAGAATTTTAAGACTTTTTCAATTGATTAGTTATTATTGTTTCATTATTTAACAATTTTGAAAAAGCGTCTATGCCTAATCCTTTTGTTTAATATTTGGTTCACTAATTGACATTACCATTAATCATTAATACAACGGGTTTATGTGTTGTTTTTAAATTTCAGAACTATTTTATGGGCATATTGTGTGGATATTTTAGGTGCACAAATACTTCTAATTTCTACTTTTGATAAACCACAAGATTAAATTTACCATTAGCTACAAACGCATTTGTAGCGAGACATACTTTTAATTCAAAATTCGTCTTTAGAAAGATGCCTCCGTACTTTTAAAATTATATATCTATTCATTAATTCATAATTTTCATAATGGTTAAAATGTAATTAAAATTAAAATATTTTAAAAAGAAAATTTTAAGCCTTATTCATTGTTCTAATTTTATGTTATTTTATTTATTATTTTAGAGCCTGAGGATGGCCTAATTTTGAATGGCTGAATCGTTTTTTAGTGTTACATGTAATAAACCCAATTTTGAGAATGGATCTAATTAAATCATTGCTTACTTTCAGCTTTAATATCATACGATACAATTATGTCTGCGGAGTGGTCTACTTCAGATAGACACACGAATTATACACTTAATTTACAGTCACAAACTTAGCAGAAAGCAACGGAAAACCACTGCAGAGAACACATTTCCGTAGTATAAAGAGGATATAACAAACGATGCCAAGTCGTTTAAAATGTGGCTTTAGCCCCATCGTCAACGTCCTTAAAAATGATATGACACAGAAGAAGAAGAATTTCAGCCTACTAATATTGATTTGTACTTGAAAACCCATTGTATTTGTAAGAAATGCCAGTTTTAAATACGAAAATATATCATAGTTCAAACTTACCAATCTCTAAAGAACTTATCACTAGGCTGCAAGAATCAGGTCCAACATTTAAACGAAGTCGGTAAATGACCGTCTCTTCTTTGCAATGAAGCACCACACTGAATTCAAATTTAAAATACCAAAATATAAATTAGATCGATGTGACCATCTGCGGCGGAACGATAACACAGGAATTTTCTTTAACATCAGACTCAAGTGATAAGCGAAAACACGCAGCTTCGATATTTGAAAAATGGAATGTAATTCGTTTAAATAATGCACACGCAAAATAATTAAACCAATTAAAATGTTCTAAAACGCGTGATAATTGTGTTTTCCGAGTTATTTGATTATCATAGACGGATATTCCTGTTTTTAAGGAAAAGGCATAATTTAGTAAAAAAAATCCAAGCTTAAATGGCGCAATAAATTGCATACAACTGGCCCGATAACTTTAACAATTCATTAATTATACAGGCAGCAAGTAAGTCTCATCAACTCTAAATTTATTAAAAATTAAAGATTGACTGAGGTTCGAACGAATGCTCACTTGGCTGCCAAACATACCTCTAATCCGCTATACCTTCCCCCAGCTGAATTTCTTCTGAAAAGCATCTTTTGGTAGTTTTAAAACGTTCTTGCTAAGTTAAAAATGTATACTAAATCCATAACAATTTAACAAATTTTTCTACAACTATTTAATTTATTATACTGCAATTATTAGCATTTTCTTCGTGAAAAATTGTACATATAATACACTGCAGTGAATTATGGATTCATAATTCACTGTTTGCGGACCAATCACAAATACAAATCCAAAAATCACTACTTCGCTGGTCCAATGATATTTTAAATAGTCCACGATCAACTCTTTATGCAGCTGACAATCGACCCACGTGTCGCCCAAGTGTGTTGTCATATAGTTTGTTTACGTTTTTCAACGTATGCCCTTAATTAATTTAAGTCTAATCTATTTGTTTAATAGGTGTAGGAAAAGCATCGTATTACATTCGCGATTATGGCCATTATTCGCTCAGATTATTTGCGCCACTCGCCTGACGGCTCGTGGTCTCAAACGTCATCTTCATGAATAATGGCTGTCATAATCGCTCATATAATAATATACTATACTAAAGTAAAGAAATAATTACAATTTATTACTATTATGTTATTTTTCTCTACCTTTTCAGCCATTCCAAACGAATTTTCCAGAATTCATTTATATGAGCAATAAAATTCAGTCAAAATTTAAATAAATAATCAAATCTTCTTCTTCTTCCTGTTCGTCCTCTTATAGCCGAAGCCTAGGCCAATGGCCTGTTAATAACTCATAAGTATAAGTACTGTGAGCCCTTTTCGCACGTATATCGGGCAGGAGACTAATATTACCCGACGAAAGAGGTACATGTCGGCCCTCAGTGTTGCGAGATTACCGGTTATCAAAGGTAACCGCGACTGCCTACTTAATGTGCCCTCCAGGGATATCGCCACTCTCGGGAATCGAACCCGAGATGCCTACGTGAGAGACCGAAGTCTTTTACACGTGGCTATCCGCTCCCCAAATAATCAAATCTGAAAACTGAAAATAAAACTACGTACGGACTACTTATTTACAGGTATGAGCTTATGAAGCAGAAAAAATCTTAATCTTCGGTTTCTTATTTGCAAAATGGCGAATAACTTGTTTTAAGCAAAATTTTATTCTTAACCAAACGTTCCCATACACATTAATTTTAAATCAAACCTTTCAGTTTCGCATTTCCTAACTAAAGAAAATACTGACGCTCGAAGTAAGGTGTGATCAAAAAATCGTTCAGGCTCTAGCGGTTATGGATCGCAAATCGTATGTATTTTCTTACTTCATACGAATATTAACTTGAAACTAACAAAATATGCGGCTGTCAAGCCAACTTTGACTGTTAAATCAAGGTTAAAAGATGATTTTAGGCATAAAAGGGTGAACTGTTTTGTTTAAATGTCGACTGGCTATGTTTCCGACGCAATTTCTAAGATTTTATTAATGAAAGTCAGTTGACACTATGTATTATATTCTAATTAATTGCCATATTTCGGTTTATGTAACATTTAGTTCTTAGTTAGGCTAGAGCTAGACTAACTAGTAACAAATGAAAAAAGTGTGTATTTAAAAAAAAAATTCAACGTTTTAGAAACTATGGCTGAAAGACTTTTTGATCACATGTTATTTGCACGGAATTTTATGAATGCAATTTGCATATTAATTTTTTATCAAAAAATTATTTTGAAATGCTAGATTTCAATGTAAGAATTGCTACCAAATCAATTATAATCATTTAAGTGTTACCGAAGTATTACAATCCAAGAAGGACAAATAAAGTAAAAGAAGAGAAAATACCGAAGATGTAATGTAAAAGCCCCGGCATCACTGAAAATTCAAGCATTTAATTTTTCATTAAACGAAAATCTTATGTAAAATAAGCAGCACCCGTTGTTTCTTGAATAAGAAATTTATTAAACTTCCTATTCCTGCTCCTGTTTACATTTTCATAAAGATTTTGTCTAGAAAACGTCGCGCAACTTGCAACGCCCAGAAATTTCCACGGTTTCAATTACTTTTATTTACAGGGTTAAAGTTTACGGTACAGGGTTACTACATGGGTTTGGTGTGTTGTATCGAATGATACTAGTATGTTTAACCAACCCTAAGCATACAAATCGATACCGATAGATCTTGACCTTCGAAACGCTCACGATTTTCGTTTGTAGTCTTTTGTGTGCAACAAGTGTTTTATTTATAAGACTCATGTCAGATATAAAAACAGTTTTGTAAACTATGAAAATATGACTGATTTAAAAAAGTTAACTTTCACCGTAAATTATATCTTCTTATTCATATGTTGAATCAGCTAAGCGAATGTTGGCTATCATATTGGCTATTTAAGTTTATTCGCAGCTGCTCGGAATAAAGAAGATGTTGATTTGCCAAACCATTCGCGGAGGTTCTTCAGCCAAGAAGTTCTTCTTGCCTTGCATGATCAGGTGTAGGATGATGTACCACTCGCGCAATATGTGTGCAAAATACATAGTTTACGTATTTTGATTGTTTCGATTACTTCCGTTGTTTTACCCAAGCGGTTCAGTACCTCCTCGTTTCTTACTCTGTCCGTCCAACTTATGCGAAGAATCCTTCTGTAGACCCACATTTCAAATGATTCTAATCTTTTAAGAAGAGTGTCGAGCTTTCGGAACCAGACTCAGAAGAAGTGTTGTCATTGAAAACCAAATCGACTCCTTAGAATTAGAATTCTCTTTCTGCCATAAAAGGCAACATTCTTTGCAACGGGAGTTTTTCAAATACCTTTGGTATAATTGGCAATAGGCTGATATGTCTATACGACGGTGATTTGCCTGGTTTAGGTATTAAGATGATTTGGGCTACCTTCCACGCCAAAGAAAAAACTAGCTAAGTTTAATATAAAGGAGTGATATCAGGACTTGGACAACGCTATAAAAAGGCAAACGATAATGGAAGCTAAAGAGGGTAAAATAAAACTGAACAGTGAAAGTAAATGACGAGTAAGAGACACAACTAATAAAAACAGCCAGAACAAACAGTTAAAAAATATTGTAAAAAGGGAGTGGAATATAGGTACATAAGAACTTAAGAGGAATAACTGGAAAAAACTGGAGAGTTAATAGAAGAGTTCAAGAATAATGAAATTACAAAATTAGGCAAAACAAAAAACGAAAGGAAATTGGGAATTGAGAAATGGGTATATGATGCTTTACAGTGAAGTAGACGACACTGAATAGGCTCAAGCATGAGTTGCATGCTTACTACACAAAGAAAAAATAGGACAAGTAAATAACTGGAATCTTATTTTCTAAAGTATGATGAGTGTGGACATGAACTTCAACAAAACCAAGAAATACACAATTATTAGTACAGACCGAATGAAAGGGAAAAGAACGAAGATAGAAAGTTTTTGGTTTAATTAACAAGAAGAAGTGACCATAGATTTCTGCATAATGAACGATTTGATAGTAACAAAGGAAATGCACAAGTTTTCTAAAGAAATGAAAACTAGGAACGAAAAGTCAATCGTCGATTTGGTCTTTATAAAACGAATAGGCCTCAGCAAGATGAAAGATGTGCAAGTCAAGAAGAAAAATAAGATCGGATCTAATCATTACCTTGCCGAAGCAAAGCTGAAGGGAACATACGATGATAGAAATGTAAACTGCGACAGGGAAAATACAGAACTTGAAAACATCAAAAGTTATAAACTCCAACAAGAGTATATCCGGATGGCATACCAAGCGGTGATGAGAAAAGAGGTAGAGCTCTATTGAGAAGCAAATATAAGTGAAGCTCTAAAGAGTAAGTGGAAATTCTTCTTCGTCATCTGGCTCTTCGTCCCTTTGTGGGATATGGCCTTCCATGACAAAAGGGGAAGATTTCTATGTGTACATCTCATCTTTCATTCCTTGTACCCACACCAAAGTCACCTGTAGTTACTCTCCTCTCCTTTGCCAACCTTATATTAAATCAGAATTTAAAAATCAACTCTTACAAATGCAATGCTTAACAATAAAGACACCAACTGCTGAATTTTGTATGTCAGAGGTGGAAATTCATGAATTATTAAAGTAAAGAAAATAAGTTTTAGAAATAACAGAAAGATTTAAAGAAATGCTTTTGAAGGGAGTAATGGCCTTGGGCATTAATAGAATTTTATAACTAAAGCCTTCTTTTCGAAAACCATGCTTACTGAAAGCCATACTTCCAGCTAGGTGATTTTTTAAGTATTTGGAATAACTTTTTTGTTATTTAATTTCTTCAAAACTTTTACATCTACAGTATCACAGTAAAATATTAAAAATTCAATAGCAAAAATATAATAAAAGACTAACACTAATAAAACACTAATTTATTGTAAAAGTTCAAATGAAAGTTCACATTTGCAACTATTTACTTAAAGGGCAGAGCCTCGAAATTGTAGATTGATAATCAGGTAAACCGAAGTTTTTCCAGAATTCTAACTAAGAATTATTTACATTTAAGGATCTACGGATCTAAAAAAAACAACCCTTTAAACGTAAATTTCAGAAATAGGAAAAAATAGTTCTGATATGCAGCCTAGATAACTAAAATGTTCTACGTACATAAGTTTCTAGTTGGGTTTATTTATCCAAATACGAGTATTTTCTCAACGTTTATGGTGGCAAGTTTCTTGACATCTATTACTTTTTACTGGCTATTTAAAAAATCTATTTCTTTATTTGAAATTTTAATGTGTCTTTATAAAAATAACCAGAAATAATCGAACAAGTTATAAAGTTGTGTAAAACACGGACAAAAGAAAAGTTTCTTCGTCATTTAAAAATTTAATAACTTACGCCTGAAAAAATTTCAATACCTACATATTTTCCCATGAAAAGTTAGTTTAGAACTTAATTTTATTATTTATATTCGAAAGCTTGGAAGAAACCTTTCCTAAATTAAAATTAACAAGTCCTTGATATTTAAGTTGATTTTCTTTACAAAGCTTGACATTTGAAATTTTACCTTTAAAATTTGGAAATTTCTAGGTGAATAATTTTTAAGTTTAGGTTAGCATTTCTGTAAATATAAAATAGTTAGGAATTAGATTTTAATAATTTATTTTAAAAGGTGCATTTCAATGCTTTGGATTTAAGTCATTTTTTGTTCATTTTATTTATCCAAAGTGTTGAATTAAAATAATAGCTGATAATTTCTTTTGATAAGGATTGGTAATGGGTTTTTTAAAAATAATTAGCAAACTTCAAACCTCAGTTTTGTTTCAAAACAATTTTTAGTTTCAGCTAAAATTCAAGCTGGAAAACTGCGATTAAACCTGCATTCACAAATAATACAAAACCGATTAAAACAAACACAAAACTGCAATCAAAACCTTCTCTTTGAGTTAGATCGAAAACATGATTTTACATTTTCAACGCTGTATTAATTGGTTATGTCACAGAAAAGCTAAAACGTAATTCATCACTACCCTGTAAAAGAACGTAATAAAAGGGTATTAACCGAGACACGATGATTTGTAAGCAATTTGTGCACGATTTGTGAAAATAGGCCAGGATTATAAAGCCCTGACACCTAATTTGAAATCAGTACATGAATGGAGAAAGCCTGAGCTAGACATCTGCATGCAAATTAATACGACTTCTATATTCAGATAAACAATTCGGGTCGTTTGATAAAGGCGAATAGCCAGTACTGAATTCCTAATGCAGTTAATTAATCACACAAAGGAAAACCATTTGCAAATTATTTTAATGCCAATTGAATACGTAATATTGCCTGGTTGGTGGTTTTAAACTTGCTTGGAATACGCAATCCCACTTCTGGCACCAATAAGCATCCATCATAACTGGGTTAAATGTTTTAAACCACAAATATAAACAGTTGTAAGTTCAAGGCTGATACGTGATTTTACACAGTCAAAGGATCCTATATAAAATCTAAGCAAATGTTTATTATTCATTCACAACAAATGGATTTGAAATGAAATGCAAAAACCTCTCGATGAAAGCGAAATCGTATTTACACGTTCACTCGAAAATTCATCTGGTTTTTTACCCTTTGTAAATACGGGTCTAAAATTTCGAAATATAAAAAATCGAAACGTGATTTAAATTCAAAACACCTTGAACTTACAAAATAATTCGCTTATAGTTCGTAAAATAATAAATTTACCAAGAATCGCGCTTCGTTTAAATTAGATTCACCGTTCGCAAGGTGTAATTTCATTGCGCAAATAATCATTTTACGTTCGTATTTTCACAGAAATCTTATCTAATTTTCAGCAGTGCGAGAAAAGAAAATGTATAGTTACAAACCAACTGGAAACATCTGCTTTATTCCAGTTTGGGAAACACAGTGAAAGAAAACGAATTTGACTGAATATATCAAGACCGTATAACATTCTCGATTTGTGTTATTTCTCCCGTGGGAATGATCGTTTCCTTCAGCCAACGTACATTTTACGTGTATATTTATGGGAACCGTATACAATTCAGATAATAATTTCTATAACGTTGGAGATAACCGTTTTGTAAATATTCACCTATTTAAAATACGAGTATGCTGAAAACGGCCATATTTATTTAACTATTTATCATAAATTTATAATTTTATCTACAGTCACAGAAAATGATAAGTTCTTCTTGTTATAACTTATTTTACCGGAGCATAAATATTGAATCTAACAAAAATCATCAAATATGTTCATCAGAAAGTGTAAATGCGCCATAATTGCCTAGATTTCGAGTTAATTACATTCTGACACGCTTGAAAAATGCCACCCTTCGAAGAGAAGACCAGAAATTTATGAGAATTCGAAGAATACGGAAAACAAGTATCAAGGGGAAAATGTTCCATCTAAAAATAGTTAGAATATTTTCAGAAGGATATTATAATTTCTCAACTCGCAAGAGATGAAAGTTACCGAGTATTTATGAAGGGCAGTTAGTTTCGCTTACCGAGTCTTATTGGTGTACGGATCGTTTGACCTAAAATGAATTACACACCAAGATATTTCGGAAAGTTCGAAAGTTGAAACAGAGCAAGAAAGTCAGGCCAGTGAGTTTGGAAACTTGAGAAATAGGAAGGCGTTGCGATAATTTTAGAACTTCTTACGAATTGATAACCTTCAGAACAAGTTATTTAATTAAATGTACTCGTATATTTAGCAATATAGAAATTGGCCATAACATAAAAACGAGACTTAGAAGCTGTTCTTATTTTGAGCAATTTTGGGTGAAAATAAAAACCAACAAACATATGAAAGAGGATGTCTGGAAAATCGTTAAAATCTACCTCAGAACCTTAATCAAACAATCGTAGGTTAACAGTTAAACCATAAGTTTTTGCAATTTGGGAAGCAATAACCTGCCACATGTTATTCGTAGTTTCAGATTGTCCAAAGAGAACATTTTCTGCCTTGGTCAATTAATACTTAGTACCAATAAAAACTATTTATAGACTTACATAAGTGCTAGAAGTGCAAACAATGCGCTTTACAGGTAAAACTCTCGTTAATTAGCAAGCCAAGGAAGCTTACATAGCCATCAAAATCTGACCACTGAAGATATCCTAACTAAATACTTTTAGGAACTATATCTTAACAGGATGTTTACCTGTTATGATATTTCAGTGAATTTTGTTTATAGCAGGAAATAGTGAATTGGAATTGAAAGCAAGTCGCATCTTTCATACGACAGCTTTGTATTTATGTGCTGGCTCTAGATTTGACACATTTGAAATAATAGCTCCATATCTTCAGCACATAAAGTAAAAATAGACAGCATCAGATATGAGGTTACCAAGTTCGATAACGGAACAGGAGCAAACAGATCCCTGTAGGCTTCCTGTGTTAATGTGTAAATAAATGATAAAATTCTTGAATCAAAACAATCTTACATAGATATGAGTCAACGAGAAATATTATTATCGACATTTTACAAAAGAATGTATACAGTTTAAAACGACACCACATACGAGTATAGAATAGACTAACAGCTCTTCCTAATGTATACATTCGAGTCAAAGACAAACAAATATATCGCCAGGGAACCCGAGAACTTCCAGGTATCCTCTTGTAAAGCACGTAAAATCGAGATAGCAAGATTGTCAGAGGGAAGAACACATTCCGCGGCAACCTAAAAAGACCAGAGGTTTAAACAAAAAAAAATAAGAAAAAATATTAGGAGAGGCGTAGAAAG
Source organism: Melanotus villosus (assembly GCA_963082815.1). Classification (NCBI taxonomy): domain Eukaryota; kingdom Metazoa; phylum Arthropoda; class Insecta; order Coleoptera; family Elateridae; genus Melanotus; species Melanotus villosus. The sequence continues at coordinate 44,934,120 of OY720425.1, forward strand.
AAGGTATAAAGAATCCAATACGCAATCGAAAACATGAAGGTATTAAAAAATAAACGATAATCCGGAAAATCTGGAATATCGAGATGAAGAAATAAACACCACGAAGTAATAAGGGATAAAACAGAAACAAAAAAAAATACAGAAGAATTTACAAAACCAAAGATGGTTATCTACAAGTAGAAAACTATAGTCAACATTGTCTAAACTAAAGAATAAACGTGCTTCCCGATGGGAAGATGTAAGCAAAGTCAGACAAAATGTACAACCATGGGCTGAGGCTTGTCATAAATTAGTTGGCACTGAGCAGCGTGGGCCTCAGTCATGATATTTTATCCTAACCTAACAGACCGTGTAGTATCAGAAATAAGACAAAATTTCCTCCGTTTGGCTTTGGTGCACACATCAACTGGCCTCGATAATAAAAAAGAAGAGGGTCACATGTTTCAAAACTCACCGAATCATGATCAAATGAATATGTATCAACCAGTAACAATCTGGTTTTATAATATATAAAATGTAGAAGAATTCCCCAAATCTTTGAAATAATTTAAGCAGTGGATAATACCCGAATCAATTCTTGTTACACAACTTTAAGAAAATATATGATAGATTGGCAAAATATCTATGATAGGGTTACTTAATCTCCCTTAAATTCTACAAACACCTGTACATAAATAATCATACCTATCAAGACTTAAATCTACATAACCTAGAGAAAATACAAATCCAAGGATCAGAAGACATTCCTAATGTCACAAAATCAGAAATCTGTTACGCTTTAAAGAAAATGAAAAACAACAAAGCACTTGGAGAAAATGGTACTGTAATTGAAGCGATAAAACTCGGAGGATCAGTGCTAATAAAAAAAATAGGGAAAGTACTCAACGTATGCTTACCTAACCAGGAGATTCCTTTAAAATGGAATAACGCGATAACTATTCTCCTATATGAAAAGGAAGATATAACTAAGTCCAAGAACACACGAGGCAGTTTGTGACGAATCGGCTGACAATTCGTCCGCCGACTCTGCACATACGGCTCTACAGGCGGGTTGACGAATCGTCAAGCCATTCGCATGGCCTAACGAAAGCGCACACACATAGCGCCGGACGAATCATCGGCCGATTCGTCAGTAACCGCCTCGTGTGTTTTTTCTCAAAGCTTGAAAATTTTAGACCAAAAAACTCAATTGCAGTGGAGATAACCAAACCTCGGAACTTCTGAGATGAATTAACCTAGACTGGACGGCATGTGATAGACTTACATACATCTTTGAAGATAACATCCCTATCAGTTTAAATAGAAAAACTTTTAATACATTTGTCTTCTCAGTACTTATCTATGGAGCAGAAACCTAACCAAAATCATCAAGGAGAAAGCACAACGCAATATGGAAAGATACCACTGAAAGATAAAGTAGAGAAAATGAAGAGGTACATAGAAAAACGGGAGTAGAGGACATAATAGAAAAGATATCCAAATCAAAGTGGCGATGGGCCGGCCATGTGACAAGACGGAGAGATGGAAAATAGACGAAAAAATCATTGAATGGAGGCCAAAAGCTGACAAGCGGAGTCGAGGGAGACCACATAACCGATGGGCAGACGATGTAAAAAAGATTTCAAACTGGATTGCACAGAGACTGGCTGGTTGATGATGACTATCTTGCATATTCTTCTTCTTCTTCTTCCTCTTCCTCTTATGTCAGAAGCCTCTGTTAATAACTCATAAATATGAGTACTGTGAGCCTTCTTCACACGTGTGCTGGGCAAGAGGCTAACCTTACCTATGGAAATGAAATAAAATAAAAACAAATATTCCAAATGGCTTAAAACGTGAGGTTTTCAAGAAATGTATTACACCAGTTCTAACCAGTCGCCTTGAAACTACGACCCTAAGAAACGAAGTCAACAAACAATTATCTCATGAGCCATGAAATACGGGATACTTGGAATAAGTATCGAAAACAAAATACGTACATAATGAAAATGTAAGAAGTACCATGAGATCGAAAAAAAGATGATTCTGAGCAGGCCTTGACTAGTACAACACGATTGGCAAGACTGATTTCAAAATGTGGCAGTTAGAGGTTAATAAATGTCAAATAAATTAAAACACAAAACAGTATTTATTTAGGGAACAAACTGAAAACTAAGATGAATATATGTTAGAGTAGGTGTTCAAAATGTGATCCTTCACTAGTATTACAACGATAAACTTAAATAATTCTGGAAACAAGATTGCAAAACTGACTTACATTTGAAATGTCACTTGTCACATTATAATTCATAGGCATTCTAGAACCAGTGTAGCCAATCGTGTTGTACTAGTCAAGGCCTGCTCAGAATCATTTTTTTTTCGATCTCACGGTATTAGAGTTTAATATATTGTGGTGGATAGGTGGTTACAGTAGTAAACTGACATCTTAACAATTTAAAAAAAATCATGGATGACATCGTGACCTAGATGTAAAACTGCGTAAAAGACCGCTATTACATAGAACATAAAGACAACAGCAACGTTTTTATCTTTTCCTGGACTGTAGCTCATTAGTTTGTACGACTTGTCAGGTAGAAAGTCCCTAAGGGTTATTTTTATATTTGCTTCATTTTTTATTATAATAGGCAGCGTTAAAATTTTGTAGTTTATTGGGCTTGTGTCGTACTTCACAGAAAATCAGAAGGAGCATAGTAATTTTAGGCCTATCATTTTCTGTGGCCTCTAGAGCATGCGCTATTTGTCCTAATGTCAAAAGTCCCCTGAATTGGAAAAAAGGGAGGCTTAAATTCAGAAATGGGTGTCATAGAGACTAGTGAAAGAAGAAGAAGAAGAAAAAAAATTATACAACGTAAGGATTTTAAGAATCTTAGCATAGCAAAAACCATGCTGATTATCAGGACATGTTATGCTTAATGAAACTACATAAGTAGTCCATTTGAAAAACAATTCGAAAATCTGAAAAAATGTCAATTTCTTACGAATCTGTGTTATTTGCGGCGGAAAAAATGGGTGGCCATTGGAAGAGAACAATTGGCGAGGAAGTGATGGGCCTCAACAATCAAGCCAGTATACCTCAAATGATAAAGCAACAGAGGATAAGATGGTTAGGCCATCTAGAAAGATCTGATCAAGATATAGTGCCAAAACTACTGATGAGAAAGAATATGTGGTGCACAAAGAGAGTGGGTCGCCCTAGGAAGAAATTCTTAATAGTTGTTGTAGAAGACCTAGAAGAAAAAGATATTAGAGAAAGGTGGACAAAGACTAAGGAGCGGACCCCCTCCAAGAAGATTATCAAGCAATGACTTAACGCTTTTTTATATATTATAACAGGAGGGCTCTCCAGAACATTTCCACGCATTTAAGATATTTTTAAAAGAGATTTTCATTGGTAATTTTGAAAATAACATTGTATGCAGCGTTTGCTTTCAAAGCTTTGTTTCGTAGGTACTTGTAATCAACTTTTTCTTTATCCGATACTGAGACAGTACCTCAGAAAATCTAGTTTTTAACATATGCACGTCTTCCTTTTTCTTTCTTCCTTTTATGGCCGAAACCTAAGCCAATAGTCTGTTAATAACTCAGAACTATGAGTTATGTGCGCCCTTGTTACACGTATGCCGGGCAGGAGGCTAACCTTACCCGTCGAAAGAGGCGAGGATCGATTCGCAGTGTTGCGAGATGGCGGTTATCAAAGATGTTGGTATGATAACTGGGACCATTGGCTTAACGTGTCCTCCGAAGGACGGAAAAACTTACGACCTCTAAAGTTCCGGTGGGGGTATCGCTGGTCTCGAGAATCGAACTCGCCATGCCTACGTAAGAGACCGAGGCCTTTTACAGGTGGCTATCCGCTCCTCAATATAATACGTCATTCAACATAACACTTAATTGCAAACTATTAACCTAATTTTTACATCGTATATTTTTTTAAAAAGAGTTATGACTGTAGTGAGTGTTTTAATTGGTTTCAATTAAAATATGCAACGAATAATAATTATAGTCAGTTGATTTCTTCTGTAAGGTAAAATAGTGGAACTTTGTAATTGATCAAAATAGTAATTCCCAATCATAATAAACAATGTGCAATTGCATCAACGTGGAAGGTACGTGCTCAGTCTCGTAGAAGAACTAAGGTACGAACCAGATTTATTATCCAAACATGTCAGGGGATGCCACCGTAGAATGAAACAAGAGAAGATCAAGGTCAAGCGCGCGGTTGTATGCATTAAAGAATCTAGAATCAGAAAAGAGGGCCTAGCTAAAGTGAAGAAAAACTGTGCCAAGCTGTATAAACAATCGGTACCCTCAGGTGACAACAATTTCTTCATCATTGACGATGAGACTAAAGTGGAATGGGATGCCTCAGCCAATCAGTTCTTCCATCGGCCAACTCCTGTAGAAGCTGTGGTATGACCTAAATCAAAATTTCCAAATAAGATGATTGTATGACACAAGACAGGACATTGTCACCGGCTTTTGTGACCATTACGAGTATGGATGCTTAGATGTATATTGAACTATGTCTTAGGAAATTTTTGCTGCCGTGGATTTTAGCTCTGAACCTCACGCAATCTATCCTGTTCTGGTCTGATGAAGCATCCTGTCATTATACCCACGCAACAACAGCCTTTCAGGATACGTTGCGAAGCTAAACAAATCGACGGCAGTGCCAACCGATCGAGCTGTTTTGGTCGATCGCTCGGAACCTGCTAACTTGGACGAAACTTTCTAAGCTGGTCGCAGCAAAGCATGGAAAACCTCTATTTCGGAACTTTAGCAAGAAACTGCGCTATGCCAGACAGGAGGTCCATATTCTGTGTTTGAAGAAATTCTAGTAAATGTAAATTTCCTGAAATAAATGTCATCAGACTTTGACGTCTTGTTTTCTTTTTATATCATTTACTTCCCTAGGACAATAAACCTGGTTTGCACCTTATATTCGGTAGGCGCGTTCAAGGCTAGTGTTGAATTTCAATCAGAAAATCGTCTAAGGAAGGTAAATTTTTGGGGCTATATCAGTAAAAAATTACGTAAAAGTTTAGATTTTTAGTGCAAGCTGGTCATGTTCAATATTACAGTAAAGGTAGCTACGCTAAGATGAAATGAAAGGTCAAAGAATTGTTCATAACTAAAATTAAGACACTTAAACGTAAAAGACTCATAATAAATCTTTTAAGAAAAAGACAATAATGCCTTGCCTTTTTGGTGGTTTGTTGATATTTACTTATTTGTTAATAAATATTTGTTTAATAAACAAACAAACAACCTGCCTAAATCAATATCAAACCTTGCGTTACAGCCGTATTTTAAAAACGTAATTCAAAAACTTGCAATAAAAACTAAGCTAAATTATTAATCCCTACAAAAAGAAAGCCCGAGGCAAAATCAACAGTTTCATAAAAACAAATTTATACGACGTTGTTTCTAAAACCCAGACGGCTTTAAAATAATGGATAAAACAAAGCTTTAAAAATTTCACAGACATCTTTCCCTTTCTGGAAAACTGCAATCTGCTTGTTTGTCCTTTTACGGCTTTTACGTAGTCGTGTTTTCATCAAATTGGTTGCTACGAGTACTTTCCAACTAACCTCCAACCGCTTTACATCTATCATAACTTCCACAACTTCAGTGCAACTATACAAAGTGCCATAATGCAGCCTTACCATAATTATGCAAAATAAACATGCATTTCCTGCTCGGTACGAAAGCGTTACTTAAACGTTAAGTGCAAGCATTTATTCGTCAAGCGTTTCTGAATACAAACAGGCTACTTAATCAACTTTTAGTGGTCAGAAAGACAAATGAACTCTTCCACAGTTTGAATTTTTAAACATTTTTGCTTAGATTTCCACGATAAACAAATAAATTTCAAATAAAAATAAATTATTAAAGAACCATATTTCTTAACAGTTTTTTAGTCGAGTTCGTTTATTATGTATTCAGTAACGCTGTGAACGAAATGAAACAGACTCAGTGCATTAAGATATTTTCTAGTAGACAAAATGTTCAGACGTGACAAGCATAGAGATGTTTACCACGGGAAACGTGTAATTTTATGTTGTTTTTCTTGGAAAAGCTGGTTAAAGTCTGATAAAGTACAGGCTATTTATTTACCTTGTATCGTGCATTCTAACTCGGGGTATTTTGAAATTTTGATGGGTAACTTTATAATTGCGATTTTTGAAGCGTTTTTCTGACAATTAAATAGGAACCTTGAATGGATTCAAAAACACCTAAAAACCGTAAAATGGAAAATACATTTGTTAGAAAATTGTTGTTCACGGTTATTCCGGATAGAAACGAAACAAACCAGCAAATAACTAAATTTCCTGTTTATACAACTTTTAAACGTATGGGAATTTGCAGAAAATGTAAATAAAGCAATGCTTTTAGAAGCCAAGTGTAATAACTAAAATGTTTATAAACAGAATTCTCGTTAAATATTACTTAATAACGCAATTGCTCGGAATGGGACAGAGTAAATTCAAGCATTAAATGCAGTTTCAAGAGAAATAGTTAATTAAAAGAGCAGGTCTACATGTTATTTCCTGAGAATTTCATATAAAGGTATGCAGACAGGAAAGGCTAATACTGAAGTTCAATACAACACTCGACTCCAGGCAGTTTTGAAATGAATTAAATAGGAACTGATATTTCAAATGACAAAATAAAAAGCTTAAACTAAAGTCTCGGAAATTGTAAAAACAGAAAAAATCTTAAACTCCCATATAAAAAAAATACAAAAAAGTACAATTTTTCAAATGGCACAATCGGAAGGAAAGAAACTTTCAGACCCACAATAGGCCAATATAGTATTATAATCATTTATTTTAAAAGAACGGAGATACATACAGCCACTTATGTAGCGCTTGATGGTAAGACTATTAACCAAGTGGATAACGTGCTGATACAGAGAAAACATAATATGGAAATGGAGAAAAAAGTAAAATCAAGAAGAGGAACAGATGCTAACTCTGACAACTATTTAGTAACGGTCACAATGGAAGACGATCATGAAATAAAGATAAACAACCCAACAGAACCAGAAAAACAGAATCCGAGGAAGGGGAAAAGAAATATGAGGAACAAATAGAAACAAGAATAAAAGAAAGAGGAAAGGTAGAAGGCGATATCGAAAAGAATTGGAAGGAGATTAAAGATTGTATAAAGAACGCAGCAGATCAAGTTTTAAGGAGAAACAGAAAAAATAAAGCCAAAAAATGGTTTATACTGACTGTGGAAAGGAAAACCAGAGGCAAAAAGGAAATAGAAACCGGAAGACATGAAGGTAGAAAAGAGATTAAAGATTGTATAAAGAACGCAGCAGATCAAGTTTTAAGGAAAAACAGAAAAAAGAAAGCCAAAAAATGGTGTATATTGACTGTGGGAAGGAAAATTAGAGACAAGAAGGAAAATGATAGAAACCGGAAGACACGAAGATAGAGAAGAATATGCAAACCAAGGAAGAAAGACAAAAAGAATTTATAGGGAAACAAAGAGAAAATTGTGACAAAGACGAACAGAACAGATGGGAAAATACTATAAAAATAGTGAAATAATTTCTTTTTACCAAGAAATAAAGCAAACTAAAAGAGGCTACCAACAAAGACCAATAGCATTTAAGAACGAGAATGGAGAAAGAATAAGCGCTGAAGAACAAATAATTAAGGGCTCGAAAAGGTCTGCTGGACCGAGAAGTGGTTAAAAGCCAAGAAAATTGAAATTGAGAATACGAAAAAAGGTAGGACCACAAAAACACAGATGAAGAAGAAGAAGTAGAAGCAGAAAACGCAGAACCCCAACAAGAGACGAAATAAGAAACATATTAAAAAAAACTAAAAAAAATGAAAAATCCCCAGAAGAAAATGGAATGAAAAATGAACTAATCAAATATGGAGGAGAGTAACTAACCACGAAGATACATAATCTTATTACCAAGAAGGGAGAAAAGACAGTATATAACAATTATAAAAAAATAGCCTTATTGGATGCAACTTACAAAATACTCGCCACAATCCTAAGAAACAAACAGACTTATAGAAGGACGGAACTAGAAAAATATCAAGCAGGATTTAGACCGGGCCGTTCAGTCACTGACCAACTGTTTGTCTTAAAATAAACACAGGAAATGCAGAGAGCACATCTAAAGAGAAAAATGATATACAAGACTATGGAGAACTTAAATATACCTAAAACTATGATTAAATTGGTGCGGATGGCGCTACAAACCACATCAAACAATGTAAATTGGAAAGGAAGGATGTCAGAGAGTTTCTATGTTAGAAACAATTTCAAGAATCCTATTTAATGTAGTTCTTGAACATATAATAAGAAGAAGTAAGATAAATAGAATAGGAAGCATAATCAGCGAAAGGTATGAATGTATAGTCTACGTTGATGATCTAGTGTTAATAGCGAACAATAAAGAAGATATAACAAAAATAATAAAGAAGGTCGAAGAGAAGGCGAGGACAAGGACAAAAAATCAAAATATATGCTGCAGAGGAATCAATAAGAGAGAGGGGCACGAAGAAGTAGATGGAAGGAGGAAGTAATGCAGGACTTGAAAGAATTAGAAATAGAAGACTGGAGAAGAAAAGCCGATGATCTAGAAAAGTGGAGAAAAGCCGCTGATCGAGAAAAATGGAGAAAAGCCACATGTTACATTTACTTCATGCAGGTAAGTTCTCCAAAGAATTACAATGCTAGAAACAGAGCAAAATTCTGACTGAGAAAGAAACATCGAAAAGTCAAAGCGGTAAGCAATACGTTTCCAAGAAGCCATTTGATCACAAGCTACCTCAATGTTATCGAAAATGAACCCCAAAAATACAAAAATAACTAAAGAATATTTATGATTCCAAGCTAAAGCTTATGATTTGAATCCAAACCCGAACCTCGAATGATCTAAACTTTACTTGCTAATTCAAATTTTAAGCTTCAGACTCGAGATTCCAAAGAAATTTATTTATGAAAATGTAAATCAAGACTGAAAAAATTCAGAAAACTCTCCTTATTTGAATGATAATTTGATCCTATAAAAAATTCGAATTCCAATGTTGGTAGAGATTGTTCCATTCTAAGTGGCGAAGGAACGGCCAGACTAGGTGGTCAGGTTTACCAATAACTCCACCCTTCACTGCTACCCGTAGCCACTGTGCTTCGGTACAGCGTCTTTTTAAGCAGATTATGTTTCTCTTAAGTATCTTGAGGCCGCCCATTTGGCCTACTGCGCAACCAAAGGTTTCGCCATTAAGAATGGAATAGCCCCTAGCAAGGTATAAAGGAAAAATGGGTATAAAAATTGAAATTCAGCCTTGAAGTTCGAATTATAAGCTCCTATCTCGAGATTCGATACTAAAATCTTAACTGAAATAATAATCTTCAATTTTGAAGTTTATTTATTGTATTGGACCTTTAAAAAATACATCAATTTAAATTAATGTCTTCGTTTTCAATGGTAATTCGGTTATTTAAAACAAAATTCAAATTACCGTCTCGGAAGCGGAGGAGGGGATTGAATCGGTATTGAATACATGAGCCCTTTTTTATTTAATTGTTAATTGGAATGTTCAAATTCATCTTCGAATTATAAGGTTCAAGATCTTAGCCGAAATACCAATCTTCAACTTCGAATTTTATTCATTTCAATACAACCTCGAAGAGTATATAAACAAAAATTTATACAAAGCTTTGAAATTTCCCCGATTTGAATGGTAGATTTAAAAAATTCAGTTGTGTAAAAGTAACTCAAAATGTGAATTTCTGTTTCAAATTTAAGTTCTTGGAATTTTAGAAACTTCAAATTAAGATTAAAGGTTTGATATGATATAAAGCGTGTTTCATTTAAAAAAAAACATTGAATCTTCGAATGCAAACTCCGAAATTAAGTCTTCAAACCCTCCAAATTGGAATATTTTTTAAGTTGAATTTAGTTTGAAGATTTTAAATTTAAGGTACAAACTCAAATTTCAGATCAGAATTTCACAGATCTGACGTGAACTTTTAGTTTGAAATGTTATTCATTCGAATAAAATTCTGACAAAAACCTCTAAGAATTTTAGTTTTAAAGGAAATTCCAATGTTTAAACCAAATTTTTTTGCCTCATTCTGAAACTGCAGGTTGATTCGAATCCCTTAAATTTAAAGCTTTTGACTACTAAATTTAAATTCAGAAGTCGAATTCAGTGTTCTAAACTAAAATTGGGACCTAATTTTTTCGACGAATAATAATTTTCCAATTTCGAATTTGATCTAGTCCAACAAAATTCGAACAGGAATTCAAATAAATTGTACATTATAAAACATTCAACTAGCGATTCCAAACCACTCGAACTGTATTGGAAGCTAAGGGCTGAATCTGTGAACTAACATCGAAGATTTAAACACTTTAAACTGAAAAATTTAAATCTTCGAATTTAGATTTAAAATCTTTGAAACTTAGAGCTTTGAATTTTCGAATTGAGATTCAGTGTTGGATTCCTACATTTACTTGGGATTCTAAATATCTTAAACAACCTTATTTGAATAGAAGAAATTCGGTACTGTGAAACGCAAAACGCAAGTTTTAACAATTTATGGAGCTTAGTCTACAATATTCTAAGCTTTGATAGCACTCGCCAATATTCAGAAATGGTATTAAAGGAAAAAGATAAATCGCATGCAAGAAGTCCAATAAAGGATGATTTTAAAAAAAATATTTAAAAGTGGGTTTTTCTCAAAGAGCAAGTTACAATGCGAAAAATCATGAAGATGGAGTTAAAACGTTCTTGCGTTCGTAAGCTTAACAAATTAAGAATAATTAATGTAACCTTCTGTAAGAAAAGGTGCAAGATTAACAAGAAATACTTTTCTAAAATATTAGCCTGTTTCGTATATGTCCCAGTTAGATAAGTTAAAACGTAAATCCTGTAATACTTGCACGTCTGAACTATTTAATCCGTGAAGATTAGAGTCTACTTACACATGTCAACACTAGAAGTCGAGTAGGGAGCGACAATCAGGCAACATTAACACAACATACATTTTCCAGATGAATACCTTACGGTGGTGAATCTCTTCTGGACCGTCACACATACACATACACAGATAAACACAAAACGAAAAACCGTCACTCACAGCTATCACAAAACACAATCAGTTAAATTGCTCCCAGGTTTAGTTGAAGTCTTCTAAGTTCTTAAGCTTTTCGGACCACGATCGGTATATCCACGGGCTTCCTTTATTTCCTATTTTTTGTGTCACTCGTTCACTTCACTTAAGTGATGGATGAGACGACTGGTTTATCCAGATTTATGAAAGTCCTTAAATTGGTACGTGTTTTCTGAATGGTCCTTTATAAATTTTCTGTAGGATTTTAAAGAGAATTTTTCGTTTCACAGCCTCATTAATTTGGTCTCCCCTTTTTTCTATTTGTTTACGAAAACACCTTTTATGATAATGGATGCTTCTTGTTTGAAATCAGTGCTTCTTTTGTTGCAAAATGTTTTATTGTCTGGAATTAATTTTGTGTTAATAAGTGTCTAGTTATTACAACACCTCGGTTAAATCATGCAAGTGGCAGCTGCGGTCAATAACATTACATGCAAAAAGGGCGTGCTTGAAATTATCATTCCTGATGGTAACGGGGGATAATCATATTTACGCTAACTACTAATTAGAGGTTTGCTAATTAGTAGTGTTTTTGTTATTTTCATAATTTTAATTACATGCACTTACCGTAAAAACCTTCATACCAACAAATTAAATTTAAATATTTGAAAACCAAAATAACCATTTCAGGGGTAGGTTTTCCTATTTTACTGCTTTGAGAATAATCCTTTAAGTAATCCTAAAAACTATCATAATGCAAAATTATTAGAAACTCAATTGTTTATTTTTTATTCATACCTCTTTCAAAACTAAAATGACCGACCAATTGGGCACATGCTGCAAATAAAAACATGTACAAGCACGTGCTTTTGTAATTTCAAAGCATACACGTCGATAACACGTGCCGTTAATAAACTTACGTGCTCAGGCATGTATAAAAGTAAAACTAGTTCCTAGAATATAAAGCCACAAATAAGTGAGCACAGTAATGGATTAGCTTTACTTATGGTGATACAATGATACAAGTAATATAACAATAAGAGTTCTGGATCAATTCTAAAGGTAAACATGAAGTTTTCGTCGAATTCTTGAACTCAGATATTACAAACTTTACTTTAATTTTCTTCCTTCTTCCTTTACCTTTACCAGCTTGCACCTGAACATACCTTTAACCCTTACGTTTACATTTACGTTTGACCCAGAACACTTACTGGTATGTACATTTACGTTATCTACTTTATCTTTCAATTCACAATTATGAATCTCAGTCAAACCTAATTCTCTACTGCCGGACCTTAGAACAGAAGTTCAGTTGTTTAAAACGCGTGACGAACCACTACGTATAATTAACAGGTTAAGCAATTTAGTCTTCTCCGATGCTTTAAAGTTGCTGAACGCCTTACTACTCTTACTAATCCCTACCTAACCAAATGCTTTATTTTCTTTTTGAGATGTAACCGCTCGTTGGCTCAGTGGTAAGAGCGCTAGGCTCCTAGTTAGGAGTCTTGGGTTCAAATCTCACGCAGTGGTAAGGATTTGTACAAAGGATTCGGTACTTTAGCGAGTAAAGCAATTTAATCGTTTGATTACAATTAACGATTCCGTCTGAGGGGTGGTGGACTTCAGATAGTAACAAGACACATACTACATGGTCACAAACTCTGCAGAAGGCAACGGAAAACCACTGCAGAGAACACATTTCCCTAGAATAGGGGAACATAACAAAGTTCACGACTGGCCAAGTCGTTTAAAAATGTGGCTTTGAAGACTTACAAGTCCTAGCCAATTTCCTGAAAAGGATAGGGCACTAAGAAGAAGACGGAACGGTATGACATTAGATAATTATCGTCCTATTTTAATAATGCCGGGTTTTAGTAATGATAACTTAGCAAGGCTAGTAGAAGACTGAAGGAGGTGATAAAATCAAAACATGTATTAACTAATACTAAAATACAAGTACGAAGTACACAGAGCAATGACAAGTCCCGTAGTACTATATAGCTTAGAGCTATGGGTTATTAACAAAAGGTGGAGAAGAAATTGGAAATATGGGAGAGAAAGATCTTGAGAAAAATTTATGGGGGAATTAAAGACATGGGCGGGACTTGGAGAAGACAGACACACCAGGAAATAAGCGAAATTCAGGGCAAACCTACTATTCTAACTATTACGCAAGTTATTACGGCTCAAACTGTGATATGGTTGGGACATATAACAGGAATGCCGCGACTTACAAGGTACTGGCAAATATATAATTCGTTGGAAATGGTAATATATAGAGGGTGATGGAACCGTGCCAAGGTCGTTTGCTATTACACAGTTTTTTAATTTTGAGGAAGACAGAAGAAGGTTGTAAGCCTTTGGTAAACAAGGTACGGGCAAATATGAATTATGATTTTTCGTAGTTCAACAATGCAACGTAGTTCGTTGAAAGTGGTAATAAGTATATGAAAGGTGACAGTACTGTCCCAAGGTCATTCGTCTACCTAGTGTTTGCTACTACACAATTTTTCAATTTTGAGGAAAATAAAAGAAAACTGTAAGCCATTTGTTCAAAATTGAAGAAATAGTAGTAATAGGGCCAGAATAAACTAGCAAATCTTACTATCTACAAGTGAAGCAGTGCGTTTAAAAGCTGAGGGAAAAGGTGGAGAATGAACTTCACAAGCGCGGACGAAAACTTCCTTAACAGGCTTGCACTGTGAAAACCATTCAGAGACAGACAAGAAGTTCGTGGGCGTGAAAAGGTTTGGCAGTAACGAGAATGCGATGCAGGCTGTATCGGCAATAAAAAGACTTCTTTTTGAGCGGCAGTCACAAGATTCCCGACCTCTGGCTCAAGTGTATCGCAAACCAGAAGGCTTATAATTATAATATCAAGCATCGACGCGTTCGCTGCCGATCACGCCGATCGCGTTGGGGGGCGCTGCGATAGCACTTGCTGTTTGTCTGTTTTGTCTGCCGTTGGCGGATGGGCTTTCTGCTTGCGTCGGAATTTCTGTGAAAGCGTGAATTTGCCGGGTACCGACACGGGCGGATGGTCGAATCGCCGGAACCAGACAAACAATGACAGATGGGTGGCGGGTGTGTGTGTTGCGTCTCGCGGCGTGTTTGGCATATAGCACAAAGTTGCCGACGGTGCCACTCGGCGTGGTCGACAGCGAGCGTGTTCAGGTAGATCAAATTATGTAATTATAAGTCTTCAAATATAATAGAAATGTACGTTTGTTGCAGAAATGTAAATACTTAAGAGTGAAAACAATGTTGTAATAATTATGTAAATATAGCATTTTGAAAAAAAAAATAAAAACAGGAGACTTATATTGAAAAGTAAGGTCTTTAGTTTTGGGCAATGGATCAGTATTTTTGTTTTATGTAGAAATCATGATTCATATTTGCCCATCCCTTGTAGAATACCAAGAATACCGTTATCAAGGGGAGAACGAGACAAAAAAGAAAATGATGCCGGTCAAAAAGAAATAGGTGGAAGCAGTATGGACAGACCTTACAAGAATAGGAGTGGAAAACTGGAAAGGTGGCACAAGAGACAAAAGAAAGGCAACTGCAAAACTATCTAAAACTAGGTAGAATAGTTACATGAAGGGTAGCAAATTTTTGACGGTATGGATTCCGGACACTGAATAAATAACACCTGCAATATCTAAAGCCATTGACAGGGTACCAGAAACCTTAAAAAGGGTAACACCTAGTGGCAACTTTATACAACAATAGAAAATCTGCAAATTAGAGATGGGTTGCTATTTAGCAGTCTGCTATTTTATAACTGCTACACAACAATAGCAATAACAGGTTGCTATTTAAGAAAAAAAAATAACAGGTGCACACACAGACGCACAAAATATTTTTTGTAGCCGTTAATAAATAGCAAGTAGCAGGCAGCGATGCACCGAGCAACAACCAACGAACCAAACCAACCCACAACATTTCAGCTGACAGCTGCTATTCTGCTATCTGCTATTCACTTCGCAGTCAAAGTGGTCGCAGTTCGGCGCGTGTCTGATCTGAGCGGAGAAAGTGCTCGCAAAAGCAAAGCAAGACGGAATGATTCAAAATAACAGTTCCTATTAAATAGAGCTGCTATTTTAAACTGCTATTTGTTAAAACAGTAACAGGTTGCTATTGCTATTTGAAAATAGCAGTTTTGCCCATTACTACTGCAAATGCATTAGCCACAAAATAGAGGAATAGCCTTAAATCTTTTAATCGCAAGTAACTTCCATTCTATGACAGAAAATGCTGAAGTTGTAAGTTTGTTTCACATGGTGTACCTCAGGGATATATACTAGGCCCATTGCTGTTCATAATCTATAGAAATGACTGTCAGTTACATAGGTACAACATCCTAGTAAACGTATTTTATTAAGACGCGTAGTACTTCAACCATTCATATCATCTGGTGATAGTAACATGCACATCGTGGTTATGGAGTTTACTATTCAAGTTGTTATAATAAAAATTTAATTGTAACACTTCAATCAGGAATATAAAGGCCAGAGAATATAATAAACTTATTTTAGTACACCATAATTCGATCAAACTTCATTTCGCAAATTGATTAAAAGAAAATGTTTATTTTCACTATTTCAGAAAATAATAATTTTAAAAATAGCCGAGACAATTTGTCATACATATATATTATCGTTACTTTAAAAACTTCTTTTCATACAAATTTCCCTTGTTTAATAGGCATTATTCTCAAATACGTGAGATTTGCGTTTAATTTCACCAGATATTTGTTAAGTTCACTTAAATCAAAACTCAAACAAATGCATATTGTTGACGTCTGACGAATAGAAAAAAGTAAAATACGTAATTAAATAAAGAAATTGGGTCAGTGCTACAACCTACAAACTTAATAAATATTGCCTACTACCCCAGACGTCTCATCTATTTTCATTTTTCCACACCCGTTTTTATGACCCTTGTCTAACGGTAAATAAACAAATCCTTTGTTGTGTCTACAAAAAAGACGCCCGAAGTACTCACTTCTCTTTTTTGCTGATATATCTCATCACGTTTTCACATTTTGTGTGCATTTGATATTCCTTTTTCATACAATTTTATAATAAAAAATTCAGAGAAAATGGATTTTTAGAAATCTTTTACAGGTAAAGCAAATCTGTATTGTTCTGTTCCGATTTTTGATATTCTTAATAAACTGCGCCCTTGTGCAGAAGGACGGTAGTTCCTTTACTGATTCGTCATCCTTTTGATATAGCTTTGGAAAAAATTACCAACAAGCTTTGTGGTGTAACTGAACGAACACCAGGTGTGTTACCCTTTACCGTTTTTCGCTGTGATCGTCTAGTTTTTTACTAAGATTTCCTTTACCCTCAACCCTTATTGGTTAAGTGAAAATCTTACCCTTTAATTAGATAACTAACTATTTAGTCAGAGGATCCTTAATGTTGTGTGGTTCGTTGATCTAGAGTAGCTCACCTTATAAACAAGAAATAAATTCTCCACCAAGTTTAATACATATATTTTAAAGTCATCTTTATGTACAGATATTTACAAATACAGTAAATAAGTAAGCATAGTGTTTGAACAACAAGCTAGGCAAGTCAATTATGGGTAGTGGCTTGAATAATTATTATCCTTTTGTTTTATGACTTTGATGTACAAGGTGGCCTGTGTGCGTGGTTGATCACAAGAAATTATGCTGGAAGTCGGTGTGTCAGTCAAATATGCGATACAAGATCGATCTTTTAAGTGATTGATATTAAAACCAATCTTAAGCGGCCGAACCCAAATGTGGTATTACAACCAATCTTTTTGACGAGGGTGCAATTTCCCTCTAACAGAGTACATGTGCTATGCAAGACTCTTAAATTAACGAGTATATGCCAATGCATAACTCTAAATTACGTGAGTGAGCGTTGCTCCCCATGTACGAGAATGTACCAGGCACTAGGTGCCCTCGCACATTGTAAGGGCTGTTTCACCCTATCGTTGATTGAGAATATGCCCAAGACATACCTCAGTAGTCAGGATTGTCGTTTTTTTGTAATTAATTGTGTTCAGTACTTACACCAGGGCAACCATTAGGTAATTTTGATAAAGTCTAATCTTGAATACGTGAAATACATTAAACTTGCTAACTTTTACGTTGTGATTAATTTGGATTTCGCAGGGAGGCCCCTTATGAAAGATTTCTACTAGTTAATGCGAAGTAACAAAGTGCAACACTACTAACTGTATACTTGACAGTAAGTAGATAAACTCGATCAGCGTACTAATCGAGATTCCAAACCACTATACAGCGTAACTGAATAATGAAGACTGGTCCTCGTGATAAGATTTTTTTGTATATTTATACTAAATTTCGCATGTAGCGGGGTGTGGAAAGTAAACGTTCTCACGGATTTGCCTAAATAGATTGGTATTAAGTGTTCCCTTGAGTGACCCTTGCTCTCCCAACTAATACATTCCATGGTTGAGTTAAAATCTTAATACTTTGTTATATTTTAAATTTCTTTGAAATTTGATACTTTAGCAGAACACGTGTGGGTCCACTTGTTTACATATAGGCGGCGAACTAATTTGTAAAAGGGACGTGATTTTCGCCAAGGATTTATGATATTTCTGTTATTAGTTTACAAATGAAATTAACTTTCTGCCACATTCTTGCCCCAAAGAAACGCCCCTAGCGTTATGCTTTGAATAAAATAATTAACATTGAAATTCTAATCCCTGAAAAATAGAAAATTAAAATTATATTCGCGCAGGTGGTCATCACATTGGATTGCTAAAAACCCATCTAAAATTCATATCAGAACTAGTTTGGATTATTTTAGTTGTATTGGGGATAAATTGATTGCCCGAAAAAAAATCTGGAAGCCTCGATGGATTGAAGGTCTGGTTCAAAAAAAATTCGTAAAGGTTCAAATTTCACCTAAATATAAATTGAGTTAGCTTTAAATTCGGCGTTAGTAGTACCTTAAAATTAAGTTTCTATGTTTAACGTAATTTTGTAACTTTTAAATGGGAACGTAAAAGCTTGTAAACGAAATCCTTCTCTGAAAATTTCTCTAAAGAAATGCTCAACATAAAACTTAATTAAAGGAATTACAACGTTTTGTTCTCGTGGAATTTGACGTTGGTTGTTCTTCTTAAATAATGAATAAGTTGTAGTTAGAAATACGGCCGTCCTGCGCTAAAAGGCAAAACGCTGTTACAAAGGTTTAAGAATCGGACGATAACAAATTAAAACAAATACTAAGAGCAGCACATCAACTGGGAAAACAATAAAGACTGAACTGAATGAAATAGCAAACGTGAATCGACAACTGTGAATCGATGTCGCCTATGTTGAATCACCTATAAAATACTCGGTGTTTATAAATATCTGTGATCGCATTACCTTTGAAATAAGCTACGCCTTTTGTAAACTGTGAATCGGACTAGTTGTAATTTTTAAGAGACAGCTTGTTTCAAAGGTAATGCGAGTAACTCCCAGGAATAAACATTAAGACACCAATTCAAGAAATAAATAACCAGTTTGGTTGGATATTAAGGAAAGTTTCAAATGTACAGACAAACTGTAACAATACGCGCCAGTTGTCAGCTGGAACGTGAAGCATTTCGCCCGTATGCGTCAGCTGTTCCAGATTGTTCGCCGATTGCATCATCGTCTCGCGACAGTTCGATTACTTATCGCTTCCAGGCTTCAAATGTGGATTCTGGAACACCGGCGCTGGGATGTAAAAGGCGCATTCCCCTGAAGGAATAACAGTCTACCAAGAGCCTGCCAAAGGCTATCATCGCGACTATGGAAAAATTTTGATTGTAGTGCTTTTTCTTAATTACAAGATTAATAATTACTAATATTTATTAATACGTTAATAAGTCTATTTTATTCTGTATAAGTAATTACATTCATATTTTACAAGAGTCTCTAAAAAAAAGACCCACGTCAGAATGTCTCGGCGCCCTTTTTTCCCCCGCATACAAGTCTGAACGGCCGCGTCTAAGTGCCAGCGGCTATATGTCCGGTTCCAACTGTTAGGTTTACGATTATATACATACAATTTATCTCAGATAAATAAATAAGAAGTTATTATATATATTAAAACTAATCAGTGCTTTTTGCCAGACCCTTTATATAGATATACCTAATCGCAGAGAATTTAAAATATGGCATGGTATCCAGGTGTAGATTTTAAATTCCGAATAAAAAAATACATGAAATAAAATTAAAGCGGAATAACATTTGTAACATTTGTGGGCCATTGACAAAATGCCCTTATAAACAAATCGCCCTTGATTTCGTTTAATATTTATATCGACTATTTAATGAAAGCATAAAACTTAAAAATGTGGTAATCATACAACGCCCGTACAACAACCCTAACAGCCATCTCCTGGTAAAATTAGCTTCAGGTTATTTTCCTTAGCAATCTTTGTCAATACAATCCATAGTAAATATCATAACTTTATCGGAAGACGGAGAAGTTGCCCCTGTTTAGGTATTTTAGTATAAATCTAAGCTAAAGTTTAGTTTAAGCCAAACCTTACTAAACTTAAGCCCTATTTAACGTCAACTTCAGGCTGCTTAAACCTGTATTTAAATTTCAAAAATTGTTGCCCTCGAAAATCCCCCAATAAGGAATACTCAAGCACACATTCGCGAACGTGATAGAATCATTACTTCCTAAAATCTTTTTTGAGGTACAAAGAAGCTATCTATATTTTATTTAAAACCCAAATCACTTAGCTTAAAAATAATTTCATTGCGAAATCTTACGACACTGTTCTACTATCAAAATTTTACCAAATATTTTGCTCAAAATTTAGTCAACAGCATTTTGATAATATGACAAGTCTATTTTTACAGTAGTGGCGTCGCATAAACATAGAGGTTCTGACGGCATGTTTGGCCTGTTTGTATGACCTCACAGCAAAATGATTAGCTAAAATGCATAAATAGAAGTAGAAGCTAATTCTAAAATTTTGATCAAACTGTATCTCATCGGTATTTGAAATTATAATAGACGAAGTGGGCATTTGCTACAACGTCTGCTTTCTTTAACCTTGTAGAAGCTATAAATCATATTTTCAGAACAGCGATCAAACCTGTTTACTGAATGATTAGTTTACAAATCAGAAATTCTTTTCCCAAACCTGTAGAAAACATGATTTCCATTTTATAAAGAGTTGTATTTACGAAGATACATTTTATTTTACTGTCTAAGAAACTTCGACTTCGCTTATTTTGATCAAAATATTCGACAGGGAAACATAATGTTAAACGGCCGTGTGGCCACTTTAAACATTTTACCCAAATTTTAATCACAATATTTGATGCAAATTGTGGGCTTTACAATACGACGCTCAAGTTCGTTACTACAGTGGAAGACTTCGTCAAAGTGACTATTTTTCGCATTGATTTCTCAGCCCTTAAACATAAGAATTAACAGTATAAATATAAATCCGTCAGATTGCCATGGCCAACACTTGTCCAAAAAGATTATGAATAGAAAATAAAAACTTATACCTAACTTTAAAGCTCAATTTTCTGAAAAACATTAAAATGCAAAAAAAAGTTTAAACGTTTGATAATAAACTTAACAAAAGCAATAAGTACGACAAGGTACAAATTAAAAATAACCTACAACAAACATAAGGTCAGTCGTTTGTTTCAATCAGTGTAATAGCTGTTAGACCAGGGCTGAAGCCTTTGAAAATGGTAAAAAGTGAAAAAAAATAATAGTAGGATGAAACCCATTGGAAAAGGAAGAGAATATAACAAAAATGAAAGGAAAACTAATTTACGGGCGATCTGAGGTCGGGAAGTGGAAGGGGGTGAGTTTTTAAGGGTAGAAAACCGTTTATCTCGATTTCCGGCAAAACTACAAGTCCTATGGATAAAAGTTAAATGGCAAGGTTGTAGGTAATAAAAAGATCTACAACTTTTATATTTACACTTTTTTCACATAGCCTCAAAATTTATGTGAAAAATTCAAATAACCAAGTTTTTGGTTTTTTATTTTTATCTTTTACAAAAACATTTTTTTTTTCACGAAATTTGGTGAAAACTTACCTTTTTATGTCCCAAACACACTGTAATTTTTTTGATTTAAAATATTTATTTTTTCACCTTATTTTGACTTAATATCGAAAAAGCACCCTAATTTTCAATCGAAAATTCTCGCGTCAAAATATCTGCTTTTTTAAAAAACTCGGTGGGCTTTTTGTTCGTTGAAATCTCTACTTTTTGATGGTGTAAAAAAAAATATACATTACTATGGTAAATGTTCTCAAAAAATGCAAAGAAACGAAAAAAACTCGAATCTGAATTTTTTTTTTTTAAATCATCATGTACAATTTTGAGCTATTTATTAAAATTTATACTTTAATTACTCGAAAAACGTAAGATTCCATGTTACATTGATAAACAAAAAATTGGGGCTGGAAGCAACATCAACGTGGCATTATGCCCAAATTTACAGAAAAGGAATTAATTCCGGAAATATTGCTCAAAACTATTTGCTGCAGCTGTGAAACTGGATGTAACAGTTTAAAATGTGGCTGCCGAAAACATGGTTTAAAATGCACAAATTTATGCTCAAATTGTCATGGTTCTGAAAAATGCTCCAATGTGGAAGAGAAAAGCTACGAGGAAGTTGATGATTCAGATGAAATTGTCGATGAAGAACCAATGCAGACTGGAAATAATATTGGAGACGAAGACGGTGATGGTCTTGAAGATTTCGAAGATCTACTAGAATCGGGAAGGTTTGTGGAATGTAACGATGAAGAAATGCCATCAAAGAGACAAAAACTAATGGATAAGTGATTAGAATTCAAGATAAGGTATTAAGAAATAACAAGATTAATGTTTTTAAAAATATTATAATGAATAACGTAATCAGTATAAAGTATCTAAATTCAATAGTACGATTTACATGTATATTTATATATTATGAAATTTTCTATGACATAAATGTAATTAGAATTTAATAAATCAACTTTTTTACTGAAAAAAATAGCAGCAGTCACATTTTTTAGATGAAATCCCCTTTCAATCCTACCTTTAATTTATTATATTTAGAACAACTATTTTCGCATGTTTTTTGCAATCTTTATGTTTTATGGATTTGTAATTTTTTTGTTTATCAATGTAACACGGAATCTTACGTTTTTCGAGTAATTAAAGTATAAATTTTAATAAATAGCTCAAAATTGTACATGATTATTAAAAAAAAAAAATTTCGGATTCGAGTTTTTTTCGTTTCTTTGCATTTTTTGAGAACATTTACCATAGTAATGTATATTTTTTTTACACCATCAAAAAGTAGAGATTTCAACGAACAAAAAGCCCACCGAGTTTTTTAAAAAAGCAGATATTTTGACGCGAGAATTTTCGATTGAAAATTTGGGTGCTTTTTCGATATTAAGTCAAAATAAGGTGAAAAAATAAATATTTTAAATCAAAAAAATTACAGTGTGTTTGGGACATAAAAAGGTAAGTTTTCATCAAATTTCGTGAAAAAAAAATTTTTTTTGTAAAAGATAAAAATAAAAAACCATAAACTTGGTTATTTGAATTTTTCACATAAATTTTGAGGTTATGTGAAAAAAGTGTAAATATAAAAGTTGTAGATCTTTTTATTACCTACAACCTTGCCATTTAACTTTTATCCATAGGACTTGTAGTTTTGCCGGAAATCGAGATAAACGGTTTTCTACCCTTAAAAACTCACCCCCTTCCACTTCCCGAGCTCAGATCGCCCGTAAATTATTTTTCCTTTCATTTTTGTTATATTCTCTTCCTTTTCCAATGGGTTTCATCCTACTATTATTTTTTTTGGTTTAAAAAATTATCGACCCTGGTCTATGTTAACACCATGACCGTAGCCATCCGGTCGTACACATGTAATGAGTACACAGAAACGATAAACTGCTAATTTGAAGGTTGTTCATTTAGCTGGTATTTAAATATTTAACAAGACCAAAACTAAGCTGTACTTTAAGATGTACAAGAAGGGCAGGCAGAAAAGGCAGAAGAGTATACTGATATTTTAACAAAGCAGTTAATCCAAAATAGCTTTACCAGTCCTTAATTTGGGCCTAAGAGGTGTTCTTAATTTAAAACTTGACAAACACTTTAACAAAAGACAGGTTCATCCAAGGAAAAATTATTTATCAGATATATATTAAAACCCAATTTTAATCTCTTAATTAAAATAAATTAAAAGGAAACAAAGTAGGGTTGAGGCTTGGGAGAGGAAGATTCTACGGAGAATATTCGATTGCGACAAAGGGGTGGCCATTGGGAGAAGAAAGATTAAAGAGGATGAATCTATACACTCAAGCCAGTGCATCTCATGTGATAAAGACGCAGGGAATAAGATGGTTAAACCGTTAAACCATCTACAAAGGCTTGATCAAGTAGACTGCCAAAACTGCCGATGAAAAGGGAGATGCCGGGCACAAGGAAAATGGGCCGCCCTAGGAAGAAATAGTTAGAAATTGTAGTAGAAAACCTGGAAGAAAAGACACCAGGGAATGGTGGACAAAGACTAAGGACCGAAAGGTATGGAAGAAGATTGTCAAGCACTAGGCCTCAATATCTGTCAACGTTTTCTTATATATTATAATTAAAGTTCGAAATAAAAAGTTTTGTTAACATCTCTTCACATGCCAGAATTTTTAAATTTTCCAGCACAATTCTTCTCAGAACTGGTCTGAAGATGATAAACTTTCGAAGCTTAGCAAGGAATGAAGTTATAAACCAACTAAAAACATTCGCATAAACGAAGGAGGAATTCACTTTCTTGCATTCTGCGAACAATAACGTTTTTGTAGACTGCTCAAAAACCAAATAAACTTGTAACTAAAAACTGGGATATTAATTTTAAAATAAAAGAAACAGCATATAACGAGTTTGTAGTGATATTTATGGTAGTAACCCCAGGCAAACCATATTCAATTATTAGAAACCTAACCAACATAAGAGGAAGTAAAAGTGATTATATCTCCAAAATGAAACTCGAAACGATTACTGACTTTCCTCATTTTTTGTCCAATATCAAGGAAAGTATAAAAACGAGACGATTTTTTTATAAATAACAAAGGGAAACAATCACGTGTTTTTTTAAATATAAACAGAACCAAAGCAATTATCGGTTCTAAATACTTAATTAATTATCGCTTCTGGGAAATAAACAGGATTCGGTTCAATGCTTACATTTTTATCGCAAGATTGTTTACTTGAATCATATGTTGTACATATGTTGTACATTATTTTTTATGTTTGAAGTAAACTACTTTTTTGTTTTTACATTAATCCTGATTTGCATGTGCAAAAATATAAAACGTCCACTTAGTACTAGGTAAAAACCCATCCAAAATGGATCATTAAATCATTAAAAAATCACCGGTGGGTGTCTCCTACATGATTTAAAAACAACGTTACATAAAGCGTTGATTATTCCTGCTGTAACAATTAGGTTAAAAACATCCTGCTTGGTAACTGGTAGCAAATGGCAATGACGACGTAACCTTGTTCTCGGTATAAATGTGCAGTTGTATCAAAGTTCTCGTTAGACAATAAGCACCCATCAAACTATTTACATTGCATATTTTTACGGTGATTCAAACAATCAGAAACTGTAAGTAAATACATTTAAAGACGATTTATTAGTTATGATAATTAAAAATTATGTAATATCAATAATTGTGGAGAGAAATTATAATAAAAACCTGTTTGTTTTGCATTTGGTTGATAATCTTGGAAAATATTTATGTAGCCTATATGAATACTGAAAAATCAAACTGAGGTTAAAGATTAGTGATTACTTAATTTTATTGCAGTCTGAAGGTTCCCCAATTCAAAAGTCTATGCAAATAATAACAAGATGTCACAAGTTTCAAGTTGCTTATTTTATGATGTTGGAAAATTTTTAATATCCTCTATTTCCCGTTTTAATTTTATTTAATATTATTTGTTCGGCTATTTAGCGAGCACCATGAAGCGGAAACCCAAATCAAATTTCAAATAATAAAAAATTAACATCAGCAAAAAGGGGTTTTAAGTTTTTCCATGTTAACAAACCGAGCAATATAGGAAATTTAAATTCATTAAAAATTCAAGCTTAATAACCCACACACATCCACTTTTTTTGTAACTACAGCTTAATTTAATTGATTATTACTGTCTACTAATAACGGTTTTTTTCCCCACGTAACCCAGCGAGCACTTTTATTAATTTTTTATGGCCAAAGCGTAGTTAACTTAATAGAATTTTTCAGTAATGCCGTTGACACTCATGCTATCGATAACATGCAACCGTGTTTGAATTCAATTCAAGGGCACTAAAACTATTAATACAAATCTATTTATTTTAATTAATTAGTTTTATTATTTTAATTAGCTATAAAAATTAGTTATAACAGAAAATCTGTTTGTATTTTCGTTCCAGTTTTCTAAATTCTTGAAGTATGGAATTTGTAGTTTCCAAAATAAACTCAAACCTTCGTTCCCTCAATATAAGTTGGGGATCAAGAGAAAAAACGAATTTCAAAGTATTTAAAATGAGCGGCTCATGTTGTTGCGGAAATGATCAAAAAATATATATCTTTCTAGGATAATGAGGATCCTACTCCTTTTCACGATCGTCTTCCTGGCTCTTTTCTACTATGTGAACGCAGCAGGCTGTGATCAAAAGACAGCACCATGCAGTTGCAAAGTTGGCAAAGGAAGCTGGACTGGAGGACCGGATAATTGCAGATACATTTGTAAAACTGGGGATGTTTTACTAACCTGCCAGCAGGCTGCTGATACCTACGAACGTGAACATAAACAGGGTTAAATTAAGAGGATTTTTTCATTTTCATTAACATAATAATGTCTTTGTCACCGGTGTAAATCTATTATTAAAAAATTTTGTAAAACTACGGCTTTTTATTATGTATCTTCTTCGATTTTGTTGTAAATACAGGAATGATGTGAAGGTCTTCGTTGCATACTAGATTTGCAAATCTACTTTTAATCTTTTAAGGGAAGTTTTCGTTGTCCCAAATCTTGCCAAAACTCCTAATCTAACTGTATTTCTATTCTTTAAAAAGTTACTTGTTTACATATCCCTAAGTTCGTACCAAGGGTACAATAGAATTTTTTTGCAAATTCTCTACTTTGCTTAACAAAGGATGAATCTAAATACATTTTTTACATGCAAATGGCATTATGAAGGATTTTTACAATAAATTATGCAACAAATAGGGTCAAAATTTCAAAGAACTAGTACCTAATAGGAAGATGTCTAATAGTCTAATATTTGTCTAACAAATTTATGCTTGAAGTTTACCTTATTTATAATAATTATTGTGATCATACTTAAGAGTAAAGAACAAGTTCTGGCGCATTTTTTTATAACATTAAAAATACTTATCAAAAAATTTTCTATACAATTAGACAATTTTTATGTAAGAATATTTATAAAAATTCGCCAAATTTTGCATCATGGCTAATACATACATAATTATGTCTTTATGATTGGTGCTTTTGTTTTAGTTTAAAGTAATTAGTTGGTAAGTTCTTTTCTTAACATTATGTACGAGTAAGTTGTTTACAGCAGGTTTTAATCCCCTCTACTTTTAAAAAGTTTTAGTGTTTCCGACAATTTTGGAGATTAGTTATAAGTATCAAGAAAGTAAAGGTATCGGCAGTAGCGCCCCGTGAGGGAGCATGACCGGCAACATGAAGGGTTATAGCCTCCTAAATCAATTCTCGCGACTCGGTTATATCGTACGCTTTACATATGGGGTTGTATGGTAAGCACCACGCCTTCAACAGTCGCCTACCTTCTCTACTTCACCACTGGGTTTCGGTTCCCACTTATTTTCGCTAGACCGTTCGCGGTTTAGTCGAATGCCACTCGGCCACTTCAACGGTTGCAAGTAAAATAAGCTGCAAATATTTGCAGATTGTCTACATTTCTTGGTTGACATCAATTACTTTTGGTAACTGTCATTTCATACTAGGTTTAACTCGCTCGCATTAGTCATTTTTACTATTATTTTTTTTATTAATAATTATAATTTTTTTTTAATCCAATACTGTTTGAAAAACGTTAAAAATAAATTGAAATGGTTTAAATATGTTTATGTTATCATTTTATATTTTTTATATTGTGTTCGAATAAAATATTTGTGAATTCTAAAAAAATATGCCAAACTAACTAATAAAATTAGGATTTTTTGACGTTGATAATACTTACAAATTTAAAAGCTCCTTTGTATCTTTTTCCCATACAAAAAATTATTCATTAAATGTTTTAGATTGACAAAAATGTTAAAGTTCAAGCATAGAGGAAAATAGCTATTTAATTCACGTTGACGTTTTTCCCACTAAAGAAATGGCCCGTAGTTGTTAATTAACCAGTTCTTCTAGGACTGTCATGTGCCTATTTATTTAATATCAATTATTAAATATAATTTTTTGTAATAAGCTAAACGTATATTTTACACAAAAGAATCTCAGTACTTTTTTCATTTACCTTCAAGCATGCTTTTGTTATCTACGAAAACAATTACATAAGTATTGATATTGATTGTTTTGTTTATAAAATGTGCTCCAAATAATTGCAGCTCAAAGTAGAAAAGAGAGGGACAGATAACTAACTAGCTTAATATACAAATTGTATTGAGGTTACGTTGTTTGTCAATAACTAACTATCCATATAGGTTAATTATTTAATTATAATTTTCATGCAAGAACATAATTGAAGTCTGTCACGTGGTTTTGCAATTTTCCCTATTACCCTCTTGTATGTTTTATCAATGTCTCTGGTGTTTTTATTAATCCTAACATTTCTCAAATAACTTCTCTTTCGACGTTGTCAAATGCTATCATGTATAATATCTCCTCTTTTTCCAATGCTCTTGTCATCATATTTCGTTCGATGAATTTATTATCTCCCATGTTTTCTAATTACTTTTCTATAGCTTTCTCTTACTCTTTTTTCGGCAATTATCGTGTATACCTTGAAGCTCGTAAATGATAAACAAATAGCTACGTAGTTTTCGCGGTCTGTTTGGTCTTCTTTCTTATCACTAATCATTAAATTATTAAATCATTAAATTGTTTTTCCACTCCAATGTGATTCTGTTCCGTTTCTGGACTTCATCGCATATTTTCCATAACCACTTCTGTTCTCTTTTGTTATTATATAGTACCGCTTCCATGTTAGTTTGTTCTTTTTGATTAACTCTTTTACCTCATTATTCCACTAATTCGTTCTTGACTTTCAAAATAAATTCAAAATTTTAATGTTGACAAATTAGAACATCACTGAGATACCTACACCGTATAGTTTCGTGTGATTATTTCGTGAAACATAAAATTTTTATTCGGTCCATGGGAAAATTAAAATTTTAATTAGGTCGGCAGGTGGTATGCAGGTTGATAATACTAATGAACTAATCTGTATGGTTTTGGTAAAAACATATATCGATTATTCCACGGCCAGCCTCGAGGTGAAATTGTTTTGGATCACACGATACAACTGTCTAATACCCGATTTACATTCAGCCCACTTCCTGGGCAGTGAGCAGGGAAGTGAGCATGAAAGTGGGCAGCGCGAGTATGTAAACAGGTCACTCGCGCTGACCATGCTCCTGCCATTGCCGCTGCCCGGCGCTCCCTTCGTTGGCGGTATTTTGTGCGGAAGTCAAAGGACCGACAGCGCAAGCGCGAGTGAATGTTTACATTCTGATCTCTCGCTCAGTTGCCGCCGAGTGCGCGAAAGAGATTTTTATAATTCCTCGGGCTAAACCGTAGGTGATACAAACTTCTAAAAGTTCGTTTTAGACTATAAACAACCTATCTAGCTAGGTAAAACTAGTTTAAAACGAATTTATTAAAAATGCGAGATTTGTATCTATCATCTCCTCTTGCGACGACGGCGTCTATTTTAAAAAACTCACATAGTTATATAAACTCAGGAGACAGAGCGCTGAAGCTGCACCTAATTCTACATCCTCCATTGCCCAAGGTCGACTGCGAACTATGAAGCGGCAATGTAAATACTCACTGCCTCGACGCTGCCACAGAAGTATTTTGGGGAGTAAATACAGCAGCGCGAGGAGCAGTGGCAATGAATGGCTCAATGTAAATGAAGCATAAGATTGGCATCAATCGTATTAATCACGAAAACATTTTAACGTAAACAATGTTGCATTTTACACGTAATGCTTAAAAAAAATAAGTTTAGAAAGAAACGAATGCTGCTTAGCTAAATAGAAAGAGAGAACATTAATTTGGTCTAAGAGAACCCTCTTAATGTGAATAAACTCTAAATATTAAAAAGCGTGAAGCT
This sequence comes from Melanotus villosus, assembly GCA_963082815.1. Classification (NCBI taxonomy): domain Eukaryota; kingdom Metazoa; phylum Arthropoda; class Insecta; order Coleoptera; family Elateridae; genus Melanotus; species Melanotus villosus. The sequence goes on from OY720425.1 coordinate 44,963,558, forward strand.
CCAGGAAAATATAATGATGTGGACATTTTGAGAAATCTTTACACAAGGAAATGTCGCTTTCGCATAGATTTGAACCACCTACTTCGGGCGACAGTGCTCGATTCCTTGAGCTAAAGAGGTAAATCACTAAGGCTATAATATATAGAAAAAATATACAAATAAGTAATGTAATGAAATAACTACTTGATATTTATTTTAAAGTCTGAAAACTGAAAACTGACTCTAAACAGTTATTACCAACAAACAAAGTCTCTGAAACAGAAATCGACCCGAAAATAGCTTCCACACAGACGCTGTACGAAATTACAGCTTACAGCTATATTTTAAAGGATAGTTTTATGATCATGAACCTAAATTAACCCATCAGCTAAACTAAATTGCAGTTTTCCTGGAACTATTTTAAGTGGAACCGGTATTAATAAATCTTTTGATAGTAATCCTCCAAAGCTTTTAAAATTAGGTAAATGTATTGTAGTCGTTTTTCTGTACATTTCATATTTTAATCGAAAACTACATAATTTCTTTGCGATTGTTTAAATTTCTTTCTATTACTAGGAAATAGTGCAGCTTTCATAAACTAAAACAGTCATAATCACAGGCCTTTGCTTTACAGCAGGGCAATTCTTTTTACAGTTACTATAATTCAATTTATGCAAAGCCAAGCTAAGTTATCGAGTTGTTTAATTAAGAAATATTAGATGTTCGTTTTGTAAGTTCTAACAGTCATAGTAAGAATCTTTTACATCCCCCCTCACTCCATATAACCTTGCATTTCAAATTACGACTTCAAAAAAGTTTTGTTTACTTAAATGTGAACCGGATAAACTACGTTTTGTATTATTTGATAATTATTCTATATATAACTTCAAAAACTGTTATTTATTTACGTTATGTATAAGGGATAGATACGAACTCCGTTTTAGTTATTCATTTTACGTATAGTGAAATTCACTTTAATTTCAGTTTGGCTCATTTCATATTGGCTTGGTTAAATCGTAATAGGTTTGTAAAACGAATACAGCTAATGTGCCACAACCCAGATGTACATAGTACATACATAAAATATGTATAAAAAAGGTAATAATTTAACGCTCGAATTAAAGGGCGCAGTTCGGCTGATACTGGATTTGGAACAAGCAAGAAACAAGAATCCAACTCCGAACACTAAATTGCTACAAATCTTAAGCCAAATATATTTAACAAAGATTACATTTATTGGCTAAAAGTATTTCGAGGAGTAATCCGGTACTAACAGCAATTTTTCAACTGATAAATACCCTGAGTGACAAGATTTACGCTAAGAAATCCAATAAAGTTCGTCTGCTTTTACTTCCACATTTCAGATTTTTTTCTTTTCTGTTTTTTCCGTGAAAAGCTAACATCTAAAGATGAAGTACGAACGTTCTTCAATTTCCAAACGTTTGTTGATTTAGGACCTTCGGTTTTCATGCTGCTGTCGATTTGAATCCTTTCTTAAAGAAATATTTTCAATATTCACCGGAAATTACAATTTGGACGTTACCGGCACGTGGATATTTTCAATTTTAAATTTTGTCACATACTGAAACGAATTTTTACGGTCATGAATGTACATACAATCTATACGTAACCATATAGAGTAAGCAGTGACGGCCCCAGGATTTTGTCATGGGGGAGGCTTGTACTAAAATCTCAATAGACGACAAGGGAACGACAACAAAAAATATATTACACGAACCTTAGTAACATAAAAAATCAGCATATACTTTACAAAAAAATAAAAATAATTAATCATCCCGATTTGGCCAGTCTTTCAATTCGACATTCGTCTTGATTTCATTGCCGCAAATCTATCAATGTTTTTTTAACGTTGTGTTAGATACAAAAACAAATTAAAATGTAGTGATACGTTAAAGCCTTTACCAGTGAATAAAGTTATTACTGACACATTTTCATACGATCACCGAATCTTTTCATTAACGAAACGCATTCCAAATGCGTAAAGAAGCTTAGAAGCTTTTGTGAATGCTGGCTGACCAAACAACAAGCAATCCTTATAATAGAAAATCTTATACTTTTTTGTGAATTAAAGATGAAAGCATGTTTTTTCTTAAATAAATAATTAAAAAGGGGAAAATCTAAAAAAATCATTTATTCTAAAACCGTTGGTGTGATATTAAAGTACCTTAAATAAAAAGCTTCAGATAAAAGTGGTATAAACAATGCTTTATAAAAGTTATTAGGGCGAACAATAACAAGTGAGCCAGACAATTAAATATCTGGGTTTAACCCTGGATGTAAGCTGACCTAGAAGTCACACATTAAAAAAACCGTCAATAGAAAAACAATTCTTATGACTACTAAACGAGCAGGGAAAAACCTGGAGCTTAAACCAAGCACTGGTCATATATGTACATCAGTATTAACACCTATAGATCGCTGGTATGGTGGCTTAAAGTGGAACAAAAGCAAGTCAAACTGAAGCTGTCAAAATTCCAAAGGCTTGCCTGCTTGTGTATTACGGAAGCACCCCTGCCGCAGCCCTGGAAACCCTATTAAGCCTGCCTCCCTTAGATATTGTAATCAAGGCAGAGCCTATGGTGGCGGCTTACAGGCTGAAACATAGCGAAAATTGGCATACCAGACTTATTCTTAGTCATACCAGAATTACTGTTACTATCACAAACTCAATATTAGAGATCAGCAGTGACACTATGCCTACACGGCAAAACGTCAATAAATCCTTTCATATTCAGCTTGACTGGAACGAAGGGCTTGTACAAAGATACAGTTAGGTAAGAAAAATAATCTGATATACAGATGGGCCCAAAACCAACAGTGGCACTGGCGCTGGAATATATGGAGAATTCCCTGAATTTCGGGAAATATGCTGCAATATTTCAAGCAAAAACTCATGCACTAGTCGTCTGTCTGCAAGAGAATTTTAAGAATAAATATCCTTGTTCTAACTGACAGCCAATTTTAAATTGGTCTGGGACTGTCTGCAAAACCTTATAACCCTAGCAAACCACAACAGAATTACCATTATGTGGGGGGCGGGACATAAGGGGATACAAGGCATAGAAAAAACTGATGCACTTGCAAAAAACGGACCCGAAATAACCTTTACTGGCCCTGAACCTACATTTATAATCACCAAATCGCGCCAATACTATATTGTGTGGAAGAACATAGACTATGATAAATACGCCATTCAGAAAACTGACGGATGAAACACTGCAATTAAGCAGGCATCAAATTAGGCCTGTGACAGGGCACTGTAACCTACCCATATACAAAATGGATATTTTCCATGAAGAACCCATATGTAAACTCTGTAATGAAGAAGACGAAAAAGCCTCCCATATCATTTTCGAATATGAAGCTATGAAACTCTTGCTCGATGGAAACATGCATTCCTGTGGGGAGCCAACTTCTGGGAATCTAGTGAAAAAGCTATTAAATCTGATAAAAACGGCAAGCACTTTTACCGAATAAGTGAATGATGAGCAGCACAGTTAGTGGTTCCTGATCCATCCTCATTGTTCATGTTCCAATCAACTAACCAATCAACTAACCTATGGTATTATACAAGGAAGACGTAATAGGTTCCCAGGGAAAAAGTAGCAGAAGACGACGGCCACCTAGACAATGATAGATGAAGCAATGAAAATCTGAATAGAACTGATGTTTAACGCTATTTACAATACTAAAATATCCCATAATCAACATGCTTTAGAATTCCAAAAGCAGATGTGAAATGCATATTACATAAGTAGCTTTACGAGTCATTTATTAAGGTGATTTTAAAGGTACCGTAAAGGTCTAATAATTTACAGAAGATGCGAAGATAGTCTTTCGAATACACAGCTTGTCTTTAGAGAGTGGGTTTGGCACAAGAGATGCTGTATTCTGCATGTCAATAAAGACACATCGGTCGGGTTTATAGACTACACTAAAGCCATCGACAGAGTCAAATATAAAAAAAAATGTTGAACATTCTAGAGGAATCTAATTTATATAAACAAGATGTAAAGGTGCATTCAGACTCAGGAATTTTGTTCGGAAAGTTGACGGAGAAATTTAAACGAACCAATCAGCAGATGTGTACAATTTGAATCGCAAGAGGCGGTAAAGTGAGTCTCCGATCTATCCGACGAGTACCCCGGTAAAAGGAAAGCAAACGATCCGTGGCGTGCACCTGAGTAGGTTGTTGGGTGTCCGGTCAATACCACTCCGCAATTACCACGCCGGTCAATACCACGCCGGTCAATTCCACTCCAACAAAAATCACTCCAAACAATAACCACTCTGAACAAAAACCACGCCAGCAAATACCACTCCGTAAAATATCACTCCTGTAAATTACCACTCGGGGTAAAAACCACGCCAACAAATATCACGCCGTTATATTCGACATATAAAAGTTATATTTCAAGGCGTGATCTCAGATTACATTAAATTCAGGTAAAATTTCAAGAAAATAGTATATTGTGTTATTAGGAGTAAAAGTGTCATTTTGTGTGCCGAGCATGACGTTTGAACGACGAGCGCCAGCGAGTCGGACTATTCATGCGAGGCACACAAAATCACTTTTACTCCGCATAACACATGTTATTTTTTCTTCAAACGCACAAATTAAAAGCAATTCAGCAAGAAAATTTAAAAAAAGTCAAAAATGAACGTCATACCAGCTGTCGTTGCTTTGTTATAAAAAATAAAAATTACGAGTTGCCATTGGCTCATTAAGTGTCACTTTTACTCCTAGGAGTAAAAGTGAATGTTTATGTCACTTTTACTCCTAGGAGTAAAAGTGAATGTTTAACTGTGTGTATCCAAGGACACAAAGTCGTGTTTTTCTGACGTTTGAAGAAAAACATTACTTTTCTAGCCATTAAAGTGATAACTCCTGATAGCAAAATAATAATTTATTGATAATGAATAATATGGCACGTGTTGATATAAAAATTTAACATTCTCCTTCAAACTTAAATAATTTATAAGAAATATTGCACTATTTTAATTAATCAAGAAGCTTATGAACTACTATCTTCAAATGGATAATAATGTATCTAATTTCTTGCATATGTTACGGCTAAATCGATAAATTGGTTATTATGCATAATAACCAAATTTATCAAATTAGCCATAACATATAAATCAGTATTTTTAATTTTTCTTTATTTTGGTAGTACCATTGTATCTTTCTTATTACGTTTTAAAATACTATTTACATACATGGAATTATACAGGCGTGATATTTGTTGGAGTGGTTTTTACCCCGAGTGGTAATTTACAGGAGTGATATTTTACGGAGTGGTATTTGCTGGCGTGGTTTTTGTTCGGAGTGGTTATTGTTTGGAGTGATTTTTGTAGGAGTGGAATTGACCGGCGTGGTATTGACCGGCGTGGTAATTGCGGAGTGGTATTGACCTAGACCCGGTTGTTGAATAATGAACACTTTTAACCCACATTATTTTCAAAAAGGTTATTGTTTTGTGATTTTCAGTTCAGATAAAATAATAAATAATTATCGTAGATTATTTTGTCAATTTGTCTAATGTTACAACCAAAGATGATAAACAAAGGTTACAACTAACAGTTGTTCACCTTGCATCTGTGCAACTAAAGCAAATCGTTAGCTACAACAAACGTCCGGCGAGTCTGAATTGCCAAATATTGTCCGGCAGAAAACATCCGTTTTGTCCGTCAACTTTCCGGACAAAACTTCTGAGTCTGAATGCACCTTAAGACTCCATTTTGATGGTGGACAACATCAAAAATAACAAAACTTGTTCGATTATATGCATGAAACAAAACTAAAATATGGGTTGGAAATAAACCCAAAGAAGGCCAAATATATGTGGATTACAGGACAGACACGCACTGACACATCAAATAAAAAAATCGAAAAAGTAGAAAACATTAATACTTAGCTACTGTGATTAACAAACAGAAAAAACAGACGTTAAAAAAAGGATAAGACAAGCTAGTAATGCCTTTGGAAAACCTAAAACGCTCCTATGCAATAGATATTTAGATATTTAAGTGTCTTCTGTGGCAGGTAGTATACGGCAGAGTGGGAACGCACGTAGTACTACAATATAGAAAGTTAAGCAGAACTTGAATGGGTGACCACTCTGCCTCTCGGTGTGTGCGGCGCCCTCAATACTAAGATAGAAGAGCCCCCGCCGTTTTTATCACTAAAAAATCTTAGACATGGTATATAAATGAAATCAAAAAACGTCGCTATTGCAGTTACAGTATCAACAATACAAATAGCTTTAATGGCACTGCTAGCAAGATAAACAACAATGGGAGGAACGGCATATACAAAAACTGGGTAAGAACTTTCTAGATCTCCTGATGCCCTTTTCATTTTTCTGTCTTAAAAGGCAGAAAACTTTTTAAATTCTTTCTTTCTTTCTCTTTTATCCTTATGCCCTTCTGGGCGTCGGATCTCCTTTCATCTGACCAACCACCGTGTCTCATCTAATTGTCCTACTCTCTCACTCTCAACATTTGGGAGGGAGGTTCCGCGTTAACGGAGCAGTCGGGCAACCCATCCAAGTACTGACCCGAAACAACGAAGCTTAATTCTCGTGATCGCACTTGACTAGGTTACCTAGCTAACTCAACTCGGGTTTTCCTAATATGGAACTAGTACGTAGCACGTCTTATCAGAAACCAAATTACACTCTTAAACCGCTAATTGTATTTACAATAATTCGAAGCATTGTTATAAAAAAATTTAACGGCCGCTACAACAGTCAATGCTATGATAAACAATAATTGGTATTTGAAATAATTAATTTATAAAATATTACACGTAATCATTGAATTCAAGTAGTAGGAATAAGATTATTGACTTCTTTTAGATGTCTCCGGACTAGTTTTGTTTGTTTGTTCGTTTATTCATCGGGCGAAATCTATAGTTACATACATATTTATGTGAAAAATAAAAAACCCAAACATCTGTATTTATCATACAACATTGAAATAAAATCAAGTTGCTCTCTTTCGACAATATTGCAGGCATGAACCATGGGGATGGCTAAAAAGCCCCCATACCCCTCCCGCCTCACAGAAAAGAAAAACTTTCTTGCTATTTACACTCACCCGCAAGCTTTCTTTAATTTAAATTTAAAGATTAATTTTTAGATACCTGCAAAAACATAAACCACCAAGACTAAAGGCCCTTGCTAGTTGAATACTCTTTTAGCTTTAACGTTCAGGCTTAAATCAAACTTAATTAAGTTGTTAACAAAAACAAATCATTCCAAGAAAATCAAATGTTTACAAAACACAGTTCTGCTCAGGTAATTAACAAACCGAGTACTAAATTTATTTGTACTACAATTATTATCGTGTTATGTTTGCCAGGCAGCTCTACTCTCCAAATATCTAAGAAAAACGTTTAAACGTTTTGAAAACTCCCACTTTTCTCATACACATAATTTCAAATCCTACTTATTCATTATGTAAATCCAACAACACTACATTAACAAGACCGCAAAGTGTTATATCAGTTAATATCCATAATTACATAAATTAAATACACTGACATGTAAACGATAGCAATTATGCAATTTTCCAAGGCATATAAATAATAATAAAACCATATTATTACAAACGTTTAATACGAATATTTCTGCATACCTATTAGAACCACTAATTGTTCACTTACTTTTAAAGCGATTGCTTGTTAAAGTAGTTATAAATTAAACATTTATAAAATATGTAACGTAGAAGGATGCAAACGTGGAGAAAACTGAATGTAATTTAATGCAATTTTGAAGTGTTAGGTAAGATTCTATGCAGTGCTAGCTTGTGGAAAATTTACACCCGAAAGCATTTAAATTGATAAATAAAATTGCAAATAGTTTATTATAAGTATTATCTATGGTGATAACTAGACTGGCCTCAATAGTGTCTTCATTAGCATTCACTTTTCGGAAAATACGGACTTATATGCAATATATGCATGTCTGCACTTTCATCGTAACTTTTCTTGCACGTCTCTCTGTTTTAAGGTTATTAAAGCAAGGTTTAACGTCAGAATTCGTTTGTTTACATTTTATTTTTTAAAAATATTTAAAACGTTGGTAAAAGCTTGCTGCTTGTGAACTTCATATAGTGCCTGTGTTTGATTGATATCGACCAAGAATCATCTGTTGTAATTTTCAATGGTGGAAAGAGGGACAAACAACATTACCTTCAAGTAGGGTGATCGAAAGCTCATCGATTGATATTTCAAGTCCACTTTAATGTTTAATTGGTTTTTTTAATAAAGTAAAAAAATGATATCGTCGACCTACAACATACATTGTCCCAGTGCTCTACTTTAGCGCATATAAATCCGGCGTCTGCTTATTATGCTAAAAAAATTAAATCATACATTATTGTTCAATGGTATTTTGTGTTTGTTTAACAGACTTAAAAATTAGTATGCTTATCTGTGATATTTTTCTCGGGAACTAAGATAAAGGGTATAAATTTGTTACAATAACAAATCCCCTGACAAAGTATTTTTGGTTTTTGATAGAAACTAAGTGCTCGATTTGTTATTTAGCAGTTATTAAGACTCAAAAATCAGGTAAGTGAATGCTTATTTAAAGAAATATAGAACGAACGTTACTGCTTAGAATTAATCCCCTGAATTTGGAAAATTTAATTATAATCCCTTTGTTTAAAATTTAGAAAGAGTAAGTCTTAAGTGGTTTGTAATAAGTTCAGTAGGTAATAATATTACTTCTGTAAATAAGACCTTTGTAAGGGGCTTCGCGCCGGTTAGTAATTGCCTACAATATTATGTATTTAAGGTTTAAATAAATAATATCAAAAAACTAGAAAATCAGCTTTCGTAAAGCAACAGGAAGTAAGAAGAAAGCTTTTGCAATCATAACAATAAGGAATTTAATGTAAAGGAAATATATTATAAAAATGTTTCAAAGAAATATGAAAACGATTGCTTGTAATCAGTAATTAATATTATTTATAATGTAGATGAACTCAGTGCCTTATTACGAAACTCTTAAAATATATCATAAGTTAAACACAAAAAAGGAATTAGTATTCAATTTAAACCTAAAAAAATATTGTAAATTATAAAACTTATAATTTATTAAGGCCTTTAATGTTAAACAACAGTGATGATGACACTCGCTAATAGCAAACAAAAACATCGTAAAAAATTTCATGAATAATTCACAATACGTTTGTCAAACAAATTTCAATTTACAACAAATATTATAGCCAAAGGATAGTTATTAAAATTCATTCCGCTAAAAAGATTACGCAATATTTATCTGTTGTTCTTCTTCGCTGTTAAACATCAACCGGTTACTTAGGACACAGTAAGATGATTGCCATATAAATATGGTACTTGAATTATGTACGTTTTAAAGAGTTCCCATCAGCTGAGGTGTTAATATCAGATTTGTTATTCGTTTGTGAATATTTAAAACTAAACGTAAGTAGGAACTAAATACTTAAGCAGGTGAAAGCAGGATGTTTTTTGTGTGTATTTACAATTATTCCAGAAATGCTTGATGTTTCATAAAGAATTTCATTTTACACATTTTTCTTATGTAAACAAAGTAGGTTAAACTTTATTGATATTCGAAATATTATCTATTGAATGATTCAAGTCAAACAAAAAATCAAAGAATGGACGTCCCAGGCAATGTTTTCGCTAATTTACTGAATAGTGTGGAATAGTGGTTTCGTAGTGTTTGGTGTTCGTCAGTTATACGTAACCAACAGAATGGCGAACGTTTTCGCTTTCAAGCAAATTTCATCAGTAAAAATAATTTCTAAAATCTTACGCTCTACGGATTCGCGATTTTATCAAAATGTCTCTTTCTCAAACTAGGTGCATCATTTAAATTATAAAATTTATATCGATTAACAGTATTAACTATAAAAAAATAGCCATTTTTCTAAACAATGTTTTTATATGTTCAAAACTGCTTTTGCTTTTCTCAGAGTCTTCTTCTATGAAAACAAACCAATCTTTTCGTTCTCTCGACCACTGAATGATAATAATCAAAATTAAAATAATGACTAAATTATTTTAATGACAGGAATTCCCATTTGCAAATTGATAAATAACATTTAGACGGATTATGTTTTTTTTACAGAAAAATGAAATTAGTATTGTTCTTGGTTGCAATTTTCGCAGTCTTTCTCTACGTCAACGCAGCCTGCGGTGATAATAAACAACCAGAATGCGACTGTAAAGGCCATGGAATTCCCTTCTGGACTGGAGAAGAACCACACTGTCATTTTGGATGCAGAGCTGATGATATCGTGCTTACTTGTCAACAAGTTACACAGTATTGAAACCAATAATGTTTAATATTTGTTACGCTATTTTTTAAACATGTTAAAAGGTTGATGAAATGTTGTAAACATATTTTTAATGCACCCTGTAATATTTGTATGATTATTGCTTTTCACGTGAATGTAAATACATATTTGCTTTTAGTTAATTGATTTTTTGTTGTTAATTTAATTAATAAATAGTTTGGACTGCAGTAAAACTGCATCTCCTATAATAAACTCCCCAAATAAGCGTTTTGCCAGAAAATTTCTACTAAAAAATGGGAAATTATTAAAAAGTAATTTTATTAGTCAATGAAAAAACAAACTGTTAGTGAATGATCAGAAAGAAAAGAAATATAAATTTGTTATAAAAAATAAACAACTTATTAAGGTATATTTTGCATTAGAGATGTCTCCACTTCATTTATCATTTACTGTTAACATTTGATTAATTAATAAAAACATTAACGTTTAAAGAAGATAGGCCGAATTTCGAAAAATCTGTGCAAAGTGGGCCCCAAAAGCTGCTTTCTGCTGAAGAGAAACAAAAACGGATTGAAATCTCAACTGAACTTCTTCGTCGATACGAGCTAGAAGGAGAAAGCTTTTTTAAACTCAAGACTTATGACGAAACCTGGGTACACCATTTTATCTCAGAAACTTCACCGAAGCATAAACGAGCAAAGGTCATCCCTTCAGCTTGGAAGATAATGGCCATTGTGTTTTGGGACGCAGAAGAGGTTTGTTTACTTTTTAGAAGATATGCTACAATTGACTAGGGACAATCTAGTTAAATTACACTGGGAGACACTTCCACATATCCACATCCCCCTTACAGTCCGGATTTGTCTACTTGTGACTTTCATTTGTCTGGGCCACTCAAGGAAGCAATGGGTAGTATTCGATTTGAAGATGATGAGGAGGTCAAACATTTTGTACAAAACCGGTTTGCCAATCATCCAAAAATCTTCCATAAAAAAGAGATTATGAAGCTTCTAAAGAGATGGCAAAAATGTGTAGAGTTAGAAGGGAAATATTATGTTGAAAAAAAGATCTTGTTTAAATACAAAGTTACAAAAAATTCCGGGTTAAATTTAAACCCTCCTCGTATATAGTTACTAAGTAGTAATGTCCCGAATTTGATAAGAACCAATTAAAAGGTTTTTATTTAAAAATTACTGAACCTACATATATATTTTAATTAACCCATTGAATAATAATATTAAATGGGAATCTCATAAAGTATGGACAACAGAACTTTCCACGCAATAGTGCAAATCTAAATTTAATAAAAATAACTTCAAAGATACTTAAATGTCAGTCGGGAAAAGTAGCAATAAATAATAAAAGTATATTTTCCCGAATTATATGTTATAGTTTTTCAACTGCCATTAACAATTTATACAATTTTTGACATTAAGTGGTAATAAATTGATCACTCACTTTACTTCCCTAGGGTGATCAATTTAGCTTACTTCCTTAGTGCCGTAGTAATTAGTAACCCAATGGTAAAATCAATTAACCTCTTCCAAATGGTGTGGTAAAAATAACTGAACAAAACGGCAGTGCAGAATAACATCTTACGTACCAAGGACTATAAGTATACTAGCCGAGAACTTGGAAGCATTCTGATGCCGTCAAGTTAACAGCCTTTAAGCAACTATCATCTTTCTACACGTTGCAGTGTATCAGCCAAACGGCGACAGTATTTTCTTCGAGTCCTAGACGTACGTTCTGCAGTATTTGTATGCGTTAAAAAGAGATGAACACGTAACTTATGGAGGGTGATTAGTGCATGCTCTTAAAGACGAGACAAACACCTGCTTGAGAAAAGCAGAGGTATAAAAACGGTTCAATGTTGTTCTTTAGTTTCTAAATACATATTTTTGATTAAGTAGACATAGAACTGGACTAATAACGTTGCAAAGTTTGTTTTATAATGATCAGAGTTGAAATACTTAGTAATTTCGCTTAATAATAAATAAAGAATAAACTATTGAGGACCTCTGATATTTACGCAACCGTCCGACTCAAGCGCTAGACGCGATACGTAAACCTCCGAATGCTTTTTATATTATTTTTGTAATCAATTCAATGAATAGTAATAAATTTTAATCCTTAGAAATATGTGACGATCGTCAAGGCTCACCAACTGATTTAGCGCGTAAGTTCACTTACGTTAACTACATGCGTATGCACCTACATAACCTTTGAAATCATGGTAACAAATCAAAAATTAAAAACATGGTAAGAGTCCACTTTCTGTTTGCTTTTGATGCAAACACCATATTTCCAATGCAGATATTAGAACATATATTAAAACCACAGAAACTTGAAAAGGACCATTTAATTATAGCAAGGATGTATCTGAAAATATTTTAGCATTAGCAGAAAAACTAAATTAAGATTTAACAACAAATTTTGAAACTGCTCGGCGAAAGTTGATAGTAAGAACAATGTTCTGTAACGAAACACTAAATCCAAACAACAGAAAGTGCTTTGAACATTAAACCTTAACATTTAACTATTCGTACGCTATAATGAGTATAAAAGAGTGTAACATTTTAATTTCTTATCGCCTCTGATTATAAACAATAGGAGAGTAATTCAAATAATTATAATATGGCCCGATAACGGCATAAGTAAACAACAGTAAAAAAGTGTGTCGAACAAATTTCAATTTACAACAAGTATACAGGATGCAAGCAAAACTTGGCTTAAGCCTTCTTTTCTTTATTATATTTCGTTTATTATATTTTCTAAAGGTTTGTTGTATCGAGTTTGACATTTCATATTTCTTAATTAAGATTTACGCCACCAGTTCTTCTTCATCTTCGTGTTATAGCTCCATAAGGAGCAAAAGGCACCCGTAGGTGTTTCGTGAGCTGCGTAGTTTGGCGACAGGGTCTTTTCTGTCTCCTGTTAATCTTTTCGCTTCATTCCATAGTATACCATATTGCCTTAATTTACTTTGTATCGTCCTTCTCCATGAGTCTGCCGGTCTTCCAACTTTCCTTTTCCCAGGTGTTGTGTAACTCAGTTCTTGTTTTGTTATGTTACCATTAGGTTGCCTAAGTGTATGACCAATCCCTCTCCATTTTAGTTTTTTAGCAGTTATTTCTCTTTCTCTTCTTTTGTAATCATATGCAACTCTTCGTTAGTAATTGTATTTGGCCGGAATATCTAAACATTTATTGATGAATGTCTGCATTTTGTTTAAGAGTCTTTTAGATCCTTTCCACGTTTCGGGCCAATATAAAAAAAATACACTTTTTACATTTGTGCGAAATATCCTTATTTTCGTCCTTTAAGCTGTACTTGATGATGTACATACCCTGCTGAGCATGACAAAAGTACTTCGCGCTAGTTTAATCCTCCTTTGGATATCCCTCTTCGTTCCACCTTCTAACTTTATTATGCTGCCTAAATAGCATATCTCTTCTACTTCTTCTAGTTCTGTCCCTTCATTTTTGTCTTTTTTGCATTTATTTGCAGACCTATTTTCTTTGCATTGTTCATTATTTTTATCGTTTTTTCCTGCATGTGCTGTTTATTCGCTGTTATTAGGCAAATGGCGACCGCAAGTTTCAAAACCTCCAACTTACTGAATATTTCCCAATTAATGTGTTTTTCATAATAATTATAAAAATTATTGGCGGATCCTTTTTTCAAGTTTTGTCTGCTCTAAAAGTCTGCCTATATGTTCTACTCTTGCTGTGTACCCAGTACCCATTGTATAACGTCTTTATAATTCAAATATATTTGTCCGGTAATCTATATTATTTTAAAATCTCCCACATCATTTCTTGGTCTATTGAATCAAATGTTCTTTCGACATCAAAATCGCCACCAGTTAATTGAATTCTATTTTAGCAATTGGTGGCGAAACAAAACAACTAACAAATATATAAATTCATTTATCATTTAATGTTTGCTCGATTTATAAAAATATTAATATTTGAAGAACGTGGGCTTTGCCATTAGTTTAATGGTTGTTAGAAAATCATAGAACCAAGTGTCCATTTACCTCGCTAAGAAAGTACGTGAAGTGATTGATTTAGTAACTATTTTCTCAAAAACTCATTACATATTATTTAGTAGAGTTTATTTCAGCAGTGGTAAGTTATTATTCATGATCAAAATTAGTTCCTCCATTCCTCAGAGCATAAATCTCCCTTGCTATGTAAATAACTATTTGATAGACTATCGAATAATATGCAATAATAAATGTACTAAACGCCCGTTAATCTTAAAAGTACCTTAAATAGATTTGCTAAAAACTCGAACATCAGCTAAAAATTTCTTCGGAAGTTTAGAACTTACATTTTTTTCCTTCATGCTTGTCAGAGTAAATCTCACTTACCTCCCTTGGTATGTATAATTATTTACCTTTTCGTAGCAACTACTTACTCAGTTTAAAATCCAACAGTTTTTAAAAGTAAAGGACGTGAAAAATAATTTACAGAAGTGCGAAATTAAACATACTCTTGGTGAAAAAATTCAATTTACGGTACAGTATTTTGTTTATATGTCCATTGAATAAGAATATTAAATAGGAATATCGTGAAGTATGTAAAACAGAACCTTTGATGTAATGGTTTAATTCCAAATTTTATAGAAATAGCTTCAACTATACTAAATATAAAAAAAAAGCAGTACAATAAAGACATTGTCTACCCGAATTGTAAATTATAGTTTTTTGGCGATTTGACAACATTGGAGTGGACGAGTGGCTTTTGACTACAGCACGGATGGTCTCGAGGTCAAACCCGAGTCGGATGCTCGACGGGCGGCCTACCCAGTCACTGCAAATAATTGGAAACCTAAATATATAGTGGTGGAGTAGGGAAGGTAGGCGATTGTCGAAGGCCTAGTGTATACGGAACTATAACGTGCGGAACAACCGAGATATGAAAAGTGACTTAGGAGGCGAGACCAGCCATGCTCCCTCGTGGAGCGTTAGTGCTGATACCTTTATCTTACTGCTCCTGACAGTTTAAACAATTTTTGACATAAATGACACTAAATTGATCGCTCGCCCCACACCCCGACGGTGATAACCAACGAAACGTCTTCAAATTGTATGGTTAGAAAAACTTAACAAAACCGCAGCGAAGAAAATAATACCTTACTTACCGAAAACTGTAAGTATCAATATGGTTACCTTATTTTTTCCAACAAAAAGGCCCTTAAAGTTTTAATTTAATTTTAATGTCTAGATATAATATGTGTGGGCCACAAAAGTTTACTTATTGGCTAACGTTCACATACATGGTCTATGTAAGCACGTACGTAACCAATTGGTTTTTGAAATCACCGTAACTAACAAGTTAAAATGATAGTAGATCCCACTTACTATTATCTGCTTTTGATAAAAACGGATGTTTATTATGCAGGTATAAATAATGTATGAAAACTGCAAAAAGTAGAGTACTAACTAAAATTTATTAAATTTAATGGCAACGAACTTGGTGCCATATATCAACAAATAATCTCTTAAAGTACCTTTTTGCACGATCCATCAATTTTACATGTTTACTGATGTAATTATGACAATAGTAAGTTATGCTTACAAATTACTGATCGGTAAGCATTCACTTACCAATCGGGAGGCGCTAAGTAATAAAATATGAAAATTTGAGTGTTTTTTATCGTTTTAGATAGTGGGATTTTTAGATAATTTTACAGTTATCACACAATTATTCTCACTTTGACATGGACAAATTTAGATTCGTTTAATTTGGTTATTGCATGGATCAAAAATTGTAATATGCATCACGGGCGTAGGTGCTACCGGTCTCGGGTAAAAAATGGAGACCTCCGCTACGCGTCGGTCTCCACACATTTACCCTCGACCGGTAAAACGCACCTACCGCCCTTGATACTTAAATAACTATAAGGTTTTTTTGCATTAATTAATTAAGATTTAGCAATACATCTTAAGACTGCTCACCAAAAATTGATAATAAAAAGAAAAACGTTGTATAACTCCAATTTCAGTCTAAAGAATAATATATATTGTTAAGTGTACAATTTTAACTTCTGAGAGCCCTTTGATGCTAAACAGTGACAGTAAACAATAATAATCTTAATAACGACGATGTTGTCCGATAACGACCAAAACAACATAGTTTGTAAACTAATAAAAAACTGCAACCCAAGGTTAGTTATTAAAATTATTTTGCAACAAAAGATTGATTACACGATTTTGATCTGCTGATTTTCGGAATAATCGAAATTCAATACGTTATTAAAAACAAAATCAGACGATCACTATATAAAGTATGAATGTCTTCACTTAGCTTAAAGCAGTCATATAAGTTGAGTTGTTAATATCACTTCTATTTGTTGGTGAATATTTTTGTGAAAAAGTTAAGGTAAGTAGCCCTTAAAAATTATTTAAACGTATTATTACAATTGTTCCAGTAATACCGATATTCAGTTACAATTTCACGAAACAAATTCAGTTTTATAAGATTTTGGTAATGTAAACCCTATTATTTCTAAGCAGCTAACAAATGTTGTTTTTTATTGTTATTTAAGGCTATTTTCAAATTATTTCAAAAATGCCAAGTTTCAGTTATAGTTTCGTTAAACGAATTCATTTTTGTTATGAAAATCTAATGTATTGTACTATTTCTTAGATTTTCGAACACGTTTCTTAAAATAAGGGCAACTTTTGTAACCAATTAAAATTGTCACTAACTTTGGTCAATAAGCTAAAACGTAATAATTTTAAATCCGGGACGTTTTTCGTACTTTTAATTTTATTTACTAAAATACTCACAACGATTTTGCACAAATTTTTGCTTCAAGTAAATATTCTCGGACGTAATAAATTGGGAAATCTCTGGTCCTACGGTATGATTTTCGCAAATTATTACGCCCTCAAAATAAACAGTGTGTGATTAAACTGATAAAATCTATAATAACCAAGCTTCGACAAATTTAAAGATAATTTTGCTTTATAAGCAAAGTTCTTATAACCTTCAAAACTTCAGATTTTCCTTTTTCAAAGGGTACTCTTTCCGTTCCGTCAACCATCGCTATATAATAATCTAAATTAAAATAATATCCAAATTATTTTAATTACAGGAATTACCATTTGTATATGTAGATTTACTTATTTATTGGGCAAAAGCAAGGCTTGCGAGTACCAACAATTTCAAAACATTAAAACATTTTTTTGTTTAACTTACAGAGAAATGAAGGTAGTATTGTTCTTGATTGGAATTTTCGCTGTAATATTCTACGTCAACGCAGACTGCGAGGATAGACCGCCAGAATGTGATTGTACAGGCTATGGACACCCTTTTTGGACAGGAGAAGAACCCCACTGTCGGTTTTCTTGTAGAGTTGACGATATATTGCATACTTGTGAACAAATTTCTAACCGTATACCCTGCGAGAATAGACCGCCTAAATGTGATTGCACTGGCAAGGGAGTGCCTTTTTGGACAGGAGAGGCACCAGACTGTCGGTTTTCTTGTAAAGTTGACGATATGTTGTTAACTTGTCAACAAATCCATGGACATGGACATTAACCCCATGTTAGGCGAATTTGTAAAAATGTAAAAAATGATGAAATAAATACTTAAAAATATTTTTAATGTAATGTTTATGCTTTTCATCTGAAATATGAAGTTATACAGGGTGGTGACTCGAACACCCGAACATAGGGATTTAACATGTAAAATCATATTTTCATAATTTCCTGCTCCCCTAATTATTTTAGGTAAAAAAGCTTCAAATAAAAGTTTTAGAGCATAAAATTCTGCATCTGAATCAATAAAGAAAATTAATTTTGCGTGCCTTGTAACCTCAGAAATTAGGTACGAAAATGACGTAAATCACCCCAAAAATAGCGATAGCCATGGAATTCAAACAAAAATTAACAAATGTTAACGGTTTATCTGTCAAGTTACGCTGCGTTAGTTTATTTTTATTATTACTTGTAATTGCTGTTAAAGTGAAACTATGGCCAACAATTATACAATAAGTGAAAAAAATCAATTTTTAAAGTTATTTTACAGTGGTAATAGTATAAGACAAGTGCGAGATCTATTTGCGAATTTATATCGTCATATACCAGTTCCGTCGACATCAACAATCCATACCATCATCAATATTCAAACAAAATATGGGTCAGTGTTCGTCCCTTGCTAGAGTTGTACTAATAAACAAATAAATATTGCACCAGAAGAAGATATTGAAGCTGAAGATCATAACGCTAACGAAATCAATGTATTAGCTGCGGTATCAAATAATCCAAATGTGAGCCTTAGAGAAATTGGATTTGGATTAGTTTTGCACCACACCACGGTCCTAAAAATATTAAAAAAACACAAATTTAAATCTTTTAAGTTTTCTGTCCACCATGAAATTTGACTGATAAACCGATAACATTTGTTAATTTTTGTTTGAATTCCATGGCTATCGCTATTTTTGGGGTGGTTTACGTCATTTTCATACCTAATTTCTGAGGTTACAAGGCACGCAAAATTAATTTTGTTTATTGATTCAGATGCAGGATTTTACGCCCTACAACTTTTATTTGAAGCTTTTTTACCTAAAATAATTAGGGGAGCAGGAAATTATGAAAATATGATTTTACATGTTAAATCCCTATGTTCGGGTGGTCGAGTCACCACCCTGTATGTGCTTTTAATTAGTTGTTTGTTGTGCGTTTCAATAATAAATAATTCTAACTGCACTCATTAGGTACTATTTATTAGTAAATATAATGGCTTAATAATTATTTCGTTCGTCCCTGTATACCTACACACCTACAGGGTGAATCCTAAATGGCGGATAATATTTGCACAACACGATTCTGCATCAACAACTAGACAAAAAATTGTATTACATGCGTAATTTTTGAAGAATTGTTAATTAAAGTTTTGTACACCTAGCAATACTGTGTGGTCATATTACGCCACGTCGCCACGTTAGGCCAGTCATATTGTACACAAAAAGGGACCCAACATTGCAATAATTAGGGTAAACTTAATTTTTTTATATGTTGTTAGGATCCACCCGGGTAGTATAAATCCAGATTTGCAACCCCGAAAAACTTGTGCCAGCTGAGATATAGCCGAAAAACCGCGAAATTTTTTCACTTTTTTCAGTTTTTTGCAAAAAAATTACTAAAGCAACCTTCTGACGAAAAAAGTCACTCTTACCTTTTTTTAAGTAGATAAAATATGCTACAAACAAAGCCTGAGCTCGGTAGCTGCAGTAGTTGCTGAGATACAGCCCTGCAAATATGAGGAATTTCTTCCAAAAAGTGCAAATTTTAACTTACGCTCTACTTTCGAGCAAAATATTGGCAAAAGTACTCATCCTACATAGAAACTAATGCGAAATGAAGTTTTAGTAAATTTAATTATCTTTAATTTAAGATCAGAACTGTTCCCGTAAGTATGATAGTTTGCTCAAAAATGGCCAAAAACCAAAAAAAGTCAAAGTCCAGTTTAAGGAAACGTTGCATTAAACGTTACACTGTTACTCAATAGTAAATGTTTATTATCAAATAATAATATATGGGCATAGGGATAGCATATTTTATTATAGTATCTTTTTTTTTTTTTTTATTGATCAATATAACAACATTAAGTACATGATTTATGTCTTAATAGCTACTACGAGCAAAAAGTAAATAAAAGAGCTGTTACATTATCCCTCGTCAGCGAAAGCCGCTGGTAACGGGACAAAAGAATACATACTGCGTACTAGTCCTCAACTGTACACTCTAATCATAGTCATTTACAATATCACTTAAAATCAAGTTTACATTAGACATTCAAGATAATAAAAAACAATACACAGCAAGATACATACGATTAAATTACACTACCTTAGTAAGAACAATTTACAATACCTACATATTATTAAGCTTACACAATTTATACATAAACTCTTATATTCAGATGGTCTACTAACTTATTAAGAAACATTCGATAGGATGGCAATTCTCGTATATCTAATGGAATAATTGAATTATAAGTCAAAACTGCTGATGTGAGTGGACTATGCAAAGCTTTATTTGTTCTTACAACGTTTATGTGTATATCGTTTCTGTTTCTTGTTTCGTGGTTATGTACTTGTATGTTTATCGTCATTTGTGTGTTACATTTAAGACTTTCATTAAGGATTCTATAGATTTGTTTGCTCTGTTTCAAGTGAATAATGTATTGTAATGGTTTCAAGGTACTGTATAGTTCATGGGTGTGAGTACGATATGGTAATTTGAAAATTGTTTTCACTGACCTATTTTGAAGAACTTGTGCTTTTTTAAGGTTTGTGTTATAACCTGTTCCCCAAATACATATAAGGCATCTAAGGTTCGATAAAATGTATGCATTGTATATCAGGTATCGGTTTTTTACATTTAAGTAATTTGAGCATCTATACAAAGCTCCCAGCATGGAGCTTAGTTTGTTACTTAGACTTTCAATATGATTACTCCAAGTTAGCTTGTCATCAACTGTAAGTCCTAGGTACTTAGTTACGTGTACTCTAGAGAGTTGGTTGTTATTTATGTGCAGTGTGATGTCTGTGTTTGGTGTGTTTTTTTGTTGAAAAACCATATATACAGTTTTATCAGTGTTCAATTTGAGTTTGTTGTGTAAAAGCCATTTGTGGTAATTATTTAGGTCCTCATTTACTAATGTTTCAAGTGTTACCATGTTAGTGTCACTATAGACGATTGCTGTGTCGTCAGCAAATGTATAGTATCGTCCTAAGAGTTTACTTTTTTTTAGTGATAGTACATGTAAAGAGTACAGTAGGGGCCCCAGGACAGAACCCTGGGGTACCCCACAGTTTACCAGTAAAGTCTCACTTTTAACATTATTTACACAGACATACTGTTGTCTGTTGTCTAAGTCCATATCTATCCATAAAATTAAAATAAAAGAATAAAGATCAAATTTAAATCATTCGTGTAGCTCTCAGGAGCACGAAAAGTGCTGAACGCTCTCGCCGCTACGCTGCATTGTCCAGGGATATCCTCTTTGATGAAAACACCATAATGAAAATCCCGCAAGAAAAATTCCTGTCCAACGAGAAAAACAAGCGGCGCCTCATTCAAATGTTGATGACTGAATTCGAGAGACAGGGAATTGAAGGCGAAGAAGCAGAAGAAGACGCAGATACCTTAATAGTGGAGACTGCTCTTTCAAAAAGCGCTGACTTCGCCCAAGTTTTCATCATCGGGGAGGATGTCGACTTGCTGGTTATTCTCAATGGATTAGGCTCCACCACAGCGAATGTGTACCTACATAAAAGTGGCAGAAGTGGGTCAGAAAACACCCAATTTTCCTCGAGGGTTGCTACTTCTACTACACGCCCTCAGTGGCTGTGATACCACCTCTGCCCTTTTCTGGCAAGGAAAAATGAAATTTTGTAGTGTTCTCCAACATAATCCGGACCTCATACACGACCTCGAGGTGTTCCTGCAGCTTGATGCCGACCCTGATGCAATAGAGAGAGCAGGGGAGGCATTTCTGGTGGCACTATACGGAGGAGAGGGCAGAGTAATCCGGACCTCATACACGACCTCGAGGTGTTCCTGCAGCTTGATGCCGACCCTGATGCAATAGAGAGAGCAGGGGAGGCATTTCTGGTGGCACTATACGGAGGAGAGGGCAGAGATACCCTGAACTCCCTCCGTTACACCCTGTTTGTGAGAGCTGCTGCCAATACAAAAATTAATGTAGCTCGTCTGCCACCCACCAAAGACGCTGCGAAGTATCACTTCTACCGCACCTACTACCAAGTGCAGCAGTGGCTAGGGGAAGCCAAATCACCAACGGATTGGGGATGGAATATTACCGAACAAGGTCTCATCCCCATTACTACCACAAAGCCCCCTTACCCTCAATTACTCCTGAAATGCCTCTCCTGTAAGTGCAGAAAGGGTTGTTCAGGTGCCTGCTCTTACAGGAAGGCAGGCATGACATGTTCATGGCTGTGTAAATATTGCGAAGGCAACTCATGCACCAACATCCCGCCAATTGAGGTGTTTTAAGATGAGGATGGGTTACTGCAGGATGCGGAAAACGAGCCTGACAACATATCCCCGCCTCTCCATATCGAACCTTTCAAGTGAGCCAGGGCCCTCAAAGATGGCAAAATTTTAAATTGAATACAAAGTAAATTTCGAGCATTTAATAGCAGTTTTTTTTTTTTTAATTTAATGTTTATAATATATTTTGACTTTTTTTGGTTTTTGGTCATTTTTGAGCAAACTATCATACTTACGGGAACAGTTCTGACCTTAAATTAAAGATAATTAAATTTACTAAAACTTCATTTCGTATTAGTTTCTATGTAGGATGAGTACTTTTGCCAATATTTTGCTCGAAAGTTGAAATTTGCACTTTTTGGAAGAAATTCCTTATATTTGCAGGGCTGTATCTCAGCAACTACTGCTAGCTACCGAGCTCAGGTACAGCTTTGTTTGTAGCAAATTTTATCTACTTAAAAAAAGATAAGAGTGCCTTTTTTCATCAGAAGGTTCCTTTAGTGATTTTTTGCAAAAAACTGAAAAAAGTGAAAACATTTCGCGGTTTTTCGGCTATATCTCAGCTGGCACAAGTTTTTCGGGGTTGCAAATCTGGATTTACAGTACCTGGGTAGAGCCTAACAACATATAAAAAAATTAAGTTTACCCTAATTATTGCAATGTTGGATGTACAATATGACTGGCCTACGTAGGATATAGTAAATAGCAACCCACTTCATTTAATATACGGCGATACAGGCATACTTGTCCTGTTTCATGGGATTCTAAATGAGTATTATATACGTATGTATTATCTGTAACCTCTTATACCTTTCAGTGTCGAGGCTGTTGCGTTTTAGTATGCGACTCTACGCGTGCAATGCACAACACGGTCCGTCTATATGGGCGCCGTTTTACTGTATTCGGAAGAGAGCGTCGTTAAATAGGTGCGTAACAACGAATGGTCATCAGGGGGATTCAAACCAACGACTAGCCCAACGCTAGCCTGATGCACTACCACTTCGCCACCTTGGCTATCATGAGTATTGTGTATTGCTGAATTAAAATTAAGTATGTAATAATAAAATCCTAAACATGTATTTTATTATTATTTTAAATAGTAAATGCTCAAAATGGCTACCTCCAGCTTCTATACATTTCCTAATCCTGAGAATTATGCTCGCTTCTAGATTTTGGAGCATGTTTTTTTCTTGAATCGTTCTAACTCCTTCATTTAGTTGTTGCACAATTGCTGCTACGTCATCTAATAGGTCTCTAAAATCAGACTGTAGAAATTCAAATTATTCGCATTTAGGCGGTGGGACAAAATATATAGTCCTATATAAGCCTATTGCCAATAATTCCACCTCATACAATAACGCTAAAACGAACTTGAGGATTCGTTTGGTAAAGTGCATGTGGATTTTCGTCGACCCATTGGTGCATGTTATGGATATGAATACCTACTCCATTTCTTTGTGACCATCGCTTCATCAATCCGTAAGATATGTCGAATGAAACCAGGGCCCCTTTTTTGCTCATGAAGTAACCACGTACAAAACCGTACTCTTTGGTGGTAGTCCTCTGGTAATAATCGCTGGGTCCTTGGCTTGTGATATAGGTGTTCAAACCATTTTCCTGTAACACTAGATGAATTGTTCTTTAGCTAACATCAAATGTTCTGGCAATCGACCGCGTACTTTGTTCTGGCTCATTTTTGACTACATTTAAGATATCTCATTCGACTTGTGACAACAATACTCGACGAGTGCGACTGGAGTGAGCGCAGTTCGTCCAATTTCTCGCATCCATTGATCCAGTTGTTGAATAACGTTAGCATTTGTAAGTCTTCTATTTGGGTAACGTTCGAAACAAAAATTAGCAGCTGAACTAAAGTTACCACGACACGCCCCTCAGATCGGATGCAGAAATTTCAAACTTCTGATGGAAATTCTAAGTAAACCAAGGGCATGATGGGTACAATTACAGATTAGTTATTTATTTTGTTGATTAAACTACAGATAAAAATCAGCATTTCATAAAAATACCACACGACAAGCAAATCAGAATACGACTTAAGGCTGCCAGTAACTCCTAATCTGAGAAGATAACATTAACTTGGTATAAGGTTTTGTTGCTTTGCTTTTGATGCAAAATCACGTGATGTGGGTATTATCCACCAGTTAGGATTCACCCTATATAATTAAAACCAGAAATTAATAAATAGTTAAAAAAGGTAAGTTAAGTTTAACTTTTGGCCATTGGTTGGCGTAACAGTAGGGAACCTCCCTAAATAAGTTAGGGTCAAAAACTAGTGATGTTCGCAAGTATTGCATTTGCAGCCTGTATTGTTTACACCATTATTGCTTTACATGCCAACATAGATTTTTGAGTTTTTTAAATAATTGCCCTTGACAAATTAAATTATGGAAGTATGCACTGCCTTAGAACGTACTAAATACGAATAGTAATGGTTCGCTTAGAAAAAACTACATCAATTTCAGTAAAAAAAAAAGAAAAATTACAAATTACAATTTCCAGAAGTATTTTTTCATCAATATTGTAGAAGGGGGATTAAGATTCAGCAATACATTTTAAGACTGCTCATGAAAAATTGATGATAAAAGAAAGCTGTATAACTCAAGTCTAAATCTAAAGAATAAGATTTATGTTAAGTATTACGGAGTGTACAATTTTAATTTCTTAAAGCCTTTGATGCTAAACAGTCACGGTAAACAGTAATAATCTTAACAACAACAATGTTGTCCGAGAACCGCCGAAACAACATACTTTGTCGATCTACAAAAAATATTGCAACCCAAGGTTAATTATTAAAATTCTTTTACAATAAGGGCCGGTTGCACAAAGCTTTTGTTAAGTTAACGAATGATCAAAGTTGACAAAAGAGCATCATTTTTTGTTTACTAATGTGTTATTTGTCATATGTATTCGAATTTTGATTCGATTTTGTTCACTTTAACGAATGATTAAGTTGATCAAGCTGTTAAATCATGTTTGTGCAACCCGCCCTAAGAGTTTAACTACACAATATCGAGCTGCTGATTTTCGAACTAACTAAAATTTAATAGGTTATTAAAAACAAACTCAAACAATTACTATATAAAGTATGCATACAGTGCTCATATCAATTAGTTGTAAATATCAGTTCTATTTGTTTCTGAATATTTTATGAAAAGTTAC
The DNA here is from genome assembly GCA_963082815.1 of Melanotus villosus. Taxonomy (NCBI): domain Eukaryota; kingdom Metazoa; phylum Arthropoda; class Insecta; order Coleoptera; family Elateridae; genus Melanotus; species Melanotus villosus. The sequence goes on from OY720425.1 coordinate 44,989,071, forward strand.
CGTAAGTAGCCTCCAAAATTATTTAAACGTATTTTTGCAATTATTATTCCAGGAATACCCATTTTCACTTACAGTTTCACGAAACAAATTCAGTTTTATAAGATTTTTCTAATGAGAATTTATTATTTCTAAACAGCTAAAAAAAGGTTGCTTTTATTGCTATTTTCACAATTAACTATTTCAGAAATGTCAAGTTTCAGTTATAGTTTCGTTAAGCGAATTCATTTTTATTATGAAAACCCAATGTATTGTACTATTTCATGGATTTTCGAACACGTTTCTTGGATTTAGGCAACTTTAGTAACCAATTAAAATTGTCACTGACTTTGGTTAATAAGCTAAACAGTAATAATTTTAAATCCGGGACGTTTTTCGTACTTTTAATTTTATTTACAAAAATACTCACAACGATTTTGCACAACTTTTTGCTTCAAGTAAGTATTCTCGGACGTAATAAATTTGGAAATCTCTGGTCCTACCGTTATATATTATGATTTTCGCATATTATTACGCCCTCAAAATAAACAGCGTGTGATTAAACTGATAAAATCTATAACAACCAAGCTTCGGCAAATTTAAAGATAATTTTGCTTTATAAGCAAAGTTCTTATAACCTTCAAACCTTCAGATTTTCCTTTTTTAAAGGGTACGCTTTCCGTTCCGTCGACCATCGATATATTTATGTACTACTTATAGTAATCTAAATTAAAATAATATCCAAAGTATTTTAATTACAGGAATTACCATTTGTATGTCTAGATTTACTTATTTATTGGCCAAAAACAAGGCTTGCCAGTATCGCGAAGTACAAAAAATTAAAACATATTTTTGTTTAACTTACAGAGAAATGAAATTCATATTGTTTTTGATTGGAATTTTCGCTGTCATATACTACGTCAACGCAGCCTGCGAGGATAGACCGCCAGAATGTGATTGCACAGGCAATGGACGCCCTTTTTGGACAGGAAACGAACCCCACTGTGAGTTTGGTTGTCTAGAAGACGATATAGTGCATACTTGTGAACAAATTTCTATACCTATACCCTGCGAGGATAGACCGCCAAAATGTAGTTGCACTGGGAAGGGAGCGCCTTTTTGGACAGGAGAGGCACCAGACTGTCAGTTTTTTTGTAAAGTTGACTATATACCATGATGTTAACTTGTCAACAAATCCATAGATATTGACATTAACCCCAAGTTAGGCTAATTTGTAAAAATGTAAGAAAATGATGAAATAAACACTTAAAAATATTTTTAATGTAATGTTTATGCTTTTTATCGGAAATATGAAGAGTTATATGTGTTTTTAATTAGTTGTTTGTTGTGCGTTTCACTAATAAATAATTTTAACTGTGCTTGTAATGGCTTAACAATTATTACGTTTGTCCTGCATACAGGGTGAATCCTAAATGGCGGATAATATTTGCGCCACACGATTCTGCAACAAAAACTGGACAAAAAGTTGTATTACATGCACAATTTTCGAAGAATTGTTGATTAAAGTTGTGTATCTACACCTAGCAATACTGTGTGGTCAGTCATATTACGCCACGTGGGATATAGTAAATAGCATATAGTAAATACATGCACACTTGACCTGTGTCATGGGATTCTAAATGAGTATTATGTACGTATGTATTATCTGTAACCTCTTATACCTTTCGGTGTCGAGGCTGTTGCATTTTAGTATAAAGCTCTACACAACACGGTCCGTCTCTGCGGGTTACGAAATTGGTGCGCCGTTTTACCTACATACTGCACCGAGGTCTTATACATACGTATACATTACACGTATGTATAAGACCTTGTTACTCTACCTCTTAAGCCTGTATTTGGAGGAGAACGTCGTTAATTAGGTGCCTAACGACGAATGGTCACCAGTCTCCAGGGGGATTCAAACCAACGACTAGCCCAACGCTAGCCTGATGCACTACCACGCGCCACCTTGGCTATCATGAGTATTGTGTATTCCTGAATTAACATTAAGTAATAGTAAAATTCTGAACATGTTTTTTTTAATATTATTTTAAATAGTAAATGCTTAAAATCAGTGTGTAGAAATTCGACTTATTCGCATTTAAGCGATGATGCAAAATATGTGGTCTTGCAAGCCTATTGCTAATAATTCCACCCCACACATTAACATTAAACCGAAGTTGATGATTCGTTTGGTAAAGTGCATGTAGATTTTCGTCGACCCATTGGTGCATGTTATGGATATTAATACTCCATTTCTTGTGAACATAGTTTCATCAGTCCGTAAGATATGTCCAATGAAACCAGGGCCTCTTTCTTGTTCATGAAGTAACCACGTACAAAACCGTACTCTTTGGTGGTAGTCCTCTGATAATAATCGATAGGTCCTTTGCTAGTGTTATGGGTGTTCCAACCATTTTCCTATAACCTTCGATAAACGGTTCTTTGGCTAACTTCAAATATTCTGGAGATGGACCGTGTACTTTGTTCTGGCTCATTATTGACTACATTTAAGATATCTTTCTCGACTTGTGGCAACAATACTCGGAGAGGGGAGCCTCTGTCGGCTACTGGAGTGGGAGCAGTTCTTCCGGTTTCTCGCATCTGTTGATCCAGTCGACGAATAACGTTGGCATTTGGATGTTTTCTATTTGGGTAACGTTCGAAATACAAATTAGCAGCAGCATTAAAGTTACCACGACACTCCCCTAAGATCAAAAGCATGTCCGCATATTCTACAAAACTATACTCCGTAACGACAATTTGCAAAGTTTGACGAACAAAATTAGTAGTTATCAAAACGCAAGAAACTGAATCGGAACAAATAACGAAGAACAAACTAAGAACAAAATAAACTGAAAGTAACACAATGAACACAAGGATAATGAGCTTGAGGACAATCAAACACGACGTTTACCTCCCTAAATAAGTAAAGGCCAAAAACTAGTGATGTTCAAACGTAATGTATTTGCACCCTGTATTGTTTACACCATTATTGCTTTGCATGTCTACATAGATTTATGTGTGTTTTTAATTAATTGCCCTGGCCTAATTAATTTATGGAAGTATACACTGCCTTAGAGCTTACTAAATATGAGTGGTAGTGATTCACTTAAAAAAGCATGCATCAGTTTAAGTAAAAAAAAAAACTTCAACGAAATTGCAATTTCCAAAAGTATTTTTTCATTAATCCTAAATTAAGATTTAGCAATATGTGTTAAAACTGCTCATCAAAAATGATTATAAAGGAATATGTATAACTCAAGTCTAATAAAGAACCAGATTTATGTTAGATATTACAAAGTGTGTAGCGGAGGCGGTGCTGCAGTAGTGAGTATTGGCTTGGCGTATCACTCAGTTAACCATGGTTAGAAATAGGACGGGTGACCCGATCCAGACTCAGCTCACTAGAGTTCGGTGTGTCCTCCGCGACAAACTATGGGCCTTAATAGCCTGTTGAAGACTGAATAATAAATTACAAAGTGTAAAATTTTAATTTCTTAGAGCCTTTTATGCTAAACAGCCACAGTAGACGGTAACAATCTTAATAACGACGATGTTGTCCGATATCGGCCGAAACAACACAGTTTCTCGATCTACAAAAAATATTGCAACCCAAGGTTAATTATTAAAATTCTTTTGCAATAAGAGATTAACTACACGATATCGAGCTACTGATTTTCGAAATAACTAAAATTCAATAGATTATTATTAAAAACAAAGTCAGACGATTACTATGCAAAGTATGTATGCATTTACTTAGCTTAAAGTGCTTACATCAGTTGAGTTGGTAATATCAGTTCTATTTGTTTCTGAATATTTTATGAAAAAGTTAACGTAAGTAGTCTCAAAAATTATTTAAGGGTATTTTACAATTGTTGCATTAATACCCATTTCCAGTTTCAGTTTCAGGAAACAAATTCAGTTTTATAAGATTTCAAATAATTGATTGACTCGACTTTTACTTGATGAAAATCTATAATGCAATAGTTAAACAAATACAAAGATGATTTTCACAAATTTTATTAATGTACCACGACAATTGTTTCGCCAAATGTTGGTATCTTCAGACGGTGACTGTCACAGTACAAGACTCACAGTCACCATCTGAAGATGCCAACGTTTGGCGAAACAATTGTAATGGTACATTAATAAAATTTGTGAAAATCAACTTTGTATTTGTTTAACTATTTATAAGATTTTTCTAATGAGAACCTATTATTTCGAAGCAGCTAAGAAAGGTTGCCTTTCTTGTTATTTAAGGCTATTTTCACAATTAACTATTTCAGAAATGCCAAGTTGCAGTTATAATTTCGTTAAACGAATTCATTTTTATTATTTCTTAGATTTTCGAACGCGTTTCTTGAATTTAGGGCAACTTTAGTAACCAATTAAAACTGCCACTAGCTTTGGTTAATAAGCTAAAAAGTAATGATTTTAAATCCGGAACGTTTATCGTATTTTCAATTTTATTTACTAAAATGTTCACAACGGTTTTGCACAAATTTTTGCCAAGTAAACATTCCCGGACGAGACGTAATAAATTAGGAAATCTCTGGTCATTCGGTTTTATTATTTTCACAAATTATTATGCCCTTCAAATAAACAGTGTATGATTAAACTGATAAAATCTAAGATAATCTTGCTTTATATGCAAAGTTCTTTTAACCTTCAGAATTTCAGATTTGCCTTTTTTAAAGGGTACGCTTCTCGTTCCGTCAACCATCGATTTATAGTAATCAAAATTAAAGCCAAATTATTTTAATTACAGGAATTACCATTTGTATGTGTGGATTTATTTATTGGGCGAAATGATTTTCGTATTGTTCTTGATTACAATTTTCGCTGTCATATTCTACGTCAACGCAGCCTGCGAGGATAGACCGCCAGAATGTGATTGCACAGGCTATGGAGACCCTTTATGGACAGGAGAAGAACCCGACTGTCATTTCTCTCAATCTCTGGACATGTTCTTTACTTGTGAACAACTCCATGGATTTGCACGTTAATAATGTTATGCTAATTTGAAAAATTGTTAAAAAAATATTTTTAATGCCTCCTGTAATGTTTGTGCTTTTCATCTGAAATGTGAATTCATGTGCCTTGTTTGTTGTGAGTTTCAATAATAAATGCTTTTATTAACTGCATTCAATTTTTATTTTTTAGCAAATAGAATGGCTTAACAATTAACTTGTTTGTCCAACCTATTTCTGATAACTGATGGTTATAATTCAATATTTAATTAAAACCAGAAATTAATAAATAGTTAAAAAAGGTAAGTTGACTTGGCATTTGTCTGTTGGTTGGCATAACAGTAGGAAAACAAAGATTTACCTCCCTACATAAGTTAAGGTCAAAAACTAGTGATGTGTGAACTAAATTCGAAGACTTCCACGGTCAGTGTCGGTGTTAAAAGAACGTCTTCCGGGTTGTGACCGTGTCATTGTTGAGGCAGAAGAACTAAACGTTTTGACCACTATTCCCATCACACACTATCAGGAGGAAAACGGGAGCACTAACAGAGGACAGTAACCACGCCAGAGTCGAAACCCTTTTAGCAAGAGGAAATAGAGCACGGTAACTCAACTTATAAACCAAGCCAGAGGCGAAACCCTTCTCAATGTTTAATTTTTTTGACTCAACAATGACACCGTCCCAACTCAAAAGACGTTCCTGTAACAGGTGGGTGAAATTATTTGCACACTGTATTGTTTACACTACTACTGATTTACATGCCAATATAGATTTTTGTGTGTTTGTAATGAATTTTCCCTTGCTAAATTAAATTATGAAAGTATCCACTGTCATCCATGGTTCACATAAAAAAACACGCATTTATTTCAGTAAAAACAAAAGAAAAATGGACGAAATTGCAAATGTAAACTTAAAACCTTTCGCATCTTATAAATGCCAATTTTTTTGATATGTAGTAACACCACAGGCGAATTTCCAAAACAGAAGCATCAGAATTTTCTGCAAAGAACGTAGAAATAACAACAAAAACAAATAATTAGAACAAATATACCTACAGTAAACCCAGGTGATAATACAGAAAATAGTCTGCAGTTGAAGAACTTCATAAAGAGTGTAAGCAGAAAAAACAAAAGTTAAGCCGATATCTTTAAGGAAATGGCAGTACCTAAATTGATTTAGGTTCACCAGAACAATAAATCCTTAATTTAAACCAGAAAATCAATTAATCCAAAACTTAAGCAAACTAGTTGCATTCACGTATGTTGTTGTAGCATTTAATGGTTTAACCTATGCTTTAACTTTAGGTAAGTTAAGTGCAAATGCCCCTTCAACTGTCCTTCCAAAACTAATCAAAAAGCATGCGTTATAAGAGTACAAAATTTTATTATTCACGCCTGTAATTATCAAAGTCAGACGAACTAGGTATGGTTTCGATATTAAGAACCGTAGTAAATATTTATAATTTATAATTAGGTGAAGGACAAAGGTTAACCTGATTAAAAAATTACATAATTGTACTTTTTATCTGTTTTTCTAATTTGCTCAATAGTCTGGAGTTAACTGGTTGCTAAATACGGATCTTAAACGACAAAAATAAGTATAACATCATACCAGTAAATGTTTTTTTCATGAAATAGTAAAGAGTAAGGTGCAGCATTGTGAAGTTATTTTAGTGTGCAAACTTAACGAAACTTCCCACGATTAACGTAAGTAATTCAATGATATTTTTTGTAAATTGTGAAGGGATCACTTCGAACTTACTTTAATTAGTATCACACCTGAATATCAATTCTATTAAAGGCAATTTAGTTGAAAATATTAAGAAAATTTTAAATCAGATCAGACGAGATTTATAAACATTATTAAGAAACGTTGGTTAAATTAGGCCAAGGGCTTACTTTTCTTGATCATTTCTTGGCAGCATAAGCTTTCAGACCCTACGGAAACAGTTGTATTAACAAAGACACCAAAGAAAATACCTGAAAGTTAAGGCCATCATGAAATGAAAAGCCCAATTTAACTCAATTTTTTTATTAAATCACCAGCAGAAATTAATAGAAGCTAATTTATTATTATCTCATGTATTGGAAATCTATAAAAAGTAGCAGAAGCTATTTAACAAAACTTTTAAAAACTAGGAACCCAATCTAAATATTTTTTACAGCCGATTTTGTAAGTTTCAGTTAGCATGTGACATTTAATCATCTTTGAATGAATTTTGCCATCTATCTAATCACACCACGTCATATGCTTGTCATATCCTATTCCTATCACGTTGCACATATAACCCATAAACTCACATGACGTATTAACAGCGTACTTCTACCGTCAGTGCGAATTTATTTTCCTAGGGAAGTAAGTAAAGTAATTGATTCAGTGATCATTATTGTTAAATTATTATGTCAAAAACTATTCAAATTTTCTGTTGCAATTTGTATTGACAGCGCAAACAATTAACACGGGAGTTCAGTAATTTACTCCACCTCTTCTATAATTGGTATGTAAAAAATCATTTCTTTAATTTTCTTTCCCGCAAATGTTTTCCCTTCCAATTCCGAAAATATCCGGCAATAAATAACGTATTTTTGTTGTTTTCAGAAACCCACCCTTTAGTTTTTTAAACAGAAAAATGAAATTATTACTACTTTTGGTTGCCATTTTCACGCTAGTAGTGTACGTAAAAGGCGTATGTGATGATCTTCCACCCGAATGCGACTGTGGCGTACATGGCTATGCATTTCCCTACCCAGATGGAGAAGGAGGTTGCAGTTTTGCCTGCAGATCTGGCGATCTGTTATACAATTGTGATGATATCAAACTTTTTGGATATTAAATATTTAATTTAATTTTAAGTTGTCTTTATGTTATTAATAATCTGTTAAAAGCGTTTAAGTAATAATAAAAATAAAGTCGTTTTTATATTGGTTTGTTTGTTAGACCAGGCTATTTTTAATGAATCGTAATAAAGTTTTTATTACTTAACATTTGGTACAATAATACCGTAATTAAGTTATTAATCAGAATCCCTGCAGTCTGAAGAGGTTAACAACCAAATGTAAACGCCTACGCAATTTGCTAAAACTTCAAGTAATGTAGCAGGACTTAGTGGTAGGTAGGTTCTGTTATAAAAGCGGTTTTTAGTTGTAAAATCAAAATTAATTAATTTTTTAGCACAATGAAATTACTAAAATTACTGATAACGGTGATAACAACTGGTTTATGTTTGTACAACGAGCAAGCAGGATGTAGAAAAAAGTCCCCAGAATGTGATTGCAATGGATTGGGTGATCCTCTATGGATTGTGGATGGAAAAAAATGTACATTTTCTTGTAAAGCTGATGACATGTCACTTGGTTGCGATCAAATCAAAGAAATGTTTTAAGACCTGTAAAAGTATTCTAAAGATACGCTTTTTAACATAGAATTTACATATTTATATGAATTTTATTTTTAATAAATCTTATTATTAATTTCTGAAAAACTAGAATTTTTTGCACCGAAATTATCAAAAATACTTAAAACCTCAACGGGCGAAACAGTAATTTGTATTAGTAAAGTAATGAGGTTTGTTCGTTGATCATAGTTTTTAGTTTTGATTAGCATGGCGATAGTTACTGATAGAATTTCAAAAATAATTTTGCTGCCAAGTTTGGTAATCGTATTGTAAGCAAAAGATTTCCTGGCACCTAACTTCCTCGTTCCCCTGATAATATCAAACCGACAGATTTTTAGCTTTGAAAGTATCTAATATGACAAGTTTTTCTAAAACTATCGAATATTTTACAAGGAATTGCAGATATCCAACCACATTTATTGCAAAATGTTATCAATAGCATGGAATAAACAATGTTGCTTATAAAAGAGCAATTCTTATTAATGAAATTGAAATTAAACGTCTAAACGTAGATGGCGCCTCTCCTCTAATTAGGTATATATTTTACAAACTTCAAAGAAAGGTTACACCGCAGCTAGAAAAGTTTGGCAGTAATACGTAAAAGTCGAGCCATAAAAAAGCTGTAAACTCACAAAGAACGAAGACTAAATGAAAATAATGGTGCTTAAAACCAACAAAATAACTGGGACAAATTCGTACAAACTCTGGAAGAAAATAGTGAGGATTCTCGACAACCGCAAGTAATCTCAAATCGAAGGAGAAGCTAATCATGATATATATAAAATACGAAGATGGGAAAATACTAAATACAAATGAAACTATCATAGGACGGCGAAGAAAATACTTCGACGAATTATTAAGTTCTGGTTCACCCAGCAAGGGAGAAGATTGAATCGATATAGAAGAGGAGCAACAGAATTACAAAAAAAAAATGAAATGGTGAAACGAACGAATCGATAATGGAAGAAAAATTATAACATAAGACTGGAATAAACTAAATATAAATGGAGTTATCACAGAAAGTGGAAAGTTGGAAAGACACTTTGAAGAATTACTAAATTCAGATTCACCTGGCAACAGAAAAATTTTGATCGATGTAGAAGAAAAATAGCATGAAAATAGAGGAAAAGGAAAAGGTGGGATGAACGAATTCATAACGAAAGCTGAATTAAAAAATGTAAAACTAGCGAAAGCACTTGGACACAAAGTAAATCAAATGAAGAAGTATTAAAACAAGCACGAGACAAAAGAAGAATATTGAAACAGATAGTACGAAAAAGAACCCAAGTGATAGGGCATACTCTGAGACGTGATGGATTACTGAAAACTACCGTTGAAGGCCAAATAGAGGGTAAAAACACTAAAGGAAGACCTCGCCTTCAGTTCATCAAACAAATAATAGAAGACACCTGATGCAAAAACTATAAGCAATAAAGAGAAGAGCTTCCAACAGGGAAGAATGGACTTCTGCGTCCAATCAGTCCTTGAATTGAAGACTATGGAGGCGGATCATAGAGCACAAATAAATACCAAACGAATGGCCAAATCCTACCGATTATTAAAAAAAAACAGAAACTCTAAGGAATGTAACAGTTATAAATGAATTCCATTTTCATGCGTAATAACTGAAATCTCTGAGAGTATTCTTGACAAAAAGATATCGAAAAATAATAGAATACATCTTTCTCCACGACCATCTGTGAATGTAATAATTCCGAAATCATTTTTAATAATAGAAAGTAAAAATTCTCACTCTTGAGATAGAATATTTATTCTGAAACACTTGCTTCTTATGTGTTTTGCATGTATTTTCATTCTATAACAAGTGACAGAATGAATATTCCATAATTATGCTCAACGAAATACATAGATTGCCATGGATTTCAAAACTGTCAGTGTCAGATGTAAATATAAATATTAAGTGCCGTTTCACATGGATCGTATGATACGGACGGATCGTCAGGACGTATAACCAAGCGCCATGTGTTTAAATGAGTAATTTCACATGAAGCGCGTATGATCCGTCCGCGTGATTTGGTACGACGGCCATACGTCGAGCCCTTGCGTCGTCGTATTGTCAGCACGCGCACGGGCGGTTGTTTATAATGAGTAGCTTCACATGAGAACTGATGGTCCGTTTCGTACCATCTCGCCTAGTTGTCGGATTTGCCCTGTTCTAGTAAATACGTGACCGTCTAGCTCTAGTACATAATATACTGCACCACCGCCATGAATTATAAAATAGATACGGAAATATTAATTTGCACAATAGAAAATCAAAGGTGCATATAAGTAAGTCGCCTATGGAAATGACCCGCATGGTCAGCGCTGACGATCAGTGCTGAACATACGCTCCATGTGAAACGGCACTAATACAATGTAATATAATTGTTTCAATAAATAACTTGTTTTGTTCAGATTTAATTGTTTTTGATTCATACTTTCCGGTCGTGGAGAAAGTACAGTCTGTTACTCGGTTAGAATGAAAATTCGATCTACTCGTGGTTCCTCACGCTCGCTAACGCTCGCATTCGGAATCTTCCACTCGTATCGAATTTTCATTCTAACCTTGTTACAGAATATACTATTCTGCAACAATGGGCAAAATAACAACTTCACACACTCATAGAAGTGAACTTTTTTCACAGCTTTCTGCTCTTTAAAAGAAGTATCACTTTCCTCACTTCTATAAATTAATATTGTGCTTTATTCGCATGGAAAATGCTTTTGACAGTTTTGACAATACAAAAACACGAACCATCTCAAAAAGCATATATCTATAGGAAATGGGTAGGCAATGGACAGCAAACAAAATTTACACAAATTCAAAACTCAAGAAGAAGGAATACAAGGAAAAGCACTTAATCCTTTGGCATTTATAAGTGTAATATATGTGAAATAGTAAATAAATCTAGGTAAAATATGAAGAAATATTGCATAGGATGGTACAATCTTTGTAGAAATTGAGCAAACTGCGCAACCCCACCCTGAGACAACGGTGAAATGTAACTTTGTCCGCAATTAAGTTAGTTAAAACCTTTACCGCTTAAGAATCCGTTATATTTCTCTGATATAATAAAACGTCTAAAATTACAGCAATCTCTTATTTTTATCGTATTCTTCAACCTGCCTTTTTCTAAATATGTAAATTTGCCAATTCCGAAATATGGAATGCAAAAGCTACAAGATTGGGATTAGAAATACGTAAAATTTGAATGGTATGGTCATAACCAAGAAAAGAGAAAATATAAGCTGAAAACTGTGTGAAGATCAAAGAAGACAAATCGAGAATTACTAGAATGTTTTTAAACAAGAGCCGTAAAATAGATGAATTACTCGACAATAAAATGAAGATAACAGAAAAAGGGTTCCAGTCTCTCAATCTTCTTCTAGAAGTGGCTTGCCCTTTGCAAGGCGTTGCCGATCTTCTCTCCATATGTCTGTGGTGTGCGTGTCAAGTACCCTACATAGTCTCTCAATAACAGTGTTCTAAACAACAACAAAAAAACACCCAGAAAAACAGACCTAGTAGCTTATGTGCCCACCTTAACGTATGATTCGGAAATTAAATACTAATTGATAAGCAAAGGAAATGACTACAAACCTCGGAAGTAAAGTTCTCAAAGATTTAAAAGAACAGATTTACAAAAACTTACAGTAAAACCACACGCTATACTACTAAACAGCGTCCTTTGGTAGCCTATGGCTGCAGTTTCGGGGTTATTAAACTTCAACAAGTATACGCAACCAGGACATGGTTTTGATTGCAAGACAAAGTTATAGACTTTTTTTTAAGACTAGTGCTGGCAAAATTGATCATAATAGATAATCAGTCAACGGATTCTAGTAGTAATAGATTAGGAATAAAATCGAATAATTAACGATAGACTAATTTCTATTATTCAAATACTCGATTATTGTTAGTATTATATTAATTAGATTGTCGGAATAACTGCGGTTATTCAAATAATCGATTGATTAATAGAATAATCATAACAGTGGATTAATCATGATACCGGAATATTCGAAAATTGATTTCGCAAAAATGAAAATCGCGATTATCGACTAATCGGTTACCTAATCAATTTAATTCGAATAAATGGCCAAAACCACTCGAGACATTCCATTTACAGACAAAAACCTGTTTGCTAAACATAGCCTACTCTCATCGCAATCGATTAGGAAGGCTGGTATTAGCAAAAACATATTTAGAAGTACAAAATTACAATCGCAATAAAAAAATAACTGAATTTACAATTTATTGAAAATGTTAAATTCTCTAAAAAGTTTACTTAAATGCGAAGACCTTCGCAGATATTAAAAACGTGCACAATTTTTACCAATACGGCCCCATATCTCTAATTTTGGTTATTTTCATACGACTAATTAAGTAGTTTTTGGTCAAACAAAGACAAACTATTATTATGGAAATTATTAAAACTCGTCACTAAACGTGTAATTACAACCCATTATAAACTACATAAGCATCTAACCAAGGACAGTTGATAACTCGGACTTTCAGTGACCATACTGTTTACAAGTTGTACTTTTTAGTTTAAAATTAAAAGTCTATTAACTGTTAAGTCGTCATTTCCATATTTATATTTAATAAACGCAGTAAGTGATAACACAAACCAGCAGCCAGAGCTCAACAAAACAACTTTAGTCTAGTCAATACGGAAAACACTTAACGTAAGTAACTTGTTATTTACTTATTAAGAAATATGTTGGCTTTATTATTTACTTTCGCATTAAAGTATGTAATTGATAAATCAAATGAAGATATTTTGATTTAACAATCAAACCTAACGTACAAGTCTACGATTAACAACTAAAATAGTTTTATAACCTTATACAATTAGACTTTTACTTAAGATACAGGGTGAGATATTGCAGGAATATTTAACCCCAATTTCAGGTTTGCAATAATCAGGAAAGCCGAAGAATTTCACAAAAAACGCCATGGAGAGGTTTGAATGTTTCCAACGTTATGGTCGGCTATGTAACTAAATTTTACATTTTTATTACAGCAAAATGATAATAACGTTATTTTTGGTAACAATTTGTGGACTGCTGTTGTACGTCGACGCAGCTTGTGAAGATAATCCAAAACCATGTGATTGTAAGGGATATGGAAATCCCTTCTGGAGTGACTTTGATGGTGACTGTCATTTTGCTTGCAGAAATGGCGACATGCTTTTCACTTGTGATCAAGTAGAAAGACTGAGAGATTCCGAATAACACAAAGTAGAAAATTAGATATAAATTAATATATTCTCTCACTTACTTAGGGGTTTTTTAAATGTTTTTGTTGAGAAGTGTTATTATATGATACTCAGTCGTCCTTCTAACTTAAAATTTCTTAAATACAGTTATTGTTGATTCAATTAAACGGGAAATAAATATGTTTAGCAAACAAAATTGTGGTATTTTTACAAAATTGTGATTGAAGGTTGCCATGACCATAACATTTCTGAAAAATACACTTAATCATTTCCAAAGATAGATAACAAATTCTAAATTTATAAATGGGCGCTAGTACGCTGCAATTAAATTGCTTATGTTAACTTACGTTGTTGATAATTTGATAAACAATAACAATGCAAGAAGATATAGCAAATAACGTGCACCTATCCTACTATAGTGTTCAATAACTATAATATAAAGGTTGTAGGATTGCGGTCTAAAATCATCTCTGAACTTATTTATGTACTTCTACCATTTTTATTTTATGTCATTGACAGCTGTCAATATTGTAATGTAGGCAGGCAACAACGTTTTGACAATAATAATAAGCTAAAAAATCCGGGAAAAATGGAGAACTATAGGAGAGTCCTACTATCGAAACAGGATAGAGAATGGTTAATTATAACGATGATGAAGAAACCAAAATTCAGTTTAAATTTACAACAGAAAAATGTTCTTTTTGAAACATTTTTAATTACAATCTGCTCGCTTTTGAAAGATGTCAAATGTCAAGTAACTGTCAATGGTATAAACAATAATAAAAGTAAGTAATTTCTGACACGTCTTTTAACCACTATTCAAAGATCATTTGATTATATTACATATTTTATGTAAGTCAACAATGATAAAGGTTAAGAAGTAAAATGCTTATCTGCGACAAATTAGTGCAGATTTTCTTATTTATCAATGTTAAAATGGGATTTATTAATTATTTATTAATAGAAATGTTATGCTTTTCAAAATTATAACTCTCTATAGCGTTCTTTACAAATAACGTCAGTTGTTACGTCATTGTTGACAACTCAACATTAAGCACCAGGATATTTAACAAAATGTATAACATTACATTTTGGCTTAAAGCGATAAAGCCTGTTTTAAATACGCTACTATGATAAAATTGTGATTTAAGTCAACTGGGCAGGGTGATTTACCTAACATTTTTTTAATGATTACTCAGTTACTTTAGAAAATTGAGAAAAAATCTATACAACTAAAATAGCGCTCTAATATATTTTTAAAACGCTTAAGTTTTTGTTTTCATGCAATGTGTTCAATCTACTCTTTTATTTTTAAATAGACATAGTTTATTGTTTATTAATTGGGTAAAATCTAGGATAAGAATATAGCGTTAAATTCACAATGAATCATGCTTCTGTTTCAGAATAATTTCAAAGCTGCTTTTAAAAATTTAAAAAACAAACTACAAATCAGACAACAATAACCTTCAAAGGCATTTTCTTAATAAAACTTCACTACGGCAATTGTTGGCCAGGATAAAGATGCCCACCAGTGTACCTGAACAATATACCTATTCCTCAAGCAGATGAAGCCCGCTATCTAGGTCTTCATTTGGACAAACGACTTACATGGAAACCTCATATACTAAAAAAAAGAAAAGAAATTGACCTGCGAATTAGGAAAATGTACTGGTCGGTAGGCAGAAACTCCTGCCTCTCCCTTGAAAACAAAATGCTGCTCTATAAAGCAATAATAAAGCCCATATGGACTTATGGCATTGAGCTTTGGGGTTGCTCCTGCAAGTCCAATGTTAACATCATTCAACGTCTATAGTCCAAGACCCTTAGAATGCTTGCAAGTGCTCCGTGGTATGTCAGCAACTTGACACTGCATACCGACCTAGATATGACAACAGTAGAAGAAGAGCGAACAAAAAGAAGTAACAAACACTTTCTGCGACTACAAGTCCACCCAAACATTCTTGCATCCAACCTACAACAGGATCCCCCACCAAGAAGATTAAAAATGAAGAAATGGCCTAGTGATCTAAAAGGAGGATAGCTCTATTGTAACGGGATAACATCGCTGGATGGATCTCCCCCTCACGTCAATAATGTCATCACATTAACCCATAGAACATTTATTATAACTGGTTCTGATT
The DNA here is from genome assembly GCA_963082815.1 of Melanotus villosus. NCBI lineage: Eukaryota > Metazoa > Arthropoda > Insecta > Coleoptera > Elateridae > Melanotus > Melanotus villosus. The sequence goes on from OY720425.1 coordinate 45,004,781, forward strand.
GTTAATTAGCTATTAAACCAATTAAAAAAAAAAGAAAATTTTATTGCTAACAAAATAAAGTTAGATTAGATTGAAAATCAACTTTGATATTATTAGAGTATTGCCAACTGCGGTACCTCAGTCATGTATTAGTATTATATTAGTATATTATATGTCGCGGTCGTGGCTCGGTTGGTTCAGCGTGCATCTGACCACTAAGATGGCATGGGTTCGATTTCCGTGGCCACACATACACCGAAAACACCCTACCGCTTCCAATGGAAGGCAACGGCAAGCCACCGAGATATTCCGTCTAATAAGTTTTCTCTGCAGTAGAAGTGCAAGCACGTCAAGCTGTAAGTCCCCTATGTCTGTAGGCTACTTGACGCGCACACTGCAGACATATGGAGCGGAGACCCCGGCAAAGTTCTGAGAAGGACACGCCACTTCAAGGAGAAGTATTATTATAGTTACTGTCTGTAAAACATTGTGATTGAGATCCTTAACAGCAGCAAGCCTACATCTCATTAAATAGACAAACAAAAAACATTATTGTTTTGCTGTTTACTTATTATGTTTCGTTTTCGCGTTAATATAACATGTGCCTGCTATGATGACTCTTTAAACCTAATTTTTTTGGTATTTGCTTAATGTAAAGGTAGAAATATCATAAATTGTTATGAGGGTCATTTAATATGCTATCTGAATATGTACTTAATAACATTTCCATTAGAAAACCCAAAGTTACCTTTAAGGTTAGGTTGCTAAACCACTCAGTATACAAATAACTATTATATGTGTTTTACAGAACGGCATAAGGCAAGTAGATTTCCTGTTTACCTCTTTTTCTAAAAAATAACTGAGTTGTCCAAAAACTGCTCGGGTGAATCATCCTGTACATGTACGAAATTGTAGGTGTAGAATTATCATGCCATTTTTCCAGTTCCATTTATTTAGAACTTTTGCATTTCTATTGCGTATGCACTCTTGATGAGCAACAATCACTGCGAAATCAAAGACTTGTGCTGCCGACTGATAGTGGTCAATAGATTAGCGAAGATATTGGATTGTGAAATTAAAATAGGCCGTTATTACTTGCTACGGTAGAGGGTTAACAGCCAAGTGTTAGTTTAACCATATTTCCATAAACACGAAAATACAGTTTAATGCTCTCTGTCAAAACGTTAGCAGGATAAAAAGGGCTTCGGTATTTACAAAATTAACTCAGTAATTAATGTTAGCCCAACCTAAACAGGGTTCTCTAAATTATACCGACAAGCTTCTAAAGGTATTTTTCAAACTAAATTATAGCATTTTGACCTTCAACCCCTGTCATCAAGAGGCGTCTACAGCATCCCTTGTTCTTGTGGTTTAGTGTATATTGAACAAACTGGTGGCTCAGATTTTCTCTCACACTCGGCTGTTGCTGAACTCCGTCACGATACTTGCCATATTGCCATAAGATCTTGTTTGAAAAATCATTGATCATTGCCAACTCTCTTCATTTTTTTAACAGGAAAATCCGTGAGGCTATTGAAATCATCGAGACCCCTCACAACTTAAATCGTGACGCTGGTTATCATCTGTTAGACATGTGGAAGTCTGTCATCGCTGCTGGCGCCCCCTCCACCTCTGACCAACCATCGTCTGCGACACCTGGCCGGTTACACTCGATGTAAATTCGCTACTTTCTCCTGTTCTACTTCAGAAGGATTTCGTCTCTGGTTAGGTTTACAATTTGAATTACCGCGCCCTTCTTCTTCTTGCTAAACAGGTTTCTCTTCTGGCGTGGCTCACACGTTGAGTTACCGTGCTCTTTTAATGTCCTCTTTTCACTTCTGAAAAATCTTCGAGTTCATTTTCACCTAATTTACCTGTATCCTGAAATGCACCTCTGCGAAGATATGTATAAGAATAAGGAAGCCAGTTTGAACAATTATTGTGAAAGTATACGTCTTTTGATGTATCTTTTGTTCATAAAAACAAATATTAGTTTATCAACAATTAATTAGAATCTGAACTTGATTAATGTTTTTACTGATTGTGCTTTTTACTATTATTTAATTTTAGCTTATTTGCTCAAATACTGTTGGATTTAGAAAATGGCGAGAAACGTAAACTTTACATAAATAGATACAATTAAATTTAGACACATCTTACACACATCAATTTTTCAAGGTGTTAATTTTACCCCATCCCCTATAGAAAAATCAGTCGAACGCTAGTTTAAATTTTTTGTCAAAATGACCCATTTGAAAAATTACTAAACTGCCCCAAATGCTTTCTTCTCTTGGTAATAATAAATTTACTTTAAATCTTAAAGTAACGTTTGATTAGCCGCATTTCCACGGAAACGTATTCTTGGAAATATGTAAATCAGATCAAAATGCTTTAATTTTATCTGAAAACTGTCTTGTGGAGGTTTGTCGGTATAATGAGACACCCGGTATATTGTTATTAAAATTTAAACCTCAAACGGTTGCTCTGATTTAATTGAAGTTTGAATGCTTTGTAAAATCACAACGCATACTTCCACTGAGTACGGCAACTTAATTGTCGAAATACGTACATATTTGGTTATTTATAGTTTGTTGTGGTTTTACAAGATTACTTAGCGTTCCAATATTAAAATTCCAGAATCAATAAAAAAGCTAGCTTAGTCTTGATAACAAAATTTACAAAATACGGTGATTTTTGTATTTAAATTTCAAAGACTTAATCAAGTTAACCCTGCCCTGTATTTTATTGATAAATTAATTTTAAATATTATCATTATGGGTTAATAAACTGACGCATTTAACTTAACTATTTACTTCGTTTTGCAAATGAAAACAACGTAAATGTCGATGTACACTGGGAAATTTTAATCTACAGTAACAGTACCAGGCAAACTTTCATGCTGTTTCGTTCTTTCGTTACAAATATCGGTCGATCAATTGCAGTGAACATTTAGTAAACAAAGGAACTGCAAAACTAGGTCAAAATTGTATTTAGAAATGATATAAATAATATAATGATAACGTAACAAACAGTCGTTTAAGTGAACGAATACGTCTCAGAATTTGGTGTACGCAGCTTAATCATTCACCTAATCAAGTGAGTAAATAATTGTTTTTTCACAGTAAACCAAAAAAATAACGGATCAGAATATGCTTCGTCTAATTCTCATAATAAAAATTCCCAAACTTTTCAAAAAATTTTAAAATTTACGATGTCGAATGCACGGCCTGTTAATCCGGTTAAAAAGTGCAATTTTTCCGGTGAACCGGTGAATCGTCACGTATTGGATAAGTGTGAAAGTGAAAAATTTACCTTTTAAATTGTTAATGTAAGTGGAAAATCTATACAAATTAATTTGCAATACTTTTACTCCCTTAAACAAAAATCCTGGCCCAATATAGTAAACCCAACCCTGGCATAAATTGGAAATTGAGTCTGCCGAGTAAAATAACTAACAAAATAAATAAATTAAAAGCAGCAGTAATTTATAAATCTGAAAATATTCGCCTGCCTAATAGTAAGCAGAAATCTGCAAGGTTAATTTAAAATTGCGCAATGTTTGTTGGTGTACGTTGTCTGCCTTGTAATTACGGAGTATTCATTACCAAGAACCCGTCGACCATCATATAACGTAACAATGTTATTGTTAGTATGTGATCATCAGCAGGCCTGTTGGTGTCATTAGTGTTTGTAAATATTTGTTTATTGGGAAAGTAGGTACGGATTTCATAAGAATTTTGCACTAAAATTAATATTCTAGGCCAACTCACCGACTTGTTTTACTAACAATTTTACAAAAAAATCTTTTAATACATTTAATCAACCGTCGTAGTCTTAAAATCTTAGTTAGTTTAATACACATATTATGTTGGTATATAACTGGTTATTGGGACAGTAGGTACAGATTTTAACCAAAACTGCACTAAATTTAATATTCTGGTCAAACTCAATTAAACGAATGAGTGTACTTAAACATTTCAGCTAAAAGAAATCCTTTAATACAATTGAAAACTTAGTTGGTAAATAATTGTTTATTGGAAAAGTAAGTCTATATTAACCAAAATCTTGCACTAAATTTAATATTCCGTTCAAATGAAGAGTTAAACATAGTTTAAATTCAAACACTCGGTTTAATTATTGATTCAACGAATGTGGTTCGAAGTACATACTTCAATCCGGATTGATGCCAATAATTCTGATATACTGGCGTTTGTAATTGAAATATATTGTACATATTTGCGACCTTGATAGGACGTAACTTTAATTTATTGGGTTTGAATGTTAAATTTCTTTCAGCCGTTCATTGTCACATGTTTGTTGATTATTAGCTTTTGTAAATGAAACCCTGTTGCCTGAATTACACCAACTTTAGTAACAGTAAATCAAAACAGAAGTCGAAGCAGAACTGGGAGCAAAGCACAGACTAGTAACACCAATATTCAAATACATTAAATATACAATAGAAGAAGGAAAAGAATGTAGGAGGATAGCAATATATAAGTCACTAAACCAAGAAATGAGGAAGAAATACCAGGAAGAAACAAAGAATTTGTAGAACAAGAAAGAAATGAACAAATGGAAAATCTTTAAAGAAACCAAGTTATCGAAAGCAGAAGAAATTTTCGGATTAAAACAAACAAACAGAAGTACTAAACGAACGAATTGGTGAAATAATCAGGTAAAAGGCTAGTCACAAAATACAACATAGAAGAGGTATATAATAACGAAAGAGAACCAAGATAGCGAGGAATATAATAACATTAGGAAACAAGTAAAAAGGAGGCAAAACGAAGTTCGTAAGAAGAATTGGATAGGGAACCAAGGATACAGGATAGATAACAAACTATTCTGGAATAGATTAAAAGCAAAGCGGGGACAAACAAAGAAAACCGTTAGAGAAATAAAGGATGGAAATAATCAGATAAGGATGAACCTACAAGAAATATTGAAAACCTGAAGGAAGTACTATGAGGAAAAGTTCGATAAGATATATGATGAAGGAACCAGGAACCGAAATACAATACAGGACAATGAACAAGAAAGTGAAAATTTGGAGATAAAGAAAAAACACTAGCAAAAATCAAGATTGGAAAAGCAAGTGGAGAGGACAGGGTGGACCCAGAAATGATAAAATGGATGGGGGAAGAAGTGGTTATGAAAAATATGCAATGAAGCCTAGAGACAGATCAGAATCCCATTGGAGTAGGAAAATAACTTATTGATTCCGGTTTATAAGAAAGGAGACCAAACAAACGAGAAAAGTTCAGAGATATTTGTTTATCAACTACGAGCTTCAAGGTATACACAAGAATTGTCGAGAAGACAGTAAGAGAAGTCATAGAGAAGGAATTAGAAAAGGAACAGATAACGTAGAGAAGCAACAGGCAAACGGGAGATATTATATATATAGTTATTCCGAAATATTATGGAAAGAGCATTGGAAAAAGGGGAGATGACATTTATAGACCTCAAATCAAAATTTGACAACGTCAAAAGCTTAGGATTAATAAAAATACAAGAGAAATTGATAAAAGTGACAAGAAGCATATACAAGACGGTATTAAGGAATGATGAAGAAAGGTCAGAGGAGTTCCAAATGAAAACAGGAGTAAAACTGTTGTTCATAGTAATTATGGGCAGGCTAATCAACAATGCAAAGAAAAGGACCCAGAATATGCAAAGGGTGATATGGTATAGAAATCTCATGTCCATAAAGTTAGAGAGTTTAAGGTATGCGGACGACATGGTACTAATAGGAGATTCGGAAATAAAAATACAATTAGTTGAGGACGAGGAGATTTGCAAGTTAAAGATGAATGTTAATACTAACAAAGGCGAGTTGCGGTAGCTAGGTGCCCCCCTTTACACTATATAGGGATTTGTACAGACTAATAATAATAACAAAAGCAAGGCAATGGGTAGTCAACAAATAGCAAGGAAATGGAAACGCAAATATATTCTCTAATGGACAGGAGCTGAAAATAGTAACAGAATATGAATACCTAGGTAGCGTACTCACTAATGACGAAAAGTTTGATAATGAAATAACAAACCGGGTACGAAAAGCAAGAACAATATAATTATGCGCTATGCAAAACATTGCTAGAAAACAGGGAAATAGATACCCAAATCAAAAAGCAAGCATACAACGAGTTAGACGTATCCCGATATCTCATGGCCCACGACATGCACGTCAAATTTGTGAAAGAGTGAGATGGAAGTCTAATAGTGAAACCTAAAAACATGCGGCACTCAGAAAAGAGCGCGTGAAATTTGAAATTGTTATCCTTATGAAATTGAAAATAAATACATTTATTAGCTGCCACCTACATTGCAAGTTTCTCAGCTTATTATAACATAAAGATAGGTTTTAACTAATAATAATTTTTCATATTTTGACTTTGACAGAACGAACCTAACCTAGGTTTTGAGTTTGAGTAGTAGATGCGTTTTCTCTTCCTGTACTGAGGGCCATAAGATATCGGGATATATCTAGCACTACCAATATTGACGTACTTTGATGAGCCATGGATATTGACGAAGCGGTGAGAAAACAAAGTAAATACAGCTAAAATCCAGTATCTAAGAAAAATAATAAATATAACAAAATGCCTAAGAAATGAACACATAAGGCATAAGATTGAACACGATAGAAAAAGATCAACTGAAATGGCTGGGGCACATAACGAGAAAGAAGAAAGACAGATTAGTCAACAGAGTTAAGGAAGCCGGAAGAGATAAGAAACGGAGATGGGGAAGGCCAAGAAAAACATGGATAGGTAGAATCGAGGAAATAAATAGGAAAGAAGAGAAAAAAGGATCGGTAGCTAGAAACCGACAGGAGTATACTCGTAAGAAATGAGTACAGGGACAAAGTAAGACCGACGCTTCGGAAGGGTCTCAGGGAAAAGAAAAGAAGCAGGGAGGAAGACTTAATAACAGAAACAAACTTGCAAGGGCATGTTTTTTGTTAAATTTAACCTCATTTGGTGTCATTTCTAGCAACAAGAATTTACCCCAAGGACCTTGCTTCTACTAAGGTATTAATTAATATTGCAAAATCTGGTGTAGAAAAACTGCACTTCAGCAAGGATAATTTAAATCAACTGGTATACGGGTTCAAACCTTAGCTCAGATGAAATTCTTCTATATAAAAAATTTTCAAAAACAATTACAATTCATTAAAAATGCATCCTTAAAAATTCGCCCTGAGGAGTACACCAAATATACTTCATAGCATAGGTCGAAAGTCTAAAGCAATCCCAACTGCATTTATTCTACTTAAGAACACTTAATAACAAGTAAAAAAAAGTGGGAAAAACAAGTTAAAACCTCTGTAATTTTCCAATTTGTGAATTTCCTGTGCACTCATTCATTACAACAATAATTACAAGGAAATTGTCTTTAATAACTTAACAACTCAATAATTTATCAAGGTGATTTGTTTACAGAACAATGCGGCGATTATTTCTATTAACAACGGTTTTCCTGGTGCTTTTTTACTACGTAAACGCAGGCTGCGATGACTTCCCTCAACCCTGCATTTGTGCAGGACTCGGAACCCCATCATGGACGGGAGGATCAAACTGCGATTTCTCGTGTAAAGCTGGCCAGGCCGCTTACAGTTGTGACCAAATCAAAGATATTATGAAGATAAAAAAGGGTAGAGTTGTATAATATCCTTCTTTTTATTACTTTGGGCGCATTTTATATCTTAAGTTTATTGATTAGTATTTTCATTTTCAATATTTGTATACTTTAGCTTTAACAAGTTTTGTACTGCAAACATTTTTTACCAGTTGCTATGTAAAATAAATGAGCTTTCAACCATTTTTATTTTATATTTCAGTAATTATTAAGCTTCGGCAATATTCAGGAGGGTTGTTAACCCTTCTCAATTTTTTAATTTTATAAAAAATTAATTAGCGCAATTAAAGTATTTAAATGTACTTGTATTTAATTAATATACCAAATACATTTTTTATGTACGAGGTTGGTTTAACACGTACATCACGTTGTATTTATTAGCGGAGTTTAACCTTTATAAGGGACACGCATTTTAAATTCATTTATGTCTTTGTAATTTTATAAGCGCTTATAACAAATTCATACGTGGTTTACTGCTTGTAATTTACAGTTGCTACCTACTAATGCTGACTACCTGTTATGAATAATTTGTTACAACATCGCAAATATAGTATTTATAACGGTACCGAAGTAAACTTTGTGTAGTTGATATTTAGAAATTTAGGTTCTTGTGCTATGCATCTTTAAGATTTTTTTATTATTTATCTTGAACCTTCTTTTCTGAATTTTCTGGTTAATTAATTGGCAACAAACTTTGTTCTTCTTTCAAAAGAAATTGATTGATTATCTTGTGACGGGGTATTTCTGGAAAGCTAATTACTTCTGTGGTTAATTTAATCATAAGGAAACGTTTTATATGCCTTGTTCAGTAAACGTTGCAAAGTTCCTTTTACGACTTGAGATTTCTGGCCACTAAATTGACAAGCAGTATTTTAAAAAAGCTAATTTAAACCTATCATGTGGTCAGGTCCATCAAATACTGATTTTACAAATCTCCTAAAACTAAATTAATTTACCTACGAAATAGGAAACAAAGGACAATTGCCATTCTGAGAGACTTGAGTTAACAGATTGCAAACGGTGTGACAACGAGTTTTAGTTAAAAGGTATTGGTGTTTAGAATGAGTTCGCCCCTAAAATCGTCGAAAACTTAATCATAAGCAGAAAATAAGTAAATTTGAACGTTCGGGATTCCTCTCAATTCTCCAAAGTCTTAAAAGTCAAAGGTCCCAACCAAATTTTATTAAAATTCCTTTTCACCCAAACAGAAAGGGATTTGAGAAAAATTGCTTTTGGCTTTAAAATTATCCACGGTTCTAACTGTATTAGGAGTAATTTAAGAGATCCCAAAGACAAACTTAAATTTACGAAATAAAATATTCGCACCGCAATTCAAAATATGATGTTGGACAAACAAAACATCATTTTGAAAGAATACTGGTAGTACTAGCCTAATCAGGCGGTATTATTAGTAATAATAATTTGAACCGAACACATTTGTTAAATAGGGCCTAGTATTGACGATTGACTTAAGATTACTTTTATTTATAAGAATGAGATTGGCAAACTCTTGCATAAGGACCTCGGGCCAATACCAAGTTGAGTTATATTCTTTCTTTAATATAACATTTAACTGTATAAGATAACTTTACTTTTGCAGCTGGGCAAACTCCAGCTAACTTCGCCAAAATAGCCTTCCAATCAGCACAGCACCTTAATTTCCGAAATATCCTGCTTTTAATACGTTGTTGTGGGCTTAGAAGATTACTCATTGGCTTTTTATAAGAAATTCAGCAGAATTTGAATGCACCGCTTGCTTTGGAATTGTGCAAATGACAAAACTAATAATTTTCTAAACTTAAATCTCGTTCGACAGCTTTTTCTCGTTACATATTAATATTATTATTATATGACCCATTATTCCCTTGTTGGGGTATAGGGATCTGCTAGTGCATTAATGTATGAGGTATTACGGGTGCAATGCACAACCCGGTACGACTCTGCAGGTTACGTGATTGGTGCCCCGTTTGATCCTACATACTGCATCGGGTGTATGCGTGTATAGTGTAATGTGTGTGTATGTGTAGAACCTTGTTACTCTACCTCTTAGGTCTGTACTCGGAGGAGAGCGTCGTTAATTAGGTGCCCAACGTCGAATGGTCACTAGGACTCTATACCGATCTCCAGATTGCAGGAAAATAATCCTGTCCACTGGGAGATTCGAACCAAGCACTAACGTTAACGCTAGTTTGACTGCGCCATCCTGGCTTCTCTCGTTACATAATACTGTATTGAAATTTCAAAATAATACCTACTTTATTACTTATATCACGGCCTTTAGGACATAATTATTACATGTAAATATATGTTTTTCAATGACGAATTTTTGAAGGTAATTAATTATCCTGAGAAATGTATTCATCCATATTACAATCTCGTGACTAAACTTACCTCGAACTAAAGTTGTGATTAAAATAAACACAGAACGATAAAGCTTTATATGGCTTTAGGGTGTAAAAGAGAGACGCATGATTTTGCTTTCGTAACTAAACCATGAGATCGTAATACGTACTAAGCTTCTTAATGAAGAGAAGATCTGTCGATTGAGAAAACAATATAAAATTTCCAAAATGTGAGATTTTCATAACTTTTCCAATTTCAGTGCGAGTTAAATTTAAATTTTTAAAGAAAATGTCGTTAGGTACTCATCAGTTGGCCGCTTTTGCCTCAGAATACAACATGGTGAATATGAAATTGCTTTGCAGCCTAATAATAAGCATTTCTATGCGCTACTTATACTTTTAAAAAGATTTTCGAAAAAGTTCAAAATCAAAGAAACTACCCCCCAGTCTCACACTTAATTTGTAAATGAGACTTGGGTCTAAATAAATACATAAATATCGATCGTCGAGAGTTCGAAATTTTTGGTTTATACATGGTTCGTGGAGCGTAAGGTTACTTTCTTGAAATGTACGCTTTTGTTATTATCAATGATCTAAACTTGTATCGCAGAATATTCCTACAAATATTACAACAATAAAGAGAAAAAACTGGAAGCTTGTAAAACCAAAGGACAAGTAAGTACTTCTTCTTCATCTTCCTGCTCTTATGGCCGAAGCCTATTTCAATGGCCTGTTATTAACTCATAACTATAAGTTCTGTATGCTGGCCAGGAGGCTAACCTCACCCGTCAAAAGAGGTGAAGAAGATCGACGCGCAGTGACGTCACGAGGTTGACGGTGTTAGTATTATAACCGGGACTGCCGGCTTGACGTGCAGGGAGAAGCGTATGACCTCTAAAATTCCGGCGACGATATCCGGGGTCTCAGGAATGGAACCCGAGATAACTACGTAAGAGTCCGAAGCCTTTTGCACGTGGCTATCCACTCGTCTCCATAATATTGGCAAACAGTAATAATAATGCTATCCAGAAAATGAAAACAGTTGGAACTCTCCAGGAATCTATTTTTTCTTAACTGTGCAAACATTATAAAAACAGTTAAAGTATAATTGAAGACACAAAATTGCGTATTTAGAAACCAAAGGGGTGTGGTGTAGAAGATCCGATATTGACACTAAATGCTAGAAAAATCAGTATGAAAAGGGTATAGCTACACTTGTGCTTCGTATATTAACAAAAATATTTCGAAAAACATAGACTGTGCTTGGGGGGGGGGGGGGTGTCAGCACAATAATAATAGCCAGCCATATAGCGAACAGTTTCTTAGAAGTTAAAAAGGCAAATTAATGGTCCTTTAAGCTCCTGCCCTGAGTTCAAGCATTTCAGTTAATTACCAAATGCGAAAATATAGTAGGAAATTGAGACAAACAAATACCATAAAGAGAACAGTAAAAGTTCTAAACAAAACTCCGAAATTTTCGACACCCGCTTAAAAGCAAGACAAGATTGCGTAACAGGTCCTTTGTTGTTCACTTTAGTATTAGTAGTATTAGACCAGGCAATCGAAATATCTAAAATACGACTTAAAATCACTTAGATGAATGAGAAACAAACGACATGAATTGTGTCAAATTTAGTTTATGTGGATGACAATGTAACTATGACAGCAAAGATCTTTGGTTCGACTCTAGCCAAGGTCAGGTGAGATTCTTAATATGGAAAGAGGCTCAAACTTTGCCATCATTTGCCTATAAGGTAAAATCTTACTAGGGTGGAAGTCCAAATCCAAGTGAAAATAAAAAATCAATATTAATAAAATAATAAATAAACAATAAGTTCCCAAATCATTTCACGTTCCAATAGATGTATTGGTACATTATAATTTATACATACATACGTACTATCACGTGCAAAAGTAATGACATGCCTAAGTTGTTGTTATTGTATAATAAACAGCCTTGCAGCAGTCGATGAGTAACTTGGGCATAACCATAAGACCTTGTAGATAGGATTAACAAGTTAGAATAAGAAAGTTACTCATCGCCTGCTGCAAGGCTGTTTATCACAAAATAACAAATCTTAGGCATGTCATTACTTTTGCACGTGATAGTACGTATCACGGATCACAACCACACAATACAAAAATCATTCGCGCGTCTCATTACACTATCAGCTACAAGTACTGAAGAAACCTAGAAACCCTCGCAGTAACCAGAAAAATAAAAGATACCCAACTAAAATGAGCGAAGCACTTGTATCGTATCGTTAAAAAGAAACTGTACAAAGCAAGCATTGAAAGAATGTTGAGCGTACTTTTGGCGGCGACGACACAAGCATTAGATTTCTTGGAACAGAGACCGCCTGTTTATTGAACCTGAACGCGTTGAAGTACAGATGTGTTAACTAATATGAAAAGGCCAAGTTTGTGTGTGGTGCGCAGAATGTGAATTAATTAATGGGGCATTGGTGTAAGATGCATTTCTGGATAACTAGTAATAGATTTGATTGTATGAGCGATGAGATAAGGTCCGCCTGAACAGCTGTATATATTATTGTTGTTGACAAACGGTTTTGACTCGTTGTTGTTGTTATTGTTGATATTATTGTTATTGTTATGCAAGCCCTAAGGTTTGTTGGGGCAGATTGTTTATCGGAGCATGAGGCTCGTTGTTTTTATCACAGCACGATGCTCTGGGACCCTGTCAGCCGGTTAACTGCTTGGGAACTTTGATAACTAGGCGTAGTTATTAAGCCCTCGACCAGGTAGGCCCGCCTCCGCATTTTATTTGTTCTGTTGGACTTCCTAGACCATATGAGTCATTTAGCATGGACAGCACATCGACATGGGTAGATCTCCTATTGGTTCGCTATGTTCTGTCATAGTTGGCTTGCGGCACATTAACGTTATTCATTGGTAAGCTGATCGAATGTTAATATAAACATAATTAGAGTAAAATGGAAACCGCAACCGTCCGTCCCCGTCCAACAAGAAATAGATTATAATAATAGATAAACATAGCAGAAAATATCGGAAGTCAGTGAGAGAAGCAGCAACAAAATTCTAAAATCAATTTTAACTGAACGCCCTATACATTTCGAACTAAACGAAATAATCTAACAAACAACGTTATCAACCCAGCACTCTCATCTTTTGAGCTCCCGGACGAATTTGTTTATTTGATGCAGTCATTTTTAAATATCAGTATTATCAGTAATGTTATTGATTCACTTTGAAGTGAGCAAAATAAACAAGCTTATCACAAAAAAACATACAAATAGCAAATTATATAAATAAAATATTGTAAGAGATTTTTAAGAAGTTGTTGCTCAAGAACTGTGCAGTTACGGATAATTCCAGACTAACACTTTGTGCCCGTTTAAACAAACGTAAGTATAAGAATTTAATTTTTAGAAAAAGTCCAACGTGTTATAGATTCATGTTATTGTTTAGAAAAGTGTTGCAGGATTAAAAAGTCTTTTGTAAAAATTACAAAGCCGAAATAAGAATTAAAATATTCCAAACATTTTAGGTTCGACACAAATTTAAAAGAAAAGTGGAAAAATATTGAATTAACCAAACGTTTTTGAAGGCACCCCCCCCCCTCCCAATTTTTTTGTTACAAATTTCCCTTTTAAACAGGAGTATCTAAGAGTGTTAACTACGTAATATTTTTGCAGACAATGAAGATCTTCGCATTTTTGGCAATAATTCTTGCGTTCTTCTTCTACTACGCCGAGGCAAACTGCAGAGATTTACATTTACCACAACCATGTGATTGTACAGGTCACGGACGTCCAGTATGGGTTGGAGGTCCTGACCCAAAAGACTGCAGATTTTATTGCGAAAAAAATGATATGAGAACAACATGTGATTTACTTCGTCATTAAGAACTGTTATTTTTTACAGATTGTTATTTACTTCGGCTTAAACATTTAAGTTTTGTTTCACTTTGTCTAAATATTTTTATAAGTAATGTAAACCTTCGATAAAGAACAAATAAAGTATTATAAAAGCGAACCTTAATGACGTAAAGTAAAACAATCGGAAAGTAGAAGAAAGACGTACAACTAACTAATCGATTTCCTAATTTAATTGACCTCAGGTCGGACGACTAGAATTAATTACTTCTGATCCAGAATGTCCTAACCCAATTTAATATCGGAGACGAAATTGATTTTTCGTATACTGTCTCTTCTTTTCACAATTCACTCCGTGTTTGGTTAAGCAATTTTCTAGGTTTTACGTAAATCCATAGGTCACAAAAGGAAATTCAAATCGAAAATGAAACATAAAAAAATCTAATAAAATAAGATATGCATACAGACGCAGTTTTCTTTTATTTTCTGATGTGTGCGTTTGTTGTAGACAAAAATAACAAACATTTCACTTTAGTGAAGTGCATGACAAGCGATCGAAGTTTTATTCCATATAAGTTCTATTTTCAGTAGAAGAAAAGATATTCCATTCTTGTTATGTAAAAATTTCACTTTGAGATTGAATGTCAACTAGAATATTGAAAAGGTATTGAGTTTCTGAAATATACGTATTCTTTACTCACGTTTACTTATTCAGTTGCAAATTAGTATTTTTCGCTTTACAAATCACAGTAGGTATAAGAAATGCAGAAATTTCTTAGGTACCTACGTCAAACATGTAACAAATAAATTATTGTGTTGTAGACTGCATTTAATCAAGAAAAAATATTGAAACTTGAAACTTACTTAGTTACGAGGAAACGTTTTTCAGAGTTAAGTTAAGAATTTTCTACTTTTAAATTAAACGAAAGGAAATCCATATAAATTGAACTTTTTTAACAAATACCAGGAATCTGCCTTAATTTAAATATTTTCGAAAAGATTTTCAAATTTTAAAGGGTGAACTGTCTATCGGATAATTGAATAAATATCTATTTCCGAACAGCAAACGTAATTGTAATCAAACCCAGACCAAAGCGTAGCAAACGTAGGAATATAGGAACGGAATTTTCCTTCAGAAGGTGACAAAATAATCCAATAACGACATGAAGGCTTCAAATATAGAATGTCTGGAAACACAGTTTATTTTTAGTTTAGCCTCTCTGTTAAGAAAGTAGGCATTGTAAATTGTCAACCACACCTTTTAGAAAAACCTGAAATAAAGAGAAAGCTCGAAGCACTATGTGAATTTTGAACTCTGCTCCTTTTTTACTTGAAGTAAAAATTTCAATTTCCATTTCCGATTTTTCAACATAAACTAAATACTTCGAAATTTAAAATCAAATTCTCAAAATCTGTAAGTAACATCTAAAATTAATCTCCCTCTCTCTTTCTTTCAAGTATCAGATCTCACTGCTCTCTCTCTCTCTCTCTCTCTCTTTCTCTTATCTTTTTCCTCTTCTCTCTACTTTTACTTTGTTTCTGCTTTACTCTTCTTTCTGTCTGCGGTCTCCACTTATTTTTTTTAATATCCGCCGAACACTTTGTTTCACAGTATTTCCGGTAGCTAGTAGGTACCCCAGTTTAGTACCTACGATCAGGAATGTTAAGCTCATTGGCCCGATTGCCGCTAATGCGACACTTCTTTCCCACGAGGACCGGTCACTATGGCAGAGTAAACCAAAACCCCCTCACTAATAAGGGAATAGATTTGAAGAGGTGCAAGGAGTGAGACAAAAGAGGGAGACCTCCTTTGTCCTATATAAGGATTTGTACAGACTAATAATAATAATAACATATAGAATCTTAATACGAACTTTGTTTCAGAATTTCAATAACTCAAAATTAATTCGAAATTCAATTTTACCTACCGCAGCTTTAAAGTTTAGAATACACATAGCTGCATAAGAAAGGAATATACATTAGAAAATCGTTAATTCAAGGCTCAGCCATTAAAAATTTAATATCCTGTAATGTACAAATCTTAAAAGCATTAGTATTGTCGCATTTGTAAAAACCAGCTTACTATTTTCTTAATACCATAATGAAGCAGTGTTATGGGATTCATCGCCACGCTCGATAGGGTCATTACACTGGGTGCATGCAGTTGCAAGACACGTTTGCGTGGGAGCTGACTTCTTCTATAAAGGATTGCTCAGTAAGAGCTCTTTATGGTTGGTGTGGTCCTCGAACAATCATGTCCTTAAGAAGCCAAGTCTGTCGTACTAGTGATGCTTCCTACTATGTTTTATGTAAGACTATTTTTCTGTATTCAATTTAATGTAATTCATTTCATAGTCAGACTTGCTAATAGTTTGGATCTAACCATGTGTTTCATTTTATTAACTTCAATGTTTGTACGTACGAATCGTGAGTTAAGAGAAGTATACGAAGACTCAGATATACTGTAATGAAGCGGTGTTAGGGAATGCATCGCATTAATATGACGTGTTACCGAGGGCCACTATACTGACAGGAACAAAGGCATCCAAACAGGTGGATGACCGCCGCGAACCTGTAATATGACTGGAGTCAGCTGTGTGGCGCATTCTGTAAAATGCATGGCTTAGCATATCCATGGCCTAGGTGAATGCACGTAGTATCAATACTGCGTGGGAGCTGACGTCTTATATAAGGAATTGCTCAACAAAGCTCACTGAGAACCATGTCCTCAATAAGTCAGGTCCTTCGTACTAGTGAGGTTTCTCACGATTTTTATGTAAGATTATTTTTCTGTATTTAGTTCAAATTTAATTCAATTCGCAGTAAGACTTGCTAATAACTAGTTTGGATCAAACCCTTTGTTTCATTATTAACTTTGATATTTGTATATACTTGAAACTTATATCTAAAATGGTTTAAGTGTTTATTTTTAACTTTAACTCTAAATAATATTTTGTGAAACTTAATCAAAGTCGGGCAATATTATGTTACGTTAGTTGAACCAGAATTTTAATATAAAACATGGCGTACTTGGTTACATACACCATCCCGTTAGTACTTAAGAATTATCAATAATTATAATAAATTTAATTAACTTATTTTTACTAACGCTTAACATTAGTTTTGGTGATAACCACTACGTTACAATACAATGATTAAGATAGCTGGGCGAGCGATAAAGGTCCAAAAACGTTGTATGGCACAAAACCAAAGGGGACAAGGAAACGGGACGACCAAAGAGTGAAGAAGTGAAGATGTAGAATATGAGAGCTAGTTGTAAGTCAGCAAAGGAAAACTCATACCAATGAAGCCTGGTAGAGTCATTAATAATGCCCAGATCCTACCTGGACCATAAAACTAAACGCGAGAAAGATAGAAAGGAAGGGAGATAGAGTTCAAAGGATGCATGAAAAAATGGTAGAAACTACGCTAAGTCCATCAGCTGGTAGAGGCCACTCACATAAAGTCTTATTGCATTAGAGCATAAGGATTATGTCCTGTCACCCTTATGTTTCAGAAAATAGAAAAGAATGAAGCAAGTGAAGGAGATAGATAAAAGATTTCCGAAAAGAAGAAGAAAAGACGAAGAAGAAAAAGCAAGGAAATCCGAAGAAGAAGAAGAACAAAAGAATAAAAGGAAAAGATGAAGAAGAACAAGAGCAAGAGAAGAAGAATAAGAAGAGCAAGAAGAGGAAGAAAAATAAAAAGCCTAGAATTAAAATAACAAACATATAAGAAGAGCGGGATTTATTGAACTAGCCGAATTAGCAAAAGATTTTCGAATAAATGAAAGCAAAATATTCAGCAGTTATTTTAAAAAGTTAAAACAGAATATTACAAAATATTATTAATAGTGTTTCAACCTCTAATTAACAAAAATGTTCCCAAACTTTAACAAGTAAAAAATCCTTTAAATTATGAAACCAGAAATCTAATCTTACAGAAGAATATTTTTAAAAATAAAAATGATTGTAGCAGCAGCTCTAAGTAGCCTGCATACTTATATAATATTTCAAGATATCTCAGGCTATTCTAAGTCTTCCACTTTATAATAATAATGTCACGGGTCGAAAGCATCTCCGAGAATTGCATTCTAAAGCACTGCAAGAGAGCTTTTGTTGCTGAGCAACACAAGTACCTGACGTAGACAATGGCCCTACACATATACGAACTCTTGTAGGAACTTCTCTAATGCACTATTATTTCAAATACACGCTAAGGTTAAAAATGAGAAACTTATTACAAAGCAGCATACGTAATTATTTCTAAATATAATGGTTGAATTTCCGACATTAATTTTTCAAGAGCTCGGCGAGAATTTGAGGGAAAAACTTCAGGAAGAAGCCTAGGCATCTAAGAATACCAAAATTTCTAAATACAATGAAAACCAATATTCTGTTACCTCGGGAAAATTAGCCATTTCTTCCAAAAACAAACATTTCCCCAAATTTAAAGCAACAGATGTTAAAGTAACTCCTGCAAGAAACGATAGGAATGCAAATTACAAAGACTTAATGTTACGGAAATAAAGAGGGCCGTATTAAAAAAACTTCATGAATTATTTATACGAAATTAATGTGCCAAGCACGTAGCTTTTATTATGGATATATCCTAATATAAGCAGTGAAGGTTATTAATGTTAGTGTGCCATAAAAGACAAAAATAACGTCCTTAAATTTAGAAACTTAAATCAATAACACTAATACTCGTATTAACATATTTCAGACTTTTTTTTATTTTACGTCAGATTGGGGCATTTTTTTAGTTTCAAGTGAGTGATTTTTGATATTTATGGCTTTTATTAATATTTCTACAACAAGAAGATAAAAAATCCAAAAGGTTACACATCACAATTTCACCAAAAAAACGTTTCCAGTTTAAACTTGTTCCCTTTCATTCAATCTGCTTAATTAAATTTTGAATTAGTTCAGTGTTTACAACCGCAAAAAGTGTTATCCTACAAACGCATCGTTTGGCTTTAGTATTAAACCTGCCTTCGTTTACACACAGAAAAAGCAGACGTGAACGTTTGATTTTATTGATCCCGGTGTTAAAATAGAGACAGCAAGCCAGCAAACTATCCTGTGTAAAACAAGCAACGGACACAGAAACGTTTCCGATCCCCATAATAGTACAACACTGTTGTTGTAAAGTACGAGATTTTCCTCGTGGAAATACAAGGTTGTTTTTCCTTGTTTTGAACATTTCTTCTGACCTTAATTTACCAACGAAGAAGAGATGAGAATTTTCTTTATGAATGTTTCAGTTTAGCTTATGAGGCTTGTTATCGAATATTTTGAGTAACATGCTATTTTTTTCATTTTTGTAATTACACGAATTATACATTCCTGGAAAACTGAGGAAAGGCATTTCCGACAGAAAAATTCGAATATTTGACCATATTTTTATGTAGTTTATGACTTTGTGTGCAATTTTGTTACGAAAGCTGTTTTCCTTTAATGAATTACGCTCATCGCCATTATTTAAACCAAATTAATTCACCAAACTAACTTTCTTCAACAAAAGAAGAAATTAGCGAAGCCACATCATAAAAAAGATCACAGAGATAAAACTTACATGAATTCACCATCAATTTTCTTTCAACAGGTTGGTAAGTTAACAACCAACCACAGGTTATAAACGAAAACCATCTACCTAATTAGATCTTCCAGATAACTCGGCATATCCGATTTAACCTTTTAGTTTCTGACTGGGTTAACCTGATAAGTTTCGTTATCAAAGTGCTAAAAGCGAGTGCACAAGTAAATTGAAAAATTTCCACGTACGCGGATTATAAAACGTATTCATACAGATATAAATTTAAAACGTAATTCAATCAAATATGCTTTTTAAATTGGGCCATATTGAATTTTTGTAGTGAATTTGAATCGAAATTAAACGCATTTTACTAGAAAATAAATTAAGGGCCTTGTCATTTAGATTGGTTTGTGTTCGGTATACTGAAGATAATTGGATTCTAATGTCAAAGGTCTGATTAGACATATTACAACCATTATTTGGGCACATGTTTAGATTTAAACTAGTACGACCTTTACAGATTATAAATTTTCATTGTAACTAAAACGCGGTGAATATTCAATCTATCTACATCATGCTGTTATCATTAGCTGCGATCGTTTTCAGAAAATGCCTAGTTGATGAGGGTAAATTGGAGTTTGTTGTAAAATATGTTGTGGAGTATTTTTCGTTGATTGAAAGGCAGTGCTGTTTTGTTCTTTTAAATTTTTTAATTACGAGCAGCATAACGCCCTTATCGTGTGTTTTTTATGTTTAACCATGTTCCGGAATTAAAAAACTCATTCACTAATTGTTTTCGCATATAATCAATAATGATATTATAGGAGAGCTTGTTTACAATGCTGTCCACTACAGATATGAGTGATTATGTAATGATAACGCTTTAGAAATTTTTATTTATGATTTAGAGAGGCTTCCAAGCAAGGCTGAAAAGTTCAACATTCACAATTTAAATATACGAAATTGCATTTATCCTAAAGGCAAAAGGGGAGAAATCCTTGCTCAAATCTAATTACAAGTCTGTAGGAAAACATCACGATTTTGGGTGAAAAAATCTGGAAAGTTTAATTCTAAACGAATTTAATTGCTATTTTGGGTTCAGCTAGGACTAAACTGGGGGGAAATGTATTGGGAACTTTCGATTTGGCGCCTTTTTTTGTGAAAAAACTAGTGTAGTCTGTCCCTGTTTTTCTTTTACAACAAATTTGTGTTAACCTATAGATAGACTTAATCAAAGGTAATGCAGACACATAATATCCATTTTTTCAGTATTCTACATCGGAAAGCTTTTATTGTCAGTCTCTCGCTTCGTTACTTTTCATTTTATTTAAACTGCAACATCTTGTCAACCTGCATAGTAATTTTAAATTTTAGTTTTAATTTAAACTAGACTATCTCTAGACCAATAGGCCCAAGAGGCAGAAGAAGCAAACAACTATACGAAATAATAAGAACCTATCGGGAAGAAAATACATATAAATAACAAAACTAAGTACAAAGAAAGTTAGGGGGCAAATGTAATACAAAAGAGGGTATTAAAAAAAAATACTTCACAAAATTTTAGGAAGAAAATGTGATCACAGTAGATAAACTCAACCAAACTTACAAATATAATTATGCAAGCGAAACTCCAGAATATAACTGAGGAATAGAAGAGATAAAGAAGGAAATAATGAAGCTAAAAACAGGTAAAGCACAGGAAACTGATGACATACCGGCTGAGCTAGTTAAAGCAAATACTGATGTTTGCCTAGAAGTATTCTACATACGTACAACTGAGGAATATATGGACCGTTGAATGCATTGGTGCTGTTTGACCATTAAGTCATGAAGTTGCCACTGGAGGCCAAGATTACTATGGGTGCCAGAAAGGTCAACACAATAATCACGCCAGAAAGAATGGAAGAAAAAGTCGATGAATAACTCCTAGAAAACTAAGCAAGTTTCTGGGCCCAAAGGTTGCGTATTGAAGAAAAATATTTACACTTAGAATAAAAACCGAGATAAATGAAGAAGTGTATGTTAACTTTCGTATTGCTAAGAAAACTAGAAGCATTTGAAATGTGGGAATATCGCCGCATTTTCCGTATATCATGGATAGATCGTATCACGAACGACGAAGTACTAAGGAGAATGAAAACGAACAAGGAAGTTATATCTATCATCAAACAGCGTAAGCTCCAGTACTTTGGTTACGTCATGAGAAACCACAGATACCGCATACTACAACTAATACTGCAGGGTAAGGTGGATGGTAGAAGAAGACCAGGCTGTACAACCTACGGAAATGGTTCGGACAAACTTCTTCCGAACTGTTTAGGAAAGCTATCGACAAAGTGAAAATTGCCATATTAATTTCCAACGTCCGAAACGAATAAGGCATGGTAAGAAGAAGATGAAGAATATCAATCAATATCAATTTGATTCAATACAAAGTACCAGAAAAATATGGAATACCAACAAAATACAGACAGGTAATACAAATGCTTTGTAGGAAAACTGAGAGAAATAAAAATCGAATGTGGTGTTAGGTAGGACTGTATACTATCCTGAATGCTGTTCCTACTAGTGATAGACTGAGTCATACGAAATACAGAAAAAAAACAGAAAGGCTTATAATAAATCAGAAGATATAGAATTCGTTGATGACATCAGTTTAATAACAGCGAAAAAGCAACACATGCAGGTTAAACCAGATAGATTAGCAAATCAAATAAAACTAGCAATACTAAAATTAAAGCAAAAAGGCGAAGATGCTAAAAGATGAAGCTAATTAAAGACGACAAATCGCAGAATGGGGAAGAAAAATTGAAAAATATTATTAGAAGAATCAACCATGCACAAAACGCCTTCAACATGCTGAGCAAAGTTTGGGCAAGAAACAACCTTTCGAGGAACACCAAATTGAAAGAATTCAGAACAAATATTAAAAGTATACTGCTGTGTGAAGCCAGGAAGCTAGTTCTTCGCCAGAAATTACGAGATAACTATCCCTGCAAGGGATGAATGCTCATAGCTGGTCAGGGACCGCGTCAAATCTTCTGATCTACTGTGGTTCACAGATGAATCGAAAATAGACTGAGATCTTTGCAATATTGGTCTATGCCCAGGAAAGCCTCGCCAGAGGCTACCAGATCAGGCACATCTATACATGATCCAACAGTCAAGCGGCACTCAAAGCCTTGAGCTCTGTAAAATCCAAATCAAAACTGGTCACGGAATGTCGAGGTGCCCTAGAAAGGCTTGGCTCAAACAACTGGGTTCGACTAATCTGGGTGCCGACCACCTGACTTTAGGAAGGCTCCTTGTAGCCCTATTTAGACCCTGAACTGGCCCTAGGTCTACCTTAATCAAGCATTCAGCAAGCAATTAGCAACTGGAGTCACTCTCAATTCATCTCATATTGGCCCTGGGCTGAGATGAGCGTAGCAACTCATCCACAAATCTTCAAAAGCTAGGTCGGAACAGCTTCTTAGGTTCAGAATAGTCACAGGCCTCCTTACGGGCAATGGCCTCTTAAAAGGATATCTACATCTGATTGGCTTCTCTGAGGATCCAAGTTACAGATTCTGCAACGAAGCAGATAAAACCTCCCTTTCCTTTTGCAATGCCCCAGACTAGTTCTGCTGAGGCATCGCCTATTTGTGAACACGGTCTTGGGCTTTGGGCTAAGTGCCGGTCTGTATGAAGGCATCCCTTAAGTTGCGGCGGATGCACAATGGGCATAGGGCCTGAGTGCTGCACCTTCGCACCGCCGAAAGAAGAAGAGGCCAGTGTGGTGGAGTGGTAGAGCGTCGGACTAGCGTAACATTAGACCTTGGTTCGAATATCCCGATGGGCAGGATTTTCCTGCAATCTGGATGTCGGTATCGAGCCCTGGTGACCATTCGTTGTTGCACACCAAATTAACAACGCTCTCCTCTGAATACAGACCTACATGGTGGAGCAACAAGGTTCTACACATGCATACACTTATACACTATCCACATGATAACGTTAACGCACCAGCACATCCGAGCAACTATAATATTAAGAAATTGCAGACATCCATAAATAAATGCCCAGGTATTATACGTAAGATTCTTTGCCAAATGAAATACAGAATAAGGGACCTCGGGCTATTACCATGAAACAGAAAATCTAAAATGAAAATAAAGAGAAAATGGAGTTCAACTGGATATAACTCTTCGAAAACCTTATAAAAATGTAATACGACAAGCTTACAAACCATCTGCAAGATAGTAAAATATGTAGGAAGACGCATAGGGGAGGAGTATTATAGATGAAGAATTTTTAAGAACACAGCATAATATCAATTGAAGCAAAACAGAGAAAAATGAAAGGAATTAGTAAAGAAAATAACAACAGATGACATAACTCAAGATGCATAGTACTAACAACCCGGCCATCTTCAAACCATTGCTGATTAACGCCAAAAGAGAGCCCTACTCTCCAAGCGGGGAAAAGCTGAGAAAGGAAGAAGAAGAAACTGGACCCAGGAAGTATCCAAACAGGTGATAAAGGATGTTCAAATAAATACTCATTTGGAGTATGCTTTGGCTTGTAATGTTATATCACCTTTAAGTTTATTTTTACATGCACGTCATTTGTTATTGTCAAAGTCAATTATTATTTATACAATGTGATTTTTTAAAAACTCAATTGCAGCAGGCCGAATTCTGTCTTAATAACCTTAGAACTGTTTGTATTAAGTCAGAATACGGCCTGCTGCAATTGAGTTTTTAAAAAATCACATTGTATTTGACATATTTGCACTGGTACTTAAAGGAAATGTGATATTACAAACGAAAGCCTACTACAAATAATTTTTTATTTGAACACTCCTTAAAAATTTTCTATTTCACAATACAATTTTAAACTATACTACTTCTGCTTCCACGCTGTTTTAGCATACATTTAGCATACTTTTTCTGTAGTGGTTGAGATCAGTATCGCATAATAAATGCTTTAAAATTATTTTTTTTACAATGAATAATTCAATTAAAAAGTTTTATTCGTAAGTTTATGATAACTACCAATTTCGTTTAGTTTTGGGAATCAATGATTCGAACAAGCTATACAATTGTGATTTTTTGTAACTGTTTATGTTTATAGTTTATACGAACATCTATTAATTGCCAACATGATATAAACAAGGATTCATAACTGCTCAATCGTTTAAAAGACCCATTTGCTGCACTAATCGAAGGTGATGGTTTCTCCAAAAACTCGGATTGAAGAAAAACCTCAGCAACAATCACAGTTACCTATATGTCCTATCGATGTTTAGGTGAAGCCTTACACCACACTTCAACTTCACTTATTTCTGTTAGCGCGAAATAAAAACAAATTATAAGATACGATTATGCAAAAATGTAAGCACCTGAGCCCTAACTACGTTTACTGCAGTACACTGCAGCTTTGATTAACGCGGTACAAAGATAAATTATTACCTTCAACTATGTATAATTAAATACAGCACAGGCTATAGCTTTCTAATCGTACAACATGAGCCATGACATAACACTTATAAATTAAGTAACACTTTCAAACAAAATAAGCAGCAAGCTTTTGTATAACATCTCCTTCTTAAAACCCACCTGCAATGAAACCATAATATTAAGAAAGAGTATTTTATAGCCCACATTAAAATAAAGTTTCAGGAGAAAATCGCATTTCAAAAGGTCAACAAGATTGGTTAGATACTAGAAATAGATGCGCAGTAACAAACTTAAACGAGGGATTATTGTAATGCAAACATTATTCCAACAAATCATTGCTCAGAAGCCCGAGATAACGTCCTTTGCCACAGCCAAGACCGAGCAAAGTCCTCGTTCAATTACTAAGTTCAGACCCTGACGTCTTAGGTATTCAGACGCTTTGGATTACTTTTTGGGTAAAAGTGCTTCTCAGTGGCGTTAGTTTGATTAGAAGCTGAACAAATATTAATATGTAGAATACTAGACAATGCTACCAATTCAAAGCATTTCCATTAATTTAAATCGTTCCTTTGAAAAAATGTTTTTTTAATATCGTCAATTAGAGGAACCACAAATATCATTGCAAGTAGCTCCAAATTAACGCAGGCGTAATATTAATTTAATTTGGACCTAATAAGCAAATAGGTATGTAAGTACAAAAGCTCATTGCTAAGTTAATAATATCATTCTTAAACCAACCAACTCTAATAATGATAGTGGTTCATAATTCATAAAGTGCAGACTGTGCTCGTACAATATCTGGAGAAACTGTCGCCTTTCTAACAACACTAGAACTTCCCTTCATTCAATTCTGTTAATACAGTGAATTCATTCTCTTCAATTACGTAGCTATTTCCACTCGTACAAAGTGCTTGCTCGGTATTATATTCAAGACCAGAAATGTAACTCGCCTACAACAAATTTCTTTCGAAGCTTGCAAGGATCTTAAAAATGGGTCCGTAATTGAATTCTCGGCCATAAAGCCTTGATGTTAAGAATGAACTTGAAAATGTGTCAATTTTTTTATGGGTGGAAAATTCCTTTATTAAAAAACATAACGTTTGATGTGTCGCGTGTTCACTTTAATAAAAGTGAATTATTAAAATGTAGAAATCATTGAATATGCAGTGGAAAAGGAAATCAGCGTTACTGGGAAATTGCAAAAGAATCCTTTATTTTTTTGCATTAACATAAGATGAATAATTCAGTAAGTTCTCTGACAAATAATCGCACCCTTTCGTATGTGCTACACTCATTACAATAAATGCTATGGAAATTTCATTCGCAGTTTGCAATTTGATTATGCTGCACGAACATAACTCACCACATACACTTTAAGTGTCATTAACGTACGTACTAGTCTGGATGGTTATTCAGTTATTAAAATACTTGCGGATCGTAACATACCCGCAGATAACAATCTATACATTGTGTAGTGTCTTTGATTAACAATAGTGCTTCATATTTATATGAAATTAATGTAATACGCTTTAAAATAAAATCTGGAAATACAATTTAAATTTTTCAGGAATAGGCATTTCGAAGGGAAAAGAGTTTTTCTGTACCTCTTCAAGAAACTAAACTCCAAGTCTAACCTAAGAGCTTAAAACTACCAGAAAAATCATATATTTTCAAAAAGCAACTTTGAAATCATAAAACTACAGCCTGAACTTGAAAAGGGCTTTTTTTTCCAAAAAACAAATTCTGCTTAGAACTACAGCCTGAACTGAAAGAATAAATAGTTTATTAAAAATAATATTTTTATCATTACAAAGTTTACTTAAGAGTAACTGCTTAAGTAAGGTTAAGTGTCATCGCATGATAGTTTCAGTTTTCAAACGCTACGTTTTTTTTTTCAGTTAATTAGTAGGTTGGGGTACTAGACTACCCCCGTAACCAATCATGAATGTGATGTTTTATCCATTGATATTGCAGTATATTACAAAAATGTTCGTAAAAAAGGCAGCCATGGCCTCGGGTTCTGAGTTTGGAGATATCGTGAATTAGGTGGTTGGGTGTAATTCACTCTGACGATGAGTTTGGTGCAGGAATCTATAGGATGAAGACAACACTAACGAAAATTCTCCAGATAACGACCAAAACAACCAATTTCTTGTGGATAAGAACTGGTTTAAATGGAGTACACGGGAACCTCCTAAACAAAGAACTCCAGCCTGCAAATATAGTGTTACGAATTCCTGGTGCTAAAGGTGCAGCTAAAAATATTGCAACAGAATTGATGCTTGGAAAGTTCTTTTTACCGATAAAACGATTGTGCAATATACAAACCAAGAAATTGAAATACAAAAACTAATTACAAAGATGCCAGACTTGTTGGTTCTACTGATACAGTAAAAATGTTGGCCTTCATAGGTTTAGTTTATATATTCGGAGCTTGAAAAAAAAATTCTGATGAACTGTAGTAGATTCGATAACAAAGCACTCAGAAATCTTGGAGATAAGTTGTGCCAATTCGGGTGTTGTGGTTTTTGTTTATTGCACATTACACTGACAGTTATACTCCTCACGGATGCTGTACAACAGATGAGCAACTTTTGGGATTTAGGGGACATTGTTCTTTCCGAGTTTATACAGCTTCAAAACCGAATAAGTCCGGTATAAAAATTGTCAGTACTTGCAACAGCAAGACGTACTATCTGATAAGTGCAATTCCATACATTATTGTTAAGGTAAGGGCAGGGAAAGTCACGGCCACCTTGCTTTTCGTTTAGTAAAAACACAGTCAGTTCCAATCCATGCTACAAAATGCAAGATTACTATGGACAATTCGTTTACATCGGTACCCTTAGCTGATGAAATGTTGCAGGACTTATCATAGCGGGCACATTAGGGCACAACAAGAGAGAAATATCGCAATCATTTTTACCAAACAGGAAAAAAGAAATTCTATCCACGCAGTTTGCGTTTAATAACAAAAAGATCGCGGTGTCATTTACTCCAAAAAAAAGTCAAAATCGGTAATTTTACTGTCTACGGTGTGTTCAACAGAATCTCCGAATGAAATCATAAAAAAGCCGGAAATTATTAAATTTTACAACTCCACCCTTACAACTCCACAAAGGGTGGAGTTGACGTTTTCGATCAAATGGCACGTTGCTCTAGGAGATGGTCGTTGCGGTATTTCTATGACATGTTGGCTCAGGCAGGGATAACCGCTGTGGTACTTTTCAGAATGAAAAAGAATGGGGGAAGGAAATTTTTACATGACCTTGGCCTGCAACTAACAGAACCATTTACATAACCAACTGACTAAAGATATTAAAGACATCTCGATGGCCAAAAAATACTGAACCAACAAAAAATCTTTGGATATCAAGCAAGTGCTATTTTGTGTCTCAGGACGAAATACAAAAACTGTTTGTGCAAATCGTAGTGATATTTGTGATACCTGTAAGAACTAATTTTCACCATATACATATAATAAAATTTGTTTCTTGTTTACCTTTTCTCATTGTATTTCCCGTTAGGGTAGTAGGATACCTCGTGTAACCATTAACGAGTGTATAAAGTATATAACCATTCTAGAGTTAAGCAGGTAGATAATACTTTCCTGCATTTTCTTGAAATATTGTTAGCTTAAAAATCATCACAAATCTGAACTGAAACGAATGGTATTTTAGACAGGAAACATCTTTCTTCATTCTAAAACGTTCTAACTTCGAACGTTATACTCTTGAAAGCCTGAGATATTTTTTTTTAATTTGTATATAGAAAAATAATCTTTAGGCCGTTGAGAAACATCAAAACTTAACTTTAAAAACTTTAAGGAACGAGTGGGACTCAAAGCCTATTTTTAGATATCTGCGCTCTCAAAACATAATATAATTACAGCTGAATCTCGAAGATGTATGATTTCATCAAAGATGAAACCTCAATAAGGGGGTACTTTTGTTTCCGCTCCCTTAAATAATCTCAACTTCGTACATCTTTGAATACCTAACTTAGAAACTATATTTCATGAAAAATTTATATTTATACAGGCAGGATTTTCTTTGCTTTTTTTTTAGAAATCCCTAACTCTAAAAGCTAATCTTGTGAGCCTAAAATAACAACCTGTGCTCTAAAAATTAATATTTTCCGAAAATACGCAATCTTCAATACGTAATTGATTTTTTTAAGGAACAAATTACAACCCTCAATAGCATCAAAAATTTGATTTTTCGCAGCGAGATGATTTTACTTATCTTTTCTTTAAAACCTGACATTAACCAGGGTTAAAAAAATATTTCTTCAAAATACTACGTAACTTTTAACAAAAAGATAATTTCCGAGCACCTTTTTGGAATCTTTAACGTCAAAAAAGAAGATAAATGTTAGGAATTTGCATTCTTAAGACAGGACTAATGTGTCTTTCACTTCCCTAAGAACTATTAACCTCAAGGGCTAACCTTAAAAATCCAAAATTACATCCTGTGTTTAAAGAAAATTGTATTTTATTGAAAATCAAATATCGCTGGCCTTTTATAACTTATTCTATTTTCAAAAAGAGAAAGAACCGATTTTCTTCAAAAATACAAAATTCACCGGAGGCAAGGGCTTTCTAAAAGCACCAGATTGAGCTCAAAGAAAACAGACAAATTAGTTTCCTTATGCATAGAAACTGTAACCTCAAAAGTTCATTTTAAAAGTTTAAAACCAAAACAGCCTAAATTAAACGAAATATCGTACATGGTTTCGGGAACTCAAAATGGCGAAAGCTAACTTATAAATTCTAGAAATACAACCTTACTCGAAAAGAATAATATTTTATTAAAAAGAGAGTCCCCTTTTTTCAAAAACCCAATTCCCAAAGCTGCTCCTAAAAAATACACTTCATTGACTTTTTAACACGTTTTTAGAATTCCTATTCCGTAAGCTTAAAAGCTTAAAAACAAGAAAATCTGAGGTTCACGAAATACTACTTATTCTTAAAAATTCGGAATTTCATTTGGAAGATGATTCTTGTTTCACCGCTTTAGGAATTGCTAAACCTTGAGGGCTCAAAAAGCGACTTCAAAACACAAACTTTCAACAATAAAATTAGCTTCCTTGCGTTATTTAGAAACTATAACCCACAAGCTTATCTTAAGTTTAAAAACAAGACATTCTAAGTCCAACAATGTTTTTTAGAAACCCAAAATTTCGAAAACTAACTTTCATTTTACATCTAGAAACTGTGGGTTCATATTGAATGAGTTAACTTTGTTAATTAACTCATTGAATATGAATCCATAGTTATAAAACACCTTTAGAAAACATCTTGATATGCGGTATGGCCCCGAAATCAAACAGCTGTTCAGAAGACTAACAAAGTCCATGAACAAGCTCGCAATAGAGGAGAAGCACCTAACATTTCTCCGCAAAGCCCGTGACCAGGATGTAATACCACTAAACGGGCTTGTTGTTCTTCGGCTGTGAATTGGAACTTCATCAAAGAAGAACAACCAGCATCGAAAAGAGATTCAGCGATGCACTGGCGCAAGAGAGAACCATCAGCATCGCAAACAGAGCCAGTGAAGCACTGTTGTGAGAGTGAATAAAACACCACCGTTTCAAGAAAGTAACAGGAATGCGGCGACATCCGAGAGGAAATTCGACGCACAGTGAGTGAGCAAGATCAGAGTCGAATAGGTTCGACTAGCAGAATCAGCTACTCAAAGACCGAGGAAACATATAAACAAACTCAAAGAAAAAAACTTGAAGTACTAGTTACAAATAAAAGGAAAGATCCAGCACAGAACATCTGTAGAAAAACACTATCATCAACATCTCTAGCAGACAGCTGAGCGAAGAATAAATAAAGCTGCTAAATAGAGGATTGAACTACGCTATAACGCCTAGGTATGTTCCCAAAGTAGACCTAGTAATTGCAGTCGAAGAATCAGCTATGGAAGCGGAAGAAACTAATATAGATGGAAAGTGAGATCGGCCCTGGAATCTTCCAAAACTCCTAAACCTAATCTTTCAGTTAAATAAAGGAAAGGGATGATGGATCTGAAAAGAGATCCATCCATCAAAATTCTACCATCAGACAAAAGCAATGCGACTGTAATGATCTGTATGGTCTACCAAAAATACATGAAGAACGTATTCCCATGGGAACAATATACTTCCTCCTCAAGATCATCACCGCTTTGCCGGATAAGACAACTTCCATGGTTAAGAACACCCAACACTTCGTGGAAACGGTCAGAAATATTAAACCAAACCACGAGGACCTTCTGGCAAGCTTCGGCATTGTAAGCTTGTTCACAAATGTACCTACCGACGTGGCACTCACCATCATAAGGAAGGTACTGGAGGAAGATGAAACGCTCACAGAACGCATGAATCAATCAACAGCCACAATAAGGAAACTACTAACCATATGCGAAGCAACTACATACCTACCTTCAGATAGGAGGCACTTTCTATTAACAAGAGTTTTGAATAGCCATGGTATCCCCACTAGCACCCCTAGTTAGTCCATTTATATGGATGACTTTGAAGGTCTAGAAATATCGGCTGAAAGAAATGACATTTTATGAAAACTATTTTTCTCCATTTTTAAAAAACCCTAATCTCAAAAGCTATTCTGATTTTTTTTAATACATAGAGAAATGAACATTTTGACACATTTTAAGAATTCGTAATCTCAGAAACTACATGAAATAAGACGAGCATCTGCAAAACACAAACTTTCGACAAGGAAATTAGTTTCCTTGTGTTAGTTAGGAACTATAATCTTATACTACATTTCAAACAAAGCATCTTAGCTACTCAAAACTTCAGAAGCTAATTCTTATTTTTAAAAATACAATTTGGGCTGAACGAAATGATATCTGTCAAAATTCTGCTGAGGAACTTCCGTTTCTTTTCAGGTTTTTAAAAAGTTGGCAAGCTAACTCAATTCAAAGCCAAAATAATTGGGGTTTTAAAGAAAAGAAATTTTCCAAAATACAACCCTTCAACGGAGACGCCCTGGGCTTAAAAATCGGCATTCTTGATAATTAGCTTTCTTAGGTGGAAAATTGTTTTCCTCTCAGTTCTTTGGAAACTCATTCGAAAGCTACCGTAAAGATCCAAAACTACAGCTTGATTTGAGCGAAATGCTATTTTATAAAAAGGTGCAACTCATGGTCATTTATGCATCAAGGTCACTGAATTCCTTTGTTCTAAGCCACCTATATGAAATACGATATCTCGTAGCTACATAAAATGATGAATCTACATTCTTTAAAATATACAGATTAACACGTCCGTGGTTCAAGGTAAATACCTGTAATATCAGTACCTACAAGGTGGGGATCTGATTCCTATATAAGGAATCACTTTAGCAGAAGCGAAGCAGGGTCAGTGCGTCCATCAAACAGTCATGTAGATAAGAAGTCAGGTCCCACCCTTCGTACTCAGTGGTGTTTCCTATGATTTGTATGCAAGAGTATTTTTTTGTATTTAATTTAATGTAATTCAATTCATTGTAAGACTTGCTAATAGTTTGGAGTCAACCCTTTGTTTCGTTTATTGACTTTAATGTTTGCAACTTATCTAAGTGTTTATTTGTAACTTTAACTATAAATAATATTTGTAAAACTTAATTCAAAGTTCGAACAATATATGTTATATCAGTTGAATCAGACTTTTAATCTAAAACTTCTCGCAGTAAAGCAAACCCTCACGTTGAGTAGTTGGTTAAATAATTCTATCTAAATTTAGTTAACTTATTTTTATTTACTTTTAGCATTATTGGTCAAACCCGCTACGTTACAATATCATGATTATTTCCATCTCCAAACAAAAGGTGACCCAATGTCTTAAAAAAAAAGTAATTTCGAAAACCAACATTAAAATTCCACAACCTGAAGTTCAAAAAATTTTAATACAGATTTTTGATGCGTGGGCGGTTTTTCTTAAAGCTTTTTGACAGATCTTTGACCTGGACTGAGTGAGAAAAAATGATACTCATTTAAAAATAAGTTTTTCAGCTTGGAGAGTTTCCTCAAACTTTGTCGGAACTCATAACTTCAAAAGTTAACCTTACAAGACTTCTAAATCAACACAGCTCGAGCTGACAAAAATACCATTCTTTCAAAATGTTGCACTTTCAGTAGAGACTCTCTTTTCTGATCATTAAAAACTCATAAACTTGAGACCTACTCTTAAAAGTTTAAAACCACAACTGGAGCTTGAAAGTAAATTTTATTAATAATTAAATTTTACACATTTTTTTGTCTTATTTTAGTTTTAGCCTTTCGTAAACAGAATGAGCAAATGTAACCCTTCAGCATTATTTTTCTTGTATTTTTGCCCTTAATCTAAAGACTTAAAGCTAGCACAGTCTAGACTAATACGGTATTTTCTCAAATTATAGCTAATTTTCGCTTTCTGCAGAATTCATAACCTCGAAAGTCTAAAAATACAAACACAGTTCAAGGAACTGATATTTAAAACCAAGTCTTAAGAATTTTCATGTTTCGGATCTAATTCTATGAACCTAAATCAACAAAACCCGATTCCAAACGGACTTTTTTAAAATTTAGATCATCACCTGGAAGATGTCTTAGGAATTCACAGCTTCGACTGCTGTCTATAAACGTCTAAACGTACAGCCTGTGCTCCAGAGAATGATATTCAGAATCAAATTTTCAACAGAAAGACTAGTTTTCCTTGTTTTTTAAAGAACTAACCTTTCAGAAAATCTGCAAAAAAATTTAGCTATTCTTGTTGCCATACAAATTCAAATTCAAACCGAAGGGGTAATTTGTGTAATTTAATAAAAATTAAATCAAAAAAACTGTTTTGCTTTATTAACCTTGGCCATCAACAAAAAATAACTGAAAAACATTATTTTATCAATCCGAATAGATTAACCAAAAATTAGTAAACACAGCAAAAATCAATTTGCTCTCACCTTGCAGGCTTTAATAAGCCGTTCAAGCTTCTAAATATAACAGAAAAATCAACACCTTGTCAGAAACTGAATAGCTCTGATTTACTTAATAACACGTTGAAATAAGACCGCAATCAGCACTAAACAAGATACGAAACTCCCTAATTCAAGTAAAAAAAAACGTGACGATCTCTAACCAAGCAACAAGGTTATTTTTAACTTAATCCACTAAAATCCAAACCCAACAAAGAACTACACAATCACGTCGCTAACTATTTAAAACTTTAAACCTACAAGTTTCAAACTTCATAGACGTTCATGAATTTAACCTTAAAATAAACAAACAGGTATCTAACAAAATACATTACAAATTGTAAAGTTGCGACGGTGTACCGAGAGAAACTTAGATTCTTTGAAAACTAATCGTAATGAAGTAAGATGAAAACATGAAAACTTTCCTGAATAATATTAAAACTTTCTTGAGCCTCCTGATTTTTGACATAAATAAATGTCGTGAAATTTACTTATTGGCTGACAAGCTAAATTTAAGAAATCAAAATAAGTTATAATCCTTAAAATTTTCCAACTAAAAAATAAAACCTCTTGGATTAAAATATACAAATTCGTTGTTCCTTGGTACAATAAAATTTATTTCGGACCTCCTGAAATTAATGTATACGTTCTTCTAAAGGTTGTGTTAGAGAAAACACGGAAATTCGTAGTCATAAAATATGAAATATGTGCCCGTCAGCAGTTCGTTACTAAATGTATCCACATAAAACTTAACATTCGTTTAAAATGTTTGAAAGCATGTAACATGAAAGGAAATGTTAAAATTAACAGTTATCATTTGCATTTTGTAGTTTCACGGGATGTAACTTTCTCCATTCGTCTTTCAACGTGCTTTTCAGTTTTAAAAAAGTCCAAGCACAAATAAAATTCATTTCCAGGTTGCCCCTCAGAAAACCACTTCAAACATCTATTTTTTTTAGCTCCCCCAGTATTATTCGTGCGTTATTTGCAGCATTTATATTAATTCTTAGTTGTTATATGTGAAGCAAACTACCATGCTGTTCTGTGTTTTTAATGCATTCTTTAACCCTAAGTCTTCACAATAACGAATTAAATACCTCTCTGAACTACATAATACAAAACAAAGGTATTTATATGAAACAGGCTCCACAACAATAAAATAGTTCGAAGAATATGTGCAACATAAAATGAAAAAAAGCTTGTTATGTAGGTTGCCTGAATTGCACAGCTTTACAAAAGCAAATTAAATGAATATCCCGGCTGCTGTGAACATTTTTCAGTGAAATACTTCAGTTGAACTGTAAATCCTAAGCACGAGGATTCATAAAGATTTCTCTCAATAGATTATTGTCGTGTAAAGTTCACATATATCCTACGCTTTAGAGATTTTTAATTAATGCTACTGCAATAACTGCGCATTAAATGATGAAAACGTGAAAGGCGTATATAAAGGAAAATCCAGTTTTCATTATGCATAAAAATTGAGGTATGTCAACGACACAAATAAAAGAAAGCAGAGTTTGTAATATACGCTGGTAATAAGGGATTTTTTAAAACAAAATGGGTGACGTAGACTACTTAGACTTAGAGGAACGGATTGAATAGAAAAGGCCTTACAAGAAATAAGGTGCAGAGTTCCTTCATTGTTATTTATATGAATTTATAAATCCGAACAACATAAACAAAGACCAATATTAATAGAACTGCATTATGGTATAAAAAGATGGAAATACTAAAAGACGCCAACAAACTGAAGGGATCCAACAGGTGAAGGGTTTCGCCTCTGGCTTGGTTGACAAGTTGAGTTACCGTTACCCTTCTGCCTCTTGCTAAAAGAGTTTCGCCTCTGGCGTGGTTGACACGTTGAGTTACCGTGCTCTTTTAGTGCTCCCTTTCCTCCTGAAGAAGCCCCTTATAAAAGTGGGCGAAACGTTGAATCTTTTGTCTCAAAATGACACGGTCCCAATCCGGAGGACGATTTGTTAAAATAATTATAATGGGAAACTGGAATTCGAAAACGATCGGAAAATAGTAATGGATTGTATGTATATGGCGAAACAAAAATTGATAGAAGTGGAAAGAATATGATACAATTCTGCCAAGAAAATATTCTACTGGTAGGAAATACTTTTTGGTATCAACCACTAGAAGATATACTTTTGAAGTAGAAAGTAGTAACATTAACAAGAGTATTATAGACTATATAGTATATCCACAAGAACTAAGCCAGAACATGAAGAAAATTAGTACAGAAAAAACACGAAGTTAGGATCCCTCCACAACTTATTCATAGCAGAGACAACTATAAATAAACCTACGAAAGAAACGAGAAGAATAGCTATTGAAAGATTGGCAGACAAGGAGAATAGGAATCAATACCAAGAAGCACTTGAAGAAAAATTCAATAGGATTGAGAGTATCTCTGAAGAGTGGGATCTAGAGGAAAGGTGGGAGAAATTTAAAGAAATAATAATCACTACCGCTGAAGATGTATGTGAGAAGACACAACTAAATAACCACATAAAAAGAACAGCGTGGTGGAACAATGAAGGAAAGATGGAGGTGAAGAATAAGAAGAAGGCGTGGAAAAAAGATATATCAATACAAAACTGGAGAGAGACAGGCAAGAATATATCAGAAGAAGAAACATAAAATAGCCTGGGACTACAAACAATCCCTTAAGCAACTGGCCAGAAGTAACACATTAATTTTAATGTGAGTGCCAGGGCATGAGGAAATTGAAGGAAATGAAATTACCGATGCCCTTGCAAAACAAGGAGCGAAGTCACAGTTTATCGGACCAGAACCGTTTTGACTAAAAGCAACATAGAAAAGGTACGAAACTGGGAAAAACATCAAAAAGAAATCTATGGGAGGAATAGTTACTCCAGAACAAAACCACGCGAAAAAGTTTATCAAACATTCGCCACAAAATGCTAAAAAGCTTCTCGAGGTGGAAAAGCAGAGATTAGATTGATAACCAATCTCTTAGCCGGCCATTGCCCTCTGAGATACCATCTCAAAAGGATGGCCAAGCCGACACCGCAACTTGCAGACTTTGTGAATCTGCAGATGAAACTGCGTTAATTCGCAATAGGCTTAAATTCCTCGGAATGGCATATATTACGTCTGAGGACGCAGGAGACAATAATAGACTTCGTTAAAGGCCTAAAAACCCTTGGAACCGAATAAATTGAGGGTTACTCACAAAAGATCTTCCTAGGTCGAAGAGACGAAAGGCTCTTAAAGCCAAACGATCCCTAGACAATACAATACAATACAATGCAAGCATGGAGGAGGAGGAGGAAAATACCAAGGGAATGGGAAATCAATGCTATATAGTTCCGATATACAAAAAAGGGGATCAGTCTAGTTGTGATAATGACAGACCAATATGTTGGTCCTCTAATTTTCAAAATATATACAAGGATTGTAAAAAATAGACTAAGAGAAGGAATGCAAAAGAGGTTGGAGGATGAGCAGGCTGCATTTAGAATCAATAGGCAATGCAGTAATAACATAAGTATAATACAGAAGATAATTGAAAGAACTATCGAAAAAAGATAACAATTGTTTTTAACATTCATTGATCTGAAATCAGCATTTGACACAATCAACAAAGCTGAAATATGGCGATGTCTATAACTACTGGAAGTACTTAAACCATCGATTGAAGTAATTAAGAGTAGGTATATATGAAAGATTCAGAGATATAATTTAAATAAATGGTGAAGGTTCAGAAGTATTCGAAATTGCAAAGGGAATTAAGCAAGGCGATGAAGTAAGTCCACCTCTGGTCATAATAATAATGGATAGAATTCTAAAGAGCACTAATGTAAGATTGCAGAAGACAATACTAGGGTATATAAACTTAATACCAATAAAGGTTGACGGCTTATTATATGCTGACAACATAGCACCTACTAATTGTAGACTCGTATGAAAAGATACAGCAGCTTGCTAACCTGTGTATAGAAGAAATTGAGAAAATGAAAATGGAAATAAACATAAACCAGAGCCAAGTAGTGGTAATAAATAACAATATAACTGACAGATTTACTGATATAAGATGCAAGAGGGGCAGTTTAGAAACGGTAACCACATACGAGTACCTAGGAAGTGCTATATCGAATGACGAAAAAATTAATACAGAAATAGCAAAGTAAAGTAAATACAATAGAGATGAAATTCCTACGGATAAACGTAGGAAAGACTAAGTGGGATAGGGTGAAGAACGAGGAAATCAGAGGACATTAGGACAAAAACCAATTCTGACAAAGCTAAAGGGGAGACTATTAAACCGGTATGGGCATATAATGAGGATGGGACCAGGTAGACTCGTAAAGAAGACTTTAGAAGCAAGAACAGAAGGTAGAAAGAAGTGAGGACGGCCCAAGAAAGCATGGCACAAAAGAATTAAAGAAATAAGTAACAGGAAAGGCAAAAATCTGGCAGAAATGAAAGCACTAGCAAGCAACAACAAAGGATGAAAAGAATGGGTGAAGAGCGACTGCATCAACTCCTAATCTGACACCAGAAGGCATCAGGGTGAAGAATAAAAAAGAAAGAAAAGAATTTAAAAATGCCAGCTAAAAATTAGCGGATCTCATTTATAAAACAAGAAAATAAGCAACAACGGTTAAAAAATATTCAGACAATTCGCTTATTAAGGATTCGATTCAATCCTGATTTCATGAAATATATGGAACCCGCAAACCTAGAGCTCACCCTATAAACAAATAATACAGAACTACATAAATAATTACATACATTTCAAACCAACCTTTCAGCTGAACGAACATTGCAATTTTAAAAAACACTTATTAAAGTACTTAAAGACCGTAATATACACCAAAATGATGACATAAATAAATAACAAGGTCAAGGTCAAGAAGGTTTGGGTTTATATATTACAAATAAGAATCATTCAAGAACACAACCAACAAGTTCCAAAATATTAATTTTATATTAATTAATGTATTTTCGTCAACCGGGTTTTCTTACTCAGAATCTTATTAAAATGCTGTTAATAAAACACCGAAAATTAATGAGATAATAATTACAGGTGCTTTCAAGCAAGCACTCACTTGAAATAAATGTTAGAAAATTAACCTAATTCCAGGTGACCGTATTTATGTTAATGTTGAAGTCACATTAACGAAAATTGTGGTTCAATATGTACTACCATGATTTAGTTCCAATCAAAGACCATTTGTATAATAAACAAGGATACGCTACAACAAACTAAATACATACAGAAGAATACAATATTGACAAAATTATACTAAAAACTTAAATTAAAGCCCAAGTTGAGTGGTTAAATACGTTTTAGAAGAAAATAAAGTAATGGACTGGATGAGATAGTGTAACGTAGTGGTTGTCATCAAATTAATGTTAAAATTCTGATTCAATTAACATAACATATATTGTCTGATTTTAATTAAGCTGCACAAAATATTATTCACAGTTAAAGTTAAAGATAAACACTTAAACAACTTTAGGTATAAGTTCCAAGCGCATACAAACATCGAAGTTAATGAAATGAAACGAAAGGTTCGATCAAAACTATTAGCAAGTCTTACTATGAATTGAATTAAAATTAAATACAGAAAAATAGTCTTACATAAAAAACGTAGGAAACATTACTAATACGAAGGACCTGACTCCTTAAGGGCATAAACAACCATAAAAAGCTCCCACTGAGCAATTTCTTGTATAAGAAGTCAGCTCCCACGCACACGTATCTTGGCACAAAGGCATGCACTTTGCCGTGCTGATGCTATGTGCATTCACCTTACCATGAACGTACTGATCTATGAAATCCGGTATATTTAAAGAATGCTATTCCGACATTCCCACGGACTCCACAGCTGGTTCGAGTGTCATCTTTCTGGGTTCACGGCGGTCATCCACGTGCATCTCACATTCTTGAATGCCTTCATTCCAGTCTCGTGTAATGACCCTAGTTAACATGTCGAATGAACACGCGTGGCGATGCATTTTAACATCGCTTAATTACAATAGTCAGTCAAGAACGTAAAATATCACTAAAATAAAGAACCTAACAAAATGGTTGTCAGAGAAAGAAGTAGATGAAATAAACAACAATGAAACCGGGACAATATGTATTTCACGTAAAGGATTACATTTTACAAAGACAAAAAGGACAATCTCGTAACAGATTATTAGATAGCAGGAAACTGCGAATAATGTTAGAACCAGGGCCCTAATATGTTAGTTCAATTTATTAATTCGTAATTGTAAATTAAAATGTTATGTAATACAACAACTGGTTACCTTTCACTTTTGTCCCAATTGTTTCCTATGTTAGTCAAAATAGCCAAAAAATATGAAGGTTTGAGATAATTAGGACACCTAGCAAAAGGATGAAAGTAGAACAGTACCAAAAAGAGTGTTATTGGGAATAGCAGAAAATGAAAGAAGTATGAGGAGACCAAGAAAACGAAGATGAGTGGATTGTGTGGAGGACGACTTAGCCAAAATGAGAATTGGAAATTGGAAGACGGTGATAACAGACCAAGAAACATAACTGTCCAGCAAGGTAAGGGTGTGAGCGGCCATAGTGTTGTCAACATGTATTTTAGAGCTAGTAGGTAACTCCCCCACCTTACAATAAATTAAAAAGGTCCAAAGAATGTAATAAAAATGCCTTATACCAAACTTATGACTTTTTAAACGAAGGAAACCCCCAACGTTGTAGAACGTCAGCATCTCATCTTTAATTTCATCTTTCTTGAAATACGAATTGAAATGAACATCTGAATACAAGTTAGTTAATTTAAATTAAAACGAAATCCAACACAGCCTGAAAATCTGACAAACGAACTGAGTAATAATTAAAGAAACAAATTTAAAGGAGTTGTGGTTCAAGTATTTAAAAATGTATTTTATATTTCAGTCATCTCATTTTGAACAGTAACTTGTTAATTTCCTCGACGTAATTGAAATAAATTAATGAAAAGCATAGCTCTCATTTCCCACTGGTACCCACACAGTCCATTAAAAATTCCACGTCGTAAATTCAAGGAAATAGCGAGCATTTAATAAAAAAAAAGTAGCCTTATCGATAAACCGTCAGATTAATTCTTCGTTTAACCACCGCTACATCTAATAGATAAAACAGAGAATGGCGGTTCTGCTTCCTTGATGTTTCTCAGTTCATTACACCGGCAGATTGTCTTTCTTGTTTTATTCTAATCAGAAGCGATATTATATTTCCCGTCGTATTGTTTCGTTGACAATACAACGCTAGTAATAAACACGGGAAGAGACGTTTTGTTTATTAAAACTTTGTTAAACACAATTTAGAACACAATTAAAATCGAATTTGTGTGGAAATGGATTACAAAGCTTTTATCACTTTAATCAGATTCTCTTTATTCGTAAAATTCTGTTACGTAAAAGCAGACCTACTTTGTCTTTTGGTGCAATTTCTTAATAAAATTACTGTTTGATATTGCCTATGCTTAAATCATTATTTATTACTCGTTAAAATATTCAAACACGTACAATTTACGAACCGCCGAAGGTATAGTAATAAAGCATAAAATTAAAGTCCTCCATTTTTGAAATTCAGCTAACAGAAAAATGGTAGAAATATAAAGTATACATCCGTTAGACTAGGTACTTCGTACATTTGTACATTAGTTGACCACGGTGTGAGCTTCTTGCACGTTGTCAATTTACAAGAACTGCATTTGTAGAGTTTACTTAATAGTAATATACCAAAACATTTGGGTATACAATAACACAAACTTGTTCCACTAACCAAAAACTTATTTGTAGCATACATGGCTTAAGTCCTTTTTGGTTAGCCACGATTGCAATTTACAAACCCTATAGTTTACGTACAAGTTTACAACTAAAACAACAGTTTCTAAAAGGTCTCAAGGTATACGTCATTTATAACCTTTTTTGAAGATGATTCGCCATGGGTTAAACTGAGTACAATAAGTTTTCATTTAAATGTCTAAAAAATTCACAACTTGTAACCCAGTTAAATACCAGGTCATATTATATCGGGGAAAAAAAGAGCTTCGAAATTCTTTAACTGATACAACACTTCCAGAAGATCTCTCATATTACTTTTCTAACACATTTGAAAGGTTGTCTCTTTTGTACCCTGATTTCTTCTCAATCTTTAAGTTTTGATCTACCTCTAGATTTCCTTCTTCCTTTACAGCTGGTATTATAATGTCTTATTACTTATCTTCATTTTTTTCGACACTTTGTAATTTTCTAGTTATGTCTGATTCGAACTATCGGAAGATTGGTCGTCATCATCAGGTACTCATCAGAAAAATAATCTTCTGATACTTCAGATAATGACCCAGAGTCAGGAATAGAACTTTTGCTTCGGCTCTGCTATCCCTTACACGGCAGTCTAGGTCGTTTACAAAAACATGATCATCTAGCTTCTTCAACTGTAATGCTCCTCAATACCTCTTGAAAATCTAAGGTACATTTGTCATTATAACTTATAACCCAACCAGAGGACACAGCTTGATATAGATATTTTAGCTGGATTTCATTGTTACGCTTTACAGGAAGCTGACGTAAGAGATTCTTCTATATCATCACAACTCTCCAAGTTGGTACATGTCAAAGTAGATTGATTCAAAATTACATCCGTTGGAAATAAATCTTCCAAGCCACTTTCAAGGAAAGGGACAGGACTTGCGGTAGTGGCTACAAGGAAATATAGTATTATTTTATATTAAAGCGCAGTATATTAGTACGAGGGATAGCCTGGGTAACTCAGTCAGGTAAGTGCCTGCTAGCTAGCCAGCGGACACGGGTTGGAATTCAGCAGTGGTCATAGTATGGAGCTGATTTGGTCCGAATTCCCTAGTTAAGGCTTAGATTTAAGGTGTTCTGGATGAAAGCTGGTTGGAGCGTGATGCAAGTCCAAAAATCGACCCATCACTTCCACTGCACACCAGCAAGTGTGAAAAAGCCTCGACACTGCATAGCGGTAGAAGAGGAATAGGACAAAAAAATATTAGTACCAGGAACATGGTTCCATACAAATGTAGAATGTAGAATAATAGCCCTCTGATATACACACTTAGGAATTGGTAGTCAAAACTTGGATTTAAACAGAACTACAAAGTAATCGACCTATCTTAGAAACTATGTTATTGAAAAAGTATTTGTAATCGAGGCTGTTTGAATTTTTATTTTAAAAGATCGCTGTCTAGTATTATAAGCAGCTCTGAAGTAAAAATAGCTTTCATAACCTCAAAGAACCAATAAAGATGCTTCCACAGAATAATAAGTTAAGAGGTACTACGCATTTATGCAACCATCATTACATAAACTGTTATTATAACAGAGCTCTAATATTCGGCAAAATACAGGAGCGAAACCACGTGCTTAAGTGTCAAGCGAAAAAAATAAATGACCAAAATTAGCCGTCTTTAGCTAGGTCGGGTTTTAAAGTTTAAAAATGGCCAAACTTGGCTTTGGCCTTGTTAGTCTCTACCAAACAAATTATATACAACACTGGCCATTTTTACTAACAAAAAACTATTACTCCAGACATGCGTATTCGCATACATGGGTCGCCTCCCAAGAAAGCGACGTTGGCCCTTTTAGAACCAGGCCACAAATATAATCAAGGGCATCTGTGCTGAATTTTACTGCCAATAATGCCACCATTTCAAGGCATAATTTAAAGCAAACTGGAGAAACAGATTTACAATGCAATAAATAATTTGGACAGACAAATTGTTAACCGGAACATGGCCAATCATTTCGCAAAAAATGCCTAAATGGAGTATAAAAACTTCCATTCGAATCTAACCTAATCATTATACGAATCAAAACTGATTTAATTTTTTAGCAAAAAAACGGCCAGGATCAGTAAAATTCTTATTATATTCACTCAAAGGGGGTGGTTTTTTTTTTAGTGGACTGGGAAGGAACATTTCTCACCAGCCCAAATAACTGAAAAGTTTGATTCTTGTATTGAAACCTACACCCCAATAAAAATATCATATTAATTCAGGCAAACTTAGTATTCAGCATGTCCACCTAAATCACAGCAAAAACTTAAATAGGCTATAAAAAAATTTCCTTAATTTTTAAATTAAGAAAAGCAGTAATTAAATCCCCAAATTTAAAACTGTGCAACGTAACAAAAACGAAGACAATTAAGACTATTTCCACTCAAGGACGAAGGTTTTCCAGGCTACAAGAAAAACAACGCTGCGCACAAACCTGATAAGTAAATTATTTAATTAAGAGTAGCTACGGTGAGTTCCACAATTACACGAGGAAGCGAATGTTTACTGCGTGGTGTTTAACATTCTTAAGAAAAGTTCTCTCGTTTTCTAATTCCGAGCAAATAAAACGGACTTGTTTAATTTGGTGTTTTTACTTCGTTAGAGTGTTCCTTCAGCAATAAAAGATTAACGAAGTGTAATTAAATACATGTTTATTAGCAGAAAATTCTGATGCTAGTCAATTGTTTACTGTTCAATAATTTTTAAAATAACTATTTTATTAAATTTTTAAGGAATTAAAAAAATGAAAAACTATCGATTGTTACAAGTACCAGTCATACTAAATAACCAAATCCATCATTATTTTCTTTAAAGAACAAATTGTCCGTAACGAAGGGTGTTCCATATAATATCTCTAAGGAGAACCAGAGAAAGTTACGAAATTATTAAACTGTTAAAAATAGAAACAACA
This sequence comes from Melanotus villosus, assembly GCA_963082815.1. Classification (NCBI taxonomy): domain Eukaryota; kingdom Metazoa; phylum Arthropoda; class Insecta; order Coleoptera; family Elateridae; genus Melanotus; species Melanotus villosus. The sequence continues at coordinate 45,049,245 of OY720425.1, forward strand.
GAAAGCACATGCAAGAATCCACCCACTCGCTTTCATCTTTAATTAAATCTATAACCAGTATAATTAATAAAGCAATTGTAACTTCATGGACGAAGCACGCTATAATTATCTCCTATTTTATATACTATTAATAAACTAAAAGCACTTGCTTGTATGTTTTGTCTGTCCTAAACATAAATTTAACATACCTACTCGTTGATTATTTAGTTGTTTTAATAACCGCAGTTAAAATTAACTAAAACTCGCCAGTATCTTTCTGGAAGTACCTTAATCTTCAGCTGATTTTAATTTTGATTATTTCTTCAAGACCTACATTTTCATTTGAAAACAGTAATTCAAACTGACTTTAAACTAAGCCATAAAAAAGAAAAGTTTCTTTTATATAAAGGCAAAAGCAAAACGATGTCGAATATACGACGAAACTTTTGCACCTGTTCAAAGGCAAAATTGGTGCTAAATCAGAAACATTACCTAACGTCAAGGTAGCACACCTGCGATTCAGAAACTTCCACAAGCTATTTGAATAATTCCATTTCAGGTACGAAAGTATCGTTTTGGTGATGCTTCGATGTTTTCATTCTTAAAGAACTGAGGACAGCAGGTGGATTATATGGAAAATTGATTATTCGACTTTATCAGATTTTTCAGGCGGTTTGTAAGGTGGTCTGTTAGAAAATCGACTGATTTATCGATGCCTCGTTTTAAATGGTTAACTTTCGATTATCTGATACTTCAGTTAAAATTATAGCCAAACTATCAATTATAGATCAATCACTCAATTTGCTTAGGCACTTGCTTTTTGATTATTTTGATTAGTAAAACTATCGAATTAATCTCGACACAAAGCGAATAATCCTTTTATAGATTTGTTTAAAAGAAAAAATAGTTATAAGGTTTTATCAATCGACTGGCTTACTCATCTTATAAGTATTATTACTAAAAATTAAAATCAAAACATTTACAGAATTTATTAGTCGATATCCTTTGATGTACTATCGAAAAAGTGTCAATACTATGGATATATCAAATCAATCTTTATATTATTTAATCAGCATAACGAATAAATCGATATATCGAACTAATTAGTATATCGAATAAATTGACGCGTCCAATCATTCAATACGTGAACTAAATGTATGTGCTGCTTGTTCAAATACTCCATATATCGATTATAAACCCTTGTAGACACTTCGATCTAATGGGTTTCTTACGAAATATGTGTTTTGTGGAATTATTCCATAAATGAAAAAATATCAATAACCCTAAACATCGATTAATCGATATAACCCTAAATTGATGAATTAATATTTTTAAATTTCAATATCAAGAACACTTTTCAGCCCTAGACTACTACTGATAAGCGATTGATTAATCTACTAATCAGTAGATGAATCGATTGATCGACATCTTTACAACTTGCACAATCATCGATTTTCTTTGATTTAAGACTGAAGTCGGTTGGAAGGTTGTACAAGTAATCAGCTGCTTTTCAACCGTACAAATAAATTTCTAGATTTTTCCTTTCTACACACATTTGATAAATCGACTGATTAATCCGATCGACTAATATGTCGACTAATCGAAATTTATATGATTCACTTTTCATTGCCCAGAAAAAGAGGAGGGAGGAGGGAACCACCCATTATGATAACCACGTATAAAAAAGGAACTAATTTGAAATGGCAATTTTTAACCTTTTGTCATTGGATTAATAACAAATAAACAAATAATAATGAAGTACCACAAAGAAAGACCCGTACATAGCCAGAAACTCGTTATGACGAACCAGCAACGAATAAGGATGGAAACAGCAAGTAAAGCTATTATAAGAGTGGGAGCCTAATTATAATTATGGAAATTGCCGAAAAGAAACTAGATATATGTATGTGGTACCTCTGAAGTAACAAAAAGAAGGTAAAGGCACATAGCTCAGAGGAAATTCTTCTTCTTGAAGTGCCATGCCCTTTACAGGGTGTTGTGGATCTACTCTCCATAAGTAGCCTACAGACCGGAAAGGGACAGTTAGGCGCGCATCTTTAGGCGCGCATTTTTAGACGCGAGTTTTTAGACGCTGCACCATTAGGCGCGGACGTCATTGGTCGCAGGGACGTTTAGACGCGAACACTTTAGACGCCGAACCTTTAGGCGCTGGAAACTTTTATACTGATATTTACCATCTAGCGTTAAGTCAGTCTTATAAGGAAAAGACGATATGTTTAAAATGGTTAAAAAAAAATAGTAATCAGGGATAGTTACCTTGCATCAAGAAGCATAATTAAATCATACTTAAAACCATCTTTACCTGTAAGTTCTATGTATATATTTTGTAAAACGTTTTATTAAAAGATAAAAACCAAGGTAGAAAAAATTCTGACTCATTTATTTTGTTTGTAGTTATTTATAATATACCGGCGTGTTATAAATGCGCATGTTCTTTTGGAACAAAAGATATTGAAATTTTGCAGGTCTTTGCAGATATCACAAACGTGGTAGGGTTTCTCAATATTATCGATAAATAATATAAACTGAGAAAAATTTTGATTCAATGTGGCAAACTGGCAAAAAAATTTAGGAGAATGGTTTAAAACATTGCAGTTATTTATAGTTAGTCAATAATAGCATTTCAAGAAAGACGAATGTCTGCTTTCAAGAAAATAAATTAAGATTATAGGAATACTTTAGGGCAACTGCATTTATTGGAGGCTCAGGGTCAAAGCTGTTTGTAGCTTTCATTCTCAAACGGATGTCCATTCTTACTGGGATAACTGTTAACTAATAATGACAAAGAAATAAAAAAGAGGGATGAACGGAATTCAATAAATCTGTCAAAATATATTTGTCCAGATTTTAACCCACTTGTGTATCTAAAAAAAATCTTCCAACTTGACGTTTGGGTGCGAATTATTCAAAAACAGCCAATATTTCGAAATAAAACTACACATTTGTTTTTTAATTACTATTTTCTAACACGTTCTATAAGCATGCGTTTAAAGCACTTGTTATCATCACTGAAAAATAAAAACATATAATATAATTTCAGCAATTAGACAAGAGAAAGAAAAATAGAAAAACTTCAGAAAGTTACCTATTTTATAAAGTTTTTATACTAATAGTTGAAAGAATAACAACTAATATAACTATTAGAATTTATGTAAACATTTATATTTACTAATATTGTTAATAATTGTTGTTTTATAGTCTCACCATTTTGCAGTTTTACAATATTTCTCAAAACGTATGCAAAACGAAAAACATTTTTTATTTAATTTTCAAGCAGCTTGATTGATAAGAAGTTTGTGTATCCTTTGAAATTTAAAAAATTCGAAAAATTTAAATTAATAAGAGTAAACTATCTTTATCTTTCAAAACTGAAAAATATTCTAGTACTAGTTTAATCTATTTAGAATATAAACTCTAAAATCAAGTTATATTAATTTTTAATTTTAATAATAAATATCGTAATTCGAATAATAAGTTACTTAATTTTTTTTATACTTAATTTTTTTGCCCGATGTAACATGTTTGGTTTTATGGAACATATTTGTAACTAGTTAAATTTAAATCAGTTTTTATACCTTTATAATTAAGAAGAGAATCTCTTATTATAAAGCAATTTAGTTTCAAATACGCTTCCAACGTTCAGAAGGTACAATTTAAAACAGATCGTATAGCTTTTAATGCCTGGCGTCTAACCGTCCCCGCGCCAAAAAACGCCGGCGTCTAAACATCCCCGCGCCTAAAGGTTCCTGCGCCTAAAATGCCGGCGGTTAATAGCTCGCGCCGTATGGTGCGCGCCTAAAGATGCGCGCCTAAACGTCCTAGACCGCCTACAGACATAGGGTACCTGCAGCTTAGCGACCTTAGCGTGGGCTCCGAACCACGGAAGTGCTTGCACTTCCACTCCAGAGAGAACTTACTAGGCAGAAATACCTCGGATGTTTTCGGTGTATATGTGACCCTGAGAATCGAAACCGAGCCATCTCAGTGGTCAGACGCACTATGCATTAACTGGGCCACGACCGCGACATCAGAGGAAATTACATTTTGGTTTATAGCGGAAAACGAAAAGATGGGCATGCGGGTGCCGGGTTGGGACTGCTCCTGCATGTAAAGTTCAAAAAATGCATCGAAGATATAACCTACATTGACCTAAAGTTACTGAAAATAAGACTGAATATCATCAATAAATGTTTCCATATAATCAGCGTGTATGCACCAGATATGGTTAAATCCAAAGAAGAAAGATAGATGTTCTATGAAAAATTAGAGAACGTCATGGACATGATACCTCATAACCCCCAAGTCATGATGATTGGCCATTTTAATGCACGAGTAGGCAATACACTTCTGCAATTCATCGATCAAAGATTTACTGAACAAGTTAATACTGGCAATGGTGATTTGTTAATCAATTTCTATGCCCAAAACAGTCTGCGTATTAATGACACATTTTTCGACCACAATATAAAGCATAAATGTACATACAGAAGCAACCAAGGGTATCAGTCTGTAATAGACTACATAATAACAAGTAGGCGCTTCCTATTAACTGAAATCTTAGATATGAAAACACTAAACTTGGCAAACATAGGTAGTGACTATGCATTTGTCCAACTTGATCCACCCCCAAATATACAAACAAAATTCAATATAGAGTCACTACAGAATGAGAGCAACAGAAAACTGTATGCTAATCGTCTAAAAATAAAAATAAAAGACAATCTAATAACTAACGAAGATAGCGTAAAAGAAGCATTGGCAAAAATGAAAACTAACATTGTGAAAGCAGCTGAGGAATAATTTTGTAAGAGAAGAATCAAAACACAATTAGTACACAAAAACAAAACACCAAAACACCATGGTTTACAATTGAAGTGAAGGAGATACCAAAAAAAAAGGAAAGAACCCTTTATGAGAGAACTTGGAAACAGGAAGATCGTCAAGTTAGACGTACAGAAAAGGAATGCAGCAAACTTAAGAATAAGACAATTAAAAGGAGAGCATTTGGAGAGTTTCACAAAGGACATGGAAAAAGACCTATACGGATCTTTGAAAAAAGCATGGCATATGCTAAGGAATAAGGTATAAGGAATGAACTCCTAAAATATGGAGAACGAGAACTGAATGAACAGCTCCCAAAATTATTTAATACAATAATTAGAGAAGGGAAAGTGCACAGTGAATGGGAAGTGATCACAACTGTCCCAATATTTAAAAAGAGAGAGAGGAGTAACCTGGAGAACTATCAAAGGACAAAGGAATTTGACAAGGAGACTCACTAAGCCCTGTGCTTTTTAATCTTATCATAGATAGAATTATTAATGAAGTAAGAAAACTATCCGGGTACAAAATGCAAGAAAGAAATATCTCTGCACTAAGTATGTTACGTAATTGACGCAGTCCTGATTACGGAATCTGAAGATAACTACCAACGCCTTATACATAAATTTGTGATATTTGTGGAAGTATCAATTGACAAAATCAAATCGATAATAATATCCAAAGAACCGTGCCGATTCAAGCTCAAAATACACTGACCGGCAAAATTAACGCATAAATTTATATAACATAATATTTTATTGAAAAATTCTGATTAACAGCTACGCAAATATGTCAAACAACAGAGGGTGACTTAAAACAACTAAACTGTATAACTAGTCCCGTATACAGCTTCTTCTTCCACAGCGTTCCTCTTTTAATGAAAAATGTAATAACTATGATTGAACACATCAAGAAAAATCAACGGATTTAAAGGAATCAGAAGCAATGTTTACTTGATTTAATATCTTGTATGCCCTCCTCGGGCTTGTATTACTGCTCGGAGACGTCGTGGCATGCTCATGATGAGATTGCGAACGAAATCTTGCTCTATGTTTTCCCATTCCTCTTGCAGCAACTCACGAAGCTCGTGCAATGAAGTAGGCCTTGGTCTTCGAGCATGTAGTCGTCTCTTGATATCGTCCCATATATGCTCGATTGGATTCAAGTCGGGACTACAAGCTGGCCAGTTCAAGCGATTAATTCCAACTTCATTTAAGTAGGTAGTAGTGACAACGGCGACGTGAGGACGAGCATTATCCTGCATTAACAAAAAGTTGCCTTCGATACCAGCTGCAAATGGCAACACATGATCTTGGAGAACATCTTCGATGTAGGAATGTGCGGTCACACTGGGTCTATGAAAGACGACAAGATCTGTACACGCACTCAAAGAAATGCCTCCCCAAATCATGATAGAGCCACCTCCAAAGCGGTCCCTCTCGACAATTGCACACTCGGCGTACCGTTCGCCTGTTCTCCTCCAAACCCTCTGCCGTCCATCAGCACCCTTCAGTGAAAATCGGCACTCGTCTGTGAAAAGAACTTTCTTCCAATCCGCTATTCCCCAGTTCACATACTGTCGGGCGAAAGCTAATCGAGCGGTCCGATGTCGTCTCAAAAGAATGGGGCACACCGCGGGACGTCTTGCGTGGAGATTTGCTTCTCCTAACCTTCTCCTCACTGTCCTTTCGCTTATTCGTACACCTCGCGTGGTTTCAAGGTTGTCCTGAAGCTCTGGAGCCGTCAGAGTGCGGTCGCGCAGAGAATTAAGTTGCAAAAAACGGTCATCTACCGCCGAAGTCGCCCGCTTGCGGCCCTGTCCTCGTCTTCTGCCGACGCTACCAGTCTCTCTTAGACGTCTATGAAGACGCGAGATTGTTGACTGATGGACTCCCAGCCGTATTGCAACATACTGTTGAGTTCTTCCTTCTTCCAGCAATGTGGTTGCTTTAACTGTATTATCACGACTTAAAACTGGCATAATTATCAAGCGAACAGTAAAATCCGAAACTAATAATGACAAAGAATGACAAAGATTACTCAACGGTCGAAGATCAAAGATTTTCAGTGTAAAGAGTCAAAATGCCAATATACTGAAACGCATACACTGTAACAGAGTATAAAAACACGACGCAATAATTATGTATAACAAGCCGGTGATTATTTTTCAGTAACAGAAACAATTCTGACAGATGGCTACTTTGATGTTTTTGAAACCTCTAATTGAAATTTTTAGCTAGCTACAAGTTGTACTACATTTTATCGAAAAATATCGTGGTCTTTTAGATTATGCGTTAATTTTGCCGGTCAGTGTAGAAGGAAAAGGAAAGAACAGGGCATGACATTCTGTATCTAGGGGTATATGTATCAAGCGATCGCAACATATGCAGTGAGGTAAAACAGCAACCTATGAAAGGTGAACGAATCTCTGGTTATCTAAGAGATGTAACCTAAAAGAACAAGTTTTTGAATTTTAACACTAAGGTAAAAATCTATAAGACCGTGATTAAACGAATTATGACGCATGGAGGAGAAACCCGCACTGACAGAGTAATTGTGGGGGTAACGCGGCAAGACAAAGTCAGGAATAAAGATACAGAGACGAGTGTAGCATCATCGATTCGTAAAAACCAGAAGAAGGGAATAGAACGATCCTGTGAGCAGAGCCAATGACAACAGACTCATTAAAAGTACGAAACCAGAAACCACATGCCAAGAGGTATCAAGGTAGACCACAAAAGAGATTGGCCGAAAGCCGGATCTCAACTTCAACGTAAACTTCATAAGCGCGTGAAGAAAAACAGGGCAAAAGAAAACGATTTTTTATTAGTTGCTCATTCGATATTTGTTTACGTAGCTTATTTTATTTTAACTTTATTTAACTTAATTGATTAATTTTGAACAAACAAATAATGGATTAATAATCGACCTTTCGTCGAAACTTTTATCGATTATTCCATCATCATCAGCTAACGTATTATTCGCACACCTTACAGAAAACTGCTAAAATTGTTATTTCAATATATGTTTGGTAAATTGATTGTTTAATCGTTTACTTTAACTGACCCATCGATTAATCACACTCGATTACTGGGTTGGACTTTAATAAATTAATCTGTAGAACCTATCAATCGACCTTTGCTTCTCTAAGCGATTGTTTGAAACTTCATGAGTGATTGGTTAAACTACTGGTTATACACCGAAGTAGTAGCTTAATAGACATACAATGTGATTGTTTAAAAACTTAATTGCAGCAGGCCGTATTCTGTCTTAATAACCTTAGAAATGTCTGTATTAAGTCAGAATACGGCCTGCTGCAATTAAGATTTTAAAAAATCACATTGTATTTGTAGCCACTAAATCATTAAAACCTTTCTCGATTATTGAAACCACCGTCAACTAACAACTTCTTCAAGTAATCGACTATTTACTAAACTTACAAAGAATCGATACAAATTTGGTAAATCGATTGGTTAATCAACAAGATTAGCTGGTCTATCGATTAATTAGCTTTTGGTTATGGTTGATTGACCTGTAGAATCAAATAAATCGAAATTGTTTATTATAGACAGTTTTTTAAAGTTCAGTAGATGACTGATCAACATATTGTAACGAAGCGATATTCTAGCATGCATTATAATGCAACAAAGAAATTATTACTAAATACGCGCCACGAGTTGATACGTCATTCATTAGTCAGGGTCATCACACTAAAAGACATACACGTGTATCGGGATCGTGATGGAATGTAGGTTTAAGAGATATCTCGTAGCTGCATCTTAAGCAATGCAGAAAAAGACACGTACGCGGTTCAGGGCTAATGTCACTGCACCTGAAATACGATTCCTGGCATTCCTGTAAGATAAGTTACGGTAAATCAAGAGGAAGGAAGCCTACCCAAAGTATAAATATCGGAGCTCGATTTACCTTAACCCATAGTTAGTTGCTTGCATTGAAGAAACTTCATCTCCAAGTCTAGTCCCTTGACGATCATGTCTCGTGTAATTATCATGTAAGATTATTGTTATATTTAATTTCATTTAAGAGTAGGACTTGTTTAGGTGAAACACTTTAATTCTTTTCAAGTACTTTGTTGATTTTATGTAATTTGACTTTAGGTACCTTTAAACTTGTCTAAGTGTTTATTCATGTAGTACGTTAACTTTAAAGAATTTGGAATAATATATGTTGTGTTAGTTGAATCAGAATTTCAATCTAAAACCTCTCGCAAAGCAAAGCAACCCCCCGCGTGGTGTAGTTGGTAAATTAACTGTATCTAAATTTACTTAAATTATTGTATTATTGGTCAAACCCACTACGCTACATTTGGCGGAGGCACCGGCTCGTTTTCGTGTGATTACGTTATATTTGGTAGTTCGTATTGGTTAATTTACAAATAAAGATCAAAAGTGAATAACTTATTCTAAAGTTTTGTCTTTACTTATTTAATTGACAAAGTTTTTGGTTATTCATTTAAAAAATGTATTCTACTGCTTTAAATAATAACCAAATAATCCACCTTCATTAACGTACATAAATGTATTTAAGAAAACTAAAATTTACGAACAACTTATTAATATTTAGTCAAACAGTCGATCAATTTGTTGATTGACATATTTGCAACCGCTACAATCGTCGAGCCTTTTCTGATTTTTCTATGATTAAAAAAAGGCGTCGATGAATAGTTCGAGTACTCGAGCACTCGATCGCTGATAAATGTTGTTTCTAGGATTGCCGGTCTTTAACACGTATTTAATAAATCGACTGATTAATTCAAAAGCTCATCTGGTTTACGATTAATCAATAATCGATTTTTTAATTAAAACTTTAATTAGCTGATCTACAAAAGTAATTAATCGTTCTTAGGTTCACTCTGTCAGTAAATCAGTCGATTAATCAATCAATCTAAAGTAACAGAATCAATTAAAATAACTCTTACTTTCGATAGCTTTGTAATCAGATTTAGGCAAATACTACGTATTTATTAATCCGGACACTTAAGGCATCTACTATTTCGTAAAATTACTGGTTAACCTATTGGTCGAACACTCGAATTATCAACTGATCGACAGTTACAGATCTAAAGATCATGAAAGTTTTATTAAAAATCTTTACCAGTAAAAAAGATATACTTACAATTATTGTTGAATTTAATTTCATAATTTTCTGGACGTTAGACTTTAAGAAATTAATCGATTAATCAATACAATACCCTATGTGTTAATCACCTCCTTAGGTAACTCCAGATTAATCAGTGCTCCACCATAATTGAGTAGTATTTTATAATTGTAAAAATGGACAGTTAATCACCATTTCAACTAATTAACCAACAAAAGATGATTGATCACCATCACCTCAGCTAATAAATTTCAGGATTTAGATTAATCGATGATTAATTGTATGACCGAGCACTGGTTAAAATGGCAAAAATATTTCATACGTAGTACGTAATTAACGACATTCATTAACGTAAATACGTAAGTAAAATTTGGCAACAACAATCAACGAGTCGAAGAATCGACTAAGTACGCAAGTTAATCAGCAAATCGATGATCTAATTGACGAATTTTTGTAATTAATTGCTTGTTAGAATTTTAAAAAAATTCTGTGTAATACTTAAAGTGTAATATAAAATACGAAAGGGCAAATTAGGAAGCCCCACTTAACCTGACAAAACACTTTAAGACAAGCCACAAAAGGTCCGTTTATTTATTTAAATCCCGATTAAATCCCAACTAAATTAAGTAAACAGTAGTGGACGCTAATGTAGCATAATTAAATTAACGGCAGCTTGGTTTTAGTAAGCTACAATTTAGTCCACGTAAAAGGAAGAGTTCAAGGTAGACAAATCTCACACTCTTGAATTATTAACATGGTTATCCACCTGTTCGCTATTTTTTCTCCAATCCAATAGAGGAGCAAAGCCGACACTGGTGAATAATTAACGAATTTGGACAATTTGGAGCTTTCCAAGGGAAAATGTTTGTCTTAGAAAATGGACGTTATTTTAGGTTATTTTTCAGGAAGCTACGCACCTTTAACTTTGAGCAAAAGTAAGCAGAATAACAGAAAGGGTTTGGTTTTGGCTGAAATAGACAAATTTTCACCTTGAAGTATTAATGCCGTAACCCACACCAATCCACTACCCTTAACAAATCGAGAGTATTTGTAGAGACATCATCTCATTTAAAATAGAACGAAACCTTAGCCATGATGTTACTTGGTTTAACAGCTTAGTTGTTCTATTCTTGGAACTATCAGTTAAGCATCATTTACATCAGAATAAACCCACCGGAAATACTTAAGATATACCTTTACATCGTGCCATTAATAAACGTATGAGGTATAAATTGGTGCATTTATAGCTCCCTTTGGAGTTTTCGAATAGCTCAAGCTTGTTAAAAATTCTTGCTACAAAGCTTATTTACTTTATATTTTATAACCCCGTGCCTGTTTTCATCAGATTTAGTAGAAAATTACGGTGACATTTGGCATTTCCTCGACGATGTCATATTTTATCTGCAGCTCTGCGTTTTTATAATTTTATTACAGGAATAAATTTAGAGAGAACGTTCGTGGATGACGTTAATCTTTAAAAAAGTGGACGAGCACTTTTCCGAAACTAAAAGCTACTTTTAAATGTTCAGTTCTGTTTAATCATCAGGTCCTTCGTAAAAAAGGTTGTTAAAATTGACTTTAACAGTATTACTAAAACAATTAATCGACGTCACCATCCATCAAAATATCCTTAACTGAAAAATTTTGCCAAAAAATTCTCAATGAAATTGTAAAGCAAAAGTTAATCTTTGCAACCGCTTTATATCTTAATTTGAGTTTCAGTATTCAAATATTTAAAACAATTTGCCTTTTTTAGTTCCGAAGAGGGACAATAAATAAAATTATTTTTATCCAAATGTTTCAACGACTTAAATTATTCCGAATAGAAACGGAACCCTCGCTTACTAAAAAACGAGAATTGCTCTTTTGAGATACTAAAAATGTATGACTACCGCTGTTTTTTTGTAGTTTAATTAAGGTAAAGGCAGGACAATAAAATTTTATACATTTTTAAACATTCAACAAAGCGTTGCGATCTTTTGTGTTCCTGCATTTTAATTTACTTTCTTTAATAAAACCGTCAAAATGTTTTGTTTATATACTTCGCAGTGTAAAATGTTCAACATTTGCTGATTGTTTTAAAAATGAAAGCCTTTAAGGTTTACTTATTGCTTTTCTGCATATACGTTGCTATTTTTGTTTTCAAAAGGTTTTTCTACAGCATTAGATCTTTTACTGCAAATTACGTATCTGCTTTTATAGTTTTCGCAGACGTGAATGTTATGAGTTCCACATGTCGTTAGCGTTACATCTCCTTCAACGGTTGTACATTTGATTTACCACAAGAAAAAAATCTGTTTTTACGTTGCAATAAATCATAGAAAAACGTAAAAAGTGAAAGAACCAAATTTTAAACATTTTAAAACCCTGAGAAAACTGTCCTAAACAAATAATTTAAATCCTGAAGAAGCTTCTGACATGTTTTCCGGAAGCTGCTATTTTTTTAGCAAAACGATAATGAACCGTCAAGATAAATTGCGGAAATCTCGGGAGTTGTGTATACAGACCGACGCCGACGGCTGAAGAATGCCGATTTGAGAGTATAAATTATTTCCGCAATTTAACAAAGGCATTTTTAACAGAACAGCGACAGGTTAAGAGTTCAAATATATCAGGATAAAGTACTATAGAAGCTTACTACATCATCGCCAATTTTTAATTCATTTAATTTAAGATTGGTGTTAAACCTAAAAAAAATGTAAGCCTAAATATAGCAAAAAATTAAAGAAAATCTGGGATTAGTTCGTGATTTTCATATTGAGTAGCAGAAATCTGTTATTTCAATAGTCACAATGTAACAAGTTTAATTCATAATTAAAGAATACCAGGAAAATTTACACAAAAATTAAAACAATAAAGTAACCCATCGCCAAACTTCACTAAACAACTACAATGCATCAGTTGAGAGCATAGGTTTCAGGGTATTTGCGGCATCATCAGGCATCGGCAGCCAAGCAATGCTGTTCAGTACAAAGGGAAAAAAACAAATACAACGAAATGTTAAAACAATTCCAAGGTTGAGGCTCGAACTAGTTCCATCTGTTTGCTACCTTAAACATTAAAATGCAGATTTAAACAATTCAGAAAAGGTTTGAATTAATAAAAATTTTGGGCATAGAAGATTCTAGATTTTACACCAAATATGAAACTTCTCAGTAGTATAGGAACATTTGTACAGTTGGGGGGGGGGGATATTAAATACATGAAAAAATATTTGCTAATACTTATAACAAAGATTGCTAAATTACATTAACTTCAATAATATTCTTTTTATAAATATGATTTACAAATTACTCCAGATGTGGGGTATAAGAATGGAACATTCAATCCAAACTAAAATTAGGATTAAAAATTAAAATCTTGGACATTAATATGTATTTGTACGTTCCGCAAGACCATATTGGACTTGTGAATTCGATAAAAAAAATGTCATCCCCAAGTTGGAATTCGTTAATTCTACTACCAATTGAAACGCCTGAGTAAGTAGGATTTCGACAAAGGTATATCACAATTTCTTTTTTTTTTATTGTTGATGTAACGCAACACGTTTCCGAACCGAATATTTATAAATAGACATTTGAGGTTTTTATTAAAAATTTGTGACCAAAGAGAATATCAAATGTTGAATTGTGGAGAAGAGTTGTCAAGCAGATGTTAATACAGAAATTAGAAGAAATAAATTCAGACGGTTGGGGCATACTCTGATGAAAGCCAAGTCATGCTGCATTGGAATGGAACCCACAAGGTAGAAGAGTCAGAGGCCGCCCCCGCATTACATGGGAAAGGACAGTAAAAGAACAATGTAGGAACGCCATCCCACAGTTACGTGTAATTGCCCAAAACAAGGAAGAGTGGAAACGATTCGTAAACAGTTTGTAGTAAAATGTTGTATGTAGATATGTAAATATCCCCACATCAAAATGTTATATTATACTTTTGTAAATAACCCTATGTCCCAAAAGAGGAATAATGGGATTTAAAAATAATAATAATAATAGCACAATAGACCATATAGACACCACGCGACAAGTGATAGAAAAATCACATGAATATAATCAACCACTATACCTAGCCTTTATTGGCTTCGAAAAGGCGTTTGATGCCGTAGAGAAATGGACATTTATTAACGTTATGAAAAGGCGCAGAATCCAAAACATATGAAAATGCGACCATGTCCAAACAGACTTTTGACAAGACGAAGCCAGAATATTTATAAATAGACATTTGAGGTTTTTATTAAAAATTTGTGACCAAAGAGAATATCAAATGTTGAATTGTGGAGAAGAGTTATCAAGCAGATGTTAATACAGAAATTAGAAGAAATAAATTTAGACGGTTGGGGCATACTCTGAGGAAAGCCAGGGATCCTCCAAGTCATGCTGCATTGGAATGGAACCCACAAGGTAGAAGAGTCAGAGGCCGCCCCCGCATTACATGGGAAAGGACAGTAAAAGAACAATGTAGGAACGCCATCCCACAGTTACGAGTAATTGCCCAAAACAAGGAAGAGTGGAAACGATTCGTAAACAGTTTGTAGTAAAATGTTATATGTAGATATGTAAATAACCCCACAGCAAAATGTTATATTATACTTTTGTAAATAACCCGATGTCCCAAAAGGGGAATAATGGGATTTAAAAATAATAATAATAATAGCACAATAGACCATATAGACACCACGCGACAAGTGATGGAAAAATCACGTGAATATAATCAACCACCATACCCAGCCTTTATTGGATTCGAAAAGGTGTTTGATGCCGTAGAGAAATGGACATTTATTAACGTTATGAAAAGGCGCAGAATCCAAAGCATACGAAAATGCGACCATGTCCAAACAGACTTTTGACTAGACGAAGCCAGTGAATGTAAGACGAAGCATCAGCCAAGGCGGTAAGGCAGGATTTCGCCGAAAATGTTTACAAACCTGCTGGAAGACGTATTTAAAACTTTAGAATGGGAAGAAAACGGCATTAATATCAATAGGCAGTATCTCAATAATCTCCTTAGCCAATGACATCGTCCTGCTAGCGGACAATAAACAAGATTTAGAAGCGATGATAAAAGACCTTAAAAGGGTAGCACAAACAATGGGCTAAATATATCAAAAACAAAAATAATGCCCAACACAGATGACTCAACCCCCCTTAGAATGCAAGACAATTTAATAGAAATAGTAAAGTAACATGTATACTTAGGGCTAAAATTGGCCTTTCCAACAGACACCCAAAAGGCGTTAGTGGAGAAAAGAATTAGCCTATGATGGGTTGCTTACGGAAAAAATGTGTTTAAGTCAAAAACGTTCACTCAAAGTGTCCTCCCATATGCGTCGGAGACGTGGTTTGTTATGGAGACTATTATAAACAAAAAGAAGGAAAATGGAGAGGTCGATGTTGGGAATACGATTACTGGACAGAAAATCTATCGATTGGATTAGAAATAAAACCAGAGTTGAAGATGCAGCCAGCCGCATTGCAAATTTAAAGTGGCAATGTGCAGGACACCTAATGGGAAGAAATGACAGCAGATAGAGTAAAAAGATGACACAATGAAGGTTAAGAAACGGAAGATAGGGATCGCCATAAAATCAGATCGAGAGATGATATTTGCAAGACAGCCAGAGAACAGTAACACAATGGATGAAAGTAAGAATTGATCGTATAGAGTGAAGAGAAGTTGGGGAGGCGTATATCCAGAAATGGATAATTAACGCTGTTGATGTTGATGCTGAAGATGACTACCAATTAGAAATTGACGAAATTAAAACTTTAAATATAAGCTGAAAATAAGTTTAATATTTGAAATGGGAGAATAACACTTTATGCATGGGCGCCGTTTAGGAAGTTAAGTTCAACCACTAATTTTTTTTAGAAACAATTTCAGATTTATTCTATAACGGCCCTAAAGTCTTCTATATTTTGTATATGTCATTAAAGGCTGTATATGAATATTTAATTTAACATTTATTAGTATGCAAAATGCAAGTGCACAAAATAAACATTTCGGGTTCGGACATAATGTACAAGCATAATTCGGCGCCTGTCCATGTACATGTATCTACTCGCGTGCATGTGCGTCTGCTTGCTACGTCATAAGAAAAAGAATTGTTACAGAAGTGAATTATAGTGTTGGATTTTCGCTTTTAGCTGATGAAACAGCTGATATTACTGGGGTAGAACAACTTTCACTTGGGGTAAGGTATGTCGATAAAAACAACATAGCCAAAGACGATTTTCTGGGTTTACCGACTTAAAATCGATGAATGCCCAAGCAACATCTGAAACTATCTTAACATTCGCCAGGGATTGTGGTCTTAACCTAAACAAGTTAATAGGTTTAGGATTTTTTATGGATGCTCCACCATGGCTGGAAGAGAAAACGGTGTTCAGAAGTTAATTAGAGATGAACATCCTCGAGCAACGTTTTTCCATTGTTCTTCTCACCGATTGAATCTCGTTGTTAATGATCTCAATTCCGTCCAAGAAGCCCAAGATTGCATTGGTACTATTAAGGAAGTTAATAAATTCTTTAGAGAAAGCCCTCAAAAGCGAAACTTAGTTTAGAATATTACTGTGCTATGTGAGGCTAGGTGGACGGCAAAATATAAATCTATAAGACTGTTTGGAGAAAATTTTTACTCTATTAAGTCTACGTTGCAAGAAATAACTACTAATAAGGAAAACTTTAATAATCAAAGTCGAGCCAAAGCGAATCAGTTGTATTGTTCTACTTCAACGCCTCAATTTCTAATCTGTTTCAAAATAATAGCAAGATATTCGTCACAACTAGAACCAGTAACAAACAAGTTGCAAGGAGTAGCAATAGATTTGTTGGGTGTAAAAAAACATATTGAAGATTTAATTTCATCATTTAAGGAAGAAAGGGAAAATTCAGAAGGATTTTTTGCAAGAATTTTTAGAAGCAGCGTAGAGTTAGCTGCGGAATTTGATATTGAAATTAAAGTTCCAAGAATGACAAACTCACAGAGAAAACGTTGTAGCAAAGACGGCAGAAGAATATTTTAGAATAACCATTTTCAACCCTTACTTGGACTCTCTGCTATCTTCTTTGGAATTACGTTTTTCCCAACATACTAGTGTTGCGTTTTCCATAGCTCGTTTACACCCGGTTAACATCAAGAAGCATGCTGTCGATCCAGATTTCATGAAGAAAATCGCAGAGAAGAAAATTTAACGTGGGTCCACATTTGGAAGGAAAAAGAAGTAGCAGAAAGTATGGATTTTGCAAAACTAATTTCAGAAGAATGTGACTTTTTTCCCGCTATGAAAATTGCTTTCCAAATTTTTTTGACAAATGCCACCAACAACATGTTCAATAGAGCGTTCTTTCTCTAGTCTAAGGAGAGTGGAGAATTGGCTTAGGCCTACAATGGAAGAAAATCGGCTGTCCGGATTATGCCTATTAAGGGTTTATAGAAAGAAGGTGGAAGAAAATAAAGAACAATTAATAGAAGAGGCTATAGAAGTTTTTGGCACAAAACGAAGAAATCTTCGTTTTTGTTTTATTAATCTAAAAATTCAATTTAATAAAAAGTTATGAACGTGAAAAGTTTGTTTTGTTATTACCTACAAGTAAGAAATATACGAGTATGTATGTACTTATTTTGAAATTCTTTCAAATATTCCTTGTTTGCCCCCCCTTGGATTTTGGGTTAACGGCGCCCATGACTTTATGTCAAATAAACTAAAACATAAAAGTCGTCGAATATCAAATCTTAATTTCACACTTAATTGGCCTAAATTCCTCTTTAGAGTTCCGCATTGTTGCAATATTGATCGAATGTTTGAAACACGTGAGAAGCGTCAAACGTTTCAAACTTCCACGTTTCCACTTAAATTACGCCAATCGTCTTTATTTCCAAATACCTTCCCCGCATAAAAAATACGCCAAGTAAACTTCCAGAAACTTTACATTCTAAGGAAGTAATTTAAATCGGATTAAAAATAAGCAGCGAACTTAATAGATCGGGGAATCCTTGAGATTCCGCTAATTACCAATTCAAAATCGTTTAAGAAACTCGATTATCCAAAGAGCTTTAAAATTTCGGCCGCCAACATCACAGAAAATTATATTAAAGCATAATAGCTGGAGAAGAAGCACTTTATTAAAATTTTAAAAGAGAACAACCTTAATGTGATTTCGCGTGTGCTTTAACAGATAAAAATGGATTACGCTACGCTAGATGACTGTTATAAAAGGTTTCATGTAGATAGTTCGATCAAAAGTGCTTTGAAATCGTAATGATACCGACTAACGGAATGTGTGATAACGTGATAACGAATGCATGCAATGGTTTTCATATTGCATGACCTTTACAGTAATGTGTTTGTAAAATAGTGATTTTATGAAGCTACCGCATTTTAAGCTTTTTTGGGAAATCACCAACAGAAAAGGTCCAACAAAACCATTTAACGCAAATGTGTTATGTGGTTATGTTGTCGTATTGATTGAGAGTATGTTTACTGTTTTACTTAAATTTTGGTCACAACAATACGTTTTAGTTTAACAAACAGAAAATAAGTACGAGAAAAAATTGATGTTCTTGTATTGATTTTACGGTATTGAAATATTATCCAGTTGAATATTTTATAATACAATTGATGTGGCTCACATATTCAGCAAAGCCGATGGTTTGTGTTATTTGATGCATTAACAGATTAATCCTTTATTACATAAATCTACATTTTAATTCTGAAAGTACATGCAAATTATAACTCTATATACAATATATTTCACAATACTTCCAATGTTTTTTCTAGGAATTTATGATTTTCTACTAACTTCAGAAAGAATGACAGGAATTACAGTTTTCTTTAGTAATATTCTAAAGTTTATTAAAACACTAATTTGTAACTTTAATTCTGCAGGAAGATTTTAATAACTTCTTGAGAAATGGGTGAAAGATTCTCAGGATATTTACAGAATATCCGCATTCATTTGTAACATTTAAACCATTTTATTTATATTCATTTCTTTTTATATTCATTTATACCAAAAGTGTGTTTGTTTCTCTTTAGCTCAATTAATCACCCTCATAAAGAATGATTATACGAGATGCCATTCAAAAGCTTCGAGGATTTGGATAGTCTGTGCGAAGTGGTGCTAGTAATAACTTGTGAACATTTGAATGGTGTAAAGCTTTGGTTTCCTAGGAAGCGGTGCCGTCATTTAACGGCCGTAAAAGTACGGTGGGTGACGTCACGAAAAACGGTGTCGTGTATTTTAAGCGAAGTGTTTTCCAAAAGAGCGGTAGCGCTCACCCAACGTAATAGAGCGGTGTCGTCTCATCTGAAGCGCTGAGCCAGTATGGTACGAATCAGTTCAGCAACGTTTTTTGGCGGTGCGTCTTGTCACCCACCGTATTTTTACGGCCGTTAAATGACGGCACCGCTTCCTAGGAAACCAAAGCTTAAGGGTTTCAAAAAGGGTCGATTATCTACCGATAATAGAAGGTGGATCAGTCTCACTGCCTATGAACTTATAGGATTGTTGAACGGGACATGCTGGCGGATGAACTAGACAGGGAACGAATTGCAACAAAATTTGTTCCTGGTCTCTTGAACAACGACCAGTGGGACCGTTGAGTTTAAGCGTACACAGAGTTTCAAGAAAGAATTAGAAATGATACTAACTTTTAATTCAAGGTCATGATAATCATTCATAAAACGTATGCGGTTAGGACACTGAAACAAAGCAGAAGTGTCTGTAATACAAGATATTATCCTTTCCGCGGCCGAATGAAGCAGGGTCAAGTCAATGCTGGTCAAAGAATTGCGAAAAGATGCCAGGTTGGCGTAGTGCTAGAGCGTCAGGTTAGACTTACGTTAGTCCTTGGTACGAATCTCCCGACGGGCCTTAAGCTAACTAATAAAATGAATCTGGAGATGAAAAAGCAACGAGTGTTTGCTGCAGCATAACAACGTGCCTTCTCGTACTTCGCTTGTTAGGTTACCGTTCCTGGCAGTAAATAATATGACCACGGTTCCAAACTCTCCCTATTCCATGCCTCCTACAACTTCGGTTGAGAAAGTGGCATTTTGACTCCGTTGAAGGAAACCAAACAACATTACAGCACTAAAAGGCAAAAATGCTACTCAATATAATGCTCGAAACGCAAAAGGCTGTGAACAGGAGGAAGAGTAGGTATTATATGGAAAATGGAAAAACAAACAAAGTATTCAAATGAAAGTTAATCATATGCTACAAAAAGATTACAGCTGAAATGCAGATATAGGCCTGAAATGTTAAGAGGCGAAAAGGTAATAAGTGAACCAGAAAGACATTCGAATGAAGACCACGTATGGGACCTAGAAGCGTGACAAAGCCTGAAACAAACTGCAACATGACATACTAGGTTGTATCAAAAGTTTCCGCCACTTTTTGTTTATAGTACACCTTCAAAAGTGGCGGAAACTTTTGATCCAAGCTTATACTTAAAACAGCAGAAAGAAGCTGGACAAGAAAGCCCAGGATATAGAAAACTGGAAGACCTTGGAATTGGGTGACATCCAGCAACGAATTGTAGTAGGCGATAAAGTGAGATTAGTTTACAGAAAATTTCTGTATCTTTACAGAAAAAGAGAAGGTATGGGTGTCGATCTCGTGATATTCCCAAAGGCTTTGGTATTTTGAGCACTTCGCTAGCGTATATGTGCTGTGGTATAGGGACTCACAGAACACAGAAGAGGTTGCTTATTAATACTCACATGACGGTATCTCATAATATCCGACTGAAAAAGCTTAAAAAAACGTTGATGTGAAGCTTCTCATTCAAGGATATTCATCACTGTATCTGCATCTTTACAATTCCCATCGATTACAATAATTTATACATCTGAGAGTCACAGGAGTAACGCAGGAACGCAGTAGCAGAGCTTTTACGGAAGGCATCCATACAACTACCCCAAGGTCCTAAAACCAAAGTATACGAAGAATGTGTCTTACCAGCCATACCACACGCGCCTAAGGCATTGTCCTTAACAGAAGAATTAATGAAAAAATTAGTAATAAATCAAAGAGCCATTGAAGGAGTCGTGTTAAATACATCACTGCGCAACAGAAAAACAAATGAGTGGATTAGAAACCATACAAAAGTTACAGAAGTTGCTCATAGAATTATTGCAGAGCCAAAATGGCAGTGGACAGGACACACAGCGCGCTGTTAGGATGAGCGATGGACTCGAAAGGTTATGAATTGAAGGCCACATACCGCCTTCACTTTTTAGTGAGGTATTTTTGGTCTACTCTCCCATAGTGACCGATCCTCGTGGAGAAAGGTGGGTTAACAGAGCAATCGTGCCATCCATTCCAGCACTAACAACAACGATGCTTAACTCCCCTGATCGTGTGGACTGGGGGGGTACCTAGCTACCGTAACTCGGAACCTAAATATGGTATAGCTTTAGCAAATGACAAACTGCGTTTACATATAGAATTTTTAAAGCGCCAAATGAGGCAACACTCTTCACTAAATGTTTTGAATTTTGACAGAATCATTTGCTTAATAATATATTTATAAAGTCAGTCCCACGGCGGTTCCAAGTTCAAAGCCCGGACAGTTTATGACATGTAGGTCTATTAACATTCCAGTCTTAAAACCTTTTTAATTTGTTTGAAGACAGAGACAAACATGTCTTTGAGACAGCTTTCCTTGTGTATTTTTTATTATCAGGAAATAGTGCGGAAATATCCAGGAAAAAGGGTATCAAACTCGCCACAACAAACTTTCAAAAATTACTTAAAATATAAGACGTAAAATTATAGGCAACATTAAAGAGTGAAAAAATCAACAAAAGCCTAATAAAGGCTCTTATCTACAGACTTAAAATGCAAAATTCAAAACGCTTAATTACAAATGTATGTTTCAAACGTTCCCATTAATACAATATTGTAGTTATTGACAAGTCGACCCGAATTAATATAACGAAATGTCACTGCTTTCAATATCAATTGAATGACTTACTGGGTCATGTAGAAGTTTCCGAAATTGCAAGTTTCACTCTCCTTTATATTATGATGTTCGTGCTTCACTAAAAGCTCGCATCCTATTTCCTTAAATTTCTATTTTGTTGTAGCTTTGCAGTTTTCTAACAATTCGAACATCTTTAATTTGGTACGCTTTGTCCAGCAAATTAATCATGAATTCATACATATACACGGGAAAAATATGTAAACAACCAACCACCTTAATTTTGTATTATTCTTTTTTAGTTGTCTAAAGACTACAGTTTACAGAACTATATATTACAATAATTTATAATACTTAAAACACAATTTTACATTATTACTTCAAAGTTCAAGTTCATATACATATAACAAAAAGGTTTGTATGTTACAAGGAAAACTCATAAGATACACGAGGCAAAATTCGCCTGTTAAAAAGCTTTACCATCCAAGGGAAACGGCAATTCAAAACGTTCAAACGCTAAATTTTACAAAAATAGAATCGAAAGGAAATGGTCGATATCCCTAAATTTCCTAATGTTAAAGCCCAGTAATTTGGGATAATTCATATAGAATTGTCACGCTATTGTTGCTTAAATTAGGTTCTTTTTATATGCTATTCTCGGATGTCAATTTAAGGAAATTTAGAGAATTGCGGAAACTCGCTATTGTCACAAAATTGTGACCTTGAAACAATCAGTCTTAACTCATTCAAGAACAGCCAATTAAAAAATAAAATGCCCAGTAAATAAAAAATACGATTTGGGCAAAATTATACTGATGTGAACAACACATTATTTACCGAAACCTCGCCTTAATAAGAACACGAAAATAAAATATTAACCTAATTTTTATCAAAAAGTCAGGATTAATTAACATGATTCACTAATTAGGTTAACTTATCATGTAAAAGCATAAAAAACGTGCAACAGCTTACCTTGAATTTGGACTATCGATTATTTTAATAATTAATTCCGTTTATGATAGTTTGCATGTAAAAATGTTCGTGCAGGTAAATGTAGAGTAGACAAAATAAGCGGGTACGTTAATTTGACATAAAAATCGAAATTAGTGAAAGAGTTTTTAAAGTACACTCAATTTATGTTTGCTTCTCACGATTGCTGTAGTTAACTTTTCAATTCCCCGATTAACCTGATTTGAATTTTTGTGGTTTCCCAAGAGTTACTAAAAGAATTTTCAGAGCCTACTATGAACATGAATATTAAAAAGAAGACTTTATTCGTCCGTGAAATTCTTAATTACTGATATTCGATATTCCTAAAGTGTAAGAAGGTAAACAAAATCAAATTTACTTTCGATGTGCAAATATAATCAATCAACTTTCTCTGCCAAATATCGCAAACTTTAAAATTACTTCCCAAATTTAAATTTTATATTCCTCCAATCGATACTGCATACAACAACGTTGGACGATTTTTTTAATACTGTGCAAAAGTAACCCCCCTTCTATTTCTAAGTGACCTTTAAAAAACTATTCAAAACGACGATTCGAACTGGATAAATATTTAACTAGCTTTGTTTCAACTTCTATTTGGTTCCAAAAACCAACTTAAACTCCTCGCAAGTCGAACTCAACGTGTGGGATGTATAAATTGTTGACTATAACGATGTTAACTTGGAAAACAATGTCCCCGCAGAACTGAAAAAAAAATCGAAAAAGCAAGTCGGAAAAGTTCGACAAAACTTCCCTGGTATTATTGTTTCTTTCTACAGGAAGTGGAAACTGAGTTTAATTCTAATGGGAATTCTTCTTGTTGTTTGAGTCATCTTCGTGTATTTTATTTATACTTATTAATACGGGTTTCTATCAAGAAGGCTCTGAAGTTCAATTAAATATTAATTAACTGTAAAAAATTGTAGAGTTTTACGTTTACTGTAAACTTGAAATAAAATAAGAACGTTCTAGGTTTATAATGGGTATAATGTTATAAATTTCAAGCGTGATGCATGTTCAAGATACCATGGCACTCCATCAAGTGTGAATGAGTCCCTAACAGTTTTAAGAGAAAATGTGAAGGGTGGATAAATAATAAAAATAAAATAAGCAACTACAGAACTTTAAAATATTCCAAACTATATTAGCTAATGAAATTACATTTAGCCTCCTTATTTATGAAGAATTACAAAAACCAATACGAATTCGAAATTATATATGTACATCCGTTTATATGCAGAATTTCCAAGTCATGTTAGACTTGACTTGGATGCGAAATGCGAGTATAAAACAACTTCTTTGATTTTTTCAGAGACTCTCAGAGTCCAATCTTGATACAACTGCGATCGGTAGATATTAGAATGTGTTTTTGAGAAACGAATAATAGCTATAAAAAAGACATTAAGAGAAAGCAAAAAAGAATACGAATAGACACGAAAAACTGTGAGATGGAAAAGTTGATAGAACATTATAGGAACAATTAAAACAAACAAGTCTTTCGAGAGGTCAATAACACAGACAAATCAATCAAAAGAGTGACGACAGGCGAAGATGAAGGGCTGGGGAAAATGAAAAGCAAACCCCATAAAGAACAATGTTCATGCATCATTGGATAAGTTTCTAGATAAATCCTAAGAAAATAGAAGAGTATCTTTGGAAAAAAATAAGAAGCAAAAGGGAGAAGAGGAAAAGCAATAAAAAAGACTAAGGGGAAAACAGCACAAAAGGCGACAGAAACAACTGAAGCAAAAATAACTCTACAAATAGACGAAGGTTAAGGAATTCTAAGAAGACCTTTGATAAGAAGCTAAATGCGAGAATGGAACTACACAACAGGAGAAGAACGAAGTTAAAGGGTTGAGTAACCTAAACAAATCATGGCAAGACGAATAAAGCACTTTATGCAAAAGATACAAGTGCAAGAAGGAGAAGCAAAAGAAGAAAAGGCACAAATGGAAAATTAATAGCAGAACTAACCTGACCAGCTACAAGAATCATCGAAGATAGAAGAACTGCACAGCTTTGCGGAAAAACAAAATGCGAGAACAAAGGGTATCAGAGAAAGTACAAGAGGAGGATGACAAGTAAGGCTAATCTGAAAAGTAGTAAGTTATTAGAATTTAGATAATAATTAATGTGCAAAAACCTTAAAATGCAGAAGATTACTTTAAAAGCTACAACTGAGAATCAAGTAGAAAACCGAAGGACAAACATGACAAACAAGTGGGAATCAAAAAAGATAAAATGAAGAGCAACAGAAATCACCGAAGTCAAAAGAACTTCGACAATAAATGAAGATTAAGAAATCCTAAGAAGAAGGAAAGAGTACCTTCTGTATAAGTTAAAGGTAGGACGAAACAGAATAGTAGGAGAAGAAGAACAAGAAAAGGAGTAAGAGAAATATGAAGATCATAGAAAACCTAAGGAATAACAGGAATTATAAAAGTTACAACAGCTTCAATGAAGGTGAGGAAATCCTAAAATCATGGAAAGACTACTTTGCGAAGAAGCCAAGCTCAGAAGAAGTTGAGAAGCATAAGAAGAAGAAAAAAGGAGAAGTAAAGATAAAAAGAAGGATAAACGGGATTGATAATAAATATAACCAGACTAACAATCCTCTTTATCCTTCTTTTCTCTCTTCTTCTTCTCCATGTTTTTAGGATTTCACACCTTCATGTATCGCTGAAGCTGTTCTAACCTAACTTTTATAGTTCCTGTTATTCCTTAGGTTATCTATGCTCTTCATCCTTGTCTTGCTCCTTCTTTGTTCTTCTTCTCACACTGCTGTTTCTTGCTACCTTATATAGAAGGTACTCTCTCCTTCTTGTTGGGATTTCTTCATTGTTATTGTCGAAGTTCTTTCAACTTCTAAGGTTCCTGTTGCTTTTCACTTTATCTTCTTTGTTAATCACTTGTTTGTCATGTTTCTCAAAGTAGTCTTCTCAATTTAAGGGTTTCTGCACCTTAATCATTACTGAAATTCTAATAACTTACTACTCCTCGGGTTAGGTTTGCTTGTCATCCTCCTCTTGTACTTTTTCTGATGTCCTGTTTCGTTTGTTTTTCATGCAGTTGTTCCAACTTCGATGATTCTTGTTGCTGGACAAGTTTGTTCCGCTGATTCTCCTTTCGTTTCTTTACTTTTTTTCCTTCTACTACTTCTTGGTTTTTTCGCACATGTAATGCTTTACTCCTCTACCGCCAGAATTCCTTTAACTTTGAACTTACTTACTTCTTCATCTGTCTCCTGCTGTGTAGTTACCTTCTCGCATTTAAGTTCTTGTCAAAGGTAATCTTCTTAGAATTTCTTCAGTGGTTCCTATCGCCTTTCGTGTTATTTTCCCTTTCGTCTTTTTTATTACTCTTCTTCTTCTCCTTTTCACTTCTTAATTTATCTCATATCTTAATTTTTTTTAAAATACTCTATTTATCCAGAAAGTTATCCAGTGATACATGAATATTGTTCATTATGCGGCTTTTCCTTTCATCTTCCCCAGCCCTTCATCATCTCAAGTCGTCACTCCTTCGATTCTTACTTATTCATATTCTCTATTCCTTTTCGTTGTTTCTGTCTTTTTTGTATCTATCGTTCGCAGTGCTATACTATTTGCAAATGGTTATTTTCTCAAAAACACATTGTAATATTTACCAATCGCGGTTGTATCAAGACTGAACTCTGAAAGTCTCTGAAAAAGTGAAAGGAGTTTTGTTTTACATTGGTCTAATTAAACCAAGTCTAACCTAACTTCGAAATTCCTCATAAACGGATGTACCTATTACCTAAATAAATGCAAAACAATGTTGTTTCTTGTAAT
Source organism: Melanotus villosus (assembly GCA_963082815.1). Taxonomy (NCBI): domain Eukaryota; kingdom Metazoa; phylum Arthropoda; class Insecta; order Coleoptera; family Elateridae; genus Melanotus; species Melanotus villosus. The sequence goes on from OY720425.1 coordinate 45,075,918, forward strand.
ACTTGAAGCATAAATAAGGAAACTAAATGTAATTTACTGACTAATTTAGTTTGGAATATTTTAAAGTTCAGTGTTTGTTTATTTTATTTGTATTATTCATCCACCATCCACATCACTCACCTCTTAAAAATGTTAAGGACTAATTCACACTTGATGGAGTGCCATGCTAGTGATGGGTCTGTCCTATTGAACATGCATCACGCTCCATCAGCTTCCATGTATAATGTATACTGATTGATTCAGTTCTTTTACTACGGAATATCTCTTACTTTCTCTCATATTAATTTATTTTAGAGCATAAATAAACAAGTGCTATTGAATGACTGATGTGATATAAAAATACTGTTACTAACCCGAAAACTCGTAATAAAACGTTTCAGCTCAAAATATCTTAGATAACAATAAAATTGAAACTCCAAAATGTGTAAAGGAGACATGGCATTGTGTAAAAAATTATTATTTTAATCTGTAAGAATAAAAGATTCGCTTGCTTCATTCTTCAGACAAGCCTTTACAAATGACTCCTGACATTAGCCTATGCCACAGTATCAAGTTTAATAATTAAATGAATTAATAAGTAGCCACCAAGGGAATGATCCATAGATATGTACGTTAGTTATGAATTATTGATTTTTCCCTACGTTTTATTACCTTTTAATTACGAACTTTCATTATTGTTTTATTATAAAGGTGTTTCATATATTTCCGCTTGAAGTAAAGTTCGGAAAAATTCATATTCGGGAACTCTACTACCACCATCTAACCGTGTAAATACGTATTAGAATTGCTTTACTATATTTTTTTATATTTTTTGAAAATACATTGTTGAATATAATAAATAAATAAAAAATTTTACATCACAGCAGGAATAAACGAACTACCTTTTTAAAATTCGATGACGTAAAAGATGAACCTTGCATTTTCCATCCATCCATTTAAAAATAACCCAACTAACGTGACAGCTAAAGCCATCATTTTTTAATGGAAATCCTCTATTCCATTAATAATAAATTAGCTTCAACGCAAAGTACTAGACCTACATAAACAAGAATGGTTTTGTTCAATGCAACAGCGACTGTTATCAAGAAACTCAATGCCATGTATAATTATAAACCTAAGTAATATTAATAAGGGTACGTACACCCTACTTATAAATAACGGGGAAAATTTTTAAATGGAAATTTTCCAACTGTAGAAATAAATAGGACAAGGTAATATGAATTACTGCAAGTGTTATTGAATATTGATTTCGTGTTGAGAGAAACCACAGAAAAATTATTCAGAATTTGGTCAAATCGTTCCTAACTTTATTTAATTGTTAACTCGTAGCGATTATTATTTAAATTTGAACCAACCAAACTCCATTATTTATCTGCTTCCTCGTATACAAACCTCAAAGATTTCCACGAATATACACAAATACAGTTTTCCAAAGGCACGAAAATATTGAGGGTATTGTTAAGTAAATTCAATTTAAATGCCAGTTCAAATAATAATTAACGAATATTAGTAAAAGTTTCGTAATGTTCCTGCCAGGCTGATGAAATGGATTATCGCTTAACTTTATATATCTATGTGACAGCATGGAATTTAGTCTATTAACATGCGCCATTTAATTTCTCAGGATTCGATTTACAGATTTATATCAAAACTAATTGCGGTCCATTATTGAATGTTGGATCTTTACGTATTCAGAATTGTTACAATGGCAAATTCCGAATATTAATTCTATGGGTTTGAATCTAATTCGATTGGTTCTGCCTATAAACTGTGCTGCGTAATTTCACTAATTGTTAGGCTGTGAACTAGAAAAGGCTTTTATTTCGGTTTTTTCTCCAGCCACAAATTTTCTTATAGCATCATCAACATCTCTGAATGCTATGGAAACAAAACGAATGTTTGGTTTCTACCACAAAATATTATAAATAAACAAATGGAAATATCACGATATTGTAGATATTCCGTTATTTATTCTATTTGTTTACATTGCACACTCGAAACAATCTTTCCTTACTCATTCAGACACGAGTTTCTATTATTTTATTTCTTGCCCATACTTCATGTTAAACATCCCTTTTCAAAACTAAAAATCGTGTTGTTTTCTAAATTTCTTTATATAGGAAAGTTTAAAAGGCTCACACAAAATGGGTTAAAACGTTTCAGAATACAAGCACACTCCACATTTAGCCCTGAAAGGCCACATCACATGTCCTAATTGATTTGCTAGGAGCTATTGATAGATACAGTCCGTCCTTGAGTTGGATCGAAATGTCAGTCATTTAGTTTATTATCAGGAACAGTAGATACTTCCATAATCATTCTTGTTGTTATCAATGGGGAGTATCTCAAAGTACAACATACAATTATTCATTTACAGAAGGGCGTATATTTATAACACACTTACACTTAATGGGTTATTCAGGACGATTTCCGACTTTTACATTTAATGATTTAATTTTAGGAACACTGAAGGGCCAAATTTTCCAAAAACAATATTCACTTGAGGCGCATCCTGCTAAAAAATCAAATAGGTACTTGGAAAGATACATTTAGCGATTAATTCAGTTCAAGCCTCACTGAAGGGTAATCTTCAACCTGTCAGTTTGTTAACTTCATTCAGTAAGTAACAAACATAAGTAACAGGTGTAACAGAAAAGCAAATCGAAAACATTCGTGTGATTCGTGACTAGATTCTTGACAGATAATGCTTTCGCATGACGTGTAACTTGAAACAAACATGCGGGCAACAGGTTAAAGTACACCAAGTAGGCGTTGAAAACTGGAGTCCTTAGCACTTTAAGAAACCACTTTGTATTACTGATTCTTGTCGAAAAATCATCGATAAAGCAAGTCAGAAATTTCAGATGACATTTGGACTCGTTCAAGTAACAAACCTGTTGGTCCAATTTAATAATTTTAAATACAGAGTGTGTCAAAATGCGACTGACAAATTAATAATCGTAACAGAGAATGTCAAGGAGCAACTACGCCAGAAATATCAAAGGAAGTCCTTGAAAATGTCTTGAAAGAGACTTGAACAAGACACTTAAGTAAAGTTGTAGCAATAATTTGAGTCATAATCCTGGATCCTAAGTTGATTGCTTCGGATTTACCCTAACCGGCCTAACCCTTCTAATTTCCTACTTAGCCGTCATGAAAGAGGTACTTCGTGAGTACAAGCAATTAAAGATTTTATACAAAGAAATCAGAATTTGTTTAAATCCCACCTTTCTTCAAATCGTAAATTAAAATTAGAAATACGTTTTTCAGCAAGAATTTATTATCTCCCATACACCATTAGAAAATATCACTGTACGAGGATTGTTCAATAGAATTTTTTGATTTCCAAGATGTACTGCTCTTAGATTTGAAAGAAGTTGGTGTCAGCACCAATGCACCATAAACTGTTTACGTGCCAGCATCAAGAATAGAACGTCTCGGGAACCTGCTGCACGATAAGGCTCGCCCTCATGTAGCTCAAAAATTGTTCAAGATCTGCTTGATCACATACGTTGGGAAGTCTTACAACATCCATTTACAGTTCCGACTTGTTCCCGTGCGATTTCCATGTGTTTGATCCGTTAAAACAATCGCTAAAAGAGCGGCAGTTCAATTCAGATGCTGAGGTAGAGTTTGCTGTTGCAAACGGCCATAGGAATTTTGCCAACAGATAATCTATAGATTAGTATACCAGTGGGTCTCAGGCCTTAATGTTAATGGAGATTTCTTTTAAATTCATTGAATAAAAATTGCTTTATGGCCTCTAAACGTGTTTCTATTGATATCCTTAGTGTAAACCCAACAATTATCGCATTAAATAATGAGTTTCTCCTTTTAATAACTAAACAGGCAAGCTCACGACTTCACATATGTATATTAAAATAAGACAAGGCTTAACTGATTAGTCGCTTCCTTTATGATGCAACAGCTAATAAATATTTGAAATCCTTTCAAGGATGAACGAATATCCTTAAAAGTTCGAGGCATTCTAAAGTGATATTGATATCGTAACTTAAATATACTGGCAACCTTCCAACAAAATTTATGAATGCTACACAGCGAACATTTATCTAAAATTACTTTTTTATTCAGGAAAAATCGGAAATTATGCTAGTTCTATAATATAACACCCATCTTGTCAGTTTCAGCTTTTTTTAAGGCTCGGTTCATTTGCAAATGTAGAACTTATGGCAAAGTATTTTAGGATAGAATTAATATGAAATATTTGCTAAAGCCATTTGTACTGACTCTTTAGTTTGAGTCAAATGTAATAAATGTAACATTACATTACATTAACAAGGTTTCCGATAAGAAATATCAGCATATTAAAATTTGCAAATAGAAAACTCTTCCTCTGATAAATTTCCTTCCTTGGTAACCCTTATTAACACAATAATTTCTATCTATCTTTCTTCTTTCTTTATTGACCCATCATGTCCCTGTACATATAGGGCGAAAGCTTCTTCCACTTTTTTTGATAATATTCTAAAATAGTATATTAAATGTATATTAAATGTAAAAGTCGGCCTTTAAACAAAGCTTAAGATTTTAAATACATTCGGCCCAAACAGCACATAACAAAACGTTTCAACAACATCCAATATTGTCAAGAAAAACCCAGAACGTAAACAAAACACACGCCATATTTGTACTTGATTGACACATAAAAATGCCACATAAAAGTGAGTACTTTAAAAACGTACCACCTCGGTTTCTACTGATAGTACATAGTTTGAAGGACACTTGAAACATTAAATATTTGATTGGTTTCAAATCGATCGCAGGTCAGTAATGATTTATTAAACATGAAATAACGGTCTGGCTCAGCCTTGACATCATAAACAAAAGAAATAGTAACTCCAAAACACATTACTGTTACAATATCAATTTGTACAATACTAATGGACTACTAAATATATTCGGTACTTTCAAAAGTATGAAAAGACCTAATTAAATCTAATGTTCAGTTAAAACGCCATTAAAAATAATAATCGTGCATTAGCACTATGCTATAAGATCTCGTTAGGCTTTACTTAAGCGACACCTTTTTAACAACAAAATTATTCTTTTCTCTTCCACGACACACTGATAATAAATAGTGGGACTATGAAATTTTGAAGTCAAATCCATTTCAACACCGCCAAACGTTAAACCATTCATTTCCGGTTGTATTGCTTGTGGTGTTATAATTCAGACAAACTCAAAATTTCACAGCCACCCCTTATAAATTTACGTTTTGATCATAATACATAATTATTCAAAGAATACAAACAAAGCTACCCTTTAAAGGTCAAGTTTGGGAAAATAAGGCGAAATCTATAAAATTTCAGGACTAACTCAAAAGGTAACAATGACTAAATGTTGAAAACATAATAAGAATAGATCGATGCAATATCATGACGTAAACGTATAAGAACTTCAAGCCAACAGGCAGGAAAAAACCAGAATTAAATGTCTGTAACAAATACTTACACAAAATAACATTTAGAGAATTGATTTCCAGCCTACACAACCAACACATATGTGAATTGAATATAAAACTACTCAATAATGTAAGGATACACCAAAGAACAGGATATTAAGAAATAGCAAATAATTCCCGAAACATACGCTGAATACAAAAGCGTTGGAAAAAGGATTGAAAAAATGTTTAGAAAAACTGACTGAAAACGCTTTAATCGGTTTCATCAAGTAGATGAAGTACAAAACAAATAGACGACCATAACGGTTCAGAAAAAAACAAAGATACGTTAGTAAATCCAAACACTTACTCCGACATAGAAAAAATAAGGCCAAAGCGAAGCGTAGAAGTAAAAACGAATATAGTAGAATAGAAAAAGAATAAAGAAATTTAAACAAATAAACTATTATAAAATATAAATGACGTACAAGAATTCGACCGACAGACTTTTAGAGAAGATACAGCGTAAGAAAAGGGGAAATTTTTATAACTAAAAGACAACCACGCCAAAGGGGCGACAGCCTTCTCGAACTGGCGTGCCCTTTACAGGGCGTTACTGGTAGCCTACAGACATAGAGGACCTATGCTTTACGTTGGCTCCGAACCACGGACACTTCTACTCCAAAGAAGACTTACTAGGCAGAGATACCTCGGTGGTTTGCCATTGCCTTTAGAAGGAAGCGGTAGGGTGTTTTCGGTGTATGCCTGGCCCTGGAAATCGAACCCGGGACAATCCCAGTGGTCAGGCGCACGCTGAAGCAACTAAGACACCGGCAGAGGGGGCACAGTAACTTCTTGAAAATACCTTAAACTACGCATCCAGTTATTCTTACTTAATAACATCTGTGATAATTATTTGAGTACGACAGTACGAGCATCTCACGAATGCAATCATACATTTTAAACTGATATTTAATTTGTTGTTCCAAGGAGTAACTTTTGCAAATCAAACCCGAATCGGACACTCTATCACCTAAAAACGCCTTACCGGAACGTTTATGGCGAAACAGTGCCAAAAGAAGAGCGAGAAGAAGTAGAAAAAAGGAGAATAAGAACAATGAGAAGAAAGAGAAAATACAGGGCAGAATCTGAGCAAACTGGAAATTATTAAGGCTGGTGTAGCCCTACTCAAGACCGTCGTGCGTGGTGAAAAACCACATCCTACACGAGGTACCCCTATTAATCTGAACACGACGGATCTAGACCAGAGAAGCTTGACAAAAAATCCCTTAGTACCCTCAATTGAAGAAAAATTTATAATATTCGAAAGTTCTACAAGAGCCTCGGAACGAAGGATGGATGACACTAGGCTTCCTAAACATGCAAAAGACGGGAAGTCGGTCGCCCTAGAAGGAGGTGAAACGTAGAACCGGAACAGGTCTTAAGGCCTAATCCATGAAGATGATGATGATGCCGCCTTTGTTCACTTACAACTGAACGAGGGTTGAAAAGAAGAAGAAAAATAAAATACGAGACGACGAATAAGACAATTGGAACAAAGGATTGGAAGTTTTCGATAGTTGCGATATATAGATCACCAGATGGAAATGTTAATGTTTTTCTGGATAAGTTATGGATCTAATATTAAGAGATAGTTTTCGTAAAACTGATCAGGTAGTTTTAACGGGGGACTGGAATATTGAGAACTCTAGTGACTCTAAGCATGCACGCGCGAAAAACCTTTTAAGGGACATTTTGGAAAGTTATGACAAACATGCTTTCTTTAGTTATTACACCTACTAGGATATGTAAAACTACGGCAAGAACTCTTGATTATGTCGCAACTAATATTAACCCCGAATTTTGTGACATTAAAGTTTGTGATCCTGGTTTTTCTGATCATTGGACTCAAATTTTAACGTTCATATTCGTAAAAGCGCTTTGTAAAGCGAATAGTATACAAAACCCAGTACGGACAAGAAGGACTGATATTCAGTCTCTTGAACAGCCGTACTTGTGTTTAAGTCTTGTTGACTGGACTTTGTGTACCTTTTTAAAAGATGTAGACGAACAGTTTAATACTTTTATGAATTTCTTTAATTATCATTTCGAGCTTGCCTGTCCAAAATCGAAATAGTCATAGGGAATGGGTGAACGGAGATATCATAAAAATCAGAGATGCTGTTAATCACTGGGCTAATTTATATAATTTATTTAGGACCGATAATTTAAGGATCCAATACCTAAATGTAAAAAAGGAATACAGAAAATTAATTAACTACACATTTTCGTAATCGTAAACCAGTATCTACCTCGAACTTGACAATTAATACACACAATCTTTCTAATAGTACAACTGTTAGATTACTGGGTCTTACTCTAGATGAGAACATTAAATGGAAGGTACACCTTGACGCTGTATGTAAGCAACTCAATAGTTCTTTCTTTGCTATTAAATCGCTAAAAAATAATCTTTCTAGTAAGGCTCTTCTGAATATTTATTATGGCTTGGTTTATCCTGATCTTGTTCATAATCTTATTATCTGGGGTAATTCTGTGTCCTCCGACAGAATATTTATAAATCAAAAACGCATAATAAGACTGATTTTTAATTTAAACTCTCTAGAATCATGTAAGGTGGAATCAGGCAAGTCGGCCACCGGGGAGAGTTGGCCACCCCCTGTTCTTTATGAAACCGTACATAAAAAGATTGTTTTTTTTACGGCTGACAACGATTTTGATCTTATTTTCTCCCGCGCAAATATGTAGGTTGGCAAAACTGTAAGGTTATGTTAACTGTCAGCTACCTAACACCGCCATCACATTCTGACGCGTGCAACTTTGTGCTTGGTTTTGTACAAAAATAAATTAGAATATTAAAAAATTTGATGTGTATGTTGGACCCCATTTTAAAGGTAAGTATTTGAAATATATTAAATTTATATAACATTTGGGTACAGAAACAATGTTTTAATATTTTAAGGGTATGTAGTGGGTGGCCAACTTTCCCCAAAAATTTTGGGTTTTGGGGAAAGTCGGCCACTGTGTCACTGGTAAGTTGGCCATAGGGTCTGACTTACCCAAGTTTTCTTTTGTTTTTAGGACAATGGGGCGGACATACCTTCGAAAGACCAAACGAGGTGCTGATGGCGGTCGTTATACCTCAGAAGCTTTGGCCAAAGCAATAGAAGACGTTAAAAATCAAAAAAGATCATATTTTGTTAAATTTGGCATATTAACATTAACTTCACTTTATATTTACAAATGTAGTGTACATGTTTTTAAAATTTTTTCTGTATTTGTTAAGAATGCTGATATACATTTGCATGATACCAGGTTTAAGGAGAATATTGTATTATGTAAACATAACTCTACTTTATATGAAAGAGGTCCTTTTTATGCCTGCAGCAAAATTTGCCTTCCTCTTTAAAATCGAGTAATACCTTGTTTATTTTTAAAAACAAACTGAAATCCTTTTTGGAAGAAAACTGTTTTTATTCAATGAAGGAACTCTTTTACCATAATAGTACCTAGGTATCTACTTTTAAGGTCTCTTTTTGCTGTTGCAAATTTTTGTTATTTTTTTATATATTACTATCTTTCAATGTAATTGTTCTTCTGACATGGCCATAAAATGTATGTATTTTCTTACTGGCTGAAATAAATATTATTATTATTATTATTATCATTATTAATTAATTACTTCGCAGAAAGGTGGAAGGAAAATGAATTCGAAGACTTCCACGGTCAGTGTCAAAATTAAAAGAACGTCTTCCGTATTGGGGTTGTGTCATTGTTGAGAAAGAAGTACTCAACTATTCGTCCACTTTCTTAAGGGCTTTTCATTAGGAGGACTAAAAGAGTACGGTAACTCAACGTGTAAACCACGCCAGAGGCGAAACCCTTCTGAATCATTGGATTCCTCCTTCATAACAATGACATGGTCCCAAGCCGGAAAACGTTTTTTTAACAAAGGTAGAGGGGCAACAAATAAGCAAAGAAAGCGAAAAAATAAATTATAAGAAGACGAAATACAAAAAAATACATCAGAAAATGATTGATGGGATATTCTGACCAACTCAACTGAGCAAACAAGATAGAATAATGGGGAAAAAATAAGGTGAAGCAAAGGACGGATAAAAAGAAAGAAACGGAAAAGGGCGGAGATAATTAGAAAAAGTTGTAAAAGCGAGAGATGAAGAAGGAGAAATAATAGAGTTTAACATCGAAAAAGTTTGAAATCATTGGGCAGTGCCTTTGTCCAAGTATGAACGAATAAGGATTAAAAATAAGAAGAAAACAAAATAATAAAATGACGAATAAGGCAAAGTAGAACAGTGACAATGACAGTAAGAAGAACGGCAATTAGTAAAAACTACCAAACAGTCAAAAAAGAAGAGCTAATTTGGAAGAAAATGAGATACAAAAAACCATAAAAAAAGTAGCAAAGGAATACTTAAAAGAGTAACAGACGAGCTGGGAGAATAAGATGAAAAATAATGCAAAGAATGGGAAGGATGAATCAAAAAGAAGGTAGAAAATAGAGAATAAGAATACTAAAATCAAGCTCAAAACTACGAAAACTAAAAATTATTAGAGAAAGTCTCGGACGAGAATTGGAAAGAAAAGTCAAGTAAAACAAAACGATGGAAAGCTATTGGGAAGAAAGTATCAAGTACTTCGGCTAGTAAACGGATAATAAACACATAATGAAAGAAAAAACAAAACTACAAGACGGAGATAAGTAAATAAAGTGGAGAAGAAACAAAAAGTAATTACCAGGCTAATCTAATCAACTGGGCAAAGAAGATGTGGTGGATGTGGAAATAGTAAAAAGAAAGCAAAGAATGAAAAAATGAAAGAAGGCGACAACTGAAAAGAGGGATTCCACAGAGACAAAAAGAGTGAGAAAAAATAGAAGAAAAAATAAATATATTGAAAAAGTGGGGACAAAGAAAAAAACAATCTAATATAACAGCAAAAACGAAGCTATGAATCCATACAAGAAAATCATTCACTGAAAAAAGGGACATTCGTTTATCGTTACACAAATACAAACAGTTACATGTTTACCTTCATAAATAAATAACAAAAAAATAAATCAGTAAGATGCGAATTACGACGATATCTAACAAAAAGCCAACTTTACAGCTTGATATTTTTCAAACAACATAAAATAAAAGGTAATTACGATAATATTAGCATTAAATTTTCCTGATTTTAGGTTACGCGGGGCAAATTAGATGTACTACTCGTACCTAAGTGGAAATACCACCCACTTAAATTGATTCTCATCTGCACAAGAGGAAAGTCCTTCGCGTATAAAATCAGCTGCATACTGGCAGATGAGCCCTCTTCGCTTTTGCCATCATAAATAGAATACTGGATGTCAAATATCCGCAAATTTTTAATCGAATTATTTCAGCGGTTCTTAAACGTTTGTCAAGGACGTTTCCTTTGAAATCTTGAATAAAAATTTTCTTAATAAAAAGAATAAAAATCAAGTAGGCACTACATTCTATTATTTTTTCTTTACTTTTACTATTCTTAGAAAGTTTGTAATTATTCTAAGCCGCCCCCTAGCATTGGGATTGGGGCCATATCGATGGATGAGAACTACCAAATTATTTACATGATGTGTATTTAAAAATTAAGCAATTAACATTCAGCTTCGTGTAAATGTAAGTAATCACAAAACAAACTTCAATTCATCATCCTCTCAGGCTTCAACTTAGAAACGGAAAACTGCAAAACATGTGTCAAAAAATATACGTTTAACTGTCAATGTGAAATTTCGGGCTTTAAAAGGAATATTGAAACGTCTTTAACATGAAATCTCTTAGGACTAGAAAAAAAATGACAAGTTAATCGGGAACGATAGCTGAAATGTGTCGATTTATGTTTAATTCAAAGTTGGGAAAACATTTTGTTTGAAAGGAACCAAATTACATGCCTGCTTGAAAAGAGGACTGTAAAACATAATATCGAAATCTTCATAATTTTGTTGCTATATGGGGTTCTTTCTATAAATAAACATTGTCTTCCCACACGCATGGAGGCTTGAAATACGAGTAGGTGAATTATAAAAAATTAGTTCACCTCTTAAATAAATTAAGAAATTAAGCTTAAATTAATCTTAATTTTATAAGGTTGTGCAGTTGGCTAAAACTATTATTTTACGTAAATCTTCGTAGATTATCACACACCCCAGTGAATTTTAATGGGATAACATACAAAACATAATTAAGTTTTCAAAATTAGTAGGCCTTTTGTTAATCAAACAACTAATTTCGTAAATGCTCTTTAATGCTATAGAATTTGCTGTTAAGGGATATCTACCTTGTTATTAACTGGAGATATAAAATTGCCAATTTTATCATTCGTTTATGAGGCTGGTAATAAATGTTTTGGCGAATTTAGGTCGAAAATTGATGCATCGATTTTGAACAAATCCTTTAATTTAAAACTATTAATTATTTTAAGAAATTAGGTCGTAACTAAAGATGATTTTATTATTTTTGACTTAGTGCCCGTCATAAGAGGGAAAAGAGAAAGGATACGAAGAAGAAGATTCTCACTTATAATCCGTCGGAAATTTGTACAAAATTAACCTAGGGCACCTACGGTACTTTCAAATTTACTACGAAGACCAACTTACCGCATTCATACGAATGTAAATGCAGCAAATAAAAAGAATAACGGCACTAAATTTTGTTCCAAGTGAAACACTGCAACCAAATTAAATTTCTTCTAGCCTCGCCGCTAAGCATTTAAAGGTGCAGGTTTAAACACCCTGAAATTTTTCTATTTTTCAGCTTCTTCCTGGAAATTTATTTGCGAATGGACAAATTTATGATGCTACAATACATGCCTTTAATAAGTGCTTGAAAGTGCTTTGAACTTTTTTGTACGTTTATTTATTAGAGTGCACCAAATAAGCTTGTTTCTCAAAGAAAGGTTTTCCTAGCAACAGAAATTTATTTCCAGCTTTAATACTACGTAACTTATTGATTGTTTTATTTTAAATATTAATTATTTGCAGCTCAACTCAACAAAATTAATAATTTTAAAAGAAAACAATAATGTGTTCTATAAAAAAAACTTGTCTTTTGTCTCAAATCGTCTGGGGTATTAGGTAAAAAACAGAAAAAGCAGTCATTTACACATCAGGGGAGGTAAGTACAGAAACAAATCATTTAAACCCCTTATTATGTACAATACTTTTTTACTACTATACATATATGCCCTTAAGAACTTTAATAACTTGACATCAAAAACGAAAGCTTAGGTTTGTCACCTTCCTAGGGAGGCAAATCCACCGTCATAATAACCGATGAGCCTACCCCCTTCAAATATGATGGTAAATGCAACTTATCAAAACGTTTAGTAATAATAACAACATACTACCAAATGACTGTATAATTTATTAAATTTTGCTAGAGTACAATCAGCCAAACCCCTATAATAGAAAAAGGATTGAAAACAAGACCACCAAATAGGGAACTAAGAAATTGAAACAAGCAAAAAACCGAAACTGGCACTTCAGGACAGAAAGGTTAAGGCCTAGGAGGATCAACTAGTAAAAAATTCATAGTTTTTGCGAATTTGGCCAAATGAAGCCATCAATTTATTTTGCTTAAATATTTTTAAATTAAAAACGAGAAAAGTAAAAGTTTTAAGATACATACAGAAAAAAGTAATTAGGACTAAGTAAGTATAAGTAGCACTAAGAAATCGCAATAATTATGTAGGTAGAAGCCATTTTTTATGATGACAAATAAATTTGGATATACAACTTCAAAACGTTCACGAAATGTAACAAACAATTTAAGTTATTTTTGAAAGGCTAATAACCTTCCTAATCATAAACTAATTCTTGCTTACTTGCTTTAAACAAAAGGTTTGTGCAGAATAAAAAGAACTTCTTTTGATATAATGAAAAGCACAAACAAATAAATTGTAATGAATGAACATTATTAACCTTTAATTAGCTATAGTCCTCCCGCAAACAATGCGAAGTTGTAAATCAAAATTAAAAGAAATAGTAATATTTAGTTTTAAAAATTTTACGGTTTAAGTAGCAAATGACAATAGAAAGCCCTTGTAGTAATCCGCTTACCTTCTGCTACCTGGCTTCGCATCGTTTGCGGACGGACTATAAGTAACACTTTCTACTAAAAAAGAATTTGAACTTTTATAGCACTGAGTCACTTAAATAGCACATTCTGTATATTTCTAGCCATTTTATGAACTTGCGTTGTGACGAATCGTGTTAAATACCCACGAAAAAGTAAAAAAAATCCAGTTACATCGAGTTGATATTCAATTTTTTATATGTAATTTCAAGGCTATCACATTCATTATTTAAGAAAATTGGTTTTTAGTCTGGACTTTAAGCCTAAAAAGCGAAAAGGTCGGAATATAGGAAATTTCGGACATAAGAAAGAAAAAACGAAATCGCCCCTTTGTCGTCAAGCTCTTAAGACTAATCTAAACTAATGACGAACATGAACTCTTAAGTAGACATCAACTTACTACTGTAAGCCCATCTTTTAGAATAAAACGAGGGAGCATGGCCGGCAACATGGAGAGTTGAGTGCCTCCTAAAGTCGCTCTAGCTAGACAAACACCTACTTTCCGTACTCTAATTTTCAGTTACTGGGTAGGCCACTCGCCGAGCATGCGACTGGGGTTTAACCCCGAGACCATTCGCGCTGTAGTAAAATTCCTTAACCGCTCAGATGACTATTAAACATTAATTTAACGAAATATTTTATGCAATTTCGAATAAATTATTCTATGAACTATGGGAATTTCTAAAATTTTGAAGATAATAAAATACAAAAGGCATAACCGTAATTATAAATAATTAAATAATTCAAAGAAAAACGGATTATAACTAATTATTATAATCACCACCTGAATTGGTAAGGAATCGAACACAGAACTTCCTTAAATATTTCTCGTAATTATAAATACAGGATGATAGAACAACTTTTCTCAATAACCCATGTGTTATCATTAATTAATAGACTTAATGAAACGAAATCAAAACATATTCAGTACTTAAAAATATATCCCCATGCATCAGCTACAACATAAAAAGGAATCTTTTAGTTTTCTAACAAAGCAGCTATTTCAAGGGAGTCGTTTACGGTTTATTACCACTATCATACTAAACGAACACCTATGTGTCTTTGTTTGAGTGGGTTTTACTCACAGAATGCACACATCCTGAGTAACCAACACATTTCAAGTTAATACGTGCGTATAAACATCCATACTATAGAAGACTTGTTGGTACGTTTCCATCTTTCCATGCTTATCATACGGGTTGATTTATTAATTTTTAACTAAGGCAAAGGGTATTACTAGCTGACCTTTTTCGGTATTAATGTAAGTATCTTTTTTACGCTTTCATTATCTAAGGTCAACACTGTCGTTAAAGCTCCAAATAATTGGAGTAATACACTCGCTTATTATATATGTTTACTCGGCTACTATTTAATCCAAATATTACCAAAACCACAACCATTAATAAACTAATTTATTTAAGTTCTGTTCGGTGTGCCGTGCGCCGTGCTATATGCAATCTAGTATTAAATCCAAGTTAAAAATACATGAGAAATAAATTATTCAATGCACATTAAGCGTACGACTTCAAAAAGACTTATCGAATGTTTCGTGGAAGTAATCGATGGTAATTTAAAAATCTATAAATTATAAATTAAATAAAAAGTGAGATGGTCATTATCGTACGAACTACCGCCTTTAAGAAGTGGTTTATTTATCGAAACCAAAGACAAAGTGATGGATGATGAAAATAAACAGAAATTTAAAAATATCCTCTTCGTTCGCCTGCTGGCATTTTGAACAGCAGATGTGAAAGTTGGGATTTTTTGAGTAAGCAACGTACGCCCTCGGTTTTAGTAAACATTAATTATAATCCCCGGTTATAATAGAAATGCGTGAGCTTGTTAAAATACGTAGAGTTAATGGGAAATATAAAACGCCAACTTACATTTTTCCCTACTTAAAATTGAGGTAAATTAAATTAACCTCAGCAAGCGATGCTGAAAACAAACTAAGCCTGATTCAAAGCCCAATTCAATTACTTTTGCTCATTTATTTGAATGTTTGCTCGGATATTCTACTGATTAATAGTAGTAAAAAAAACAAAAAATTCAAAAGGATGTATAAACATTTATTTACAGTGCGAATTAATATATCTAAGTCTACTACGATCGTGCTTACGTGCAGCAATTAATTAAATTTTGTAAAAATTAATAGTAAAATTTAACATTAAAACATCAATAAAATCCATGCCAAATTAAAGCAAACATCAATCAGAAAACACCAGAACAACGTACCTAAATTTAATTAAATGTATCACAAAAAACACGTGCATTAATCACAAACACTAAAGGTCCAAAACTTCGCGGTGTAACGACGTCGACTGAAAACCCGGCGCCAAAACTGACCATGGTGAAAGTAACTGATTCACCATATCACCTGGTCGCACTCCTAGGCACGTGTCCCCGTGTATTTCTCCGTCTCAAAACGTGCTGCAAGTGTGTCGGTAAGTGAATCATGCAGCAGAAAGCGCGTGCGTCCCCCACTCTGTTGTCCTCACGGGGATGCTTCCAAAAACCACGTGTTCGAAAAGTCCGTCCCGACGCCGGCGATGTTATCGGTTTACTCGCAAATATTGACAGGAAAGATCCAACGGTGTTTTCGTTACGACCATCGAACTTTACAAATGGTATTATAGATCCGGATATGTTACCTTACAAGTTTTATTTGAAAAAAGTCGAAAGAAGCTGAGGAAAATTGAAAAGCTGAAAATCTTTCGGTTTATAAGCTCAACCGTTGCTTTTAATGAAAAAGTAAAGGCAAGGAAATTTTTTTTGATTACATCAATTAAATACCCAAGAAAGCCTTGCACCAAAAATGTGCAAAAAGAAAGCTTATTTTACAATTGAACCGTTTAATTCAAAACAACTGAGATAAGAATCCTGTTTTATATTTTAAATTCAAGAACAACGTATGCTAAGTTAATGCCGAACGCTGGAGTACCACAAGCTTTTAACATAAGTCCTTTACTATTTACCATTTTCATAGACAATTTACTTGATATTCTATCACTTTTTGGCTGTTTCTTTCTACTGGTTATCGAAAAATATATTTTATAATAAACTCCACATACCATTATTTAAAGTATACCTACATAAGTGTAAATTACTGTTCACATTCTTATTTGTCATTGTCTTAGAGACCAAAGAATAAAACGATGAAATAGTATTACCTTTCAGATAGCAGAATTTAAGTTTCTAAGCCAGAAGTTCAGGTTTTAACCTCTGATTTTTCAGTATCTCTTAAACCTTCACGCTGCGCCATCGAAATTCGTACGTCTAGTTTATTACAACTGTTTAATTTTACAAAGTTTCACAGTTCTTGATTTACCTTCGAGTTGTACTCATCGATGCTCTACCAATTGAACTACAGAGGCAAATCACAGAGAGTAGTTATTTCTATTTATGTGCAGTGCGCAACAAACGCTTACAAATTTTCAGGATTTTCCAAAAACTTCTTTAATCGTGCCAAAAATATCAACACTAAAAAAAATTTAATTTTAAATATTTTCGAAACTTTAAACAAATAAAATGGCCTCCTAAGTTTGATCTTGCATTTTCTTTTTAACCGTTAATTTACACAATTTCCTAACTAATTAAAACCACAAAATTTATTTGTGGACTTTAACAATTGAATAAGCAATCGAAGATTGTATTTGCTATTATTTACTCCTTATTCTTTAATAACTACTGTAAATGATATTTCTATTTAACTTTCAAAATTTTCCTTTAATTCTTCAAATTGCTAAACCAAAATTTCAAATGTCTGCCTTTAATCTTTCAGTTTTTGAGGAGATAGGTTGGCTTCATTTATTTATTGTCATCATGGCGGAAAACTAAGTATGCACCTACCTCCCTAAAGAAGTAACACTAAAAACACAACACTAATACTAACCCGATACACTAACTAATTTATTTATAAAGTTTATTTATGTATACTCACCGACGCACTTATATTACACGTGTTCGCACTTGGTCGCGACTGGTAGACTTTGGTGGACTTACTACATTGAGAGCCCAGCAACTTTTACTTTCCTTTTTGATAACTTGGTGAACTTTGTGCAAACTATAGGAGTACACCGTTAGCAAGTATTGCAGGTAAAATCTTGACGAGAATAATAAAAGAAAGAATTAAGGAAGAGCTAGACATCACAATAGAAGAAACATAATATGAATTTCGCAAAGAAAGAAGCCCTCAGGATCCCATATTCATATTAAGACAGATAAGCAAGAATATCACCAGCAAAGAAAGAGAAGTACACTTATGTTTCGTCGATCTAGAGAAAGGGGAATACGATAGAAACTAGAATCACTGACATAATTAAAGCAATGTATGAGGGCAACTCTATTGGCGTCCGAATTCAGAACGAAGAATCAAAGGAATTTCAATAAAAAATTGGTCTAAAATAAGGGTATGTCCTAAGTTCATTACTATTTTTAGTAGTCTTAGACGAAGCAGTAAAGAAAGCTAAGCAAAAAATGAAATTGTTTAAACTTGGAAACTGGAAAATGGTAGCTACACAGACATCGCTGATGACATGGTAATCATAGCAAACACAGAGGATAATTTATAACACAATATAAATGTAATGATTGAGGAACTAAGGAAAACAAATATGAAAATAAAGATAAACAAAGCGTTATTGGTTATATCGGCAGAGGAAAGGACACATAACATCAAAATGCGAATAGAAGGAAAGAAAACAGCAACACATTTCAAATATTTAGGTACGATAAT
Organism: Melanotus villosus; assembly: GCA_963082815.1. Lineage (NCBI taxonomy): Eukaryota > Metazoa > Arthropoda > Insecta > Coleoptera > Elateridae > Melanotus > Melanotus villosus. The sequence goes on from OY720425.1 coordinate 45,094,189, forward strand.
AGAAAACAATGGAAAAATGAGTAAACAGGTCGAAGAAAAAGTTGGTAAAGTTGGACAAGTATTCAATATTATGAAAAATACATTTCTGGGCAAAAGAGAACTACCTAAGAATGTGAAGGCAGAAGTAGTGATACCCACATTGTTATACGGTAGTGAAACTTGGACGTTAACAAAAAAACACAAAAGTAGCATCAATGCCATCGAAATGAGGTTTTTCAGAAAAATTGAAGGAAAAACATGAAAAGATAAAATAAGGAATGAAGTATTCAGAGAAAACTTAAATGTGATGACCGGTTGGAAATAATAATAATAGAAAACTAACTAAGATGGTTGGGACAGATACATAGAATGTCGGACGAAAGACCAACGAAAAGAGTACTTGAAACAAGGGTGCTGGGGAAAAATAAGAGAGGCAAACCAAGGAGGAAGTAAAAAAAGAAGCTGAGGAAAAGGGCATAAGATGGGAGAACATAAGACATGCAGCGCAAGACGGAAAGATGTGGCGGGAGATGTATAAGAAATAAACTCAACTCAATGGGTCTTACACTTCACGGTAAAAAGAACAAGGATTAAGTAAGAAAAAAGAAAACTAGAATTCAATTATGCTATCGTAAGATATTTATGATTTTGGTGACAGTTCATGTCGATAAACAGTGAAACAAATATTAAACATAACGTGGAAGTCAATTGATTTACTCTGTTTCGCATGGTTGCAGGGCCCTAGGTAAGCCAGAGCTGTATTTACATCCTTGGCTATTTATTTTTTGAAATCTAGAAATCTTTATTTTATTAGAAAATTAAAGGCAGAATTAAAAACCTAGCTGTAACATTTTCCTCCTTTACATCGAATTTTCTTGTTAAATCTAAGCAACGATTTTTTTAGCGTAATAAATACCTTTTTAAATATATCAAAACCTTTATTATTTGCCTAAAGATTTCCTATTGAGATGTACCAAAAACACTATCCTGTTAACACAATTTATCAATTTTCATTAGATATCTCAAAACTTTGCTAAGAATTTCCTACATTCGTAACAAGTATTAAAATTGTTCAGTAATTCTGAAAATCATAGTATTTTCTTTATTTTCTGAAAGAAAAACCTGCAGTTTTGAAATGATCTTTATAGCAGCCTTGTATATAAAGTTAAAATTCATGCAGTAAAATGTTTTCTGCAATTTTGGTATTCTAGAGAGATGTTTTTGGATTCATAAAGGTTTTACTGCATCCCTAATTGACATCTCCAAAATTATATTATAAAACGTCGTCTGTTTCATCCTCTACTTTCCCAGTGTTAGTAGTATAACATACTAAAACAACGTTTTCCAGTTGGAACCGTGTTATGGTTGAGAAAGAAGAATTCGACGTTTCACCCATTTTCTTAGGGGGCTTCATCAGAAGGAAAAAGGAGGTACTAAAAGGTAACTGAACGTGTGAACCACGCCAGAGGTTAAACTCTTTTAGTAAGAGGAATAAGGGCACACTAACTCAACTTGTGAACCAAGCCAGAGGCTTGGAAAACTCGTAAAACGTTCTTTTAACAACGACACTGACTGTGGAAATCTTAGAATCCATATACCATACTATCTTACAGGCTCATTTATAAAGACTTTTGGGAGTCTTCTGGATAAAAGAAAATGCAGCAATTTCAAAATATTTTCAGAACTTGCTTAATTCCTTAAAAAATTCATGGATCCCAGCTGATTTTCTAACTTTGAGAAGATTTAAATTAAAATAATATTGAATGCCTCCTCGCTTTTCCAGAGTATTTAATTATCTTATTGACTTTCTAAAAAAGATTATTTCTCCAAGGAACCCTCCAGAAATTTCAATAAATTTGAAGCTGGTTCTGTCCAAAATTTTTGGAAATATTCAGGAATTCATATAAAATTAACTTAACGATATTTGCATTCTTGAAAAAAGTCTCGGGAATTATATAAATTTAGGCGTATTTTTTCTGTGACATACAGAACTATTCAGATGGTACTTTACTTCTTAACGATTATTTGAATTTTTCATCGTTTCTATTGATTCCCTAAGGAACGTTTTAAGAACTTCAATAAGTTATAGGCATCTTCTTTTCTAGATTTTCCAAAATATCCAAGAATATACTAAAAGTTGATGACGTTGCTAAGTTACTTACTTTTGCAACGTTTGGCTGTAATCTTTCATATTCGACAAAGAAAGTAAATATCACTTGCCTGCTTTGGTATGCAAATAAATACAAGGTTTGGCCGCAATAATAATAATACAGGAAACACTGTGCGCGAACCAACAAGTTCAAGTTTAAGGTGAATACACGTAGTATTAGCCCGGAAGGGGGATCTAGTCTTATATAAGGGATTGCTCATGTAGAAGCTCTTCGTGATTAGTGCGACTATCGAACAAACATGTCCTTATGATGTCAGGTCCTTCGTACTAGTGGTGTTTCCTACGATTTGTATGTAAGATTATGTTTTTGTATTTAACTTAAGTTAATTCAGTTGATAGAAAGAGTTGCTAATAGTTTGAATGAAACCCTTTGTTCCGTTTATTAACTTTGATGTATGTACTTGTAGCTTTAACTCTAAATAATATTTTGTAAAACTTAATCAAAGTCGGACAATACATGTTATGTTAGTTGAATCAGACTTTTAATATAAAACCTCTCACATTAAAACCCCCTCGTGGCGTAGCTGGTTAAGCACACCAGCCGTTGGCACTTAAGAATTATCACAAATTCTACTAAATTGTTTTTACCAACTTCTAACATTACTCTTGGTGGTAACCACTACGTTACAATATTTACTTGAAGAAATAATTTATCTATAATAATTACAGTACCTACTGTTGGAAATATTTTTGAAGCTTTTTGAAAATAGGAACAGGGCTTTTATAAATTAACGGGGAGGAATACCTGAATAATAAACAAGAACATAGCGCTGAGGAATTCCAGAAAGAAAATTTCCATCTTCTACAAAAAGTAGGTAGATAATCATATTAATTGCAACCGCAATTCGTCCGGGAAGACCTTCAACCTCAAAAACGAACGACAATTTGGAGAGAGTGAGCACTCTTGTGATGTCAGACCGTCGATTGACGTTGAGAATAATCAGTAATGAGTTTAATTAAATTAAATTAAATAGGGTGGTACATGTGCGACCAGGCAATGCACGCACTTGGATCCTGCACCACGACAACGCCCCATGTCACACGGCAGCCTCTATCAACGAATTTTTTGCAGAAAAAGTATTCCTGTGGTTCGTCAGATTTCAGCCCTTGTGAGTTTTTTTATATCCCCGACTGAAAAACCATTTGTAAAGGCGCTATTTTGGTACCTTGGACAAAATCCAGAAGAGCCTAACCGACGCGTTGGAAAGCATTCCAGCAGAAGCCTCTAGGACTCCTACAAACAATGGAAAAAACGCCACCATCCGCGTGTAGCTGCCAAAAGGAACTACTTTGAAGGGAATAATCTTGATTTGTAAAAAGAATAAAATTCATGATTAAAAGAAAATCAGTCTTATTATTTTTGTGCCAAACCTCGCATTGTGTAAAACAGTATTTGACTCAAAAACCCAAACGGCATTACGCGTTTCTTTAAAAAGGCGTTTAGAAGTACTCAACACGACAATTGCTATAAAAGGAGAACCTTAAATATATCTTTATAGAGAAGACTAGATAACCCAAAAACATGAAGAAAGCTAAAACAAGAAAAATCAGGAACAAAATAATAAAATTAAAACAACACTGTTAAAAAAATGGGAAAACGTTTAAAAACTAACTTAAACAATTAATTTGTAATACGGTACTAACTAAGGGAAAAAATTTTAGCAAAACCCAGTAACAACCTCTACAATAAATTGTCAAATATTTAAAGTCTACCTTCATTAAGCTTAAAATATTTGCCAGCGATATAAGCAAGATTTTGCAAAATTTATCAGCAAAATAGGGATGCGTTTCACAGAGGTAATTTAATAGGAGATGAACTTCATAAAACTTGTAAAAAATGTGGGATGGCGTTTTAAACTTTGCCCTATTAAAATTTAATGAAATTCTAACTCAAAACTTGTAAAACATGAAAGGTTCTACAATTGAAACTATAGCTTACATTAAAGTTACGATCTTGATACTTAATAAAACAGGTTAACAGTTAGAAATTAGAAGATTTAATAAACGTTTTCTGTAGAGGTGATACACGATACGACAAAACAATGTTCGCCATTCTTTGTTATAATATCAAGTTCATTAACTAACCTAGATTTAGGTTTTGTTGCACACTACTCTCAATACAACAAAGTTTTTACGTTCTGTCCAGATTAAAAACATAAAAACGCTCTAAAAATCCACTTCGTGTCATAAAACAAGATTGCTTTTGAAAAATTAGTGCTTTTTGAGTTAATGTTACTGTTTACTACATATTAATTTAATTTTTACAAAGTATTTCTAACGCACATTGCAAATTCCTAAGGAACTTCTACAGATTGAACCGTGACACCACGGGCGGATAGGTAACAGTTTTTCAGGGGCACCAAATCTAACAGACAACCGACACCCCTGTTAATTTTTTTTATTTACTAGAGATGGAGGGCGGCTTAGATGCAAAATGCTCGGGGTCCTGACGGCAACGCTTTACAGAAAAACGAAGCGTAAAAGGATAATAACTACTGTCTATCACATACAAAAATAGTTTAAGAAAAGTTTCTGCCTCATCATATGTCTAACAAAAACAAAACAAAATAGGCACAATCTATGATATCGAACAGTGTTGGTCATGATATCATCTAAATATACTGCGCACCAAGCCATAAAAGCATCCTAAAGGATCTGATTACGTATGTAGGCTTCTTTTTTTTGTACGTTGTTATAAAGGCCCGCTATTGTTAAAGCTTTCGCTCGTGATTGCGTTATCAAACCACGAATAAAAAGACTGACACCAACAATAAGGAAGCCTTTTGTATAATTTTGTTTACATGCGGTATATATAAACACAATACAAATTTTCTTTGGTTATCAATAGAAGGAAAACTGGAATATCAAAATAGTAATATAATTTCTTGGAAAACTAAAACCACGGCCTGTTCGATTTTAATGATAAACGTCGTTATACGGCCTATTAAGTTTTAAATAAAATCAAACTTTGTACTTCATTCATTACCCTCCTGGGTTGAAGCTTAACCAAACAACTGCGAGTTGTCAGCCCACTTAAGCAATTTTTCAAGAAGGTTTTAGAAACGTAAAGGTTGCCTAAAGTAAAAGTTGTTGTAGAAGCCATTAACTATCAAATGATAAAAAATTATCAAAGACAGTGTAGGAGGTGCACCTGGTTGTAATAGTTGACTTCCTCCCTCAAGGGATGCTTTCATAACAATCATTTTCAAAAAGAATACTACAAAAACGAGCAGTTTTAGGGATTTTTGTTTATAAAAGTATTCAATGTAATCAAACAGAAATTCATATTATAAAGAATTTCATTTAAACTGCAATACAGTATGATGAAAACGCAAATTTTCAAACCATTTCTTTCTTAGGACAGGGGCTGAAGAAAATTCTTGAAATGCTCTAAATGAGTTGGAATTCAGTGTCGTATCTAGGGCAGGGCCATAGGGGCACCTGCCCAGGGCGCAAACTCAGATGGGGCGCAAATTCAGACTCTTTCCTCTACTACTAAAAGACTCAAACTGAGTACAAAGTAAAGGTTTCAGGTTTACCGGCGTTGTTCGCTGACATTGCGGTTCGCTGTTCCATGTTATAAATGTTTAGAATTATTTTTTTTATGTCTCTGTTCTCGTTTAGAAATTCTTGACGCGGCTCCTTCGTAGCCTCGTCCATAAACATCTAAACTCGTACTTTAATAAGTCACTTCCCGGACTTGTAACGTAAATTACAATATTTTATAGAATATATTTTTTTATGAAATGAGTCGAGTTGGAGCTGCCGGGGTGAACACACGCGTTTTGGAGACCACTCTCAACGCTTGCTTGATAGAAAGCTAATTTTTACTGGAAAAATAAATCGTATAGCCACCGGCCAATAACAAGGCTCCGCCGCTCCGGTAATTATAATAATAAGTGTAATAATAATAAAACGGGTGAATAAATAAATAAATAAACTAAAAGTGATAGTTCAAGTGTGGTAAACAGGAAGGGTTGTCGAAAACCACACACCACACGCGTGAGAGCACACCGATCATAAATTCTAAAACATATGTATAATATATAGTAGTGCATAAATAGGAAATAGAAATCAAATAAAAACCGAATAATAATAACACCTAGTACTACAACGATTATGTAATAGGCAATAGGCGCATGCAAAGTGTACATACAGGGTGAATAAAAAGTAAGGAACCTCGATGCTGGAGCCTTTATTATTAGTTTTAGAAAAAAAAGTTTTAGATAAAAGGTTTATAACAAATTATTTTCCACAAACTGATGGTTTTAAATATTTTTTTCAAGGTCATACCTTTGCGCTATGACGTCATCTATACTTTTTTTAAATGGCAACCTATATTTATTAAGTCGAAATTTTATAGCATTTTTTTTTCTCTTTGTGACCATCTAAAAATATCATACGGTTGAATAAGCGAAATTTCTAGAAAAATCAAGTTGAATGTTATTCGTACCCGTATTTAATGTACGTACTTTTATCACAAAAATTAAACACATGACTATTAAAAACAAATATAAACAATGTTTAACATTATCATTATTATTATTTTATTATTTGGATACAATTTTTGAGAATAGGTGGATCGGTAGAAGGGGTAGTATCGAATGGCCATCTTAAACGTAAAGTTTACACAAACAGGCCCAGAAATTTAGAAGAGTTAAAAATTCGTATTCGGGAAGAAATACGGGCAATACCAGCCGAAGTAATTCGGAATGTATTACAGGGATTTTCACATCGAATTGGACATTGTCAGATAGCGAACGATTTGAACATCTTCTGTAATAATAGCTATTTATGCAACGAGTTGCAAAATGATGGACTTTTTATCACCAGGCGTGAAATTGTTCGTCGATGCGAAGCCGAGATGAACAACACGCCATGTGATAAAAAGACATGTTTTGCAACGTGTTTCATACAAGATTTTATCCAATTCTGATAACAAAATGTAAATGCCACATCTTCTTAAAAAAGGAGTTGGGTCATCGTGATAAAATGGGAGTGATAAAATGGGAGCATATTTTGTAACTAGTTACAAAATGAACCACTTTTCGCAACTCAAATCATCTTTTTGTAACTAATTACAAAATGGGAGCATATTTTGTAACTAGTTACAAAATGAACCACTTTTCACAACTAAAATCAATGTCGAAATGTTGACATTTCGTAACTGAATTGGATAAAGTAATATTACTCATTGTTTGTATTTGTTTTTAATAGTCATGTGTTTAATTTTTTGGTGATAAAAGTACGTACATTAATTACTGGTACGAATAACATTCAACTTGATTTTTCTAGAAATTTCGCTTATTCAACCGTATGATATTTTTAGATGGTCATAAAGAGAAAAAAAAATGCTATAAAATTTCGACCTAAAAAATATAGGTTGCCATTTAAAAAAAGTATCGATGACGTCATAGCGCAAAGGTATGGCCTTGAAAAAAAATATTTAAAACCATCAGTTTGTGGAAAATAATTTGTTATAAACCTTTTGTCTAAAACTTTTTTTTCTAAAACTAATAATAAAGGCGCTAGAATCGAGGTTCCATACTTTTTATTCACCCTGTATACATAGATCAAAGGCAAGGTTGATAATTAGCAAGTAAGCATAAATACAAGGAATCAGCGTAAACTATAACAGAAGCGGAAACTTATATGTGAGGGAAAACCAAGTAGAAATGCAACTGCAACCGGAAGAAAATATCAAAGTCTTGGCTCCCAAATACGATCATCTGGATCACACCTTCATCCAGCCATGCAAATCAACGCCTACATAGAAGATTTGGGAACAGAAGGATTACAGGTCACACGTGGAAAACAGCACTGGAACAAAACACAGAGCGATCGGATATACTACAACAAACTTGGGCGGAGTGGGCAAGGAACAAAACTAGGATGAAGAGGGAAATGAATCGCATATATGACTCAAGAGAAGAATCTGACAATGAGGAAATAGAAATAGAGGAAGAAGATATAAATATCGAAGAATAATGCAGAAGAAATGTGAAAGAACTTATGTATACAACAATAATAATAAAAATAGAAACAAGGGAACAAGGAATACGTAGGTTATAATAATGATTAGACTTAGCTAGAATAAAGTAACACGTAACGGGGCAGGCATGTCTGCGTTAAGGCGTTTCATGCCATAGACCTTGTAAACTAGCGGTAATACTAGAAATAGTGTAGTATAAGATGGAAAAAACTTGTTTAACCATCTCGGTCATATTTATATTTAACTTCCATTGAATATGTGATCTACTAACTGCCTTGCACTGTAGAAGCGGTGTTCTGTGGCAGGCGTCACAGGCATGCTAACGTTATACAGAGCTCCCAATCCCCACCCATCATTAAAAAAAAACCTTCACACCCTATTGGCATGGGGTGGACCTGGCGTAATTCAGGATTGAGCCACGGGGATCTGCTCGATGTCAATTGATGATGATGATGACGATGAATATATTTTGCTATGAAATGTTTTTATGAAATAAATATTTTTTCTTACATGTTTTTTCCAGATAATCCTACAATCTTTATTAATAAAAAATTTTTGGATAAGAAATAATTATTAAGATCTGGGGTGACGGGGGGCGCAAGGAATCAAGTTTGCCCAGGGCGCAAAATTGCCTAGATACGGCGCTGTTGGAATTACAAATAAAGCATGTCTTAGAAGCCCCAGCGAGAATAGCATAGTGATAGCGAAGTATGAAGAATGGAGCACAAGCACTTAAAACAAAAAGCTATGATTGCATCTATACCAATAAAATAGAACAACATTGTAATCAATCTGCTCCACAAAAAAGGCGACAAAACAGATCTTGAAACCCATAAGCCCATCAGCCTGCTGAACCACCTATACAAACTCTTCACCTGAATTATAACAACGAGACTAAAGAATAAATTGGACTTCTACCAGCTAAAATAACAAGCCTAGTTCCTTCCAATTTTTGAACCAAATGACCCCCCACAAACAGTTAAGAAAAGACTATAGAATATAATAGACTCTTAGTATTGGCCTTCGTCGACTTAAAGTCTTTGACACTCACTATATAAATAGAAAGTAGGTATATTAGAAGCTCTGAACGAAAGCCGCGTTGACAGTCGCTATACTAAAGTAATATACTATATTTATAAAAACGCAAACTGTAAAACTAGTAACCTTGCCACCCAAGTTATTTATACAAGCACTAAAATATGCTTGCAAAAAGTTTGAATGGGACAACAAGGGTATCACAGTAGACGGCAAAAAGCTCGGCGCTGTTCGTTTCGAAGGCTATAATATAGTCCTAAGAATTAACGAAGAGAGAAATAAGGGAAATGTTAAGCTAACTCGATATAGCATGTGCAAAAATCAGCTCAAAAATTAACTTGAGAAAAACTAAATAGGTGACAAATCTGATCTCTAGTTGACAACTAAAAATTCGGGACCAAGACGCAGAACTTGTAGGAAATTATGTGTATCTTGTACACGAAATAAGAATAGATGGGGACAGTAAAACGTACGAAACGAAGAACCTGGTCGACATACACAAGTAATGCATGAAGCGAAAGGTTGTTGATCACTGATCAGTGCGTCCTTCTATTGATGACATATAGACATATAGCAGAAACAACAACGCTCAAGAAAATGTCAACTTTAAAATTAAGAGCGACATAGAAGCGCATGGAAATGACAATGCTTGGACAAAAGACAACATGAGCAACGGAGATCTGAGGAGTAGAACACATCACCAATTGGCTACATTCAACGCAAAAACGAGAAAAGTGGAGACAAATGGGTGGGGGGTCTATATCCGGCAGTGGATTTGGGCTAGGGGATAATTATTACTTTAAAGCAGTGTATGAACAAAATCGATTTATTTAAAAAAAACCCAAAAAAAATCGATTTTTTTGATTCAAATCGATTTTTTTGATTTAAATAGATTTTTTACTCAAACGGTTAGTTTATGGCATAAGTTCCAAAATATTTAACTGGAGAGGACTACGCATGCAATCCTTAAACTTTAAATATGTCACGTTTTGTAAACCCTCTTAAGAGATTTTAATAATGTACTTTTCTCAAAATTTTTGAGTCAACAAAAGTGAATAATGCTTTGGATAATTTGTTTGGGTGTAATCCTATATTGCGGTAATTCCCAATACAAAACATCTTGAAGGCGGTACTTTTGACGACCTTAAAGTTTAAACCAAGAATCATAAACTGAAAATCACTTACCTTTATTTAAATCATGATTTTTTTAAAATAAATCATGTGAATTAAATCCCGATTTAAATCAAACATACCCTGCTTCAGAGTAACAGTTATAACTGTCAGAAATAACACAAAACTAGTCTCATCAGTAACTCATTAAATAATAACACAATAATAACAACAACAAGTTGCTATAATAAACAATAATAATTATTATTTAAAATAATTATTGTACACGTCTTCTACTATAATGAATGAACTCAAGGACGTTTCAATACGATTGTTGACCTTTTTAGATGCCTCTGGACTAGATTTGGTTTGTTTGTTCAGTTATTGAGCGAAATCTAGGTTTATATATGCATCATCATCATCATCATTCAGCCTTCTATTGTCCTCTATTGGACATAGGCCTCCTCCAGACGCTTCCAGTTTTCCCTATCCCGAGCATTTGCCATCCAGTTCGTATAGGCTCTTTTGATATTGTCCCTCCACCGTGTGGGAGGTCTTCCTTGGATTCTTTTATCAGTTCTCGAACGCCATTCAAGAAGTTTCTTTATCTATCTGGCGTATGCCTTGCCGATCTCCATTTCGCTGTGGCAATGCGTTTTATGGTGTCTGCTACGCCCGTTCTTCTGCGAATTTCTTCATTCCTAACCCTATCCGTTAAGCTTAGTCTCAGCATTGATCTTTCAGCTGTTCTTTGTGTTCTCTGAAGTTTCATTGCTGATGTTCTAGTGAGGGTGCACCATACGTAAGTACCGGTAAGACACACTGATTGAAAGCTGGGTATGTTACTCATCACCCTGAAAAGAAGGATCTTGTATCTGTCACGGAGTTTACCGTGTATTACCCAGTCTAATGTTATTCTTCTTGTTAATTCAGCTGTTGTCATCGACTTCTATTAGCTGACTAGGTACGAGGTTGATCATCATTTTCGTTTTTGTGTCATTCATTTTCAGACCCACTTTATATCCAGCGTCTCGGAGTTCATATGATATTTCTGAAATTGTCTGCTATAGTACAATAAGCGAAACGGAGGTGGCTGAGTGTTTCTCCAACGATTCCCTTACATTTTTCTTTCCATTTTGTCATTTTGACAGCGTGTTCTAGAACTGTTGTGAAAAGTTTCGCGAAGAGAGTATCGCCCTGTCTGAACTCTCTTTTAATTTATATATTGCTGTGTCGTGTATTTTCACTGTTGTTGTTAGATTTTCATACATGTTTTGAATGATAGTTGAGTATCTGTGGCCAGTTCGGCAATCTTCCAGGATCTCTAAGATAGCAGGTAGTTCAACTGTGTCGAAGGCTTTGTGAAAATTAACGAAGATTAGCGTCAAAGGTCTGTTATATTCTATTGTCTAACGGTCTTCATAAGTCCAGTACGAAATCCAGCCTGTTCTTTCGGTTAGTAGAAATCAAATTTCTGCTTCAGTTTTCTTCGATGGTTTGAGTTGCTTTTTCGTTCTTAACTTTCCTTAGGTTCTTTTTGATAACTTTGGTAACTTCTTTATTTATTTCTTGTGGGTCTATATTTTCAGTTTTGTTTCTTTGCTAATTTTCTCTTCCTTTCTGTTTTTAGGGCAGAAATTTCTTTGGGCTTCTGTGATTGTGTTTGTTATTATCTTTTCCAGTTCGTTGATTTCATGGCCCATGGATTTGTTTCCTTTTTCTTTGCCATTTTGTATTCTTCGTTATGTGTGCATATTTCGACGGTAGCCCTTATCATTCGGTGACCGCTTGAGATTCCAAAGCTGTTCAACACTGTTACGTCTTTGAAGATGTGCTTTTTGTCTGTCATAAATATGTATTTATGTGAAACGTAGAAAACCCCAACATCTATATTTTTTATCGTAAAACAATGTAGTAAAATCAAGCTGCTCTGTTTGGGGGAGGGGAGAGTCTAGTCGCCCCTTGGTACCGCCACCGAGTGTAAGAGAATTTACGTTTTAATTTTAACTATATCTATATTCAGAAAATAAAAGTTTAAAAAAGTAAAGTTACTATCTTGTTTTTTAAACACACCTGCAACCTTCTTTATTTTAAATTTAAAGATTTAAAAATATCTGTAAAAGCATAAACCACGGCTATAACCGAAGAGTCAAGAACTAACAAAATTGATTAACTTAATTAAACTATTAACAAAAACAAATCATTCCAAGAAAATCTAATGTTTACAAAATACAGTTCTGCTTAGGTAATTAAAACACGTTGACTGCCATGCTGGTCCCATGGGCCCAGCACGAAGATTGCCCTCCCGGCCGTGCTGGTCCCATGGGACCAGCAATGTTTTTGTATTAACTCTAGGCCGCTGGCAAATAATATGTAGTTTTTGTTACGGGAAGGGACCAGCATGGCCCTAACACCTATAAAAGCATAGACGCTTTTTAAATTTTGCTTTTTTTTCAGCTTGTGGTCCCATACTACTTGTTTTTGTAAAATAATCATAAAATGCAGAGAAATAACGATATTTTTCAATAATTTGTTTTTTAATTTTACAAAAAGTACATAAAGTATATAAGTATTAAAACATGGCAAGCACAGAAATGGAAATTTTCGGCACTCTTAAGGAGTCGAATTGCACACACATGTGGGACCAGCGGCCCAGGCGCCTAATTTTCAACAATTTTTTGCTTACCAGGCCGCGCTGGTCCCATGGGACTAGCACTTGTAAATTTACATAACTCAAAATTTTGATGAAATTTTGAATTTTTACAATTACTGGGTGAATTTAAATATCATTTAGCATGGTATTTCACAATCGGCCCACTGGGAGAATTTCGAAATTTTGGTCGGCAGTCAACGTGTTAACAAAACGAGTACCTTCGAATTATATATTATTATAATTATTATCGTGTTATTTTTGGCAAGAACTCCTACTCTCCAAATATCCAAGAAAAACGTTTAAACGTTTTGAAAATCCCGGTTTTTCACATATACAGGTAATATATTTGAAATCCTAATTATTCATTACGTAAATTCAACATTAACAAGACCGCAAAGTATTATATCAGTTAGTATCCATGATCACATAAATTAAATACACTGACATGTAAACGATAATAAATAATAAACGTTAAAGGCTAATAGCAATTATGCAATTTCAAGGCATCTAAACAATAAAACCACATTATTACAAACGTTTAATACAAATATTTCTACATACTTATTAGAAGCAGTAATTGTTCAATTACTTTTTAAAGCGATTACTTAAATAAAATACATAGAAAAACTTAATTACAAAGTACGGTGCAAACGTGGTGAAAGATTAATGCAATTTAATACAATTTTGAAGGGTTAAGTATCTATTTAGTGCTAACTTATGGAAAATTTACACCCGAAAACATTTAAATTAATACATAAACTAGTTTATTATTATCTATGGTGATAACTCGACTGGCTTTAAAAGAATCTTCATTAACATTCATGTAACGGAAAATGCGGATTTGTATGCATTTTTCCACTTTTCGTTGTAATTTTTCTTTAGCGATGCTCTGTCTTCAGGTTATCAGAGCGAGGTTTAACATCAAAATTCGTTTGTTTAAATTTTATATTTGAAAAATGTTTTAAACATTTGTAAAAACTTACCCACATTAATCATTTGTGAACTTCTTAAAATGCCTGTATTTGATTGATATCGATGTAATTTTCAAATTAACGCAATTTGGTAGAAACAGGGGCAAACAACATTGCCTTCAAGTTTGGTAATCGAAAGCCCATCGATTATTGTTTCAACGTTCACTTTAATGTTTAATTTGTTATTTTTAATAAAGTTCGAAAAAATAGATATTTAAATATAACACACTTCGTCTACTTTAACGCATACAAATCCGGTGTCTGCATATATGTTAAGAAAAATAAATCGCACATTGCCCAATTATATTTTGTGTTTATTTAACAAACTTAAAAAATTAGTGTACTTATCTGTGATTTTTTTCCAAGAATTAAGATAAAGGGTATAAATTTGTTACAACAACAAATCCCTTGACAAAGTATTTTTGGTGGTCGATTTGTTAGTCAGTTTTTAAGGCTCAAAAATAAGGTAAGTGATACGGAACGAACATTACTGCTCTTTTAACGTTTAATGAATCAATAATAACATTAACACATAGTTGGAGAGGGTTTAATGGTTGTTTTAGAAGCAGAAAAGTAAGAGTAAACTTACCGCCCTAAGGAAGTAAGTGCAGTGATTTATTTGGTGAAAACTGCTATGCCGCAAATGATTTAAAGCTTTAGTGAAGTTTGTATCAGCAGCATAACACCAAAATTAGTTCTTCCATGAACAGCAGCAAACATGTTCTTGGTATATAAATAACTATTCTATAGACTCGCCAACGTCCCGAAAAGAGTATGGCACTTAGAATAAGAGCAGACTTTCGAATAATATGTACCTTAACCAGTTTTTTTAGAAATTAAAGCATCAATTATTATTATTATTATTTCATACTTGGCAAGGTAAATCTCATTTACATCCCTTGTTATGTAAATAACTATTGGCATTTAAAAAAAAAACTAGAAAATCAGCGTTCGTAAAGTAATAAAAAGCCAGGCGTTTGCAATTATAATAATCAATTTTGGGTAAGCAAGACGGTGCTCCTAAAATTAATGTAAAAAAATATCAAAATATTTCTAGTAAATTTGAAAATGGTTGCATGCTAGTAATTAATATTAATTAAATTAATGTCAATGAACTCGATGCCTTATTTCGAAGCTCCTAAAATATATTATCATAAATTAAACACAAAAAGGAATTAAAATGTAAAACTCTCCTTGCAAAATGTACTCGAAACTAAATCTAAAAAAATATTACAAACAATAAAACTTATAATTTATTAAAGCCTTTAATGGTAAAGAACAGGATTAACATGTCAACATTGATTATGAGGCCTGCTAATAGCAACTTAAAAATCGTAAAAAAATTTCATGAATTATTCACAATACGTTTGTCAAACAAATTTTAATTTACAAGAACTATTATAGCCCGAGGTTAGTTATTAAAATTCATTTACGCTTAAAGATTACACAATGTTTATCTGTTATTCTTCCTCACAATTATACACGGACCGGTTACTAAGGACAATCAGATGATTGCCATATAAATATGGTACTTGAACTAAATGTATTTAAAGAGCTCGTATTAGCTGAAGTGTTAATATCAGATTTTTATTGGTTTGTGAATATTTAAAACTAAAACTTAACGTAAGTAGCAACCAAATATTTATTTAAGCAAGTAAAGGCATGATTTGATTTTTATGTGAATTTACAATAATTGTTCCAGATATTTTTCTTAAGTAAACAAAACCATTTACTGCACTTTTAATTGAGTAGCTTTTTGTACCCTTCTTAAATATATCATAACTTAAATAATTGGAAAAACCTGGGACTCACTTTGGTTATTAATCAAATTCACAAAATTGGTTGCAGTTTTATATCAGAAATTTCTTTCGCATGTAATGTTATCTGTTGAATGAATTAAATCGGACAAATACTAAAACGTGGAAGCAACGGACAATGTTTTCACTGGTTTATCGTTTAATGTCAGTTATTTCACGATCGTGGTTTTGCAGTGCTACATATCTAATTAATCTAATCAACAGAATGACGAAAATCATTCTACATAAAGTATTTTTCACCTAGGATTTGGGTTGTGTCGTCAGTTGGATTGTGAATTTATCAACAGTGCGTTGATAAATTCACAATCCAACTATACTCTATACTTCATCTCTTTCTAAACTATGTTTTCATTACCTACTGCGCACGAATGCGTGTCTAAACAGACAGTTTTTGGACGGGGAAAGTTGACGTCAACCCAAATGCTAGATGAAAAATACTGTACATTTTCGCTTTAAAACATATTTTTCGGGCAAAATAATTTGGAAGATCTCTGGCTCTACGGATTCACGATTTTAACTAATTGTTTCTCCCTCAAACTAAGGGACGCATCATTTAAACTGTAAAATTTATAGTAACAACAGTATTAACGAATGGAAAAACCACCAATTTTTCTAAACAATGTTTTTATATTTGTCAAAACTATTTTTCTGTGTAAACAAAGCAATTTCTTCGTTCTCTCGACCACTGAGTTTTAATAATAGAAATTAAAATAATACCTAAATCATTTTAATAACAGGAATTCCTGTTAGCAAACTGATAAAAAAAATTTAGACAAATTATGTTTTTTTTTATAGAAAAATGAAGTTGGTGTTGTTCTTAGTTGCAATTTTCGCTGTCTTTCTCTACGTCAGCGCAGCCTGCGGTGATAATAGACAACCAGAATGTGATTGTAGAGGCCACGGAAACCCCTTCTGGACTGGAGATGAACCAAACTGTCGTTTCGCATGCAAAGCTGGGGATATATTGCTTACTTGTGAACAAGTTCAGTTTTGAAACCAATAATGTTTAATGTTTGTTACGCTATTTTTTAATGTTTAATAGTTTAATGCACCCTGTAATATTTGTATGATTATTGCTTTTCACGTGAAATATAAATACGTATTTGCTTTTAGTTAATTGACTGCTTGGTGTCTGCCAAACTGTGTGCCGCGGCACAGTAGTGTGTCGCAAGAGATTCCAGGTGTGCCGCGAAAGATTTAAAAATATAGGTAAAAATATTTGAGCGTAGGGCTTTGCTGGATCAGAAAATCCATCCACGCGATTGATAATAGTTATTTAAGTTACAAGGAATATAAGGACGTATTAACATTTGAGGTAGACGAATACGAGCCGATGCGAAGCCAAGGCTCGTCGCCTCCCGAAAATGTTAATAGTCTATACATTCCGTGTTGCTTATTATATTTTTTTCGCTACCATTAGCAAGTAGTTAAAGAACAAGAAAATATTATTTGTAAAGTATGAATTATTTTGTGATCAGTTTTTGTGGTAACTATGCGTCCTATACTTGGCAACGCAAAAAAATATATAATAACAGTGGTAATACTGACAACGGTGAACTTGCATTTCTGTTATCATTGTTCTTTGTTTTCATAGGAACGTAAGTGACACTATTAAGTTCCGTCGTCAAGGATAACTAGAGCTCGAATGTTATTAGCCACTTACAGTCACTGTTGCCGTGGATGTAAGGCCTACTTACTTTTCTGGTAGCGAAAAAAGTATATTTAATTTTGTTGGGATTTTTATTTGGTGTGCCGCGAAACAAATTCTCCTTGCCCAGTGTGCCGTGAGGTAAAAAAGTTTGGCAGACACTGGTCTAAATGATAAACAGTTTGCATTACACTAGAATTTTGTTTCTTCCATCTACTAATAAACCCGGCTAATAAGATTTTTGAGAAAATTTTTCTGTAAAAACATGAGAAATGATTAGAAGGTAAATTTAAAAAAAGACGATGGAAAAGTCAACTTTTAGTTAATAACATAAATATCTACCTGTTCTTTTCGCTCATCAAAAAGAAAAACGTTGCAGATTTGTGCAAAAAAAACTTATTAAAGTATATTTCCATTTCCACCTGATTTATAATTCAAACGTTTGATTAATTAATAACATTAATATTGAAGACCGTAGGTTTTAACATTCGTTTAATGGTTATTATAAAAGCAGGGAAGGAAGCAAATGCGAATTTACCACCCTAAGGAAGTAAGTGAAATGTTTGATTTACCGAAAATCATTATGCCAAAAGTTATTTCATTTTTTGTAGCAGTCGTAACATAGAAATCAGTTCTTATGCTCAACGGCATAAATCTCACTTACTTCCCTTGCTATGTAAATTATTCTATACATTTTCGAGTAATATGAAAGGAAAAAGGTATTAAATGCCTATTGTTCTTAAAAGTACCTTGAATAGATTTCTTAAAAAGTGGAAAATCAATTAATTTGTTCGGCATTTTCAACTTACATTTTTTGTCAGAGTAAGTCTCACTTACTACCCTTGTTCTGTAAATAAATTTAGCGGGAACTACCCACTCAGTTTAACATCGAACAGTTACGAAGGCTGAAGACATAATTTACGTAAAAGTTAATTTAAGGAAGTGCATCTATATTGTTATCAATTAATATTATGCCGGATTTGAAATAATCAATTTCCTTTAAAATTTTACTGTATATTATTTTTTAATTAATCCACCAAATAATAATATTAAATAGGAATATTGTAAAGTATGTAAAACAGAACTTTTGAATCAATAGTTTTCTAAATTTCTAAAAATAGCTTCAAGGATACTAAATAGTATTATCAGTATTTTATTTTCAAATTGTAAATTATGGTCCTTGAAGGTAGTTGATGTGTTTCGTACATGAATGGGGTTAGGGGATTATCTTTCGTAAAGCTCCCTGTAAAACTTCAAAGTGGGTTTCGTGAAAAATATTCGGGAGTTGTATACAAACCGATAGCCCATCTTAAACTTTTCTAATTTGGATGGGTATGAAAGAAGAAGCAACGAAGAAATATACAGTATATACGGAGAGAGTAAGATAATAGATGTAGTAAAAGTAAGAAGGGTGCAATGGCTTGTACACCTGCAAAGGATGTGAAATAGTAGGACTGTCAAACGAATAGCGTGGAGAAGACCAGCTTATAAAAGGAAGAGAGGGGGGGGGGGGGAGAGAGAGAAATAGAGGCCACAGAACAGAAGGGAAGAAGCAGTGCTAGAAGATTTACGAGAGAAAAAGATAAAGTACTGGAAAGAGAAAGAAAAAAACAGAAATTGATGGAAAAACATAGTTAAGATATGGGCCTAAATGGCCTGTGAACAGCTCTATATATTTTAATTTGGATAACCTCCTGTTTATGGTACCAAATCACCATACCGCAAAATTGCTCCAAACGTTTAAAATAAAAATGTCAATACAAATTTTGTTTAAAAAATAATGGAATCAAAATCTCCCATTTTTTACGGCTAAAACTTAGATGGTAGATTGTAGCTTGTGACTGAGGTCGTTTAGGCATAATGAGTGCCTCTCACGACTGCGACCCTCTTAGCTCTTTTGTGGAACCCTTCTGATCTTATAGAACCCCTCAAGTCCTAGGCTAATTAAAAACCTTAGGACCTTCTTGGGAGCTATTTTGCTCACTTTTCAGGTGTTAAACTCACCTTTTCGAGGTACTGACTTCGCTTCGCTGTTTCAGTCGAATCTTTACAGCCGACATTTGTTACTCTCATTTTTGGTTTCAAATGCAGCCAATACGGTTTGCACTTATGCAGCCAACAATACGCCTACATTATAATGTAATGTGTAGCTATGACATATTTAATAATTTTACATCATCCTATAACGTTATCATGGTAATAACTCCTTAGCAACGAGTTATGTTATGATACATTTAACAGCACTAGTGCTGTAAAGCTTATAACGTGCTGTTATGGCTGTTTTACGTTACTATTTATGAATTGTCATTGAACTGTCATTGAACTGTCACTGAAAATAATTTTTTATTTTTTGAAAAAAATTATTATAGGATGATGTAAACCGTGTTACGACACGCGTAACGTTATTTGCTGTTACATTACTCGAGATTTAAAAGAACTCGCTCCTTCGTCGCTCGTTCTTTCAAACTTTTCTCTCGTAATGTAAAATGCTTCATAACGTTACTAGTATCGTAAATTACTATTTCCTTACAATTCAATTAGATCAAATATGGCAGACAATACACAAGCATTTGAATGTTACTATTAAGCAAAGGTTGAAAGAATTGAAATACAAAAATCGTTCTGTATACAATCAATCACGATTTCAGTTGACTATGCTGACATTAAATTTATATTAAATGCGGTTTTTTAGAATTATCCGAGTTGAAAATGTTAAAGCAATGTGTATATTTAAAATTCGAAAAGTACAAAAGGTTGAGGATAGAGATACAGACCTTATAGGCTAGATTTCCCAGGTGTATTTAAATAATTAATTTTCAAAACGTGTAGGTACAACCTGATAATCAAACAACGAATACAAGTCCCACTATTTTATACTCGTAAATTAAAACTTGAAACACAAACATTAGATTCTCATTAAGGTGCATTATTTAAAATATTTATAGAAAATTTCATTAGTCAGGCATTGTTGCATTTTACGAACCTCTTTGAAGAAACAAAAAAGAATTGATTTATTTCGCCGTTCTATTTAAACTTCGTAGAAATTATCACCAATCCAAGTTTTATTGACTCTAAAGCTTAAATGAAATTAATCTCATACTTTTCATAAATTTATAAATTCCAAATGCATTAAAGGTTGTGAATTAGAACAGAGATGCCCTCAGAAAGCATAGATCTATTTTATACATTCAGAAATTTATGAAAGCTCTTAATTTGACAACTAAAAGCACAATTGGGTTATTTACAACTGACGCTAAATCCTTCTTAATTATAATCCCCTTCCATAACGTTCCCAAAACGTCCATGCTTATAATCGAATCAACGACGAATCCTGAACTGTTTATGTTTTCACAATAAGGAACAAAATTAAAAACAATAAATTAGGTTAAGCGTATTACAAGCTTAAAAAACGATTTCAACGTTTTACAAAAGCAATAACGTTAATTCCTTTTACCTGTTCCGAATTGCTTGGAAATTTTGTTTACCTCTGTAAAAGATCAGGGAGGACGTACCTTGTGTATTTTAATACTTACACAATAGACACAACCAAACTAGCGTAAGAAACAAATATCAGGGCTTACTTTGATTATTATTAGCATTTAGGAAACTACAACAAAGTAATTCCGCAATGCAGTCAATTCTTATAACTTAATTTCTAAAGGAAAAGTAAATGTCACGAATTATTTCAGATTTAAAAAAATATGCCAACACCTCATATTTTATTTTTGAACTTCTATAGATCATATTCACCTATAACGAATCTTATTATAATAAACTCACCCCACCGAAACTTTCAAAGAATGCAAAGCATTTGCTAAGGACAAGTTCCACTCAAACAAATGAGCAGAGTGATTGATTCTACATAAAGTGCAGTGCTTTCTACAATAAAAAAGTAAAAAGTAATAAACAAAGTTGCACTACTGTAACGAAAATAAAAGGTCACAAAACTACCAACAAATCGAAGAAGGATTGGTCTTACCTTTCGAAGACGCTTGAAATTCAACCGACGTTTTGATGAAAACCGTTCACACACTATTTCTTCATCGTAATCCATTAAAGCCCATCAATTATTTTCTAAGGCCGCCTTTTGTAAAATATACCATACGAATAGAAATTTATAGCCCGGTTGCTTCCGCAATACCGATAGCCTACTCTACTAATTTACATGAGCAGTCTTAGTTTTAGTGCTAAAATTTCAAAATTACTGTTGCATTCTAAAAACGGCGTTATTTCGTTAATATAAGTCGCTCCCCTTTAAAATGTTTTGAAAACGTCGTTTATAATGAAATCTGATAGAACACATCCACCTTAACGAACGTCCTAGTAATTTTAAAGCAATGCTCGGTAATAACCCATTCCCAAATGCATTAATTAAATACAAAAAGGCTACAAAAGGATGTAGCAGAACTATTACTGGTCATACCTCACTAAATTATAATTTGAATGGATTTGTTCTATTGACATTTATTAAGGGAAAATTGGCAGACAAAACCAACGTTGTTTTATTTACCCAAAACACAGTTGAAATAATTAATTTGACGTTTATTGGGAAATTTTAAACAGTTCCAATAATTGATTTAATTAGCATCGAAGTTAATATTTACAATAAAGATAAATAAATCGTTAACCGGTTTTTGTTACAGACTTGAAGCTTTACTGTTTTAATTAACTTCTCGCTGTTACATTTACAATTAAAGTTATTTAAAAGCAATTATTTATCCTAATAATTACGAAGCCTAATGAATGTATCTACCAGTTATTCTCCTTAGAAACCCTTGTTAACACAATGAGTTCCATTCAAATATTTGGCAAATAGCTGATTAGAAGGTTTATTAGAAGAAACAAAGGTCTTAAATTAAATATTTTGTTACCTGTGTTATTCTCACATTTTTAAGGGCTGGTATTTCAGTACAGGTCTAAGTTTAAGCAGGCTTAAATTAAGGCTTAAGTCATAATTTAGGCCGGCTTAAGCTGAACTTTAGCTTAAATCTGCACTGATATACGACACTAAAAATATCTTCCCTTTTTCAAATGGTGCGATTCAGATTAAGTAAACCATAACACCTTGAATTCGTCTTTTGTTTATATGCATTTATATCTTTTGTGAAATGCACTAATACGAATGCCTTGCCGTACAAGTGAATTTATTTGAGCACAACATATGCAGCACCTTTTTACACTATTTTTCTAAGACAACAAAAATAATATTAGTAGTTATATTTGGCTGCCTCAGAAGTTAAATGTAATATAAAAAGTAGCAACTTAATTGGTCTTATTTTTATCAAAAAATTTATATTTAAAATCATCGTCCAAAAATTACATAATTCTCTTACCATTTCGTCCCTGATTAATTAGATGTATGCTTACCTGTAACAAAAGAAAATAAATTATTACCGAATAAATCCATACTCATAACGAAGTTGTAAGGTCAATTAATTAAATAAAGCACATAGGATTCTCCGTAAAATTTAATTACTAAGAGAACTGTATTTTCTTTAATTAATTTTACAATAAAATGAAATTACTTGTAAAACACGTGAAAACAAATAAAACGGCACTTCATATGGGCTACATTTGCAGTAGCTTTTGTAGGAGATGCGTTTTTGTGTTTTTAGATAAAAGGTAGGTGTTTCCTTGCAAATGGTGCCTTCCCGATAATTTAGCCTAAAGACATCCGTATATGTAAAAGATTCTAAAGCAAATATAAAAAAATAACTTAATTAATTAACACTGCAACTGTATGTACCCCAGGCGTGTTACCCTTCACAGTTTTTCGCTATGATTGTCTAGCTTTTCACTAAGATTTTCTTTACCCTCAACCCTTATTGGTTAAGTGAAAATCGTACCCTTTCTTTAGATAACTGACTATTTAGTCAGAGGACCCTTAATGTTCCGATTTCGTTGATCTAGAATAGCTCACCTTGTAATACAAGAAATAAATACTCCATCAAGTTTAATACATATATTATAAAGTCATATTTATGTACAGATATTTACAACTTTAAATACAGTAGACCAATAAACATAGTGAATGAAAATCAAACTAGGCAAGTCAATTATGTGCAGCGGCTTGAATAATTATTATTCTTTTGTTTTATGATTTTAATGTTATCAGAGTAGCCTGAGTGCGGTGGTTTGACCGCAAGCAATTATTATATTGTAAGTCAGTGCGTCAGTCAGGTGATCGATACAAGATCGATCTTGTGTGAGGTTTATATTAAAATGAATCGTAAGTGGTCAGAGCCATAGGTGATATCATAACTAAACTTTAAAGTTTGACGAGGGTGCAATTTCCCTTCAAAAGTACGTGCGCTATGCACGACTCTAAAGTAAGTGAATGGGCGTTGCCCCTCATGTAACGAGAATGTACGAGGTACTGGGTACCTCGTAATTGTAAGATGTGTTTATCCCTATCGTTGATTGAGAATATGCTCATTAGTCAGAATTATTGTCGTATGGTTGTAATTAATTGTGATCAGCACCTACAACAGGGCAACTCTAATGTAATTTTGACAAAGTCTAATTTTGAAAATGATAGGTATATTAAAATTGCTTTTACGTTGTGCGTTAAATTTGGATTTCTCTGTGAGACCCTTCAATTGGAATTACTCTATTGTAATCCTTTGACCAATACACGCAACCGGAAAAGCAATGCTTTACAGCGGTGTATGTATGATGAAGGATTTCTACAAGTTAGTGCAAAGCAATGAAGTGCAATACAACGAACTGTATATTTTATAGCAATTTCGTTACACGCATCAGCGTACTAATCGAAATTCCAGACCACTATCCACTATAGAGATAGGCTGAATAGTCAAGACTGGATCCTGTGGTAAGATTTTGTTGCATATTTATACTAAAAATTCGTGATACTGAACGGGCTGGTAATTAAACATTCTCGCGGGTGTGCATCTGGTACTTGTCCACCAAAGCTTTCCTCTTTTTCTTCTTGATTTATTCTCTTCGTCGTAAGCTTCTTGTTAGAAGCGTCGTAACCCAAAAACTGTGTGTTATTCATGCTTCTCTTTACGATGTTACGCCATCGACTTCTGTTTCTGGCTGTTCTTGTAGCCTGCTCGATAGTTTGACCGGTGACTTCTTTGAATTGGTCAGTCCATCTTTTGGGGGATCGTCCCCGTGGTCTCGATCCTTGAACTCGGCCCTGCACAACTAGTCTCTCAAGGTCAACATCATATCAACGCACGTAGCAAGTTTCCATTTTGCATCGCTTCATTGCAATACTTTATACCGTGTGATCAAAAAGTTTTTACATAACGGTTGGCCATGAGACATAAAAGTAATGTCTACTGCAAGATTTAGAACCTTTGTTTTTATAATTTTATTGAAATTTGCACAACAGTATTATGCCAGCAACACAATGATGACAGTTAATAAATTCTAAATCTTGCAATTGACATTATTTTTGTGTCTCATGGCTAGTGCCGGGAAAAAATATCGATATATCGATATACAGTGTGTCCCAGGATAGATGTTACAATAGGTGTGATGGACTAAAAATTTTTGAATTTTATTTTAAGATTGTGGAATTAAGCCCTGCTTGGTTTGAAAAGAATTTTAAGAATATTTTCAGTTTTTGAAAAACAAGTCGGCCTTGACATTGAAGAGAAAACTATTTTCTTTTCAGGTAAAGTACCCTTTTTGTTCATGATACGGCAAAATTTTACTAAGAAAAGTTGTTCATAATAAGAAATTATGGCCCTATGCAAAATTTCAGGAAGATTAGTCAACGATAGTTTTTTCATGGCCTCCTGGCAGTTATGTGGAATAAATAATTTATTGTCGATCAGTGTTATTATTATGTTTCGTAAGTTAAATTTCTTGTAAATGCTATTTGTTTCGTTCGATGTTCTACAAAGAAAATTTTGAATAAATACAATTTATTTTGTTTAATCTAAAAAATGACGGTTTAATCAAAGTACGTAGATCTTCCTGAAATTTTATATAGGTCAATAATTTCTTATTCTGAACAACTTTTCTTAGTAAACTTTTGCCCTATCATAAACAAAAAGTGTACTTTACCTGAAAAGAAAATAGTTTTCGCTTCAATGTCAAGGCCGACTTGTTTTTAAAAAACTGAAAATATTCTTAAAATTCTCTTCAAACCAAGCAGGGCTTAATCCCACAATCTTAAAATAAAATTCAAAAATTTTTAGTCCATCACACCTATTGTAACATCTATCCTGGGACACGCTGTATATCGATACTTATCGATATATCGAATAACGATATCGGAGTGATAAAATATCGATATATCGATATATCGATACTTATCGATATATCGATACATATCGATACATATCGATATATCGATATATATCGATACTTATCGATATTTATCGATATATCGATATGTATCGATATGTATCGATATATCGATACTTATCGATATATCGATACATATCGATACATATCGATATATCGATATATATCGATACTTATCGATATTTATCGATATATCGTTATATCGGTTTTATCGCAATTTTTTGATATCGCCCAGCCCTAGTTGCGAGTAGTGCCGGGAAAAAATATCGATATATCGATATATATCGATACTTATCGATATATCGAATAACGATAATGATAAAATTACGATACTTATCGATATATCGAATAACGATAATGATAAAATATCGATACTTATCGATATATCGAATAACGATAATGATAAAATATCGATACTTATCGATATATCGAATAACGATAATGATAAAATATCGATACTTATCGATATATCGATACTTATCCATACTTATCGATACTTATCGATATATCGATACATCGATACATATCGATACATATCGATATATCGATATATATCGATACTTACCTATATTTATCGATATATCGATATATCGGTTTTATCGATATTTTTTTGATATCGATATTTTCGATAACTTTTTTAATATCGCCCAGCCCTACTCATGGCCAACCCTTATGTAAAGACTGTTTGAACTCACGGTATAACATAAATATGGAGGATACTATAAAAGAAGTTGTCGAAAAATTCAATTTTGTAATTCATTTGTAATTGATTAAATACATTTTTTTATGGTGAGTTTCATTCCGTTTGATTATTCCTTAGTATATTGCCTAACAAATAATAATAATAAATAACATTTAATTTTGCTTTAATGTAACTAATACCATCGAATACCTAATATGTAATCTATAATTTGTGCAAATAAGTGGTATTTATCAATCGTTTTCCATTTTTTTTTTTAAATGTGAAAACAGTCTAATGAATCTAATGATAAATGCAAGTATAGCATAGAAACTTACACCTTCCTCATACCTTGATTTTTCAAACTTTTGCTTCATGAATATAGCAATAAACTTTGCCGAAAATCTTCTAAAAATAGTCTTACACTCAGCATTGAACATTGAGGAAAGCAAGATTACTGTTGACGTAGAATACAAAATCAGATATGGAACTATCTTCATCAGATTGAGCAATACATTTTTAATCCACTTAAAATTACAGGAATCATTTCGCACACTTCTAAATTTTAGAAAATTGTATTTAATCCTAAAACTAAGAAAATCCTCAAATTAATTCCAGAACTGTAGGTACAGTGATGATATCGAAAAATACTTGCTAATAAACCCCAAGCTAAAACTACTTAAGTTCGAACTAGATCAGCTAGTAAACAATATCTGTACATATACATACATACATGCAAACTCTAGGAAACACCCACACGATGCCTTACAATTTACACAGGAAGACAATTTTACCCCCGAGAATACACCTAGCATGATGAACTTCTGAATATAGTTATTCCCTACTCCATTCTTCCTTATGAAACCGTCAACATCACGTGTTTATTTATCCCTCAAGGATACTTTCTACATTCAATGTGCAGTGGCGTGACTTGGATTATCAAAATTTGCTGAATGCTAGACTGAATATGGAAACATTATTTTGAGCTTAGTTACTGCCCACCTAGAGTAACTTCGGGAAAGTATCATTTCCCTTACAAAAAAGTAGAATAAATAAAATACAGTCTGCTGTTGCAAACATTCTAACAGCCTGCTTACATCACCCCATTAAACATTCTTTACTTTTATTTAACACTTAATAATGATAACGGATCACGCCGACTTACGTGCCTTGTTTCCATACATTTTGGAGTCTTTAAAGATTCAGCAATTTTAAACTCCATTAAAAACCACGTAAATAATAAAATAACCAAAATATTAACGGACTTTTTAATCCATAACTTAATTTAAAATTTAACAAACCCACGATGCTGGAACAAATTTGAAACTACAGAAGTTGTGTTAAATGAGCACTGTAGCAGCGTGCCAAAGTTAATTACTAAACATTCATTACGGTTAATCAGTGATATTTAACACGCACTCCAGTAATAATAACTTGATATAAGTATCTTAAATTTGTATCAAATGTAGTTAGGTGTAAACTATAGTTTGTAACAAAACGTTTAAAGCCGAAATATGCTTACGAGGCAAATTCCTGGAACTTTATATCCCATTTCCAAAGTTTACATCGCTTTTTACACTTTGAAAGATAAGCTTACAAAATAAAAATCATAATCTGGAGCTTACAAAAAACACAAAAACGATCTCATGGATGAAAAATTAAATTATCCTCACATAAACTTATTTACGGTTATTGCGACTGAAAAGACAATAAAGTGGATTTACCCATAAAAATTGGCTGTAAAATTGATCGATTTAGATTAATAGATTGGAAGTCCTTAAAATAAGGATTGCATGAAAATCGTGATACAGCTTTAAAATTGTTAAATTATTATTTAAAACTTCGGGATATTCATTTTAACAACATTTTGAAATCAAATTTTATCAAAAACAGTAATTCCATTTGATTTTTGTCGCGAACCTTTTCTAAAATTTAATTCTTCTCGGTTTATTGTCAGCTTTTGTCCTTTCAATAATTAAAACCCATCTCCAGCCCTGCCTGTTAATGCAATTGAAATACAAATTCAAATCCGCATCGATTCATCCCGACTCTTAACGTTCGTCCTTGGAAGTTCTCTTAACTGATGAAATTTGGGCGAACAATTTCCGTATATATTTACAAGTCATCGAGTCTCACTCTATTTTGAATAAGTCAGCACTTTGGTTCAATAATTTCAGTTCCATTTTGATATTATTTTAAGATAATGAAACGACATTCGAGTGGGAACTCCTTTTCCTGTCATGCTGTTGGGAATTCTAAAATAAACAGGCAAAGTGAATTGAAAACCCTCCGAAGTCCGATATTGTGAGATACTTCCAACTAGTGTTGGTAATAAAATTTTAAACTTCAAAGGGAAAACTCGTCTTCTTAAAAGCATACTGTAAATAGTTTTTAATTATGGTCCAATTTAATTAATTGGCGGTGCAAGGAAAATCGATTGCAAATACTTCGGAGGCCAATTAAAGAAAATTACTTTGCTGCAGTCCTTGATATTCGGATTTATTCTGATGGAAGAAATAAAATAAATTGACAGAGAACAAAACACAGACATTATTCTGCAACCCTGAATTTTATGGATTTTTACTTCGAGGTGACTAACTACGTACCTTATTCTCCGGATCTGGTCCCTAACCACGATGGCAGATGAAGTTAATGTTGTAAACTGCATATCATCAATGCCTCAAAGATTTTTGGTATTAAAAATATAAAACTGACTTTCCTAATAAAACCTTACATTCATAAAAACCTGATAATGTAATATTCCACCAAAAAGCTTCAAAAGTAAAACAATGAAACTTTTTAAAGTGGCAAATAAACAGTCGACGTTTATTAGTTACGTAGAAAGATTTCCCCTATCTATTTCAGCACGAATAACGTCAAACGATGGTTGATTAACAACGTACCTTTCTAATTGCCCAAGAGAAATTGTGGTGAAAAAGTTCAAGCCCGTGTCGATCTCCGTTGATGTGTGAACTGATTCAATGCATCAGGGGATGGGAAATTGGTAAACCTTTAATTAATTTTCTTTCCACAAATCCGATGAACCACGAACTTGTTCTACACAAGTTTTATCAAATTTTAAGATCTCTGCTTAAAGGGCGACGCTTCTTGGTAATATTTCATTGACTTATACGAAATATTTAAATGCTTTCATTTTAGTTATGTAGCAACACTTCCAATAGTTTTGCAATTTAACAATTCTTCAAGATTAGAAATTCACAAATTCATTATAACTAGACGTCGTTTATTGGGACATTCAATTCAATAAGTTAAATGTAAAAAGCATAAATGGAAACAGGATTTTTAAACTATGTAGCAAGCGCTTCCGGGGAATGATAATGAAGCCAGTAAAATATTTAAACGTTCTGTGATTGCATTTTCGGTCGTTTTCGATTTAGCACAAATGGGGGGGGGGGGTAGAATTGATGTTGGCTTCAATAGTTTAACATAAAAGGCTTGAATTCTCATTAAATTCCTTAATTACTTATTTTAACATAATTACTTACTACTCAAACACTATTTTCGTTTTATATTTTTTAAATATATTCTTCGTAAAGTTGATTTTTTAAATGTATTTTTACAAAAGTTCTCAAATTAATGAGAAAGTAATTACAAAAGGTGCTGAGACTATTATTTATTCCATGATAACCACAGTGCTAACAAAATAATAAAGCAGGTTATAAAAAAAGTTCAAGAAATTATTTTGAATATTTAAATTTTCCTTGACGAATCCGTTACAAAACCCCATTTTCACTTTTTATTCGTATATCCAACCACCTACACTGCTAACACGATATTTTATTCACTATCTGATTTTAAGTATCGCTTGTCAGTTTAGGCTTTGCAAGTTTTTCCAGGTTTTCAAACATAAATCTCTAGAAAATCACACAGGAACTTTGCAAAACTTCCATTTCATTACGATTTTAATTTGGGGAAAGTTTCAGAATTTGAGGCTTTTAACCTTCGAAATTAATAGCAATGATTCATATTTTACAACTTATTACTGAAGCTTTACACAGTAAGTAATAAAGATGGAGAAAGTTCAACAAGGGGTGATTATTTCCAAGGTAAAGGTAGAGGTATCGGCGCTTCGGTTCCCAATTATTTTCAGCCACTGGGTAGACCACCCGCCGAGCATCCGATTTGAGTTTGGCCTCGAGACCGTCCGCGCTATGATAGATTGCTTCCTAGCCACTCGGTCACTCCGGCCGCGATTTCTAAGGCACTTTTCTTATTTATTTGCCCAAAAGTATTATTTAGAAATAAAACCTGAAATTTTTTGAAAAAGTGAAAGGTACCACACATGACAAAAAATTGCAAAGAATTCTAAAGGTCGTATGATTAAACATAAACATATCTCCAAACTGTGTAATTATCTATTGTTGATGATGATAATGACAAAGTAAAGTAGACTTATATCATATACATATATTTATTTAATGAAAACCATATTAATACCAATGTAATTTGTGTCAAATGCTTCTGCATCAGGCCCATGAAGTAAAATTGAAGAGCAATAGATTAACGCCACTTTAAAATTCCAAACTTCTAAATTAAACTTCTTGGGCCTCTTTACAATAGAAGACCACCCTAAAACGAATACCAAGGCAGGATAAACTTCCTATCGGATCTGCAATTGTTACTACATTCAGAGTTGTGAAGACCTAAACCATGTTAGACGAATTACGTTGGAAAACTCAACAAAACAATACAAATCATAAAATAAATATTATTTTTCTATGAAAGACCGCCTAAAATCTGAAGTTCCATTCAGTTTATAAAAAAAAAAAAAAATCCAATTTGAAATCTTTCGTCCTGCTGCATCTAGAGTTCATTGATTAAGCTTGGCTTAATTTAGAAAACTCTTTTTCAAAAATTACGAAAATCTAAAATATACCTACATCAAAGCATACTTAAAAAACGGAAGCCTGTAACATACCTTTTAGAAAAATGGAATTTTTATTATACCCGAACAACGTTTTCCAACTATTATCTTACATTTTTTTGTTAACCCGACACCCTGTAGATATAAGCGACTCGCTAAAGAAAAAGAAGACGTCCTACTATTATGTGATAAAAGTACTGCTAAGAATCACTTTGTGATGCGAAAGATAACATTAAAAGACGATGGGTTCGTGTGGCATACCATCACTAAAAGACATCTTCCGAAATTGGACAGGAAATACCAGAACAAAGGCAATAGTTTTAGTAACATATCTATCGAAAACAATGAAGACCAATAGGGCGCAAAACGAAAATGGAAACAAGCTCAATAGTTAGTGATCCTATACAGGCTCTATAAATCGGTTTCACAACGAACATGTTCTTTAAATATACGGGAATGTTTTAAAACGTCTTGTCCCCTTTGCGATAACTTATACAAATAAGTTATATATTTCCTATTAGCTTGGAATGTCCTCTATCAAGGGGTGTCATTACTTTTCTACGAAATCGACATCCCTGTCCACACACGCACGCCAACGCTAAACAAGTTTCGTTAGAAAAGAAATAAGGCGTCTGCTGCCGGCACCAGTGACGCACAGCTGCTTGCACCTCATCATTAATGTAACGCTGTCCCTCCAAGTTTTCCTTCGGAAAAAGGAAAAAATCGCAAAGGGCAAGATCCGGCTGTAGGGTGGGGGGGGGGGAACGCCGCAAAATTTTATGCGCTGTAATGCTGTTACGTGACGACGAGGATTGCCATGTTGAAGAATTGCTTCGGTATTAAATCTAAATCGCTGCAATCGAGCTGAGAGTTTTTTCAAAGTCTTACCATATTGGCTGGTGTAGCCTTGCTTCAAAAATTCAATATGGACTATGCCGTTCCAGTCTCAAAAGACTATTATCAGCACTTTTCCTGCCAAAACGAAGGCTTTGAATTATTTCGGGTTAGAAGAGTTCCTATGCCTGTACTCCATTAATTACCGCTTGTTCTCCGGGTCATAACGGTGTGCCCAAAATTCGTCACCAGAGAAGACTAGTCACCAGTGACAATCCGGCAGGCCAATCTCCTTTTTATTGTGTTTCATTTCAGGAGTCAAC
Organism: Melanotus villosus; assembly: GCA_963082815.1. Classification (NCBI taxonomy): domain Eukaryota; kingdom Metazoa; phylum Arthropoda; class Insecta; order Coleoptera; family Elateridae; genus Melanotus; species Melanotus villosus. Next base: position 45,126,568 of record OY720425.1, read on the forward strand.
ATGCGCGGGACCCATCTTGCGCAAACGTTCCTGTAGCTAAACAAAGCATAAATGGATAATTTTTTTCCTTTCACACTTCTTGTCCACCGCCTAACAGTACTGACATCCACACAAACGTTGCCATAGACAGCGCCCATTCGTCGATGAATGTCAATCGACGCACAACCCTCAGCCGTTAGGAACTCAATATCAGCACATTGCTTCAACCAAATATCCATGTCACTTATCATTTTGATCTCTACAGTGCTGTCATCTGATATTGCAGGGCAACGCTACTGGGTGTCTTGATATTCAATTAGTTAGAGAATAGTACGATACCTATTTCATGTGTCTAGAAGCAATATTACCAGACCTATGGGTTAGGATGCAAGAGTTTTCAAAATCCTCGCATAAGTTAAGAAATATAATCACGTGTTATGATCACAAGTAAATCTAGATATCCAACCAGATAGATCACATATTAATTGAAAGCAAGCATGCCAGGATAATTATAAAAGTCGTTAAGAGGTGCAGATACCAACACAGATCATTTTTTGGTTATAATTAGAATAAGACAAGAAATATGTAAAATGAAAAATAAGGTATATAACAGGACACAAGAGATGGGGCTATTAAGAGAAGAGTAATTTGAAGAGTTAGCAACTAGGTTGAATAAATGCTGCAGCAGACAATATCAAAATGAGGTGATACCAAATACAATAAAACAAATGCCAAGCAGAAGTAGTGAAAGAGAATGAAAAATAAGAGGGCGGCCGAAGATATAAAAGGGTTAGACATCAAGGACTGGGAAAGGAAACCAAGAGATAAAAGAAATTGGAAACAAAAAGCAAAGAGCATAACCTTTAAAACCCTAAAGCAGTAGGTACTTAATTTTCGCGATCGTAGCCTACGGTTTTGAAACCTCTCAACTAGCATGCTGTGAATACAATGTATGTATATATTAGCTGTAACCTCTTATACCTTTCAGTGTCGGGGCTGCGTTAATGCATAACACGGTTCGTTTCTGCGGGTTACGAAGTTTGTCACGTTTTTTTTTTTTAATTTTGCGTAAATTAGTATAATATGGCCCTGTTTTTCTAAGTTTGAGCCGTCCCTGAAGCTTTCAGAATTCACGCGAATAATATCAGATCAGCACATTCCTTTTGGACTGCGCAATAATTCGGAGAAATCCCAATGGGATGACCAAATATGATAATGTAGTATTTGTTCACTTTATTTAGTCATTGATAATTCGGGGAAGAACCGACCCGTTCACGAGGTACGCCAAGTGGCTTAATGTAGGATTTCCCCCCGCGTGCAGCGGGAGCGTTTGTACATCTCTTTTTAACATCCTTCGTTTTACGAAAGAAAATAACAAGGCACTTCTGAGTATAACCAGCTGTCAACATCTTTAGTCGTGCAATAACCGTTTTCCGGATTTTTGGTAGAAAATTCCCGTTTTACGTATCGGCCTCTCGCTTTCGTGTAGTTTTTCGTAGAAAAACTCGTCCGGCATTTTGCCAGATTGTCCCAGAGAGTGTCGTTTATTTTGTACCGAGAAATTTAAGTTCTGTGTTGGAAATTCCGTTTAAGTTCGACGTTGGTGAAGTTTCCGTTCCACACACAGTTTTCGTTTTGGATTAAATCAACTACCAGTTGAAAGCATCTTGTTGTCTTCACATCTGCTTCCGGAAGAAGGACTCCATGCCTTCTTTTCTACGACGACTGCTGTTATCTCTCCCTGGGTTTCAAGTTACCATCGCTTTCTTCTGGGCCACCCTCTCCGAAGCCCTTCCCAGGTAAAAGTATAACTTTAGGCTGCCTTTATACTTGCCGATTGTGAGTGTACCGACTTAGCCCGAATTCAGTACCGTATATTGCGGCTTTACTCGTGGATAGACATTAGTTAAATCTTGTCAGTAATTTCAAGTGCTACAAGCATTCTTTTCTTCGTTTATTTTGTTCGGCAAAGTATTTGAGTCTTCAATAAGTGCGTATTACGTTTTGTTTTAGTGTTAGCAATTCAGAAACAGTGCGCACTGTCGCAATGCTTACGTATTTCATATTGCATGTGTGTAATTATTTGTAGACAGATTTTTAACTTAAGTTTTTGTTATCACCATTCTTTTAACTGCGGTTAAGGGAGTCTAGCAGTTATTATATTTGCCGTAATTTAAGTAAGTAAAGGTGACATCCCTTAATCGTCCCTTTCGCGTAATTTAAGATAGAACTTATAGATTCATTTTGTGTCATGTTTTGAATATTTCTTGCACTCATTAAACTTCCTTGCTAAATCATTCTTGCCTGTTATTTGAGTTTTATGTCTAGTGCAATATTTGTGTATAGCTTGTGAGCCTAGTTATCAGTGGTTTTATGTCAGTAAGCAAGGGTAAGTACTTCCAAAAGTAGTGTGCAGGCACCCCCAACCCCATTCTAGCCCAGAGGAACAATCTGCGGTACGTTCGTCATCATCATCTCGGGTGATTTTCCGTAGTGGCGCCCATTCTCATCCCGATTACGACCCTCCCCTATTTGAAGGGTTTAGTGTTTCGAACCCCTGTTCTTCACTGCTTGTTAGCCGAGAGCCACAGGACTTCGACGTCCCTTATAAGTGTCGTAGTGCGGAATTAGCACGTGACAAGTTGATACGCCGTTTTACCTACGTACTGCTCCATGTACAGAATGTAATGTGTACCTATGTATGTGTAAGACTTATTATTCTACCTTCTAGGCCTGTATTCGCAGGCGAGCCTCGTTAATTAGATGTCCAACGACGAATGGTCACGATGGGGATTCGAACCAAGGAGTAGCGCAACGCTAGCCTGACGCTCTACCATTGCGTCATCCTGGCAATTGTGAATACAATGGACCACTATAAAACTTAATATTAAAGGGCATCAACATCAAAGACACTAACCGTCTACTGCCAATAGATTTATTGGTTAAGTAACAAGCTTTACGAACTTATCAACAATCGACGTCGTGAAAGAAGTCAAGAACGGAGGGCAAAGATATAACAAACTCTACCATCGCATCGCCATGAATCGTGCGTCACAACGTTCGTAACCAACATCGACAAAGAAAAGAATGCTGCATACTTATCAGTACCCTCTAATATTTAAATCCAACAGATACTTCTTAATAAATACTATTTTTACATGATATTGCATATGGTGTACCACCAGGTAATATCGTAAGATCAGTGTTGTGTACTTAGTAAAAAATGTACCCTTGCAGAAACAAATGGCAACATTTATATTACGAAGTTGACGTTATATAATATAACAGCAACAAAATATTTGCCGACAAGACTAAATTAATGAAATTCCATCAAGTGAAATATCAAGAAAAATCTGACTGTCATACAAGGAGAAAAATCTTCACAGGTTTACTACATACATAATTCTTATATAACATTATGCCAACATTACAATTAAACCCTTTCGGAAAATGAACCAAAAGTTGAATGTGAAAAATGTTAAATTTTGAATATTTAAATCTCCTTTCAAAACAATTTAAATTACACTTCAAATTATTTTTAAAAATATGTAATAATTATAACAATTTACCCTCAAAATAAGCTCACCTTCATGTAAGATAAATTATTCCCCAACTATTCGCAATTCAAAATAAATGTTCATGTAACTAAAATTTATTCCACTAATCTGGGTGTATCGGATCTTTACTTTCATAAAAGCTTTAATCTGCAACTAAAAGCGTGGGTGACCTTCAGAATATTCAAATTAATAAAAGGCCCAACTTATCCATAAAATCCGTCGTTATCGAAAATTTCCCTTGCTGTATTAATCAGCTTCGACGACGATAGATTAATTGAAAATGAAAGCGGTCCAGAATATTATAAATTCCCTTTTAATACTAAACTACTATACCGTGAATGCAAATTTCCAATATTAAACTTTCCGATAACAGTTATGAAACTCACACTAAACAGTGGTTATTTTGCCGTTTATCTCTAAATCTAAACTACGTTTTAATCACATTTCCAACAAATGGAATTGTTTTGGTAATTTGTATAAAATCCAGAGCATTCGGGACTAAATACAAAAGAAAACAAAAATTCGAAGACTTAATACAACAGAACAAAGTTTTTCCACGAGAGATTTTCGCTTCACTTGTTTTCTTAAAAAGGATACGCTCTTAAATAAAAACCACTTCTCTTGTTATTGAAGTTTGCAGGAACGAAAACAAGACGTTCGTCTGAAAACAGAAGGTTGAAGTTCAATTCGACAAATTGTTACGAAAGTGTACGGTTCTATTTCTCATTATTATGCTGATTAATCTGTAACCCATACAAACTCATTAATTATTGATTATGTCCTTCGTTCTGATTTACCTCATCGCACGTGTAAATGGCTTGATTTTATATTTCATGAAAGATGATTTCGTTAAAATCTACCTTCGCATTGTTATATTCAATAAACAAAGTCTGTTCCTCGTATAGATTTCCTTTGTAGTTTGAATCTTCCATCAGGTACCATTCATTCAATAATGGCAATTTCAGGCAAGCGCTCACTTCCTTCATAGTTTCCCGAATGTGGAAGATTTTCTAGTGCGACTTCTACCTCAAAGAAATAACACCTTTATATTACACAGAAGATGGTTGTTTTCATTTTAACATTTCTTAAATTTCAAGTGCTGCCCATAAAATAGGTTTGAAAAGCTCAAATTTTCTGGTGATTTTCCTTCTGGAAGACTTTCAGTGGAGCTTTGGAGATAATTTCTTTACAAGTTTATATCGCCGAGTTGCCGAGTGGTTAAGGCATTCGACCACAGCGCGGACGATCTCGAGATCAAATCCCAGTTTTTTGCTCGGTGGGTGGCCTATCCAATCGCTCAAAATAATTGGGAACCGAAACACAATGGTGGAAGGTAGGAGATTGTCGAAGATGTGGTGCTTACTACATCACTCCGTACGCAAAGCGTGCGAAACAACTGAGGTATGAAAAACGACTTAGGAGGCCTTAACCTTCCATGTTGCAGACCATGCTCCCTCGCGGGACACTAGTGTTTTTACCTTTACCTTTTTCTTTACAAGTTTATAAAGTTATTATATCTTAAATAATCTATGGAACTGTTCCTAAGGAATATTGATAAAAAAGGAAAATTTCTGAATATACAGGGTCCTGCAGCTCACCTCCCGTCTTATGTAGCTCATTTATTAATAGACATAGAATTTTTATATATCGCAGACGTTGTCTGTACCCGAGGGCGCATTTCAGGAAAATATTTTTGATTATACCGGATGTTCTCAAAAAGTGTGACGTCATTATGATATACTTTTTTAGATTATACGCCCGATATTTTTTTGCATATTTGGGTTCCTCTTGTGGTTACCTACATACCTCTAAAATTTGGTTGAAATCGGTTCAGCGATTTCAAAAAAAAAAAAAAAAAAAAAATAGATAAAAAACTGTTTTGCACTACTGATTTTAAAACTTGATAAAAGATACAAATAGTGCCTCGTTAATAAAATTAAAAGAGGTACCTATTAAGTAAGGTAATATCAGTTTCGTTAACCTAGTTTGGTGGATCCGAATTATACAGGGTGTCCAAAATGTAGTGTCAAACTCTTCAAATTTTAAAGCAATTTATTTCCCTTATTTTCAATTGGAGCCCCTGTATATTTTTATGTCATTCGATGCTAAATTAAAAAATAAACGTTTTTTCTAAATACAACCCTATCAAAATTCCTAACACATTAAAAGTTATTCGGCGAAAACTCGTTTTGGTAACAAACTATTCCAATAGTAATTTCAATGAAAAAAGGTGGCATTGAAAAACAATTTATTGATATCATATGTTTTTTCACGTTTCATACACTAACGTATTACATTAGTACACTCAAAATCGTGAAGTAATGGGTCACTTTACAGTAGAGCAACCATTACTGCATAGCAACGTCAGGTTTCATTAAAATGCAATTTGACAGCTTCTCGGGCAGCATTTAAAATATCTTCTGAATGGTTTTCCAAGTTATTTTCGTCACTCAAGTCCATTTCGGAATTAGATTTAAAAAAAAAATGTATTTATTTGTTTGAATTGAATTCTGTTATGTCAAAAACAGTTCCTGTCAGATTACTATGTTATCGAGAATCCGCCTATTTTTTTCAGTGTTTTTATTAATTTTATTCAGAATGTATCTCAATAAATTTAGATAACTTTTTATGTGAGAATATAAAATGCGAAAAAATAGTATGGCATTTAAGTACTCGCTATCGCTCGTACTCAAACCTGCCATACTCGTCTAGTAAAACTCCACTTTTCTGCACTTGGCACGTAATCTACTATTGTAATTACAAAATTATGTCAAAATCCATTAATGTTAGTAGGCATTAATTGGAATAGTTTGTTACCAAAACGAGTTTTCGCCGAATAACTTTTAATGTGTTAGGAATTTTGATAGGGTTGTATTTAGAAAAAATGTTTATTTTTTAATTTAGCATCGAATGCCATAAAAATATACAGGGGCTCCAATTGAAAATAAGGGAAATAAATTGCTTTAAAGTTTGAAGAGTTTGACACTACATTTTGGACACCCTGTATAATTCGGATCAACCAAACTAGGTTAACGAAACTGATATTACCTTACTTAATAGGTACCTCTTTTAATTTTATTAACGAGGCACTATTTGTATCTTTTATCAAGTTTTAAAATCAGTAGTGCAAAACAGTTTTTTATCTATTTTTTTTTTTTTTTTTTGAAATCGCTGAACCGATTTCAACCAAATTTTAGGGGTATGTAGGTAACCACAAGAGGAACCCAAATATGCAAAAAAATATCGGGCGTGTAATCTAAAAAAATATATCATAATGACGTCACACTTTTTGAGAACATCCTGTATAATCAAAAATATTTTCCTGAAATGCGCCCTCGGGTACAGACAATGTCTGCGATATATAAAAATTCTATGTCTATTAATAAATGAGCTACATAAGACGGGAGGTGAGCTGCAGGACCCTGTATATCAATAAAAGTCCAAAAAATTACAAGCAAACTAATAATTTAATGGGATACCAAGTGTATATTTTCAGTTTTTGTTCAGATGCAACCCGAACACATTTAGAAAGTTTTAAAAGATACTCGATTATTTTGCAATTGTTAGAAGTTTTGCACAGTAAGAGGAATAAAAAAGAAATCAGAAGTTTTGCCATCAAAAAATACACGAAAGATATTAATATTCTGAACGATAACTTCACGGCTTAGGTAGCTACTAACTTTTTCAACTGCCATATTTGAATTTAAGATGTGAATGGAATAAATATCACCCGGAAGTGTTTTTTATCCTAGTTTTTGATTATCATCGCTAATAAGCTACGAACCCGATTTTTAAATCTTTGCTTTTGCAAATAAAAATGCGTACATTTTTAAGTAAACTTCCTTTTTGGTAAAAACACACGGTTGACTTAGAAACCTTGATGGTATTATTCATAATCTAATAAAGAACCTTTTTCTTTAAACAAGAAAAGTGTCTTCCCTTTAAGTTCACTTTAACCACCTTTAACCCTCGTCATACCCACACGTCAGATAAATAAATGGTTGTTACTTAAAATACATCTCGCTACCTGGTTTAATTCTTATAATTCCGGTACAGAAACGCTACGTTTTGCAATAATCAACAAATCGGATTCAAGGTTTGTATTCGTCTCAATATCAGCATCAAAAATAATTAAATGAAATAATAAATAAGGGAAAACTAAACACTAAAGAATACAATTTTTGAAAATCGTTATACACTGTGAAGAATCTCCGTCTTAAAACGGGATTTCCTTTTGAAATTAAACAAATAGTATAGAAACTAAATATTACCAGGCAGCGGGTTTAATTATAAAGCAAATGTTTAATCCGATTTAGAAATTTAAATATTTATTCTCAATTTTTGGAAATCAATCTGTTTTGAATTTTTAATATTTTAATAAGAACCTTCTACAGAACTAATTAGGAGGGTCGTTTGAAAAGTAAGGTAAACGACGCAGAGGTGGCAGCACCATGATTAAAATCGATGCACGGCCGATATTCTGATCCTTCAAACGAGTTCCAGCTCGGTGCACTATGAGGTTATTGTTTGGTCACGCAAAGTGACCGAAGATGCAAGCATTTTCAAAAATAATGGACACAAAGGAGATTCGTGCCGTGATAAAACTTTATTTTTTGAAGGTGGAAACGGCGACCCAAATAAAAAGAAAATATTTTCACTTTGAATGTATTGCCCAAAAACTTCTACAGAAGCATCACCTTTTCAGATATTTCTGCAGCTTATTTTAAATCCGTACATAATGATAAAAGTTTAATGCTGGATCAGCTCCATAAAATTAAATCTGAATGGTGAAGTTTAAGAAATAAATTCGTTTCAAGTTTCAACATCTAGTTGGGGAACTTCCGCACAAGTAATTAAATCAACTTTTTCAGACATTTGTGGAGTTTACTATAAATCCGAAGCTAATGACCAAGGTTTATTTAATGCTAGATCAAAATTGATGCATTACAAATTGGGCGTAAAGATGAACGAAGAACGCAATAAACAGCAAAGAAGGAAAGGATTGCGTACAAAACGACTAGACAGAGACACTGAAAGCAGGATTAGGTGCCAAAAATACAATAGAAATCCCTCAAGTAATACAGGCAATAAGTGACGCGTGCGACGCCTCCATGTCCAAAAGATCACGGAATGTAAAAAGAAAGGAAGTGTACTAGTGGACTAACGAAAGTGCGAGACTCAGGGGGGAATGTATTAAATGGAGACGGCAGGTAATTCGATACAGGATATTCAGAATGCAGAAGAGGCTTATAAAAAGAGTAGAAGAAAACTAAAACTACAAAACGATAGAGTGGAGGAAGATATCTGGGGTGTCGGATACAAGATAGTCACGAAAAGAATAAGACCGAAGCCGCTAGATATGCTCTAGGAAACAAGAAAAAATATAATAAACACATTATTCCCTAGACAAAGAGATGTGCAGTGGCCACCAGAGGAGAAGAAGAACCTGTACCCGAAGTCACGGTAGAAGAAATCAGGAAAGCAACATGAAAACTGAAAAAATAAATGACACCGGGCCCCGACGGAGTTCCTTCTGAAGTAGTAAAGACCATAGTCGAAGAACTACCGGAATATGTGATTAACATAAACAAAGAACTGTTTAAAAGACGGAAGTTTACGACTGAATAGAAGAAAGCGAGGGTAGTATTGATTAAGAAACCAAACAGGACCGACGAAGAACCGAGTGCATATAGACCTCTGTGCCTATTAGACACGTTTGGAAAACTATTGGAGCAAGTAATTGCAGAAAGGACAGTAGATGAAATATAACAGAAAGAGCATCTATCAAACAGACGGTTTGGATTCTGAAAGAGAAATCGACGGCGGATGCAATAGAAGAAGCAGTGAGAACAACGAAAAACGAAATAAGTAATACCTTGAAAAGAAGAGGATTATACGTACTAATAACGCTAGACGTTAAAAATGCGTTCAATACAGTATCTTAAAGTTTAACAATGAACGAAATGAGTAGAAAAGGTAACTATCTGAAAATACCTGAGAAAAATTATAATAAGTTACCTATTCAACAGGTAGATAGAGGATGAAAATGGCAAGACATATCAAGTGGCGGGGGGACTACTGCAGCGATATCTGGGACCATTACTGTGGAACCTCCTGTACGATTATGTATTGAGGCAGGATCTACCCCAAAGGTCCAAACTAACGATCTGGCAGCCATCCAGGTGTACAAAAACCACATTTTGACCCATTTGCTTTTGCTACCCTTTCTTGAACTATATGTAATTTAGTTTTCGTCGAACCTATTCCTTCTAAGTCAGAAGAGTGGAAGCGGAGCTAATTGTGACTGAAAATGAAGCATTAAGAAAGACAGAGAGATGCATGCTCAGCAACGAATTAGAACTGGCAGTCCATAAAACAGAGGGAGTCCTGCTCATGCCTACATAGAAGAATACTGAACGCGGTGGTGCAGTTGATAATGTTGTATGCAAGTACGATATGTGGTAAGGCCTTTAAAATTAAGCGTAACCAGGACCTACTAAACAGCATGCAAAAAATACTAGTAATTAGGATCCGCAGGGGATACAGAACAATTTCAACCAAAGCCAGCATGATCCTTGCCAGAGTTGTCCCTCTGGAATTGATGTGCTGACAGGGAAAACTTATGAGGAAAAGTCAGAAGAAGATCAGCAAGAAAAGACTACGCGAAAAGACGATAATACTATAGCGCAGTGGCTGGTTGCTTTATTGTTAGAAATTAATAGAAATGAGTTACTTTAATATTTAGGTAGAGTCTTTGACCAACGTCGCCACTTGATATTTTGCTTGACTTTTACGAGAGGTTTTTATTCAAAGTCAAATTCAACAAACATCATGTATTTCATATCTGGGCTTTAGTTTTACAAAGTGATACAAACTCCCAGTTCAAAGTGTCTCCATTTAAAGTAAAGTTATGCAAATTATTCAAAGTCCCAATTACATTTGAAACGGCTAAGTCCATAAAAAGAGTTTAAATATTGTACAGAAACATTTTTCAAGTTTTGAATTAAAGTTAAGTTAAAATAAAACAGTTTTACATGAATATTACTGGAATCATCGTCTTGGAGGATGTCAATTCTTCGTAGATACTGCAGCTTTGACGGTTGGACATAAACCATGCATTCAGCGTATTTCAGGCTCAGTATTTACACAGAAAATTGCTCCCTTCTTCTCGATTTTCTGAGACTGTTATCTACGCGCGTGTGAGGCGTCGAATTACATAGGACAATGCACTTCATGTACGTGCTTTTCTTGAATTTTTAAAAGAAGGTTAAATAATGAAGGAATCCAATGGACACACCAACTGATACCAGACATTAAGAAATTGATAAACAGAAATGTAGGAGAGATAGATTACTACACCACACAATTCTTCGGCGGACATGGCTGCTTCATGAAATATCTGGAACGATTTAGATTAAGGCAACAAGGAATATGTACGTATTGCAATGGGAAGATGACGCAAAACATACCATCTTTCTAAGTGTGAAGTGGGAAAACGTTAGACAAGAAACAAACAGAAAATTGAACAGGCAAATTACTACGGAGAACTTATGACAGAGAACGGAGATAAATGGGATGATATCTGCGGAATGATCATAAAGACAAAGAAGGACAAGAGAATAGAGCAAAGGGAAGCGAGAACTTACGAATACAAACATCCAAACTATTAACCTGCTCTTTGAAGTAATGCCAGAGATAAAAATACTGCACTCTCCGTCAGTACGCGCTGATGGGGATATTTTTGAAAAATTTTCCCCTCCACGAAGAAAAATTCGAAAACTTGAAACCTTTTCAATCCTAAATTTCGAGAACAAAATCTGTTGAAGATTTGAAAACATACATCAGAATTTTCTGTAAAGGTTATTAAAGTACTTAGGTACTTAAACAGAATTAGATAAACTCGCTTTTAGAAACTGAATGCTGAATTTTAAAGAATAAATCTATCTGCTTTAGATAAAGTATTAAATATACGTAATTGCCTTTAGAAGTAATTGATTGAATTGATCACCTTTATTAGATTTCTGCAAGGATTGTAATAAACTGTTATAATAAAGGTTTAATAAAGAACCAAAGTTTGTAAAAACTAAACCGGCCTGGGATTTCAAAGTTCTTAGTAACCAGTAATGAGATGACCTTCAGCAGATATTTGTTTATTTTCCCTATACAGTTGAACCTAACAACGAAGACGAAGACGTTAGATCGATGGAGTCTCTAGTTTCAAGAACAACGATCGTTTTGGATTTAAAAATTGGGATTTGCAACTTCCATATTAATATACAGTGTGTCCCTGGATGGAGTTGACAAGAGGACCAAAAACGTTATTTTCGATTTTACGACAAAAAATCATTCTTTATAAAAAATTCTGCTTGTCGAATTAACGAGTTTGCTATTTAAAAAAATAAGATTAGATATACAGGGTGTTAATAAACTTAGAAAACATAAAATTGCTTCAAGAGAGAAGTGTAAATAGAAAAAGTTCCTTAAAAACATGCAAATAGTTTAAATACAAAATTTCAAGTCTAAATTTAGATTGTTATGGTTTTATCTTGAATTTAATTATGATAATTCTAAATTAAATCTTCTCGATCACAGGCTATGGCCAATTTATAAAAAGGATGGAGAAATATGTCGAAGTTGGAGGTGGCTAGGTAGAATAATTTTTGTTGACTTTCTTAAAAGTCATTTCATTTCTATTGTTTGCTTTAAGTCAAGGTTTTTAAATTATCTAAAGAGAATTCCGGAAAAATAGTGTGCAATAAATAAAACTGAAAAAATAAATTTGACACACTGTATATGTAGATTTTTTCTGAGTGTACTGTCAACTTAAATTTAACAATAAAAGTTTTTATCGAAAAAATCTCCATATTTAAGATTTAAATTTCAAAATCCCAGTGTGTCATATACGTAAATTAAATTGTTTTGTACGGTAGTTTTGCTGAATTCATTTTTACCCAATTATTTATCGTTAGAATTTAGATGTCTATAATGTATTTATGTCAATGTGTTACCCAAAAACCCAAACAGATTTGATGTCTCTCCATGTTCATTTTCCACGCGCAGATTGTATTACAATAATACAGGCTGTTTGATAAAAAACGGAGCAAGCCGTAGCACTCTTATTTATTAACTGATTGTAATAAAAAAAATGTTTGGTCTTATAACTCATAAAAATCTACATTTTGCCGTAAAAAAATTTTTTTTTCGGCCTCATTGGTTAAGCGTGGTGACGTCATGATGAATTTTTTAAATTACACTCTATATATTTTTTTAGATATTCTCATAGAGAATTTTTTTCTTTTTTCAACCGTCTAAATATTTCATATGGTTGCATAATAAAACTTTCGAGTTAAAGACAAAAAACCAATACAAGCCAGTAGGCCATTAAATTAAAATAACTTGAAACAAAAAACAGTCGCGTAACTCGCGATGGTGCCCAATTTGAACAATACCTGTAGTTTCCATTTCTTGTGTTTTTTTTTTGTTTTAATAGTTTTCATCTGTTTAATGTATTTTAACATGGCACACTCGATTTGTTCAAAGTTGCTAGAATAAACGTTCGTAATGTTTCAGTCTTGTATTGGTTTTTTGTCTTTAACTCGAAAGTTTTATTATGCAACCATATGAAATATTTACACGGTTCAAAAGAGAAAAAAATTCTCTATGAGAATATCTAAAAAAATATATAGAGTGTAATTTAAAAAATTCATCATGACGTTACCACGCTTAACCAATGAGGCCGAAAAAAAAATTTTTTTACGGCAAAATGTAGATTTTTATGAGTTATAAGACCAAACATTTTTTTATTAAAATCAGTTAATAAATAAGAGTGCTACGGCTTGCTCCGTTTTTTATCAAACAGCCTGTATAATAAAGGATTTCCAGAAAAGGTTTAGTTGTAACGTGCCTTTATCCCACATGACTTCAAAACGAACAGGAATTAATCTAAAGGGAGCCGTGCGTTAACTTCTGTCTCAGTTCGTTATTTCAAGCTTGCTTAATTTTCCACAAACGATTTCCTAACTTTGCATTTCCGTTATAGTTTAATATAACTTTTATACCTATGATAAATGAGGCAAATTATTTAACATCAGCAAACTGACACGCCTGTAATGAAAATGCCTAATAGAACAAGCTTTGTTGTAACACAACGATGGACAGTATTTTTTGTTAGATGAGGTAAACACATCCATTGATTAGTGGAAATGAATGTCATGTGATCAGTTTATCTATCGACCTCTAATTTTGAACGTGTGGGTTGAAACAAGGTTGGTTAAATATCGAATGACAGCTGATTACGTTTTGTGCGTGTTATTTCCTATAATAATGACCAAGCTATTGTTTGTTTGTGTGTTTGAAATCTAAACCTGTTTGGGACGAAAAGATTTTCGGCAAATCACAATGCGAAAGGAGAAACAGATTTTCGGTAGGAGGGGAGATACGCAATTCAAAATTCTAACTAACCGAATTCTTAAAATCATATTCAGAAAGTTTTATTTCAGCAGGACGGAGCCACATCTAAAGTTGCATTAAAGCTGTTACGTCAAAAAGAACCGAAAATAAGATTATACGAAAGAAAATGTAAATAGAAGTTGGTCTAAATTCTATTACAATTCCTCAACTAACGTTCGAAAAGTTTGGTTTCAACAATACGGGGTGACATATCAAACTGTAATATAAACACTACGTCAAAAACGAAAGGCAGGCAGAACCAAAAAATCATAAATAAACAAGCGAAAACTTCGACTGAATAATTTAACCAAAAACATATTCCCCAACCAACAAAATTTGAAAACTTTGCGTTCAGCAGGACGGAGCGATGTCTCAAACTACATTAAATAAATTTGAAAATAAATGAAATCCATATATGAAAAACCAAAAATAAATAAAGCAAAGCTTGCATCGAATTCTGGAATTAAACAAAACGTACTTCAATTAGTAGAATTCCTCGTTGAAAATAGAAAGCTTTGATTTCAACAGAACGGATGTCTCTATATTGCAATAACCACAAGATAAATTATAACAACATAAAATTCAAAACAAATATCGAAAAACATTTACTTTAGCTTCTGAAACTAAACGGAATATCGTCCAAGTAGTAGAGTACCTTATTTAAAATCCAGGAAGCTTGATTTTAGCATGACGGAGCGACATCTTCAGTTATTTCCTAAAACGGCTACACAACAGACGAAAGCTAAAACACGCAAACTTATCAAAATGATTATTTCCGTAACATATTTTTGTTTCCTTTAAACATAATATAAAAAAAGGGAAAAACAAAAACCTGTATTGTAACTAATAAAAAGAGATCCGGAAAACCACCACGAACAAGATTCAGTTTCTTATATCCTGTGTTTCGCTACGAAAAAGGCTGAAATTTAACACATTTCCCAACAACAAAGCCTCACAAGACTCTTCTTTGGTTTACTTTTCCCTTGTATTTTCTACCTGATTGGCATCAAATAACACTAAAAGAAAAATCTATCGCGCTCTTTGCATCCTCCACACGCACCGAAATATGTCCTTGTGTTCCTTTACACTTTACGTGAAGACAGATGATCAAAGTAAACTGATGAATGACTACTAAAGCTTATTAGATGCACTTGAATAAACGACAGATGGCACGAATTCAATATTCTGCCTGACTAGATATTTGTTTTCAAAACGATTTTGTAGCTTTCCTTTTTGGGGAAGCTGTGACATTTAGTTATAAACTCCTTGATTTTTTGAGTTTTTAAGTCAAATATGTGACGTAATAACGGAAGATAGGTTAGCATGAACACGTACAAATCTAAATTACCAGCCGCTTTTCTTTATCAAGCAAACATAGATAATTTGATAAAAGTTTTAATTTAGTATTTATTTGTCTTGGTACCGTGTTTATTACGGACATTGGCAACGAGGTCAGAGCCACATTATTAAATAACTTGGCTCCATGAACTTTATTAGATCAATATAAATAACACTGATACATATTAAATAACAAACAAAACCATAGGAAATCTAAATCTGCAAATTAAGGAATAGTTTTTAAACTTTTATTTATAAGCAAACAAACAATTAAATGAATTGTGCTTCGCAAGTTCAAGGAGCAAAATTGATAAATTTCTTAATGGTATATGGCATTTCATATAAACAAAAATGATAACCAATGAGCTTGTTTGTAAAAATGACTGATTCTGCTGCCATTATGTTATTTACAATTGCTTTTCTCTCAGATCATACCGATTATTATAAATATCAGCAGAAATATTCCAATGCGCTATTACTCTTTAATTATAGACATTAAATAAAATTGTATATAATCGTTGAGAGATTACAAATTTATTCACATTGTATATAGGTACACGCGGACGCCGAGAACATTCTGGCGGTCCCAGTATACGCGAGAATAAAGCAGCGGCTGCATATAATAATAAGAGCAACGCATTGAAATCTACGAACTCTCGAGCAAGCAAATATTAGACGACGCGTATGGGGACCCGTGTGGGGTTACTAGTCCCCCATCGGGCGCCTCCCCAGGTGGCGCATCGCGGAATGCTCATCAGATGTGATGAGTATAGGGGAAATAAAATACCCGGGGCGGACCAAAACTAGCTATCATTGGGCAGAAGCAATGTAAGAACTCGATTACGATGAACAAGAAGGGTTTCAGTTCAGTTTAATGATAGACAGTCAGAAGCGACTATCGCATATAGATTAAATCGGTTATGTCACCGCGTTGAGGAAAGCAACAGGAAAGTACCTCAGTAGATTCATTATTTCAAATAATGATCCTTAGTAAAATGGGTCTCTATCCCCGGCAGGTCTTCAGTGATCAGAAACTGCTAAGAATCCTCGGGTTGGATATTAAAATTTGCACAAGGGACGTAGCCACATTATACCAAGCAGGAAAAACACATAATGTAATACGAGAAATGGACAGAATGGGTGAATGGGAACCGGAATAATGGAAATTAGCGAGATGTGTTGGCCAGGTGCCGGAGAATGTAACGTAAACAAACATATGTAGAGTAGTGTATTCTAGTAGCCCTACTTTAAGTTACCTGCAAGAAGGCTCTATACATGGAAATCGCCAGCAGATGAACCTGGAAATATTATACCCAACCAAATAGATTTCATTTTACTTAATAAACATTTCAAAAATAGCTGCTTCTCAGCGACGACCTATCCTGGGGCGGATATACATAGGTTCAGACTACAACCCACTAGTTGGGAAATTTAGACTCCGCAATTAAAAGAATATAAAAACCAAACGGTAGGACTTAGAAAAAAATAACACTAAAGAAAAAGTCGCACAATGTTTGAATGACGAGCTGACACAGGTAGAAGAGAACTATGAGATTAAGAAAGAACTACAAACTTCCAAAATAGCAATGACAAAAGTTAAAGAACATCTTCAACCAGAGAGTAGATATCACAGAAAACCATGGATGAACGAACATATCCTATTATTTATGGAAGAAAGAAGAAAAGCAAGGCAGAAAAACACAATAAAATACAACGAAATACAAAGAGAAATCAGAAAGGAAATATGTACGGAAAGCTAAGGATAAGTGGGTCAACGATTAATGTAACGAAATTTTACATGATCATCTAAACCTACACACTACACAAAAAGCTGCTGGAATTTTCAAACCACGAACACAGGGATATCGAGTTGATGAACACGGACACTTAATAACGGACAAACGGGAAATGATGAAAACCTGGCCAAATTATATTGAAGAGCTTTTCAAAGATGATATAAGAGATATACCAACATTGGAATGTGTTACTGGCCCTTTCTACCATATGTGATGAAGCTATATATGATAAAAGACGGTAAATCACAAGGCCCCGACGAAATACATTGAGAGTTACTAAAACTTCTGGAGGAAAACAACATTCAAAACGGCTTACAACAATTTTTAACAAAATCTATGACAGCGGCAACATACCTAGTGAATGGCTTAAGTCCGCATTCATAACTATCATCAACCAAACACTGCAACGACTACCTCATAAGCCATCTTCTGAAAAATTTCTTAAAAATTATACACCAACGATTCCATGTATTTTGCGAAAAACATATACGAGTAACTCACAATTCGGATTCCGAAAAGCGACTGGGACAAAGGAAGTATTGTTCTGCACTCAGGTATTATTTCAACGCTACTAAGATACTATATCCATGTATATTGTATTAACTGTCAGAAAGCTTTTGACTTGGTATAATATCACAAATTTATAGAGACCCTGCAAAAAAATAAAAATAGATGACAAAGACCTTCAAAAATCCCTATTATTTATCAGACAGCTTATATAAACCATAAAGGGGTATCATCACAAGCCACTCAAATCCAACGAGGTGTACGTCAAGACTGTATCTTATCCCCACTTTCATTTAACATCTATTCCGAATAAACTAATATTCAGTCGAGCACTATTCGGTAAATGGAGAACGAATCAATAATATCAAATTCGCGAATGACACCGTTATTGTCTTCGCAGATAAACTAGACGATCTACAAGAACTGATAAATAGAACAGCAGAACATAGTAAATAATTTGGAAATGATTTAAATATAAGAAAAACTACATGGCCATTAATAAAAGACACAGACACAATTATTTCTGAATCAAAAACCCAATAGATAAAGTCAATAAATGTACTTACCTTGGCAGCACAATCAACGATCAGTGGGATTGCTGGCTTGAAATTAGATGCAGAATGGAAAAGGCCAAAATAGCGTTAAGGCTAAGAAATTTGACGACAAAATGCAGCGTCTTTTGTTGCCATGATCGGCGCCGAAACCAATGGGTATTTTATTATAAATTTTTCTACATTTATTTAAGAAGATATCCTGATGAGACTCCATTCTAAGCAAGTGGCCAAACCACTTTAAGCTTCTTTTCTGTATTCGGTCTGTAACAGTTTCTGTGGCTGCCATGCTATTTCTTATTTGTACATTTGTACATACACGATGGCCAAAGCGATTGTTTTATTGGACACCATCTGGTAAACGAAAAAAAGGTCGACCCAGAAGATCATGAAACGAAGGGGTAAGAACTGCAATGAGAGAACGAGATCTTGATGAGGACACAGCATACGATCGAGAGGCGTGGAGACGTGGAGTAGGAAGACAGCGACTTGCTGTATAATTATGTAGTATATACAATTTCTGTCTGTAATGGAACATACTGTATACATGATTAATCCCAATATATATACAGATTGTCCGAAATCCATTCTAAACATACAAAAATTAATGAGTGCAACAAGGAAGACATAAACAATATAGGTAGCACAACAAAGATAGATTGAAATCATGGCTAGGTAAATTTTTAAACTAAAATCTCTCACCAATAACAAGCAATATCTATGACCGATGTTTTTGCTTGCTTGCTTGTTATGGGCGAGAGATCTTTAGTTTAAAAATTTACCTAGCCATGATTTCATTCTATCTTTGTTATGCTACCCATATTGTTTATGTCTTCCTTGTTGCACTCATTAATTTTTGTATGTTTAGATTGAATTTCGGACAATCTGTATACAGGGTGATTCAAATTCGACCCTCACCATGGGGATCTCCCTTATGAGCAGAGTTAGAGGGAATGTTTAAATTCGGCAAAGTTGCTATTTTTTGTTCTCTTTAAGAATCCGCCGGCAAAATTGACTTGCGACAATTGACAATCGAAATATTTTGAAAAATCGAAAAAAGTGGGATTCAGTTTTTTGCTTATGGCGCTCTTATTTGAATTTATAATTAAAAACTAAAAACACATTTTCATAGCCATTTTTTCTCCTCTATCTGATGGTCTGGTTATAATTTTATTAGCACGTTTCGTCTCTTGCAGGCCATCATCAACTCTCTTATTTCTTATGGGGGCCATTTTGTTTTTTACAAATTCAGATGCTCACTTTTTCTCTGATTACAACGATATATGATATGTAGGGAAAATATTCTAAATTTAGTGCTTAATTCTCAAAAAAAGCGTATGTAACTTAAAATCATGTCTGCCATGCATTGTTTAAAAACAATGGAGCATCTAGTTAGGTCGCTTTTTATGCATTAATGAAAACTGCAGATTATTTGAACATTTATTGTAATCAATTGTTTTTATTTTTAGTATGTATTAAATTTTCCAATTTTGTTCTCATTAATCCGGTATTTTCGTTAGATTAGGTTCATGACGAGCTTCATTATTATAATATTATGATATTTTGATATCACTGGCACTAACAATTACACAAGTAAACAAAAGCGACCTAACTAGATGCTCCATTGTTTTTAAACAATGCATGGCAGACATGATTTTAAGTTACATACGCTTTTTTTGAGAATTAAGCACTAAATTTAGAATATTTTCCCTACATATCATATATCGTTGTAATCAGAGAAAAAGTGAGCATCTGAATTTGTAAAAAAACAAAATGGCCCCCATAAGAAATAAGAGAGTTGATGATGGCCTGCAAGAGACGAAACGTGCTAATAAAATTATAACCAGACCATCAGATAGAGGAGAAAAAATGGCTATGAAAATGTGTTTTTAGTTTTTAATTATAAATTCAAATAACAGCGCCATAAGCAAAAAACTGAATTCCACTTTTTTCGATTTTTCAAAATATTTCGATTGTCAATTGTCGCAAGTCAATTTTGCCGGCGGATTCTTAAAGAGAACAAAAAATAGCAACTTTGCCGAATTTAAACATTCCCTCTAACTCTGCTTATAAGGGAGATCCCCATGGTGAGGGTCGAATTTGAATCACCCTGTATATATCCTGACGAGACTGATATAAATTTTATTCGAAAAAACACATTCGAACACTGAGATGGCTCGGGTTCGACTCCCAGGGTCACACATACACCTAAAACGTCCGACCGCTTCCCTCGGAAGGCAATGGCAAACCACCGAGGTATTTCTGCCTAGTAAGTCCACTCTGGAGTAGAAGTGGCACTTCCGTGGTTCGGAGCCCACGTAAAGCTGTAGATCCCCTATGCCTGTAGGCTACTTGACAGGCACACCACAGACATATGGAGAGAAGCTCGGCAACGCCCTATAAAGGGCACGCCACTTCTACAAGAAGAAGTATAGTTTTTGTTGCCAAAGGCACCCATAATAAAGCACACGGTTGAATTTTAAACTATATCAGACCGGTCTTCCTTCATAAATAAATCAAATAGTATAAAGTAAACTAGGATTGATCCAATTTTCTGAAAGCTAATCATGACGAAACACGAAACCTTGTCTCATGAGACTCTGTATAAAATCAAAGTATCCGCCATAATATTTAGTTGTAGAAGTGAGCAAGCGGTGTAGTGAGTTTACAATAGATGGCGCTTCGCTAAAATCAGAAAGAAACGGCAGGAAGCTGCATTGCCCGACCAAACCCGTATAGAAGTTTGTCGCAACAAGGATAAACAATGCCGGGCTTCTTAGAAAGGATTTAAATGATTCCTTCGAAAACGTGTCTAGTTTCTAATTAGCTTTGTTTAGCTGGGAATAAGAAGCCGCTGGTTACCTGAAGTTTATGCTATTTTATATTTACATAATAACAAACAGATGGTTTACATAAGAAAGGGGCTTTTCAGCACTTTTCTGAAGTGTTTAGACAAATGATAAACTAATTTTCTTTTCTGGTTGGTATAATTTATAACAATTTTTGGATTTTGTGTAACCATAATCGGCTATTTTTAATAATTTTGTAACTAATTCAACAAATCTTGCTTTAAAACTACATATAATTGCAGGCCTATAAATCAAATTTCTGGAACGGATTCTTATATTTTTACATGTGTGTATATCTATAAATAGCACTCTACAGAATAAACCTAAATATATTACTCAAATATGCAATATAATCAGTGTTTTATTATTTTTATAGACTTTTCTAATATGCTCTCTGTACTTCCGTAGCATTGTCGAGGAATTCAGGCGACAAACTTCTGTATTGAGGTATAGCTGTAAACTTCGTTCGTGTTCGGCCTAGTAGACAAATGATTTATGATGGTTGTATTTAAATCTCATAATCCACCACTAAGTTTTAAAATGCCTCAGGAACGAAATGGCTTATATCAAAATATTTAGTTGCACAGTAACACCATTTCTCTGTTCTTAAAGTAAATTATTTTGAAACGAAAAGATTAGCTGGATGGCCAAAGTCTCCATAACTTGGAAATTCCTCAACCTTAACGAAAATGTCCAAATATGTCCAAAATATGTTTTCGCCGTACTCCTTTATGGAGTAGGATCATTGACCTTAACCGAAGCCTCGAGCAAAAAGTTTAAGGCATTTAAAATGTGGTTGTACAGACCCATACTAAGGATATCATGGACGTAGCATGTCACTAATAACCGGATACCAGAACAGCTTAACAAACAAATAGAAGTCATGAACACCGTTAAACGAAGAAAACTTGAATATTTAGGACACCTCATGAGGAACGAATAACGCTGTAGATTGTTACAATTAGTGGTACAAGGAAAGGTAGATGGTGGAACCGGCAGGGGGCGCATTTCTTGGCTGAAGAACCTTGGAATATCGTTTTCAACAACTGCAAATACAATTAGGGTTGCTAGGATGATCTCTGACATCCGGTAACGGAGTGGCATAAGAAGAAGAAGTATGGGTGGAAATAAATACCAGTGGTATAACAACCTTAGTGTAAATAAATTAGTGTTATTATAATTACTTTGTTTAAATAAAAGAATTTATACAGAACCCACGTACGATTAAGTGAAATCGCTACATTTATAATCAAATAAATCACCTCAAATAATACCAGGTGTAGGTGAATGATTTAAAAATGATGAATGAACTTTAAAAATCCGGACGTCTGAAGGATGATGTTCGCAATTAAGATAAATAGCTGCAAATGTGAGTTATAAAGGATTACGTTTGTTAGAAGAGCAACGGGGATCAAAAACTATTTTCAGTCCTCGATTTGAAATTTACGAAATAACAACGACGAGCAAAATCGATTACAGTTGTCGAACCTTCCTAAAGAGTTTTTTACATTTTCCTAACATTTTTGATTGCTTTTAAAAAACAGTTAAATCAAGGATCAAAATGCCCAAAAATTCTTTTCAGATTCTCAAACTACTTATTTCCAAAATATTGTGATAAAAAAGACAAAACTCAAATGAAACGCAAACAAGCAAGTCATGTGAGCTAAATATAGAAAATCGTAGACGACGACGTGTTCCTTCCAAAGCGTTTTGAATAATAAACGACAACATTTATATGCAATACAATTCGACATCGATGTACACAAGTAGTAATGCTTTGTTAATAAACTAAAAACCGTTCGCTTTTAATCACAAATAAAACTAACCTTTCAGCTGAATGGAAACTGTTTTAAAAGGAAAAGCTTGTATAATCCATGCTTCGAGTTATGTCTGTCTAAAGCAAATGCAAGTTCTCACAATTAATATTTAAATATCCCATTGGAAAAGGGGGGAGAGAAATGTCATTATGGATATTTTATGACGGCTATAGAATATTTTATTTCTTTTGCTTCATTAAACGACTTCAAGTGGGTACGTAACAGAATTTCCATTAAAACCCAGTAAACAGCTCGATTCTCAGCAACACGAAGAAAAAATATACCACCAAGAGGTAAGCGTGGTAATCTGAAAAAGTTGAGTAAAACGGAAAGCGCAGTATGTCTCAATTAGATAGGTCGTTTTGAAGAGGGAGAATCGATAAGTGTTCACCACGAGCATCTCCAGTATATAACGCTACAACAAATTTTTATTAACGACATAAACATCGTAACGGCAGTTTCCATAGCTTGCTAACTTAAGAGCCTAAGGGTGATGCACTTTGACCTTTGAATTTTTATACGTGCTTTGAGTTACAGCAAGCTTAATATTTTAGATAATAATTGATTGATTCGCGCTAAAACCTTCTTAAACAAAATTTAAAGAAGAGGAATCGGAATATGCAACGGATGAAAATGGAAGACTTATCAATACAGTTTACGTTACACAAGGAATTGAAAATATGCGGTACGGTTTATCAACACAAAATAATACACCTAGAACTAAATGCAGACTTCGGCCATTTTATGGTGGCAGCCAAATTAAAACAAATTGTTCAAATTAACAGTAACAAAACTTCGAAAACAAAAATGCACGAGAAAAACATAAAATCAGAACAGGAAACATGTTAAATGGGGGCAATGCACTGCAGGATATAAAAAAGAAAAATGCAAAAATAGTAACAAGCATAAAGAAAGTAGAAAGTAGAAGAACAAACTCAAAGTGCTTAAGAGGATAGTCGAAGAAGGAGGAAGAGGACGGTATGACGAAGCATGATACAAATAAAATCAGCAACACGATACAATTTATGAAGAACAAAGAAATATAAGTATGCAAAAGAATTCTACAATATAAAAAAAGAAACGTGGGAAGGCTGATAGTAATGTAACGACGCGCATGTTAATTATAAACATTTTGAAAAGGAATTATTGATTTTTCTTTTATTTCATGTGAACATGTAAATGATTGTAAATATTAAGACCGATTTTGTAAATAGTTTTAAGATTACAACTTTAAATAGCTGTAAGGGCACATGGCCATTGAAATGAAACGTTTCGTTGATATTTTAATTTATATTTCCCTTGCAGGAATTTTTAATTATTTTTCAGGCCACGTCTTTGAAGGAACTGTATCCGAAAAGAGTATTCCTTAATCACAGCTAAGTTATTGGCGCTCAAGCGTGCTAACACAGCGAAATGGCAAACATTCGAGATTAGTTCATTTATGAAGGTTTTGATGCAAAACCGTTCAGCCAATCACGGCTAAACTCCAGTATGAAGTTAGATTTGGTTTTATAAAAGAAGCCCCTTCTATTTTGGGGTTGCCAAAATTTTTGTATAAATACAATTGATCGGAAGGTCAGAGGATTCCACTGCTTCTTTCCGTACGAGAGTTGTTCTGGGATCTCACAAGGCTGATTAGGCTCATACGCACCTTAACCCTTTTTATGGTACGAGGATTACTCGATTACTCTGGGATCTCACGAATCTCATTAGGCTCCTACATTCCTCAATCCCTTTTACCGCACAAGAGCTACTCTGGAATCCCAAAAATCTCATTAGGATCCTACATTTCTCAATAATTTTTACCGTACGAGAGCTACTCTGGGATATCACAAATTTTATTACGCTCCTGCAGCACTCATTAACCCTTTTGCCGTACGAGACCTCACAAGTCCTATTAAGCTCATACATTTCTAAAAAATTTTGTCTTTCAGGACCACAAACGTAAGAACTATAAAACAAAATCCTTCGGACACTACTCTTATATCATCGACACGCCATTCGCACCGACCATTTGGCCTTTGAGGGATCACATCGGAACCGGCATAATTAGTTTAGTTGAATAAATGTACAAATAAGTTTGATATCTCCTTCTTATTCCTTATAGAAAACTGGGTTACACATTTTTTTTTTATTCATAGCATCATTGTGCCTACAATTAAACTAGCCTTTGAAGACTAACCATTAATTTTCTTCGCACAAATCTTAAAACTATGTACTTATCGACTAGAGTCTATCCATTGATGTCTTCTAGATTTTTCTGAGCTATTTGCACTTCACTCATGCTTTCCAGCAAACCTTTTGATTTCTTCCTTAACGGTTGGAATCCGGAGGTCTTTATGAAGGTCGGAATTTCGAACATACCAGGGGGCATTCACTATGTTTCGTAATACTTTATTCTGAAATGTTTGAATACACTTGATGTTGGAGTCACTGGCGCAGCCCCAAAGCTGGATGCCATAAAGCCATACTGGTTTCAAGATCTGATTGTAAATCAGTACTTTATTGGAGATTGAAAGTTTGGAATTTGTTCCTATCAGCCAATAATGCTGTCTGTATTTTAGCCCTAATTCCGCTTTTTTCTTCTTAACATGCTCTTTCCACCTAAGTTTGGCGTCCAGAGTCATGCCTAGGTACTTGGCGTTGTTCTCGTAGGGTACAATTATATCTAGAGCCGGTGGGTCTTTTAATAATTTGTTTGTAAAGTTGATGTGGATAGATTTCAGCTCGTTTAACTTTATCCTCCATTGTTTAATCCAGTCAAGCATTGCATTGCTGGCTATTTGTAGTCCTTCAGTGGATAAATCTTGGTCTTTCTCTACTGATAGTAGTGCGGTGTCATCTGCAAACGTAGCCATTACAGTTCCTTCCAATTTTGGTATATCGCTAGTATATAACAAATAAAGGATAGGCCCCAGTACACTACCTTGAGGCACTCCCGCTCTTATCTCTTTTAGATCCGAGTATTCGTCTTCTTGTTTAATTCTGAAGAGTCTGTCCGAGATGTATGAAGTTAATATCTCTACATATTGCTTTAGGAGCATTTTGTTTAATTTATGTATCAAACCTTCGTGCCATACTTTGTCAAAGGCTTGTGCAACGTCTAAGAAGACTGCAAAGCATACTTATTTTTCTTCCAAGGCACGTTCGATGATATCGGTTATTCTATGCACCTGGTCTATTGTTGAATGCTTTTACCTGAATCCAAATCGAAAATCAGGGATTAGGTTATTACTTTCTATTATTGGTCGCAGCCTTTTGAGCAGTAGTTTCTCAGAGAGTTTTGAGACAATTGGCAGTAGAGAAATCGGTCTGTAGAATTTGACATAATTGGGTTGTTTTCCTGGTTTTGGCAACATGATGACTTCCGCAACTTTCCAGCACGCAGAGACATGTTTCAATCTGAAGGCTGCGTTGAATAGGTAGGTGAGCATTACTATACCCTTTCTAGGCAGATGCTTTAAAATCTCTCCAGTGATTAAATCGAATCCTGGTGATTTCTTTGGGTTCAGATTAGTTCTTATCTCCTCAGCTACTTCTCTTGGGGTAACTTATGTGATATTTTCGGATCTTGAGTTGTCAATATTATTCATAGGGTGATTCACTTGCCTTTGATTGGGAGTGAATACTTCAGCCAGATGTTCAGCAACAAGATCCGCTTTTTGCTTGTTCTCTCTGGCCCATGGTCCATTGTTATTTCTAATAGGAGGAATAGAGGTAACGGGTCTCTTGATCTTCTTGGTTGCCTTCCAGGGCGAATAATCGGTTTCTTCATATGCGGATAATTCTTGTAGGTAGGAGTCTACAGATTCTTCTTTAAGGGTTACACATAATTAACAAAAGCAGACGGGGGTCCACAGCTTAGAGGTTTTTCACCATTTAAAGAAAATTGTGAATTTTCAATACCCCACATCGTTACAGTAAAAAATAAATTTAAGAATAAAGAAAGTAGAAAGTTCTAAAAAAAACTAAGGGAATAAAAAGGATTACAGCTCAAAAACAACTTTTCGCAAAAATAAACAAGTAACCTTAATTGAAAGAAAATAGGAATAAAAATATTAGAAAGGTGGCAGGTATTAGTGAGTGGTAGATGAAACAGAGAAGAGGAAGTTGCAAGAATGAATGTAAGGGAAGTGAATGAAGAAGAAGAAGAGAAGGGCGCGGATAGTTCAGAAATTGTAGAAATAATCAGAAAATTAAAAAATAACAAGTTTCCCATAGATGATGGAATGAAGACAAAAATATTAAAATATGGGAGGAATAAATTGAACAAATTGATAAAGCTAATTAAAAGAAATCTGGAGAAAAGAAGAGATACCAACGTGTTGGGGCTGTCCAGTACATAAAAAATAAGACATACTAAAATGCTAGAACTATAACAGAGCGATTGCGCGACCAAACAACTTACACAAAAATTTTGGTTATACGTATCAAAGTTAGATTGTTAACTAGTGAAGCAATAATAGGTGAATAACAAGGTGGTTTCAAATCACTTAAATCGGTAATAGGCGGCCAACATATAATTTAAAAGATATTCAAAGAAAGAAACACATTAGCAAAGCTAGTGAGATTGATAATGATGAAACAAGAAAAGAAAAAAAAGTAAGAACACATTCGAAACTTACAAAATAAGAGAATCCACTATTATCCATGTTGTTTAATTTAGCACTGGAAAAACTATCGCACAGACAAAAGTTAATATACAGGGTATAAGCTACTACAATTACCATCAGTGTGTTGCACTTGTAGATCGCTAAATCAAAACAAAAAGTTGCAAATAATCATAAGAAATATTATATTTGCAGGGAAAAATCGAACTGACAATCAATAATGTAAAATGAAATGTCTGGTGTGGGATGATATGGATCGTGAAAATGCTGGCACATATAGACACGCTTCTAAAAAGAAGACCACACTGTAGAAGTGTAATGAAGAACAAAACAACATCGAGAGCATTAAAGGTGAAAGTATACAAAACTGCTGGTCAGTGGTAATGTATTATATGCAAGCGAAGTAGCGCAATGACTAAACAAGATCAAAAAACCTATGGGAAAGAAAAGTACCTGGAAAAATGTATGGCGAAAAGTTTATGAAGAGGAAATCGGAAACAAGGAGACATAAAGCATAATAATAGGGGTGGTAAAAGCGCAAAGAATTAGATGGCCAGGACACCTAACCAGAATGGAAGGGACCTGAATGTCAAAGCTTATATGGAAGTCAGAAGTAGAAATAAATAGAAGAAGGAAGAAAAAGAAGAAAGAGCACACCTATATACTGCAGGAGTTGGGAACTAAAGATAAAGAGATGGGAATAAATATCCAGAAATAAAACTGAAGAGAGAAGAATGATTCAAAAAGCCAAGAGCCTTCAAGGCCTAAGTATAAAGTTGATTATACCTATAGAGAGAAATACGCGATATCTATCGAAAATCCAGCAAATACTAGCGTTTTTTTTAAATGTAGTTCGAGTGCTCAACGTTATAACCGCAGAAACCCAATAACGGTAAGTGGTGACAAATAACGAAAATGATAAAGCGTGCTTCGAGCAATTTTTGGACAAAATTAGCATATCTGAAGTTAAATATTTACCATATATTCACGGTTTTCAGTTAATTTTAAATCGTGATAGCTACGATAATACTAAAAGAAATTTATCTGCATCTACATATATCCGTAACCTCTTTTACCTTTCGTTATCGAGGAATTTATAAAGAACAAAATTTTAAATTAGAGCTCGACGAAAAATCTTTCTAAAAGCTTGTTAAGAACCCTAACACGTTGGATATTTTAAGCTACCACCACACAACCGCCTTACAAATGGTTAAACTGATTTTCAAGAAAGAGAAAGCCTATAAAAGCGTGCCTCTCATTTTCATCCCATAGAACAGGCAAAAACTCATCACTTGCTGGCTATCAAATTTCTTAAACTGAAAACCTACAAAGCTCTTGAAATTAGTCGAGAAATTAAGCAATTAAGTTACCTACGTATTAAATTACGTTCGAAGAAACCTATTTTCCTAACAACCTAACATTAACTTACGAAATGCGTGTACTATTTAAAAAATATAGTAAAAATCGAAGTACAGAAAGCAAAGCCAAGCAAACTAATAAAAATAAGGCCATTTTATCAAAACGTTCCCAGACTGGAGTTCCATTCTTGTTTGATACTCAGTTAAGGACTTGATGAACTTTCAGAAGTACACTTTGGTTGCTTTTTGGCGTCGGATGTCATTTTTAGAAAGAGGTATTTTGTTACAATCTCAACCGTTCGCATTGTTTCCATTTACACAGCCATTAAAAAAGAATAAATGGACACTTTTTAGTTTGAAATAAATTTAAATTTGCATTGGGGGCATTCGGATTTGTTAAATAATCGGTATCTTAAAATAAAGTTCTGAATTGCTCGTCATGTTAAACAAAACTTGAAAAGTCCACGAATTTCAGCCGTTATTTTAGTATCAACTCTCAGTAACAAAATGTTAATTAATAATTCGCTTACTAAAACGTAAATAACAATAAATAACGCTTTTATTGCACGTACTTTTGGCGGCGATTACGTAAGCATTAGATTTCTTGAAACAAAAACCACTTGTTTCCCAAACCCGAACCAGAGCTTTTAAAATAGAGGGATTAGTCATGGTTAAGGACTCCAACCCAGGTCACAATCTAAGAAATACAATGTGCGTCAGTGGTCGAAGTGGGGGTGGCGGATGCGGGGGGATGGCATCCCCCTAGTTTGTTAAAAAGATTAAGCCGTTCCCCGACATTGAAAAGAAAATTAAACCGTCCCCCTACTTTGAAAAAGACATCCCAGTGCTAAACTACGGGGTTTCAACTTGGTAATTCGGTGTGATTAACAAGGTTCCCTTAACCTATCTGCATTTATGCAGTACAGTGACTCCCGAGTATGCCCCTCGGGGTAGTCAGGTAGACCCGCCTCCGCATCTTCTTTGATCCATGATCCATAATTTTCCACTGGTCGACTACGTTCCGTCACAGTTGGCTTGCGGTACATTTCTGCCTGATTGCAGGTATATAAGTAGCTGAAGGTACACCCATCATCATCACTTCTCAACATCTTAGAGCAGTGGTTCCCAACCTGTGCACTTCCCAGGGGCTCCACGGCCGATTCAGTAAAATAAAATAAATAAAAATTGAATGAAATTAAAGAATTTGTATTTTGTTATAAAAATTCCATTTGCTTTATTTTGTATTCTGGCTTATGAAAGATAAAGTCGGTTATTCTCAAATTGCTGTGTGATTTTCTTTTAGGCATGGAACGCCTAACAGGTACTTTGAAGAAAAAAGATGTTACATTTGAAAAGGAGGACAAACCAGCAGCTCAATCCATTCCTTCGCCAGATGAGTCAACGACAAAGAAGATGATAACCAAACAGTTTGTCGGAAGAGCTTTCCACAAAAGAAACCATTTCTGAATCTGCGGCGCCACCTCATTGTCCGCAAAATGCGACAGAAGTTGGGCAGTGGGGGAAGACTTCCCAATAAAAAACGAAAATACGAAGAAAGTTACTTGAATATGGGATTCACAGAAACAAATGGTGGTTGGCCTCGACAATGTGTTGACCAAAAGTTCAATGTTTCCTGCTAAACTGCGGCGTCATTTCGAGGGAAGCCATCCCGAGTTGAAAGAGAAAGCGCAACGAAAATTTGGCTTCACAGAAAACTATGACAGCACTTGCCAAGACTAAGTACTTGAAGCTTCCTACCTAATAAGTTACCATGTAGCTCGAGCTGGCGAAGCTCATAATTATATACCATTACAGAGACTCTTATTAAACCTTGTGCACTCTAGTTGCACTGTATAGTCGCCGTCAAGCTAAATGGTTAAAACCACTTGAGGCTTAAATCTATAATCCCTTGTAAAACCTAGTAACAAGCGGCTCCTAAACGTGTAGCAATTATAAGCATATTTCATCTGTTTACAATTTTCCTTCTTTTAAACTAGACTTTTTAAATATGGTTCTGCTATTTTACCTGCAGTTCACTTTCGTTAGGTTTTACAAGAGATTATAGATTTAAGCCTCAAGTGATTTTAACCATTTAGCTTAACGGCGACTATAGTTAAAATCAAATAGGAATTGTGTTCTATAATGAATAATAAAAATTTCGAATAACAAGTAATAAACGAATATGTATTTGAATTGCATTGGATGTAATGATTAAATCCCCTCTTCCTCCCCTGCCCCCGTAACACTACTCCTAAACACGATTAACTTGTATGATATATGGTAGGCCTTAGGGGCTTCGCCATAGAAATTGATTTTAAAAAGGGCTTCGCGAGTCAAAAAGGTTGGGAACCGCTGTCCTAGAGTGATCTCTGAAAACGCCTTAAGGCGGTCAAGCAGTTGTTTGCTACCAAATGACCGAATATCACAACTGCGCTTATTTATTTAGAAATTTAAGTTTATGAACAGGTCAGTTTATGTTCTGATGATTGAATTTGCCCAATAGAACAGTTTATTTGAAGTAACTTTAGGTTATACAAGTGCGATTGGTTGCCGATCTCAAAGCGTTTACACACAAGGCCCTAACTTCCTACTTAAACTTTTCGATCTAAAATTTATTCATAAAGGATGTTCCTGTTGGCACCCTTGATCACCCTTTCACACTGTTGTATTCTGTATTTATCTAATTTAATAATTTGACACCCTTTATGACAATGTAAATCTAAGAAATACCCAGGCCATGTTAAAAAAACTACTAAAAATAAGATTTGTTGTTTCTATTTTCAACTGAAGAAATATATTTCAACTGAAAATAAGTAAAAATAATGTTACACGAGCGGGTAATAAAAAAAGACTAAGGGTTGAAGATGAATTACCTTGCCCTCACAAAGGATAAACTCCTGAAATGTCTTTGTTTTATTGTCCTACCATTTTCAGAATTATACCGACATTTGTGAAAAACAAGAAGTTTCTTTGCGTTATAACTTACGAGTAACTTCATAAACTTTATGACTTGGGCTTTTATTAAACTTATCAAAATACGAAAGGAAAACAAATTAGCAAGAATTTTGAAAAATTTGGCTAATTTTTCAGTTCAAATGTTTTGTTGTCAGTGCTAGTTTGAAGCTTCTGTGAATGCTAAAAAATGCATTAACAGCTTCTTTAATTAACATGTTAACAACGAACCTAACAGTTATTGCATAAAATAAGTAATTACAGCTCAAATAAACGGAACATTGTCACAACGAAACCACACAAGCATTTAACCTTTGAAGTCCACATAAAACGATATTACACACGACATCAACAAAATATCAATTTCCGAAAGCAATCCTTTAGCTGTCATTGCAGGTGCTCACTTAAAACCATTATGATCGCTTAGAATGATAAAACAATCGATAGAATGTCCGTCAAGAGCAGAAGATATAAATATCGTAAAGGTCTCGCGCACAATACTAATATTATAACTTGTTTCTCATCAACTCAAAATGATGATGAACAATTCCATAAAGTGAATGGGTATTGTAACTTATCCAGTAATAATAATTGATTTAGATTAGATAACTGATAACGAACAGCAATTATTACATAACACCACTACAAGTGCGTAAATAATTAAATAATGTTTCAGGTAAATCTACATACAAAACCAATTTTAATATGCCAATGATATTAAACTGAAACACATATAAGTTGCCCATTTTAACACAACAAGTTAGTATTGATGCTGATTAGAGCGTCCACTATAATGGCACACTGTTTAAATACTACAGTAGACACTTCAGAGTTTTAAATTATAACAGACCATTCCATCCGTTCGCTTCTAAAAATGTATAAATAGGCAACACATTCCACTTCCTAATAACGTAATGGTCTGTGAGTTGTTATGCGTGTTGCCTGTTGCAAAACTTTCAGGCGTTTTAAAATAAACACCTTGTAAAAATATCTGTAATATACTGAAATGTCTTTCACCTCAGTTGCAGTACAAATTCCTTTGTACCAATTGAAAATGATCTGAATGCCTTTTGATAGTTAAATACGGGAATAATTAATTACAGGAAGTTATTGACCTAACTGTAACTACACCTTTGTTGTTTGATTTATGTAAACATGAATAAGCAGTCTGTTATCCACAATAGCATATTATAGCAAGTCAAATCCATGAATAACGTCAGCTACGCTTCATGATTATAGTAGCTGTTACATTATACACAAGCCGGCTTTTACAGTTTGAACTAGTACTGATTGCACTAAATATTACAAATGCTTGCTATTTATTTTGCTGTCAATAAAGCGTTTAATAACCTAAACTTTCATTCTGGTACATTTTGTAATTTTTAGTGACCCCTAAAACCAAACATCACGTATTAAATTCAATCAAGTTTTGATTTTTCACAGTATTTCGTAACTTTTCCAAGTTTAAAAGTAATTTTTTCATTGATGATTGGGTATGTTGTATTTATCATGTAACATTTGGTTATTTAAAGGTATTACCATTTGTTTTGGAATTGTTATGACAGTAGTAGTAGAAGTAAATGAAATCACCTATTTAAATTTAATTTAATTTAATTTAATGTACTGGCATAAACGGGCACAGGCCCAATTACAAATGCCATTATTCCTACATATAGATATAATATAATAAATAAACATAATACGTACTATAGAGAATTACAAATAATAATAAAACAATCTATATTACTAACAACAAACTGAAGAAGACTACCAAATCCGAACAAGTACCAACTTAGTTTAAATATTAATATTAATATTAATATTAGGATAAATATTTGGTTAGATATATTTTTGTAATTTGTTTCTTAAAATGAATAAAACGTGTATTTAAGATACCATGAGATCGAAAAAAAGATGATTCTGAGCAGGCCTTGACTAGTACAACACGATTGGCAAGACTGATTTCAAAATGTGGCAGTAGGTTAGAGGTTAATAAATGTCAAATAAATTAAAACACAAAACAGTATTTATTTAGGGAACAAACTGAAAACTAAGATGAATACATGTTAGGGTAGGTGTTCAAAATGTGATCCTTCACTAGTATTACAACGATAAACTTAAATAATTCTGGAAACAAGATTGCAAAACTGACTTACATTTGAAATGTCACTGTCACATTATAATTCATAGGCATTCTAGAACCAGTGTAGCCAATCGTGTTGTACTAGTCAAGGCCTGCTCAGAATCATCTTTTTTTTTATCTCATGGTATTAATATCATCATTCTCAGAGAGCACGCGATTGGCACACGTAAGCATTCTCACAATTGGCGAATTTACTCTTATGTTTGTACGAAAAGGTGGAACAAATAGTACCTCACGTGGTCTTGTCCTATAAGCTGGGACATTAAAGGCAATTCATGCCAGAGTATTATTTAAAAAATTGTTTAAATGTTTAATGGCGGTTTATACTGACAACGAAAAAATATTATACATATCATCGAAGTTGAGTGATTTGATCTGTCTCTAATGGTTTCAGATCTTCACTTATCTCGCTTGCTATAAAAATAACTCTGACCGACATGCAGTTTTCCAAATTCTCGGTATTGTGGTTAATTTAATTCTTTAACGATTTCTACCGTAATTTAAAATTAAAGCATGTCTGATTTATTCTGTTTATTGAAGGTATATCTTCACCCAAGAAATAGAAATATTTAAAATTTTATTTCAATAACTCCTAAACTGTTAAATGTCTATAATTAGTAAATATAAAATGGGCGAAGACAAAACAGAAAGTTATTCAAAGAGAGACTTGAAAAATGATTCCTATTCTGTAGATTTATTCATGTTTTACAACATAGCAGCTTTAATTCTGACATTGCATGGTGTTAATCACTATCAAAAATTTGTGCTTGTGCTTAAAGGCTTCCCCGAAATGGCAATTCAATGGCAGGAGGCAATATTTTTAAATTATATATACTTACACTTATTATTAAATTCAGCCTCACAACTACTAAATAATTGCTACCTAATGTTTCTCCATAGCGAGTAGTTGGTATCTTCAGTGGGTGTGGGTCCACTCAGGAAGGTTTGAATGCATGAATCTTTGTTGTTGCTGAAGAGCTCTTTTAGTTCTTAAGCGGGCCAGACACCTGTCGATTTATCGTCAGATGGATCGCTGAAAACTAGCTGGCGATCCGAGTCATACATACACAGTTTTAAAAAATCCTAGGATATCTCTTTTTATGTCGTTCTGTCGTTAATGGAAATCGAAATTCTTACCTTAGCAGCCCTTAGCCTTGTGCTGTATGAAATGAAAAAGCAAAGAAAAAAAATAATTTGGACAAAGGCTTGACTGCTAAAGACAAAAAAGTATTCTCATGTGGATAGAATTAACGAACTTAAATTTCATCTAAAGGGTTGTCGCAATTACTTGAGAATGTCAGAAGATATTTATCGTGAATTATTGCAAAAAGTGTCTCCAATGATCGTCAAAAAAGGCACCATGGTGAGCAATTCCATTTCCCCGAGTACCGATAGTGTGATAAATAGTAAATACTACCTACAACGCAGACAGGGGCTCGCATCGAACTGAATATCTGACGGTACGACAATACACGGCACGATTTGTCGTTCGATCTTGAATCGCAGGCGGTATATCTACAAAATTTCAATGATCGGCGATTAGCTGCATACACACGGTAAGATTTATTGGATAATTTGAACAATTTATCTGTAAGAAAGTGGCTTGTAGAAAATTTTATTAAACAGGTCATAAAAGCTTCACCACCAATCAGGACACGGCAGGAAACATGGGCAAGGAGCAACTATGAGAAACCGCGCGCATTTGCAGAGCATCCTTCTAAAGTTTTTCAACCACACCCATCGGCGAACGAACATGAAGAAAAAGAAGAAGAAGAAGAAGAAGAAGTAATCCAACTAGAAACTCCCTACCAACTTGAGCCACCAGTCCCATGTATCAAAATCGCTAATGTCCAAGATAATGTTACAACTCTACATCCAAAATAGTTCCGGGGTACGACCTGATTACTGGCAATTTGTCAGAGTTACCCTGCACTGTAATAAAATATCGTATGCAACTAATCAATGCAATCGTCTTAATTCCAAAACCATGGAAACCACCCAATGAATTACAATCATACCAACCAATAAGCCTACTACCCATAGCGGCCAAAGTGTTTTAAAAACTACTACATAAAAGACTCTCACCGATCCTTGAGAACAATGAAACAATACCCAACCACCAATTCCACAATAGAACAAGTTCACAGGATTGTTGATAAAATTTTGCAAACATGCAAACAAAAAATACTGTTCCTCGGCATTTCTTGACATGACACAGATGTTCGACAAGGTTTGGCATGTAGGATTGTTATCCAAGGGCTAAAAACAAAGAAAAATGATAACAAATTGTAACAAATAAACTATTCTCCTTTTCATTTTCTTCAAAATTTCTAATATTTTATCTAAATTTATTTCAAAATGAATTTAATAAATTTAAAATTAAAGATTATTTAGAACTGTAGAAATACGTACATACGTTATAGCAATTTCGGCAATTTCGTTATTAAATTTATTAACCTTCTCACGCCAGAAATGTCGATTAGTTATAAAGATCACTGACATTTGTAATTTTAACTGAATAAGTTTTAAATGTAACTAAAAATTTTTTTCTCCGGCATTAGTTGTCTTTAAACCGCGCAAAAGTATACCAGTTGTAAAGTTTTAATGAACACGAGCCCTTAAAAGAACCTGTGGTTGGCAGGAAAAGGAATTAGAATTAGCACAGTTGAGCGTGCACGAAAAGTGTTCACAAATTGAAAACTTGACGATATTATCACACCATCTAGCCTGCATTTTTATAATCCCGTTGGCCGGGCATCAACTCCAAGAAGGCGTCGAAAACGGATTTAAAAGGTAACTGTATTAAGGGCGTTACTTTCACACGAAATTCCTAATCGATGCAAAATTCTTATAGGCTTTAAACGACGAAAATTGATCAATCGGCTTTGTGAGGCATTTTTAAAAGGCTTCCGTAAAGGGAGTACATGCTTAAATTTAACTATTTTACTCGAAAATAAATTGCTGGGGTTAGTCTTGAAAAGAAACTTTACAGCCTCGTTTCTTTTAAATTTAAGGAAACCTGCTCTTGCTTGAAAGGACCATTGAATTTGGACATGGATAAATTTAGGATACTAAACAAAACAAAAAATAGCGAATCAATTTAATGGAAATACACAAACCAAAAATGGATAGTAAAAACTTAACCATGTATAAAATAAATAAATAAATAGTGGAGGCTCAAGATTTTGTAGAAAACACATTTCGTATTTTCATCAAATTAAACAGTATATTGAAATGAATTCTAAGACTTCCACGGTCAGTGTCAGTGTTAAAAGAACGTCTTACGAGTTGGGACTGTGTCACTATCTTTTATTATCTGGCCCCTTGGAAGACATAACCTTGCTTCCTTCCTAGAACATCTTAATAAACAACACCCTGATATCAAGTTCACCATGAAAATAGAATCGAACGGTTCTTTCCCTTTTCTCGACGTCCTGGTTACCCGCAAACCGAGTGTTCATCTTGAACACTCAGTTTATCGTAAACTCACACACACGGATAGGTATCTTCATACCAATTAACATCATCATCCGGCACAAAGGCTCTCCGTAATCAATTATCTTGTTCATTCTGCAATCACACAGTGTCTCAACCCCACGGTCTTATGGCAAGTTAGCCCATATCCAAGACAATCTCGTCAAGAATAAATACAACAAAACGGACGTTAGGAAGGTCATCGAAAAGCGGTTACACCCCTCACCCTCTGGAAGTTCTCAGAACACTTGTACTCCCCAGGCTACTGCCTTCTTACCCTACATTCGCCACGTTACTGATCGCATAGGTAGGATTCTCAAAAAACATAACATCAAAAACCACATTCAAACCACCTCCAGTAAAAGATAAACCGCAACCCCTGTCATCAAGAGGTGCCTATAGCATCCCTTGTTCTTGTGGTTTAGTGTACATTGGAGAAGCTGGTCGCTCAGAACACACACACATCTGTAATCAAAAACGTTGCTTGAAATAAGATCTTCTCTTACAATCAGCAACACACTGGCCATAGATGACCTTGTTTGGAAAATCTTCGACCATCGCTCATGCTTCTCGTGTTTTTAGCAGGAAAATCCGTCAAGCTATTGAAATCACCAAAACTCCTAACAACTTGAATCTTGACACTGGGTATCATCTCTCAGACATATCAAAATCTGCCATCGCTACTAGCTCTGCCTCCTCCACTCCTGACCCATCGTCATCTTCGTACGATACGCTTGACCAATTACAACCAGTATAAAGTCGTTGCTTCCTTCTGACTTTCTTCAGAAGGGTTTCGCCTCTGGTATGGTTTACAAGTTGAGTTACCGTGCCCTTCTGCCTCTTGCTAAAAGAGTTTCGCCTGGTTCACACGTTTAGTTATCGTGCTCTTTTAGTGTCCCCTTTTTCCTTCTGATGAAGCCCCTTAAGAAAGTGGGCGAAACGTTGAGTCCCAACCCGGAAGTTTTTATATGCACTAATCTAATTTAAAATTTTAAATTTCCTAAATATTTGCGAAGTATATAAACAGGGATTAAATATTAGCAAAAGCTAAAGAAAGTAAAACCAATTTAGCTCTATTAAGATTAAAAATTATTTAATCACACCACCAATCACCAATCGACAAGTGAAAAATCTGAGAAACCATGGCTATACCTATTTTTCTAAGTTGTGATTTTTATAATAATTTATTTTAGTTAAAAATCTTATGGGCACAGTTTGTATTAGTCCTTTATTAATATTTCGCTCTTCCACTGCGGAACCATACTCATAAATAAAGCATAATGTTGTGCAATCTATTCATATAAAGATCGCGCATTGACATGATACGCGATTTAGGCTCATTGAATGTAGGTTATCAATTCCTAGAATAATGACCATACCAAATGTGCATTAAGGTGTCAAGTTTCTGCGAAGGACCAACCTGCAGAACGATGTAATGTAATTCGATATTCAGTTACTCAAAATCTAAACTACATTGATCTGTACGCTTAAGTTGTATGTGCACGCAACAACAAGAACAGATTTTAACTTGGAGGGGGTCATTACGGTCAGTGCCTCCGTGAAGTTGTAGCTCCAATCTCTGCAACAAGTCAGGTCCTTCGAGCAGCACTGTTAACCTACCTGGTTGTGTTTTAACGTGACATTTATTAAGAAATGTGGTAATTTCGGATTTAAAAGGGGTCGGTTTTCAGCAAATTTAAAAATGGAAGTCCTGGTAGAGCCTGGTGTTGTTGCCGTAAGAATCGAAATTTTATTTTCAATGTTCCCCATGGTCTCAATGTAAGACAATGTTTCTTTATTTAATTTTAACTTTGTTATTTTGAAACTTGTTAATCGTTTAGATTGATTATTTTTAATTATTGTTTATTTGGGTTCTACCCTCT
Source organism: Melanotus villosus (assembly GCA_963082815.1). Taxonomy (NCBI): domain Eukaryota; kingdom Metazoa; phylum Arthropoda; class Insecta; order Coleoptera; family Elateridae; genus Melanotus; species Melanotus villosus. The sequence goes on from OY720425.1 coordinate 45,165,831, forward strand.
TAACTTGTTTGAAGCCCAATATTTACATTTTGCACTACCTGTATTACCTTTATTCGTTAAACTAGATGATTGTAAATTCTGATATATAATCAATCTAATTATATGTTAGTTGACCATTTAGTTTTTCCCTAGCTAATTAAGCCTACCACGTTACAATATACTGCCGACTGATATTGTTCAGTAGATTTGCAAAAGTAAATATCAGATGTTTCCATTCTTATTTCTGATTTATTGACCCACTTTAACACTGCTTTGAAACAAAAACTCCATGACCTGCTAAACATGCATAAAAAAATGTAATTCTGGATTTTCTTTGTATGCGTCTAATTAATTTCTTAGTGAACTTTTAAAAAGTTACTGGGTAAACATCGTAATATTAGCGAATTAAGGAAATTAAGTTTAATGTTAAACGCAGTTGCAGTGCTAGTAATTATATTAAAAAATCTTGTAAGTTTGTAGATAATGAAATATCCTTATACATTTAAATGACTTTCATGATTTCCTGGCTGAAATTAATTTCGTATCAGTACCTACTTCGCAAATGCGTAGTTCCGAATGTTCAGCCAAAAGATAAATATCGAGCCCTACAGGAAAACCAAGTCGTATAATCAAGATATGCAGTATGCACATATCGACCTGTCTTCAGCCTAATAATACTTATGCGTCTCAAAATTTTCGAAAATAAAGTTACAACATAGAAATATAAATATTTAGGAGTTAGGCTTCGATGAATGTTTGCTAGTTTTATGTATTTATAAAGAATGAATTTTATAATGTTATGCTTACCAACTTCGGGACAAGCTACTGTCGTAGAAATTCCTTACCTGCAAAAGAAGAAAACAAGGAAATTAGAGCAGTCTTCCGATTATATCTGTATTTGTGTTGTAAGTTATTAATTCTGTCTAACTTGTTTAACGTAATACAGAACACAAACGATTTTTTTCTATTATTACTTTTTTCAATCTACAATTAATTTTATTTGCTTATTTTAATATTTCCCAATCGTGTTGCTGCATTTAGTTGGCGGATAACAAATTGCTTATTTAGGTACTTAAAAATATAACCGTTTCAAATGCAATTGAATTTTTAAAGATGCACTCAGTTAGGGAGATACTTAAACTGAAACTCCATGGTTCGAACCCCTGTGAGGGTTATATTTTTCTGTATGCAGAATTTTATAATTCATAAAAGTAGATTACCAGGTTTAGGGACTATGTTTATATAAAAAAAATAATTTCTTCGTGGATTAGAGCATGGCTCATAACACATTATTATAAAATACTTAATTCTCAAAAAGATAACTCGACTCTTTTTCACTCCCAAAAAGAAGGTAAACATCTTGTTGAGGTTTGGCAAACTGCCGACCGAATTCAGTTATATTTTTACAAATTTCTCCGGCATTTGCCTATAATTTAGGCTCAGTAATGGCGGTATGTGAATGTGATTAAACTCCTAATTGCAATATTAACGCTGTAATAGGTAACTAATGGAATTTCATTAATAACCTATAACACAAGTAATCGCCTTCCCGATATCCCCAAACAAATTTTACTGACGTAGTTAGGTTAACAGCAGTTTCTATGTACCATCGCGCCCATCGGGGCAAGGCCCGCTGAATTAATATTGCATATAAGGCCTTACCACTTCATTTAGCCAAGACGCAATTAGCAAGGACGCAGGCGCCATTTGAAGTGAACTATACATTTGACAAATGTCACAAATGTATAGTTCACCTCAAATGGCGCCTGCGTCCTTGCTAATTGCGTCTTAGCTAAATGAAGTGGTAAGGCCTTATATGCAATATTAATTCAGCGGGCCTTGATCGGGGGCAATTGAAAGTAAACGACTGATTTTAGCTTTATAGATGTTACTTAATAATATCTTGCTGCTAAACAACTACTGAAACTCTTAACAAATTTTAATTATTTAAACTGTCACGTTTGACAGAAGGTCAAAAAATGCAAGCAGTAACCCTTCTTGAAAATGGGACTTTCTTACAAAAGGTAATCAATAATGTGGCTATTAGCAAAAATGGTGTATATAAACTTAAAAGAGGTAGGTACTTTCAATTGCTCCCGATACATATTGTAATGTTACATATTTCATAAATTTATTTTTAACTAGGATGGAATTTTAAAATGTTATGAGTTACAAAATAATTAAGTTTTATACAGATTTATAATTCAATTAAAAAGAAATGTAAATAAATAATAAGTTAGATAGCTAGGAATATTTAAATTGAATTAGGTACATTAATTATAGCATGTTAAAAATGTAATATTAAGTTAGCTAGAAGAAGCTAATAAAGACCACACAACTTTCAATGAACACCTAAGCCAAAGCATTTAAATTACACCTGAGAACAACTAAAAGAAATTCTAATCTCAACAGTATAGGAAACAATTGTTGAGACACAAAAAAAATAAAAAAATACAAAATACAATTAGAAAATACAAAATAAATTCAGAAAACAAGGATTTGTGAACTGGAAGTGTGTACATTTCTATAAATAACTCACAGTTTTATATAAGCAAGCTTGTGTATAAAACTGCAGGCTATACGTACATATAATCTAGTTTAATTATTTACGAGCAGTCCTGTAGAAATAAGTGCGTATTACAATAGTTTATACATCTACAATTATTTATTTATTTTTTTTTAATTCAATCGTCACTAATTTTTTCAGAAAAAAAATTAAAATGGCTCTAAATTGGCAGTTAACAAAAATATTTTCAGGTGCTTAATAAAGATTGTTATATTAGTCTTACTCTGCAGCCACTTGGGTAACAAATTAAAGAAATGAGGTGCAAGATAAGATTCTGATCTTTGACCTATTGTCTTGGAAACTTTCAAAGTCTGTAGTTTCTGATCTACATTAGCTCTGGTCGAGTAACTATGTCTGACAAAATTATTTTGCTTTACGAGGTATGCATTACATATCGCAGTTATCACACTTAAGAAGAAACATAAACATCCTGGGGGAACCAAGACTGCGAGAAAGCCATACAGGAAAGACAAACAACCTGGAAAAGGTGAAACAAGACCAAAAATCAACAGCGCTGGTTCTAATTCCTCCAAACAAGAAATCAAACAGCCAAAGTTATTAAAAAGATTAAGAGACCCTTTCATAAAGACACTGTTCAGTCCATATGAACCCTCCTCCCTTAGCTTTAGAGATGGAGAAGGGAGGAAACGCATAACATACCAAGAAAAGTATGAGATCCTAGCCAAATATTTTGAACAGCTCCTTAACTGTGAACCGCCACAAGAACAGCTAACATTTAACAGACGCGTGCGCATCGACCCAGAAGCCTCTATGCCATCAAAAAGTGGGGTGGACCAAGCTATCAAAGAACTCAAAAACAACAAAGCCTCAGAGGAAGACTTAATAATAGCGTAACTACGAAAACACGCGGATAACAGAAAAATAAGCATCCTAACCAAAATTATACAAGAAATCTGGAGTAAAAAAGAAATACTGGGAGAATAGGCCACTGATCTAATCCCCCTCTGCACAAGAAAGGAGAGATGTAGAGGACGTAAACAACTATACAGATATTTCTCTACTCCCAGTAACACATAAAATTTTCTCCAAAATATTACTCACAAGATTAGAAATACAATTAGATAAACAAATAGAAGAGTACCAGGAGTCTGTCATCACGCAAACCAAGAAACAGTACAATAACTACGTAGTTACATTTGTCGACTTTAAGAAAGCATATGGTTACATAGATAGAGCATAAGGTTTCTCAGAGCCGCCAAGACCGGCCTTCAGTTATCTTACGAGATCTTCCTCCTGATGACCAACGTCACATCAGCACCAGAATACCTTTTACCCAACAACAAGATCTAAAAGAGTTCAAATAGCTAGGGGAGGGGATCAGTCAAGAGGCATTAGAGGAAAGGGTCAAGAAAATGAGTATAGCCTACAACTTATGCAGGAAGGTTTACCAAAAAAATCCATACCAATCAATGTAAAACTGAGACACTTTACTACAGTAATTAGGGCCGAAGTTCTTTATGCGGCAGAAATCCTGACCAACAAAGGAGCAAAACTGTTACAGAAATTATATGTCAAGGAAAGAACCATCCTGAGAAAGATAGTAGGCCCAAGGATTATAAATTTAGAATGATGCAACAGACTCGACGAGGAACAATACCTTAAACAAGAACCTTTAATGGACACCATTATCAAAAGACGCCTCAGTTTTTATAGATACCTAGGAAAGATGGAAAAATTAGGACTAAGCAGCATCACTCACAGAGCCAATTTGTGTAATCAAACAACATCGCCTTGGTACAAACAGGTCAAACAAGATCTTGAAACTTCCCCGAACCACAAATAGTTATATGACAAAAAAGCTTTCCTAAAAATGATACAAGAAAACCCACAGATCATGTTTAAGCAAGAGTTCAGACGATAGAGATCAGAAGAAGCTAAACAACGACAAAGCCAAAGAATGAAAAAGATATGGGCAAGGAAGAAAGCTCTCAAAAATGCACAAGCAACCCCAACAACTTAAGCTGCAAATCATTTTGATTAACTTTTGTAGTCAGAAAACAGAAAATAGAAAATTGCTAATAGGCTTTGCTTTGCAAATAGGAATATGAAAATAAAACGTACTTTGCAATGAACACAAAGAAATACACGCCGATCATTCAAATTGTTGGTCAAGGACGGCTGTGCATTTCTGAGAATATGTCTTATACCGTACTGCGTGCAAGCAGCTAATTTGAGTTACGATAGATCTGCCAGTTAAAACAGAAAAACATTTTTGATAAAATTCATTAACACAAGTTTGATTGCCGTACTTAAACTTGTTATTTTATTGGCCTCTAGTTTGAAAGCATGATGCAATTTAAAAACATTATATTGAAAACCCCATCTTGATAAACACACCTTCATTTAGCATGTGTCAAGTTAATTATCATAGCTATCTATACAAATGAAATAAAATAAATCAAAGGCAAAGAAAACAGATGCACTACAAATATAAGAAGTATAGCATCGCTGATGAGCACAATGACATCTGCAAAGCGGAGATGGTTTAGGTATCGACCATCGATGTTTCGACCTTTCTTTTGCCATCCTACTTTCTTGAACACTTCTTCCAACCCAAGAGTAAACAACTTCAGTGAAATTGTGTCCTGTTGTCTTATTCCCTTTTCTACAGTATTTTGTTCGTTGATTGATCGTCTGTGATGTGTACTTGTAGTGTTGCATTGACATAGATGTATTTCAAGATGTGCTTGTATCGAGAATCTAATCTTCGCGCTAAAGATGGCCCAGAACTATAATCGATGAAATGCAAGATAAAGCGGGACATTGTACTCAGTACACTTTTCTATTAATGATCGAAGTGTTTGTAGCCGTTCATTTGTGCTATAACCCTTACGGAAACCTGCCTGTTCTGGAGGTTGGTCCAGCTTTGTTGTTAATCTGTCGATAATAATTCTGAACAGCTTATATGGGTGAGGTAAAAAGACTTGCAGGTCTGCAATTTTCTTTTTTGAGTTAGCTATTAGGAATTTTGCCTTCTCTGAGGTGTTTATTTAGGAGAACCTTCATAGACTCTAATGTTACTGTTCCACCCGCTTTCAACATCTCGGTTTTCATTTGTGAAAAGGCAGACCTTCTCTCCTCTATTATGATGTCCGGAAGTTCTTCTGAGCCCATGTTTACAATATTTAATAGATCTGTGTTGCATTGTTCTTGATTTGGGAAGTGGAGGTGTAAAGCTTTACGTAAAGTCCTCAATAATAAAATTTTAGTTATTTTTGTTTTTCAGATTCGAGATGTCCACATTTGCATTTTTAAGTTGGTGTCTTCTCATTATTTCTTTTGTGTGAGCTGATTTCAAGACTTTCATGTTTTGATTATTTTAATTATCTGTTTAATTTCGTCTGCGTTTTGCTTACTTATATCACTCATTATGTTCTTTCTTATCTCTTTATCCAATTCAGAGTATTCTGGTTGGCCCCTATTAATTTCTCTTCGTTGTCCCATTATCTCCTTAGTATCTTTTGTTATTTTTGAGTGGTTGAGTTTTATTGTTGTGAAGCCTATCTTTTTGGTTGTTATTTGCAGATCATTCCTTAGTTTTTCTTCTAATTGATTCATTCCAAGTAGTAGTTTGTTTGGCATTTTCTTAAATACTTCTGCTTGATATTTCTTGGCTGTTCGAGGGTTAGAAATTTCTTCGCTGTTATTAGTTTGTTCCACTCGGCTTTGATGAGTAGTTGCCCTTAGTAACCTGTGATCGCTTCCCGTATTAAATTAATTCATGACTGATACATCTTTTACGCTATGTTTTTTGTAGGTAATGATATAGGTGTAACTAGAAGAAAAGGAGGACACAGATCAAGGTGGGTAGATGAGTTTGAAGAGAATCTGTGACAGCTGAAAGTCACAAGGTAGTAGGAAAAAACAATAAATAGAACGGAATCTCAAAAAGTAGTTCAACATGCCAAAGGCCTGCAAGGCCTATAGTGCTAGATTATACGTACATTTTATTAAACGAAATCATTTATTCATTTTGGTACATCAAAACGAACAACTAAAGTTTGAATGATGCAAACTAGTTCAAACAAAAGACAAAACCCTATTAAAAAATTTTTATAAACCTGGCAGCCTTTTCCGATACACAGTGAGATTTTCAAAGGATATACTTGCAATGTATTTCACAGAAGTTTCATATTAGAAACAAACAAACAACAATGAAATAAGGTAGATTAAATCTTTAGCTCAATTTATACCACTGTTAATAAGAAGAGTTAACTTTATCAAAACGTAAAACCAGCCCCTAAAAATAAATTTAGCAAACGTAGTGTGGAGTTTGTTTATTAACAAATTAAATTTGACAAAGATTCCGAAACCGCTACAAATTTGCAAAAATTGAATTTCTACAGTGGAGTATAAATTATAGCCCAACGAATTTTGTTTAGAAAACAGTTTATCCTAACCCTTGTTCTGGAAATTTATTATTAATATTCAGAAACATATCATTCTCTTAAATTACTAAATCAGTTCCCACATACATAATTTAAAACGTCAAATTTAATCATTAAGTTTAATTTTTTAATTTTTAAGAATTCGATAATTACCCCAATAATTCAATAATTACTTTAATAATTAAAGAGCACCTGGATTTTCCTCGATTTTCACGTTTCCTCAGTCACTACATCTTAGCAAAAACCCTACGTAATTTTCTTTGGTGGAAATTTTAAAGTATTTAAAAGTTACCGCGAAGAAACAGGGCTGTAACCGTTAATTAGTATTGCTGACTATGAAGTAATTCTGTCACGAATGAAAGTTACTACCTATTCGGCTTAAATGTTTGAATTTCCAAATTGGTTTTAAAACTTAATGTTAGTTAACGAAGAAATATAAAGAGAACATCAGTGCTAATTTGTTTTTGGTGATTTAAAAACTCTTAAACAGTCTAAAAAACATATCAGTTATTTACAAACTGTCTATGTTTCGCGCCAATGTTGACGTTATATTTAGTTAGTTATATATCAAGGGAGGTAAGCAAGATCTATTTTACAAAGTAAATCGCTTAACTCTAATGCAGCACTGCCAGTCCAAATTACCCTTACAAATTTAAATAATTTTTGGCGTGATAATTCTGATATTATTGAAGCAAAGATACTATAAAATCACTTAGTACGCATTTCAAAAAATCTAAACAATAATTTAAACCGATTTACACGACTGAAAAACTGTGAAACATTAAGAAACTAGAAAACCCGAAACAGCTTAAAATGTTCCCAATTTTTTTCGTTTAACAGCCCCATTTTCTTAGGGAAACCTCTTTAAAAATAAAGCAAGCACAAAACCCGAAGATTAGTTATCCGAAATTCGTAGAACGTTTCAAATTACAAGAAACCTTCAATGTGGAATAATTCACCGTGAGCTATAGAACCGATCAACTGTCTAAGCTTCAAGTAATTCTCCACACCGATTTTTCTCAATCAAAGTCGGGAAACAAAAGTAAAATATGGGAGAACGGCAAAATTTAAAATTTGTACAAACCTAGGAAACCCTTGAATTTGTATTGTCTTAAATGCCACTGAAATCTGTTCTCTTTATATTATACCGTACGATCAAATAAAAATTACTACAAACTTGGCTATGAGTAACAAATGTAAGACTATTTTTAAACTTTTCGTTTGGTGTTGCCATTGATTTCTGACAGTTTAACTAATGAAAACGGCATCAAATTAAAGGCGATATTTTAATATTCATTCCCAACCTTTGTTACATACTTTTTACTTGAACACGCGGTACAACATAAGTCGTTTGAAATCAATTTTTAATTTATTCTCAAATTATTGTGGCAATTTTCCCGACATATTTTGTTTTCACCGCCATCGTTCTTCAATTTTCAGAACTTGTAGCGAAATACCCTTCTTTTACTAAAAACAAATTGCTAAAAATACCCTGCTTTAATACTCAATTTCGTCGAAATTAAAGCCCAAAATTTAAACTCACAATAGTAATATTCAGTGCCAAAGGACGAATTCTTTACTTTACAGCCAAAAAACGAACATCCCTCTGTTTGTAAAGCTTCATAAATTGAAGGCTCACTCTGAAAATACCCAACGAAAGCTGCCGCAGAAACTTCAGAAGGAAATTTAGACCTGCGAAAATCCTGTCATCTAACAGTTTCCCCAAGCTTTTCAAATATTCAGAAAAGAAGTGAAAGTTATAATCCGAAAGGCGTTCTGCATGCCACGTTTCCGGCTTTCCAGTAAAAGGAACGACGAGTCTTCTTCGTCAAAGTTTGACGTTCAATATTTCACGTCTTATTGATGCAGTAGAGCTTAAGTTTATGCAACCGTGCATTCTTAACTAATGAAATACGAAAGCTCCTTTTGCATCTTTTAAGTTAAATTACAATCTCGGCTGTATCTAAATACATTTCCAAGAAATTACGCTTTGCATTTTACTTTAAGAAGATTCAAGTTTGTTCTTAGCTTGTTGGTTAATAATTTTACATTTCATTTCAGAAACGGATTTGATTTTAGCAAATAACAAAGTATTTCAAGTAAACTTCCACATAAGACTAAATATCTTAAAATTCTGTTTTCTAAAAACCTTTACTCTTGGATTGATTAATTTTATAGAAAGTAATTCAATTTAAAGTAATTCTCAGTCTCATAATATAGTAATTCAAAGTCGTGTCTTTTTAATGGTTTAGGAAATGTTGACAAAATACAAAACAAATAATAATCACGTAAATCTAGATACCTAGTTATTAGTTAAGACAGGTTACACAACTAAATATTAAATTCGGGTTTTCAACATTTCTGCACGCCCTTAAAATTGAAAAGAAAGAAGATGAAAAAAATATTTTCATTCATTAATCGGCCGCCCAGGATAACGCTTATACTCCGTTACTTCAAAATTTCGCAGAAGCTTCAACAAAAAAGTTTTTTTAAGCTGGATTTAGGACATTTAGGTGCTCAATAAATTTTAGATTTTAGTCCATTTCCTACATTCTTTTAAAGCACATTTGATCAACTTACGAATGAATAACTTCATTCCACCCAAGTTAGATTAATCTGTAAACCCGACCAGGTCTCCTAAACACCAACAGCTGAATACGAGTGACAATGCTCACATCACTCAGGCAAATGTAATAATACAGATAGTAACTATACATTAAAGCAAAACAGGCACACATTACTGCATTTAGCAGTATAGGTTCGGATAGTCGCATCTAGTAGAAAACCCTTAAATTTTCAAGTTGCTCATAAATCAAAATGTGAATCGAATGTTTATCCATCGTACGATTAAGAGGTGCAAGGGTCTGTAGAAAAACGTCACAAAGGTGGAAGAAAAAAATTGGCTACCGGAGAAGCTATGGTCAAAAAAGTCCGGGAACGAATTCGAAGAAATCCGCGGCGCAGTCCTAATGAATTGGCCAAAAGTCTAAAAACATTTGACAGGAGCATCCGCCGCATACTCAAGAATGACCTTCAAGTTACGTCCTACAAAATACAGAAAAATCATGAGCTTACCTTAGCTCAAATGAAAGTAAAAATTCAGAGAGCCAAGGAGTTAAAACGCCAGCACGCCAGCGGAGAGTTGCCGAATATCATATTTTCCGATGAGAAAAAGTTCACGATCCAGCAGCTTGTGAACAAACAAAATGATCGCGTATGATTAAAGAGGAAGTCGTTGGACAATTCAAGTCGACTGGTAGCTACGAGGAAGCAAGCCCCTGCTCAGGTCATGGTGTAGGCGGCGTTGACGGCAAGCGGACGCACACCTCTCGTATTTTTGGACAAGGGTGTAAACATGAATGGAGCTGTCTACCGACAGACTGTCTTAGATGGAGCTTTGAAGCCTTGGGCAAGCCAGCATTTCGGTTCAGACCCATACACGTTTCAACAAGATTCGGCACCTAAAGCTCGAGAAACGCAAGAATGGCTCCGTGACAACGTGCCGAATTTCATTTCCGTCGCCCTCTGGCCTCCGTACTCACCAGACGCTAACCCGATGGACTTTTCTATTTGGAGTATCGTGGAAGCCAAAGTATACCTTCATTCATACCTTAAAAACAAGTCTGAAGCGAGAATGGGAGAAAATCCGCGTGCGACGCGTTTTGGACAAGATTGGACGCCATTATTCGACCTAAAGGAGGGCATGTTGAATAACTTTTGTGTTTTTCTATCTGTCTATGTTTGCTTGATGCCTATGTTGATGGTTAGTCGGAGAAATCTTAACTAACACACAATTTAGGTAAGTTTGAATTTGTAACACTTGGAGTGCCGGACTCTGTATATTAAGGACTCGTAAGGATTCGTACATATTTGCCACTAGACTAAGAGCAAAAATACACGTCGCGGTTTCTGACGAATCGACCGACGATTCATCCGGCGCGGCGCTACGTGTGTGCGCTTTCGTCAGGCCATGCAAATGGCTCGACGATTCGTCAACGCGCCGCCTGTAGAGCCGTGTGTACGGTTCAACTTATTATAAGCGATTCATGTGCAGAGTCGGCGGACGAACTGTCAGTCGATTCGTCACAAACCGCCTCGTGTGTTCTTGGCGTTTGGTACATGCACTAGCGATTTGCGGAATGTGTTTTTTGTTCTGATTGGTTAAATTTGAACGCAGTTTAAGGGGCAATTTACTACTTCAAGATTTTTCGATTTTCGCAGAACTTGGAAGGATTTCAATATTTTGCGATATCCGCTATACCTATCATAAACTGTAGCAAAAGTGAAAATACAGCAATTTAAAAAGTTTAAATGGATAAAGTTCTAACAATGTTTCCTTGAACGTTCAGACTTATAAGGTTATATTAAGATAACTCTTTCCTATTACAGTATTCACATTTAATTGAAAAAGTAAAACGATGGTGCCTAATTTGTTAAATATCGAAATCACAACAACCACCTGCCCTGTTACAAATGTAAAATTAATTAATGGACAAATAATAATGTCACTAAAATTTCACAAATATAATCCGTAACGCTTTCAAATAATCGTTCTTCAAAATAGCATTAATTAAATGTAAAGGGGAATTTCAACTCACCGCAGGGAGAAAATTATTTACTCGTGTTTATAATACAAACAGAAAACTGGCAGAGTAAATGTAACATTAAAAGACAATTAAATTGACTAAAACTAAATTAGATTGTGCTGTTTTCAGAAAGCGATTGATTACTACTAAAAATTAGCCAAGTTCAGAGAAAGTTTTTGGCTTTGAAGACACACTAAAGCATTTTTGTTTATAATCTCTTTAAAATAAAAAACAAACTAAATCTACAATCGACTTTTGATAAAACATATGTAAAACTATTAATAAATAATCAGTGATGTATATATTAATTGATTACTTCCAATACTGATAACAAGCCCCAGACTTTTGATTAAAAATATTTGACATTAGAATTGTGTTAACTTAACGAAAAAATAAGTCAGAAATATTCAAACGATGTAACACACATATAACATGCACATTAAACACAATACGTGGTCATGAAATTCGCATGTATAGAATTAATTACCATGCCACTATCCTAGGTTAGTAACCGCTAATGAAAACAAACATAACTGGAATGCACTCGTTGTTTGCCAAGTTCTATAAATTGCTTCATAATATTTACTCTACACATATGAAAAGTCCAGTATTTTCATAAATTGTACTTAATTTTGCTTCCGACAACGGGCCCTTTTAGTAATAGTATTAGCTTATTTACAAAACCTTAAAATAAATAATAATCGAAAATTTCCTTTCACGATATTTTTAAACCATTGCAAAATTCATTGTATAAATTAAATGACTTGTTGAATGTCGAATGTTGAGTGATAGTAATGAACACCTAAGAATAAGAAGCTTAACCGTATGGGATTTTCTGTCGCGAGTGGAGTATACCAACCGTTAGATGTCTACTTGTCGTCCATCTAGTAGCCGAAATTAATAGCTAAAACGATTGGTCAGGTGAAAAATGTAGATTTCTGCGTAGCTATTTTAGTGGTCGTAAAAGTTCTGTGTATCTCCGGAGCGGCCGAGTGTTTGAGGTTTGAGGCATTCGCCTACAGCGCTGACTGTCTCGGGATCAAATCCGACTGGAATACTCAGCGGGTGACCTATTCAGTCACTGAAAATAATTGGGCACCGAAACACAGTGATGGAGTAGCGAAGGTAGGCGGTTGTCGCATAGCGTACGAGACAACCGGGTACGAAAACGACTTTAGAATGTAAATTCCGTTAACAAGAAGTTCAGTTTTGTCAGATTTTATAAAAATTGTTACTTATTGTGAAAGAATTAATCCAAATACACCTAGTCGCGAATATTACTGCAATATTTAAAAATTGATTGATAAATTTAATACTCTTCGTTAGAATTTCAGTATTTTACTTATACTAAATAGTTATAAAAACACGTTTTTTTCAACCATTGCGATTTATTATTCGCATTTGTTTTAGAATTTCCAGGTTATAGAGGCACATAATTAATTAAAACAATTTATCAAATCACTTTAGTTGTCATTCATGGCGTGAACTTTTAGACACATTCATCTTGTTTACAGAATACACTTGTATTGTATTATAATATACTATTTACCCTGGTTATCAAACAACCCTCGTAGAAGGCTTTGAACATCCTTGCTGCCTTGAATCTAGTTTAAAATTAATTTTATCCAATTCAGTTACGAAATGTCAACATTTCGACATTGATTTTAGTTGTGAAAAGTGGTTCATTTTGTAACTAGTTACAAAATATGCTCCCATTTTGTAACTAGTTACAAAAAGATGATTTGAGTTGCGAAAAGTGGTTCATTTTGTAACTAGTTACAAAACATGCTCCCATTTTATCACTCCCATTTTATAACGATGACCCAACTCCTTTTTTAAGAAGATGTGGCATTTACATTTTGTTATCTGAATTGGATAAAATCTTGTATGAAACACGTTGCAAAACATGTATTTTTATCACATGGCGTGTTTTCACGCCTGGTGATAAAAAGTCCATCATTTTGCAACTCGTTGCATAAATAGCTATTTTGCAAGGATTCGCTACATTTACATGATTTTAAAATGCAAAATTTTAAATTGCAACAAATGATGTTTCAAGTCAAATATAACAGGGAAGAAATTTTAAAGGTGGTACCTATTTACTTTAGAATACGAAAGTCTAAGTTGGTAAGAGGACATACAAAGTAAAGACAAAAATGCTAAAAAATTATCAAACAGAGAAAACATTCTTGTTATGTATGTTGTCTCTTTCTTCAAAACTGATATGATCTGACAACAACTCAAAACTTCTGCATGTAACAGCTATTAATATGATAATTAACTGTAAAATAACTGTGCAAACCACCAATTCTGTTTTTGAGTTCAATTCACCCTGTATAATAACGTTATAACAGGGCATTTGCACAAACAAATAAATTTCATATAATCGAATAATTTACATGTAGGCTACATAAATTCGTATTTAATTAACAGACTAATTATGCATCATCACGAACTATGCTCGGTTTTGTTTACTTAAATACATTTTCACATTGTCGCCTAGATTTTAAAATAAATAATTTCGAAACCTGTTGATTCGTTTATGGTTTAATTACACGTCCAGAAACTGAAAACATAATACATCTTTTTAAAAAATCCAACAAATGCTTTTAAAAGTATAAATATGTATTAAATTGGAAACAAATAAAATTTAGTTTGTGCTCAGTTTTTATTTGTTACTTTATAAACAAATAAATTAAATAAAACTACGGTTTACTCCCGAACTAGCCCTCAAAAACTGTCGAAATCTTACGCTTCAAATCAAAGATATCTGTTCCAACTTCAAGTAAATAAAAGCTTACTGTTGAGGATAAAATTGACCGAAGGAATCTATAACCCACAGCTGTGTTTTCCTACAAAATTTGAAAACAAGTGCTACCCTCTGAAGCAGAAGGGTAGAACTATTCTGCAAGGCATCGGAAAACTCCTGCGTTTCCAGCTTGTTCGGTGGCGCCAACTACAGGCGAGATTTTTAAACGAGGGTTGTGAGCATTACTAGCTTTATTACATAAAGCTACGCAGCTTGATCTCATTTTGCTAAATTTCTCTACTTGAATACCGTAGTGGCGGAAATGAAATATAGCCCGATTTCCGGAAATTTGAAAGGCAAAATATGGAAGATGTTTGGTACTTGGGAGAATCGGTTGCGTTTCGAAGATATAGTAACGCTTCTCCAATTTTGATGGGACATTTGAGGCACGTTTATCTCGTTTATAAAATTCCATTTCTTTTTCGAAACATCGTTGATGAAAACATAAAAGTCTGATAAAAAAAATATTAAAAATCGACTGTTAGGTATATTGACATGCATAAAGTTACAAATAAATAATTAATTACGGATTGCGGCAGATATAAAACCTACCATAAAATTAATTTTAGTGTAAGTCGCTGAATTTAACTTCTACAACTAAACGGAATAAACGTCAATTGTATTCTCTATAAATTTCCAGAATTTCCATTTGCAGTCCTATTTTTAAAGTTATTTTTATGCTAGGTTTTGCAGTGCTTTTAGGACTACAGGATGATTATAAACAGAGTAGGTAATGTAGGTATACATGTTTGTATTTTAATAAAAGGAAATAAGGTCAATAAAAGAAATGTTGATTTCTCAATTTATCAACATATTTAGTTAAAAAAATTGGTTCTTTAGTGTTAATGGTTTCCAAAATGAGTGTTAAGAGGGTGTTACATCATGTTAAATCGGCAACTTAGAGCTTAACCATAAATGCAGTTTCCTAGATTTTTTATTTGTAATTTATAGGATATTTTTTACAAGTGAAAATTCTAATCCTTCTTGTTTATAGATTGCAATGAACCAAATGAAGTAGTCACAAGTTATAGAGATTGCCTACCCACATGTTTAAAAACAAAAAAGCGGCGATGTCAAACCAATTACTAAAAAAGCGCTGTGTACATGTACGGGTGGCCCATTTTCGAAGGGATTGCAGGCTATCTCCTTAACCTTATCTCGGGTCAAATTTTTGAGAAAAATCTAATGGTGCAAACCGAAATTTAATATCGTCTTTTGTTTTCGAGCTACAAGCGAAAATTGAATTTTTCGGAAATTCTTTTCGGAGTTATAACTCTTTTGTTTGTAGAGATACGAACAAAAAATAAAAACATTCTTAAGGCACTTTTTCATGTAGAATTTAATGGTGATATTGGATTTTTAATTTGCATATTAAGTTTTGAGTTATAACATAAACTTGTGTTTTTTTAAATAGCAACCATAGTTGGCTTTGACATCAGTAAATAGGTCGCTTTTCAACGTTTTCAAAAATATATGGTTTAATATACTTATTTTAAATAACGAATGAAATATCAACAATTTTCTAATATTTACAAATCGTAATTGAATATAATTATCAAGCAACCCTTGGAACACAAAAAAAAATGAATAAAAAAACAAAATAAATTACTGTTCTGTCAAATTAAGCAGTCTTTGTTTAGTTATGTAGCTTTACTTTAATACTTATGTAAAAGTAAGTCTCCAACCAAATATGGAAACATGTAAGAAACTTGAGAATAGGTTTATTAATTTTGGATCTTTCAACAAACCACGAAATAAATAAAATATTTAACCAAGATAAAACGAAAATACTACAAATAGTTTAGATTAGAGTATGTAGCAGCATCTCCAACCTATTCCAGTAAAGAAAAAATACAGAATAATGTAACCCAGATAAGAATCAGAACATTGTGGATACTAAATTTAATTCCTCTAGAATGCGTCTAAATAATCATTTATACCGCAGTATTCTTAAATATTGGCAAGTTTATTGAGATTTAATTGTTATTTGAGATAAGTGTAGTAAACTGTATACTTAAACTGTCACACATAAACAGTCATTGTAACTATTAAGCAGTTACACTTTAGATTTACTTTTTACATAAGTAAAGCTACATAACCAAACGAATACCTATTAATTTGACAGGACAGTCATTTATTTTGTTTTTTTATTCATTTTTTTGTATTCCAAGGGTTGCTTGATAATTATATCCAATTATGATTTGTAAATATTAGAAAATTGTTGATATTTCATTCGTTATTTAAAATAAGTATATTAAACAATATATTTTTGAAAACGTTGAAAAGCGACCTATTTGGTGATGTCAAAGCCAACTACGGTTGCTATTTAAAAAAATACAAGTTTATGTTATAACTCAAAACTTAATATGCAAATTAGAAATCCAATATCACCATTAAATTCTACATGAAAAAGTGCCTTAAGAATGTTTTTATTTTTTGTTCCTATCTCTACAAACAAAAGAGTTATAACTCCGAAAAGAATTTCCGAAAAATTCAATTTTTGCTTGTAGCTCGAAAACAAAAGACGATATTAAATTTCGGTTTGCACCATTAGATTTGTCTCAAAAATTTGGCCCGAGGCATCTTTATTACTTTTTGCGTAGATGTAATAGTTAAGGAGATAGCCTGCAATCCCTTCGAAAATGGGCCACCCTGTACATGTACTAAGTTGTATTTAATCTGTGCGGTTATTAGTACATTACATCCGAGGTGGGAAATCTTTCATTACAGCCGAGGGCTTATGTATGACCAAGAGGCGAAGCCTCGTGGTCAGACATAGCGCGAGGCTGTGATGAAATTCCCACCGAGGTATGTATACTATTTTATTCACAATTATTAATCATTGAATTTTAAATTAATTTTATTAATATTTTTTTGACAGCTCTATTATAATTTATTTTAGCCTACTTTAAAATATAGATCTACGACAGTGTCGCTAGGCAACCGTACATAAACATTTCCCGCCCGTGGGTGGGAAGTGTTTTCTGTTACTTCTCAACCAAGAGATTGTCATTTCAGTTAGGAATGACTTATTTCCCAACCTCTAAAAGGTTAGGAATCGACATACAGGGTGTCTCTAAAATGCGTGGACATGGCTTAACTACAGATTCCTGGGCGCAAAATAAGATGTTAACCCAACTTACCTATATCAAAATTCGTTTCGTTCGTTTCTTATAACAACAAGACGCTTACATGGATTTGGATGATATTTGGCATGCCATTCCATATGGACATAGGACATCTTTTGAGATGATAATGGTTATTAATTTATTATTAATGGACCACTAGTGTATGAAACATGTGTCACAGCACATATCAGGCAGTAACTCCCCTCATCACAATGGCAAGACCGATAATTAAAATAATATTTTTGTTTTAAGCGACAGTCAATAGTTAACTTTCTTGTCTCTTTCTAATTTGTGATATCTGTTACGGTTTAATCACAAAAAATTAAAATCTGCATCTATTACTATAATGATTGTGAATAAAATATTTTTCCACGGCCCATATAAACTGCCACTAAAAACGTAAATAGGGTCCAGTGGGATCAAGATTGAACATGTAAATAACTATTAGCGTAAAAGTGAAACAAGTAAATTATATTCTGCTAAACGAATTTTTGACAAAACCTCTGTAACACAAAGTGTATTGAAATGAAATTAATACATACGTATAATCCATTCAGAAAACTCCCGTGACATAAAAGTCACCATGTGTTGGTTAATATGAAAATCCCTATTAGGCTATTAAAAACTTTTAGATTTGAGATTGGTGCACCATTAAATTTAAATTTAATGGTTTTGTTTTTTTTTGTTTTCACTTTGACACTTAAATTATTTATTATTCAAGTTACGTTTTATAATTCATAATCTTTAGAGAAATGGATGAACAGAAGCACCAACGAAGTTTATTATCAAACTTGTATTATTAATAAAGCCATTTTTACCTTGTTCTACTTAATTTTACGAAAATGACAAATGATTTATCATAACCTTACATTTCAGTTTGACGTTAAGTACATTCACTAAAAAAGTTGATAGGTTCTGTACATAAAGTACACTCCCAAATTTTCATTTGACAGCGTAAACGTCACGGGAGTTTTCTGAATGGATTATACATCTAGTTAATCTAGTATGCTTTGAATTTCCCATGTAAAATAAAATGTGCCGCTTTCACGCAATGCTATTATGATAGTAGACGGAAGTATTAATTGCCCTGATAGAAAATATGCCTCAATAATAAAAATGTTTCCTTGCACAGTGTACATTTTGTGTTGTATTAACAAATTTAATTAAAACTATTTGAAGCGAATTAGTTTGCTTTTTAATTTTACAATTAACTAATGATAGCTCTAAACAATGCAAAGTGGCAAATAAAAGTTTACATGCAAGCAAATTTCAAAGGCAACTAGACGAAATTCTTCTTAAGACATCCGGTATAATTTAAATTATACCTACGAAAATAAAAAGGACTTAATGTAATATTTGTCTCTCCATAAACTGTTTTGTTTTAATTTTTAATTTATTTATTTATTTAAGTATGACAGCCTACAGCATCACTGCCAATTACAGGCTATCTCTAACATAAATACTTCAACTTCAACTTAATACACAATTATAGGACAAACATTCAATAAAGTAAAATTAAAATAAATGCATAATACACATAAGCAAATTCAACAACAGACAATTATTATAATGTAAAATAAATTCAAAATATACTTGCTAGACAACAAAAACAAGAAAATCAAAATAATACAAAATATGAAGTAACTAAAAAGAAAGAAAAGAATTTTAACAGAAAGCAAGATAACGAAAACAAGAGAGTATGTTTATATATGTATAATATAATAATAATTCTAGAAAAACACCAAGCTCTATAATTGTTTTTTGAATTGATTGAAATTTGACACAAATAAGTCAATTTGACACTCGTGGTTAGCTAATTTACACATAAAGAATAAAGGAGAATGTATAAGTAGATTTGTTCTAGATCTAGGCAGATAAAATGTTTGAGAAACTCTAGAGCTGTTCTTTGGAATATGAAATTGTAAATAATTTAGAATATCGGAATTAACTTCAATTAAATTATGAATTAGTTTATATAGGAAGCACAGAAGTATATTGTTTCTACGTTTTTCTAATGACAACATATTAAGGTGAGTTAATAAGGATGTGTAAGGTTCAAATAAAGGGTATGTGCCAGTTTGTTTATATATTAAATATCGTACAAATCGTTTATGTATCGATTCGATTTCTTTTATATAACAACAATAGTGAGGACACCAAACTATGGTGCGCCGTTTTACTTTTTAATAACATCCAGCAATTGGAAAACATTATTATTATATGAATAAAACGTTTACCTATTTTCTTGGTAACCTATATCGAAAAAACTACATTCAATTTCAGCGTCTACGTAACCCGAAAATGAATTAAAAATTTGCCTTGACATATTTTCAATTCAGTATTAATTCGAATACGAATCTACGAATTTAATGTTATTGCGAACAAATTAGTTACAGTTACATTTACCTGAATGTGTAACAGAAAAATTAATTTGAAATATGTCCGGACATATTTTTAATTTAGCATTAATTTGAATACAAACCAACGAATTTTTATATCGTAGACAAATTAATTACAGTTGCATTTGACTGGATATGCAACAGAAAAATTAATTTCAAATATCTCATTAACTTATTCTTAATTCCGAATTTATTTGTTTGCACAACGAAGAAATACAATTACAAATATGTTTTGACATATTCTTAATTCAGAATTAAAAAGAAGGCTTTGACATATTTTTAATTCGGAATTAAAAATAAGTCATGGCATATTTTTAATTCCGAAATTGTTTACTATAGCTACTAATTTTTATGTGAATTTTCTCTATTACAAATTAAAATGTTTCGCAAACTTTGACGTGTATTCATCGTTCGCCTAACGAGAAAATGAATTTTAAATAAGTTATTGACATATTTTTAAATCGGAATTATTTTGTTAGGCAAACGTTTTAAATCGGAATTATTTTGTTAGGCAAACGTTTTAAATAGGAATTATTTTGTTAGGCAAACGTTTTAAATCGGAATTATTTTGTTAGGCAAACGTTTTAATTCAAAGCGAATCGGGTGGGGGCAACGCGAGAGTGAGATCAGGCAGCGTTGCCCGCACCCGATTCGCTAGCGCTACACCACCTGCTGGAATTAAAACGTTTGCCTAACAAAATAATTCTGATTTAAAAATATGTCAATAACTTATTTAAAATTCATTTTCTCGTTAGGCGAACGATGAATACACGTCAAAGTTTGCGAAACATTTTAATTTGTAATAGGGAAAATTCACATAAAAATTAGTAGCTATAGTAAACAATTTCGGAATTAAAAATATGCCATGACATATTTTTAAATCGGAATTATTTTGTTAGGCAAACGTTTTAATTCAAGCAGGTGCTGTCTGCTAGCGAATCGGGTGGGGGCAACGCGAGAGTGAGATCAGGCAGCGTAGCAAAAAGGAGGTAGAATTGCGACGGTTTCTTTTATGAGCTTAGAACAAGATCAGACACAATAGGTATTATCAACAACATCATTTTACACATAAAAACACGAAATACGACATTTTTTAGTGGTCACAGACATTGTTATTTTTAAAAAAGTGTAAAATTTTATTTTTTTTTAAATCATGTTTTTTTTGTATATCTATTGCTATATCTCAAAAATGAATTGAGCTAGCGACGTAAACTTTTTTTTGTTATAAAACACACACTTAAGCGCTTCTATCTGTGTATAGTATTGTTAATAAACAAATGTTTAAACAAGCTAAAAACGTAGATAACTTTGAAAGTTCAGAAAATACGCAGTCAAATTTTCACTAAGCTACAAACTTTCGTGTTTTTGTCAATTTTGTATAACATGCTGGGGAAAAAATAAAGTCAAAAGACGGAAAACGTTTTTGGTAACATAATTTTTATTGTGTCTTTTATAGTTAAGGTACAGTGATTTTTTTAGAGCACACGAATTGCAGAAATTAAGTTTCGATACCCCCGCGACGTCCACTATGCATTGTATCTTTATCCTAGATTCACTGTATACGCAATAATTTCGTAAACGTGTTATTTTCAGTAGTTATACAACAAGAGGTTCGAAAATAATCGAATATACAGTTGAGAGGACGAGATGGGTTTCCAGGTAACACATCGAGTCCGCAAACTGTATATTCAGATGATTTTCGATTTTCGAAGCTCGGTATATGTTAAGACTATACAACGGATCAACCAACTATACAGGGTGGTCCATAAGTAATGGTTCACAGGCCAACAGTAGATTCCTGAGGCCAAGATATTAGGATTTACATAAAATTATCTTAGTCCAAAAGTTAATATTTAGGGAGATACAGGGTGTCAAAGTCGAAATTTTAATTTTAATTTTCTCCCAAAAAAGGTAATTTCACCAATTTTCATATCAATATCCCGAAAACTTCTGAAATTACAGAAGAAAATTAAAATTAAAATTTCGACTTTGACACCCCGTATCTCCCTAAATATTAACTTTTGGACTAAGGTAATTTTAGGTAAATCGTAATATTTTTAGTCCCAGGAATCTACTGTTGGTCTGTGAACCATTACTTATGGACCACCCTGTTATTAAACAAATTATTTATTGAAGATGAGAAAATTATTTAAATTTTTACGAAATGTCAAAAATATTACTTGTTCATTTATATCCATGGATGATATGATTACATATGATTTATTTGGTTGCGACGACCGAAATACGCCAAGCGTTGTGTTTCGCAAAACACAACTTAGCAACGCAAATAACCGAGTTTATACCTTAGAATACAAAACTTACAGGAATGAGGGTATCGCTTTAGTAGATATACAAAAAGTGCGATGGAAGTCGCCATTTTGATATTCTATTTGTAGTCATAGTTTTGAGACTGACAAATAATAGGTTAGTTGTGACGTTTGTGGTTTTTCTCCAATAAGGACAAATAAAAATTTAGGAATAACTTTCCATAAGTAAGTATTTACCTTCATTTAATGTTCATTACGAATAATATTTAAGAACAATTCGATGTTATAATTTCATTGTCAAAGAAAGGTCACGAGTGAATATCATAGGCGCCCACATACGTACCTATTTGATATACCTACATTAGCACTTTGCAAAATATATATTTAAAAAACTGTTTAAACCGTCAAAATTATAATATTTTATTTCTTGCAGCTTCTAATTTTTGTACATTCATAGTTTTACTACATTTTTTGTCAGTTTACGTCTTTGAATATTTTATATTTAAAGGTTTACGTATCCCGTATTCATTCTAAAAGGTACGCCACTAATATACCGGAAACATTCAGCCGCCATTTGCATCATCTATGTATCTTGGCCCCACGTATGTTTTGTGTAGTCTCATTCCTGTTAGTTTTATATTCAAAGATTTATACAGCGTAACTACATAAGAAAATTGAGCTATGTGATTGGTCTATTTTCCGATGAGTTGTATAGTCGTCTAAATTAGGTACACATAGAAAAAAATATCCTAAATTACGCTTCCTCATTTTCCGAATCTGATACATCGTCATGGGTATCTAAATTATTATTGCAAAGTTTGCATATACTCGTACATTCATTTGAACATTTTACAAGCTGTTTTACGCACACACATTTACTGCTGTTGCAATGTTTGTCTGAACATGTTATAGCTAAAAGTTTTCTCAGATCTGCTGGTACTGGGCCTTTAGTTGTTAACAGTGGAGTCCAAAGATGATCTTTTAATACCCATCCAAACTTTGCGAGATCTTTATTAGCTGTTTCTGGTAAATAACTGGAATACCAGATTTTTAACTGATAAATACACCCAAAGAAAATAAACATTTATAAGTTCTTTATTAAGTCCTATAATGAGAAATATACCTTTTTAGATGTTGCCTAAAAGCATCTTCTGTTGGTGGAAGTTGAGAAGCAGGCTTGTTTGATGTTGAGGTTAAATGAAATCTTAATCCGTTTAAGTCTTTGATGGTTTCATTCTTGTTTTTGTATAGTAAAAGAATATATTTGCTGAAAAATTCCATTGCTTCATCTTCAGATAATATTGGAAGCCTTTCTAATTCTGACAATTCTCAATATTTTTATCGAAAGCGGTTCTTTTCCCTATTTTATAAAATGCATTAAACAGTGGATGGCTAATAATCTTTTAGTTATTGGAGGTCCAAGATTCTTAACCACGTCATGAATAGCAACAAAGTGTCTATTAGACGTATCCCGATATTTCATGGCCCACGACATGCACGTCAAATTTGTGAAAGAGTGAGATAGAAGTCCAATAGTGAAACCTAAAAACATGCGGCACTCAGGAAAAAGCGCGTGAAATTTGAAATTGTTGTCCTTATGAAATTGAAAATAAATACATTTATTAGCTGCCACCTATATTGCAAGTTTCTCAGCTTATTATAACATAATGATAGGTTTTCACTAATAATATTTTTTCATATTTTGACTTTGACAGAACGAACCTAACCTAGGTTTTTTAGGTTAAGTAGTAGATGCGTTTTCTCTTTCTGTACTGAGGGCCATGAGATATCGGGATGTGTCTACATATGCTATTACTAGTTTGGCAGATCATCTCAATATTGTGTTTGCTGGTGTAGACCTTTCTACAGTCTTTATGATATTTTACTTTAATTGTTCCGTTCAAAATATCTTGCTTGATAGCCAAAATTTTTTGTACAAAAAATCCCTAATTATAGTCTCTAAACCCTGTTTCCATGGCTTGTGCACAACAAGTTTTATACTTTGACCTTCGACAAAAACGCGGGCGTACGAAACTAACAGGAATGAGGCTACACAAAACATAAGTGAGACCAAGATAGATGATGCAAATGGCGGCTGAATGTTTCTGGTATGTCAGTGGCGTACCTTTTAGAATGAATATGGGATACGTAAACCTTTGAATATAAAATATTCAAAGACGTAAACTGACAAAAAATGTGGTAAAAGTATGGATGAACAAAAATTAGAAGCTGCAAGAAATAAAATATTATAATATTGACGGTTAAAACAGTTTTTTAAATATATATTTTGGAAAGTGCTACTTAATCTATATCAACTACGTATGTGACGCCTATGATATTCACTCGTGACCTTCCTTTGACAATGAAATTATGACATCGAATTGTTCTTAAATATTATTCGTAATGAACGTAGTTACATAAATGGAGGCAAATACTTAAGTACTTATGGAAAGTTATTCCTAAATTTTTATTTGTCCTTATTGGAGAAAAACCACAAACGTCACAACTAACCTATTATTTGTCAGTCTCAAAACTATGACTACAAATAGAATATCAAAATGGCGACTTCCATCGCACTTTTTGTATATCTACTAAAGCGATACCCTCATTCCTGTAAGTTTTGTATTCTAAGGTATAAACTCGGTTATTTGCGTTGCTAAGTTGTGTTTTGCGAAACACAACGCTTGGCGTATTTCGGTCGTCGCAACCAAATAAATCATATGTAATCATATCATCCATGGATATAAATGAACAAGTAATATTTTTGACATTTCGTAAAAATTTAAATAATTTTCTCATCTTCAATAAATAATTTGTTTAATAACAGGGTGGTCCATAAGTAATGGTTCACAGACCAACAGTAGATTCCTGGGACTAAAAATATTACGATTTACCTAAAATTACCTTAGTCCAAAAGTTAATATTTAGGGAGATACGGGGTGTCAAAGTCGAAATTTTAATTTTAATTTTCTTCTGTAATTTCAGAAGTTTTCGGGATATTGATATGAAAATTGGTGAAATTACCTTTTTTGGGAGAAAATTAAAATTAAAATTTCGACTTTGACACCCTGTATCTCCCTAAATATTAACTTTTGGACTAAGATAATTTTATGTAAATCCTAATATCTTGGCCTCAGGAATCTACTGTTGGCCTGTGAACCATTACTTATGGACCACCCTGTATAGTTGGTTGATCCGTTGTATAGTCTTAACATATACCGAG
The DNA here is from genome assembly GCA_963082815.1 of Melanotus villosus. Lineage (NCBI taxonomy): Eukaryota > Metazoa > Arthropoda > Insecta > Coleoptera > Elateridae > Melanotus > Melanotus villosus. The sequence continues at coordinate 45,191,197 of OY720425.1, forward strand.
CTTCGAAAATCGAAAATCATCTGAATATACAGTTTGCGGACTCGATGTGTTACCTGGAAACCCATCTCGTCCTCTCAACTGTATATTCGATTATTTTCGAACCTCTTGTTGTATAACTACTGAAAATAACACGTTTACGAAATTATTGCGTATACAGTGAATCTAGGATAAAGATACAATGCATAGTGGACGTCGCGGGGGTATCGAAACTTAATTTCTGCAATTCGTGTGCTCTAAAAAAATCACTGTACCTTAACTATAAAAGACACAATAAAAATTATGTTACCAAAAACGTTTTCCGTCTTTTGACTTTATTTTTTCCCCAGCATGTTATACAAAATTGACAAAAACACGAAAGTTTGTAGCTTAGTGAAAATTTGACTGCGTATTTTCTGAACTTTCAAAGTTATCTACGTTTTTAGCTTGTTTAAACATTTGTTTATTAACAATACTATACACAGATAGAAGCGCTTAAGTGTGTGTTTTATAACAAAAAAAAGTTTACGTCGCTAGCTCAATTCATTTTTGAGATATAGCAATAGATATACAAAAAAAACATGATTTAAAAAAAAATAAAATTTTACACTTTTTTAAAAATAACAATGTCTGTGACCACTAAAAAATGTCGTATTTCGTGTTTTTATGTGTAAAATGATGTTGTTGATAATACCTATTGTGTCTGATCTTGTTCTAAGCTCATAAAAGAAACCGTCGCAATTCTACCTCCTTTTTGCTACGCTGCCTGATCTCACTCTCGCGTTGCCCCCACCCGATTCGCTAGCAGACAGCACCTGCTTGAATTAAAACGTTTGCCTAACAAAATAATTCCGATTTAAAAATATGTCATGGCATATTTTTAATTCCGAAATTGTTTACTATAGCTACTAATTTTTATGTGAATTTTCCCTATTACAAATTAAAATGTTTCGCAAACTTTGACGTGTATTCATCGTTCGCCTAACGAGAAAATGAATTTTAAATAAGTTATTGACATATTTTTAAATCAGAATTATTTTGTTAGGCAAACGTTTTAATTCCAGCAGGTGGTGTAGCGCTAGCGAATCGGGTGCGGGCAACGCTGCCTGATCTCACTCTCGCGTTGCCCCCACCCGATTCGCTTTGAATTAAAACGTTTGCCTAACAAAATAATTCCGATTTAAAACGTTTGCCTAACAAAATAATTCCTATTTAAAACGTTTGCCTAACAAAATAATTCCGATTTAAAACGTTTGCCTAACAAAATAATTCCGATTTAAAAATATGTCAATAACTTATTTAAAATTCATTTTCTCGTTAGGCGAACGATGAATACACGTCAAAGTTTGCGAAACATTTTAATTTGTAATAGAGAAAATTCACATAAAAATTAGTAGCTATAGTAAACAATTTCGGAATTAAAAATATGCCATGACTTATTTTTAATTCCGAATTAAAAATATGTCAAAGCCTTCTTTTTAATTCTGAATTAAGAATATGTCAAAACATATTTGTAATTGTATTTCTTCGTTGTGCAAACAAATAAATTCGGAATTAAGAATAAGTTAATGAGATATTTGAAATTAATTTTTCTGTTGCATATCCAGTCAAATGCAACTGTAATTAATTTGTCTACGATATCATAAAAATTCGTTGGTTTGTATTCAAATTAATGCTAAATTAAAAATATGTCCGGACATATTTCAAATTAATTTTTCTGTTACACATTCAGGTAAATGTAACTGTAACTAATTTGTTCGCAATAACATTAAATTCGTAGATTCGTATTCGAATTAATACTGAATTGAAAATATGTCAAGGCAAATTTTTAATTCATTTTCGGGTTACGTAGACGCTGAAATTGAATGTAGTTTTTTCGATATAGGTTACCAAGAAAATACGTAAATATTTTATTCATTATAATCATAATGTTTAGCTGTGTTTTGAACTCATGAAAAATCGCATGTAAGCTCTATATTATGGAACCAAATACAATTATTTGTTTATCGTATTACAAAAAATATATATATTTATATGCTAAGGCTTATTAATAATTATATCTTTAGAAGTCAAGGCATAATTTCTTAAGGTCTACTTTACATTAAAAATCTATTGGAGAAATTAAAATTTTGTTAACCATACCCTTTATTTCGTTACTATTATGTCAGGACTTATTTATAATTATTTATTAATATGTCTCGACATATTTCTAAACGTTCAAACTGTTAAATGCTTCAACATGGCATTAAAAAGTAAAACGGCGCACCATACCAAACAGTAGATGCAAACTCAAGTTTGTTTCGAACATATGCATTAAATAGCCGAATTAAAGTGGTTGTAGAGTTGAATTTAGATCAATACCTTAAAACAAAACCAAGCGACCTATAACTGTCATTTACAATTCTTCTTATATGAGATGCAAAGGTATACTTAGCATCAAAGGTAACTCCTAGATCAGTAACTTCAGTCTTTAATGTGAGAGTTTCATTGTGCATCTTATAACTGTAGATAATTCTATTGTATTTTCTAGAGAAAGTCATAACTGCACATTTTTTTATATTAAAGTTGAGAAAATTCTCAGTGCTCCATTTCATTAAATTATTGAGGTCACTTTGAAGCAGCTTACAGTCTCCTATACTATCGATAGTTCTCCAGAGTTTTAAATCATCAGCATATAACAAGCATTTCGAGTGTGTTGCACATATCGGCAGGTCGTTAATAAAAACCAAGAAGAGCAGTGGTCCTAATTTCGACCCTTGAGGCACACCAGATGAAACTTGAAATTCGCTTGATACACACCCATCAAAAACCACAAATTGCGATCTGCTTGTTAGATACGAATATATAAGTTGAATAAGTGGCAAAGATGCTCCAAATTGATGCAGCTTTTTTAAAAGAATTGCATGACTTACACGATCGAATGCTTTGGCAAAGTCAGTATAAACTACGTCAATTTGACCACTTACGTCTAGAACACGAGTGACATCATACGAGAACTCAATTAAATTCGTTGTGGCCGATTTACGTGGCATAAAACCATGTTGACCTTGGTTAATGTAATTTTTAACGTGATTAAATATTTTTGTATAAAGAATGGTTTCAAAAATTTTTGAACAAGAGGAAATTAAAGCAATTGGACGATAGTTTTGTATATCTTTGGTGTCCCCACTTTTAAATACTGGACACACTTTAGTTATCTTCCATCTATGTGGATAAGTCGATGTGGAGAGTTACAGGTTAAATATAATTAAAAGTGGATACAACAAAAAGTCACTACATGCTTTAAAGATATAGATGGGAATCTGATCTTCACCAATAGAAGGTTTTGACTTAATCGACCTTATACTTTTCAGAATGTCCTCACTTGATATTCTGTCTATGAAAAGATACTCAAGATTAGGAGTAAGATGACAAATGGTATTAAGGTCAGGAACAGGTAGATCTTTAGCATACACTGATTCGAAGTACTTTGCAAAAGAATGGGCTATATCTTGACTGTTATTTAATTCCATACCATTGTATTGCATTGTATGGGATGACTGATTGGTTACTCTTTTACTTTTTACATACGACCAAAATATTTTAGGATTATATTGTATATTTCTCTCGACAGAGGCAATATAAGAGGAATGAGCAGCTCTGATATCCGACTTGATCTTTGATCTTAGAGAACGAAATCTTTCTAAAAAGGCAATGTTGTCTTTATGTAATTTCATCTTTACTCTAATTCGAGATTTTTCTTTTATATTTTGTATAATTTCGTTCGTGAACCAAGTCGGATATCTTCGCTTTAGAGGTTTTGTTTTGGGTACGCATTCATTAAGGCAGTTATACATTAGTTTATAAAATTCATTTATAGCATCGTTTACATCAGTATATATATTCATAGAGTTCCAATCAGTATCACGTAACCTGTTGTAGAGTTGATCAAAATTAGCCCTTCTATAATTGTATTGCGGACCACCGAATGAATTCGTAACTTTAAATGATGTGTAGTTTAACAAGCAAACCAGTGAAGGGTGATAAGGGTCTTCAGGAAGCAAGGGAAACTCACATTTTTCAACTTCTAAATTTAAATTTAATCACAGTAATATTAGCAATAATAAATTTCACAGTTTCATGTGCAACTTTTCGCGTACCTACAACTAGGTAAAAAGCTATAATTTCGAAATTTCCGCTACATTTTTATTTTTCACGAAGCATAATATTTCCCTAGTAGATTACATTTAGGTATATGTGGATGCTATTTTTGCAGTTTTTGGTCAATGCAAATGCAATATTGTGATTTTGTAAATGAACTAAATTCCAAATTTCAAAGTAGGTATTAAGTTCACATATGTCAACATATGAAATAGCAAACAATTGCCATTTTTAGATACAAAAGTAGTTAGTAATTAGAAATGATAATAGATTAGAATTTACCATTTCTAGGGAAGAAACCAACCTTAACAGATTTATTTTGGCAGATTCAAATCGCAATTCTTCGAAATTCTTAGTTAACAGATTATTAAATTTTCCTCTTCACAAGACAAGGTATGTATAATTTATAATGACTTCTCTCCTAAAACTATCGATAACCTTATAAGAAGACACAAAATAAAAATGGATATTTGGGATTCCTCAACCCTCCAAAGACTTAAAGGCCATGAATCCCAAAGAAAAGTGTAAAACCAACCAACAACTTAATAATTAAACATTTCAAATTCGCGTAAACCTGTAAAATTACAAAGATAAAGGCTACATTCCAACAGGATAATGGATAACACTGTCACTCGAATCCAAGCCCAAACCTGAGATTCGAATTCTTGCATCTCAAGTTGGAATTTATAAAATCTAAGATAAGATTTGAACCCTGAATCCAGATTCACATTTCGAACTGTGATATTCGAACTAACTAACTCTAACTTGGCATATCAACTGAAATTTTGAATTTGAAATTTAATCTTAAACTAAAAATATTGGGCTTGTAGGCTTCTTTTAGATTTGACTTTAAATAAACTGCTCAACAATTGAAGTGACCCACTAAAAAAATTACAAAGAAAATGTGGAAAATTGAAAAATATCTGTAAGCAAAGGATTTTGTCTGATAAATAAGTGATAAATAAGCATACTGTAAGTTATTAAATTGTATTTAGATCCAATTATGTCGCATTCTTAGCCGAAAACGTATTTATACAATATAAGCTTATTTTACAAAAAAGATATTAACTTAAACACGGGCACAGAAACAAAAGCAAATTCAATCTTGTTGTACCTAAAATGTAAAATTAATATTTTGTGGGACCTCCTCTAACACGATGTAGGTACTTCTTGACACCTTGGGGGTATACTTCTGATAAGGTTATTAATGAGTTCTCGAGGAATCAATTCCCATTCCTCCAAAATCGCATTTTCCAACTGCTGTAGCGTTGTGTCATTTGTCTTTTTAATTTATCCCATATATGTTCTATGGGATTACAATCGGGTGAATGTGGAGGCCATATCATTCTAGCTATTCCGTACTGTTCAAATACGTTATTCACAATCTGCGCACGATGAGGACGGGCGTTGTCGTCCATAAATATGAATTCGTTTCCAAAGTTTTGGGCACATGACATGGTACCACTACTGGTAATACACACTGTCCACATACCGTTGTGCATTAACAGTTTCATTTCTAAAAACAACGAGTTCTGTGCTGCCATTTAAAATAATGCCTCCCCATACCGTAACACCGCCACCTCCAAAAGCTATTCTTGGAGACATCAAATCTTCGCCACACTAAAATTCGTCCGTCTGAACGGTTCTTGATTCATCTGAGAACATGCACGATCCCCATTCATGAAGGTTCCAGTGTAAATGATCTCGAGCCCAATTTCTCCGTGCTTCACTGTGTTGTGCATTTAAATGCAGACAAGTTGGTGATCGTCTAGTTCTAAGGCTGTACTCGTGCAACCTTCTCCTTACAGTTTGAGTCGATATTGTTACTCCAGCAGCGGCATGTAAGGCATTATTTAATATTGAAGCATTATTTCTGGGATTTCTTCTTGCCAACAGTCTTAGATATTGATCCTGAGCTTGAGTTGTAAGTTGTAGATCGTCTTCGACCTCCCCCATACCAAAATGCCACAGTACCAGTTAAATGAAAATGGTTTAAAGCTGTTCCTATGACTCTATGTGAAATGTTTAACATTCGACCGACCTGTCTTTGCCCAGCACCTTGCCGTACTAACTGTGCAGCTCGATCGAGAATATCTTCACTTAAACGTTTTCCAGGCATTGTGTTTGATATTGAGATTACTAATAAAAACCGTACATTGTAAGTTAATTAAAGAAAATGGCAATTAAGCTCTATTTTAGTGTAACTACCAGTAACGAAATTGGGTTTATTTTCACTTTTTAAGAAGTGTTAGATGTAGTTTATAAAATATTTTTGAAAAATGTTACTTACTCATTTGTAAGACAACAATTGTCTATTCAATAAACAATTGATAGCATTATATTCATTTTTTTTGTTTAAAACAGCAGTTTTTTTAGTGGGTCACTTCAATTGTTGAGCAGTTTAGTTTGTATGGATTTATTTTAGTACTTAATGGTTTATCAGGTTTATCTATGCCTAAACTACCCTGTTTATGTGTAGAAAGCGACGACTACTCAACTAAAACTAACCATCTAAAATTGTGTTTTTAACAATATTACATAACATTCTTACAAATGAAGTACAAAACGGTAACTCAACGTGTCATGACTCATGACGCAGTGCTCTTTTAGTGATCCCTTTTCCTCCTGAAGATGCCCCTTAAAAAAGTGGACGAAACGTTGAGTTCTTCTATCTCAACAATGATACGGTCCCAACCCGAAAGACGTTTTGTTAATCATAATTACATACTACTTAAGAAACTTTTTGTATCTATCATACTACACAAAATTCTAAATTTTTCATTAAACTAGCAGACACTGCTTAAGATAGGATGCAAAGAGAAGGAAGTTCTGGATTATATTAAAAAATATATGTATATAGTAGCCCTACAAGGCCTACAAGGCCCATGGCTTGCTTTGAAATCATTGCTCATTCCTTTCTATTTCTGGTCTTGTTCCTCTAGTCTCTAATCTGCAATTGCTGTAATTCTTCTTCCACTGTAATTTGGGCCTTCCTTTTCTTTGCCTTTCTCCCATGTCTGTGGCCAGATTTTAGCTGTGATTCGTTCGTTACTCATTCCCATAACATGTCCCAACCATTTGATTCTATACTTTAATAAAACTTATATATCACGGAGACTTACTATTTTTTAGCTTGACAGTTTGACCTTCTCTCCCATCCGCCTTCAGTTCTTTTGTCCACAAAATTGCTCTTACTGATTTTCGTTCCCACACACCCAACATTACTTGTTTTTGTTTTCTTAGGGTCCGTACCTAACACCCGTCTACATGTACTTTCACTGATCTTGAAAACAACTTCCCGGATATAATGTTGCTCATTGTGAAAGTACTTCTTGTTCCTGTTGTTATTCTTGCCTTTATTATCTCTTTACTAGCTCGAGGGGTTCTGATCACTGTTGTTTTTAAGTTTGTAAATGATTGTACCTCCTTGAATAGAAACTCCTTGCTATGGTCCACTTTGATAAATAGCCACCGGGCACATGTGGTTGATATATTTAGTTTTCACTTCATTGATTGCCAGTCCTGTATCTTGTGCAGCGCTTGTAATGTTTTTTACAACGTTCTTTATCTCGTTAAAATTACCAAATCATCTGCAAATGCTAGGCATTGACTACGGTTAGCCTGGAGAGTACCTTGGCTATTTATACGGCTTACCCTTATGATTGACTGCAGTGCTAGATTAAACAACGCCGCAGAAAATGGATCATCTTGCCTTAAATTCTTTCGGTAGTTCCCCATTTGTCTTAACTCTGTTGATTGTCTCTTGTAGTCATTTTCACTAACTTAATCAGTTTAATGGGTATTCCGAAATTTTTCATTGCTACGCAGATCTATGAACAGTAAGTATATCTGTAGCTTATATTTGTAGCTTGTTTCTGGTATTTCTCTGAGAATATATAGTTGGTCAGTTACAGATGTTCCACCTCTAAACTCACTTTGATATTCACCTAATATATTTTCAATCTCTGGTACTAACTTGTTCTTAACAGAGATAGCCCAAACTTTATAAATATGTGGTATTCAGCAGAATATTCGCCTGTAATAATTGTCGAAATCTCGCTTATCCCCTTTCTCATATGTTGGACATATGGTCGCATCTCTCCATATCTTGGACATCTCTTCCATTTTGCATATCTCTTGTATTAACTGGAACATCTTTTCATGTAAACTTCTCTCACCATACTTTATCATTTCCGCTTTTATTTCACTCACTCCTGGGTTCCTGTTGATCTTTAGATCTTTAACTGTTTATTATTCCCCCTATTTGTTCATGCATAGGGGCTTCCACACTGGTAGTATTGCCTTCTTGGCCAATGCTTTCATTATTTGTGGCTTCATCATTATCTTGTTTGTTAAGGAATTCTTTGAAAAACTATGACCATCTTTTTATAATGTGTTCTTTATCACCTATCATATTTCCTTGTTTATCCTCACATTGTTGTCCTGTGTTCATATCCTCTTTCAAGTTTTTCACTCCTTGGTAGAAATTTATGATTTCTTTATTTTTGTATTTTTCTTCTGTAGCTTCTAATATTTTGGTCTGCTGTGTTCTTTTCCTTTCCCTGCATATTTTCTTTGTTCCTTGGCTTGTTTACTTCTATTCGTTCTTGTAAAAATTTTCTTCTTCCTTTTTCTTTTTCCTTTACTTTTTTTTCACATTCCTTGTCAAACCATTTAATTTTTTTGTAGGTTGTCTCCTAATCTGTTTCTTTATTGCTCTTTTTATGTTGTTTTGTACTGAAAGTACTTTCTTTGGTTATCAACTCACCACCACACTCTAGTCCTTTTTTTTTCCTCTTCATACTTTTGTTCGAATTTTCTTCTTAAAAATCTAATCATTATCGTTTACTTCATTCTGTTTCCGTCTTGGTGGGTATAACTTGTTTAATTTTTACTCCCACTAGAAAATGGTCTGAATCCAAGTTAATTCTTCTGTAAGTACTTGCAGCCCTCATTTTTATAGGTACCTATCTATAAGTACGTGGCATACTTGGTTAATCGCGTTGCCATCAGGTGCCCTTGTGTATCTTTCTGTGCTGTTAATAAGGATGCGCTTTTAATTTTCATATTTTTATCTGCCACAAAATCTATTAAAAGTGTGCCATTTTCGTTTGTTTCCGTATGTAGGCTATACTTGCCTACTGTTGGCCGGAACTATGCTTCTTTCCCTATTTTAACATTCGCGTCACCTACTACAATATTTATATCATATTTTGGTGGTTTTTCATATGAATTCTACTAAAACTTTAATCTTAAAATAATAACTAAAAAGCTGAGTTTTGATGCCGGTATCAAATTTTCGAATATACTGTAATTATATCATTTTAAAAATTTTGAAATGTTATTACTTTTGTTGTGTTATTTTAAATGTTAAATGATGTTACAGTGTTTTTCTTTTGCTTTTCCTCTTTTGTCAATTGCGTTTCCCTGTTTAGCAAATGACTTTCCAGATTATGAAACGTCAAAGCTATGTTGCAAATGACATTCCCTATTTGTCAAATCTCTTTCCGTTTTTAGATAATGCTTTTCCCAGTTGTTTTTTTATTACATACCTACTTTTTAAAAAAAGTGGGAAAAGCATTATCTAAAAACGGAAAGAGATTTGACAAATAGGGAATGTCATTTGCAACATAACTTTGACGTTTCATAATCTGGAAAGTCATTTGCTAAACAGGGAAACGCAATTGACAAAAGAGGAAAAGCAAAAGAAAAACACTGTATTCTGAATTAATATTAATTTTGAATATAAAAGAAAATAAAGATTGCTCTAAATTAGGATGCAAATTTAATTATATAAAAATTGTTATATAATTTTAAAATAAGTAGTTAAAGTTAGATTTTAAGTGTTATTTTTGTAATTTGACTATTATTTTAAGATTGTTATATTGTACCATTATTGTATTTAGCTAGATATCGTTGTCAGGGTGTTTGATGATTGAATGAATGTGTTTTACCATAGGTAAACAGATTTAAAAAGACCTGAGATACGGAAAACAAGAAAAACAAAATTTGTAAACGAGAGGTTTTATTTTGAATTAATAGCGAGAGGACGTGAAATTAGTTGCTCCTCTAAATTATGTTAAGAAAATTAATTCAAATTAAAAATTAAATAATCAAAACCAACTTCTAAAAGTGTTAATTAAAAGAATATTGAATTTAAAGAAGAATAAATTATAAAGAAATATAATTACAAGTTAATTGGAAGGCGTATCTGGAATGGAATTACAAATGGAATTAAAACCAAAAGCAAATTAAAATATAACTGGAAACTGGACTGAAAATAAAGTTAAGAATAAGTGGAGATAACTGAGATCGAAGCAGTATTCAACCATAATACAAATAGTGAGAGTGAGTGAGGTTAGTTAATTTTAAATAAGTTAGGGTAATTTAGGGAATCATCATTGTAATAAATTTGTATATTGAATTGAATTGAATATTGACCAATTTTTATTTTTATTTATTTTTTTTTTTTTTAAATTCATTTAACGAATCCTGAGAATGACCTGAGATAAGAGTAACTCATTTAAAAAGAAAGCTAAATCTAAATTGAAATACAAATCACGAAAACTGGGGCACATTTGAATATAATTTAAGGTAATTTGAAATTGTTGGGAGCCATTACAATATTTAGTGGCCCAACGTAAGGCTAAACATCACTCATATCAATACATATGTATAATAAGGAATCTAAGGTTAAAATCTTCTCAGATTCCGAATTCGAATCTTAACAATACTAGCTGATTAAAAAAAAATAATTATGACTATTCAACTCATATGTGATCAAACTTGAATGTGGACTAATTTATGAAAAATGATTCGATGGAAATGATTTTTTTTTTCGTTGAATAGTCCCTCAAATACCATTCGTGGTCAAAGAATTGTAGATTATTTTTGCTGTAAAATCACTCATGTTCCTTGTGATTGCGAATATGCAAGCACAAGGAACATTCATCATGTTACAGCAAAAAAATAATCGACAATTCTTTGACCACTCGTGGTATTGTAAGTGAGAATTACACGGATTATGAAAGTGCCTTTTTGATCCACCAGCTAATGAAACACATTTTTTTAGATAGGTAGGTGTATTTTTATGTTATCTACGTAGCCATTAAACAAGAAAGTGACGATATCAAACCAATTATTAAAAAATAGCGTGACACTTAGAAGTACATGTGCTAAGTTGTGTTTAATTTGTGCGGTTTATAGAGATTTGGGAAGCTTTGCTTATTTATAAAATGAGTGAAATTAACGTAGAGCATCGCAGTGTCATAAAGTCAAAGTCCAGCAGATAATCAATGGGTTCAAAAAGTTCAAAGAAAGGACACAGAGAGGTACTAGAGCATACTATGCAAAATAAAAAAAGCAATAAAAATTAAAATACTGTGACATATACATTAGAGACAGGAACACTAACAAAGAAAGAACAAGAGGAATGAAAGAGATTTGAAAGGAAAATTCTAAGAGTAATATTGGGTACAATAAGAACTGAAGAAGGAATTAGAAGCAGAATGAGCTTTGAAATAGAGAAAGAAATTAAAGAGGAAGATATAGTAAGATTCATCAAATCGCAAAGAATAAAATGGTTTGGACATGTAATGAGTAGGAAACCACAAGAAATTTTGAAGAAGATTACTGAAAGGATACCATACAAAAAGAGAGCAAGGGGTAGACCAACAAAAAGGTGGCGAGATGAAGTAACACAGGACATGAAGTTGTAGGAATGAAGGAATGGAGGGTGGCAGTCAAAAATAGGAAGATATGGAAAAATGTGATACAGAAAGTCAAATTACATAAACAATTGTCGAAAATAGAGAGCAGAAAGGATTAAGCCACCGTAAAACAAATGGATTGAAGTCTTCATATAAGAAGAGGCTATAATCCATAAGGATTGAAAGGCCACAAGAATTAAATGGTGAAAAACAGGTTTTTACGTGCATTTATTTAAAATACAGTTTAATGGAATTGCTTTTACCAGAAATCTGATAAAAAATATCTTAAAGGAAGCTGATTTATGCTTTGTATGAGGTGTTCTTCAACAGTTTGAATTCTAAGCTATATTAACTATGTTTGCTGTTTAAAGGGGAAAATTAATTTTTTGTAGATTTAAACCTGTTTAATTTTAATTTTAAAAACATTATTAAAAACAGATAACTTAAAAAACCGTATAAGATTAAACTGATCAAACGGTTGTTTGCCGAATTAAAATTCCAGAGGTTTGGATCTATAGCCAAACTTGAGTTTTGAATATTCAATTCAACATTTGTAAATCGAGTTCTGGAATTTCGAATCTGAACATTTCGAATAAACATTGGAAGTTTGGTTTAACTAATTTATATTTCAAATTAGGACCAAAATTTCGAATTAATCTTAAACCTGAATTTGAAGTTTGAAAATCTGATATTTAGGCTCTCAGGCATTTACTGTTGTTAATTACATAAATTCACTTGAAAGCAGAGATTCACACATTGAATTTGGAAGAATCGAATATTCGGAAATTAAGACAGAATTTTGTAGTTTCGAGAGAACTTCTAATATGAAGGCTGAAATTTTTAATCTGAAATTTGGATTTGATAATTGCATTTTAAAGCTGAATTTGGAGAGCTTTCTTAAGAACTTTGAAGTTCAATTCTTTTGAATTCTAACACATTTACTGGTGAATTCTTTTTACCTACATAGAAATGCAAAAATATTTAAAAAAGGAAAAACTCTGATTCCTTACAGGTTACAGATATAAATTCTAATACTAAAAACATACAAATCCAAATACAACAAAGACAGGGAAATATTTGTAGAGTCCATGATTCAGTAGTTTAAGTGCAAGTTTAAACCAGATTAAATTAAGAGGGCGTATTTTTATCTTGTCTACCTAGCCATGAAACAAAAAGCGACGATGTCAAATCAATTATTAAAAAATAGCTGTGACTTTTAGAAGTAGATACATGTGCTAAGTTGTGTTTAATGTGTACAGTTTATAGAGATTTGGGAGTGTTTACTTTGTGATAAAATGAATGAAATTAATTAACAGTTCAAATTAAGGTGTCATCCAGCAGATAATCAATGACAGTGGGTTCATAGAGTTAAAGCATCCACCTCACAGCCCTGACCTAGCTCCGCCAGACTTCTTTCTATTCAAAAACTTAAAAAAGCATCTCAGGAGAAAGAGTTTTGCATCTGATGAAGCACTGACAGAAGCTGCTGAACAATAGTTTGCAGAGTTGCCGAAGGAATTTCTTTCTGAGGGTATGAGACAATCGGAAAAAAGATGGAATAAGTGCAGAAGGGTTGTTAATGTGATTAATGTGATGTGTGTTTTTTTATGGCTAGGAAGATAACATAAAAATACGCCTTCGTAATGAGGAATCTAAGGTTCAAATCTTCCCAGATTCTGAACTCGAATCTGGGACCAACTGCTTTAAAAAAAAAACTAAAGTTAATAAATTATGAGAATCACATGGAGTATGAAAGTGCTTTTTTGATCAATCGGCTAATGAAACAGATTTTTTACATATATTCACACTTTTAGATTTTAATTACAGTATGATTTTGAATAAGAATTAGGTAATTAGCAATTAATTAGATCCCCCTCAAAATTGGAGAAATTGACCAGAAAAGAAGAACTTTGTCTTTTCCCAATTATTTAATAAAATAACTAAAATTTATTAAATAATTGGTAAAAGACAAAATTCTTTCTTTTACGGGTTGGTTAGTTACATTTTAAATTCCTGGTAGATATACTAATAGTTCAGTAAGTCATTAATATTTTTTTAACAGATTATTTATCTTACATAATTCTAAATCCTAAATCCATAATTTCATATTATAACTGCGAAATAGGCTTTCTTTTACTAACGACAGATCAATAAAAGTACCAATTAGGGTAGGCTGTGAAATTGAATTATTTTGAATTGGTACTTTAGCCACATCCACAGAATGACATTAGTCATGCAGCCATGAAGTGAATATTGCTACTCTCCATGTATTCTTACGCCGGTTCGAAAGAAACATTCAATAGCTTTCGCTTTTTGTTGTGTAGTGAATACCATTTTTTCAAACTTTAAATTTTTTCACCATATAAAAAACTTACAAAATTTGACAAGAGCGTTCAGTTTTAAATTTTCATGTCAGAAATGTCATTCTGTGGATGTGGCTAAAGTACCAATTCAAAATAATTCAATTTCACAGCCTACCCTAATTGGTTTTTTTTATTAATCTGTCGTTATTTAGACTTAGAGCATACCATTGATTACTCCCATAAATTTTGTCGAAATTTTTAACCCAAAGCTTGCTCTGAAGGACGGTTAAATTTAAAAATCAACGTCAGCATAACTGCATATTATTTAAGCTTTTTGTTATTCTAATTTTTTTTATATCCACATGCCCTTACACTTACTATTATAAACTAAAAACAGTGAGTTGACCGAATTCAAACATTAATATTTGTTGCAAACGTACATATATTATTTTTTAATAACCAGCAAATTATTTTAAAATTTCCGAACCCTAAAAAGGAAGAGCTGCACGCCACTGCAAAGAAAACACAACGGTTTTCCCACCACGTTCACCCACATGCCCTTAGACTTACTACGTATTATAAACTAAAAACTGCGAGTTTGCCGAATTCAAACATTAGTATTTGTTGGAAACGTAAATATATTATTTTTTAATAGTCAGCAAATTATTTTAAAATATACAAACCCTAAAACGGGCAGAGCTGCACGCCACTGCTACGAAAAGACAACGGTTTTCCCGCCGCGTTAAAGAAAAGTACCTACTTTATATAAACAAATAGCCTGAAAAATCACCAAATGGATAGGGAATTCTTATACAACTCAATTAAAATCAATTCTGTTATTCAATTTTTAAATTTTCAGTTTTTCTTAAAAAATACATATTTGCGCATAATCCCCTATTACACCCACCCCCCTATTTACACTGTTTTCCAATATTAATTTCCATATTTTAAACTTTGAATAATATTAATTGATATTGTCCTCAAATTAGTTGATCAAGTAACCCTTAACTTATACGATTTATAAGAATAAATAAGTCTCAGCAATATTTTAAGGAAAAATTAAATACTTACAAAGTTTAAATAATTTATAATAGTGTACTGACGTCACACATATGCATATGTGTCTGCCACCCTGCGGTTAAATCTTAATAAACTCCACACAAGAAACGGTGCAACACGCGTATAGTGATCGGTGGCGGCTATTGTTTTAAATATTAATTTTTTCTTTTGTTCCGTTTATAAAAATGAGCATCATGAACGGCTATTGTTTTAATCGTGAAAAGGTATCAGAAGAGCTTCAAAGAAACATAAAATTGGTAGAATTTATGGAGCAAACAGGTTATCCTTTGGTGCAAATGAACGGCCAAAGGACGTACGGTCCACCACCGAAATGGACGGGACCGAAGCCCACGCGCGGTTCTGAAATTTTCGTAGGAAAACTCCCGCGGACAATTTTCGAAGACGAACTTGTACCATTATTTGAAAGAATCGGCCCTATTTATCAATTAAGATTAATGATGGATTTCTCCGGGAAAAATCGCGGGTACGCTTTCGTTACGTACGTGAAACCAGACCACGCCAATTTAGCCGTCACCCTTTTAAACAATTATGAAATTCGTCCAAGACGTCCAATGGGGGTTTATAAATCCATCGATAACTGTCGATTGTTTGTTGGTGGCCTTCCCGTCGATAAATCCCAGATTAATGTTTGGACCAAACTGGAGGAATACGTGGAGGGCATCGTTAACGTAATCATGTACCCCGCATACAAGCCCTCACTAGGTAACATTAATCGTGGTTACGTTTTCGTCGAATTTTGTGACCATAGATCGGCAGCCATGGCCAGAAGACAGCTTGGTTCAGGGGTGAAGTTATGGGAGAACCCTGTTGCAGTTGATTGGGCAGATCCTCTTCCGGAAGTTGATCCCGCCATTATGGAAAAGGTTTGTGTTTTTCTAATTTTAGTTCGTATTTTCTACATTATATTGGCATTAAATTAATATCAAATGTGCTGCTGTAAATTAAATTTAAACTTAATCAAAATAGCCATGAAATCTTCAAATGTTTTGTACTTTTTTGTTTTAAAATGGCGGATACTAACGGCAAACTTAAATCAGGTAAAAACCAGTTCTTATAGGCAAACTAAATTTGAATCGTCTCCTAAATATGAAGCAACAATTACTGCCACTCTGACAAATACCCCACGATTTCCTGCTTGCATTTTATTTATTTACAACCGTAATTAAATCAGTACATCGAGCTAAAACAACTGATATTTTTTTAAAATGTATTAATCGATTCCATAGTTTTGGTTAAATCAGTACTAAAAACACTTAATTTGTCTACTTTCTGTTACTGTTTTGTCTACTTATCTAATAAAAAACATTGAGTCAACACCTGCAAACACGGTGCTTGTGTCGGCGGTTCCCTTTTTGTAAATATCTTCTTCACATACAAATATTATCGGGTGGGTTTCAACAGTATCGTTTTACATCTGGCGATACCTACTGAATGATATCAGCACGTGCTGTTTGTTAACCGACTTATACATCTGTAGCCACCAAAAGCATTCAAGTACAAGATTAAACGAAGACAAAACATGCTTACATTTAGATCAAGCTCGGCATTTCACCTTTTTTATTCAGTTATCAAAAGGGCACTTTAACCATGAGTAAGGAAAAATTCTAAATTTTAAAGGTAAATTCTAGAAATTTGTAGGTAAAATCAGATTCTGTGGATTTACATTTCTCAAAAATTAAAATACAGAAATCCATAGATTGCTTACCAATATCACTCTTAAACATCTGAAGTTGAATCCGGTTTATTGTTCTTACCTAAAAGAGAAAACAAATTTTAAGAAATTACAATAAAGTTCAACTAATACTTGCATGGAGGACACTGAACTTCTTTAAGGGTTAATATTTCAGTGCACTCTTCTAATTCGGTGAACTAAGCCAAGCCGCCTAAGTTAAATTTTAGGTGCTTAAATCCTCACTGAAATATTGGCCCTAAACTAAGGTTTAAGCAATGCTCTTTGGTTTAAGCCTTTGAAACCCGAGGGCATATTTTTATGCTATCTACCTAGCCATGAAAAAGAAAAACACGTATCACATTAACAACCCTTTATTTTTCTACGTAATTCCCTTCAACAGTTATACACTTATTCCATCTTTTGTTCAATTTTCTAATAGGTACCTTCAGAAAAGAATTCCTTCGGCTTCGGCAACTCTGCAAAATATTGTTCAACAGCTTCTTTGGGCGCTTCATCAGATTGAAAACGCTTTTTAAAGTTTTTGAATAGAAAAAAGTCTATGAACTCACTGCCATTGATTTATCTGCTGGATGACACTGCGATGTTTCACCCTAATTTCACTCATTTTATTAAGAAGTAAACCTTTCCAAATCCCTATAAACCGCACAACTTAGCACATGCACTTCTAAATAGCACAGCCATTTTTTAATAATTGGTTTAACATCGTCGCTTTTTTGTTTCGTGGCTAGGCCCTCTTAATTTAATCTGATTTAAATTTCCACTTAAACTACTGTCTTTGTTGTATTTGTATTTATATGTTTTAATATTAGAATTTATACTGTTGCTTTTTTTAAATATTTTTGCATTTTTATGCAGGTAACAATAATTCATTAGTAAATGCGTTAGAATTCAAAAGAATCTGAAACAATTCAAGTCTTTATGAAAGCTCTCCAAATTCAGCTTAAAATGGAATTATCAAATCGAAATTTCAGCTTCAGCCTTCATATTAGAAGTCCTCTCCAAACTACAAAATTCAGTCTTAATTTCTGAATATTCAATTCTTCCAAATTCAATGTGTGAATCTCTGCTTTCAAATGAATTAATGTTATTAACAACAGTAAATAAATGCCTGAGAGCTTAAATATCAGATTTTCATACATCAAATTAAAATTTGAGATTAATTCGAAATATTCGGTCCTAATTTAAAATATAAATTAGTTAAACTGGCAATGTTCATTCTAGATTGGAATTAAAAAATCAGGCATTGTTTCCAGATTCGAAATTCTAGAACTCGATTTACAAAGTTTGAATTGAATATTATTATTTAAAAATAATTCGACCATCAACCGTTTCATCAGTTTAATCTTGCCGGTTTTTAAGTTAGCTCTTTTTAATAACATTTTTAAAATTAAAATTAAACAGGTTTAAATCTACAAAAATTTAATTTTCCCTTTTAAACAGCAAACAGTTAGTATAGCTTAGAATTCAAACTGTTGAAAAACACCTTATACAAAGCATAAATCAGCTTCCATTAAGATATTTGGTAAAAGCAATTCCATTAAACTGTATTTTAAACACAATGCTCGTAAAAACCTGTTTCTCATCTTTTAATAATTAATTTTCTTGTGGTCTTTCAATCGTTACAGATTATAGCCTTCTTATTTGAAGATTTCAATCCATTTATTTTAAGGTGAATTGATCCTTTCTGCTCACCATTTTCTACAATTGTTTGTGTAATTTGGCTTTTTGTAACACATTTTTCCATATCTTGCTATTTTTGACTGCCACTCTCCATTCCTTCATTCTTCATTCATACAACTTCCAGGTCTGTGTTACTTCATCTCGCCACCTTTTTCTTGGTCTGCCCCTTGCTCTCTTTTTATATGGTATCCTTTCAGTATTCTTCAAAATTTCTTGTGGTTTCCACCTCATTACATGTCTAAATCATCTTATTGTTTGTGATTTGATGAATCGTACTGTCTTCCTCTTTAATTTCTTTCTCTATTTCAAAGTTCATTCTGATTCTCATTCCTTCTTCAGTTCTTCAGTTCAAATCTCCTTAATTCCTTTTGTTCTTTCTTTATTAGCGTTCCTGTCTCTAGTGCATATTTCACAGCAGGCCTTGTCAGCGTTTTGTATATTTTAATTTTTCTTATTGTTAGTATTTAAAAGCTCTTTATTTACATGGAATGCTCTAGTACCTCTCTGTATCCTTTCTTTTATCTTTTCATTTTCATGCATTGTGACCATTGTTCCAAGATAATTAAATTTCTATATTGTTTTAAAAGTCTCCCACTAGTAAAACATCCTCCTTATTCACTGAATCTCTTTCATACTACTTGATGTACTATCACACGCCTAAGATTTGTTATTGTATGATAAACAGCCTTGCAGCAGTCAATGAGTAACTTTCTTATTCTAACTTGTTAATCCTACCTACAAGGTCTTATGGTTATGCCCAAGTTACTCATCGACTGCTGCAAGGCTGTTTATCATACAATAACAAATTTTAGGCGTGTCATTACTTTTGCACGTGATAGTACATAGTTTTCTTTTCATTTATTTTCAATCCATATTTTTTAGTTTCAATCTTCGCCTATGTTTGCAACTTTTTTTGCAGTTCTTTTTTTGATTTAGGTATTACTGCCATCATCGGCTACTGCCAGATCATTGGCATTATGCTTGCAGTACTTCAACCTCTTGCTCTATTATTGTAGGTTCTGGTTAGTTTAGCGCCCCTAATTAATTGTACAACAGCTTCAGTGTTTTCTAGTGTCACAGCAATTAAATTAATAAGTTTTAGTGGTGTTTTTAGTTCTACGATCATCTTTTGTTTATTTACGGAATCAAATGCACATTCAAAGTCTATGAATAACATGTTGGACTCTCTTGCCTTTTCTATAATTTGCTCAATAATATGGATTGCACTAACTGTTAATCTATCTGGCCTGAATCCCTGTTGGTAATCTCCCAAAATATTCTTGGCTTAAATCTCCGGTCTATTATTGAGTGTAATTTTATGTGCTGTATTCAACAATTCCCAATAGCGGTTTTATTACTCCTATATTCCGGTCACTGGGAATTTGTTCTTGTTTCCATACTTCCTTTACTAATTTATGTATTTGTTCGTGTAAATTGTCTCCAACATACTTCAAAAGTTTATCATGTTGTCGCATCGAGGAGCTTTATGATTCTCTGTTTTGTTTAGGTATAACCTCTTGTATTTCCAGTAAGTTTGGCGCTATTACTTTTTCATCATTAATATCATATGCACTTTTATTATTTTTTGTTTTGATTCCGTCCCTGATTCTTATATTTCTTTCACTTAATTATGGAAATGTTCTCTTTCACATCTTTGTCTAAATACTTTGTTACTCCTTCTTTGTTTTTATATCCTTTTACACTTATGGTTGGTTTTATTTTCATCCCTTTAATTTTTCTATACATAAAAATGTGTGGTGTTATTTCTTTTCACTTTCTATTTCTTCTAATTTATTATTCTCCATTCATTTTTTCTTTGTTTGCATATGTTATTTGCAGTACTTCTTACTTCTTTGTATGTAACGTTTTATTATCATTTTCATCTTTTGTG
Organism: Melanotus villosus; assembly: GCA_963082815.1. NCBI lineage: Eukaryota > Metazoa > Arthropoda > Insecta > Coleoptera > Elateridae > Melanotus > Melanotus villosus. The sequence continues at coordinate 45,211,669 of OY720425.1, forward strand.
CTCCACCATTTTATTTTAATCTTGCTTTTTCACATTCTTCATTTCATATTCCTTCTTTACTGTAGCCTATATATTTTTCTGTTGCTTTTATGATGTTATTAAATTTTTTATCTTAATTAATTTATGATACGATAAATCCACTGGTTTTGTTTGTTCATCGATCGGGGAAATCTAATCTAAAGGGTGCTAAAGATTAGAGCTTTGTCGATTGCTTTAGTTAGGTAGATATTTTACTTGAATTTTGGTACATTCAGAGGGCGACCAGCCATGATAGGGATTTTTATTGCGCTACACATAGCACTTCTAGACACCAAGTCATCAGAAAAATTTGATGCAAATTAGAATGAGCATTATACAGGGTGTATTTGAAGTGACCGTATTCCTTTTAGGAGGTGTTAGTATAGGTCATTTGTAATCGATTTGGCCCTATAATGTATTATCCAAAGCCTACTGGTTTTCGAGATATTTTAATTTTTGTGTTTTTCCAGAAATGCACCATATTTTAGTACTAATATTGAAAACAAAACAAATTAGTAGCAATTATTGCCAATGTTTCGATTGTTATCGTTAGTTTAGATTCTGTTGTTAACTGTAAATCAGAAATTATGTTAGTTAGTTTGATAAGAAAGAATTGCCAGAGCTTAAATCCACAGTTACTGGAAGAGAAATCAAAGAACTCGAAGATTTATCCTAATTTATTCCAAAAATTTGATAATACATTAAACGTGCAAATTATTTGAAAAACTTCTCTATTTTATTACCTTTCAAATGAGGTATAGTTTTTTAAGAAATACCCCATAGTTCCAAAGTTATCGTAAAAACATTAAACGCGAGTGTTGCGAATTCATATTCTACTATTTTAAAAGTAAGCCAATAAATTAAACTTGGCAAGTAAATTAAACACGATTAAAAAAAATATTTTATTAATAGGTTTTTACAAATTATTTTCAAATTGAGCACCTCTATTAGGTATTTCTAGGGCATATCACCAAATCAAATTGGTTTTCTTGTTTTACTTTTATGTTAATTTTTACAATAATTGTTTTGACAAGAAATAAACCTTGTTAAAGTGCTTCAACAAGTTTATGAATTTTTGAATGTGAAAATGGCGTTTTCAAATAGAGAATATGCCAATATTCTTTTTATTTACGGATTTTGCCACGGAAATGCTGCAGAAGCGCAACGGGAATATCAGCGTCGTTTTCCAAATAGTCGCGTTCCGCATGTATCCGTGTTTTCCACTACCTTCCGACGAATCTCCGAAACGGGTAGTGTTGTACGTGTTGCACATGAAGCTGCAGGTGCAAGAGTTAATGTTAATGTAGAGGAAGAAATCTTGAATAGTTTTCACGAAGATCCTTCACGCAGTACAAGAGAGGTAACTCGTCACTTGGGTGTGTCACATTCAAAAGTTTGGTCAGTTCTTCATAAATCAGGACACCACCCATATCATTACACTACAGTCTAAGGACTAGAACATGGGGATCTGGGACGAAGGATTGAATTCTGTAGGTACATTTTAAATAAAAATACCCAAGACAGAACTTTTTTATCGAGAATTTGGTGGACAGATGAATCAAAATTTAATCGTGAAGGTGTTACAAATTTACATAACTTACATCATTGGGCAGAAGAAAATCCCCATTTAACCAGGGACACAAGCTTTCAGAGAAAATTTAGCGTTAACGTTTGGATGGGAATTATTTGAAATAATTTATTAGGGCCTCATTTTTTACCTGATAACCTGAATGGTGCAGCATACGAAGAGCTTCTTCTTAACAATTTATTTGAAATGCTAGACGACGTACCCCTTGCTAACCGACGCTCAATGATATTTCAGCACGACGGTGTCCCGCGCACTACTCTCTACGTTTGCGGGAGTTGTTAAATCAGTGGTTTCCAAATCGTTGGATTGGAAGGAGCGGACCAATATCGTGGCCCGCAAGGAGCCCTGATCTAACACCTCTTGATTTTTATGTTTGGGGACATTTTAAATCAATAGTTTACGCGGTGCAAATAAATACAAGGGAGCAGCTAGTAAACAAAATCCAAGAAGCTGCAGTTATTATACAAAATAATATCACCAACAAACCGACCAAGAATGAGGTAATAAAACGAGCTCGAGCCTGCATCAGAAACAGAGGTGCTCAATTTGGAAATAATTTGTAAAAACCTATTAATAAAATATTTTTTTAAATCGTGTTTAATTTACTTGCCAAGTTTAATTTATTGGCTTACTTTAAAAATAGTAGGTAGAATATGAATTCGCAACACTCGCGTTTAATGTTTCTACGATATCTTTGGAACTATGAGGTATTTCTTAAAAAACTATACCTCATTTGAAAGATAATAAAATAGAGAAGTTTTTCAAATAATTTGCACGTTTAATGTGTTATCAAATTTTTGGAATAAATTAGGATAGATCTTCGAGTTCTTTGATTTCTCTTCCAGTAACTGTGGATTTAAGCTCTGGCAATTCTTTCTTATCAAACTAACTAACATAATTTCTGATTTACAGTTAACAACAGAATCTAAACTAACGATAACAATCGAAACATTGGCAATAATTGCTACTAATTTGTTTTGTTTTCAATATTAGTACTAAAATATGGTGCATTTCTGGAAAAACACAAAAATTAAAATATCTCGAAAACCAGTAGGCTTTGGATAATACATTATAGGGTCAAATCGATTACAAATGACCTATACTAACACCTCCTAAAAGGAATACGGTCACTTCAAATACACCCTGTATATAACACAGCACTTCAGACCTTGAGGCCTATGGCTTCTATTTCTTTCTTCCGTACTCTTCTATCTTTTGTCTTTGTTTTTCCAGTTTGTGAGTCCAAAACTTTTGATATCTTCTTGTACATCACTCCACCAGGATTTCTTGGGTCTACCTTTTCTGTTGGTTCCTTCTGTCTCTTTATTTAGTGCTTTTTTTGTCCAGTACCGTCTTCTTTCATTCTTTCGATATGGCCTAGCCATCTCAGTCTATTTTGTCTGACTACCGTTGTTATACTTGGTTCTTTGTAGATTTCACTTAGTTCCATGTTTGTTTTCCTTCTCCATGTACCCCCTTCTTTTGTTCCTCCCAGTATTCTACGTAGTACTTTTCTTTCCCAGATTTCTAGACTTTTTTCATTTTCTTTTGTGAGTACCCATATCTCAGTCCCGAAGGCTACCACTGGTCTGATCGCCGTTCTGTACACTCTTAGCTTCAACTTCCTTTGTATATTCTTGTCCTTTAGTAAATTGTTAAGAGCTCCTGCACATCTCGAGTCCATTGTTATTCTCCTTTTGATATCACTTCCTTGATTTCCTTTGCTGGTTATCTCTGACCCGAGGTACACCACACTGTTTGCTATGCTAAATTTGTATCTTTTGTCTACATTGTTTGCTTTAAAGGTTAAATTTTGATTTTCTTCCTGTTTTCTGTTCCCCAACACCATATAATTTGTTTTCCCTTCATTTATTATTAAGCCTGCTTTTCTTGCTGTTTCTTCTAGTTTTTTGATTATTCCTTTAAGTTCTTCTTTAGTTCTTGCTAATACCGCCAGATCGTACGCGTATGCTAGCACTTGATGTGGCCCATTTATTATATTTCTTTCTAGGTTTATTTTGCCTTCTCTCATTACACTTTCTAACACTATGTTAAAGATGGTTGTCGAGAGCGGATCTTCTTGCTTTAGTCCCGAATTGCTCCTGAACTCCTCCCATTTCTATTAGTTATTCTGAGATCTTCAGGTCTTTTAGTGCCTTGCGGATAGCTGTTCTCTTTATTTTGTCGTATGCTTGACGAAAGTCAATAAAAAGAGTATGTATCGGGATTTTTGCTGCACTTTTCTTGACTTTGTTTCAGTATAAAGGTTTGGTCTATCACTGATTTACCATTTCTGAAACCTGCTTGATATTTGCTGATTTTATGTTCTACCTCTTGTTTCAGCCTTCGGTTTATCACTTGTGACAGGGTTTTGTACGCCACATTAAGAAGGGCTATTGGTCTATAGTTATCTGCTAGGTTCCTATTACCTTTTTTGTAGATGGGGCAAATGAGCGCCTTTGTCCATTCTTCTGGCATTTCTTTTCTTTTCCATACTTCTTTTATTAACTTATATATGCTTTCTAGTACCACTGCGTCTGCACATTTGATCAGTTCCGCCTCTATCTTGTCTTGCACCCGGACTTTTGCCATTTTTTTGGTTCGCAATTATTTCCATGAATTCTTCTTCTCTTGCACTTGGTTTTGCTGTTGTTGACGTATTTGATTTTGTTCTTCGTCATTTACTTCTTTTTTCGTTAGTATTTTTTCGAAATGTCAGGCCACATTTCTGTCATTTCTTTTTCGTCCATGCATAGTTTACTTTTTCGTCTCTAAGGCTTATCGCCTGACTTTGGAACCCATTCTTTTCTTCTCTTATATTTCTGTACATAGCTTTTGTAGTTTTGTTTTTGAACGCTTCTTCTATTTCTGCTATTTTTTTCCTCTTTTGCCTTCCTCTTTTTTTCTCTGCAAATATTCTGCACTTTCTTTCTTGCTGCTCTATACTTCTCAATTAATTCCAGGGATCCTCTTTTCATCTGTTCTATTCGTATCTTTTTCCTTTCCTCTATCGCTTCCTTACACTCTTCGTCAAACCAATCGTTTTGTGTAGTTTTTTTCTTCATTTCTATCTTCTCTGCACTTTTTGTTATTATTTCTTGTATTTGCTTCCATTCTTCTTCTGTTCCATTTGGTTGGGTTTGCTAGAGAGCCATTTTCCTGGTATTAGTTTGATATTCCTGTCTAGTTTTGTCTTCTTTTAGTGCTTCTGTATTCTACCTGCTTTCTTTTAATGTTGTTCTTTTAGTGTTTTCTACTGTTTGTTTTATTTTTGCTATTACTAGCAGGTGTTCTGAGCTTATATCAGCACCCCTGTATGTTCTTATATTTCTTATTTTTGATGCATGTATTGTTTGTATTATCAGGTGGTCTATCTGGTTTTGGGTCTTTTTGTCGGGGCTAATCCATGTCGCTTTGTGTATGTCTTTTCTTTTTAGCATAGTACTTTTGATTATCATTCTCTTGGATGCTGCGAAGTCTTCATTTTTTGGCCGTTGTCACTTGTTTCTTTATGTAAGCTTTCCTTCCCTGCTATTTCTCTATTCCTATCTTCTCTGCCTATTTTTGCATTTATGACTCCTATTACGACTTTTACGTCGTATGTGGGAATCTTATCTAGTGTTTCCTCTAATTGTTCATAAAATTCGTCTTTGTCTGCTTGTTCTGAAACATCTGTCGGTGCGTGAACATTTATTATAGTTATCTTTCTATATTTAGTTTTTATTCTTAGTAGGCTCATCCTTTCGTTTATTACTTCGTGGTTTACCACTGCTTTTTTCAGTTTTCTTTGGATCAGAAAGCCTGTTCCCAGCCTATTTGCCTCTCCTCCTCCGTTGCACCATATGTAGTCTCCTTGAATGGACTGGGTTATTCCTTTTATATTCGTTTCTTGTGTTGCTAATATGTCTATGTCGTATTTTCTTGATTCTTCTATCAGTTTTAATTTGCCTTCTTTGTTCAGACCTTGCACATTCCATGTACCTATTCTGATTTCTTTTTCTTGCTACTTGTTGATTTTATTTCTTAGACTTAGTTGTACTTTTTCTTTTTAGTTTGGATCTAATCCCCTGTTCTTCAGAATGAGCATTGCAAAAGTAATTTGATTGTTTTAACGATTTTCATAATAAATTAATTGATATTGCCATGATTCCTTTAAATTAAATTTCAAGATACATCCAAATGCATAACATATTCATATAAAGATTACCAAAAAAAGTCTCGGTGGTGCAAGCGGTGGAGTGCCTGCTCCACGACCCAGTGATCGCAGGTTCGAATCCAACCTCTGTTGTTTATCAGATTAAGTATGAAGTTCAAACCTCTCTGATTAATAAGTATAGAAGACTAATAATATAATCCATGCAGTCAACACCAGCAAGATCCATTTTAAAAACTAAACCGTGGAAAAATATGACTTTCTAAATTATTTAAACAAACGGCAAAAGATGTCATACTGGAATTTAAAATTCAGTAATGTACAAAATTGCAAATGGAAATCCTCGAAGAAACCTTTAAATATATTCTAAAACTTCAGAATTAAATTCAAAAGTTTTATCTCTTAGAATCACTTGATGTAGAGCTAATTTTAATGTTAGCTTTTCATTTATTAAACTTGCTGACAAGTTAACAGAGAAGTTCACAGTTGTTAATTCAAGCCTGTATTTATTTTAGAATTTTTCTCTCGTACTGATTTAATAAATGCTAAAAACCTTTTAAAATTAATCATATTCAAATACAACTGCATATTTGCCTTACTCACTTTTTAAGTAAGTTTAAACTAATCAGAACATTTTCTGTAGAAAAGGAGTGTTATTTATTGTTTGAAAAAGCTTAAATTGTTTTGGAGAAAAGCTTAAAGAAAATTTTATTTTCAGGTGACAAAATTGTACATAAGAAATTTGGACGTTAATCTTACCAACAGCGAGCTCTACTCGCAATTATTACTATACATTCCAGAAAATATTATTATCCGCATACATAAGGTGGCAGATTATGCTTTTCTACATTTTAAACAACGTTGCGATGCGGAATTTGCCCACTGTATACTGCAGGGTACGTATAACCATTAACACACATTTCCTTCCCAATCTTACCCTTCCTTCCTCTGCTTTCTGTCATTTGTTTTTTCTAATTTGTTTCTTGGTTCGTCAACTGTTCCCACTCCTTTTTTTGTTTCAATTTCAAGTGGAAACAAATCAAAATATAATGTGGATGTTAACTAAAAGAATAATTACATCTCTGCTTGTTACAGGTGCCATCATACAGGACAAAGAAATAGAAGTATCATGGGCAAGACCTCGTATTTATAGCAAAGCGTATCGTATGAGTGCCCCAGCACAGAATTTTTGCACGTATGTTTCTGTTAATTTTACGATTCAATTGATACTTTAGAGAATAGTTAAAGATTCTGTATCCGTAACCTCTTTTCGGTGTCGAGGCTTGTGCGTTAATGTATGTGGTTTTTACGGCTGCAATGCACAACCCAGCTCGTCTCTGCGAGTTATGTGGTTGGTGCGCCATTTAATACCTGCATACTGCACCATGTGTATAGTATGTGTGGGTGAGTGTAGGGCCTTGTTACTCTACCTCTTAGGCCTTTATTCGGAGGAGAGTATCGTTAATTTGCTGCCTAATTATGTATGGTCACCAGGACTGGATACCGACCTCCAGACTACAGGAAAATCCTGCCGATCGAGAGATTTGAACCAAGGACTAATGTAACGCTAGCCTACTGAGCCATCCTGGTATCCTAAATGATCAATATTCACGCCTCAGTTTACTTAAACAAATTTAATATGTAATCTAAAGGTTCTATGTTTTTAAACTGATGTTTTCAACTACTTTCTACCTATGCCTCGACTCGTCTAGCTAAGATTATATGCCTTTTCACTTCCGCACTATGACTATTAGCACTATTAATTAAAACACCCAAGTAAATGAATTGGTTAACTTGCTTAAGTTTATAATAATGTAATGTGGGTTGCATATTCAGAGCCAGTAATAATTTGAAATGGGCACACGGTATGTATTTAGTTTTGTCCTGATTTATTGTTAGGCCCATTTCTTTTACTGCGCTTTCAAAAGTTATAAAAGCTGCTTTACTATCCTGCTTCGATCTGCCAATAAGGTCAAGATCATCGGCATAGGCTATTATTTGTGTTGATTTGTTGAACATGGTTCCTGTGATTTGTACTCCTGATTTTCTAATTAATACTTCAAGGGCTATTTAAAGAGGAGGTAGGATACGCTATCTCCATGTCTCTTTATAGTCAATTATGTCAGCCTGATAAGGTGTTTGCTAAGCATAACATTTGCTTTTGCAGAAGCCAGCTTGGCAGTTGCTGATTTTTCCATCCATCTGTGTTTGTAATCTGGTATGTAGTAATATGCTTGAGAATATTTTATATTATGCAACACTTAATAATGCTATAGCCCCAACCGCTTCCCTCGGAAGGCAGTGGCAAACCACAGAGGTATTGCTGCCTAGTAAGTCCTCTTTAGAGTAGAAGTGCAGGTACTTCCATAGTTTGAAACCCACGTTAAGCTGTAGGTCCCCTATGCCTGTAGGCTACTTGACACGCACACCACAGATATATGGATGTAAAGGACACGCCACTTTTAAAAGAAGCCCTATTTATGAATGAGGGAGATAACTCCAATGTTCCATTCTTCTGGCATTGTCACTTCTTGCCATATTATCTTTATTAGTGTCTTTTAATTGCTTCTTCTACTTCCTCTCTGGTTGGTATATGACACCCCGTTTCTTGCATGTCCTCTATCCTGATGGGTTGTTCCATGTACTGTGCGTCTTCTTGAATTTTATTTGTTGGTTTAAGGTTCGTTCGAAGTACGTTCTCTAAGTTTGTAAGACATTTTTCCACTTACAATGTTGCCTTCCTGGTTTTTACACATTGTTGTTCGTGATTTGAGATTTTTTTTATGTCACTTTTTACTAGAAATTTCTTGTGTCATTTAGGCTATGTCGCTGTTCTATGTTTTGTAGTTTTTGTTCATATCAGTCATAGTTGCGGTCGTGGCTCAGTTGGTTCAGCGTGTGAGATGGCCCGGGTTTGATTCCCAGGGTCACACATTCACCAAAAACACCCAATAATTTCCCTCAGAAGGCAATGGCAAACCACAGAGGTATTTCTGCCTAGAGTAGAATTGTAACACAGGGTGTTTTAAAATAACGTTTAAAAATCTTGGGGGTATGCGGTATGGTCGAAAATAAGGCAACAAACCCCAAATATGTAGATCCATAAATCAACCGTTTACAAGATAACAGCGATTGTTCCCAGTAGATACATGAAATACTCAACGATAACACATGCCAGTAAGCATGTGCTTATCGGTTTTGTTTGCTGAGCAGAGTTGGCTTTGTTTTATGTGTATTACTTTTACAGGCCATGTAGGCCCATCGCTAGGGTTATTCTTTGCCATTTTTTTCTATTTGCAACTTTCATCCTCCAATCTGCTACTTCTATTTGTTTAAGATCTTGCATAACTTCGTCCTTCCACCTGCTTCTTGGTCTTCCTATCCAGCTTGTTGCTATGGGCCTGATTTGCATAACTATCTTTGTTATTCTCATGTTTTGCATGGCCAAGCCATCTCACTCGTTGTTTGTTTTACAAACTGTACAATAGTTGGTTTGTTATAAAGCTCCTTCATCTCTCTATTCGTCCTCCAAAAACTCTTCTTAAAATTTTCCTCTCCCATATCAGTAATTTTGCTTGCTTCTTTTGCGAATCCCATTTTCCATATCTCACATCCATAAGTTACAATTGGTCGCAGCACTGTTTTGAAAGTTTGTATTTTTGCTTTCCTTGATATGTACTTTGACTTCAGGATTCGAGATAATGCTCCTGCTGGTCTATCGCCTCTTGTTAATCTTGATTTCATTTCATCTTCCTCTTTTCCATCTTTTGCTATTTGTGCCCCCAGATATACAATATAGTATAGATATGTCTTTACTCTCTCAATTTCTATTGCCTCTTCTTCGTGTCGTTTTAGTATTAGATTTTGTCTTTGGTCTTGCATTCCGCTCTGTTGGCTCCGTATTATCATGTACTTTGATTTCTGATTATTGATTTGCAGACCTGCTTTTCATACATTCTCTTCTAAGGTTTTTACCATTCTTATTAAGTTTTTCTTTTTGTTGTTGGTCGTTAGTACTAAGTCATCTGCGTATGCTATACACTGGTGGTTGTTATTAATTATGGTACCTGTTCTGTTTATTTTGGTTTCTCTAACTATATTTTCTAAGGTGTCGATATCGGGTTTCCTTGTCTGACTCCGTTTTTCACTTCCAAAATTTTCTGATGTTTTTTCTTTCCATTTGATCCTGCTTGTGGTGTTTTGTTGGGTCATTTGTACTAAACTTATCAACTTCTATGGTATCTTTAACATTTCCATGGCTCTATATATCTCTTCTCTTTTTAGTGAGCCATATGCTTTCAGGAAATCTATGAAAACTACGTGAACTTCTCTGTTATATTCTCGGCATATTTCCTGTGTTTCCTTTATGATGAATATTTGGTTGGTGAACGAACGTCTTGGCCTAAATCCGGCTTGGTATTCTCCTACTTCTTGCTCTACATATTTTTGTATCTGATTTCTTAGAGTCGTTGTTAATACTTTATATGTCGTGTCTAGCTTATTCCCCTGTAGTTAGTATAGAAGTATAGATCATTTTGTCACCTTTCTTGTGAATTGGAGTTATTATTGCCCTAATGCATGCTTTCGGAATCTCTTGCTTTTGCCAAATTTTAATGATTAAGTTGTATACCTGTGTAGCTCGTTTGTCTCCGTATTTAATTGACCTAATTCGTTTTTCACTACGTTTTCTCCTGATGCTTCCCTGCTTTTTAAGTTCTTTAGCATCGTGTTTATTTCTTCTCTTGTAGGGGGATCTATGTTTTTATTTTTGTCTTCTGCTTCTCTTTTTCTTCTATTTCTCTCTTCTTCTGACTGTGTTTCTGAATCTTCACTATTTAAAATTTCTTGAAAGTATCTTTTCCAACCAATAACTATTTGCTTTTCGTCACTTATTCTTTCTCCATTTTTGTCTTTGAATGGTGTTGGCGTTTGTTGGAATCCTCTTCTGGTCTGTTTCGTTTCTTGGTAAAAATTTCTTATTTCTCTGATTTTGTAATATTCTTCCAACTGCTCTGTCCGATTTTTCCAATATATCCTTTTTACTTTTCTGTAGATATTTGTTGTTGTTTTCCTTTGTTTTTTGTATTCTGCTTTCTCTTCTTCCAGTTTGCAACATTCTCCTTCTCGCTGCTAGTTTTTTCTCTCGCTCCTTTTCACACTCCAAGTTGTACCATTTGTTGATTCTTTTCTCTTGTCTTTCTTTTCGTAATGCTAAATCTACTGCACTTTTCATACTTTCTTCTATCTTTCGCCATTTGTTCTTGATGTCTTATTCATCTCCTTCCCTTTCTGTTATTTTTGTATTCACTTTCTCTATGTTATTTTCCTGCCATGCTTTTTGTGTTAGCTTTACTTCCATTGTAATAGTTACTAAGTAGTGATCTGAATTAGCTTCTGCCCCTGTTCTTGACTTGATGTCTTTCACCATTTTTATCCATTTGTTGTGTATTATCACACCACAAGCATATGGAGAGAAAACAGCAACGCCCTGGTCGCCCTGTAGGCATACCCTTGCCACTCAAAGAAGAAGAAGTTCATAGTAGTTTCGTTTTTTATGCATTTTATTCTCCTCTCTTCACCTTTCTTTATATTCTTCATAGCCCACCACTGCTTGCCAAGCTAACATTTTGGCGCCAAAACTTCCAATAGAAATAGTTGTTCTGCAATACTAACGTTTCTCCTACTTTCAACAATATAAAACTGAATTTTCACATACGTCTTGTCGTCCATAACAGTACTAACCGAAGAATGTTTTTATTACTGGTTGAACAATTATTGATTTCTTTGTAAAATTGCTTTTTTCAATTGTGTTTCATTTCGTTTTGGCCTATTTTGCTTTCTGTATGTTTTAATTATTTATTTTTTTAACTCTACACCATTGATTGAGACTTCCTTTGCAATATCTTTTATGTAGGTACTTCGATATGTCTTATGAAATTCATTCATAACTTTGGTTACAATTTTCTTTCTTTGGACGTGCTTATAAATAATAATATCCACAACTTTCATTCACGAGCCATAATGATTAAACTTATATAATGGGCTCTTGTGAATTTAAACTGATTTAGCATCTATCAGATTTTAACACAGGATTTGGGCATTAAAAAAAGTGTGCGCCAAGATGGTTCCAAAGAACCTCACGGCTGGGCAGAAAGCCAATCTTTTGTACTGCCTTGAGAGAGAGCCAGAATTCTTCAGTCGCGCGATCACAGGTGATGAATCATGGATTTTTGAGTAAGACCCCGAGACAAAACGCCAAAGTCGAGAGTGGCACACTGCAAACTCTCCCCGTCCCAAGGAAGCGAGCAAATCAAAAATCAAATTATGCTCATTTGTTTTTATGACAGTTATTAGAGGACAATCTATCAATCAAACTTTTTATCGGAAAGTGCTTGAAAGGCTCAGGAAGAGGGTGGCACGTGTGCGACCAGGCATTACACGCACTTGGATGCTGCACCACGACAATGCCCCATGTCACACACCAGTCTCCATCAATAAATTTTTGGCAGAAAAAAGCATTCCTGTGACTTCCTTTTATTCTTTTTTTATTCCCCCGGCTGAAAAACCAATTGAAAGGGCGCCATTTTGGTACTGTGGATAATATCCACAAGAGCGTAACCGCCGAATTGTAAGGCATTCCAGCAGAAACCTTTCAAGACTGCTACAAACAATAGAACAAACGCCTCCATCGGTGTGTAGCTGCCCAAGGGAACTATTTTACAGGGGATAAGCTTGATTTATAAAAAGAATAAAATTCATGATTAACGCGTACGCTGCCGATAACGCGATAGCGCGTTATAGTGGTATGCTTGCCATCGCCGAGCGCGCGTTAGCGGTCAATGGCAAATTTTAGCAGATGTTTCAGACCCGGCGTCAGCTTAGTGGTATGCTTGCGCAGAACCGAGCACGCGTTGGCGGTCAATGGCAAATGCCATGGGCAAATTCTAGCAGATGTTTCAACTGCGTCGCCAAAAATCTACACTCAGCACTGAGTGAAAATTTTTATTTTTGGGCGGCAGTGAACGTGTTTTTAAAAGAAAATCAGTCGCATTATTTTTCTACTAAACCTCAGATTCAATTCTATATTTAAATTCCATTTGATAAACCAAATAAGCTTAGCTAAATTACCAACTGATACAAAGAAATAAATATTGTAGATTAATTAATTTTTTTTGAACAGTTCTGTTCCACCAAAGATGAGAAAAGTAGTGCAAGAACATAAGCAGCGTCAACGCGAATCTTTGGGATCTGAATGCAACACTTCACCTTCTCAATCGTCCCAATCATCGTCACCAACGAACAACAGCATGCATGGGTCTTTCAATATAAGTGTAAATAAACCATTTATAGTACACATTCATTTGAAACAAGTCATAAATAGTATATTCAGTGTGTTTTTAAACATTCATCACTTAATTATCATTTTTTGTGTTACTTTATTAATTATTACTGTAGGCTTGTTCGTATAACCGCTGAAAATTATATTAACAGTTGGTTGCATGGTTATACCACCCATTTATTTAGCCATTTAGTTATTATAAAGCTAGTACGGTATTAAAACTAACATAAATTTGCCAAGTATAATATTGGGCCATTCTTGTATTTGCATCTCACTTCTCACTCACAGGGCACTTAAATAAGGCTAAAATATGATTTTGTTTTAATTAAACGAGAATTAAAAATAACTTGATTACTTCTGACAATGATTATTATTCCTGACATTTATTTTTCAGAACATCGTTAATGTGAACATGCTGTCTTCAGCGGTTACAGATATTCTACCGAACTGGCTATCCACACTACAGTTATAATTCTTAAAATTGCATGGTTAATTCGGAACGTCGTGCATGCTGCGGAATACGTATTTTTTATACAACTTCTATTTACAGTTCTTTTATTTAAATTGTACATTTTTTTAAAGTGCTTTTAAGTTGCGTTTCTAATAGTTTTAAATTTTAGATTACTACTTGCATGTCTACTTTTAAGTTACACCAACGTTTTATGTTAAATGGGGAAGCATTGGCATTTCGTAATGCATTATTTGAGCGTAGTATTATGAAATGTTCTTCCTTAAATTTGATTACAGGCATGCAACACCCAATTTAGTTTAGTTTAATGGTTTGGTTTTAATAGCATAGGAATGTTATGGAACCATTTATTCATTTATTTATATCGCATTTGTTTTTGCATGATATTTTAGCTGGGTTTACTTTCGAGGAATAAGTAAATTTAGGACTACTTTATTATCAGTGAAAGCAGCATGTTAACTTAAGTTTTTAAGACATTCGGATTGTAAATTTTCTTTACTTATGTTTTCTCTTACACCGTTTAAGTTTTAATTTAAATTATACAATTTGTTGTTAGTTATGTGTTTTCATTTGAATTGTAGGTAAATTTTGCTTACTTAGTTTAACAGTTTGATCTTTTATAGGATATGTGCTTTGAATGTTATCAAACTATTTCATCATTTATTTATATTACATTTGTTTTTGCATGGTACTTTCAGTGAAATCGGTGTATTATTTACAGAAGCACTGTTTCAAGTTAAGTTTTACAGAATTCAGATTGTAAATTTCTTTTTCGTTAGTAATGTTTAGATTTAAATTGTAAGTTTTTCATTAGTTGCATTCCAATTGTCAATTTCACCTACTTCTGTTTTAAGCTAACTTTTAAAGTTTTTTAGTTAAAATTGTAAATTTATTTCTCATGGTTTTCAGCATAATAAAATGTATAAAAAAACTTGATGTTTATATTACACAAATCTCATTGCTATTTTTGCATAAAAAGAAATATCATCCAATGTACAAGATGCCAAAACTACGCACATTCAAAGACGCACTGCACTGCCTCTTCTCGTATCTCCTAATGCCTTTTAAACCAGCATCGGAGTTCGGTTCGTATTTCTCATCTACCCATTTCTTTCAGTCCTTGTGATTCGTATCATTTCATTCATTGTTTTACCTTTCATTTTCCCAATTTCTTCAATTTGTTCTATCCATATTTATCTTGGTCTTCCTATTCTTCTCTTTTTTTCTCTTAGCAAACATCACCTTCCTTACTAATCTGATTCGTTCTTAAAATATGTCCAAACCAATTTAGTTTTCTTCTGTTTATCATTGATATTATTGTCTCCTGGTTTAATGTTGTCCTTATGATTCCGTTCCGAATTTTGTTTAACTTTGTTTTTCCCACAATCCTTAGATGTTTCATCTCTAACCCTGCTATGACCCTCTTGTACTTGGTTTGTGTCACCCATGTTTCACTAGCATATGGTAACGTTTGTACTGTTATTGTATTATAAATAAAAACTTTGATTTTTCTGTCTACGTATTTATTTGAAAAGATCACTTTATTTAAAGCATAGTATCAGTTATGAACATAACTCCCATGCATTTGTAGGCCGTTACCTTTTCCTATTGTTGTCCTTTACACCATATGGTTTCATCCATTTCTAGTTCACGGTTATATATTTGCATTTGTTTATAAAGGGTGTTCAAATTTGGGGTAAAAACTTAAATTTTTCGCCATTTATACCGGGTGATTCACGTAAGACGCGCCCCTTAACAACTGGAATAGGCAACCCAACTTACAATTTCATAAATAACCTTGCTCGTATGGTGGGTTGCATTTGAAGCTTTTAAGGGGCGCGTCTTACGTGAATTACCTGGTATTTATCGGATTAGAGTGCGCTGGCATGTTTGATACATTGCAAGTAGAGGCATTCCGGTTAGTAAATATGGAGCACTATATGATCGAACAACGCGTGTTTATCGTGAAAAATTATTATAAATTTGGTGAAAGTTTTACAAAAGTTGATAGAAAATTTCGTACAAAATACGGCAGAGAAAATGCTCCAACAGTCAAAGCAATCATTCGAGATATCATAATGAAATTTGACGAAATTGTTTCAATACAAGATCATAGAAATACAACATGCTGTTGTAGTTGTCGTTCACAAGAAAATATTGCAGCTGTTAGGGTTAATGTTGCTGAATTGCTAGCAACAAACTTTCTATGGAATAAATTGGAAGGCATGAACGTAGAGAACATGTGGTTTCAACAGGATGGTGCTACCTCTCATAATGCCAACGCAACAATCCATCTTCTGCGAGAGAGATTTGGTAACTGAATAATTTTTCTACGAAGATACCTACATCAATTGGCCGCCTATATCGTGCGATTTGGCACCATTGGACTTCTTCTAATGGGGTTTATTGAAGAGTAAAGAGTATACTAACAATTCTCAAAGGATTCCACAGCTTAAGGACAACAAAATTGAGGAAATGACTAAAATTGCGCCGCATTTACATACCTATGCCGAAATGATATTGAAAATTTTGCTAAAAAGATGCTGCCTTCACGAAGTAGCAGTGGGGGTCACTTGTCGAATATTGTTTTCAGTTCTTAACCGGAACATGTCTTCTTCCATTTCCAATAAAAATGTTTGGAGATTTCAAACAATGTATGTGTTTCATTGAAAAATTAAATTTTTACCTCAAATGTCTTACATAGATCTTGTGTTTTTAATTATCTTATCCATTATACTTGTAAAAAGTAAAGAACTTAGGCTTTATTGTGTTCGATGCTTCCTACATTATTCTTCATACCTCTTGTCTCTATTCTGTTTGTACCGTTTGGCCGTTTTATTTTTTTATACATCTTTCTATCATTGTTGCTTTTGCTATTGCTCCATTGTATCCATTCATTCTTCAGTTTTTTACATGTCTCAATTGACCCCATTTTCTTTTCCTTGCATATTTCCAGATCCTCTGTTTTCCCTGTTTGTACCCATCTCAAACTTGCCCCCCTTTTTTGCTTTATCTTGTCTTAACATACTTTGTCGAACCACTAGTTTCTTGGTGATTTAATTCAATAAAAGAGATATGACAGGAACATTTTTATTATTATATTAACAGGGACATGCGCCAAAAGGAAGAAGAAATAGCAATGGAGCCGACATATGAAGAATGTGCAGAAATAATCAGTAAAAATAAGAAAAGGAAAAGCTGTGGGAACTGATAAGATATAAGGTGAAATGATAAAGTACGGTGGAGTTAAATTATAGGAGAGGATATATAAAATGATAAAAGAAGTGTAAAAGACAGAAAAAATGCTAATACCAATCTTTAAGAAAGGAAACCCAGAATCATGCAATAATTATAGGAGGATAACGCTATTTTGATCACGCTTATGCAAAGAAAATTAGTTAAATACGCAGAAAAAATAATAGGCGATTACCTAGAGTGGGAAGAGCAACGATAGATGCAATGCATTTGATAAAACAAATAATAGAGAAGAGCTATAAGAACAACATATTTTGATTTTAAACAATTTCACTTTCGACAGGGTGAGAAGAACAAAAATGATTCAAGAGCTGAGAAATTTTAACATACCCCAGAAGTTGATATGACTGATACAAATGACAATGAGCGAGACGACAAATGTGGTTAGAACACAGGAAGGAGACACGGAGAAATTTGAAACGCAGGTCGGAGTACGACAAGGCGACGTACTATCAGTAACTTTGTTCGAATTAATTCTAGAGAGCATAGTAAGAAAAATGACGCGAGAGGGACAAATAACTGCATAGAAGTTCAAATAATAGCTTATACGGATGATCTAGTAATAGTAGCCAGAAGAAAAAGAAAACTAAGCGAAACATTAAACCAAATTGAAGAAGACGCAAAAAAGAGGCATACAAATAAACAAACGCAAAACAAAATACATGAGATGCGAAAGAAATAGATGCGTAGGATAGAACATAAAAATAGGTGAACACATATTTGAATCGATTAACTACTTAGTAAATGTAAATAGCAAAAATGACAGAAACACTGAAGTCAAAGAAGGTTTATAAAGGAAAGTAGAAATAACAGCAGTAAGAAGATCCTAAAAAGCAAAATAAGTAGTTAAGAAAACAACAAGTAGAAATTATATGAATCTAATAAGACCAGTAGTAATATATGCAGCGGAAACCTTATGTCGCACGAAAAAGGAAAAAGATCAACCGAGAATATGGGAAAGAAATATATGGACAAACATGTTAAGTCCAAAAAAGATAAGGGAAAATGAATTTAGAGCAAAAATGAACCACGAAATTCTTGAAGAAACAGGAGGAGATGATATAGTAAAAGCTATAAAGGCACAGATAATACAATGGCTTGGGCACATCATTAGAACCAAGGAAGACAGAGCAATAAAAATAATAATGGAATGGAGATCCACAGAATCAGTAAGTAGGGGAAGACCGAAGATGAGATGGTGGGATGACGTGATGGAAGACCTGAGAAAGATGGAGGTAGGTAATGGAATGGAGAAGAAAAGTAAGTAAATAGAAATAGAAAGCAATGGAAAGAATTAGTGAACGAGGCAAAATCACATCGACAAGTATAAGAGATAGGAGATATGGGGACTAATCCACTTCAAGAACAGCGGTTAAAATTCTAAAATAATTGGAAGCCTATTATAATAATAAAGAATTTAGGCTACCATGTTGCTTGATATCCTGTTTAAATTTGAATTTTCAATTTAGTTGCACCAAGCCAAATACCCTTCTGTACCTATATACTTTTTACTACTAGAAATAATTTATTTGTCAATCTCAGTTCGTTCAATATCTTCTATATTAGTCTTCTATTTATTACGCCAAAGGCTGATTTTAAATCTGTGAACGTTATGTGCAACTCTTCTCCTTTTTCAGTTTTCTTTTCTATTGTGTAAATTCCTCAAGATGAATATATTAATGTCTGTCTGTCTTTCTGTCTTAAAAGCTGTTCTTGCTTCTTCTAGTTTTTCGCTAAGTTCTAGTCTTATTTTGCCATCCATTATTTTAGCGTACCTATAATTTAAATATTACACTGAAGATAAGCATATAGCTCTATAGTTTTCGCAGCATGTTTCTTCTCCCTTCTTATAGACTCGAATTATTAAGTTTTTTTCGCATTCTTTTGATGCTTTGTTCCCCCCATGCTTCCTTACCTATCTTCAATAACTATAGTTTTTTCCTTCTCCCACCCATTTTATGAGTTTGATGTATATCATTTGCTCCATTAGCCTTTCCGTTCTAATCTTCTTAATCCCTTCCTTATTCCTTCTGGTTGTTGTTCTCCTCTTTAACTATCATCTCATCTTCTTCCCTTTGTGTTTATTCTCCCTGATTTTTAAATTTTCCAGTGTAGTGTTCTCTTCATGCTTATAATTTATAATACATCTTTTGTGTTTACTAAAAGATGATTCTCCTTGGTTATTATGCATTTTAGTCCTTCCTTCTGTTTCCTGTTAGGGTTCTTATCTTATTCCAAAAGCTTTTATTGTTCATCTTGCAATTTTGATTCAGTTCAGATCTAAAATCTTCCCCAACTCTTTTTCTTAGCTGTTTTTACTAGCCCTTTTACTTTGTTTCCTATTATATCATAATCTATTTTATCTTGAATTAAGTTTGTTTGACTATACTTTTTCCATGCAGCCAACCTTCATTTTTCTTACTTCGTCTTGTATTTCTTTATACCACCAGATTGTTCTTCTGTTTTTACTTATTTTCTCTCTCCACATATCTCTACTACTTTTATAAATATTATTTACTTAAATCTTATCCATATTTCCCGTCCTTGTTCTGTCTGTTCCAGTCTTTCAAATCAATACTTTCTGTTGGCCTTTTGTAATCTCAGCTATTTATTGCCCTTCTAGGCACACCTTCTCCATTGATCAATATAATAGATTATTTTTTTATCTTAGAAAACAAATTCATTGCGGGTGGCGACTGGAAACGCCAAACACACCCTGGGGTGAGGGGTTCCAGAATTACTTTAACAAAAGGTTGAAATCTATTTCGTTCAATTATGCATAATAATTACAAGATAGTAAACCCCTTGGAAGTAGATCGATAGGACGCCCGAGGAAAAGATAAGGAGATTGGCCAAATGACCAGGCTAATAGCCTAAAAACTAAGAAAAAGTAGAAGAATTACAACTACCACTCCTCTGGTGAATCCACTTTTTGGACGTCCAACCCAAAGAAACTTCCCGACTTATTAAATTTCTTCAGATGTAACGCCTCTAACGGAATAAGTAACAACTCAGTTATGATGGAAACAAACTACGATTGTCCTCCGACCAAGTGCCTTATTATAGTAAACTTGAGCATCACCGTTATTAAAAAAGAACTCAGTCGTAAACTTATGTCGAAACAAACTGACTGGGATATATTCCAACAGTACAACAACAGGACAAAATAAACTTCAAATTACGTATAGGTAAAAGAACCCGAGCATTTAGATGCGGTATGGCATTACCTAACTACCCTTATTGAAGAGAATCTACGCCCATCGAAACTAACCAAGTGCATCCCACTGCTGGACCTGATCCCTGAGATAAGAAGGGCTGGAGGAAAATGCCGAATAACTCACAACGCTACTCAACTGATAAATTTATTTTTAATAATTTAACGCGTAAACTTTGTAACTACATAGATAGGGGAAGTGCAAAAGGATAACCTCACCGAATACCTATATCTAAGTATTATAAATCCAAAGTAAAACGATCACACAATTTGGCGAGCTACGAAGAAATTCAAGAGACCTCAAATTGCCGAACGACCTATAAGGAAAACAAATGGAGAATGGGCAAGATCTAATGCACAGCATCTATCCAAAGTCTTTAACCCCTTCAAAGATACAGCAGCTCAAATTGATGATGGAATTGAAGAATTCTTGGAAGCCTCGTGTCAAATGTCACTACCCATAAAACTTTTACCCCATCTGAAGTTCAGTTTGAAATACAAAAGCTGTACCAATTCAAGGCGCCAGAACACAACTTAATAACCGGTAAAATACTACAGATGCTACCTAACAAAGTCGCTGTATTACTAACAACGATATACAACCGTATGCTAAGCTTCTCATATTATCCAGTTATACGGAATACGGAAGTCCAAGCCTGCAAAAGAACTAAAAAATGCGACATCATACCGACCAATAAATAATTAGTCTTTTGCTCACGATGAGTAAAGTATTTGAGAAGCTTTTCCTTAAGACTGCGGGACGATACAGAGATATCCACACAACTGCCTCAACATCTGTTTGAGTTTCGCGAGTGCCACTCAACTACACATCAGATACACATGATTGTAATTGTAAATGAAATACATAAAAACCTTGAGGAAAGAAAGTTTTGCACCGCTGTGTTCCTGGACATCCCCCAAGCGTTTGATAAGGTATGGCACACGGGATTAATCTTTAAATGAAAAACGCTATTACCTATTACTACCTACTTCTTAAATGCTACTTAAGAGATCGATATTTCTCTGTCATACACGATGCCATCCTGTCAAATCCGGTGTTCCTCGGAAGCCCCTCATTTATCTCATCTATACAGCTGACTTGCCGGAAACTGAGAACACTGTGATTGTCACGTTCGTAATCTTGTCCATTCACGAAAACTCTGCTATTGCATCTGTGAATCTCTAACAGCATCTCAACAGAATTGGTGAATGGTTCGATAAATAGTGAATTAAAATCCACCAGTCAAAATCGTTCGCCATGAGAACTATCGTCTGTCCACCAGTACCAGTAAACATTAATAACAATAATAACACACTTGTATCTGTCAAAACAGAAGTACCAGCGACTCATCACGTGAAACAAACACATTCAAGCTAAGTGTAAGCAATTAAATCTGAAATATCGTAAAATGTCCTGACTTCTTTGTAGGAAGTCAAAATTATCAATCACCAATAAACTATTACTTTACAAGACAATGCTAAAGCCAATTTGGACATTCAGAATAACGCCAAACTAACAAGAATGAAAAATTGCAAGAATTTCAGTCCAAGATACAGTGCACACTTACCAATCAAACTATGTATATACGAAGACTTCGATATTCCATTCGTAGTAGACGAAATTAAAAGAGTCGCAATGAATTATCATCAAAAACTTAGCAACAACATAGCAAATAAATAATACAACAGCATGTCCTTACGGCTTGCTGTGATCAACCTGCCGTGAAAGGATTATCGATGGATGGTTCCATTTCTACCATCACAGCTACTTAATACGTCCTTGGGTCCTTGTAAAGTAAACATTTGACAATCAAAACAATTATTATTAAAAATATTTCTCTACATAGATAGATAATAATCTAACGAAATTTAAGTAAATATCTATGTCTATGTTGTACTTCGATAAATTCAGATAAGAACGGAACTAAAACGGAAATATTTTATTAACTTGCAATGTTTACTTGTTACCCGCTTTAAACTGTTAAACTGGAAGAGTTATAAGAAGATCCATATAATTATAATTAAATGTTCAGATTCGGTTTCAAAACACCACCGCCGTTGAAAGGAAAAAATAATTAAAACTAATCCTTATCGTTACCTACCTCGTGCGCCTATGGTGAGTTTATTTTATTTACACTTGCATATTCCAAGAAGTATAAGGCAGTATTCTATAAGTTTATTTTTAAAAATTGTTTACTTACGAAAGATTGATTAGCTGATTAGCAGCATAGCAGGTACGTCAACCGTTAAAGGAAATTTAATACATTTAAATGTTAAAAGTTGCATGAACTTCCGGGTATAATATAATAACAATAACGTCGTTGTTTGGGTAGATCCCACAACCAGCATAGAAAAGTATGCCGCGAGGGGCCTTGGATTTTCAATAAATATGCAGAAAAGCAGTCAGCAGCCGAATTTTATCTACTACAGAGTTTGTGTACGTTATGAAATCTCAGATGGGCCAACAATATCACCGCAGTAAAATTGTTTTCGTCGTAAAAAACCGAATAGTAAATTTTGCAAACAAGTTAAACATGCATTCAATTCCCCCCAGCTTTATGAAAGAATCACTTCAGCAGATGCGGTATCTACCTTAAAGTAAAATGGCTAAAGCAATGTTATTTTGTTGCGCCACAAGGTTATCTGCGAACGTGCGTTAATTTTTGATTGTTTTTAGAATAGACGAGGTGGTAATTTTTGAACTGTTTCAAGTTTCAACTTTGCCGTAGTTGTAACATTTGCTAAATCTGCAGATAAGACTTAAATGATTTCAATGTAGGCAGCAGATTCTTAACCAAAATAAATAAGTGTTCCAAAATTCTTGGAATCTTGACCTGTTGTGATTAAAAACATTATCAAACTGGATTTAAATACAGATTTATGTAACAATGTAAACAAGACCCGGTTAACTATAGAGGTATCACGCTCCTCAGTACAGTTCTAAAACTAATAACAAAAGTATTACTTTATAAACTCAACAATTACATCACACATTGAGGGACAAATGGGATTCAGGACGAATAAATCAACAACTGACGTCATATTTGTAATTCGTCAAATATGCGAAAAAGCAATAAAATTCGATACTCCGACCCGGCGTACATGTGTTTTATAGACCTTAACAACGCCTTCAATCAGATCAGATTAAGGGATGTATTAGAAATACTGACGGAGAAAATTTTTCCATAAACACTGCGATCTACAGCAACAACAAAACTACAAAACATATGTAAAAACTAATGACCTACAAACAGACGATATACCGGTGAATTCCGGAATACCCCAAGGACACTTGCTCGGTCTCATGCTATTTAATATAGGGCTGGATAAAATCATAGGCTGCACCCAAAAGATAAAAAGATATAAATGGGATAAAAAGAAGTACAAATAATATGTTATGCAGACGAGACCGTCCTGATTGCCAGCAACTAGGACGACCTACAAAGAATGGTACATCAGGTCGTAACAAAATCAAAAACACTAAATATAGAGGTATCCGGAAAAAACAAAATGCTTGATAATATCCAGCGACCCGTTAGTATGTAAGCTAGAGCTATAAGGGACAGTCATTCAGCAAACTGTAGAATACAAATATCGAGCAATCGTAACATCTACAAGGAAGTGCAACAGACAATCAAAGAGGCTATAGCATCGGGGAGATGTTTTGAAGTAACAAATACATATCAAGCGAAAACAAGACTAGAATATAATTAATTATAAGACCACTGTACGACCACTACTTGCATACGCTGCAGAAACCCGAGCAGATGACAGCAAAATAAGACAAATTAATGTTGGAGACAACCGAAATGAGAGCATTATGTTTAGAAAAATCTTGAGAGACAGAGTTCGGAGTCACGAAATTCGCCAACATACAAAACGTTAGAAAGTTCATCAAAATCGGGAAAAGAGAATAATAGTCAAGGGATTGGTCGCCTACCAAAAATAGCAACAGAGTTGGATATTGACTTCAACTGAAGACTAATACGGTTACGGTCCCAAGCTATCGTTAAAGAGAAACAGGCCTGGACTAAAAAAGGAAGAAGAAGATTATTATTATTATTCTGTTAATTCAATTAATTGCATAACTTTCATTATTCAAACAATCAATTAATAAAATGTTCGTAATTTACATAACAAATTATCTGAGGCAAATCTAAAGCATTGCAGTACCTACTGCAAATGTCAAACATAGTTGTTAAAGTGAAGGAAGTCTTCTTTCTTTTCTTTTTCTTTCTTTTTGTGTGTCTTGTATGCGTGTATAGCCAATCTGCTCGGAACCGCCTTTTTAGGTATTACTTCAAGTCGCAGGGCTGTGCCATGTGTGTGTTACTACGTGTGTAGTGGTCTTGGTACTCTATCTCATAGACCAGTCTTCCGAGTAGAGCACAGTTAATTAAGCCCAACTGTGAATGGTCTCACCAGGCCCAGTACCGATCCCAACGGCCTGAGAAAAAAATCTCCGCCAACGAAGGGATTCGAAACCGGGACTTGCAACATGCAAGCCTAGCCCTCTTACAACCTGGCTTCCCCAAAGTGAAAGATGTCTAAGTATGGCATAATAGCTAGAAATAAACACTCAAAATAATTAATCTAAAAGTTTTAAAAAACTCAGTAACCCTGGAAAGTGATGAGATATTCGTAATAATCGATGAATTGTGTTAATCAATCAAAAAAGATTATTTTGTGAAAGCTTTTGTGACGAGTTTGACATTTTATATTTCTTTTCTGGGTATTTTGGTGGCGAAATATCGAGAAAAGAAGTACAAAAAAGATTAATTGCAATGTTCGCGTAATCGTTTACTTCTCTTCTTTTTCTTCTTCTTGTGGCCGCAACCTAAGCCAATGCATTGGCTTAGGTTTAGGCCATGGCCTGTTACTGCTAGTAACCCTTAATAACAAGTTTTGTGAGCCCTCTTAGCATGTATGTTGGGCAGGAGGCTAACCTTACCTATCGAATAAGCAGAAGAAGATCGACCCACAGTGGTGCGGAGTTGACGATTGTCAAAGGTGTTCGTCTGTTAGTATGACAACCGGGACCGCCGCAGCCCGGAGGAGCGTACGAGATATATTCCGGCTTCGCCGGTCTCAGGAAGTCAGGAATTAAACCTATCTCTGCGAAGTGAGGCCTTTTACACGTGGCTTTTCGAATTGTGATTGATTTATGCATTACGAAAAATTTGCTAGCACTAATTCGTATTCTTCTTCTTTATGGCGTTTTTTCCCTTTTTGGGTTCGTCGTCTTTAGCCTCCATCTTTCACGGTTCTCCCAGTCCCCTTGTTGGAGATTTCTTTCTACCATTATGTTTTTTACATGAGTTTTCCATTTGTAGCATGGGCGTCCTCTTCGTCTTTTTCCTCTCGGCGACCATTTGAATAGGTTTTTCGGCCACCTGTGGTCTTGCATTCTTTCTAGATGCCCATACCAACGAAGGGTTCTATTTTCTAGATTCCTGGTAATGGATGAAGTAATTCCCATTTCTCTCCATATCTCTTCTGTTCTCCATCTTTCTCGTCTCGTAATTTGTAGGCATCTTCTGAAGAAGTCCAATTATACTATGAAATAGGAGTATATTTTTCTTAGTTTCTTTTCTTATGTTCTTGTTCCATAGAATTCCATGCAGTGCTCTACTTGCTGCTCTTCCTTGCCTGACCCTGTTATTTACGTCTTCTTCTATAGATCCATTAGCCGAGATAATTGTGCCGAAGTAATTATAATTTTGAGAGTGTCGAATGGTCTCGTCCCCAATGTGTATATCTTGTTGTTCTCCGCCTATACACATATATTCTGTCTTGTTTATGTTAATTTTCAGTCCATAATTCATTAGTTCGTTCTGTAGTGCTTCAATCATGAATGTCATATTTTCTTTGTTTTAGGTTAAAATTATTTGGTCATCAGCAAAAAGTAGATGTTTTAGTTCTCTATCTTTTATAATAATTCCCCTTCCTTCGCATTTGTGTTCCCAACTTTTAACCATTTTATCAAAGTATACATATGAGGAAAAGAGGGAGGCCTTTGCCCTACATAGGGATGTTGCAGCTTGATAATAATAATAATAATATTAAATAAGAGCGGCGATAGTGTACATCCCTGTTTTAATCCTTTTGTTATTTCAAAATTTTGAGTAAACCTATTTCCTATTTTTATTTACTAAATTTATCCTTTAGAATATTACCAAAAAATACCTTGCAATTACTAAATTTTAAGATTCCTTATTCATTTTTGTACATTGAACAAATACAATATTATTGTACTATGCTCATATCAAATCATCAATTTACCAGAAATTTTTAATTTTTAAGCGTCTTTGGGTGATTTGAAGGCGCAAAATAACCAAGTTTTATAATGATAAATGATAAGCTTTCTTTTATTGTACATGACACAACATCCATTTTATTCTTACCTGTTCAATAGTGAAAGAACTAAAAATAGCATGATTTAATCGGATTTTAGCAAAAAGGTCCAAACCTAAGAAATTGATTTTATTAAACAGATGGCATCATGTTCTTGCAAGAAGCTGACGATAAAAGTTTTTACTGAAACCTCCGTTTTAGTTGTCACCTTGTGCTATTTTCTTTCTACCCCCAAATAGATTGTATTAAGGAGGCATGGACCCCGGTACCGTGGACGCCTACGATGACGTTCATACTACATAGAATAATTGAAATTCAAAAATCAGAAATCCTCATTATAACATGAGCTTACAAGTTTTCAAATTTGGCATCTCAATTTTTTGTTTAAATTAAACTTCCTAAGCACCCATTCGTTTTCTGAAATTACAAAAGAATTTAACTATGTACAGTGTTATTCAAAACTACCAGAACACTTAAATATTTTTTAAAACGTAAAAAATAGCAAAGACTTTTAAACAAAAATTTGTTGGAATTAAGCAAGCTGTCATCAAGACATATTTGTAATGTACAACAAGGTGTTCGTTTCATTATTGAACTTGCATTCAATTTATTTTTTTTTTCAATTAAACTTTCTAGGATTAAGTCTAAGAAACTTGTAGGAAGCATTTTTTGAGAAAATCCTTTGCGTTCGAGTTACAAGCAATTCCTAAATTCTCCTAAACTTATATTTCCCCACATACAGAGCGTTATTTTAACCAATTAGTTAATAAAAATAACAAAAACCCAAATAATCAATTAACAAAATTACTATTATTGCTTGTTTTAGTGGCATTGATAATCACCTTAGCTAAATCGACTTTATTTTGCATTTTGAATTTATTAATAACGACTGATCATCAAAATAATAAATCTCAGAACTGACGTTTATTTGGAGCTAGATATATTTGACACTAATTTGCAACAGTTTTGTTTAAACTTGTAGGCCCCAAACTTTAATGATAAAAATAAAAAAAGGGTTTAAAAAAATCGTACAAAATAAACTTAAATTAAGAAGAAAATTAAGCGTACCTAGTTCTTTAAAACGTAAAAACATACATTTATCGATAATAATATCTTCTACATAAAAAAATATAATTCTAAGAAACTTTTGTTTGAACAATTTTTTGCAATTGTTTACGGTTTAAAATATGCTAAAGTGTTTTGGTAATTTTGAATAATCCTAAGTATGAAAAATATGGTTGGTTCTCGCAAGAAATAAAACAGCTGATGACAAACGAAACCTAAAAATTGCACGAAGAGGACGTGCATGCTTTTTAATATTATTTCAAATACAAAATGGCATTAACCATAAAAAATTATGTTTTTTTTGCCATAATAATAGATAGATAAGTAGCTAAAAAGGACTTAACACAAAAATGTCAAGAAATGAACGTAACCATAGGTAATAATAAGAATACTTGATAATAATAATACACATCTTTCGGAACAGTTACATTAAATTTATACTTTATACTCAAATATTACTGTTATTAAGTCATAATGTTGATACTTGTGAAATGTTTAGAAACTTCCAGAAGTGTTTAGAGTTGATAACATTTCCAAGAAACTGTATGTAATTTTACAAGGTCGAACTTGGGTTTCTGTAACAATTCTTTCGTGGTAAATTTTTCTTGTTTTCGTATTGTTGTGATTTATTATACAGGATCTTGAAAGGATTACCATGTTTCTCAGTAAACGGCTATCCTGATTAAGTTAATTAGGGTCAAAGGATTTTCAGAAAATCTATAGATTTAACTAAAACTAGTTTCTTTTTTAACAAATTCACTAAATTGTAACTGTGAAATAATGATCTGTAATTAAAGCATTTCAAGCAAGAAACTCCAGAAATATGACAACAACCCCCGCCCCCCTTCGGCCCCAATCTTGCAGAAAAGGGTTAATTAGTCCTTCGACTATATCTCTGTAGTTGTGAATCTGACAAAAAGTTGGTATAAAGCTTTTTTTTGTAGAGAATTGTACTATCTACAATTTTTATTAAACTTTTTAGATGGCATTAATAATAAAAAAGTTATAAGCCGGAAAAACCAAAAATTAAATGGCTTATAAGGTTTTTATTAGTTTTTCGGCTATATCCCTGTATCCGCGAGTCTTACAAAAAGTTTGTGCAAAGCTTTTTTGCATAAAGCCGCCTTCGCTATAATAACATAACTTTTATTAATAACCTTTTTACGTAGCTTTAATAATAAAAAGTTATAAGCCCTTAATTGTTTGTCTTTTGCGGCTTATAACTTTTTTATTATTAATACTACGTAAAAGAATTACTAATAAAAGTTGTAGACAATGAAATTTTATACTAAAAAGCTTTGTACAAACTTTTTGTACGATTCATGACTACAGAGATATAGCCGAAAAACTTCTTTACAAGGTGACGGCCGAATGGGGGGGTTACGACCTCGAAAACCCTTAGACTCATCACAGTCATCACCGACCCCTCTACACACCGATAAAAAAATCGCTGCCTACCCAAAATCCAAAATTGAATTACCATTTCACATTTGACTGGACTATAAATTTAAGTTAGAATACTGAAAGACAACTTTACTAAATACAGGACTGTTGAATAGCTCTTCTCATCTCATCCCAAACTGCAGTTCAGTGTTGCCATCTAATATTTTCTGGGTTCGGTAGCTTTCGAAGATTTTCAGTAGACAAATTTAAACTAATAAAAATTTAAGTTTTTCCAAGTTCTGTAATGATTAACGTTTTTATAAAATTCAACGAAAAGCAACTAAAAAATTTATTTAAGTCTGATAGATTGGCGTTCGGGTCTAACAAGTGCCATGCACAACCTAAATTTTACTTACTTTTTCATAATATTTATGAGATATCAAAGCAAAAACATCAATAAACTGGTTCAAAAGGGAGAAAATATGTAACCTAATTGTCAGTTTTGTGGTTTTGTCACTTAGCCATAGCCATTATTAATCCGCTATTAATACTGTAACGTTTTAAAACGTTACATTCAAAGTAAACTCGGTTCGTGGTGTAAATTAATTTATTAAACAAACTTAAAGTACGAAATAATTATAAAGAACAATTAAACACTAACGTAAAACTAAAACGGAACACTAATATTAAAACCGAACACTAAAGTAATTTATTTATAACAGTTTATGTATTTAACAATTTATTTCTACGTATTCACAAACACGCCGCGATTATTAGTTCAAGACTATTCACAGATATTTATATTAATTTCGCGACCGCGACTGTTGGCTGGATTAGACTAACTCGGGTCCGTTTGGTCGCGCCTTATATATCCCAGCTCCGTCCTTCCAGAATTTCATTCCACAACATTCCCGTAATTGCGCGAGAGTAAGTATCCGCCGAACGCTCTGGAAGCTTTTCGGTGGATAATTCTAGCGGCGGATGGCGCATTTGATCTCGCACCTGCTTTCTGCAGCTGCTGATGCGATTCGTTACACTGCCCCCCTCTTCAAGTCTGTTCTGTCCCAGAACAGGTTTCGACCCTTGATTCCTGAAGAACGGGTCATGACGGTATCGGCATTGTTCTCCTCTTCTGCATGTCCCACTGCGGTAGAAGTAACAGTCTACACTCTTCTTTGGTGTTAATGCAGGCTTTGCATCAAAACTGCAGACCAGGATAGTAACACCGGAGTCCTTGAAGACTACCTCGAGCATGTTTCGTACGGTCCTCCAATCTAGCCGATCCAGCCCACAGCCGAGTTTGGGAACTGCCAACTTCTTAATGCCCCTAGCTAACAGGTCTTTCTTCAAATCCCATAGAGCATTCCAGAGGTCTCCATAATCCGGCTTCTGGTAATGGAACTGTTTCGTAACCAAATAATAAATAAATCGTTGTTGATCTGGGAGATATAAAGCTTTGCCGACTGTGGGGTTCTGTTTTTCGAGGGCGTCTAGTCGCCCAAATTTCTTCTTAAATACGACCGCAATTCCTCTTCCTAAACGAAGGTCCTTGGATACGCAGTGAGCTATCGAACAATCAGTAGGAACCTTGAAGAGATCTTGCTGCACTTCAGTCGTCACTCCAAATCGTGCTTTCCCTGTTCCGGAAAATGCCGACATGAATTCTTCAAAAGTTGGTCGGCTTCCTGCAGGCTCCATCCTTCTGACCTCGTCTTCAACATGTGGGGTTCTCTCGTTACTCCCCTCGTATGGTGCCAAACGATTGGAATGTACCACCTTTGGTTTTCCTCTGGGTTGTTTCTGAATGCGATAGATTACGTCATTTATTCGCTTCTTCACTTGATACGGACCTTCCCAATTCCGTTGTAGCTTCGGTGAGAAACCCCGACGCCTCTGCGGGTTGTAGAGCCAAACCAAATCTCCAGGCTGAAATCCGCCTTCTTGGGTCCTTACGTCGTAGGAATTCTTCATCCGGTCGCTAGCGATCTGGGTATTTCCGCGGGCCCGATCGTGGATGTCATTCAACTTCAATTTCAATTTCGTGACGTAATCATCTCCTGCTACCTCCTGTTCCGCAGGCGGACTTCCAAATTCGAGGTCGCAGGGTAGTCGCAGTTCGCGTCCAAACATCATGCAGGCTGGCGTTTGACCAGTGGTTTCGTGAACTGCTGCACGATTGGCCATTAAGAACAGGTGCAAATATTGATCCCAGTCTCGTTGATGGTCGGATACAACCTTGGCTAAATATTTGCCCATGGTCCGGTTCATTCGCTCCACCATTCCATCCGACTGCGGGTGAAGCGGAGTAGTTCGAGTCTTACGGATGCCCAATAATCGACAAACATGTCCGAAAAGTGCAGATTCAAAATTGCGGCCTTGATCAGAATGTAGTTCCAAGGGTACACCAAAGCGGCTGAAGAACTCCTTAACTAGAACTTCGGCGACCGTCACGGCTTCCTGATTTGGTAGTGCATATGCTTCAGTCCATTTGGTGAAATAATCCATTGCTACCAGGATATACTTATTTCCCGTATCAGTCTCGGGAAACGGTCCAGCAATGTCTATGGCCACTCTCTCTAAGGGATTCCCCACGTTGTATTGTCTCATGGGTGCCCTTCTTTTTCCTAACGGCCCGTTACCTGCGGCACACAGATCGCACTTGCGACACCATTCCTTAACGTCTTCTTTGCAGTTGACCCAATAGAATCTTTCTCTAACCTTCTCGAGAGTCTTTTTCACACCATAATGGCCTCCTGAGGTGCCATCGTGAAGATTTCTAAGCACTTCTGACATTCGGCTTCTCGGCACTACTAACTGAAGTCTGACGGTAGTTCCATCTTCGTTTTCCAGTTGCCGCTTCAGAAGCCCGCTTTCTATCTTCAAAGAGTCCCACTGGGCCCAGTACGCCTTCAGGGTTCTGTTAGAAGAGCTGATTCTCTCCCAGGTTGGTCTTTCACCCTTTCGTTTCCACTCAAGCACCATTTTCAATTCGGGATCTTCTCCTTGCTCTCGTTGCAACTCTTCGGACAACCAATGGTCGTTGACGATTGTGGTACGGCAAATCTTCCCTTCTAGTCGAGAGCAGTGAGGACAGTCTGCTGGACATGGCCTTCTTGAAAGGGCATCGGCATTCCGATGAGTAGTGCCCGCACGATGTTCCGTGTCAAAGTCGTACCCTTGCAGCCGTTCAATCCATCTTGCGACTTGTCCTTCCGGATTACGGAACTGCAGAAGCCATTTTAACGCGGCATGGTCTGTCCTCAGCAAAAACTTCCGCCCATACAAGTATTTGTAGAAGTGCTCTACAGACTTGACGACAGCCAACAACTCTTTTCTGGTTACGCAATAGTTTCTTTCGGCTTTCGACAAGACCTTGCTAAAATAGCCGATAACCTTTTCATGTCCATCTTGTATTTGGGAAAGAACACTTCCAATGGCCAGGTTACTTGCGTCCGTATCGAGTATAAACTTTCCATCCATCCGTGGGTAGTTTAATATCGGTGCGGTTACTAGAGCATGTTTCAGTTGTTGGAAAGCTGTCTCACAGTCTTCGCTCCAAATGTAATCGTGACCATCTTCCGTTAGCCTTGTCAGCGGTTTTGCTATATTGGCAAATCCCGGAACAAAACGCCTGTAGTAAGTGCATAACCCAAGGAAACTTCGCACTTGGTGTTTATCCCTTGGTGTTGGCCATTCTTGCACCGCTCGGATTTTATCAGGGTCGGCTGCTACTCCATTTCGTGAGACAACATGTCCAAGATAGTTGACTTCTTTTCTAAAGATGTGGCACTTCTTCGGACTTAATTTCAAGTTGGCTCCACGAAGTCTTTGGAATACTTCTTTTAGGTTTGCCAAGTGTTCTTCAAATGACCTGCCAACTACGATTACGTCGTCAAGATACACCAGGCAAGTTTTCCAGGACAATCCCCTCAAAATGGTCTCCATCAAGCGCTCGAAGGTGGCCGGAGCGTTGCATAGGCCAAAGGGCATAACTGTGAACTGCCATAATCCCGAACCGATGGTGAACGCAGTCTTCTCTCGGTCTTCAGGTTCCATTTCAACTTGCCAATAACCACTCTTCAAGTCCAGTGTCGAAAACCACCGTGAACCAGATAACGTGTCCAAGGTGTCATCAATACGCGGTAAGGGATAGCTGTCCTTCTTCGTGACCTCATTGAGCTGCCGGTAGTCCACACAGAAACGCGTTGATCCATCCTTCTTGCCAACTAGAACCACTGGTGATGCCCATGGACTGTTTGATGGTTCAATGACCCCTTGTTTCTTCATGTCGGTAATAATCTCCTCAGCTTCGTCACGCTTTGCCCATGGAAGTCGTCTCGGACGCTGTCGTATAGGTCTGGAATCCCCGGTGTTAATCTTATGTCGTACCACTTTTGTTCGTCCCTTTTGATCTTCATCAAGGGCAAAGACGTCTTGGTATTGGCAAATCAAAGTTCGCACGCTCTTCAATTCTGTTTCATTAAGGTCTTCACATGAATTGGTTATCATGTCAATACGCTCACCAGCATGTTGTTTGGTAGCTGGTCTTTGGGATTCATTCATGCATTGGGCTATTTGGGATACTGGTACACACTGCCCCACAAGGGTGTTCCTCTTCAACGTCACCGGCTCCATATTGACGTTCATAATCCTCACCGGTACTGATTCTCCAACCTTGACCAGCGCTTTCCCTACCAGTATACCACTGTGGACTTTCTTGTCACAAATAGGTTCCATCATTCGTACACATCCCAACCGAAGATCTCCATCCAGACCTGCCTTGACAATTCGTTCACTTCTAGCAGGCACCGTCACGTCTTCGGTTAACCGGACTTGTACTACCGGATCATCCATTGGATGTAGAGGAAGTTCTTTGTTGCCGATTCTTAGAACTCCTTCCTTCAGATCCAGCGAAAACCCGAATTTTCTCAAAAGGTCCATTCCCAGGATGAATTCGTCAGTGATGTCAGCCACTAATACTTCATGTACAAGCTTCTCGCTTCCAATACCGATGGTCATCTTTGCTATACCATGCGTCGTTATCACATCACCTGTCGCAGTCCGAAGCTGGGTATTCGTGGATGACAGCTTCACGGATTCTTGCAAAACGTCTGGGCGTATGATGGATTTTGTTGCCCCAGTATCAATGAGTAGCGGAACAGTTTGGCCGGCAATGTTCCCATCAACAAACAGACTAGCATTTTGGTTCTTTGACAATACGGCGTGGATGGTGATCTTCGGGGCATTTCTTTTCGAGGTCAACGTTCGCCCTCTCACGTCAACCCGTTTTAGTTTTCCGGCGGCTGTTCTCTTCTTGGTTTAACGCAGCGACGCTGGATGTGCCCTCGCTCGCCACAATTCCAACAACGGGGTCCTTGTTCTTCGCGAACATTCTTCTTACGACTATCTTCTTTCTTCTGGATAATCCTCAGCACTAACTCTTCTAATCGGTCCTGGGAGCCTTCAGGTTCTTCGGCCATCAGGCGGACACGTCCGTGTCCTCGTGATGCTTGTTTCGCCGCTTCGAATTCTAAAGCGTGGGCGAGTGCATCATCTATTGTTTTTGGCCGCGCTAACCG
The DNA here is from genome assembly GCA_963082815.1 of Melanotus villosus. Lineage (NCBI taxonomy): Eukaryota > Metazoa > Arthropoda > Insecta > Coleoptera > Elateridae > Melanotus > Melanotus villosus. The sequence goes on from OY720425.1 coordinate 45,246,086, forward strand.
CAATGACTGCTGCGTTTCCCCATCCCTTAAACCATCTACGAACGTTTGTACTGCTAGTTGCTCCAAGAAGGAATCGGGAGCCGTAGAGTAGGCTAGTCGAACCAATCGTGCAATGTCGGCTTCATACTCTTGAAGATTCTCTCCACTCTTCTGAATACGATTCTTCACTTGTGCGTGGTACACCTGTTGAAGATGTGCGTCCCCATATCTCATTTCCAATCGGGAAACTAACAAGCGGTAGTCATTCTGTTGGCTTGTTGGAATCGCCTGGAGGATGTTTAAGGCCTCTCCGCGCAAAGCAACAATTAATGACACAGCCTTTTCTTGGTCAGCCCAACCATTGGCCCTGGCAGCTGCTTCAAATTGTTTGTGATAGGTGGACCATGGTGTCTTTCCATCAAACGTTGGTGGTTTGAGTCTCATTCCGGCGGCAGACCCTTCTTTAATCTCCGGTCTGATTTCAGTAGGCTGTGTGGTTGCTAAGGGTGATAATATTTGATTCAACCTTTCTTGTAATAGTGTTGTTGTCTCATCTTCCTCGGCCGTCGTTGCTAGATCCATTTGAGCCATTCTTTCTTCTACCATTTTTACGATTTTATTTTCTAACGTTCTGGAATTTTCCAACATCTCCTGCTTTAACGTACTGGAATTTTCTAGAACTTTTTCTAATAATTCTTGTTTCAACGTTCCACAATTTTCTAGCATTTCTTGCCTCAAACTTTCAGAATTTTCTACTACCTTTTCCAGCACACTAGAGTTTTCGAGTACTTTGTCTTCCAGGGATTTACAATTTTCAAGTACTTTTTCTTCTAAGGTTCTAGAATTTTCTACAACTTTTTCCAGTAATTCTTGTTTCAAAGTTTCAGAATTCTCTAGCACTTTGTTCTCTAGGGTTCTAGAATTTTCTACAACTTTTTCCAGTAATTCTTGTTTCAACATACCAGAATTTTCAAGTACTTTTTCTTCTAAGGATTTTGAATTTTCAAGTACCTTTTCTTCTAAGGATTTCGCATTTTCGTCGATTTTGTTCAGAAGCACTTTAAAATCCATTCCGCTGCCTGGCATTTCGAAACTAAAGCTTTCTGAATCTTGGCCCTCTTTTAACAATGCTTCTTTTAGTCGTGCTTGTAATTCCTTTTTTGTACCTGCCGTGTCCAATTCCCTTTCTTCCAATTCTCTTCTCAAGTCGGCCACTTTCAACTCTTGAAGCGATTTTCCAGCCATTTCACTTGTTTTAAAGCACTAAATTTTTAAGCAGTTCAACTGTCTTTTTATTTATTTTTTTATTTTTAATTCAACACCGAACCCGACACCTGACGCCAATGTAACGTTTTAAAACGTTACATTCAAAGTAAACTCGGTTCGTGGTGTAAATTAATTTATTAAACAAACTTAAAGTACGAAATAATTATAAAGAACAATTAAACACTAACGTAAAACTAAAACGGAACACTAATATTAAAACCGAACACTAAAGTAATTTATTTATAACAGTTTATGTATTTAACAATTTATTTCTACGTATTCACAAACACGCCGCGATTATTAGTTCAAGACTATTCACAGATATTTATATTAATTTCGCGACCGCGACTGTTGGCTGGATTAGACTAACTCGGGTCCGTTTGGTCGAGCCTTATATATCCCAGCTCCGTCCTTCCAGAATTTCATTCCACAACATTCCCGTAATTGCGCGAGAGTAAGTATCCGCCGAACGCTCTGGAAGCTTTTCGGTGGATAATTCTAGCGGCGGATGGCGCATTTGATCTCGCACCTGCTTTCTGCAGCTGCTGATGCGATTCGTTACAATACACACTTGTTTTCGTGCATGGTATTATTTTTACAAAAATAGCTTCAATAATTTACTTGATTTTTGCAGCTCCGGATGATAAAAATTTATAAACAATACAAGTGCATACAGGAGCTTTTCTCTATCGGAACATAGTGAGAGTTTAGCTCTAAAATAATTAGAGGAGACAATAATTGAACTTTAACAAATTAGCACTGAAATCCCTATGATGGGGTTGCCAAGTGACCACCCTATATAGTTACTAAATAGAGGATTTCATTAGAAAGATAAAATTAAAATTTGCCGACTTCTTAAACTTGCCAACACTAGGGGTGGGCGATATCGAAAATTTGATATCGAATATCGATATTTAAAAAATATCGATATTTATCGATATATCGATATATCGATAAATATCGATAAAAATCGAGATATCGATATATCGATATTTTAGTAAAAAGATATCGTTATTCGATATATCGATATATCGATATTTTTATCGATATATCGATATTTTGTCCCACCCCTAGTATTGACTATTGAATCAATAATCAATGCATGTGGAGTTGTGGATAGAAAAAATTACCGATAAATCGGTAACATTGATCTTATGGGTAATTTATCCAGGAATATCGATGGCATCGATAAATATCGATATTTATCGATATATCGATAAATATCGATAAATATCGATATATCGATATTTTAGTAAAAAGATATCGTTATTCGATATATCGATATATCGATATTTTTATCGATATATCGATATTTTGTCCCACCCCTAGCCAACACTGAAAGATGGACTTTATTAACATCCGATATCATTACGAAAAAGTATTTGTCTAATCGGCACGTACTGGTCATAATTTAAAAATTGAATCTTATATCAATCTCCAGGAAATGTATTTTAATAAACATAATTTTGTTCCGAGTCAGGTGCATTTTGTGATGCCAAGATAAGCAAGACAGAATCTTTTGAAGCTTCGCACCTTATTGCCATGGCAATTAAACATGTCGATACCTTCAATCATTCTAATACCACGTATGTGACAAAATCAACATTTTACAGGAGAAAGGGAAAACTGATTTTTCAGCCTTGCTACATATTTTAATTTAATTCTCTTGCATTTTTCTCCATAAGAATAAGACACTACAGAGATGACATTTAAAATAATCCCTAAAAATAATTTAGCTATATTTATAAATCATACATACATTCAAAACCTGAATTGCCCTAAAAATTCGCATACGTGGTATTAATTAAAATGAAGGTATCGATATGAGGCGAGAATACCGACCAATGTACTTTATCAAAGAACTGGGAAGACTTTGAAAAAACAACGAAAACTAAAATAATTGTCAAAAGCAGCCCAATTGCTTCAATCATTGTTTTTGGTAAAGTCTTCTAAGTTGCAAATTTAATAATCCTGCGGTTTTATTCACCATATTGTTTATGCATTATGCTTACAAGCTTAATAGGTAATTTAGGTATACAAAAAGTACTAAACGAATTTTCAAGATGTTACTACCATTGAGTTTGGAAAAATATGATTTATTCGAATAATCCAATGAGCCACTGACGTTCCATTTGAAAAAATTCATTTGCAGTCAAAACACTGATTTCAAACGCTTCAACGACTTAATTTTTATTTAATTACAAAGACTAATAATAGTATATTATAATACAAGTGTGTAAGAAAGCCTTTAAAGCACGCGCGACGGGTTTAAGAACACGAGGCAACGCCGAGTGTTTTTAGCGGCGCAAGTGTAACATGATCTTAAATTTAAATATGAGGTGGGAATACCGACCAATGTACAACTGAAGGAAATTTGTTCAACTTGAAAACAACGAAAAATAAAATAACAATTGCTTCAATGATTGTTTTTGCTAGTCTTCTAAATTGCAAACAATTCTTCAGTTTTATTTACCTTATCGTTTATGCTTACAAGTTTATTATATACAGTGCCGGATCAAGAAACTTTCGGACCTGAGGCGCTTAATATTCTCGGGTCCTTGGATTAAAAAAAATACGAAACACTGCTATTTGTCGTATTAAAAAAAAAAGCAAAAAACCTGTTTCATAAAACAAAAGATTATAATAAAATTAAATCAAAAACTGTGAACATAACATAAAATTTGATAACATAACGAAAACTTCCTAACAAACACTAATATATTTCTTTTTTCCTTTCTTCACTTGGAAGCAAAGTCTTGCATGATGTTGCCGTAGTCAATGCTGTTCATGATTTCATTCTCTATGTATAACAAAGATAGAGCATCCAATCGACTTTGTCGCATGGTTGATCTTAAGTAACTTTTCACTCGTTTTAATGCAGGGAAAGACCTCTCAGCAGAGGCATTGGACAACGGGATTATTAGATGCATTTCCAGCAAGGTAAGGGATATTCGGGAACGTGGACTTCGCACATTGGATGTAAAATACAATTAAAAATTGCTAAATCTTGGGCTATCGTGTCCCGCTTCCCGGGCCCCTGTGGGCGCCGGGCCCTGAGGCACGCACCTCGTGGGTACTCCGGCACTGTTAATATAAAGTATGTTCATAAAAAAAAAAAAAAACTCTAGAGTGCTTTGAAAATTTGTTGTGTGGAAGGTTCTTTTAAGAGCTTCATTAAAATTGAGGACGGATTATAGTTTCCCGTCCCAAAACAGTACCTAGTCTCCCCAATTTTCATATCAATATTTCAAACACTTATGAAATTGCAACAAATAATTAAAATCAAAATTTTGACTTTGACACCCTGTATTATCTCTCTAAATATTAACTTTTGGACTAAGATAATTTTAGATAAATCGTAATATTTTGGCCTCACCAATCTACTGTTGGCCTGTGTCCCATTACTTATGGATCACCCTGTATATGGTGCTTCATTTATAAGCTGAAAGATAAATTATTTCATGGTCCAAAAAATTCGTTTTTACTGTATATTCAGACCTGTTCGTTTAACGTTTCAGATTCCAAAAATTATAAGAAAAATGGGAGTGAGCCTATTTTCGTTTATACCCTGTATACATGTAATAGATAAGAGTTAATTAACAAGGAGGAATGTAAACAACAACATACAAGGATAATTTCACAGATCAACAATTTTTAGCATTAAGATTTAAGATATCGAATAGGGAGAGAGAGATATTGTTTAAAAACTATACTTTAAGGTGTTTTCCCTAGCTTTTATAATGTTTTGCTTAAATCTTAAATTGGTATCACTGCAGTGAACATTTCCAGGTAGTAAGTAAATATTGTTAAGTCTGGGTATTCTGCATTACGCAGAAACGGTCTTTGTGAATGAGTGAATGCATACTGAAAAATCAAAGATACAACTGAAAATTTATCAAATAACTGGGATTTTTTATATTCAGCTGAAATTTATGAAAACAAGAATACGAAAAAGGGAATTAAGGGTTACATGGGTTAAGCTTAAAATACCAAACATTCACCCAATAAAAGTACGTCTTAGGAAATCAATTACAATCCTGTAATAAGTAGTTTTGAATTACATCTGAACAATTAATTCTTAAATAAATGCCCTTTGATGAAAAATTAATTTTTCTGTACACCTTTGCTATTGATGCCTTGTATCAAGTTGTCCTTTTTAGTTTACTTTGCCTCGCCCAGAAAATAAGTTTTTATTCATTAAGCTACGCCACTGTCTAAAACCATGACATCCATTAATAAATCATGCAGTAATGTTTCCAAAAATTCAAGCGATTGTTTATTGACCAAAACACATTTCTACAAAAACAAATATACGGAAATGTGAGCCCTTATCCATACATTTAGAAAACATCACGAACCAAGGTTACGCCAGCAATACTTCATCTCCTTTGTATAACGCCGCACCAACAGCCGATCATATACTCCCCGTCACCCAATAATCCCTAACAATCACATCAGTACGTCTTCCGATTCTCGCAAGTTTCGGTCTAGTTATTAGTTATTATATACAAATGTCTGGAAACAAAGGGTACTTTAATTTGGACGAAACGCTTATTTGTACTGCGTTAGTAAAAATGCGTAAAAACTCATCAACGGCGGTAGCAACTGCTGAAAGTGCCCTTTTTTCACGTTTATCGAAATTCGTGCTATTGACGGGATATCCGATTGAAGATGTCAAATATTTCCGAAAAGCGGGGCCGCCGACTGATACGCAAGTTCAACCACCACGTGGTTCGGAAGTATTCATAAAACGGCTACCTTCAGATGTTTTCGAAGACGAAATTTACTACTTTTTCTGCAAAGCCGGCGTCATTTATGATATCCGTTTGATGGTGCGACCTTCTGGACTTGCAAATCGTGGTTTTGCCTTCGTCCGTTATTTTACACCAGAAGATGCCCAAAAGGCTATAGTATTACTGGACGGTATAGACATTCGACCGAATCATAAAATCGTCGTGAGACCATCTGCTGAAAATAATCGTTTGTTCTTAAGCGGCGTACCTTTGAACAAAACCAAAAGTGAAATTTGGAGTGAATTGGAACGAAAGGAAGTTCGGAACGTTTGCGATGTTATCGTTTATAAGTCGTACTATAAGGACAAAAGTAACCGTGGATTTGTGTTTGTTGAATTTAATACGCATGAAGATGCGGCTACAACAAGGCGAAAATTTGCTAAAGGGCGGAAATTGGTTTTGTGGGATACGCCGGTACAGCTAGATTGGTCAAAACCGTTATTAGATGCTGATCCGGCAGTAATGGCAACTGTAAGTTACTACTATTTTTTCTAATCATCTGCTTTTAATGTTGTTCACCTTTTAAAATACGCAAAACGTAACTTAACCTCTTTTAAGTCTTTTACCTTTCGGTGTTGAGGCTAAGCAGCTGTGTATCTAGTTGTTTCTTACGTTTTGCATATTAAAACATGAAAGTTAACTGTGTTTAAATCGGTTAATTTATCAAGTAATCCATGCCAAGATTTGTATAAAACAAACTTTTACTAACAAAAGCAGCCCTTTTCCTGTAAAATGCCATTCTAGTGTAATGCTAGCTGTTAAAAGTTAGATTATGTGTACAAGCTATTGTGCAGTAACGTTAAATTTGTCACTTAAATTCGTTGTGATTTAAATAAGACTGCCAATATTATTGTAACTGAAACTTCAATACCAGGCAGTTTTGTGCAATTAAATTAAATTAAATCACCAAGCTAGTTTTGAACATGGGTTTGAGATAAATAATGTGTAACAATGCGTGAAAAGTAAAGGTACTTATCACGTTGCGCCACACCGCAAGGGAGCATGGCCGGCAACATGGAGAGTTAAGGCCTCCTAAGTCGCTTCCCATACCTCGGTAACAAAAATTTTCGAATTGGAAGCTCATATTTGAATCTAAAGAAATATTAATTTTTGGCAAAAAGTCATTGAAAGTTGAATAAATTGGCAAACCAATGTTTTCTGTTTGATTTTGAAGCCAACTTTTCTAAGCACAATTAATTTTTTTTTTAATCTTAAAGATTCGAAACTTCGAATTGAAGTTTAAGGTTTTATTTCAGATAGAAGAGTTATCTTGGAGCTAACAAATATTTGTGTTCGTTAAAAATCCATTGAAAATTCAAAACTTGGGTTTGTCTTCAAAAAAACATTTGAATTTTGATTGAAGATTCAAGGACTATCTTAAACAATATTAATTTTTGTAAAAAAAATCCTTGAAACGTCTTAATAATGCCGTTTTGTTTGAATTTGAAGGGTTTTTCTAAGCACAATTAATTATGTTTGAAACTTAAAAATTTGAAACTTCGAATTCGAGGCTTAGATTTTATTTTAAAGAATTAAGATGTTCTGATTGAAGATTCGAGAGTCACCAAAAAAATCAATAAGCTGAATAATTTCTTTATATGTTTAAGATATAATTCTTTGAATTTGATTTCAAGTTTTCCAAGCACAGTTGAACTTTTCAAACTTACTGAATTGAAACTTCAAATCCAAAACTTCCATTGAATTTCACAATTCATTGACTGAAGATTCGAGAATTGTTATCTATTAATTTTTATCAAAACAAAAAAAAATTAATAAGTATAACAGATTGGCTGGCTTAGTTTTTTTTTTTGTGTTAATATGAAGCAGTTTTCCTAAAAACAATCAATTTTTTTTCGAAACCAAAGGTTCAAGGCGGTTTAAGGCGTTTAAAATTTGACTGAAGTTTCGAGGACTTTATTTAATCAAAAACATGCTACAAATTGACAGATTCACTTTACAATGCGTTTTTGTTTGAATTTGATTCGGAAGTTTATATACAAAATTCAGGTTTAATTTCAGAAAATTCAGATACTTATTTGAATTTTGACTGAAGATTCGAGGAGCTTCCTTAATAAAAAATTATTTTTTTATCAAACGGTTAGTGAAAATTGATTGATATAACAATGCTTTGTTGTTTGAATTTGAATCGGTTCTTCTGAGTACAATGCCTTCTTGTTTCTACTTAAAAGTTCGGTTGTAAATTCACGCATGAATGGTTTCGAGGCTGATAAAAAAAATTCATTTTGGAATTTCTATATTATTTTCAGGTTCAAACTTAAAGAAATTTGGCCTCAGGATTAATTTCGTTTTCTTATATTCTTAAATAATTCTGATATTATTAGAGAATTGTTAGACTTGGGTAAACTTAAAGAAAAAAATTCTGACTTAAAACTTAGTTTGATTTCCTTAAATGCAGCTGAAGTTTCAGTTTGCAAATCCATGTCTGAAAAAAGGGTTTTCAGGTTTGCATAAAAAACTTTACCTTGGAATTCCTGCAGAATTTTAGGTCCAAATTTACAGAAATTTGGCTTCAGGATTACTTTGGTTTTCTTAAATAAACGCCGGGAATATTATTGCTTTTTAAAATTAAAGTCCAAAACTAGAATTTTAAGGCTTGAATTTAAATAATAATTCATTCTGATATTCTTGGAAAATGTTTAAATTTAAATTTAGAAAAAAAAAATGATTAAGAATTAATTTGATTTTCGCAAATCACACAAAGCTTCACTTTTCAAATTCGCGGCTGAAAAATGAGGGTTTCAGACGCGAGTTATTTTGGAATTCCTGCACAATTTTTAGGTTCAAACTTGAAGAAATTTGGCAGGATTAATTTGTTTTTCTTAAATAAACGTATGTATATGATTTCAGTTTTAAAATTCGAGCCTGAAACTAGAACTTTCAGGCATGAATTTAAGAAATAATTCTGACATACTTAGAGAATTTTCAGATTCAAACTTAAAAGACAAAAATCTGAGTTAAGAAATAATTTGATTTTCTTAAATCACACCTGAAGTTGTTTCAGTTTGCAAATTCGTGTCTGAAAAGGGGTTTTCAGGCTGGGATTTAAAATTTGATTTAAGAATTGTTGCGGAATTTTCAGATTCAAACTTATGAAAAGAATTTCTAGTCCGTAGGTAAATCAATGAACTAACGAGAATTTTATTAAGAAAATTTTTGCAAGCGGAAGTTTGAAACGAAATGCCGAAACACTTCAATCCTAGCAGGGTAGCAGGTGATTTAGTGGATTCTAAACAATACTGCCTAATTTTGTTTTAGTCCTTTCAAGAAAGCTTTAATTTTTTAGATGAATTGTTTATTTGCAAGCTGCTCTAAACATAAAATACTTTTATCTGGCCTAATCATATGCCAGTTTTAGGTTTTTTGTTTGGAGCCACTTGCCGACGGAAATAATCGTTGTCATTCTACGAAATACTAAACTGCTGAATAAAGGCTGCACCTAGCGCCATGCGAAGCACCTCGGTTTAACGGTATTTTTTAAAAATGATCAGGCCAGATACTAACGTTTTATGTGAAACTAGAGAAATTCGTACTCGTGATAATTTATTATAGGGCGTTTTGTTCATAAATAATAGAATTTTCGACAATTTCAAGACGTTCGTTTTAATTTAAACTAATTTTCACTAAAAACACATTTAAATATAGGTAATTCAGGTTAGACGTTAGATGAAGAATTCTTATCAGTCGAATAGGCCGTAGGGTGCCTTAAGGGGGTAATTTCGCTAGATGAAAGAAATCGTCTGGAGTTCTAGAGAAAAATTAATTGTGACGTGCATGTTTTTGATCAGCGCAAAACCCTTATGAGATGGAGATTTCATTGTATTCGAACGAGCTAATCACTTCTTAACAATAACAATTTACACTGTTTGAAACAAGTTTAATATAAATGTAGAGCGTACTCCGATCACTTAGATCCATTACATTACATACGTTTTTGATAACACTTTCGTATTTTCTATATTTCTCCTTTATGATTTAACCAAAATAAAAATTCAAAAACAAGATAGTTAAAGCTTTAATAAAGGTGCCTACACAAGAAAAACATTTTTTTATGTTGCTAAATACATCTTTAAGTTAGGAGTAATGTTGGTGAACTTTTTAATTTAATCAGCAACAACAAATTTTGAGAAAAAGGGTTCTACAGGTACCTTTAGAAACAACTCCTATTTTGAAGATTTTGTTTTACTGCAACAGTTTCAGAGTAATTTGGAAACTACGAATACAATGTTTCATAAAATTCGTAAAATTTACTTACTTTACCATTTTTCATCTCGCTAATTTGAAACATTATTCAAAATCGTTTAGGTACCTCTATTCAACCTTTGAGAATAAACTGTTCTTTGAATTTTTCATTTTGGCTAAATAATAAGGGAGAAATTTTGAAAATACGAAAGTGTTATTTATCGCAAATGCAGTATTATTTATTACCCTCTTAAGATTTCTAGATTTTTGGGACGCTCATTATTCACACTTAAATGTAGTGTTTTGACGGGTAAAAGTACCAACACAAATATTACCCAGAACTTAATATAATATCACAGTAACTGGCAAGTCAAATTATTTAAATTTATGGATTTGATGCTGGAAATGGTTATGAATTTTGAAGTAGCGCAGGACTTCGAGAAGGTTAAAAATCCTAGAATTTAAAATACATATTTTTTTTAGTATTCCTGAAAATCTGAAATCAAAGAATAAAGTTTCCGCGCATTCAGACCATTTTATTTATTGTTTTAATTTGAAGTAAACGAACACCGTTTAAATCACTTTGATTAGTTAATGGTCGTCTGGTTGATCATTATGCACATTCTCCCATATAACATTTTTATTACTCCTATTTTTTAATGCCTATATTTACAATAGGTCCCTAGTTGCGGTAGCTAGGTGCCCCAGTTTTGTACGATCAGGAATGTTTTAAGCTTCGTTGTCTCCTGTCAGTACTATAATGGGTGGCTCAATGGCTCCGTTAACGCGGCATCTCTCTCCTACGAGGACCGGTCACTAAGGTAGAGTATGAGAGTAAACCAAAAATCCCCTCACTAATAAGTGAATAAATTTGAGAAGGTGCAAATAATAAGAGAAAAGGGGGAGGTCTTTGCCCTATTTAATAATATATACAATATTAATATTTAATTTAGTGAAATACTAATTCTTATCTATTCTCTGAATATTATTTGTGGCAATTGTATTTTTTAAAAGCCTATTTTACTATTAGTTATTGGAAAAATAAAGGTTGTATCACTGTAAACAGTATGTCGCCGGATTGAATTATTAATAGGCGATCTTTTTACTTTGCATTTTAAAACTTTGTAACTTTATAAACAAAACATTTTTCATTCTTGCACTTTTCTTTAGCATGTAAATACATATACCTGCATATAGTACTTTCCTTTTGCCAATAAAGCTCAACTTTACAAACGCCCAGTATAAGTATAAGTTAGCTGGTTAGCAGATAGATAACAGATATAGAGTTTTTAATAAAACATACATTGATCCCATATGATGTTTTTAATGCAAAGTATTTTAAAAATTCACCTATTAGTAACTCAATCCGGGGATATATTATGTACTAGGGACACATTGGTGGTGAGAAATCCGTTTAAAATATGCAGTGGAATGTTGAATAGCCACCAAATCACGAAATGTATTAAAAAGCCGGGTGATCAACGGAATTTATAATTAGAGCAGGCTGTGATATTTACCATAAAGTTGGCAACACAGGCTTGCAGTTTGAAATTAAAAATTTTAAGTGTCAGAATTGTGACATTTATTTTTAAAAATGTTTGATATTCAACATAAAATTTTTCTCACTGAAAGTATTTTCAATTTTTTCTTCAAACTTATTTTATTTCTGCGTTTCAGCAAAATATTGTTTACTATATCATCAACGATCGTACAAAGCACGAGCATAACCTCAAATATAACAATTGTCAATTTATTATTAATTTCTCAGTGTGTCCAACCACACAGCATAAAATAGCACCAATCGCAGCCTCCTCTAATTATAAATTCAGATGATCACCCGGTATATATGTATTTCGGTAAGGGCAATTACTTAACCATTTTCAGAGCTAAACTTCCTTTACTTGGGTGGGTTGAAGATACTCTTTGAAGATAGATAGTCTATTCGTTAAATTACAAGAGTAATGTTGGCCGAAACAAAATTCCGAAAGAGCAAACAACGAAACAACCTGATAATTTAGTGTTGTGGTTCTACAGAGTCATTCAGTGTTTCATTCGAAGTTTTGGGCCATGAGCATCAATTCTGAGACCAGTACTAGTACGATTCAAGCCAAAGAATTGCGACTTTCAAACTAAAATAGACATATTTTTGCTTATTTCATCTTGTATTTTAAAAAATTCAGAAATATTAAAGGCAGGCCGAAAATCTTCAAAAATTCAAGCATAAAGATTCAATGAAAGTATGGAGTGCGAATGTATCTTGATTGGTAAACAAGCGTTTAAAAAAAGATATTTACAATCCATTTCGCTCATTGGAAGCTTTGAATATATGTTTATAGACTGAAAAGACTGTACGTAATCAATCTGACGAAATAACTGAACGGAATTCTTGTGTATAAACGAATCAATGGCCAATTTACGTGAAAGCAAAAAAGAACACACTTTGATATGCTAACAATTTTACCAGTTTGAAATTAGAAAGAAAACTGCTGGAACATGAAATAAACAACGAAAATTTGTTGATCTTTTGTTATGTTGTAAACATACCGGGTGTGGCCTGACATGTGAGACATAGATGAAATGCATGGGAAATTGAACATATGTGAATATTGTGAATATTATCTTCCTGGCTAACTGTTGCTTACGTTGTAGCTATTCGTCGAAAAGTACTTTTTTTCCCCAGTCGATTATAGTACGAAATTTATCTGAAATGAAGGAGAAATGGTATTTTTTGCTGATTATTAGACTGATATTAATTCTACAAAAACTTGATCAACTAGACTTGTTCTGATGAGCTGCAGCATCACTATGGAAATCAGTGTTGCCAACACCCAGTTACTAAAAGAGCAGTGTAGGAGAGCAAAAGTAGCTTAAAAGTAGCTAACTTTTTTTTACAAATAGCTAGAAACGTAGCCAGTTTTTGTCTTGATAAATAACGCTATAAACAAATAATAAATAATACTGTAGGCAATGTAGGCATAGTTGTAAATTTTATTTGTTATAACATATCACATCAAAATGGGAACAAAAAGACTATGAATTAAACAATAATTCTTATATCATAAATTATAAAACAAAAGGGTCATCATATTGATAGTCCAAAGTGAACAGGTTAAAACTGGATTTTACTATAATACCGATTTTAATAGGGTTTTACTTCATGGAAACCAAGAAGATCAACAGTCATAACCTAGCAACGGTAGTGTTTGACAGAGAGTGGTTTTATTAGGGTTTTTCTCATATTTCTGTCATCCTGATTATGAAATTATATTCATAGTACTGCACAATTGCAACATAATTAATACTGTAAACATTTATAAATACTTCTAGGCGTTCAAATTCAGCTACTATTACGATGGGGTTTCAAAAATCAAAAATGATCACACAAAATTTTCATTCTGTTTTAAAAACAAAAATTAAAACCAACAAAAACCCATTTTCATTGGGGACTATCAGTACGACCCAAATAAACTATAACTCTTACATTAAATAAGTTAGGTTATATTTTCTGTTTATAGATTTATGCGGTTGGTACACTACGCATAAAACGTGCTTGCTAATTAGGGTATACTCTAAATATGGCGGTATTCATATTGGCGCGTCGGCCATTTTGGAGGTATAAAAAAGGTTATGTTATGTATTCAAATCGACAAAGTCCCTATAATTTGTTAGGGATTATGTCTGCAATTGGGTGACCACAGTACCTTACGCTATCAGCTGCTTTAAATTGTCTGGATTTATAAAAACATTTAATTTATTATTAAAACAACATAGCACAAACGAATTCTGCCACAAAAATTAAAAAATTGAAGTAATTTTGTAAAGCGCTAGAATTGTAGCCAAATTGTAGTAAAAATAGCTAGATTTCTCTTTGTGGTAAATTTTCGTAATTGGTGACTGTATGGTTCACTAAAACAGCTTGATTTAGCCACAAAGTAGCTAAATTGGCAACACTGATGGAAATTTCAGAATTTAGTACGAACAAATGATGCGCAGCAGGCTTTAAGCAAGATGTCATAGGGTGCATGTGTGACTTTTTATTTAAAATATTTACTTTATTTTACGTTTAGGAGCTAAATTTTCCTAATTAGTTAAGAATAAATTGCTTAATAGCGTACTACACATCCAAACAAGAACGTACAAAAACTAAAAGGTTCAGCTGGAGAGATAAAATTAAGCAATTATCAAAATCGCATGTATTTCTCCATGTCAGGCCACACCCGGTATATTTGTGTATCAAACTTATTTTTTACGGTTTTGTATAAATATCTGAAAATATATATATATATTTTATTTATGGTAAATTTATGGTTCTAAGTATTTGACAACCCTGATTCTATTTCCCTGCTTCGGCGCTCCCAGCTCTGAAAAACTTTCAGTCATATTAGAGGAAAGACTGTTCCACTATTCTTGTAAAATTTTCCGAAGGCCATCTAATGTGATAGCGGCACATACGCTGTTTCAGCTAGCCGAAGCATAAAAAAGTCCATCAGGAGACTTGAGGGGAATCTCCCCATTGCTTATAAGCTCTGGACCGCCACTTTCCTTGACCTCTACACCGTATTCCTAGGTCAATCTTGCAGTATGTAACAACTTTTCCTCCTCCCAAGGATAAAGTTCTCGAAGTATTTCTTCCACCAAAGGCTTTAACATTTCTTCGGCATAGTGCTTTGTATTAATTTTCAATTTTGATGGCATTCGGGTAAGTCCTAAAGGTCCTATTTTTGAAATGATTGCGCCCACTATGAGTTGGGAATCTCTCCTTTATTTCATAAATCCAGGTTTCGGGTACAGTTTCACAATCTTTGATGTAACAAATCTTGCGTTTCCCATTGCAATAATCCATTCTAAACCAAGCTTCATCCAGTGACACCACAACGTAAAACGCTTCTGTGCAACTTTCTTGCATGCGATGCTTTTAGTAGGTACATCATACATGAACTATATCTTTCTTGACCTTCCTTTTTCCCAAATCGGCGAGTTTTCCTTGCTGCACTTTCTGAAGATCTTCTTTTTGACTTCGCGAGTTATCTTTGTAGGTTTCGGTTTCAAAGGCGTAGGAGGAATGTTTGGGCGTTTGGGCCCTGGAATTGACGCCGTACAGTTTCACAGTGGATCACATTGTATTGCACCCAAACTAATGTCAATTCCATCGGATTTTAATTGGGCTTGGATGGCTTTTCTGGAATAACCTTGCTTTAAAAGAATTTTCACAACAGTCTCTGTTTCCGGTGATTACAAGTTTGGCATTTTTGGCTGATTTAGAGAATTAACAGGAACAAGGCGAAAGTATAAACAACGATTAATTATGCGCGTATTAGCCGTCAGCTGTCAATCCACTGGATATTGCACGTCGTAGAAGTGTTCATTGCTTAAGTCTTAAGTAATAATTAAAATTCCAAGCAGCTATTATGTAAATACAAAAAGTAAGCAAATTCTGAATTTGAAAAGAGAACATGTGTATAGAAATCTTACTCTTATAAAGAAATATCACTCTTGTAAAGAACATCAACGAACTTTTAACAGCAGATTCATATAAATTTTACAATATTTATTTTGAAATGCAATGGAAACATTAAATTACTTGTAGCTTCCAAGAACTACAAGGGCTTGCTATAAAAGATAAGATGTCGTGTGTATTGTAGCACCGCAAAATATTTACATATAGTGTCTCGGGCAGGACTTCGAACCGGAACTGAACCGAAAACCGGAAAAAACCGTTATTTTTGCCGGAACGAAAATCGGAACCGAACTGATATTTTTTTTTGTATTTGAACCTGAACGAAAACCGAAACGAAAACCGAAACGAAAAAAATAACGGTTCGAAGCCCTGGTTTCGGGCGGATCTTTTAAACCCCTAATGAATTTAACATTCAGCTAATTACTTTCGAAAATATTATATTAACAAAGATTATCAAGGGATTATCTGAAAGATAAATTTGTCAGGAGATGAAAAGGCTATGCCTAAAATTTATATGATTTAAAATTTGATGGTCAACCATTATGAAGACGATTTTGTTCTTATTATTTGTTCAGAAATTGTTATTATCTATTAAGGCTTTGAACAAACGGCTATGTCGTTTTATAAGATAAAGATATAAAAACTTTTATTAAGGGTAAACTCTTTTCAGAAATTAATAAAGCAGTTTCTCATTTTTTGTTGTGCAGTGTTAGGAGTTGCGATCAAAAATTGTGGGTTGTTTTAAGCCTTAATAGTATCGCATCTAATTTTAGCTTAATAATTTTGATCCGCAGATCTGTAATGCAAATACTGAAAATATTAATTTTGACATTATCAGCATTCCTTTATTGTATTCGATCTCAAATGTCTTTAGGATTTGTTTATTTCTCAAAGCATATTGGGATTTTAAAAGACAAAATAATTTTCACATTCAATTTTTTGTTATTGGATTATTTAGATTATTTATAAATTCAAGTGGAAGTAAATCAGCTTTTAGTTTTACAAGACATGGTTTCCTTTAATACGAATTTTTAAATCGAGTTAAAGTTTCTAAAGTTTATAATTTTATCGTTTTCATATTTACAACTTACGCTCGAACTTCTAAATTTGAGATCCATACAAAAACAAAATAAAAAGCATTTAGTGAGGTCCGCCAAAGAAGATAGGTGATATACAACAATGGGAAATTTGATAATTTTGAAGCTTCACAAATTCTCAGTGAAGAATTTGTGATATTTTAAATTCTTCTAAACGTCAATTTGGTATGGAATTTCTTGTTGTAGGAATATATTTCTAACGAGATGTCTAATAAATATTTGTTACAATACTAATGCTCATTTAATATTTCAGGTTACAAGAATTTTCATCCGCAATTTAAAAATTAGTATGACGAAGGGCGAATTAATAGGTTTGTTACAAAGTATTTTGGATATCACGATGATTGACAAGATATATAAGAAGAAAAATTACAGTTTCATACATTTCCATACCAGAGAAATGGCTGAAGAAGGCTTAGAGAAACTAAGAGGTAAGTTACTAATTTAATTATCGAACACAGTGGTTCCCAAACTTATTTTTCCGCGGAACCCTTATACAATATTTCACATACCGTGGAACCCCCATACATACAAACATCCTAATCTGAACCAGGCATTAAAAAAAAATTACCTACAAATAATTTATTCAACCATATACGAGGTGGTATCAAAAAGTTCCTGGACTAAATCCGTTTAAAAAAAAAAAAATTATTTAAATTTGAACATCATCTCCTTCGAAATAGTCACCATGCACAGCAATGCATCAGCGTTTCTGCCACTTCTGGAATGCGGCCTCGAAGTCATCTTTTGTAAGCGATTCGCACTGGATCTCGGCAACGGCGACCTTTGAGCTGGATCTTCATCTTCGGGAAAAGGAAGAAGTCTGCAGGAGCTAAAGCTGCGAGTAGGGTGGGTGCGGACGAGATGACACGTTGTACTTATCGAGAAACTCACAAGCGAGGAGTGCTCGGTGACAAGGTGCGTTGTCGTCGTGGAGAATCCAATTCTTCGCGCATCACAGATGCGGTCGCTTTCGCCGAATGCTCTTCCTCAAACGCCTCAGAACGTCAGAGTAAAACTATCTGTTGACGGTCTGGCCCTGGGCGACGAATTCTCGATTAACAATGCCGCGGACGTCGAAAAAGACGATGAGCATGCTCTTGATTGCGCTGCGGCTCTGACTCGCCTTGTTCGATCATGAAGATGATGGGCTTTTCCATTACGACGACTGCTGCTTTGTCTCCGGGTACGACTGCTGCTTTGTCTCCGGGTACGACTGCTGCTTTGTCTCCGGGTCGTAAACGTAGGCCCAAAACTCGTCACCGGCGATGATCCGCGACGTGAATGATGGCTCATCCGCGGCACGCTGACTGAGATCTTAGCAGACTTCGACGCGATGTTCATTCTGCTTCGGAGTCAGCAGGCGGGGGACAAACGCCGCATGTTCAATACAGATGTTAGGATTGCCTGCACTGACCCATACGACACACCAACAATGTCAGCAATGTCGTTCATGGTCCTCCGACGATCCTCCTGCACAAGTTAACGAATTTGTCCCAACATTTTGGGGATGGTGCTCGAGGAAGGTCGTCCAGATCGCTCGTCGTCTTCCAGGGACGTTCGTCCACTTTTGAAGCACCTGTGTCACTCGAAACTTTGCCTCATTGTCGTAAGCTTGCCGATGCATCTTCAATGTCTTTGTGGCCGATTTCCCAAGTTTAACGCAAAATATCACGTTGGCTCTTTGTTCCAACTTTCTGTCTCTGTCGTAATCGCAGACCTGGCAGTACTGGCACACGCACATGATCACAAAAATGCTAAATTAGCAACTCCCGATTTAAACATAGCGATAGCACACTGCCTTATCAAGGTTACACCTTACACCTCACTATAGCTGCGCGCGCAACCCTGTGCTGTCATCTGTTGGCGCGCTACAGAGCTCCCTCGGGAATTTTTTTATACCACCTCGTACGTATGATGCACGAGAACTGCAATAAATTATTATACAAAATTCAAATTATACATAATTCAAATTATACAAAATACAAATTGTACAAAACAAAATTATTCTACAAAAACTTTATGAAATGAAAGATTAATGAGAAGAATGTAGATGTTTTCGACTTCAATATTTTCTGAAAATTTGACTCGCTGAACCCCAACATTATTTCATGGAACCCCAGGGTTCGACGGAACACACTTTGGGAACCACTGATCTAACAGTTCAATAAAATATTAATATCTAACCGTATAAAGGGGTAACATTCGAACATTTTAAATAATACACCTGAAAAACTAGAAAGATAAATAATAATTTTGAAAATAAATCTATTAGGTATATCACCGAAATTTTTTATATATTCTGTAATTACACCTAGTTAAGATAACTTGCAATAATTCATTAAAAAATTGAGAATTTAAGATTAAATTCCATACAATTTGTGTTAAATTAACAATTAAAATTCTAAGGGCTTAATTTTATTTATTACGAGGAGGGTTCAAATTTAACCCGCAATTTATTCCTAGCTTTTTATTTAAATAAGATTTTTACGGTATGATTTATCCTACATTTCAAAATATTCCCCTTCTAACTTCACACTTTTGCCATCTCTTTGGAAGGTTTATAATCTATTCTTTATAGAAGTTTTTAGGCTGAGTTGGTTTTGCACAAAATTTTTGACCTCATCATCTTCAAATCGAATACCACCCATTGCTTGTTTGAGTGGCCTAAAAATCACAAGGAGACAAATCCGGACTGTAAGGCCAATGTGGAAGTGTGTCTCCTAGTGAAATTTATCCAAAGTTTTCGTAGTTAATTGGGCGGTGTGCGCCGGCAAGCATAGTCCTGGAGGAGAACCATACTTCTAACCGAACGCTTCCGTCTTTTCCCGGCAAGCAGTTCAGCGTAATAAGGAGCATTAATTGCACGCCTATTTTCTAAAAAAATCTGTAAACAAAACCTCTTCTGCGTCCCAAAACACAGTGGCCATTATCTTTTCAGCTGAAGGGATAACCTTTGCTTTATTACGCTTCGGTGAAGTTTTGTGTCTTCATTCCATGTTTGCTTTTAGGACAAGATTCTAGGATTTTAGGACAAAATTGTGTACCCAGGTTTTGTCACAAGCCAGTATTGAGTTTAAAAAGCTTCTTCTTCCTCATTTTGATGAAGGAGTTTGGTTGAGATTTCAATCCATCTTTGTTTCTGTAAGCAGAAACAAAGATGGAAAGCCGTTTTGGGACCCACCCTGCACAGATTTTTCAAAATTTCAAATGTTTATGGATTATTGCTTCAACACTCTTAATACTTATCTGAAGTCTGTTTGATAAATCACAGACTGAAATTCGTCGATCACTTGGATCAGCCTTTCAATTTTCTGAATGTTAACTCAGTGAGTGCGGTTCGTGGTCGCCTAGCGTGGGATAAATTTTCCACCCGAGTTCGGCCTTTTCTGAATTTCTGGCACCAGTGAAACACTTGAGTCTTTGACAGAGTGTCTACACCAAATTGTCTTTGAAGTTATAACCATAACAACAGCACACACGGCTTCTAGATTGTCCAGTGTATTATCTTTGTGTATTATCTTTCTTCTTTTCCGTTTTGCCCTCTTATACGTTTACAGTGATGAGGGGGCCGGACACGCCAAGCCGCAGAGCGGTCACCCATCCAAGTTCTGGCCAAGCAGACTCTTGCTTAACTGTCAATATCTCAGTATTACGTGCACTCCCACTCTGCTGTACTGCCGATTGCAGTGTATTAACAAGAAAAGATATTTCGCCATATACAGTATTTTTCATCTAGCTTTTGGGTTGTGACGTCAACTTGCCCCGCCCAAAAACTGTATGGGTGGACATGCGTTCGTGCGCAGTAGGTAATGAAAACCTAGTTTAGAAAGAGATGAAGTATAGTTGGATTGTGAATTTATCAACAGCGCGTTGACGTCACAACCCAAATCCTAGGTGAAAAATACTTTACAAATTAGTTTGTATATGGCGGCAAAATTCCGGGCTAAATTTGAACTCTCCTCGTAGATAATAACTCTGTTGCTATTATTAATATTTTTTTTTATAAATAATTGATTCTGGAAGCAACATAAAAGGTATCTAAATCATAAATAAACCTTGTTGGTGCAATCCACCGAAAATCTTTTTAAAAAATGAATTTTCACTAAATTCACTATAATCTGCTAAACAAGATATACCTACATAACATAACATATCTCAAAAGTTAAAACTTGATATTTTTTTAATTACCTACCTACGTTTAAAAGTGGACTCATTGCAAGTTTAATTAGCACTTAATATCGAACCCAAGAAACGTACAGATTAAACTTGTAGTGTATATAAACTATTTCTAATATTTTCAGATCATTTCTGCGGGACCGATGTCGAAGTAACTTGGTCTATACCGCCATCAGAAGCGAAGAAACGTGAAGAGTACGTAATTTAGTTTTTAATTTGTATTAAATTATTACAACTGAGAGATTAATCACTGTAGATCTTGAGTACAAAACTTCTTTGTTTTATATTACCCCGAATGCCTTTGAGATGGCCTCCAAAACTTTTTCAAAATACACGATTATAATTTAATTACTTTGATACCGATTTTTAAAGTCAAAAATTGTTACAAAAGATATCTCTAGACTTCTGTATACTTACTAAATAGTAATTACTTATAACAACCAGAGTATGTTTCGAACTAGCTTAAAATGTTTCAAAATACCTTAGTATCAACCAAATTAATTCAGTTTCGGAAGTTGTAGTACCATCTTAAACTGCCCTAAAGATTGCTTGTAGATTACCCTATTAACCAACAAACGGCTGCTGTAGAGGGTGGACCATTTTCGATGATGTCGGGAGTCCAGTCCTTTTGATGCTGATTCAATTTCCCTAAACAGAATTCCGCTATCTTTTGCTATTTTTAGTTATAGGCTAAAATTCAAAATTAGGCTATTTTGAAAACTTCAAATAACTCCTTTGTTTTCAAAGAAAAAAAAACGATGAAAACATTCGACAGGCAGTTTTTCAAGTAGAATACCATAGCCAATTCGGATGTCCTTTGATTTTCATATTTGAAGAATTATGATGTAAAGTTGGTATTTTTTAAATACAAGCCGTTCTCTACCTAACGATTTTCTTACGCTTTTCATGTTTTTCTTTTCTTCTATTAATTTTTCTATTTCAGCTTCTAGTTGTTTCTAGCTTTCTTTAGTGTTTTGTTTACATTTGAATATGTTGCGATATTTCTCTGGTTATTTCTTAGTAGCTCTCTTCCTTCTTCGAACTTTCTTGTTTTCTCACTCCACTTTGCGTCTTTATTTTTCTTCATTTTTGCTACCTTCTGGCCTACTGAGATCAATGCATCGTTCATTGTTTCGTTAATTTCATCTACACTTTGTTGGTTTGGTACTTTTTCTTTTTCTAATATTTTCTTCAGTTCTTGTTGGTATTCTTCCCTATTATTTCTTAATTGTCTTCTGTCTATTGCTGTTTTTTTTTGCTTTTTACTATCTTGGTTCTTTCTAATCTGGTATTCACTACAACTTTTACTCCCACCATCCTGTGGCTGCTGCCAGTGTCGAATGCGTTTAATACTGATACTTCCTTGACAATCCTTTTATCAGACGATAGTACATAGTCGATTTAATTCTTCGTACGTGCGTCGGGGCTTACCCACGTTCATTTTCTGTTGGTCTTTTTTTTGAAGAATGTATTCATTGCATATAGGGATTGTTGTTCTAGATCAGGCCTGGCCAACCCAACTGCCCCACGGGCCGCATTGGTAATCTAAATTTTCCAAGGGCCGCACATAAATAAGAATAATTGCAAATTTTGATGTTCAATCAATGGAAATCTGAAAAAAAACGATAATGCAACTAGATATGAAGAGAAAACATGTATTGAACCAATAACAAAATGTATCTGTATGGTAATAACCAGACAATTGCTGCATTTATTCACAAATATACGTCACATGTAAATTTTATATCATAAATATTGTTATAACAATCAAAATTATTAGTTAAGTTATTAGTGATAATTGCACTTCTTTTCGCCAACTTAATTTTTCTAAATCTATTATACAGTGTGTCCCAAATTCAATCCCCACCATTAGGATCTCGGAAACCATAAAAGCTACAAAGTTGGTTAAATAGGGAAAGTTTTAGGAATTTTAATGCTCATTTCATATCCGTTGAGAAATCCCAGCCAACTTTGACCGTTTTCGAGATATCTTGAAAAAACCGAAATTTGGAGTTTTCTTTTTTCGAAAATATCTCTGAAAGTATTAAGTTATTAGTTTCAAGACTTGTACATTGTAAAGGCACTTTTTCACGGAGAATCGGGTGGTACAATATGTTTATATTTATGACTCTTTGTTTCTATTCTATGAACAACTACTTTTGATTTTCATATGGACGCCATATTGAACTAAACTCAGCTCTTTTTTCTCTTGTCAACGTACGGAGTTCTTGAAGAAGAGCGGGAATAAAATACATTTTTTCTTTATTCGTGTAGTAGGCTATGATAAAAAAAAATGTATACATACAAATTCTATTTTTTGAATCGTGGGATATACAAGGTGTTTCAAAAAAACATGACATAAATGATACGGCTGATAGAACACTGAAAAATAAGTAGAGTTTGCGTAATAAACATACGTCCTAAGACCCTCCATTTTTGTGTTACAGGGCGTCAAAGTTAAAAATTAACAAATGATTATTGCCCATAACTTTGACGGTAGTACACATTTTGTTTTTATTAAACTTGGTAGACAGTTTTACTGATATACATAAAAGACACATAACTGCAAAAAAATCCGTTTACTCACTTTTGCCAGTCGCGTACAGCAGCAGTACGGGACCCCTTAACCCCCTCTATTTTGTACGACACTGCTTAAATTTTAATTTTGCTTGTATTTAATCAAATTGCCAGCATCAGTAATTAAATCATTCTGACCCTGTAACTCCATATTTTTTAGGTGATTCAGTTTTTCTGTAATATTTACCAAGACACACAAATTTTATCCACGACTAGTCAATAATCTGTCAATTATTCATGTGTTTGGTCAGACATAATGCTATCCATTATACACTGAAATCATTATGCACGGCGTCATGGTAACATCACTGTCTACGGTGTATAATGAAGGAAATAGGTTATGTTTCTAATCCTAATTGACAGATTATTGACAAGTCGTGGATAAATTTTAATTAAAAATTCTTCGTATTTGTGTTCGTGGATAAAGTATAGTATACGACTCGCTATAATGGCTACTATTACCTCGGATAATTGCAAAACTCGCTCGCAAGCTCGCTCGTGTTGCAAACATTAACCTCGGTAATAATAGCATACATTATAGCGTCGTGTATAATATACTATTATATTTCGTTGTTGCATTTTTTTGATTTTAATTTCTTCCAGAAAATCAAAAAATCGCCTTAAATATTTTCCGCAACTCACCCATCTAACATTGGTAAAATAATGCCTTAAATTGGCAATTTGAAGGGCATGCGAACGAATATAGTTCTCTGCTTTTATAACAACATCCATTACTTGACGCATAGATAATACTTGAGTGCATAAATTTTGTTGATGTATCAAACGCTATTGCTTTTAATTACTTCAATACTATTTAAAAGATATTCTGAAATATCAGATACTTGGAAAACCTGGTCAAAACATAATTCGTCATACTTGCCCGCGGGTCGCACATAAGGGCGCAGCGGGCCGCGGGTTGGCCAGTCCTGTTCTAGATAGTTAATAAGTGTTTGTCCTCTATAGTTTCTTTTTCCCAAGCCAAAGGAGCCTATTTTATCTTCTTGTATTTCCTCCTTCCTTCCTTCCTTCCTTCCAATTTTAGCATTGAAATCCCCCATAGTGAGAATATATTTACAGGGGTGATCTTCTATTGCAGTTGTTATTTCATCATAAAATATTTTTAGTTCCTCGTCATCTGATATTGATGTTTGAGCATATAGTTACTTGGATGATTTTCAGGGTGCAGTATTTTGTTATTTGCACTTTGATGTAGGCCACCCCTGTTTGATATTCCTTTATACACTATTATACATACATATATGGGGCTATTCTTTTATGTAATATAAATCCTACCCCTCCTACCTTATTATTTTCTTCTTGTCCTTTATAATATAGCATGTTTCCTGATGTTAGCTTTATACAGCATACACCCTTCTCTTCTCTTCTTCCAGTTCCTACATCGTATCACCTGTTCTCATTGTACGTATATTATATGTAACCACTAGCCACGTGTATTTTGGTTTTTATTTTTGTTATACCGCTTTTCTTTTTGTTAGGTATTGGCGAGTTCTTGCCCCCCCCCCCCCCCAGAATCCGTGCGGCAGACCGGGTAACCGGTGTGGAATTGTGGGTTGTTAACCCTACCCACCTGGGGGTAATTTTGTTGTAGGGTAGTTTGGCTTAAAACTCCACGCTTGCCAGGCGGGTTGGAGAGTTATTTTTCAGCCACTCAATATAGGCACCGACGCTGTTCGCAGCCGCCCATTCTGGGTCAGACGTTGCTAGTGCTCTTATATCACCCCTAAAAGCAGGGTTGCGACTTCCGTCATCACCGTCGATACCGTTATGGACTTCATCCGTAATCCTGGACAAGGAACCCTTAACAGGAACTACCTTAACTATACTTACATTAAGAGTATGCTAAGATGCGCTGGGGGAAAGGTGGTTTGATTCCGAACCAGAACACACCAATATACCTTGCACTTTGAGAAAATGCTTTGAAATTACTGAAACAAAAAGTTATTGCGTTTTGGCCGTCATTCTAGCTTTAGAGTTAATTACTCTTGTAAAAATTGTTTCTTAAAATAATTTTATTACCCATTGAGTGTGTTTCATACAATGTTTTTCTTTCCTGTTGAATATTTTGAATAAAATGATCATCTTTCTTGTTGCATTTATTGAATAAGTCATGTGGATACCAAGACCAAAAAGTAAAATTTCATTTTTTGCGGAGGTCTGCGGAAAAAGCGATTTTTTATGGTTTTACTGCCTAATTAGTTTTTAGCAAATTATTTCAAATGTTCAATAAAAAATAATTTTAATCTGTCACAGCTACCATCTTTTTGTTTTACAAATTCCATGGCATTAATTAGGTTTGTTAAAGTGTAAGATTTAATTTCCACGGTTTTTTTGCTTACACAAAAATCGAAAACTATGAAAAATTGCACTAATGGATCGGACCCAGTATTTTTTTCTCTACAAAAAACTTCTTTGGTCTAAAATAATTAGGGAAGCAAATATTTACATATTAAAAATGTACCATCAAAATGGCTATGGTGCGTGAATCAATAAACCACCCTGCACGTAGCTTTCACAGGCAAGGCCATATTGTCGATGGACCAATATTATTTTCCGGCACTCATTCCGGTCTGCTGCTTTACTTTTCCAGTCTTCCACGCCTATTTCCTTCAGGTCCGTATCACTTCCTCCTTCCATTTACTTGGCATTTTTTTTACTCCGACCCTCTATTGGTTTGGTCTTTATTACTACTTTAGCCATTTGCCGGACGTGGCTTAGCCATCGTACTGGCTCGTTATATAACTCTTCTAGCGCTTTATTGGTTCTTCTTCGCCATTCTCTGTCCTCTTTCGGTCCTCCGCAAATTCTTTCCCAAACCCGCAGTTTAGCTTCTTTTATGGTTTCTAGCTTTCATTGATCATAGCCGTATTTTGCTATTGGCCTCGTTTATTTGTACATCCGTAGTTTTGTTTTCTATTACACGTGTTTCGATTTTAAGTATTTGTATTATTTTATTTCTTGGAATATACAGGGTGGTCCATGGACACAGGCCAACAGATTTACCTAGGATTACCTTAGTCCAAAAGTTAAATTAAAAGAGATACAGGGTGACAAAGTCAACATCTTGATTTTTGATTTTCTCCTGTAATTTCAGAAGTTTTCGAAATATTGATGTGAAAATTTGGGAACCTACCTTTTTTGGGACGAAAAACAATAAACCATCTTTAATTTTAATATAGCTGCTAAAAGAACTTTACTACATTAATTCCCTTAATATCCCCTAGGCTTGGCACTTCTTCACTTATTCCTGGCTGATCTGCCGTTCTTTGATTTACTGTTTCTTCCATATCCTCTTCATGACCCATATTTAACAGTTCTTTGAAATATTCTGCCCAGCTCTGTGAACTTGCTGCTTCTCCTCTCGCTAAGTTTTCATCCTTATTCTTGCAGAATAAATCCCTCTTCTTATATCCACCCTTTTCCTTTTTGATCTCTTTGTAGAAGTTTCTCATCTGTTTCTTGCTGGAGGCCGTTTTTTCCTTCTATACAACTGTTTCGCTTTCCTTCTCAGTAATTCATACTTATACCTGCCCTCCCGTTTGCTTTTTTTTGGTACAGTTCCAATCTAGCTTGATTTCTTTTTTCCAGTACCTTTTTACATTCATGATCAAACCATCCTTCCCGTTTTACTATCCCTTTCCTTGGTCTTAAATCTCTGCTGCTCTGTTTATTGATTCTTCTTACTCTTCCCATAATTTGTCCACCCCGGCTGCTTATCCTTATTGATCTTTTATGTTTCATTATGTAATATTTCAATGTATAGGTTAACAAGACTGTACCACCAAGTCCCCTAAGCCAATAATTACTACTATTAGTATTAAAAAATCATTTGTTCTTTTGCAGAAATCTACCGTTTCGTTTCAAGAAGGATCAAAAAACCAAGCCAATAAAATGTAACTGTAAACATTCAAAACCTGTAGTCATCTGTCCGTGTGTTAACCGTCATTGCGAAGTTACTACACCACTTGTAAAATCTTCAATTAATTCTCCAGTAAAAAGCGAAGGGTCGAATGCTGAAAGTAAAGACAGCACAAGATCTCAGCAAGTACGAGCATTATGGATTGAAGAAAACAGGCACTGGTTTGATGTTAGCGATGACAGTATGGCAACCGATGAAAACGGCAATAAAACTATACCGTTGGAGGCAGTTAAGGAACAAGAGAATACACGCTGGTTTTATAACAGGGATAGACAAAATCAAATTTTGGATGTCTCGTTAGATTTTTGGAGACCTTTACCTCAATCAAATGGTAGGATGTCCTTTATTAATGATAAAGGAAGTACTACTAGCAGCGAGGATAAATCACGAATGGCTCATTCATCATCTTCGAGCATAAATGACGCGTTTCATTTTGATCTCCCTGAGAAATGTATTGGAAATATTTTTGAATAAGCGTTGATTTGTTTTTCCTTAAATTTTTAATTTTTGATTTTTTACAATTACTTTTTGGATTGACTTGTTGATGTTATAAGTATCAGGTTTTTAAGTTTTTAATTGTTTGTTCATTGTTGCAATGGGTGTTTCAGAGTGTCACTCATTTTCATATTTTTATATGTATTTAAGCTTTGAAATAGTTGCTGCATATGAACAGAGTTACCTTTTGTTATCTGTTAATTTGATGAATTTATGATTTGTACCTATTAATGGTACATGTTCCAAATTTCCTTATTCCTTTTCTTATCAGTATTAATATTGTTTATTATACAATATGCAAGTAAGAAACCAATTATGACAAACAAAATTCTATACATTTGTTTTAGTAAACAGAAATTGCCCAAAATTCGATTGCGTAAGCAATATAAAAATTGATTATTCAAAGCTGTAATAAAGCGTCGTTTATATTTGTTTATTGCATAAAGTGCCATGTTGTGTATTTTAGGTTTAGTTTATCTTAATATGCTGACACTGATTTGCTATGCATGCTAAAACCCCATTTTTATAAATGTGATGCAGATTATTGTGTTAAGAGGCCTTGAATAACTAATGAAAACCCTTTGGTCTTTTATAAATGTTATTTGTTAAGGGTATTTTAGCATGTATTAAATTACTTTCTAAAATTTAACAATTGAAAAGTGGAATTATTTTAAAATTGAAATCGATCAAATAATAATTCAGGCAATTTGAAGAAATTTTAAGTATTTTGTTAATAATGAAAGTTTTACATTTTATGATTTTGAAATTATTCATGAATATGGATTTCACCTAACGTTATAAGTTTGTGTATTTGAATTAATAATAAGTGTTTTAAACTGAAATTGCTGAAAATTAGAATGTTAGTACTGTCTTAATATCCCTCATGTATTTGCCTTGCAAGGTTTCTTTATTGATTTAATAGGCAGATTTTTATGCCTTAAGTTTAGAAATTAACAGTATTTTGATTTTCTCTTATGTATATGTTTTCATTTAATAAAGAATTCTCTGTTTTATGCGTTTAATTCTTTTATGAAGTTCTTTGATGAAGGTTTGCTCTCCACTGAACGTAGATATTTTAGAAACTAAACCAAACGTTGCGAGCTTTTTTGTTGACTTTCTTTGCTAAGAAGAGGGCTACGTCGGTAGGGCCTTTTGCGGGAGCTGATGGGACAGCCGGACAGATGGGAAATTTCCCGAACGGCCTGTCCTGTTTGGGGCTAAATAATTGAGTTGTAGCATCTTTTGACACTGCGATTTTTTTTAAAAGGCAACCTGTTAAGATTTTTCGTGTTTAAAAATAAGAAACTACATGCCATACAGTATTAAGTAATTTTATTATTTTGACCAAGTCCATTTTATATAATGTGAGTTGGCAATTGTATGTATTCTAGCTTTTCCATTCTCTTCTTGTACCTTTATTTTGGCTTCATTTCTTGATTATTCTTCCTCCTATATTAGTATCACAATGTCTTCCCAGCTTTCTTTTGGTCTTGCTGTGCAGTCACATTTATGGCAGACACTGCTTTGATATTTGCTTCCCACCTAGTGTCAGACAGTCTTTTTGGTACTCTGGTATTTGAGTCTGTTTTCAAGAAAGATAATGCTTTTTTGTTTGAGGCCCCGGCAGATAGCGAGCTGTAGCTTTCTTTGTTTATACGTAAATCCGACCCTGGGTACGGAGAACCACTGTTAAGCGAAGAATCACAACACATTAGATGACTGGGACACGTGGTGAGACTCCCGGAGATCAGAACCACAAGACTGCTGGGTGTAAGAAGAAGGGGGAGACCTAAGAACAGACGGATGGATGCAGTGGAAAGCGACTTAAAGTAGTTGTTACTAAGAAGATGGAAAGAAACAGCGCAAAATACAGAGAGATGGAGAGTTGTAGTGCAACAAGCCCTGGGCCTGCATGGCCCGTAGACCTCTTCTATATCATTTTATACCGTCCGATTTATAAAAAAGGCCCCAGCTTATAGTGCTTTTATTATTAATATTACACCCAATAAACTATATATATTCTTAAATGGCATTATAAAAGCTATATTTTCCCATTATAACTTTCTCAATATCAGTCAACTGTTTTGAAGGGCGATATTCAACTTTGTTATTTTAAATGCAACAACCTGTATATATATATATTTTTTTTTTGATAGATTTTTAAATTATCGTTCTAGGGGTACCATATAAGTATACTTTTAATACATAGATGAACGATTTTTTAAATTTAATACCTACGATCTAGTAGCGATGATTAAATACAAAACTAACTAACTAACATGATATTCACTCATTTAACAGCACTATTATTAACCAAATTACTCAATAAAATGCATAAAACGAATTAATTTGGTTAATAATAGTGCTGTTAAATGAGTGAATATCATGTTAGTTTTGTATTTAATCATCGCTACTAGATCTTAGGTATTAAATTTAAAAAATCGTTCATCTATGTATTAAAAGTATACTTATATGGTATCCCTAGAACGATAATTTAAAAATCTATTAAAAAAAAAATAAAATATACAGGGTGTTGCATTTAAAATAACAAAGTTGAATATCGCCCTTCAAAACAGTTGACTGATATTGAGAAAGTTATAATGGGAAAATATAGCTTTTATAATGCCATTTAAGAATATATATATATAGTTTATTGGGTGTAATATTAACAATAAAAGCACTATAAGCTGGGGCCTTTTTTATAAATCGGACGGTATACCTACTGCTAATTTGGTTTCCTTTGGAATTTCTATTTTCCTAATAAAATTGTGTCGCATCCTATAATGCCGCAATACTTTTTTTTATCTCGTTCATATCCAGATGTTGTCTTTAATTGTTTTCTATTAACACTCACAGGTATTTAAAATACGTAACTTGATTTGTGCGCTTTACACCGAAAAGTAAAAAGGCTTTTCACTTGATTTGTTTTGCTTGTAATTGAATATTAGGTTTCTCTTGTTCTTATGCTAGCATAATCTGTTTGGTCTTCTTGCTGTTTACATTATATTTCTTCAAGGTCTCATTCCACACATTTAGATTTTTTTGCATGGCCTTTTTTGGTTCCAACCATAGTACCACATCATTAGCAAAAAAACTGGCCTAGACCTTAGA
Source organism: Melanotus villosus (assembly GCA_963082815.1). Lineage (NCBI taxonomy): Eukaryota > Metazoa > Arthropoda > Insecta > Coleoptera > Elateridae > Melanotus > Melanotus villosus. The sequence goes on from OY720425.1 coordinate 45,277,178, forward strand.
AATTTCCAGATTTGTTCTCTTCTTACTCGATTAAAGACCCTTTACAAGTTTATAAGTGTGAAGAATCCTTTGGATTTGTTTAAAGGTAATAACAAGGTCGTATATACTTCTAGTTTTCCGAAAACGCTTTGTAAGTCTTTCAGTACTTGCTTTATTGTTGTTTCTAATCTCTTTTCTGGCACTTTTACGTATGTCTTTGAGGCTACGCTCAACCATGTGATTCTTGTATATTTATTGCAGTCACGTATGTCAACGTATTTTTGAATTGAGACTATTATTCCTATTAGCCAATCTTTTGGTGTTCTTCCTTTCGTCAGATTTATCATATTTCTATAAATGGTTTTTAATTTTGAATGTTATTTTATCGCGACATGGTGTTTTACTATTTTTTCATGCTTGAATTCCCGCTTTTTTTCCACGTGCACGCATGGCACCGTGTTCCTTTTCTACGGCATCTCTTTCTGTTGTGCTTAATATTCCTTCGAAATGCTCCTTCCATTTATTCCAGTATTTTAAAGATCGTAATTTTTACATTTCTTAAGTTTTATGGATTGTTTAAGCTTTTTTAACTTGTTTTTCTTTATTTTTGGAAATTGAATAAAAAGATAAAGTATTCTTTATAGTTTGAGTAAAAAAAAATAATACAGAAATTCCTGCAGTTTTAAATACGAAAACAATACATATTTATTTGGACTATAGATATCTCTGCCGGATTTAACAGCTCCAGATTTTTACTTGTCTGGTCGACTTAAAAATAATGTGTTACATAATCTGGAAGAACCCCTAGAAGCAATACGAAATGGAATTCAGCAAATTACCATAGATGAATTTGAAAGAGTTTTTTAAAACGTGAAAAGAAGAGTTTAAATAACGAGTGGCAATAACAGTTTCAACATATGATATGAATATTCAGTTATTATCAATTAAACTACATGTACAGCTCTTTAATTTTATTTAATTTAAAACTGTTGAATGTACATAAGCAAGTACGCAATTGTAAATTTGAATTTACTAGGTATTGTTTATTTTTTATAATTAATAAAAAGTAATAATAATTTCTAAATTTAATAATTACTTGTTCTATAGACTTTAGTAACGTTTTTAGTAATTTTTGTATTGCGAAATACCAATTCTGTATAATTGGTTGCCTATACTACCGTCTCAAACATTTTCGAACGCACTGTTCCGATACAGAGCGTGGCAGAAATTAAAGACAAAAGAGTCGGTTCTCTGTTTGTAAAGCTTGAAGCTTGGTCGTATTTTATTATTTCTTCTATTTTGAAACTGCGTCTTCAAGTGTTCAATTTCTAATCTTTGTGCCTTAACGACTATCTTAACTTGCTGTTTAATTTCTTACCGCTTCTCCGCCTTCATGTTGAATATTACTACCAGCAAGAAGTACTACAGCCGAGGAGGTTTGCGGAACAATGAAAATATCTAATACACAGAAACGAACGTTGCGGTAGTCTGAACGATTTAAAGATGGAAGTCGGAAAAAGAAACAATTATGGAAGAATTTTATAGGAAACAACGATATGAACATATTCCGAGAATATGAAGAGCAGTGAAATATTGTGAAGAAAGTCATAAAGAAAGCTCAAAAGGAAAGTTGACAAGACTTTGGTCTTAGTATGGAAGAAGACTACAAGTGTAATCAAAAACTAGTTTATAGAGTCTGAAAAACTTGAGAAAGGAGCAAAATAAGCAGACGCAATATGTTAGGATCAAGAACCAGGATTTAGTCACAAATAGCGAGAAAATAATCTGGTACGAGCATTTCAAGCAGGTGTTAGGGGGGTAGAAGGAGAAGAATCCACAGATTACGTGAAGGAGGTGAAGTCGTACACGTAAAAATAGAGTATGAAGAAGTGTTGCGCGTCTTGGCACAAGTTGAATATGGCAAAGCAGCTGGAGATGACGGGATAGGGGCAGAGCAGGGCCGGCTCAAAGGTGTTGCGAGTGGTGCGACCGCACCAGGCGCCCAGTTGGAAGGGGCGCCAAAATCCAGAAAATAGATCTCTACAAAGCCTCCTTAAGAATCATTTATTGGGGGCTGAATTTTTGTTAATTGCAAATATGCATGTTTTTTTTCTTTAAAGAATATAAAAAATTTCTGTTAAGTAAAATATTTTCGTTATTACTACCCTACCCAATAATTTATAAAAACAATGTATAAATTTATAAAGTAACGTTTGTAGGTGAAGGGGGGGGGGGGGTGCCGAACTAATACTTCGCACCACCTTAGAAATAGTGTAGAACCGGCCCTGGGGCAGAGATACTTAAAGCTTTAACAGAAGGCAGATCCAGACTGCTATACAAAGTGATTAGAGCTGCCTGGAAAAATAAAGAAATCCCTTCGGATTGGGAAGTAGCCATCTTTAAAGAAGGTGATCCCACCAGATGTGACTTTCGCTGCTGAGTCTTGCGAGTAAAATTGATGAAAGAATTTTGGGGGACCAAATTGAGGACAGAGTTGGAAGGAAAAATCTCGGACATCCAACACGTTTCGGAACGGGTGAAGGCACGCAAGGCCGAATTTTCTGTTTGTGAGAGCTAATAGAAAATCTCTCGATCATAACTCGAGTTGAATGTATGCTTTGTAAACTTGGAAAAAGCCTTCGACAGTGTATTTAGGGAAACGATATGGCGAGTCTTACTTGAAAGAAGAGTTAGCGCAGATTGATTAGAGGCAATTAAAGCAATTTAAAAAATCCAGAAATTTTGTAAGATCTAATAATAGTGAATTCAAGTAATTTGTGACTACTAAAGGCATGAGGCACGGTAGCATCCGGAGCACTCTTCTGTTTATTGTTGTACTTGACCGTTTAGCACAGGAGGTGGGGAAGGAAATGCGGGGAGCAAAAGTAGGAGGAAACTGGAGACGGTGGTGATTCCAGAATTGCTGTGCGCGGATGGCATGGCCATACTGGCGGAAAGTGAAAGTCATGTACAAAAATTGTCAAATGTCTGGAACGATGTACTATCGAGAAATGACTTGAATATAAACAAAACTAAAGCGGAAGCTATGATGCTGCTTAAAGAGGAAAAAACTCGTAGAACAGAGTTGGGGGGGGGGGTCCTCTAACAAGTGGACACATTTATATATTTAGGGAATTTTTATTGATCAAATGGGAGATTTAAAATGCGAAATAAATAGTAGAATAAGCAGCGCGTCAAAGGCTTACTACGCGATGGGAATAAAACAAATTTCTAAGGAGACAAAGATGCGAATTTTTAAAAGTGTAGTAGTTCCAATCCTTATATGTGGAAGTGAATCGTGGGTCCTTACTGAGCGGTTAAAATCGAAAATTCTGGCATGTGAGATGAGACAGGATGAAGAAAAAGAAGTTAGAGATAGGTTGGGATCTATACCGGTGCTGGAGATACTAATTGAATGTAATCAACTGAGGTGGTGCGGATATTTAGTGCGCATGGCAGACAATAGAATAGTTAAAAAAGTGTGGGAGATGGGTGTATACGGTAAAAGCAGTAGCGGTAGACCTAAGAGGACATGAAATGACAATGTAGTAAATACCAATAGCAATTGCAAACAAAGGACTGAACTGGAGGACAATAAAAGAAATGACGAAAAATAGGAAGGATTAGAGAAGGCTTCACAAGGGGACTACCTGACGGAATTTCACATACCTCGACACCTGGTAAAGATATAAGAGGTGAAGACTAAGAAGAAGAAGAAGATGTGTATTGATTTTTGGTATTCAATGTTTTGAATATGGGTATTCGGTATATATGTTATGGACAAAGTGATTAATAGGGCATTATTCATAATGACTGGCCAATGTGATAAATCCGGACCAAGTGATTAATAGTCATTATTTATAATGACTGGGCAATGTGATCAATCTGGTCATTATTAATAATGACCGGTCAATGTGATAAATCCGGTCAGTATTAATAATGACCGGTCATTATTCATAATGACCGGGCATTATGCATATTGACCGGTCATTATTAATACTGACCGGATTTATCACATTGACCAGTCATTATGAATAATGACCAATTAATCACTTGGTCCATAACATATATACTGATTTTCGATATTTGATGTGTATTGATTTTCGATAGGCTATTGTTGAATATATCAATATTTCTGTTGCTTCATACCAAACCTATCGATATGCAATAAATATTGATTTTCTAGCCTAACCTTAATATTAAATATTTGTATTTTGAATGCGACAAAGCCAAATCTTTGAATCCTGATTTTAGATTGAAAATTCAGATTTGAGGTTCGAATTCTATACTTCAAACTTGAAGATTCCAGAGTGTTATATTGGTAATCTTCGCTTTACTAGTTTAGTATTGAGAAGGCCCTTGGGAACTACATTGTAGGTAATAATTTGCCAGTTTAACTATAAAAAGAAGAGACGATCTTTAAAATTTAGTTTTAATTTTTGCATAAGTCCTGGGCTTCAGATTCTAATACCAAAACTATTTTACCTCTAAATATCCCAATTTTAAATACACTTCACTCTTGATGTAATAGCCTTAACTTGATGGTAATAATAATTGATAATAGATTTAAAAAAATTAATTTCGTTAAATTCGAAATAAGTAATTTTTGTATCTACTTTTTACATATCAAAAGGGGGGAACCTTTAGTCTATCTTCAAAGAGTATATGTTTTGAGAAGTAAACTTGCACGCATGCACGCATCGAGCCCAAGAAATTGTTAAGCCATTTAAATAATTGGTCTTTTACGTAACAGATTAATTGAGGTAAAGAATGCTCTCAGCCTGTTTACCAATTCTAGGAAAGAAGGTTTTTAAATTATTTGAGGATGAAATAATACCACCTTTAAGCAACTGCTTGCAGAAATTAAATTAAGAAAACTAATAACGTGATGACGATTTACAAAAAGACAAATTGGAAGAAGTGACAAAACCCAACTAAATTGCTCCGGAACACATTACGAGCGTTATTTATTTCTTGATTAAATCTCGTCCCAATTTTATTATATTTTTTCAAGGATTGCAGTAAATTGCACAGTTAAGGACCACACCTGCTACAAGTTCAATATCTGCTGAATTCAACGGGAATATTAACGTTGTTCCAAAAATACCCAGTAGTTAAAATAAAAAAAATAGCCTGAAGGATGACATCAATTATTTAACAAGTTTTTCCTATTTTTAACCATTCAATAAACAGCATAGAAATTAGGGTTGTAATTTATGGCATATTTGGATTGCTGTTTGGTTGAATTTTTAATATGCGTTTAAACAAAGCAAACACCGATAAATTAAAAGTAAACACGATTTCAGCGCACTCATTTTTTGCGAAGCTTAATAAGAATAAGTGTGCTTGATGTGTAACTTTTTTGTTTAATTTTAAAGTATCTATTTCGCTTATAAATTTATATGTAGATGTGGTATGTCCAAGGATGTAAAATACGTCACAGTCCTTCATCTTACTTTAGGACAGCCAAAGCTTGAATGATTGATGTGCTCAATATGCTATGATCGGTTATAAGACATAAGAAACGTTAAGAAACTTTGTGAATTATGGACTTTAATTTTTTAAGTCTACTGAATTTCCAAAGCTTTACAGGCTTAGCGTACAAATTATAAGAACGTAGAATTGCCATACTTTTATTTAATTTTCATGGAAATAAAAATTAGATTAATTTAACAGGAATACAATAAACTTTTTGCCAAAATTATATTAAAATAAGCTAAAAACCTGAGGATGTAATTCAAGAAAGCTTCTTTCCGTAACCGTTATACAGTGCTTTTAGTTTAAGCTTGAATGAAAACTCTCATAAAAGTTGAATAAATGCATTTCCGTGTTACAACAGCTTTGAGGAAATGGAAACTAAAACGATTCTACACACAGCCACACAAACAACCAGCTGCGAATCCAATGAAATAGAATAAAGCTCAGGATTTAGGGCAATCAATAAGATTTAAGCTGGTTGATTTGACGTGATAAAATTCTGACTTAGCGCGTGTCTGTAAATAAATTTACCGAATTCCGTTGATGGAAAATCAATTATTTTATGAGGAATGTGTTTTTTTTGCCGTAGTCAGATGGAAATTATATAACAGGTTTGAAAGGTACAGCTTAAAATTATTAGTATTCCCAGGCTTTCCAAAAGTAAAAATCTGTCCATAACTGAGATTTGAACCTGTGTTCCTTTCAGTTCAAACCAGACATTTAATTCTCTCCCGGGTTCGAATCTTTACATTGGTGGAGATTTTTTCTCAGGCCTCTGGGATCGGTACTAGGCGTGGTGAGACCACTCACAGTTGGGTTCATTAATTGTGCTCTACTCGGAAGACTGGTCTATGAGATAGAGTAACAAGACCACTACACACGTAGTAATACACACATGACACAGCCGTCTGATTTGAAGTAATGCCTCAAGGCGGTTCCGAGCAGATTGGCTATACACGCATACAAGACACACACACAAAAAGAAAGACATTTAATTCTCAGGGTGCCTTCCCTTTTTTTTCAAAACCCCTTATATTTTTGACTAGGCAACCACTCGTGCTGCTTCCATAAGATTTATCTATACGTGTAATATGTGTTGCCTGTTCAGAGTCAGTAAGGGGCTGCGGGGTTAAATGGACATACTATATTATTTAACACAGAAAACATGTAGCTAAATCAAATTAAGCGAATAACATTAATTTATGAAGAAAGTAAAACTAAAAGTTTCGAAAAAATATATAAAATTTTGATTTAAGGAACCTTTACTCAGAAAGCCAAAAAGAAAATACGACCCTTGAATTGCGAAACCGAGTCATAAAAAGAAATATTCGTTTTAATGGCATTAAAACGGCCAGAAATTCCTTCGTTTACAAATTTTATTGTGATTGCGTATTGTCAAGATTATTTAAAATGTGGAGAACTTAAGTATCTGAACTGGCACTCTTCTTTGTGTTATTATTATTGTATTATTGTTATTGCAGTTTATGTTTGATTTATTTACCGAAGCTTTTCGTAAAAGTAAGTTGAATTCTTTATAAAAATCAGGTGTACTATTTCGTTGGAAAAAATATTGACAGTTTTTCGTTGACTTGCAAATGTAACAAACCAAGTACTTTTCATATTAGTTGAAGCTTAAATAAGTTATGTAGGGGTGAAATATAAATAAGTCACATAATACATTGTCACGAGCTATGTAAAGACTTGTTAAGGGCGTTTTCTTGACTGTCGATGAATATCAAACATGAAAGGTTGCGAGGAGAATGCAATTGAATGAAAAGCAAACACGGGGTATGAGCATTCGAGCAAAGAGACATACAAGTCCGAGGTTTTTTAGCACGCTATCAGATAAAGACGATCGATTTCAGTAAGCAGGCGGTGAAAATGTTTGCATTAATGTCGTTGAAAATGTTTCAGTAGTTCAGAACGACGTCTGTTTTTACGTATTTTCTCAGAAATTCTATCAAAAGAAAAATTGAAATGAAATATAGTAACCATTTGTATTTTACATTTTTATACACATTCCTTAAATAGGTATAAGTTTTTAGAAAAGAATTCAAAGGTTATAAAATCAAAGTTATCAGAAAAACAATACGTATAAGTTAATCTTTTAAAATTCAAGTTAGCAAAAGGAATAAACAAAATATTTAAAATCTGAGATCTACAACAAAACGTTGTGTCAAAGAGCTCTGCAAGGGCGGTTATTGAAACTTTAAAGGCTAGGGACACACGAGCGTAAATTTAACGTGCGTTGCGACGCACGTCATTTACAACGTACGTTGCTGCACTGAACACACGAACGTTAAAAAATTTGAAGAAACCTGCGTTTAATTAATCTTTATGCAATGGATGGCATCGAAGTTGTAGCCGTCTCTTATTTAGTGGTGCAATACTTAAAAAATAAAAGGAAGCACCAAAAGAGAAAGTGGTGAGTGCATCCTATAAATTGTGAAAGATATCTACATGGCCATTTTTACACTTTATAATACACATACACTACAAGCAAGACAATAATTCAACGTAATAACACTAACGGTCGTTAAAAAGGCACTCCTGTGATACGGGGATAAGTACAAAAATAGAACGCTGCAACGCACGCAGACAAGTCACAACGTGCGTCTAGCTTGATACGTCCGTCAATAAATTGAACGTGCGCTTCAACGTACGCTAAATGAGACGCGCGTTGATGTGTGACTAGTCGTATTTAAGGAATAATAATGCTTTAACGTCCGTCGCAACGTGCGTTTCGACGGACGTTAAATAAACGCTCGTGTGTCCCGAGCCTTAACGTAAACTTATATAAACGTATCAAAAATTACAAGAAAACTTGTTTGTAGGCTAAGTTGGACCGATGTACTCAACAAAAATAAAAATAAGTATAAAATCATTAAACCACTGGACACTATCAGTATCAGTCGATAGCGTATAACCATGGTATATGGTTCTACTGGATTACATTACACTATGTTTTATAATTTAATTGTAGATCTGTTATTCCTGCTTTTCTATTTGTACAAATAATTATTATAAAGAATGACAAAAACCATGGAAAATTTAGAGGAAATGATAATTACTGCTTGGTAAGTACTTAGAAGTTTGGTAGTTAAAATTTACATTCATAACCTAAATATTTATTCCAACAGCAGGCATGATGAAATATTCTATATTTCATTTGATGGAAATGTAACAGCAGATACAGAATATAGAGATTATCTCGGACAGGCTGCTGCAGCCGAAACAGAAAAACTCGTAAATAAAGATCAAGGTGGGAAAGAAATTAGTAATAAAGCAATAACAGTTGTAGCTGCAAAAAGTAATGTAAGAAGAAAAGTTAGAAATGAAGCAATATGGAAGTGTAATGATGTAATGAAAGAAAAAGAAAGCACCAAGCCGGCGAGGCTTATGTCAGTAAAAGAAAAAAAGAGGTACCTGCAAAATGTGTAATAAATAAAAAAGATTGTCTAAATAATTGCAAGTTTAAATGTAGTAAGCAAATCACCAATGATATGAGGAAGGAATTGTTTGCTTCTTATTACAAATTATCAACTCAAACTGAAAAACAAATGTATTTGTTACAAATAACAAAAAGAGTCGTTAAAAAACGTATAACAAAGAAAGACGATAATGCAACACCAAGTCGGCGCCAGTATTAATTTAATTATTACATTCATGTGGGGGGTGATTTGATCAGGATTTGCAAACAATTTTTCTTAGGCACTTTATCCATATCAGAAAAACCAGTTTATAATGCACATGCTGGCAAAGATACAAACGAAGTACCTAAAAGAGATGGAAGAGGTAAAAGTATTGTATCAAGTAGACGACTACCCAGCGAGATGCTTAATGATGTCACGACACACATAAACGTCAGTATCTTAAACCGAATTGAGTGTTCCAAAACTGTATGATTTGTACAAGATATGGTGTAATGAAAACGAAAAACAACCTGTAAAACTGTCAATGTACCGTCGTATTTTTGCCACTAATTTTAATTATGGTTTCCATATTCCCAAAACAGACCGATGTGACAAATGTGAAACATATAAAATCCAAAAATCAGAAAGAGGTATAACACACGACGAAGAAAACAATTATTACCAGTCACATGTAGCCGAGAAAAACGCAATGAGGCAAAAAGAAAGATAAAGATAGCGAAATTCCCATTTTAGTGTTCGACTTGGAAAATGTTATATGCCTATTTAACTACCACCAAAACAGTCTACTGCGCTATGTGGAGTGAAGTTATGCAGGGAAGAAGTGGAAATTGTTTGGCAAGTGCTTTCGCAAAAATTTTAAAGAGAGTTTTAAGCGATAATGTCATAGAAGATCTTGTAACATGGAGCGACTCATGTGTTGCACAAAATAGAAATTCATTTATTTCATTTGCTATGTTGGAAACTTTAAGAAAAAATAGTGATTTGAATTATTCTATAGCTGGACATGGAGCAGTCCAAGAAGTGGACTCTATCCACAGTAGAATAGAAAATTTTATGAAAAAGGCTGAATTTTTTTCACCGTTAGGGTTTGTAAAAAACTTGAAAGCAGTTAACAAGAAACATCCATATGTAATACTTCAAATGAAAGCAGAAGATTTTAAGAATTATGGGCAATGTGCTTCGCAGTTCAATTACAAAGTTGTACCATTTTCAAAAGTTTCTTCGTTAAAATTCACACAAGAATTCAATATTGTACGATACAAAACTTCCCACCGTGAAGAAAATTTTAAGTCTGCAAATATTATTCTACCAGAAGATACTCCTCGTACTGTTAGACAACGCATAGGTGGCAAAGTTCGAACACGTGGTGGTAAAACTAACTGCAACAGAGGTGATAGATCTGTACAAGTTACGCCAGCATTGAAAGTGATCCCACAGACACTTCCTGCGAATAAAGAAGTTTCTAAAGCAAAAATTGATGTTCTGAAAAAAATGATGGTATCTATGCCTGAAGTTGACAAAGTGTATTTTAAGACATTACTTCATAATGGATTAAATTCCTAAATAAGTTTTTTTTTATTTCTGCTATATTATTTTTATTCGTACACGTTCGTTATTCCAACTATTAATTGTGGTATTTTATAGAAATATTGTTGTTTGTTTTACAAAAAGGCTTTCATGGCCGATTTTCTTGTAAGATTATTTTTGGGTTTCGTTTCTTTACTAAGGTTTAAAAATTTAAATGATTACCTAATTTAACTTTTTTTGATATTTTCTATGTTAGTAAATAAAATATTCAGCAAATTTATTAAATTATTATTTAAACTGGTGGACATAATTTAAGAAGACAAAGGTCTATGTGACACATAGAACCTTATTCTACCAACAAAAATAATTGTTTACTTGTAATGTAAGGTGACAAAGTTCTAAGTGGTACTTAGAGCCTTGTTTTGTTACAAAAAAGCTTATAAAGTTTGGACGGAGTTCTATCTGCATTTTACCTGATTCCAGTTTACCCCGTTTCAAGTCAAATATGACGTAGATGGCATTACCATAATTATGAAAAAAAAATAAACAGAAACCTGTAATAAATTAGATCACTATATTAACAAATAGATGAAAACTGCAGCATTTCAAAACTTTGTAGATTATTTTCTCAGATCAGTTGGTGTGGCAGATGGAACCTTCTCAGTCCAAGGTGTCTATATACTGAATATTGTTCGCATAGAATACATCAAAATATTAACGAAAAAATTAAGAAGGAACGTTCAACAAAATACCTAAGTTACAAACATAATAATCGTCTTGCTATAGTTTCATGATAATGAAGTAAATGTTGTGAAATAAATTGTGCAAAATAACAACGGACGTTAATATGACGTGTTATATGGGGTCGCTAAACTATTCAGATTAGGAATTCTTAAAATGAAGGCATACAAATATATAAAATGCACCATGAACGATGACGTTCATCGAGCTGTGAAGTCCATAGGAGTCCTAAGTATTCGAGGCAGAGCCGATCTATGCAACTCGGTACATCAAAGTAGTCACGGCAGGGCCAAAATATGTTGCATGGCACTGCAGGTTAAATGCCCTTGTTCTGGAATATGTCGGTCAGCAAGCGCTGATCATGGTTAGTGTGGCCGTCGAAGAATCATATTCTTAAGAAGTCAGGTTCTTCGTTTTATTAGTGGCATTAATGTAAGATAAGTCTGTTTATATTGTTTTATTATGTTTGACTTTAATTTATAATACTTCCATTTTAGTATGTTATTTGTTTGAAGACTAATTGAATTATTTTAAGCATTTGTTTGTTCATTTTGCCTTTTTCTGTAAACCGTTTTGTAAACTTACTCAAATAGGTATGTGGGTGCGACACAGAGGATTACAATATAAAATTAAGATAACCTTTCCTTCCTTCCTTATAAAACCGCTCGCAGCAACCCCCCACGCGGTGTAGCTGGTTAAATATATTTACCACCACAATTGAAAAACATTAATTAACAATCCTTCAGAAACTACGAATGTGGACCTAAAATAGTGATTGAAATTGGTAACCCAATTCTTGATGCAGAACCACAGGGTGTAAATATTATTCGACATTTAGGATTCACCCTACATATAAATCATCCACTTTTAAAATAACAAATCTGGGATATCTCACATATTTATAGTGGTACATGCTGGCGGAGTTACCTTCAGGATATTTTTACAATTTTTGTATTCCGCAAGTGTATTTGAATTTATTTACGTTGTGCATGAAATCTTTATTGTCTGAAACCATCTGCATTTTTATTTTATTGCTGTAATGCTTTACTATTGAGTTGTTACAAAGATGTTGGTCCAAATTCTTATTGCAAATAACACCTTAGTAAACAAAAATTGATGCTATTTTGATTATTCGTCAATTTAATAAAAGGTTTGTGCAACCTAACCTGAGACTTGAAAAAGACAAAAATATAGGAAGGAGGTGTTTGTACGAACTTCTGATTTTGATAAAATTACTAGAAATCTAGTTATTGAAATAAAAAAAAGAATTGCTTTAAATTACCAAACAATCCTTTGGAATAATTGAATGTCAGGTAAAAGCAGTATTTCTAAAATTTTGCAGTACAATTTTGGTTTTTAAATTAATTTTTAATTATGCTACCCGCTTCTGAATTATGAGACGACGAGTAAATTCAGGCAATTTAATGTACACTTCCTTTTAAAAATATGAAAAATCCACCCAAAGCAAAATGCCAACTTTGTAATAAGAGCATTAAGAATATTAAGCAAACCAACCTTAACGAAAGAGCACAATTTAAAATTAAAAGAAAATAATTAACTTGGTTCAAATATTCCTTTATTCTTAAGCTTATTAAAATTTTAGTCTCTCTGGCTGTATGGCTTCTGCTTTCTAGAAAAATATATAAAAGGTTAGATTTATTCTAAGTAGCGTATTACGTTATTCGCTTTTCCTAAGACTTCTTTTATAGAAAATTTTAGAAAAATTAAAAAAATATTAGAATAAATGTCTCAATAAGATTATTTCTGTAAAAAGCTTTCTTCGGGAAAACGGATTAATTCAGTAAATATTTTTAATTTTACGAACTACAAGACTTGCTACAGAATATAAACAAACATTGTTTTGTGAAACGAGATAAGCATGAAATGAGATTTAAATGGCTAACTAATACAAAACTCTGGCTCAATATAACGATTACTTAATGCGAAAGAAATTGAATTTCTTAAAGCCTTCAGCGAAGTTTTAATTAATGCATTATTCTTTTCTTTTAAATAAATCCCTTTGTGGGTTACATTTCAAAGAAAAAATATTAAATTTGGCTTTGGTTTACAAAATGACGCCGCTTTATTTTATTTTTATTGTTAAATAATATATAATTAATGGATAAAAGCAAAATTCTAATGTCATCAACCACTAATCCTGATTGAAATAATTTCCAGCTTTATTGAAAGGAAAGATGGTGCAAACATTTGTTGATAAGTTCCAAAACTAATTAGTATTGCTGTTTTCAACTTACAAGCAGCATTTAAACAAATCAGGACTGCTTGAATCGAAGTATTTAAAACTAAGATTTAATTTAATTTCTTTAAGGTTGTTTTATTTCAACCAATAAATAAATTTTGCTTTAAACTAAGTGAATACGGCGCAAACGGCTCTTAATGATTAATCGATTCAGAGCTTTTTCCTGAACCAACTTTGGAATATGTTAAGCTTGTTTTACAGCGTATAATAAAATTGCCACAAAAATGAAAATAAATAGCAGCACATTAATGTAATGTACGAGGTACGTAAAATTAGCCAGAGTTTTCAATTTTGTAAGTATTAATAACTCAATAAAGCAACACCTTTATAGACTAATAATAAAAACGTTAGAGGTTTACAAAATTACCATCCAAGCACAACATAAAATTTCTACGTACAATGAAAATTCGGTTGCTCATACAGATTATTGCTTAAATATGGTAAACATTCAAAATGTAGATGGATTTAAACGAGCATTATGCGGTAAGTTCATATTGTTCGGCATTGAAATGAGTTGTAATTTATCTCCCGTTGAAGATAATAACTGGAAATTAATCACTGAACAATGCAGCAGCAATTTACAGCCACTTTAGTTTATTCTCCTTCTACCGTAAAATTACGATTTACTTATGTACTGAAATTAAAGGAATATTGTTTGTCGATATATTACTTACGGAAGTATTTAAATTTGATAAACGGAAATATTTCAAAAGACGTGTTAAAAGTAATACTTCGGAAAATGAGTTCAGTGAAAAATATGTTTGGTGAGGTTTCGAAACTGTTATTAATTTCTGAAGCTTTTGGTGAGGAAGTCACGTACTGGAATTGACTTAAATAATAGTTCATATTTTATGGGCTATACATTGAATAAATCAAGGATTTTTCCACATATTTCTGAAGGTAAAAAGTATATAGTGTGTTCATGACCTTTACAGGCTATAGCAGAAGACAGATTAGTCGGCGTGAATGTAACTGTTCTAGTTCAAATCAGTCTTGCCTGTAAAAATCAAACTGTATTAATTTTAATGGTTTATTTATAATAGTATGAATGCTGCTGATTTTATTAGAAAATTTGATTTATAAAAATTCAATTTTTTCATAAAAATTTGGACTTGCAGGTTACCAAGTAACCCTGTTGACTGTCATGGTCATTTAGCACTGCTATACTGTATTTTCTGACTAAAATCGAATGCAATGGCATGCATCTTGCCAGTTACCAGACCGAAAAACAATTAAATTAAATAGACAAGAGAAAAATTCAAGAGGAATTGAGCAGGACATATTACCCAGACGCAAAGGAAATTGGAGTGGAATTGTTACGAGATGGCGACCCTTGGGAATGAGAAGAAGCACTGGGAAGCCACAACAAAGATGGTATGATCATATAAAAATGACCACACAACACAAAATAGGGAAGAGTGAAAGAAAATGAGAGAAGCCTACAGGGAAATTTTCTTTTTAGTATACATACGAGTATACCCTATGTATACTTTTATAATAAACGCAAATAGGCAACCCACTATACACTATAAACGTTAAAAAATTAGCATGCTGTGGCAAAAATCATCAAATTAAGTTAATGACAAAAAATTAGTCTTTAACTGTTGCTGTTTTTATTTTCCCTTCTGTTTTGTATTGTTGATATTTTATGTTTTAGAATAATCGTTGAATTAAAATTATGTTGATATTCCACTAATTTTGATTTATTTTTTATTTACAAACATGAAACCTTTACGCACCACGTGACGTGACGTTTATAGTGTATAGTGGGTTGCCTATTTACGTTTATTATAAAAGTATACATAGGGCATATGTATACTAAAAAGAAAAATTCCCTGTATATCTATATGATAGAAAACAACGTTCTAAAAGTAAAATATGCAACCCTAATTACATACTACCTAGAGTAGTTTCTTTTTATAAAGCATAAGTCAAGCTGACCATTATTTTATTTTTTCTTAGAATAGTATCAACTTCACCAGCAAATCTGATAAAATGCTTAATTTACGAATGTTACATGAAATTGAATCGTCTGGTTATTTGATCTAATTTCATTATAAGGTTGTATTAGTGAATATATGGTAGGTACCTGGTAGATATTTCTGTACGATCCTGATGAAGGACAGATCTATTTCAGGGCTAGCGACTCTGCCTACCTGAGCTCTTGATTTTTCTAATATTTCTTGAGATTTTTACGGGTAGCAGGTAGTAGTGTTGCCGTCGAGACGAGAGACTCTCGTCTCTCGTCTCGTCTCGCCCTCTCTCGACGAGACGAGAGAGATATTTTCTCTCGAATGAAAGCTCGAGACGAGACGAGAGAAAGGCCCTCTCTCGTCGAGAAATTGTCGTCTCTCTCGATCTCTCTCGAGCAAAAAATGTTGGTTTTATAATTTTTATGATTTATTGTGAGTGTTTGCATTGACATATTAAACCGTTATTCATGTTTTTTGTATTGTTTTTTTTTTCAATTAAAAATATGCAAAAATTGTGATGTATTTTCTTTGAAAATAGGTATTTGCGGGAAGAGTAAAATTAGCATATACACCAGAAATTTATAAAATTGTAGTGTAATACGATACACCATTTTAAATTAATAGAGGTTATATAGGGTGGTTTTACATAGATGAAATATGTTTCTCTTATATTTTTCAGAAGCTTTTTAGATTTTCATTAATACCTGAACTATATCAAATGAAAAAAAAAACGATAAGACGGGTACATAAGTCTTTATGGCAATTTAAAGGAATTTTAAAAATATAAAAAGTCAATACATTAAAAAAAATGATATGAATGCGAAATCAGAGTATGGTGAAAAATGCAATCTTACCATTGTCTTTCTATAAAAAAAAAAAATAAAACGCCAATTTTAAACATTAATTTTTATTCTGAAGACAGAAAAAAAAATAGCAACATGTAACATAAAAATTTACGAATGAACTAAAAAATATAATATAGGTAGATAGGTAGATACAAAAAAGGGTTGATATCATGATGTATAAAAAGTAAGTTAAGTTGAAAAAAATCACATTTATTACCTACAATTAGTTAATACTTATACAGTGTTTCCCAAAAGTACCTAACGAATAAATTCTGTAAAATGGTTGAGAAACATTTTTCTGAAAAATTCAAGGACATGTCGATTTTTATTTTTAAATCGTCATTGAAAGATGTAATTCTCAACCCCCCACCCCTCAATTCCTAAGCGCTAGCAACCCCAACTTTAAAAATTCAAATAGCAACCTACTCCTTGTGATACCTCATTTAATAGAACTTTTTGTGCTAAATAGAATAAACAAAACTTTTTCAAAATCGGTTTATAAATAACTTAGATATTCAACAAAATGTATTTAAATAAAAGTGCCAATATTCGAGCAGGCGTTGATACGGCTCTAGCAATAAGGGGTAAAAACAATTGCAAATTGTTTGTAGTTAAATGTCAAATACAATTTATTGACATCATTAAAGTTTCGATTCTTTCGGCTTCAGTAAGTCTCATTTTTGCTATCTTATTTCTCAAATCGTTAAACAAGTAACACACACTGCACTACGTAATGTCAATAAATTATATTTGACATTTAACTACAAACAATTTGCAATTGTTTTTACCCCTTATTGCTAGAGCCGTATCAACGTCTGCTCGAATATTGGCACTTTTATTTAAATACATTTTGTTGAATATCTCAGTTATTTATCAACCGATTTTGAAAAAGTTTTATTTATTATATTTAGTACAAAAAATGCTATTAAATGAGGTATCACAAGGAGGTCTTTGCTGTTTAAATTTTTAAAGTTGTGGTTGCTAGCTCTTAGGGATTGAGGGGTGGGGGGTTGAAAATTACATCTTTAAATGATGCTTTAAAAATAAAAATCGACGTGTCCGAGCATTCTTCTTAATCATTTTCTCAATCATTTTATAGAATTTATCCGTTACTTTCGACAAACACTGTATATTAGGAACATTAGAAACTCAAAATAATCATTTATTAGCAAATATATTTTTATTAAGTCTACACGAATACCAAGAGTTTAAACATAACAATGTTCTCGCTGACTGCATCACGACGGTTCCTATGCTTTCTTATTTCGAGTCCTGCTTTTGAGAACAGTCTTTCAGCAGGAACACTGGTGGCAGGTATGGCCAGTATATCACTAGCCATTCCAGCAAGATTTGGAAATATTTCCTCTTGGTAACCCCACCATTTTAAAATATTGGTATCTCGATTAGCTCTTTCTCCGTCTATATACCTTTGATATTCGGTTCTTGCTACCTCTATATTGTTGATGATCGTTTTTTTATATAAGCCAGCCATAAATTCATTACTACTTGTTGATGATGAATCTTTGGTTTAAATCACGAGAGAAGCGAGACGAGACGAGAGAAGGGTGCTCTCGGACGAGAGAAGCGTCCTCTCGTCGAGACGAGAGAGCCATTTTATCTCGTCTGACGAGACGAGACGAGAGAAGGCCTTCTCTCGTCTCGTCTCGTCTCGCGGCAACACTAGCAGGTAGACACCCCTTTACGATCACGGCGGAGGATAGGACTACCCTGCCCACGCAAGCCTGCTCCCCCTCCCAGTACCAAGTACCGAGTGACAAGAAAGAACCATGTCCCCTACACACTACTAAACTCATACCCAACCTTACCCATCAGCCAATCCAACTGGCAAGCGTGGCGTTTCATTGTCAATTTTCCCTTAAACCTAAAAATGTGAAACCATGCCAAGTTCAAAAATAATATTGCACCCAGTGAGTAGGCAAAATAAGCCAGAATCTGAAAATGTAGCTACAGTCTATACCGCCGATTTTTTTTGGGTGGGGGGGGGGGAGTGGGCAAAAATTTAATACTTCACCGAACTATAACAACAAAAGTCAACAAGTTCAACATCGCAACTTACAACGTTAAACCATCGGAAGACAAAACCCTCAAATTAGAAGAAGCACTCGAAAACATAAACTGGGATGAGATGAGAAAAAGAGGAGGAACTTTTAAGATATTTATATCAGGACACCCAAATATTGGGCCTAAATATTAGTTTTCAAAACTAACTATTAATTCCCATTAATGTTTTGAAAATTGATGAAAAGAATTCAATAAATATCTGCAATTACTGTAATGAAAGTGAAGAAAAAGGAAATTAGAAAAGTTAAATTACTTAAATTTAGAAGTTTGAGAAAGTTAAATGAAAGGACTAATAACGAAACGATTTACTGTAAATGTCTAGATTACGAAGTTACAAAACAGTTAACGATATAAATTGATTAATAGATTCACTGTTAATAGAAACATAATTTTGTAAAACTTGGATAAAGTACAACAGAAAAATACCATTGAAGTAAATTTACAGAAAATAACATCGCAATTATAAAGCAATACCGTCAAGTGGGGTAACTTCGGACGAATTTCGAAGTTTTTGTAGGATACGATAAAATTGTGAGGATGAAAAAATCTCAAAAAAATAATTTATATTCTCTGTTATCTCTTCTCTATATATACACGTCAGAAAAAAAGTTTTGAACATAAAAGTATGTATTTTTTTTGTAATGAATAGTGTCCGAATTTTCCCACACAGGTGAGGTAATTTCGGACAACTATTAAAACGCGTGTAAAACGAAGTAAACACGTCTGTATGGTCAATTCGGATACTAAAAATATTAAAATAAAGGGGCATTTCAAACAAGTTTATTAACTAGAAAATACAAACTGTGTAACTTAAACCTATTTTTGTGAAAAATAAATGCAGGAAAACAACTCTAAATATGATGATATAGCTACCTACGTAATAGAATTTATTTTAAGACATATTTTCCATATCAACATTCTTAATTTTAAAGGAGTATCTATCCCTTCTCAAATCTTTGGGATATTCTAAAATTTCTATAACCTGATTTTTTAACACTATAGTTTTATCTTCAGTATCAGGATATACAAAATATATGCCACTTTTTTAATTCCCTCAATCAAAAATCTTTCTTCCTGATCACACAGAGCCTTGGGACGTCCTGGGTTGTTATTGTGTCTATTTCTAATTCTGTCGGAAATAGTCGATTTTGGTACGCCATATTTTTCTGCCGCCCCTCGTATACTCAGCATTCGATTTTTTACATCACGAACCGCTAAAGCAACTTTCTCTTCATTATAATATTTATATGGTCTTCCCCCCAAACTTCGTTTATAATTTCTCACCATATTTTTGTGTCCGAAGTTACCCTACAAACAAACGATTTTGTATCTAAAAATTTATAAAATTTTGATGAATCGAAATTCTGACCTCAACTTTAGGCAATATGCTGTTGATACCCCAACGTATACAAATAAATGCTTGTTTTAACATGTATTGTTCAGATTGAAGAGCTACACATGTTATAAATTATGATATCTAAGAAGTGACATTTTTTTAACTCACCTTATATTAAAAATCACACGTTCAAAACAATTGATTTTTACTTTGTTGTATAGTTTGAAGTACAGTGGCTATGCTTACAAATTCAAACATGTTCAGACCTCAACCATCAGATGGCAAAAATAATAATTTTATTTTACGCCCAGATGTCCGAATTTACCAATGCTGTCCGAAGTTACCCCACTTGACCGGTACTTAAAAAAAACACTCATCCTTAATGAATATACAGAGTATTACAGAATATTTTAAACAAAAGTTAAATGGAAAGATTAGTTGTTAAAAAATAATTTCGTATCACTCTCGGTAAAACAGTTTAGTTTTCTTTAAATAACGAAGTGCAGTTTTAGTTATCCTATGAGAGTTTTAGTCATCCTTGAAATGACAATGACCGAGTATCAGAAGAGTTTGTAATCAACTTTGGAGTAAGACAGGGAGCTGACTATCAACCGCCCTGTTTAATGTAGCGCTAGATGCAATAATTAAAGACTGTAAAATAAATGGAACAATAATTAATAAGTCTGAACAAATAGTGGCATATGTATGCTGAAGACCTAGCGGTAGTAGCGAGAAGTAGGAGAAGTCTAGAGAAAGTCATTAAGGAAATTGAAAAGAAAGCAAAACTAAGAGGATTGGTAATATACTAGGAAAAGCTAAATATATGGACATAAGCCGGGAAAAGAAACAAAACACAAACACGAATGCAAAAATAGGAAATTACGGGTTCGAAGAGGTTGAAAATTTTAAATATTTAGGAGTTATAATAATAATAAAAATGAAAGAATACAAGCGGGGCATAGAACATACTACAAATATAAAAGCATCATGAAAGACAGACAAATAAGTAGGGACACAAAAATGAGAGTCCGTAGAGTAGCGATTAGACCATATGAAGCAGAATCAACGAGTCTAACAAATATGGAGAATGAGAAATTAAGAATCTTTGAGAGAAAGGTCATAAGGAGAATATTTGGCTTAAAGAAAATTGCGGAAGGAGAATTCTGGAGGCTAACGAACTCGGAAATAAAAAATATTCTGAAAGTATAAGATACGTTAAAATAATAAAGGCTCGAAAAATGCGCTGGTATGGACACATAAAAGGAATAAGGAGCAGCAAGGAGTTGAAGAAGGTTACAATGTGGAGACAACTACTAGCAAAGGAAGACCAAAGAGTAGGCGGAAGGATCAGGAGATAAAAGATGTAACAGACCTAAGAATCCAAAAGTGGAGGGAGAAGATACAGGACCGGGATAGCAGGAGGAAAATAACAGAGGATGTAAAGATAAATAGCGAGTTACCATTTGGGCTAACGATTAACATTGGTAAAACAAAAATAATGACAAAAATAATGAGAAACACAATTAATACAATGTTTAATGGTCAACCTCTGGAACAGATGGAATACTATATATATTTATGACAGAAGATCGCCATAGATAAAGAGAACATGAGTGAAGAAATTTCTCGATGAATTCGCTAAATATCAGGAATTCCCAATGCGTTAAAAAGGAAATTGTACGACCAATGTATTCTCCCTGTCCCTACCTGTAAGACTGAGACATGGAGCCTTACGAAAGAACACGCGTAAAAAAATTTAATGGATCGGAAACGCAACAAATGGATCCCAGAATATGGATGTAATGGAGAGGATGGCTGAATTGAAATGGAGATGGATCGAGCACGTAGCCCGAAGTACTAACAATAGGTGGACTTTTGGAATGAAGACCAAGACTGGAGCACAGGAATGCAGGAAGACCAATCACGAGATGGAGAGATTATATAAAGAGAACTCAATGGATGAGAAAAACTAATGATAGATTGAAATGGCATGAAATGGGAGAAGCGTACATCCAGCAGTGGATTGAAATAGGCAGATCGTGATAGTTTTTTTTTTTTATGGATCTGTTAATTATTTTGACTTTGATATATTTCTCTTCTCATTTATCAAAAAATATTTCATTAGTTAAAAAAAAATTCTTACATTTTATCTTTATATGAAAAGGTTTACGAGGTATTTGGCTCATAATTTACCTCTAGTGAATATTTATTAGGGTTTGTTCAGAGTAAGATTATAAGGCCAACTGTACGCCCGACTCATCAAAATTTTGCGCATTAAATTTATTTCAGCCACTGGTGTAGCTGAAGGTGCTTGTGCCTTTGGCAATAATTTAAATTTGTATTATTGTTTTTATTAGCGACTGTTTTAATTGTGTTTTGAATTACTGATTTTGCAGTCTTTTTGTTTAAATTTGAACCCATTCGAGTTTGTAGCTTTCTCCAGCAGATCTGTTCTTTCAGCCTTTTTTATGATCCGGCATCAGATTATTCAGATTACGTACTGTTTTTGGGACATAAGGATCTGGCGCTCATTAAATTCAGTAAGTCTACTTTCACCACTCTCAGTAGCGTAGTTTGTTATTCCTAACAAGCTTGAAATATATTATTTAAAGAAGGTTTTATAAATGCGTTAAAAGGGAAGGTGGATTTAGTACACAAATTTAAATGATGCAAACATCTTTGGTGTGTTTAATTTTTTATGGTTAAATAACAATAACGTTTAATACGTATTACTCTCTTTCATGCATGGCAGTCCTTGTAGTGGAGGACGATAAACCCTTGAATAAGCTGTGCTTTGCATGCATTGTTTGTATTAAACATGCTACAAGTAAGCGTCAAGCTTAATTTGCATATTATCAAAATTATCCCAACGATCTGTTTGTGGGCTGTATCAGGCCATTGTATTGTAATGTAATTCAGGTTGAAATGTGTACAAACTAAACTAGGTTATGATAACCTAAATGCATTTTCCTACTCTCACTCAGCTAATCACCAAACATTCGTAGCTAATTAATAGCTTATATTGTTTAGACATTACCTAGATAAATACGTTTCTATAACGCTGAATTGGTTGAGTACGAAATATCAATACATTTACAATTTACGCGTTTTTCGGTAAAATACATGTTTTGGGTATTGTTTTAAACAACTGCTTAAAAGAACTTACGTTTAAGAAGATCAGTGTCACGATGAGGGATTGGATGGTTTTTACTTCAGAGATTGGCTTACCTGAAAGAAAGAGCGTGTAAGTAACATTTTGATCCAGATTTTTAAAAAGCACAAGTTTACAAGCTGTGATTTCTCCTTGCTCCTGGAAATCAAACTTATGAAAATTACTCCGGGTTTGGTCTTTCAGTGAAGGATTATGATCCTCTTGAAAAATGATATCATTAAAAAAATATTCGCATTTGGCTCTACATTTCCTAAATCTAATTACAAAAATGTCGGATGTTTCTACTTCGCTTCTGAAAGTTATTAATTCAAGGTGCTTTAAATTAAGATGCAGTGGTTAGTGCACAAAGTGGCGTAAGTCCTTCCAGCTTGTCTTATTTGCATATTGAGCGAGTGCAAGGTTGGATATATCTAGCAAAGACAAGGTCCCCTTTTACCTGTGGGGCTGTAAAACATGCACGAAGGGAATTAATTTTCATTCGTGGGGAAATCTTGGGGAAATCTATCATCCTGTTGAAAGAGCACAGGTTAAATGCCTTTAAAATTTACAGAATTGTAAACAAATACGTGTTTTCTTCTTTATTACAAAAAAAAACTTTAAAGGGTTGGATTTCTTTAGCTTAGTGGCGTTGATTATTTTGGTCGTTAATTTTCTAAATTTACTTTAACATAACAGGTCGGAATGTCAATCGTTCCAGACTTTTGTCCGCGACTAGATTCGAACCCGGGACTTCTCGATCGTGAAGCAGTTATTTACCTGCTGCGTCAAGGCCAATTTTTTAATATTTTTGTAAAATTAACTTCCAGATATTTAGAATGTAAACAACCGTAAGCACAAAGGTTATCAAGGGAACAGTTGGAAAGTAAGTTATTATGCGCTGGAATCCCCTAAAATAACTTCTAATAGTTTGTTAAGTCAAAGCCCAAAGTTATGAAAATCCACAAACAATTTGATTTAAGAATACTTTCATGTTTCAATTCATTTTATGTATTTTCCAGCAAAAATTAAATGATCAAAGGCATTGTTATCAACAAAATGTGACAACTTTCTGAAGTGTTTTTATTTAAACAAATTTAACATCAATGTAGGCGGTGGACGCGCAGTGTATGTCTGAGATTAATCAGAACTTTAGGATTTGTTACTTCAAGAAATAAAATATTATACAAGATCACAGACTTGTCTTTGTTTATTTTACTAATTTTACTAAGGTTATTAAGATTCAGAAATATCTAAAAATTTAATCCTGAATCCGGCAAAAATCGAATCGTTAAGATTCGAATCCTCGATTTAATATTACAAATTCGAACGTTTTATTGCAGATTCATCATTTAACTTTGCATGCCTCTTTCAAGATTCATAATCTTGGGTTCAGATGTAAAATTCAATCCTCGAATATCCAGTTTGGTTTCTTATTTTTGATATCAATTCTAGATTTATAATTTAAGCGAATACGTGGACAATTCAAACTTTAAGATTCAAATCCTCTATTCCATATAACAAATAGAAACCTTTGATTGTGAATCCTATTTTTTAAACCGCTTTCAAGATTTAAATCCTCGAGCCGAGGTATCACCTTTAAACTTCGAATTCTGAGCTTTAGTTTCCCATTTTCAATTTAAATTTTAGATTTAAATTTGATTGGATCCAGGAACAATCAAAAAATCTTTAAGATTTAAATCCCTGATTTCATATTACAAAATTGAAGTCTTTGATTGTGGATTCAACATTAGATTTTCCAAAACCCTTTCAAGATGGCCCATGTATCATATTCAATTCAATTCCGAGTTTGTTTCTCATTTTTGATTTCAATTTTAGATTTAAATTGGAGCGAATCCCGAACAACAAAGGTCTTTAAGATTCGAATACTCGATTTCATATCATAAATTCCAAGCTTTGATTCAATTCTTTAAACTGCTTTTAAGATTCAGATCCTTAGGTCAAGGTATTGTAACGTTTTTAAAACGGTTATTTAAACTTCGGTTCGTGATGTGAATTACTTATTAACAAATTTAAACAATGTAACGATTAATATGAAATAACAACTTAAACACTAAAAACACAACAATAATATTAAACCGAAATACTAACTAATTTATTTATACAGTTTATAGTTTATTTATGTTTACGAGCGTTCACTACGCGTTACGTATTCGCACTGGTAGGCTTGTTGTTGGTAGACTGGTCGTTTGCTCAGGGAACGAGCCTTTATACAAATGCGGGCTTCGAGTCCAGTAAGTAAGTGGTAACTCCAGAGACTTCTATCGGCGGATGACGCATCTCACACGTGCTCTCCCCGACTGCCGACGCGTCTCGTTACAGTATTAGTCTTCGAACAACTAATTTTGGTTCTGTTCCCCTATAGAGGCCCGCCACCCCGTATCTCCGGGGTGGAATGAAATAGCGATGATCCTCCTTCCTTTCCTTAAGAAAGCGAGCGAAATGTGGAGTTCTTTTGTCTCAACAATGACACGGTCCCAACCCGGAAGACGTTCTTTTAATACAATAATGATACTTACAGATATTGAAATTTACAATTTCAGGTTTGAAGTAGACTCAAATTATACATATATTTGAAGTTATACTTAGAAATATTGTATCAGTCCAAAACTGAGTTCGGTCATTTAATAAATTTCTTTGTCTTTTAAAGCTAACAAAATAAATAAAAACGTTCTTAATTTAACTGTCTTATTTATTATTGTTTCAGTCAGCTTCTTAACAACAGAGAATTTCGATATGCCTAGTGATTAGTGGCATACAGGGAGTGTAGTTTATGAAAATTGATTATTAATATAATAATTTATTCAGAGAGATAATTCTAACTCCAATCTAAAACATGTTTGTAAGTTTAAATTTCAAACCGGTAGCCAAATTCGAAATTTAAAATTACAGTTTGTATTCCTGATTCATATACAAAGTCTCAGATGTTCTAAGTTTGAATGCACATTTGAGATTTGAATCAAAATTTGAGCTTTGAATCCGAATATTGTTATTGATATTAATAAAAGAGTATTTTGATTAGTGATTAGCTGAGAAACTAGTTGGTGCAGTGGTAAGACCGCTGGGCTCCTAGCTAGAAGTCTTGGGTTCGTATCTTACGCACTGGTAAGTATTTTTACAAAGAATTCCTAGTTGCTCGAGATCGATACTTGAGCGAGTGAGGCCATTTAATCGTTTGGTTGCAATTAACGATTCTGTCTGCGGAGAGGTCGACTTCAGATAGCAACAAGACACATACACTATACATTTATAGATGATCCCAAACTCTACAGGAGGCAACGCGAAGCCACTACAGAGAACACATTTCCCTAGTATAAGGGGAATATAACAAAGTTCACGGCGCCAAACCATTTAAGAATGTGACTTTGATCCCCCCGCCAACGCCTTGAAAAGGAAATGGCACTAAAAAGTGAAAGTGATTAGCTGCGTATAGGCAGCGTAATTTGTAGAAAAACAATTTACTAAAATAATAAATTCTGACCGAAAATTCGAACTTGAGTCTAAAATATGATGTTCTAACTTTGAATCCGTATTTGAGATTTGAATACGAGATCCAAACAAATCTTTTGGGGTCTATAAATTTTGATTTTGATTATGCTATATTAAGAACTATGTATATAGAGTCGAAATAATAACATTTATTTAAAAGCTGGGGCTCCCACTATTGAATTTTAGACTATTTATGTAAACAGTCCTTTCTCGTTAAGGATACCTTTTATTGAAAGGGGGTCTGTATATCCTATTGATTTTAGATTAAACCCAATATTTTGATATGCAAATACTGGCAATAATTGTGTTTATCGATTGGCTATAAAACGGTTTTCCTTTTCGGTACCAAATCGTATACCGATGTTTTCTTTAAAGCAGATATTCCCGCATTGCTCTTTGAGGAACCAATTTCAGTCTTTTAATGATTTTAGCAGCATTTTTCAGGTCCACTGAGTTTACTTACTTTAAAGCACTGTTTCCACTGAACAAATTAAACTGTTTTTAGGTTTATACACTTGCATTCATAAAGTTTGGAATAAAGTCCATGAAATCGTCAATTTTCGGCAAAAATCCTTGAACAGGTCAATTTGGCTTTCAAAAATTTATTTTTCTATATTTTACTTAAGTTTAAATAAAGCACTCCATCCTTGAATAATGGCGTTATGTATTTTGTTTTTTAAATGACGAGCTAAATTTTTTTTTAAATTTAATGTGGTACAGGTTTGAATGCTCTTTTAAGTATTTAGTCTAATACTATTTCTAAAAGATTTTTAACTTTAATTTAATTTGTCGTCGTTTCGATTTGATCTAAAGCTGTTATGGCTGAAATGAATTCGAAGACTTCCATGGTCAACTTCAGTAATCAAAGAACGTTTTCCGGGATGGGACCGTGTCATTGTTGAGAAAGAAGAACTCAACGTTTCGCTACTTTCGTGACGCTGGTTATCTTCTATCAAACATATGGAAGTCTGTCGTCGCAACTGGCTCCGCCCCTTCACTCCTGACCAATCATCAACTTCGTCGGACACGCTTGACCAGTTACAACCGATATTAAGTCGATGTTTTCCTTCAGAAGGGTTTCACCTGTGGCTTGGTTCACAAGTTGAGTTACCGTACTCTTTTAGTGCCCCCCTTTTCCCTCCTGATGAAGCCTGCGAAACGTTGAGTTCTTCTTTCTCAACAATGACACGGTCCCAACTCGGAAAAGGTTTTTTGAATTAAACTGTATGGTTGCTAATTGTTTTCTCGAAATCTGTATTATCACTAAAACGCTACAGAAACAAGTCAACTGTGTAAGAGAAAATGTTTTTCCAAAAATTAATACTTAGCTTTTGTTGAATTTATTCCACATTTTATAACCGCAGTGTATAAACAAAAATACAAAAGCATTGACATATCATATTTTAAATTTAATCTTTTTTGGGCAAAATTTCCAGTATGGTAAACTACATCATTTATTAAACAAAAATAACGGAGTATGCTAAGCAAGCTAAGAATAATAATGTTAAAATTAATTAATGCTATGAGCGTTCCGTTTTAATAATAGTTTTTAATAATTTAAGTTTGAATTTACTGTTTTTAGAAAATAAAATTTAGGCAGTGTACGCGTTAAATTCCCTTTGATATTGAATAGTTATTAACATTTTTTATATAGCATATTGCTTCGTAATTTTTATTGATCAGAAACAGAACATTAGAAAAATAATATAAATAAATAAGTTGGGTTTTAAAGATTTTAAAAAGTTAGTGTTAGTTGAAGATTGGAAACAAAATATTAGAAAAAAAGCTTTAGTTGAAGTAACACATTAGTTCAAGATAATTTTCAATACTAAAATTTTGAAGAATAGAATTTGACTCTTAACCAGGAAAGATTTTCAAGGTGAGTCGAAGCTATTAAAAAATTTAGCTTTTTACGGTCCTTCGATTAAGCATTTTGAATCAGTCATAAACAAAAGTTTCATCATTAAAATCGAATTTAAAACTCTTTTCGGCGCGTTACTCTCTGGAAACCAACCAACCAACCAAAAATGAATTAATTAAATTAACTTTAAAAAGTAATACCGCTGACCAAACGGTTTAGGCTGAGGAGGTCATCCTCAGAAGTTAGAGTATCCACTTTTTTCGTATGTTTATCACGACTTCGAGGAGTCGATATTACAATACAACACCCTATTGGGATTCTACGAAGTCACTGAAATGCGTGAGACTGGGAAGTTGTGAAAATGGCCTTTATTGGATTTTTTTAAACAAATACCTACTGTCGTTACTATTTTTGACCTACAGCTGGAAGTTAAAAATGAATTATTGGACGCAATACAGTGTTAAACCTTCTCTGAAGTTTTCTTAGAAAACGTAACGTTAAAAACAGAAAGAAATCCCAGTTTTTCCTTCATAAAATTATTGTTTTGAATAAAATAAAAAATGTTCAATAAAAAGGGCTTTCTAGGGAGTTGCCTTCTTGTTTCGAACAAAATTCAACATACGTTCAACAAAAAGGTTTCAATAAATTTGAAATAATTTTTTGGTGAAACAGCCTGACTGTTCGGGAAGTTAAATATAGTCTAAGTAAGTTTTAAATGGCGGTTGAACGGGTTTTTGTTTCCTCGCCATATGCAGTTTCAGATTTAGTTACAACAAGATATAACGCATGGCAAATTTCACGAGTCAGAGCAGGACACGGATATGCGTTATATCTTGTTGTAACTAAGTCTGAAACTGCATATGGCGAGTAAACAAAAACCCGTTCAACCGCCATTTAAAACTTAATCGTTTTTGTAAAAAACTGCCTTTTAAATTTGCTTTTTTATCAACACTTTAGCTCCTCGTAACTACCACCGTTTAATCGTTTAAAAGTTAAAGCGAAAGTAAACGACCCACTAATGAAATAACGGCGAGGAATAAATTCAATCAGACAGTTTAAAACACAAAACAATTATTAAATTTGTCAATGCTGCGTACACGAAGGCTTCACGTGAAAACAAAATCTGCAATAACGAGGCTGTAAATGCCGTTATGTCCCCCTTGCTTACTGCGTCAGATTTTACATATACGGATTTTATGCCGTAACATAAGATTAATTTTCCCTTAAATGTTTTATTAGAGAGCATATATCATTTTCAGCATTCGAGGTTGTTATGCACATGTGGATCCAGCTCATTAAAATGACATAAATTACCTGCTACACAATTCCAAGTGCACATTTACTAGGAAGTAGGTACTATCTTTCCTACTGACGTTTTAGTTATTTCGAACTGGATATAGCTCGAAATGTAATTAAGCGGGATGCTTAATTGTGAGAATATCAGTTTGTAATTACTGAGGGTCCTTACTTTTGAATAAACTGTTTCCACTAAAACTGAAGCTCTTCGTAGTGATATTGTATATAGATTGCGTTCATAAAGTTTGGAATAAATTCGATTAAATATAGATTTCTGCAAAGTCCTTGAACAGATCAATTTTTATTTCCAAAAACACATATTCTTCTATAATTTACTTGGTGCTTCCAATAAGATCTCAAAACAAAACGCAATTCAAGGCCATGCTGGTGTGTTTCTTCGATCAGAAGGGAATGTCCATCATGAATTTATTGCACATGGACAAACTGTATCTACTCAAAAGATTAAGAGACTCCGTTCGGAAGAAAAGATCTGAGCTGTGGCCTGACAAGTGGATAATCCACCATAGCAATACGCCAAGCCATACTGTGCTCCTCGTGAGAGAGTTTCTGGATATAGCATTTATCACCTACACAATTAGACTATCCTGTATATTCAGAAGACTTAGCTCCCTGTGACTTCTAACTGTTTCCTAAATGACGAAGATTTTCCGACATCGACGATATTCAACGCATGTGACAAGGGAACTGAAGAGTTTTTCGGAAAAGGAGTTTCAGGCCGGCCTTCAGAAGTGGCAACACCGTTTAAATCAGTGCAAATATGCTCAGGGGAACTACTTCGAAGGCGATACTAACCACTAATGTACAGTTCTAAAAATAAATTGTACATTGCGGGAATTAAATTCAACCAAAGAAAATCGTTTTCCAAAACAAAATTTACCTGTTCAAAGATTCTTCACAAAAAGCAATACGATAATTAGATTTCATCGAGCAAAGCTTGTGAAGGCATTATAGGTATAATGCCAAGATATTGAATGTATTTAAAAAATATCCGACTTTCATATTTCTAAAATTATTTTCAAAATGCCAAATCTACAAGCGAACGTGACAAGATTCAATAAAAATATTGAAACGTGAACTTTCCTGTTTGTATTTATTATAAACTGCCCGGAGTAAAAGATCTCGGAAGTTTATTAGATATCGTATCTGAGTTCCAATACTAAATTGTGATTTTGTTTAACCTTTTAAATATTTCACATCACGATTTTCGTTCAGAATTTCCAGTTTTATTAAGAAAGTTTTAGATATTGCTGTAGAGAATGACTGAAAAGTACTTTTCAAGTTTCTGAAATTGCTTGTTTGATCGAAATGGGTTAGCAGTTATTCCTCGGATAAGAATTTTCAAAGTGAGAATTTTTATACTTCTGCATAACTTAGAGCTGGCTAAACTTTTTTTTTATATATTTCTTGCACTAAAGGAAATATGTAGAATTTTTTATGAGCGTCGCGAAAGTTCCAAGGGCAAGGAAATTGTTGGAAAATCGTTGACTTTGCTTAAAAATTTTTAGAAAACTTCTGGGTATTAAACTTCAAAAGTCTATTACAACAGCTTGGATGTTAAGGTTCCCAATAATAATAATAATAATAATTTATTAATCATGTTAAAACAAAGTTTACACTTGTCTATAATTAACAAACATTTAAAAAATAAAACAAGTTACATATATCACAATATTCACAAATTCGATGGGGTCTTAAATAGACATATTATTACAATTTAGATACTCGTTGATAGAATAAAAAGCATTAGTTATTAAAAATTTCTTTATAAGGGCTTTAAAGGTACTAAGAGGCTGTTTTCTAGCGTGAAAAGGTAGCCGATTAAAAAACCAAGGACCATAGTAATTCACGCTAAACCTACTACAATTCAGTCTAAGGTAATCAATCCTAATCTCGTTCGTATTTCTAGTAGGATAATCATGAATTTGTGATTGTGGAACATAGTTACAAGCTGATATTCTGCTTTACATAAATTAAACAATTATAAATATATAAACATGGAGACGTTAATAAATTAAGGTCTTTAAACCTGTTTCTAACATCCTGCCTATAACTAAAACCAGAGATTACACGTACTGCCCTTCGTTGTAATCGAAAAATACGCTTCACATGTGAAGAATGCCCCCAACACAATACAGTATAATTAATTTGAGAGCCAATAAGCTAATGATAAGCCAGCAAAGGCAATTTCCCGCCAACTTGACCATACAAAGTTCTAAGAACATACACATTTTTAGATATTTTGCTGCAAACATGCTCCACGTGAACGAATACAGTGGCAATTTTCCACAAATTGAAACTGCTCCCCATACCATTATTTTGGAGATGTTTTGGAAACGCTGAACTTATAATGCTGCTCTGGAAGCTTTTGCTAAAGATATAGCATATACTAGATCATTTTGGATGCTGTAAGAATCCTGTAATCCAAAGATCTTTTCGTCCGAAAACAATATTCTGTGTAGTGCCTGCCGCCTGCGAAGCTTATGTGTCAAGGATGGAAAATGGAAAAAATTGTTAAACTTTGAGGAGAATTGATTGAACTTAAAAAATAGTTTTAACGAAAAACTGAAGCTATAATAAAAATAAAACACTTTCCCTAACGATTTTTAACCGCATATTTCTAATCAATGTTAATAGTTACAAGTTGGCAAAAAATGTGTGTTTTAGGTCCGTTTGTTATTAGTTCCGACAATGTACTGAACGATTTTTACATTCAAATCATACCTTGGGACTACAAAAATCCGAATTTTTATCACTTGGGCCCAATAATGAAGGTCTTATCGCCAGGGCACTCAGTCCAGCTTTTATTCTTCCGTCCAAAATATTCCACAATATTTTATTAAAATAATAATTTTCTGTTTGATAGTACTTCAAGAAAATCTGTTTTTTTTTTAGAATAAATTAAATCCATGTTTTTGTTTACATAATAATTTTTTTGTCAGGTTTCTGATACTTTGTGACATATGTTCTATGTTAAATTGCAAAAATATAAGCAAAGGTTGCAGTTTAATTTATTCAAATCTGGTGTTTTAATATACATATTGTTCGTAAAGACTGAAGACGTCATTTCAGATGCTATTCCAGACTCAAAATCAAGCAAAAGGCCTAACTTTAGTGTTACGGGTTCGGAAATGTTTCGTTTTCAACTTCGACATGGAAAAGGTTTATATTGAAATAATTAAAAACAAAGATCGTTTGAATTTGTTTGGAAAGATTTAAAAACATTTAACTTCTAAAATCAATAAACGCAATGTTCAAACTTCACCGCCAAACAGAATATCCAGTACTCATAGAATGAATAATAGTTATTTATTATACAAGACGATAAAATTGTATGTTATCTTCGAGGGCGTATTTTAGCGTTGAGACGTCAGTCGAGACGCTAATTACGCTCGAGAAGATAATTAAATTTTATCGTCGTGAATAATACTCTATTTCTTTCTATAGCATTTATTTTTAAAGGAAAAAAATTATAAAATAAATTTTATTTGACATTGACGTTTAAAAAATTACAAATCGGGTCACGCTTTAAAATGTCATTAGTATGGGCGTTTCTAGGGTTATAAACAATAAATAAATTACTTTATCTACCCTTGCTGTTAAAGTATACTTTATCTACCCTTGCTGTTAAAGTGCTACTTTATCTACTCAAATTAATAGATAAAGTAGCACTTTAACAGCTGCTATAGAAAAAATTTAATATATTAATCAAAATTTTATTACTCGTAAAGAAAATGAAATGAGTATAACTGGTACAACCTACAAAATAGTTGGTGTTCTCACTTCATATTTAACTTTGATGTTATGTTTAATTGCCATGGCGATACTGTGTGTCTATTTTCTACACATAAAAGATAGCATCAAGCTACATCGGTTTATGTTTACTTTTAACGCGACTTTTATTTCTTACTTTAGAGAATAAAAACTACGTTAAATGACCTTGTAACTTACAAAACTATCTGTTGTTCTGTAAATATTGTTCTGTAAATATTGTTACATCTGCTTATGTACCTATGTAAATCAAAAATTAACTTACCAGAAACGTTTGCAAAAGTTACTTTCTTCATCGTTCAAATAAATCTCCGAACTTGGAATTATTTAATACTCGAACGAATAATTATTAATACCATAAGCAACGATAATTTGTCAGAGGATCACTTAAGACTCACTTAAGAACCATGCAATCAAACGGTTTTTAACGAAAAACTGAAGCTTAAATTAGTAAAAAACACTTTTCCAAACGCGCATATTTCAAATTAATATTAATACAAATTAGCAAAAATTGTAGGTTGTTAAACGTTTTAGGCCTGTTTGCTATTAGTTCCGGGAATTAACTGAACGATTTTTACTTAAAATCAAATCCTGAGACTACAAGAATGCGGATTTTAACACCTGGGCTCGATAATAAAGGCTTTATCGCCAGCGCACTCGATCCAGCTGGCTTTTATGTTTACTATCAGTACGCCAAAAATATTTTAGAATATCCTTTAGCTAAGTATTTATTATTTTTCATGAAAACGGTAATTTTACGCTTGAATTAAAATAAAAATACCAAAACCTGCAGATTTTTTAATAAAATAAATTAGATTCAGATTCTTGTTTCAATAATTTTGATGAACTGTGACTATTTTAAACATACATATGTATAATGTTAAATTATCAAAATATATACAAAGGAAGCAGTATAAGCAATCCGTAATTCAAACTTTATGTCTTCATAAAGCTGGGGACCTTGTTTTATAAACGATTTAGACTCAAGAAATAAAAAAAGAATTATAAACTAATCGTCTGTTTGGAAATATTTCATTTCCAAATTCAACATGGTAAAGGTCTACATATTTAAATAATTAAAAACAAAAATTTATTTGAAAAGATCTAACAACATTTAACCTCTAAAACCAATAAAACGTTTTTCAAAATTCACCACCAAAAATAGAACATTCAATGCTGATAATTGATAAACTAAATAAATATATTAGTCACAATCAGGCTTGTGTAATATTAAAACAAATATCGAATACATCGATATCGAAAAAGTATCGATGTCTCGAATCAATCAATATATGTATCTATTAAATTGCCTTATCGAATAAATCGATATATCAAATAAAGGAATGTATCGAATTATTCGATACGTCAAATGAATCCATATATGGTTAATGATTCAGTACGCGAAATAAATTGCTGTGTTGATTAGCCAAATACTTCACATATCAATAATAGACCCTTATACATACTTCAATCTGATTACCTATTTCATTTCTTCCTTTTGCAGCTTGAAAGAAAGAGTTCAAAACTTAGTTTTATATTTATATGATTTATTATTTTTCAGACTTTTAAGTACATTTTTTTGGAATTTGTGATTAAATGTTTTTCAATTATAAAAGTTTAAAGAATAACAAAATGTTTTGCA
Source organism: Melanotus villosus (assembly GCA_963082815.1). Lineage (NCBI taxonomy): Eukaryota > Metazoa > Arthropoda > Insecta > Coleoptera > Elateridae > Melanotus > Melanotus villosus. The sequence goes on from OY720425.1 coordinate 45,312,079, forward strand.
TAAGTACTACAATTTTGCATTGTTTAACAACATTTTCAAAGTAAATTAGAAGCAAACCTAAAATAAGCAATAAATGGTTGAAATAAATGAGCGTGTGAAACCGTTAACTAAGTAAAAAATATTAAATGATGGGAAAACAAATGCACTCGTTGGTATTACACAACGGCCATGTAAACATTTTTTTTATTAAAATAGGCAATCAAATACTTCGCATGTCGATAATAAATTCTCTTAGATTCTTTAATTTGATAGTTACCTTACGAAATACCTAAGGATTTTATAGAATTATTTCATAAATAAACAAATCTCAAAATATCTATTAAATCGAGAAAATATATTTTGGATGTAGTGTTTAATAGGGAGATACCCCTGTAATTATCACAATTTGTTCTCTCCTCCTTCTTAAAGATTTGCTACCTTTCAGCTGGCAGGTATTGTCTTCTTCCCCCAACACATATTTATTAATTCTAGAAATCTATTTTTGGTGTTAATATCGGCATATTTCACTAATTCAGTATTTATGCTATCTTGTCCAGTTGCTTTCCTGTTTTTTATTTTTATTAGGGCTCCTTCTAATTCTTCTAGTTCTATTGGGTCAAGACTTTTATCTTCTATCTATTCTATATTATTATCGTCGCTTTCTTCGATTCTATTTGGGGTTTTCTTGTGTACAGTTTTTTTAGTATTTTAGCCATTCTTCGTTATTTATGAAGTTCATGTTTGCGATGTTCTTCTCAGTTTTGTTTAGGTGTCTTACTTTATATGCGATTTCTTGCCTGTCGTGGATATCGTAGTTTCCACACTTGATATGAATCTGTTCCAACTATTTTCATGTATTTTCTTGCATAGTCGTTTTACTTCTGCAGCTAGATTTTTATACACTCCTCCATTTTCCTCAGTATTAAGTTGTATCGATTTTGTATAGAGTTTTTCTATTAATTTACTAATTTTTTTTCCCAACATTCCCAGGATTTTATGTTTTGACCCTTTTTCTGTTATCCAAGGGATTCTGAAGCAGTTTTTATTATTATTGTTCTTAGGTTTTCTCATTCCTGTATTATGTTTCACTAAACGTTGTTGATACAGAGTCTTTTTTAAGCAGGTGGACTTTTAGATGTTGTGATTCTTTGGTGGGTGGTAATAGATAAGTAGCTATACCATTTTAAGAAGCGCGTTAAAGAGCAAAGAAGAAAAGGAGAAAGACGAACGGAATTCTTCTGAATAGTCACCAAAATAAAATCTCCTACAATAATTAACAAGTCAGTGATGTGTATACAAAATTATAATGTTTAGACATTTACTATGGAAGCAAAGGTATTAACAAAAGTTACCAGACTTCTCTAAGCTAAATCTGCTACGAGATTGTATAATATTGACTCATAAAAAAAAAAGAAAATAAGTTGTTATTTTAAGTGTTTTAAATATTTCTAATTTTAATTACAAGGAGTCTTCTAAGAAATACCTTTAGCCTGCATGTTTTCTTGAAAATAGAATTTTTTTCCATTTACATGAATTTCACAAGAGGATTATCAAAATACTAAATACAAAAAAATATCACCTCCCCAAGGGAAAGAATTCTTACAAATAATGTAATCACTAAAATTTCATAAATGTACCTCCTGCTACGTTTGCGAATAAAAATTATGTGATATTGGAATGAGCTTTATCCAGCCCTTTTATTACCAGAAAGAAAACGGATAAAAGTGAGAATAAGTTTGCTTTTTCAAAACCATCAGGACAGGATTTTGTGGTAGAACATAAAAGAAAATTCAATAAACACAACAATGGAATTTTTCAACGTAATTTTGTAACACACATCGAGCCAGCAGCCCGTCAAATATGAGCGTGTTATAAATGATAATAGACCAACCGGTGAAGTTGAGCTGAGCCGTATCGACATAAATTGACAGTAATATAGCTCGGGCACACTGGCAGAATGTGCATCATGGATTCAGAATGGAATTTGTATGCCTGAAAAACGGCAAAAGTACTGTTAACTAGCATTTTGCAATTCATCTATTCTGCAAACCCATTTCAACAAGTAAGTTTTTTTGTTTTAGAGTAGTTACATGAAAATGTTTGTTCATTATTTAGGTTTTTAATACAGAGCCATGTAATTAAACTTAATAATTTGCTAATTTATGAAAGAATATTTCCAGGAATGAGCAAGGAAACGGGTTCTCCCACTTTTCTCCTTTTGACACCATTCCTCTCCCGCTCTATTTCAGATTTTCATTAAAACTAAAACTTTCATTCCTTACAGTCGATGCTTTAGTAGGAGTTTTTTAAGTTAAAACTTAGTTTAAGCTTGCTTAAACTTAGCTTAAGTCCTCTTTTCCCACTCTAAGTGTGACTCGGCTTCATTTCTAAAGTAAGCCTACTTAAGCTAAGCTTGAACTTTTCTATTTTTTTTGCAATTAAAAAAATTAAGGTCCAATGAAGTTATTTCGCTTACATAATATGTTTTAGAACTTACACAAATTTTCTCTAAATTAAGCAAATTTAATGCCACCATTTATCCTTGAGGATGTATGTGGAATATTTCTAACCTAATTTTCATACATTTCCAAATGTAAACCCTGCAAGAGACAAATCAAATTATTCGGTTATTCAGAAGTGTAACTCCCAGTTGTATTTATTTACATTTTAATAAACGCCGAAATGTGTCGCTACCTAATTTCAGAATTAGTTTGATAAATTCAAAGCACGACTCAAAGTCATCACGGTTACAGCTTCAATTTAAATACTTTGGCGATAATCAAAGTTGAATTAAATCGGGCTGCTTAAGCTTCTGCTAAAATTCCATAACAAATGAGAAGAATTCCTTTACTGCTTTACTACAAAAGAATACCAAAAAGGTAAAAATTCTAAAACTCTAATAAGTCAAAGCTTTAAAATTATTCGTGAAGATAAAGCATTCCTTTAAGCTTTAAGAAAAAGGAGTAAATCCCCTTTGTTACTTTTAATGTGATAACTGATAAAAGATACAAGCAAATCTAATTTAGAATTGTGGAGATTATAGATAAGCTTTACTGTGGATTTACCTTAATCCTAAATTGCTGGTACAGAAACGTGGACAAGTTATTTCTAGAAAGAATTGCATTTGCATATTTAGAACTTGTTCGTAAAGTTGGAACTTGATACAGGTTTATTGTTTGAATGTTAAATTAGAGTTTACGAGAAAAGGTTTTCAAGAAAACCGAGTTTACAAGAATACGATACAAAGGAATACCAGCATTTGGATTAGAATTTAGATGGCACTTTAAAGCGCCGTTAAAATTAATTTGTTGAAATGTTTTGCTGTTAACAGGTTTATTTCTTTGAACGTTGTAAAGTATGGCGTTTATTTGAGGGGAAGGCCTGCAGCAAGTAAGACTGTCATGGTTATTGCAAGACGGCGAGCGAATCATTCTAAAATTTTACGTTTTAAAATATTGATGTAGTTTTAGAATTATTTTAAGGTGGAGGGGTTAATTTCAAGAGTATCAAGAGCACAATGAAAGCATAGTTAGAACTTTTAGTTCTAATTTCACATTAATTTTTAATTGCATGGAGTTGGGTTAAATTTTAATACTGTTTGAAGCACGTTGGTGTTCTAAGTTAAAATTTTATTAAAATGTAGTTTCAGTTTCACAACATTGTGCTAATATTCAATTTCCCAATATTTTTCTCGACAATTTTTGCTAATAAAAATGCTTTTATAGTAACTACTTATGTTAAAGTTAATGTCATCGGATGATGGTGAAACCTAATCTTAATGAGTTTTAGATTTTACTATGTTGCAGATACGACTTGTCGCTAGAGATTTCTTATCTTTGTTACCAAAAGTAACTAACCGGAAGTGATTTTATTAAATGTTGTTTGCGACTTACACAAGTCCGCGTTTTTTCAAAGTAAAGAAGAGAACTTAAACGTGGAAAAGATCAAAAAAATTATTTGATTTGTTTTATTTAGGGATCTAGGCCCACTAGTGTTATAGACATCAGAAGGTCGTCTCTATTCAGTTTTACAATTTTATCAGATTCGTGAGGTCTCTACCCCTGATTGGGAAAGGAAAACTCTAAAGCGGGGTAGGATACTTAACTTTAACTACAGGTTTTCTATCAATTTCTATTGATGTATTGGGAACATTTTCGTACTAAAACTCTGCACAAAAATTTATATTTTAGAACGCCTCAGGTTCACGGTGGTGGCAAAAGAATAACTTGAAGTTGTTCTTTGGACATGAAAAATGAAAGTCGGTATCTACGTTTCTGAAATTGTTCTGTTTATCATTGGAGATTTTAGCGCCAGGACAGGCTACAAGGGCAATAAAGACGTCTGATAAATCAGGCAAGTATGACAGAGAACAAACTCTTAACAATAATGAAGACTAACTTGTAAATGTTTATATAAAAAGCCAATTTTGATAATTCCTTTACCAACACAGGGAAATATACAAAATAACAATGGAAAGTAAAACACAGATGACCTAACCAAAGGAGCTGAACTAAAGACCAACCACACTAAAGTCTAAGTAAGTTTTAAATAGCGGTTGAACGGGTTTCTGTTTCCACGCCCTATGCAGTTTAAGATTTAGTTACAACAAGATATAACGCATGGCAAATTTCACGAGTCAGAGCGGGACACGGATATAAACCTTGTCTTTGCCAATGGACCAGAGCGTGGATGTGGGCGGTATTATGTATGAAAACTAATGATTGTAGTTAGTTTCCCGTAATAATAATTATCTGTATCTGTATACAAAAAATTTGTAAAAATCATTTTTATTGTACAAAGGATGAGTAAAAACGTTGGGTTTTATACATAACACTGTCCATATCCAACTGCATAGGGCGGGGAAACAAAAACCCGTTCAACCGCTATTTAAAACTTACTCAGACTTTATTAGTATTAACACAAAGTTTGAAATAATTGTACACAAAAAGAGAAAAAATTAAGAATCCACCAAAAAATGACCAAAACTGCAGAAGAAATAAGCGGAAGTAAAATAATAAATTCACGATTTAAGTGGCAGATTGAAAAGGTAAAATACAAACTAAAAGAAAATATAGTGGCATAGAGGGAGCACTTGAAAATGGAATAGATTAGACACGAGCGAAAGAAATGTAGCCATGGAGGTCATACAGGGAACGAAAATTGAAGCCTACGAGGCTTTTTGAAATGAAATAGTAAAGAAGAATAATATAAAATGGATAGTCTTTGGGAAGCTGCATATCATTCTTAAGAATAAAGAGATACCGATCAATCGGAAAAAGAAAGTTTACAATACATGTGTCCTGCCAGTTATAACCTACAGTCTGGAAACCATGACGTTTACAAAAACATCGGCAAACAAACTTAAAACATTACAAAGGGTAATAGAGAGATCATTGGTTGATGTATCATTAAGAAAAAAGATTAGAAACACAGAAATCAAGGAACAGATAAGAATAAGGAATATCATAGAGGAATTTGCAGCGATGAAATGGCGATGGGCAGGACATATCTGGCTACATGTCCTGCTGTTATAGGATTAAAGAATGGCGTCCGAGAAAAGCGATGTATGGGACGACCCCATAAAAGATGGGCGGTTGATATACGAACCACAGTAGGAATAACTTGGGTAAAAACTGTGTAAGACAGGGAGTGACGGAGAAAATTGGGAGAGACCTCAATGGAGCCTGGATAAAATTTATTTTAGTAAGCCCTCCTTTCAATATTAGCAGTATACAATATTAATTTTCATCTTAAATTGTAAAGTAAGAAGTTTCATTTTTTTAGATTTAAAATGAGTAAAATTAACTATTAAAGGAGACGATAAGAAAATAATAATCGCGAAAATTAATTCATGGGAAGAGAAAAAGGAGTCAAAAAAAAGAAAAACATACTAAGTGGTACAAAAATCTATATTGAAAACGATGTTACATATAAAGAAGGAAGAATCTAAGTCAAACTATACAAAATTATGCAAGAATAAAGAGAAAAAGAAAAAGAAACTAAATTGGGATTCACGACAATAGTAATAGATCTAGTCCAACAACTAATGATAGCAAGGCAAGGAACGGGCGGAATAACGATGATGAACATTGAACATGGCAAAAAATGAGACGAAGATTGTAAAAGAGACTTTGAGTAAGAACAAGAACCGGGAAAAAGAGAAGAAGAATATAAGGGGCATAGGGAAAACAGGTTCTTGGAATATAAAAAACATATAAGAGAAGGAAGAGGAGAAAATTCATGATAACAAGGACGATTCACTTATGCAAGAAGAATATAAAGAAGGAAGAAGGGACGAAAATAAGAAAGGAGAAGGAAACAAGAAATTGATAATAAAAATAGAAACATGGAACATAGAAAGTTTAAATGGGAAGGAGGATGAGCTAGCAAAGGAATTTATTCAAAACTGAAAATACTAGGCTTAACAGAAACAAAGAAAAAAGGTAAAGGCATAGAGAACATGAGTGATCATTTACTAATTTACAGTGGGGTGGAAACTACAAAATGGGCTAAAGAGGGTGTAGCATGGTTAATACAGAAAGAGTGGAGGATATTGAAGATAGAAGAATAAACGAATAGGAAAGAGTGCGAATGCGCAAAATGGAGGCTAAAGCGGATTTCTTCAACACATTACAAGAAACAATAGACAAATGTGGTAACGAGGTAAATTGTGGGAGATATAAATGCATGAGTAGAAAAAGAGGCAGCTCGATATGCATCCATACTTGGTGAGCACCGAGAGGAAGTGATTACGACGAATAGTAGAATACTATTAGAATAATATCAAACAGTAAATTTTGCATAAAGATAGACATAAATACACCAGACTATCAATAAGCAGAAACGAAAAATCAATTATAGATCGTGTAAAGCAAACGAAAAAATGAAAAGAATAAGTGACACGAGGATCAAGTGGAGCTTTGAAGTAGGCAGTCCATAAGAAAACTAAAAATGAAGAAGGGAGCAAGATATCACATGATAATACCAGAAATGATAAAGAATTTGGGTAATATAGGGAAACAATACTTCTGGAGCTGATGAAGAAAAGAGAGGAAGAACGAGATACGAAAGTTCTGAGAAGTACATAGCTCTAATATTGTGAAGTTCCAAAAATGGACATCTGAAAGGCTGTTAAAATTATAGGGGCATTGTACTATATTAACAGAGCGTTTACAAGCAGAAATAGAACCCTGCCCATAAAATGGATTTAAGCCAGGAAGAGAAACTACGGATGCGCTACATACAATAAAACAATTAATCGAAAAAACGATAGAAGGGAAGCAGACAAAATATATGTGCTTATAGATATCTTGAAAGATGATATTTGGAAGATTTAAAGTAATCGCAATGTCAACAAAAGGTTAATAAATAATATACGTAACATTGTACAAACAACAAACAACTACTTATGTACGAATGAAAAATCAAGTTTCAGAAAATTTTGTAACGTCATCTGGAGAGAGACAAGGAGGAATTTAAGTCCGTGTCTATTTTCTGCAGTGATGGATGAAATAATATAAGAATGTAACGCTAAAACAAAGAAGACAACTTGGGGTTACTATAATATGGAAACAGTTAATGTAAAGCAGTTGGCATTTGTGAATGATCTAGTCTTGCTAGCAAACAAGAAAGGAGATCTACAATATAATCTAGTACAATACAAGTATGGAATGAAGTGCTAAACAAATACCAACTGAAAATAAATATGGACAAAACAAAAATAATGGTAATATCAACAAATCATTAAAAGATCAAGATCAAGCTAGATCAGGTGACAATTAAACAAGTAGCACAGTTCATATATTATTTGAAGATTTTCTGCACGAAAATATCAACAAAACTGAAAGAAAGGATATAGAATATGAATAGACAGGGAAATATTACACCAATGAATTAATAAAAATTGCAAAATCAATTGTTTTGTGAAACACTCATACCCAAAAAAATTCGAAAATCTTAGTTTTATGAAAAATTATGGTTTGGAAAATATTAAAATACCCCCCAAAAAATCAAATTACGAAAATTTTGGAAAGAAAAATATAAAAATAATAAAATAGATTATACATAGGTAATTAGAGAACAAAGCTCACTTTTGGGATTTTTAAATTAATTTTATTTAGCTTTAAATATTCAAATAATGAGAAAACATTCCAGAACGGAATTCAGTAACCGTGTTTCGTTATAATCGCTGAATAGCTCGCCAGATTAAAACTGCAAATTGAATCTGAGCAAGATTTTAATTAAGAAATAGTGAAAATGCACTGTGAGCCAACAGATAGGCGATATCCAGCGTGAAGCTGTTAAACCAGGTTAATAAAATTTATTGCTAGTGTTATATCCACATTAACATGAATCTGACCTATGAACTAATTTAAACTAGAGTTAAGTTATGGCTTTGCTTTTTATTTTTGCAATGTTAATCTGACGAAGAGTAATTAAATCATGTTCAGGGGGTAACTCGAATTTCAAAGAGATTTAGAGCACATCCTTAAATTTTAACGTGAGAATAACAGCAAAGCAATTTGTTGAACGAATCGCGGGAGATATTTTTCAATTGTTTAAATTTCAGTTTGAAGCTTAGTTAGATTTAGTTCATCCAGATAACCTTCTCGCAAGTTGAAATTCTTCATAAAAATAACGATATTCTAACGATTAAAGCATAGCAAATGTCAGTAATTATTATACCAGGCGTAAAATAGGCTAGACATGTGGCGGATGGGTCATTATCATTATAATAATGTTGGATATTATTCTAATAAACATTTACTAGAACCATTTCGATACGAGGTTAAGCTAAAACATACTTTAAGACAGTTTAAATTTGGGCTTAAGTCAGCTCATGTTGATCTAAATCTGTACTCACTGGCTCTCCACACCAAGAATTAAGTTTAATTATTGCAATATTACATTGCGTTAGAAACCCAGCAACCTTATTTTAAACAAAAACGTTTGCAAGGTTATCTTTTTGTCTTTTTGAATAATGAGAGGATTTTACCTAAGAAGGAAAAGAAATCACTTACTTGAAAGAAAACCCACTGTATGAATAATCTACACTGCAGTATCGTAATCAACACAACGGCGATCTTAAATCAAGTAATAAATTGTACGAAATACGGGAGAAAACAGAATGGTGCAAAACGAAACAGAGGAACTAAATTATTTTGCAGCGGATTAAATGTGCAGGAAAACCGCAGGCTAGTTAGTTGTCAGCTTCTTGGGCGATTACGCTTTTGACCTTTAGTTAGGTAGAATTAAGTTTAAATTTGTCATAGTTTCGGTTTTAGATTTGGATGTACTGTAATTCTCTTTAATTGTTGAAAAAATATCCAGAATGGTTTTATAAGTTTGAAATGATTGGACACAAATGGCTGTGGTTTTGCACAAAGTGTGCTTAATATTTGTTATACATATATACATATATGTTACGGCTAAAAGCCGAAGCGCGCCTACAACTAGGTCTAGCCGGTTAGAGCTGGGTGCAGCCGGTCACAAGGTTAGGTTAGTGTTAAGTTAAGTTTGCTTAGTACTAGCCGGTTAGACCTAGTTGTAGCCACACTTCGGCTTCTAGCCGTAACATATATACGTGCTGTAAATCACATCTGCTTTGCTCAATCGGTTGTTTCAGTAATGCTTTTTGTTGGCGAAACTTGTAAAGATACGTATTTGAAGTTATAAAAAGTCTACGGCGCGGATTGTATGAGCCGTGCGCAAGTTTATGAGTTGTATAAGCAATAAACGCTTTGGAAACGGTCGTGAAGGTGTTGAGAGTGATTTGCGTTCTGGAAGACCTACAAGCATCAAAGGTGCACAAAATGTCGAAGTTGTGCGCGCAGTTGTGCGGAAAAATCGCCGAATTACTATTCGTGAGTTAGCCACAGATCTAAACATTGGTTATGGTTCGATTCAATCCATTCTTAAGGAGGATTTAGGTATGAAACGCGTCTCAGTTGAATTTGTAGCGAAACTTCTCACAGCTGAACAAAACATGCCTGTGTTTTAGCTGCTAGTGACTTGCCTGAATGTGTCAGAAATGATCTAAAACGATCATAACGACATAGACGCAGCAATGTTAGACAATGCTAACTGTCGTATGTGACATATTGCAATCGCCATATATCCACAATATGCATTCAAGATGTTGGTTTATTTTATTTTTGTTTTAGTGATGGATCCAAAAGTATTTTATAGTTCAAAAACGACTCTCAGACGATGAACGTACGTGCGTGTTATATTAGCCACTGATTCTGGCAATGAGGAAAATTGTCATACCTATGCTGATGATGAAACGGACGTTACCTATGCTGATGATGAGACGGACGTCATTGTTCCCGAAACCGATTTGGATAGTAGTACTGATAGTGAAGACAATATTCCTTTAAAGAATTCGTATAAGTGGAATCAGCAAATTACGCTGCGCCGGCGCGGAAGAATACTTAAAATTTCTGGGTTCTCTGGATTTACCGCCTAACTTTAAATGGTCCTGGAATTCTCCTATGGCCTTTTCAGATTTTTTTTGACCAATGAAATAAATGGTGGGCGATATTGTTTATCAATCTATTTCTTACTCAGCCGAAAAAAGACCTCAAAAGCCTATAGACCTTACTGAAAAGGAACTTGAGCAGTTTATTGGGACCTGTCATACATGTCAATTGTGCAACTACCGAACAAAATTACTGGAATGTAGATCGCTGTCACCGTTTAGTCTCAGATGTTATGTCATGCAATAGAAGGGAAGAAATAAAACGCTTCCTACATTTTTGTAAAAACAATGCTGTTCGTGTGGGCAATCCTGGTCATGACAAACTTTATAAAATACGACCTTTACTCACAACGTTACGAGAACAGTTACTCAAAGTTCCAAAGGAAGAGTATTTGACCGTAGATGAACAAATAATTCCAACTAAAGCCCGTTCAATTACCTATCAAACAATATAATCCAAATAACCGCATAAATGGGGTTATAAAGCATTTGTTCTAAGTGGTGTTAGTGAATTTTCATACGACTATGAAATTCTTGCAGGAGGATAGAGTAATACCGTGACAAATGGTTTTCCAGACTTAGAAATGAGTTCTAACGTAGTTATTCGGCTAACAGAAACAGTTCCAAGACATCTAAATTACAAAATATTTTTCAATAATTGGTTCAACAGTGTTTCTCTACAAGTGTATCTAACGAAAGAGGGTATGTTGCCACTTGGGACAGTTAGAATAAACAGAGTACCAAAATGTAATATGGCGAAAGAGTCTGAACTGAAGAAACATGGTCGTGGAGCAATGGTAGAAAAAGTAACCACAATAGACGGAACCAAAATATCTATCGTATCTTGTTATGATAACAAGGTAGTCAACATGATGTCTACATATGCTGGAAGCACTCTCACAACCGATGTCAAATGATTTTCTAAAAAAGAAAATACTCATGTTATGGTGCCATGTCCGAGAGCTGTCACAATTTATAATAAATATATGGGAGGAGGGGATCTTCTCGACTCCATGTTAGGGTATTACAGGATCAATATAAGGTCGAAAAAATGGCATATGCGAATACTTTTTCATTTGATAGACTTGATGGGAGTCATGGATACTTTGGAGAAGAAGTGATGTTCAAAATAATATTTTACCTTTGGTCGATTTCAAACTTGCTATAGCAGAGTGCTTGTGCAAACTCAATAAATCGGTATCTACTAGAAAAAGGGGTCGTCCCAGTGGAGTTCTGGATTCTGATTTCCAAAACAAATCGAGAAGGAGACCATTATCCGATTTTCCAATCCAGGAAGTACGCACGCACGGGTACAATCAACTTCCCTGCGGCGCAAAAAGCTTTGTCAAATGTGAAAAATGTAACGTCTTCCTTTGTTTGAACACAGACAGAAACTGCTTCTACAAGTTTCACACAGAGTAGATATTATTAGTTTTATTTGTTTATTTTCAAAGAATTGTTCTGATTTCTTTTTTACTAATAAAATACGGGTTTCTTTTTAAATGTTCTTTTACTACGCATTGTCCCATATTTGACACATAAACAATTTCTTTAATTTTGCAAAAACTATTAAAAGAATATTTTTTTTTACTATTTTTTACATGATTCTAAAGTTTCATTTTACTTAATCATGCAGTAAGGGGTTAACTGACTTAGTGACAATTAATGCTAAATTCTTATGATAAAAATGTCACATTCTCAATGGCTGTTTATATGGGCAGCGGAAAGATACTATAAGCACCATGAGAGTTATTCTTATTTATTCTGTCTCTCTACCTATTTTAGTCTTTGTACTGCAATCTTCCATGCCCGAGCAGTAAAGTTCCTTTGCTGCGTACATAACTATTTTACCACCATGGCATTTGTCTCCATAAGTGCACTTATGACCTCGAATGCTTAGGCAACTACATTAAAGAACAAAATAGTTGCACTTACGGTCCGCGGTACGTAAATCATTATTTAAAAAATCCAACTTTGATATTTCTGTAATTAGACTGAGTAGAGCGCGGATATTTAAGCACATTAACAGTTAAAATAAGCAGTATAAGTTTTAAAATAAGCACCAAAATAATGTAGAAATAAGCACAAATATGCATAAATAAGCATTTATAGGCTTAAAAAAATATTTTCAAGCCGAACGAATCTGTTGAAAACAACTACTGTTACTACAAAATAATTAAGTACTGTAAATATTTTTCACTTTTATTGTCCTATTTAAAAGAATTACATAGGTATTCATACTTACAAAAATAAACCAGTGAAATATATTTTTTTGTTACAATTACCACTCTAAACACGATCAAGTTTTAGAATATCTTAACCTAACCTCCATAAAATTAATTAGTTTTAATTAGCAAAATAATATAAGTTACTAACACCTTTTCTAAATTTTCTGGAGTGAAATTTCTAGCTTTTTCAAAAAAAATTAATTTATATGCGGAAAATGACCTTTCAAGGTCTACTTACTTATTTAAAAATTTAATCCTCTAGATTCCAAGTTATACTTCAGGGGGCTGAGTAATTCCAGAGTTATTCAGTAAACAACCTTCTTAACAAGAATTTATTCAATGATTTAAGGTACATAACTACTTTTGTTAATAATTTTTAGTTTCACAAGAAAATTAAACTTTCTCTTTCTAGATTTTGTTTGCTTAAAAATAAGCCCAAAAAGTTCCAGAAATAAGCATTAAAAAAGCAAAATAAGCAACAATAACCAGATACAAAAAAATAAGCATAAAAACTTTAAAATAAGCACAATAAGCATTTATAATTGTGGCTCAGTCGCTTTAAAATTGCACGAAATATGTGTCTTTCAATTATCATTAAGGAATATCAATCACAGACAAATAAGCATTTGCTTACAAATCCGCAGTCTAGTTATGAGCATTTGAAAATTCCAAACCCACAAACGATACGTGACAAAATTCTGTAAAAATATTGAAACGTCAACATTTGTGATATTTCAGTTTGTATTAAATATAAACTGCCTCGAGTGAAAGATCTTCGAGGTTTATAAAATATCGTTACTGACTTCCGGCTTTCAATACTGAATTAGGAATTTTCTAGACTTTTAAATGTTTCAGGGCACGATTTTCATTCAGTATTTCCAGATTCATTAGGAAAGTTTTAGATTTAGCTGCAGCGAGTGCTTGGAAGGCACTTCTCAAGTTCCTGAAATTGCTTATTTGAGCCAAATAGGTAGTCGTTTTATTTGGAATATTTTGAAATTAAGATTTCTTGTAATGCTAAATGAATTACAGCAGATTTTTCTTATAATATTTGTTTCTTCGAAAAGAAGGAAACTGTTTTGTGCTGGGGCCAGCACAAAGAAAATGTAGAAACCCATTTTGATTTTACTTAAGGATTTTTGGCAAATTTTTTTATTAAACCTAAGGTGATTAAAACACCTATTGAAGCTTATTGGAGTTAACAGCTTCAGTATTGGCTGCGTAAGGTCAAAGATTACATTTGTTAAAGCCAGATGTTCCGTGAGTTCACTGTACTAAATGCAAAGTTAGATGTTTGTTTTTATTTTGAAAAATATTGAGTAATCACCTGCCTTCTTTTCGTTTTATTTGAGTAGTAATTGGGCCTCAGGCAAAATGAGCTTTTAGCAATTTGTAATTGTAAAGGAAATGGCTATTGGAAGTACTACATTCGGGAAGCCTTTTAAATTAAGTTCCAACATGGGACATTTGCCCCCTGGATAATATAATCTAAGAGGAAGGTTGTTTAAATGTCACGTTACCTTTTCCATAAATCGCTAAATGTATCAGGAACATTTTGAAATACCTTGGTTTACATTTCAAAGGCATTTCATAAAAGCTGCTCAAAAATCGTGAAATAATAAAATGTTCTTTGAATGAATTTTCCTTCCCAGTTTACTAACAATAATGTAGCGTTTCAAAGAAAACTCAGTCTCCCTTTTTAAACGAATTAAGAGCTTTAAAAGTGAAATAGTTTTATAGTTATAAATTATGCCAAACAAATTATAAACTGGTGGGTGGTGGGGAAATATCAACGAAAAAAAAGTTATATCAGTTAACTTAAAACTACCGAGAACTTAATAACAGAGACTTATACTTATACTTAAATCCCATTCCTGTGCTTAGGATCTCTGTTTCAAAAAATGTATTACATTACCAAGGGAGTCCCAACTTTCTTGTACAAAGGAAAAGTTTACATATACAAAGTTTATAAAGCTGAATTGCTTCAGATGTAGAACTGTAAATCGTAATACAGTTTCAATTGTCCTCTTATTTTTACTGTTCTAAAAGTGGTTTATTGGAGTATGTTTTAAACCGAGGAGTGGAGTAGGGCACTTACTTTGTTGAAAAGTGCTGGAGTGAGCAATAAAATGCAATTGTAATAAAATCTAAAAGGGTATTCCACTAAATTACTTCTGCGAGGGATTCATTTATATCCACAACTATTCGGAACTTCACTTAAAATTTCAATATGTCCTTTGCTTTGGAATAAAGACCATGACCAAAAGGGGGTTGAAACGAATTAGCTTCATTTTAAATTTCGAATGGTTTGTAAATCAGGGATTTGGCGTATGTGAAGAAAGCTTCTGGTTTTTGCTGGATTCTTTCTAAATTTACATAAAATGTATTTAAATTGGGCCTATAATTTATTATTTATTGATCGCCATTCGTTAATTCACAAGAACATTTTTTAGTAAATGGAAAAAATTCTGACCCAAAGGCAACAAAAACTGTTTCATAAAACAGATTGCATATTTTGTCTTTTTTCGGAATTTCTGTTATGCTAAGAATTTAATATTTCATCCAAATAAAATGCACAGGTTTACATGTCATAAAAGTTTAAGATTCATTTTGAAACATGAAAGTAGCAGCCGATCATGCACTTCCTATAAAATAGAAGGAATTTATTCCCTTCAAGAGTTTTAAATTGCAATTTATACATTCATTTTATGCCTTTGAACTTTAAAAATCAATATCTGATTGTTTCAGCGTCGTGCTTATTCTTCGTTAGGGTAAAGCTCATTAAGCTTTTGTTCAAATATCGAAAGCGAAATCCCTTTGAAATTTGAAATTGAGACTGGTTATGTTACGCAATGATTAATGTTTTCTTGCGTACAAAAATCTAAAAATACAAACAAAACTGACCTTTCATCGAGTCTCCAACTGGAACGACTAATATCACTCCATGCACTCATACTTCGATTTCGTCTTGGTAGAAAAACCGACCTGCTGGCTCGACGTTCTTGAGTATCAGGGGGAAAGTTCACCCTAACTTTATGCAGTTGGGGCAAACGATCCGGGAGCATTTCATATGAATAAGGCAAGAAATGAGTGCCTCCCGTTCTTGAACTTCTTCTACTTCCTGCCATCTCGAGAAACTCAAGTATTATTCTGGTGTATCACACAAGTGGCACTATATAAAACTTCACTTTGTAGTTATCCCGGCTATTGCCTTGAGTTACAGACACACAATTTTCAGAAACACCATTTATATCACGTAAATGCACTTACATTTTCTTTGGTAGTTGTTACCGGTTAAACCAAATCCCTAAGCCAATCAGTGCTCTGAATTTTTGAGTTATAAAGCAACAGGTTATCAACATTAAATATTAAAACACCTGTACAACATCTAGTATGAAGGAAGGGAGACATTTCTTGTGGGAAATTTACAAAATAACACGCAGTATTCACATGGCAGATATTACATACATTTTTTATTATATTTCAGTAAGTTAAGTGAGAGTTCAGTACCCATAAACAAACCTTGTGTATTAGTTAAACTTAATCTCAACAGTGTAACATATTTATTACTACTGGGAATAATGCAATTAGCAGCTGTGCTAGTAAATAATGCGTTTATTACAGGATCTGTTATACGAAAGCGGTGCTATCTATAACTTTAAGGTACACTGAAAGATAAAAACAGTTACAACGTAAGCACAGAGTAAGGAGAAGAACAAGAACAGGAAGAATAAGAAGTACCAGAAGAAGGAGCAGATAAACAAGAAGGTCAAGAAGAAGCTATTATTTTAGAATATGAAAACAAAAAGAATGAGAGGCCAAAGTAGAAAGAAGAAGAACGAAAAGAAGCACAAGAGAAGGAAGAAAAAGAAGAAGAAGAATGAAAAGAAATGAAACCAACGAGAAAACGAACAAGAAGAAGAATAATAATAAGAAAACAATGCCAAAGAGTTAAAGAAGAGGTAAACAAAGAACAAAAAAATGAACGAACAACAATAAGCAGACGATAGAAACAAAGGAAAGCAAAGAAGAGGCTGTGTTAAAATATTGGAATAAAAGACGAGCTAGCTACTGAGGCACATGAGCGGTGAGATAGAGGTGCTAATAACTAATAACAAAAACTGTGCTGAAATATGAAAAGTGCAGTTTTATGGGAAAATGAAGAAGAACTAACTCAAAAACAATAACAGTAAAACAAAGTTCATTGGCAACAGAAATAAGAACAAGTAAAACATATAAATTAGCAATAAAGAGAAAAATGAACATAGAAAAACAAGTAAAAATGAAATAGTAGCGTAAAATTAGTAGCAATAAGGTTTATTGGCAGTAGAAAGAAGAACAAGTAACGTAGAAAAAGCTACAGTAAAGACAGTGAAAACAGATAGTTGGAGATGAATAACTACAGTTACATTCAGCGTACAGATTTAAGGCTAAATTATATAGATTTCATATGAATCAAAATAGAAAAAGGTTAGAATTAATATTTATTAAGAAAAAAGAAAGCTAATAAATCCTAAAACTGTAAAATTGCCAGATTTGTATATGCACATTGCACATATCTCAGAAACCAAAGAGAAAAAACGCCACGAAACAAATATAAATAAAAACAGGTGTTGGAAGCCAAGCACAACTTCTGCTTTATTAAATATGAAAACACTGCGGAGTTTTTCCTTTACATATTCAGTTCATAGCTGTCTTTTTGAATAAAAAGGTTCATATTCTGTCGTAAAAATTACATAAAAAACATACTTAAAATGATGATAAAATGGCATATTCTTAAAGAAGTGAAAAAGGTCAACAATTTCATCAATTATGCAAGGACTAATCTGCAAAAGTGCAATGAATTAATTACTTGAACAATAGAAGAGATATATGATTCAAGATCGTAGAAATAAATATAAGAGAAATTCCAGATTGCAGACCATATACAATGTGATTTTTTAAAAACTCAATTGCAGGAGGCCGTGTTCTGTCTTAATAACCTTAGAACTGTCTGTATTAAGTCAGAATACGGCCTGCTGCAATTGAGTTTTTTAAAAAATCACATTGTACGTATATATCAACTAATTTGCAATAAATAAAAGGGAATTAAAATAGACAAAAAGCAAGACAATGTCACTGTATTTAAATCTGGCGAAGGTTAAATTCAATAATAATACTTAAGAGGAAAACAAGACGTTAAATACTATTTCCCAAAATAATGCCTACTGAAAATTCAGAACACGCAACAAACAAAAAACGCAAGCAACTACAGCAGATATTTGTTATACAATAAGAAAGGTTTTACAAAACGTAAATATAATACACAAATCAAATTTATTTAAGCTTAAGTGGTGGTCTTTTAAATAAACTTGCCTGTTCTAAGATGGAAATTTTTAAAGACATTAATTATTATTTATTTATTTATTACAAGTGCATGAACAACAGGTCAATACAGTAAAACAGGAATGCTGAAGAAAAGATAATTTTATTTTTGTTGAAAGAAATACAAAATCATTCTTTTACTAAAAAAAAAGAAAAAAAGGTGTGTTAAGGTCATCTACCTACGTTAAGAAGTATATAAAGAAGATAACAACTATAGCGAAAAGGTGTGAAACTGATATTTCAAGCGTTGAAAAAGCTTGCAATATAAACCATTTCTCACAACTTCTTACAACTTATCGACTACTTTGATAAATTGAGTCTAAAACGGTAAGGCAGTAACGCGAGTGCGTGAACTGACAACTAAATAAATTATACAAGATAGAAAAGTTACTGTCAAAAATGTACATGTTATTATACTAAAAGCAGAAACAAAACAAAATTAGAAACATAACTTTGGATTACTAATATTAAAAAGAAGCATTACTCACTGTAAAGGATTTAATTATAGTTTATATTATTCATTGCTTGTAATGAGACAGAAACAAGTAACTTTTCCAGAGAAACTGTTTTTATTCGTTTTGCTCTTTGAATAAATGCCAAAACTTACTATTACAAAGACCTAATTAATAAATTAGATAATACTTATAAAGAGTATTGTTACACGATAGATACGCGCATAGCTCAAAAGTTTAGTAATGATTCTGTTGCATTGGACACTTACAAGCTAAATCATTTTTTGTAGATATCCCAACGATTATTGTTTATTTTATGTTTATTTACTAGATAAGATCTAGGCTTTTTGGTGCAATAGATCCCAACACGCATCGACCGCTATGATTATTAGCACTAGCCGCCTGGAATTTGGCGACCCCAAGGTGCTTCCACCTCTGTAAGGGATTTTTGTCACACCCAAGATCGAAAGATGGCAAAGCTTAGATTTTTTCGGCATAAAAACTCGCCTGGCCTCTACCGGAACGAACCTGAGACATTTCGTTTTACAAATCAACCTTGCTACACCCGGCCGGCTTCAATCATTATTACAAATAGTTTATCATCATCTGATTTAATTAATCCACCACTAAAACACCAAATTATTTGCTGTTTGGGTTTAATCTGAGAAAAGCCTTGGATGCAATTGAGTTCTGGTCACTATTTGCAGGATTAAATCTCGCGAGAATAGATTCTCGGTATAGGTACAACACCCGAAAGATATCTACAAAAACGCCACTATACCATTAAGGTCAACGACAGCGTAAGAACCGGAAAATACGTATTGAAAGGGGCGTCAGATATGAGGATACCAGCTCCCCCAAGTTTTTTACGCTCGTGTTAGAAGAAAGATTGTCATGGGAAAAAGGGGAATCAATATAGATGGTACTTATCTCAATCACCCGCAATTAGCAGATGATATAGTCATCAGTAGTGGAGTTGAAGAGGAATTGGAACAAAAGCTATCGGAGCTAGATGCAGCCTCGAAGACTATAGGACTCGAAATGAATCTCAACAAAACAAAAGACAATTCAATGTAAAAAACCACAATATAGTAAATGTCGACGAGTATGTATGTATATCTTGGCCATTTAACTAAACTAGGTAAGCGAAATCAAACTGCAGAAATTACAAGAAGGGTAAAACTACGTTGGACGGTCTTTGGAAATTTGAGTTGGGTTCTAAGAAATCAGGTGGTGCCAATTAGTTTAAGATCAAAAGTATGGAACAGTTACATTTGACGGTGATCACCTATGGCACCGAGACGATGGCACTTACGCTAAAAAGCTCCACAAAACTGGGAACAACACAACGTACCATGGAAAGAGTTATGCTCGGTATAAGCTTAAGAATCAGAACCAGAAATACAGAAATTAGACGACGCACAAGGGTCGCCGATGTTGTTCAAAGGATCGCGAGGTTGCATTGGAACTGGGTTGGACATGTTGCTCGCAAATCATCAAGTGAATGGGTGGGTCGCATTACGAGATGGCGACCAAGAACAACAAAAGGAAGCGTTGAGCAACTACAGAAAAGGTGGCTGGATGATGTCAAATAAATTGCTGAAAATACATGGAACTTAACAGCCCAGAATAGGACAATTTGGCAAACTCTAGGAGAGGCTGATATCCAAAGGTGGAAGAAAAAGGCTTAGAAGAGTAAGAAAAATCTACTAGCAAAGCTTCAATGGATATTTTAAAATTTATTACTGAGGAGCAGGGAAGATGATGTATATGGTTATTACTTTATATATTCTTCGAAAGGGCTTTGATTGTGTACCATATCATCTACTACCTTAGACAATCCTTCAACTTACTTAATTTCTTCGTAGTTATCAAATAAGAAACCAGTTTACTTTCTTTAATGATATAGTATCAGATTGTAGAGAGCTCAGTAGTGGCGCACTACATAGTTCGGTTTTCGGACCAACCTTATTATTATTATTCTTCTTCTTCTTCTTTAGCCATTTGTGATCCAAGATTGGACATAGGCCTCTCTCAGTTGATGCCAACGGCCCCTGTCTTATGCAGTTCGCTTCCAATGTAGTTCACTTATCCTTTTCAAAGCATCTCCCTAGAGCATTTGCGGTCGTCCTGGTTTTCTTTGTCCTAACCATGGCCTCCAGCTGTGTTCCATTTTTTGTCCTTCTGTCTTGCGTTGTACTCTACAAAACTCCATTACAATTTTGTGATGTGCTCATGTGCTTTGCAATGTCTTGTATTTTTGTTTTGATTCTGATCCATGTGTTTGGTTTCCTGTCTGTAGGCCTTATTCTTAACGTGCCTTTTTCCATGGACTCTGCGTCTTTATAATTTTGTCTAAATTAGATTTAGTAAGAGTCCATGTTTGACAGGCACATGTCAAAATAAACAGCACTGATTGAATACCTTACTTTTCAGATATTGGGCCATCTTATGACTTTTGAATATCCATTTTAATTTGCCAAATTCTGCCCATGCTAGGCGTGTTTTTCTAGCAATTCATTACCAATCCCATTTTTTCTGATGCTTCCGACAATTACCCAATCATGGTTTGCAAATCTTTAAATGTTGTGGTACATAGTACTTTATCATCTGCAAATCTAAGATGGGTTAATTTTCTTTCTTTGAAGTTTAGTCCAAATTCTGTGCAATCTAGAGATCTGAATACGTCTTCGATGGCAAGGGTAAATAGCTTTGGAGATATTTTATCGTCCTGACGGACACCTCTCTTAATCGATATGCTGTTGGTTTTTGGTCAAATTACCTTTAGCGGACATTTATCCTGCAGTTGTTCATTGCTTATTCTACCACCCACACTTCCACACTGTCGAAAGCATTTTCATAGTCTATAAAGCTGAAGAATAAGGGCAAGTGATATTCCTTCGGTTTTTTAACAGTGTTCTCATCGTAAGGAGGTGGTTCTTTCTTGAATCCAGCATGTTCGATAGGTTGGTTGGCATCCATCTTAGGTGTTAGTCGATTGTTGATAATCTTTATGAACAGCTTGTAGGCTTGAGATAGTAAGGAAATGGGTTGGTAGTTATTTATTTCATTTCTATTGCCGTTCTTATGTAAGACCACAATACCTTTATTCCAGTCCTTACGAATTTCCGTTTTGTGAAGGCACTCATTTAAGAGAATTCTGAGGGTGTCTATTATGATATCTTTCGCTTCCTTTAAAGCTTCTGCTATGATTTTAATATTTCCGTTTCATTGCCTTACCTAGGGCTGTCAAATATTCAGAGCGAAAGAACTATTGCCTTTGTTGAAGAAAGAATGTTACGAAGATAAATCGCAGAAATCGTAGGCGCTGCACAATGCAGTCACTGAAGCGTAATCACCGACCTACAAGACTGTTTTGTGTCTTAATTCGCTAGAAAAACACCAATCGTTTCTCATTCAGAGATTCGAAGGCAATTGTTAGATGCTGTAGGTGTTTGTATCTTAATTGAAGCAATCCAATTACTTGGCTGGAGGGCGTTAAGAGTTCCTGAATCGTCCAAGCAACATAAAATTCATCGGCCAAGTTGGTGTTTGGGACACAAATACTGTACAATTGAAGATTGGAGAAACGCCCTTTTCTCATAAGAATTGGTTTTAGATTAGATGACGGCCAAATTTCAGTTTTAAGAGATCGAGGGCTTCAATGTACCCGATGTACTTCAAAATTTAAACAAGGAAGTGTAATGGAGAAGCAATTGAGAGGAAAAGTTAATTTGCTTCTTTTACGGTCACAAGCACGTTGATTCAGTTCTAAAACTAGCAGCTAGACTATGGGGTGATGCAATGGCTTTAGTTTTATGCATAATAAGCCATATTCACTTATGATGCAATGCTGGAGGGGAAATCTGTCACTATTCTGGAATGGCCTACCTGTTTGCATGGTTAAAATAAAGCGTTCGACGGGATAATCTAAGAAAAATGAAAGAGCTTATCCAAATCATTCTAAAAGAATGGACCAACATACCCTAAGTAGAAGAAACCACTTAATTAAGAGTCCCGAATTGAAGCCTTTATTAGGGTTTTAGAGATGACAATCTTGATGAGTGAATTAAAAACATCTTGCATTTGATTTTGTTTTATAAAACATCAACGATTGTTTAAACTTTTTTTTAATTTGAGAAATTAAATGGCTTGTTATACATTGGATTTCACGTACTTTCCACTTCAGCACTTGGTAACATTGGAAATAGGGCGATTCTACACGAGTTCGATTACATGTATATCGAACACGAACTACTTTTGTATCTCGAGGTGTTTTGTGAGAAATTATAACTAAATTGGGCTGTAGAGCGGAGCGGATATTGGAAATAAACTTTTAAATTGCAGCTTGTCCTGTTTATTTATTGTCCGGAATCTTAACGCGTTTTGACTGCTAAGGTCAGTAGCACTTACTACTTGATTAGAATTTTGCGCCAACTAAAGGAACTTTCACTCCTGGAAAGGATTGTTATTGTGCATAGAATCTACGGTCTTACTTCGTAACCGAAAGAAGGCAAAGCGTTTTCGCATTAAAAATCTCACCTGACTTTGGTCGGAATCGAATCCGAGACTTTTGATTTACAAGACACCCTTGCACTTTCCTACACAACCGAGGCGGGCCCACGTCGTCCTTATATTTATTTACTTTTCTTTTAATTTACGCCAAAAAGTAAATTAATTTGTATTGCGAAGTACTCTGTACAATCATGAAACAAAAGGTATTATACATTTTCGAGATTTCTTTTACCAATTAAAGCCAAGCCAAAGTGGCTTTATATTTTATGAACTCTCTAGAAATATACTAAGTAATCTTTCCATATTCTAAATTTAAAACCGAAACCATAAATGTTCTATTGAAAAAAAATTTCGGCTCTATAAATGAATACATACCCTGTTGCAATTGGTGATGGTTGATATGTGATAACTGTCCCAAGTAGAACACTATCTCGGAATTGAATTGGCAGAATATTGGCTCAATATTCGAATATTGGGCCAACATTTACGATGTAGAAAACATATTGGAACAATATTGTTTTTACTATATAAATCACATGTCGCAAAATCTATAAAAAACCAATATAGGTCCAATATCTTTATTACAATATTGTATTGACTATATTGGCGAAATTTAGTTTTATCGGCATAGTATCGATATAGGCATTCCAATATTGAGTCAATAATGCATAAACATCGCTTTTACGTTATTGACTCTACGATATTGTTACTTGATTGGCAAATCTATATTGCCTCAACACCGTGTAATTTATATTGGGTAAATATAAGATTTAGCAATATTGGCCTAACATTATTGGTTCAGCCTAGGTTTATCGATGTAATATCGATATAGGTATTTCAATATCCAAAAAATAGTGCATAAGTATCGAATTTGCAATATCGACTTTACGATATTGTTACTTGATCGGCAAATCCATATTGTCCCAATATCGTGTAATTAATATTGAACAAATATAGGAATTAACAGTTTTGTCGGCGTAATATCGATATAGGCATTTCAATATCGAACCAATACTGTATACATATCGATTTTGTAATATCGACTTTACGATAATTTTACTTGATCGGTAAATCTATATTGCCTCAACACCGTGTAATTTATATTGAATACATATAAGATTTAACAATATTGGCTTTGCAGTTTTGATCCAATGTAGGTTTGTCGATGTAATATCGATATAAGCATTTCAATATCGAACCTATACTGCATAAATAGCGATTTCTTTTTATAGATACGAATCACCATTTTGTAAGTTATATTTAGTCATTATCAGCAAAGCCTCTAAGTGCTTGAAAAAATTGGGGAAATTTGGAAATTCACCTTTACCACAGAGCAGATATTGATTAATATCTGCTCTGTGTTAATATCTGCTCTGTGCCTTTACTTAGAAAGATGTTTACCTTTGATTTTTAATTTTTATGATACACGAAAGCAGCTTAGGACTAAGCTTGAGTTAACACAGTTCTTAAAAACTTATAAGTAAGATTAGTTGTGAGGTGAGTTCAGGTGTAGACTAATGTTCATTTTATATCAAAAAGCATCCATTTACAAAGGATTATTTGCCCGTATTTCATTTTCTTGAAACATGAAATTAGTCGAAGTACTGTCGTCTAAAAGTAACAAGAATCGGAAGGAAGTAGGATTTGTTATTTCTTTTTCAGGTAGACAGCTTTATAACAATCTTTGCAATGTAAACCTTTCCTTAAAGAGAGACACAGAGCGGCAAACAAAGAACTGTGAGACGCCGTAGAGACAGCATTTAAATACAAAGGAAACCACGAGGTACATGTAAAATTCCATGCCAAATAAATTTTATTTGCCTATGCTAGTTGCTACAAATACCTTAAATATAATGCACTTTTTTGTTTCTTTTAATTTGGGATTAATTAACTTGAGTTAATTTATGTTAGCGTAGGTAACCAATTATTATTTAATCACAGCTGTTGTAAATCTGACTAAAGAAAGATAAAAACGTATAGAAGTAGATATAAACAGTAAGCTAAATTACCTCTCAGTTAGTGTTTACATCTAACGAATTTTGCACACACAAATAGCCAGTGTCGGACTGGCCTCATTTGGCCCCGTAGGGAACAAATGTAATTTGGCCCCCAAGCCCGCCTCCTAAAAATTTCAATAATTCTCAGGATATAAAGAAATCATTAACCCACCTTAAAATATAAAAAAAAACAATAAAATAAATATTTTGTTTTGTTTATTTATCACTAAATAATAAAATTGAATATAAAAGTAAATATCGAAAGAAACTTTACTCTAAAATAAAAAACAAAAGAGTACAAAAATAAAAACAACACAAATACCGGGTGATCAACGGAATTTATAATTAGAGCAGGCTGTGATATTTACAATAAAGTTGGCAACACAAGCTTGCAGTTTGAAATTAAAAATTTTAAGTGTCAGAATTGTGACATTTATTTTTAAAAATGTTTGATATATTATTCAACATAAAAGTTTTCTCACAGACCCGCAAAGTTGCGCGCAGAGAAATGCCTGAGACCGGCAAATTCGTTAATATGGGATGGATGGCGCTACTAGGGCCGCTTTTACAGTTTCCAGCTTCTCGCAAATCGCTTGTTAGGCCACAGTAGCAGTAGATATAGTATTATGCGTGTATTATGTTAGGTTAGGTATACTAATAAAATGTTAAACTAGCTGGTGTCCGGAGGCCAGGAAATTATTTTTGAGTTTGTTAATAAAATATAATTTTTTAAATAATTAGTAAAAATAAAAAAGGCTTCAGTTTGCAATTTGGCCCCGTCTGCAATTTGGCCCCGTCGGCAATTGCCGACTTGCCGACCTGGCCAGTCCGACCCTGCAAATAGCTAATATTTAGCTAATTGCTGTTACCCCTAAAACGAATAAATTTAATTTATGAGAGGTTATTTTAATGTGAACTGCAATTTACAGATTTCTAACATGCTTTGATAAAATTGTACTTCATTATTAAAAAAATGACGTTATAAAAGAAAATTACTAACTAATATAATGTTAACGTCATACTAACGTTTCCTATTATTGTGAATTTTAATTTTTGTAGACGTAACATTCAAAAACTGTCTCCGATTACCCCACTTGGTCTAGACTCTTGCAAATAAAACATTTACTTGAAGTGTAACAAATAGAATTTGAATACCTGAAAATAAAAGAATTATTATTTTTGTTTATATAATTATAGCATCTTCTCTGCAATTCAAAGTGACAAATAATTAGTTTGTGTTTGTGATTTATTGGCATATCCTATTGTACAGTTGTACACTCTTCGTCCTGTTTAGAGGTAAGTGAAATTTTGTTACTAATGTTTATTGATTATTTCAAATTTTTTAAATTTCAACTATAATTTTATTACATAAGTAGGTACTTATTTAGTGATTTATTGCTATATACCGTGCTAATTGCTAAATAAATCATAATTTTTGGCCTAATATTTCCGTTTAAACTATATTAATGTAGTTAATTTTGTTCTTATTGTCTTTCATATTTTTGGTGACTTGAACCTTGAACCCCCTACTCTCCGGGGGGAATTAAATAACAATGATGTTCCTTTTTCCACTTTCTTGAAGGCCGACTTAGCTACAGTCACGCTGTTAAGTCCGTATTGCGCACCCTTCTGGTTACTTAACCACCACGTGTTATTTTTTTTTTGTGATCATAGTTATTTATTAAACACTTTGGATTAACGACCGATTTAACAGACAAATTAAAACAATAAAAACTTTAATACATAACGTGACGTTTCGATCTTGGTTTTAGATCCTTATCAAACTATAACAATAATTAAAAATTAGTCAAGAAGTAAAAAAACTAAAAAAGGAGTTGTAATAGTAAAAAATTTGAAAATTAAATAATTACCTGTGAGTTAGAAACAACCAAAAAGGTTATTGATAAATTTGTATTGTACCTGATAATGAAATTCACAATATAGTTGACATCTTCAATAGTTACCATCCTAATTTTAAGTTTACTTTTGAAATTGAAAATGAAAACTGTATTAGTTTTCTTGATGTTCTTCTCATCAGAGATCAAGATCATATCATTACTAATTGGTACCAGAAACCCACGTATTCTGGACGCATTTTACATTTTCTTTCTAACCACCCTATCTACCAAAAGAAAGCTATTGTTTATAACTTAATTGATAAAGCCATTTTACTTTCAGATAAACAATTTCACTCGCGTAATATTCAACTTGTTAGAGAAATTCTTATTGCTAATTATTACCCCTATGAATTTATTGATAAGCATATTAAAATTAGAGTAAATAAAATTAAATTTTCCAATGTTCCTCATGTCAACAATAACCCCTTTTTGAACAACAGTCAGATTATAATGTTGCCCTTTCAAGAACATATCTCTAATAAAATTAATAAAATCTTTAAAGATATAAATTTCACTATTGTCAATAAAATCTATAACAGGTTAGATATTTTTGTTAAAAAATTGGCGAAGAATCTTCGCTGGACTTTCCATACTTACACAATTGAAAAATGCATAACAAATATATCATAAGCGTGAGGATAAGCAAGGTCTCTGTCACCCATGAACGATTTCAGAGTTCCACATCAAAACTATTAAAACGTAGCATTAAATTATGTTTGTATTTTAATGACAAAAAAAAATAAAACAGTCTGTGCTAGAGGGCTTACTTTATTTTAGGTGTTTATGCCTAAAGTCAAGTAAATACATAATTAAAGACTTTGCAACGAAAAAGTCCCGACAAGTTATTTAATAATAATCCTATATAATATGTAATAATGCTTTTATAATAAATAATTTGTATTTTCAATATAAATGAGCAGAGTAAGATAATATTTTTTTGAAAAAGTGGGTAATATAAACAAAAAAATATATATTGTAGTCACGCAGATTCGAACCTCCAACCTTTCAAGCGTATGCGGGTGGAAGCTTGGTCTCTTACCTCTGGACCAACACCGACTTTCGTTAAAAGGGTGACTCCTGCCCTGATATTTATCTTCGGTCTTTGGAATGTGCCGTTTCCGAGAAATTTTTTTTTGAAATTTTGAAAATTTTTTTCAGCTAATTATAATCAGTAGAGGTAGGGGTACAATTTGGCGTTAGGTTTATAACAAGATGTTGAGGTGTTTTTGAGAAAAAAAATGTTAAAGTCCAAAACTTCAAATGGTCATAAAAGGCGTTAGGGAAAAATTTTGGGGATGCGATCAACGCTATTTGAAAGGCATCTTGATTTACTATCGACCCAGAACATTTAAAAAAAATCGTGTGTGTCGTTTCCGAGAAAAGTTTTTTTGAAAATTTGAAAATTTCCAAAACTGTCCGGACTTTTTATTTTTGAAAATTTAAATTTTTTTTTCAGCTAGTTCTAATCAGCCGAGCTAGAGGTACAATTTGGCGTTAGATTTATAAAAATATGTTGATGCATTTTTGGGAAAATCGTCCTTAAAGTTACGCTTTTCAAAAATTCACCGCGGGCGCAATTTTTGACATAGAAACTTCGGGAAAAAATTATTCGATTTCTTTTCAAATTCTGTATTGATTTCCTAAGTAAAATTTTGAAATTTTTTTCAAGCAAAAATCTGCGCCCAAAAAAACATGGCTAACTTCCGTTTCCGGTTCCGGATTTTTTTGAAAAGCTTATTTTATAGATGTACTGTAATTATAGGCCCGCATACCAAATTTGATGATAATCGGCCCAGTAGTTTTCGAGATATGACGATAACGCACGCACGCACGCACGCACGCACGCACGCACGCACGCACGCACCCACCCACAGACATTTTTCAAAAAACACATATTTAGGATGCCTGGACCCTAAAACGTGTTTTTTTCGAATTTTTACGATTTTGAATTTTTGCACGATTCCAATACTTTCCTATACATGCGTTGCAAGTATGGAAAGTAAAAAGGTAAAGATAAAACTAATAAACAGGATCTCAGTAATGTTGTCTACAAAATTAATTGTAATAATTGTTCTATGAGTTACATTGGCCAATCCAAGAGGAATCTACGTACTAGAATAAAGGAACATCAGAAAAACATTTCTAGTAATTTCCCTAATGTTATTTCTTTACACCGCAGTGAACAGTCTCATGATATGCAATGGGATAATATACAAATTTTAGATTCTGAAACTAATCTTTCTAAAAGATTAATTTCTGAGATGCTTCACATTAAATCTAATAAATTAACACTTAATAATCATACTGATACACAAAAACTTAATCGTGTATATAATGCTATCATTAATTTAGAATAATAATTTAAAAAAAATTTTCTATCCTTGTAACCTTTTTTTAGTGTATATGTTTCGTTCCACGAGATAAATTAAAATGTGGGTTGGGCCCTTTCTGTCCTTTAGTTAGTTAATATCCTGTTCTTTTCAAGTTCTACTTCAGTTTGAACCAACCATCCGAAATTTCAACATGTGTTTGCAATAAGTTTTTGGTGCTGTAGTCTTTTGATTTTTCTAAACATAATTGTGTTTACTAGCAAATTTCTCAATAACCTTTTTGGTTGTTTCTAACTCACAGGTAATTATTTAATTTTCAAATTTTTTACTATTACAACTCCTTTTTTAGTTTTTTTACTTCTTGACTAATTTTTAATTATTGTTATAGTTTGATAAGGATCTAAAACCAAGATCGAAACGTCACGTTATGAATTAAACTTGTATTAAAGTTTTTATTGTTTTAATTTGTCTGTTAAATCGGTCGTTAATCCAAAGTGTTTAATAGTTGCCAGACGTTAATTTTTCAATTTAATATAGTTATTTATTATTTAAGATCCTACGCTATATAACTTCGAATCTATATTAACGCTGTAACTGGGTAAATCAAGGCGCCAAACAATTTTTTATGTATTTTTTTGTAATTCATTTTTTGCAGTTTCAGCATCTACAAAAAACATAATTATAGCAATGCTGCAACAAATTACTAAATCTGTTGCGAGTATTACCTACGACGTTAAAAACATGAAGGAGGAACTGCAGCATCAGGGCAACCTATTAAAAAGTCTGGTGAATGAAAAAGGGTCCCTGGCAGCAACAGACATTTTAAATTTGCCCTGTCTTGCGAAAATGCCCTACAAAAATTCGAGAGTGACCTGCAGGACGAGAACAGTTTTAATGATGCTGTAAGTACATCATCTGGTATGATATTCCTCTTCAATGATAGGAGTTTAATTTTTTTTTTATTTATGGCAATATCATAAATTAATTACAAATTCTTTTTACTGTACTCTTTAAATTCTAATATATTTTTATGTAATTCTAAATTAATCTAAGTGCCCTGAAAAGGTTCCATCTCACAACGGGGTACTAAATTAATCCAAAACTACAAGTCTCCTTCGTAAAGATTCATAACTATTAGTAATCAATGTAATATTCGTATTTAGTTCGAAATTTTTATTTTTATTAAACATACTTTTGTTTAAGAATTTTAAGAGTATACCTTATTTAGAAAAAAATTACTTGCTTTATTGCTCATTCTCAACGTTTTCAGGTGAAGTATTTTTTGCTGATAGGCGGTAATAGTTTGAAGAAGGGTCTTTCAAATATGATGACAAGAGCTTTAAACAGAGAGCTCAGGCTGGAGTATTCAGCTCAAAGACGGAAAGGGAAGAAAAAGTTCTCGACTTTAAAACTGCACGAAGTAGTACGAAGTAAGTTTATTTATTAATAACTGTTCTAAGATTTCGTAATAACTGTTTATATAAATTATTTCAGAAGCCGTTCGTATTCACTATACTACTACAACAGACCAAGAAATCTTGGTTAGCATTGGAGCGCTTCTAGCAACTGCGGGAGATCGGGATGGTGGCAGGAAGGGGCGTTCTAATAACGACCTGAATGCTAATAACGACCCCTTGATTTAGAAAAAAAAAGTTTTAATATAGTACAATTTCGAAAATATACAGTGTGTCTGCGGGATCCTTTTCAACACGGGGAACTTGGTTATTATAAGACATACAGATGCGGTTAAATGGGAAGAAATGTTCAGTATTTAAAGTAGTATTAAACCAAAAAATTAAATGAATAATGTCACAGTTTTAGTGCTAGAGCAAAAACACTCAATATCATAAATTTATTTTTAAAAATTTAATGCCACTTTACATACTCATTATATTTTTAAATGATGCTTTAAAAATATATAATATAGGTACACAAACAAATAATTTAACTTTAGATGTCTAGATATTAGGAGTTCTTGTTAGATGTACCAATATTGAAACAATATAGTAAAACATATATGTACGTGTCTTATTGATTTACCAAGATTGAAATAATATTGGAAAACACATATTGATTCAAGTTAACAACATTGGGACAATATAGTAAAACGCATATAGCTTCTATAACAATTTAACAATATTGGAACAATATGGTTAAATGTATATAGCCTCTACATTGATTTACCGACATTGCAACAATATAGTAAAACGTATATAGCTTCTATAACAATTTAACAACATTGGGACAATATAGTAAAACACATGTAGCCTCTATATGGATTTAACAACATTGGAACAATATTGAAAATCTAATATTGGTTCCATATTGGCCGGCCGATATTGAAACAATATTGCAAAATGTTAACATTCGCTGATTGGGCCGATACAGTAAACCAATATAGGGCCAATAAAGAACAACATTGCGCCCACATTGGAGCAATATAGTTGTTCTACTTGGGGTAATTACCTATTTCTGTACCTATTTTCTATGACAAAAGATTAACGAAGATTGATTTGGTTCTATTTGGAACATAAAAGAGATGTAACATTTATTTGGAAAAGTATGAAGTATGAACGGAAAACAAGTAATCTAATACATGTAAAAATAAAAAGAAGAAGTATACAAAAATAGCAAGCAATCTGCAGATGCTATAAAAGTAAAAACGCTTAAACGAGTGGGTGAAATTTGAGGCACACCTACGCTTTATTAAAGTTTCTATGAAAATCCCAGACGAAGTAGAAAAAATATAACACACGAAAGGCCAAAAATACAAAAGATTATATTTCGAGGTATAAGCAGAAGTCATCATAATGTTAAAATAAAAACAAATATACTAAAAAACAACTTCAGGTAGGTGGATGGAAAAATTTCAACATAACAAACAAAAGACTGAAGTTTCCTAATACAACAAAAGTTTGTCTATCTTATAATACAACAATCAGAGAAGTTTACTAGGTACAGATGGGACATACAAAGAAACAAGAATTACATAAAAAAGGAACCGAAGAAAATATTAAATTGTAATAAAGGCAAAGGTGGTTTTGTAAGATATTGTAACAAAGGTGAATGTAAGAATACCAGAACCATAAAATCTGAACGCACAAGCAAGCAGGATGACGTCAGTTTATAAAGTCATTATTCTAGCGAGCTACACGTGTGGCGTATCGAAGTTATATCTTTAAAAAATGCAAGATAAGCACGTACATGGACGTGCAATGTACGGTAAAATTCGATACCTCACACGCGCTCCGATGTAATTTTGCACTTCCCACGCGCATAAGATACTAAATATTGAGTCAATTTTCTGTATAAATACTGAGCTGAAATACACTAAAGGCATGGTTTATATCCGGCCATCAAAGATGCAGTATCTACGACAGAATTGACACGCTCCAAGACGATGCTCCAGTAATTTCATGTAAGACTGTTTTATTTTAACTTAACTTTAATTCAAGACTTGTGAAATGTTTGTGTAAAATATTTAAATTCCTTTTATGGACTTAGTCATTTTAAATGTAATTGGAACTAAGAATAATTGTTAGAACTTTACTTTGAATTAGGGCTTAGAATAATTTGTATAACTTTACTTTGAATTGGAACTTAGAATAATTTGTAACACTTCACTTTGAATTGGGACTTAGAATCATTTGTACCATTTTGTAAAACTAAAGCACAGATATGACATACCTACATGATGTTAGTTGAATTTGACTTTGAATAAAAACTTCTCGTAAAAGCTAAACAAGATATTCAAGTGACCGGCGTTGGTCAAAGACTCTACCTAAATATTAAAGTAACTAATTTCTATTTACTTCCAACGTTAACGGCAAACCGGCTTCGCAACAATATTTTTCGTTATTGTATCAGAAAAATATCATTTTCAAAAATCAAAATTTGTTATAATTAAAAATCCTATAGAAAAAAGTTGAACAAATGTTAACGGATTAAGGTTTAAGTAACTAATTTCAAGAAGACCATTTGAAACTTATTTGTACTTAGGTATTCCTTTTAAAACAACGACCCTTCAGAAGAAGAAAAATGAAGACTAATCTACACCAAAAAAGATAGAAATAGGAAATTTCAGAAAATTTAAAGCTGTCATGCTTATAACAAAAAAAGACGGATTCTTGAATTTACAAAAAAATTCTAATTATGTAGTTTTGCTTGTCATAGCCAGTCTTGATCGAAAATTTAAATGGCCAACCTTATTGCTTGGGAATCATGCTGTAACAGATTCTTTTTTCCGTTTAGCTGATTAATTTAAACAACTTTTTATTTCATAATTATCTAATTTTCAGATTGTCTTTAATTGAGTTACGGTTCAGTCGTCTACTCAGTAAACATGGTAAGAGGGTTCATGGAGAGTCTAAGCATCGGTTATAATGTGTTAAATCCCAAAACGATCTCGGCACCAAGAAATAAGACTGCAAGCTCAATCAATAACGAAAATAGTCCCACATAAAGTAGCATTAATTATGAATAAAATTATCCTTTAAAACACAAAGTTGACGCAAATAATTCAAAGAAAAGTCTCCTAACATTAAGATGATCAAAACCGGGAACTTTTTCAAGTAACATTACATAAATTCAAGTTTAATAAGGACGCTAATGCGAAAGTCTGGTCTTCTTAATATTTTCCACTTATTTATTCCCACCGACGTTATTGTACATTTTGTTCTACATTCTCTGAATCGCTTTTCGCTTGATTTATGAAATATCTTCCGCACAAAAGGGCAGGTGAAACGGCGGGCAATCCTTTTATTATGTCTTTTTAAAGAAATATTTCCTGTATTGTGTTGGGTAAAGCGTACAATTTTTCTTTTATGTAAATCTTTACGTAATTTTCCAGGACGTTTGAGTTTCTTCCGGTTGTCAATATGGACTTGAGATAGAAAGTTTTAAGGTTGGACAGCGGATATAAATGAATTTAAAAGCTTAACTGTGGGGTTTAACGAAAATCCTACAGGCACACACTATTGAGCTTTGGGTTATCAAATTGATGTAGATTAATTATCACGCTTACAGCATTGATTACTCTGTTAAAACTTGAGGGGCAAATAGGTTTGGCATTCATTGAATTTTATCACGTGCTAAACTAAGCTATTTACAACTTCAGTACTAAAACTGAAAGTTTCTACGTTGATGACAATTAATTTCATATTTCGCCAAGTTTCACCTTCGTTTATGTTTTTATAGCACATATTAGAGTTGTAAATAAGAACAAGTGATTTTATTAGATTTTCCTGGGCGTAAGTGAAGAATTACGATCCCTTTATATGCTTTGTTTAATGTATGTTTATGATCGAAACTTGGCAAACTGCACGCAACAATAAAGTACGCCGGTTGTAATAAAATGAACTTTTTCTTCAAACGTCAGAAAAACACGACTTTGTGTCCTTGGATACACACAGTTAAACATTCACTTTTACTCCTAGGAGTAAAAGTGACATAAACATTCACTTTTACTCCTAGGAGTAAAAGTGACACTTAATGAGCCAATGGCAACTCGTAATTTTTATTTTTTATAACAAAGCAACGACAGCTGGTATGACGTTCATTTTTGACTTTTTTTAAATTTTCTTGCTGAATTGCTTTTAATTTATGCGTTTGAAGAAAAAATAACATGTGTTATTCGGAGTAAAAGTGATTTTGTGTGCCTCGCATGAATGTCCGACTCGCTAGCGCTCGTCGTTCAAACGTCATGCTCGGCACACAAAATGACACTTTTACTCCTAATAACACAATATACTATTTTTGTTATAACTCTAACATTTGTTTTAACCTCGCCCTTAAATCCCTTGTTTTAAGCTAAATAAACATGACTTTTAAATTTCGTTGGCTTGTTAGATATTTTTACCTCGTAATTGTCGCCATAAAATACCATTCCCGGGGGATTTTTAGAAAGCGCTTTCAGTTTTACTGTGGTACTTATCTTGCGGTTGATAAATTTGTTCTTTGACATTTAGAGATTTAAAAATTCTACGGTCAAAACGCAAAGGTATTATCTAGAAATTAGTATTAAAGTAGACACAAAAATTGGTACATGCTTTGGTGATTACATACAGTTCAAAAGATCAAAAACATACATGTGTGTATAACAAAACAATTTTTGAATATAAATAGGTTCTTAACAAAAACAGTTACTAATCAAAGCAGTATAAAAGCAAAGAGTTATATTAGGAAAACCTTTGATAAAATAGACGGAGCAACGTTAGCAACATACACTTGCGGCAAATAATTCAGAAAGTTGAGAAAAGTGTACAAAAAGTAAATGCAGTTAGAAAAGGAAGAAGCAAAAATGAGTTTTTATGGTTATTTTTAACAGCAAACAAATGAGGTAGGATAGTAAACAAATTAAATAAATGGCCGAATCAACAAGCACACAAAAACATCAGCCAACATACTTGTGCTACAACTAATATTTAAAAGTTCAGAAAGATATTTGAGTTAGCAAGGCTATGAAAAGGTGTATAAAAAAGGTCAAAATTACCGCAGATTGCAGAGATATGTATTTTTAAATGTAAATGTCAAAGCGTAGGTGAAAACACAAAGGGCAAAAGGGTTCACAACTCTAAGTTTCTAATAATGAAATACAATAAAGCTGGATGCAAATGTTTGGAAAAATAACTTTAAAAAGTAACATTTTAAGATATTTAGTTGCTTAAAGGTCAGATTTTATTGTTAATTATCTATAAAAATAACAAATTCACAGGGGCTTTCAGTATAGGTTGGACTTCAATTTTATAGTTGAAGCCCCGTAAGTCACAGTTTAAGCCGATTTTAGTCCAAATCTGCACTGAAATACCGACCCTAGAACATGAACAAACAAGTTGCTTCTTATAAAAACAATGGTTAACGAAGTCTACTTCAATTTCATGCTTTAATAAATAAGATAAGCACATCAAGGTAAATATTTTTGATATGTAAGAAAAAAGAAAAACGTCACTGACTCTAACATGATATCGTAAACCACAAAAGAAAACGAAGAGAAATTGCACTTCACACAGAAAAATATGGCTAGGTTAGATGAATTTGGGGAGATTTCTAGGAGGATAGGTAAAGACTAGAAGATGAAGAAGAAAAAGAACAACAAGGAGGAAGATAAGAGTAAGAAAGCAAGGAGGTACCAAAAAGAGAGGGGAAACGTGTATGATGAGGAGGAGCAAGTGTCTGATGAGAAACAGCGGAAGATGTAGACGAAAAGCGAGGAAGATAGTAGTGAGGAGAAAACGCAGGGCGACGAAGAAGAGAAGGGACCAGAAACAGATGACATTATCTAAAAGAGCAAGAGGATAATGATTAGGAAATAGTTATTTGTACAACTAGTAATGAAAGCAATACTTTTTTTCATGAGTTTGAAGTTTGATGCACGACGGCGAAGCCGGAGTGCATCACTCAAACGAGTGAAAAAAAGATGCTTTCATACGAGTTGTACACAATATTTTTTTGCATTTTTACATGTTAAATCCCTCAAAACAGGATAAAAAGGATTTGAGAATTGACAGTTGTCAAACTGACAATTTACAATATTTTATTTAAAGCATACTTACTTAATGCAAAATGTAAATAAAAAAAGTGTTGCTTTCTTTATGATTTTTTGATAAAAAAAGTCCACTTTTTTTGTCAAAATGCAAAAAAAGGGTATGATGCAGTTACAGAAGGATCAAAGACTACGAAAGTTTTTTGGTTACGTCAAGATTATTTTTAAGGTACACAGCTTGTGCAAATAGTTTTAACAGCAAACAAACAAGGTAGGATAAGTAAACAAATTAAATAAATAGTCGAATTAACAAACACACAAAAATATCAAGAAACATACATATGCCACATCTAATACCTATTCAAAAGTTCAAATATTCAGAAGGATATTTAAGTCAGGGTAGAAAAAGTATATAAAAAAAGGTTAAAATTACCACAGATTACAGACGTAAGTATTTTTAAATTTAAATGTCAAAGCGTAGGTGAGAACACAAAGGTCAAAAAGATTTAGAACTCTAAGCTTGTAACGATGAAATACATGGAAGCAAATGCTTGGAAAAGAGTTAAATTCTAAGATATTAAATTGCTTAATGTTCAGATGTTAATTATCTATGATAATAACAAATTCCCAAAGGCTTGTATTTCAGTATAGGTTACGCTTAACATTGTGGTTTAAGCCAAGTCATAGTTTAAGCCGGTTTAAGCTAAGCTATAGTTCAAATCTGAACTCAAACACGGACCCTAAAACATGAACAAACAAGTTGCTTGTTATAAAGACAATGGTTTAACAACGTCTACTTCAGTTTCAAGCTTTAATGAGTACATAGCATAAGCACATCGAAAGTAAATATTTTCGATGTAAAAGAACACTAAGAATAAATATCAAGAAAAACAGAAAAACTCCAAACCTTAACATGATATTGTAAATCACAAAAGAAAACGGCATTTCACCGACAAAAATATGGTTAGATTAGGTTAAGTTAACGAGGTTTCTGGGAGGATTGGTAAATGCTATAACACGAAGCCGAAGAAGAAAAGGAAGAAGGAGGGGGAGGATAAGAGTAAGAAAGCGAGAACGAGAGGGAAACGTGGATAATGAGGTGGAGAAAGTGTTGCGAAATAGATGTAGACGAAAATGGAGGAAGGTAACAGTGAGGAGAAATCGCAGGATGACGAAGAAGAACAGAAAAGGCAACAAACAGAGGACATGATGTAAAGAAGTAAGATGATGATAAGGAAAAGGAGACGATGAGGAGAAGGTGAAGAAAAAAGAGCAACACAAGAAAGAGTAAAATTCATAGGAAAGTGTGAAGAAGCTAAACTGGCACAATTACATAAGGTATTGTAACGAGACACACTAGCTACCAGGTGGAACGTGAATCATTTCGCCCCGATGCGTCAGCTGTTGCGGATTGTTCCATGACTCATCGTTCCACAGTAGCGTAGAATTAGCTGGATTGGAAGCTTGCCTATATAAAAGTCGCATTCTCTAAGCTAACTTTAGTCTAATCAAGCCTCTAAAACGGTCGTGAATATGTGCGTCGGTGAGGATAAATAAATGCGTGAATTAAGTTGTTATTTTGTATTTCTTCGTTGTTTAATAATTTTAATATTTGTTAATAAATAATTCACACCACGAACCGAAGTTTTAAATAAACGTTTTAAAACCGTCACAGTAATAAAACGGTAAATATCTAAGGATAGTATTATAAAACGCTACCTAAGAACAAGCAGAAAATGAAATGGTTAAAGTTCACAATGGGATGAGATTCAATATTGTATTGTTTTAACTATGGTGAGACTACAGTGTAACTACATACAAAGCATGATTATAAGGAAATGGTACTGTTTTACTGTTTACAATAAACACACTTATCAGTTGTCAGAAAAGATTTTAAGACATAAATGGAAAATCGCCAACAGAAAAGTGAAGTAGCAGCAGAAGGTCAAGGAGAAGAAAAAAAGGATACGAAGAAAAAGAAAATGGAAAAGAAAAACAGCAAAAAAAGAGGTAGAAGAAGAAGATGAAGCAGCGGAAGCTGTTGTACAGAAATACAAAGAATGACTACTGAAGCTCATAAACAGTAAGATTGGCGCCAATAACGAAAACTGTGCGAAAATACGAAAAATGCATGTATTTTACAGGAAAATCAAGAAGCATCAATTTACAAATAATAACAGAAAAAATGGGTTACTGACAAGAAATAAGTTAATTAAGATATACAGATTGTCCGAAATCCAATCTAAACATACAAAAATTAATAAGTGCAACAAGGAAGACATAAACAATATGGGTAGTACAACAAAGATAGAATGAAATCATGGCTAGGTAAATTTTTAAACTAAAGATCTCTCGCCAATTACAAGCAAGCAAGCAAAAACATCTGTCATAGATATTGCTTGTTATTGGGGAGAGATTTTAGTTTAAAAATTTACCTAGCCATGATTTCATTCTATCTTTGTTGTGCTACCCATATTGTTTATGTCTTCCTTGTTGCACTCACTAATTTTTGTATGTTTAGTTTGGATTTCGGACAATCTGTATAAAACTATTGCATTAACTACGGTGAGATACGCAAACTTAATGTGCTACAGCAGATAGAGAGAAAGTAGAGAGTGTAAGAGAGGCAGAAGAAAAAAAGTAAGCATAGACAGAAAAGGCTGAAATATGAAAAATAAAAGAGGCAATAACAACGAAGCGATTAACCTAGCTAAAAATTTAAAATAACTTTCATTACATTATATAGTGTTAATAACAATAATAAACTTTATAATATATTTTAAAATTAAAAAGGCAAAAAACAGCAAATAATACTATGCAATTATTGTTGAGAAACAATCACGAAAAAGCCAAAAAAAGTATTAAAAAATGTACAAGTACGGACAAACACGTGGTTACGTTTTCAATTATAAAATGTTAATGTTCAACAGAAGAGAACTTGAATATAGTAAATAAAATAGAAGAAAAATAAAAAGATCTAATATTTACTATGACAAGAAATGCATTAACAAACTACTGTGAGTACTTGACGGCGATGACGTAAGCATCTTGAAATACAGACCGCTTTTGTTAAAACGACACATTTCAAAGCATCCCCGAGTTAGTTTTTGAAATAGAGTAGTTCGTTATGGTTCAAAGCTTCGATCTAGATCAGAATCTAAGGAAAAGTCGGGCACAGGACGCGTTGGCGTACAGATGTGTTAAGACAAAAATATCAAGTGATGGTGCGTAAAATCTGAATTAGTAGATGATTATTCACCTAAAAATGAAAAGCTAGTTGATCTTGAATTGAATGTATGTGATTGTATGTCCGATGTATTTGTTGTTGTTGTTATTGACGAGCAGTGAAGCTTTTTGGTAAGCGGTGAGGCTTGTTGGGCACATTATGTTATTTGAGCATGAGGCTCCTTGTTGTTTATTAAAGAATGAGGCGCTGGGACCCAATTAGCCTGCTATAGTGCCTGGGACTTGCATAACTAGACGTAGTTATCTCAAGGCCCTTGAACGTCTGTAAAATACTCAAATAGTGGCGCCCGGATGTGTGCCCCGGAATGGCTAGGGAGGCTCGTTTCCCGTAGCTCTGTTTCATTCGCTTCCTAGGGAATGGGGTCGCCTAGGAGAGATAGAACAGTAACATGGGTGGATTCCGATTGTTGGCTATAGTTGTCTCGCGGCGCGTTTCTTTCGGTTTAACAGATTTATAGGTAGCTCACGGTGCATCCATCATAATTACTTCCCGACATTCCAGAAGGGTTTTCTGCTAGATGCGACGTGGGATTCCACGAGGGTTTCTGTCCCCCCTGTACTTAACCCTATCCCAACCTGTACTGTTAAATGTAGTAATGTGTGTCTGTTTTGCTTTCATGTATCGCCACTATATGAATTAAACATATATTTGCCTGGACGGGGCTATGCTTGAACTTAACTTGAGTGGAATTAACGTTATCCCTTGGTAAGTTGATCGAATGTGCTTTTATAAACATTAATATCACGCCATTTTCAATGATTAAATAAATAAACAAAATCGAAACCGAAATCTACTATCCCCCGCCCGCCCCATCATCCTACAAAACATCATTAGAAATTAGGTTAATTCTGGATTATTTTAAACTCCGATAGTTTAAATTATTTTAGTATAATCCGGCACTAATAAATATTGGCAGCTAATGACAATTTATGAGCATTCCTTAACCAAATGTGTTGTTTAAAAACGAATTTTCAACCTACGAATATTTCTGGGAAATACTAGCTTCGAAACACATATGGAAATAATGTATATTTGTATAGTACCTATTGACGTGGCTCTAAAGACCGTTTTATTTTTAAACTTCCAAGAGGGACAAGTTTTTACTGTGAAGTATATGTATATTTTGACTTTCGTAAAGATAGATCAGTTTTTTTGTGAGTTCTGAATCCAGGATGGGTATCAGAACCATGTTTGCTTTTTCCTTTTTGTTACCCTTTTATTTTTCGTTAGTAATCGATTCTTAGGTTATTTATATCTCTGGGCCACTTCTCTTCAAGATTCTAATCCTGTCAGGAGAAGCTTTAGACTTATAAAGGTCTCTAGATCAAAAGTGTGAAATAACAAACGTGGCCACTTTAAGATTTTTGTACAAGAATTGGTTTCAATTCTAAAGTGAGTTGACAAGGAACTGACTTTTCAAACGATTGAAATTTCCGTTTCCTATGTCTGATACACCATTAACTAGCTATTAAGGTTTACTCGATCGAGCGGGTAAAATTAGTAATATCTGGGATAAAACTAAAGATTAAAGTTCGATCAGTTTGTTACATGTTAAAAATTTAAAATTGGTGCAGAAAATACCAGACTATCAATTTTCAGGATTCAGTTGCAGTAGGTTACAAGATTTTGGCCTTCTGCCAAACTAATTTTTAACTTTATTTTTCATCACACTAGTTAACTTTGAATTATCACTACTAAAATGTAAGTATAAACCCTGTGCTAATCTAAGCTTAGATTAAAGACATAAAATGTTAACCTTAGGGTTGGTTAAACCCTACTTTCTCCGTGTATTGTCTTTTTAGAGTAAAAGTCTAGCCGTCGTATAGCAAGTGTATTTATTATTTACACCACAGCCCCCGTGAGTACGTCAGCAACCTTTGTTATAGGCGCAGTGAAGAAGGTGATATTTTTTTAAGTCTAAAATTTATCACGTTTGCTTTACTGGCAATATAATTTTATTAGTTGGGGAGAACTTTGTTGCGACTGGCCTTTGTACTTTTGAA
This sequence comes from Melanotus villosus, assembly GCA_963082815.1. Classification (NCBI taxonomy): domain Eukaryota; kingdom Metazoa; phylum Arthropoda; class Insecta; order Coleoptera; family Elateridae; genus Melanotus; species Melanotus villosus. Next base: position 45,354,052 of record OY720425.1, read on the forward strand.
ATTAGTAAGATAAATTTGTTTTTATCGAACGTAGAAGTGAGAAGATTAAAAGAAGAAGAAAAATTATGTTTGCATTTCAGGCAAATTTCAGTAAAAATAAATTAATCTGCAAGGACATGCAAAGTCGTAAAATTGCCCGTTCCAAATGTTTCTGGATAAGACTTGGCCATGAAAAAATAGCAGTTCTGGTGGAAGAAAAGACAGGCAAGTTATATTTGCATTTCAGGCAGATTAGTAAAACGAAATTAATCTCATTGTAAAAATCATGTAAAGGCATGATATTTGCATATGAAAGTATTATTACTCATTCCGAATGTTTTTGGATAATACTTGTCTACGAAAAGATAACAGTTTTGGTGGAAAAAATTACTAGAAAATTAAATTTGTGTTGTAGACAAATTTCAGCATAATGACATTAGTCCCACCGTAATGTACCTGCATGTACAGGCGTGACGTGGGTATATGAAGGTATTGTCTATTCTAAATGTTTTTGGACAAGATTTGGCCATGGAAAAAAGAAGTTTTGGTGGAAGAAATTATAGGAAAATTATATTTACCTTTCAGACAAATTTCAATATAACGTGATTAATTTCGCTGTAAAAGGCATGTAAAGGCGTAAGAATTTAGTATGAAAGGGGCGGCTGGGACGGCTGGGAAGACGGGAAATTTCCCGAACGACCGATCCTGTTTAGGGCCGAATAATTGAATTGCAAAATCTTTTTTTTTAGAACTACTTACATATGCGTACTTTACACTTATTTAGAAAACATAATCATTGATATACAAAGCAACCTGATAAGATAGGAACAACAAAAACGAAACACCATGGAATATAGGTAATTAGTATGTACTTATTATTACTTTTGGAAATGGAACAAAAATATCGCAAAAAGGTGGCGAATTTGTAAAAAAAAATAGTAAATTCCTAAGAGTTACATAAATATAATCCTGTTACAAGCAGTAAAAGTGTAGATATAAATAAAACTAAGTTATTAGTTTTAATGCCCAGAGAACGGCTAACTAAATCTGTTTTTTTGAATATCATCCCGAAAGCTCCAAAGCGATACTAATTTTAAAAGTGAAAGAGCTTTAAAATTCGAAAACGAAACTCTGAGGCAGTCATTAATAAACAGGTTGAAAAAATGCACTTTCTTATTCGGTTATTTTACATTTTCTTTATCTTCAGAGAAAGGTAGAATTATTAAGGGTATGAAAGAGTGGAAACATATTTACCAACAAAGCTACAACGCAAAAGTGCAGAATCTTTTTTAATGTATACTCAAAACGAAACCTAACAAGAATAATTGCACCTACAGATCGATACGGGCGCGAAATAAAATGTTTTAATGTTGTTTAAGTAAAATATTTAACTTACACATATAACCACAACAGTTTATTATAATGTCACTGGTATCAAATTACTCGTTAAGCATTAAAATCATAAAACCAGACCTAATTCTGAGTTCAACAGAGTTACTAATTTAATTTATTATACATGATAATTCACAAAAGTTTTAATATTTTTTGAGGCAAAATCTATTAAATTAATAGTAAATACAATTGTAAACGCGAAATATAATTTCAACATATTATCTTTAGCGAATAAACCATTTTACAACTAATTTAAATTTGAGGTCATTAGTAAACAAGAACTTAATATTACTTAATTCAAAATAATATTACTATCATTAATTTTGAAAATGTCCTTTATTTTCTTTAAGTACAAATTTTGAAATGATTAAAATTTAAAATTAATATTTGCTGTGTGTTATTTAAGTATTTATTTCCATTTTCTTTATTGGATAGTAATTGTTGCTAATATTGCGATAGTTTTAATGACTCTGTAAACAATGGTAGGGACATTTTTAGGTACAAAATACTATATTTTGTAGCACATAAACCTTGTACAGGGTTTGGAAAAAAATACTGAATAGCTTTAAATGCAATGACTTTTTTCTAATTTAACTAAGACGAATTATGTGCACATAATCGTAAACGTAATAGTTTTAAAAATTTAATCTCTAAAAACAGAACGTCTTAAATGTCCTCCAAATGGGAGATGAAATTTGCAAATAATGCGAGAAATATCTGTTGGAGGATATAGCTAATTTCGTCTTCTGTGTTCTTTCTCAAGTCTAAAGAGTTTGGTTTATATTTATATAGCCACAACAGAAAAAATCGGGTATAGAAATGTCAGCAGAGCTGGGTTGTCATATTAAAGTATCATTTGGTAAAGTTAACCCGTTCTGAAAACGTTTTTGTAAAATTTTCACTTTGATAGTTAAACATGGATACCAATAACATTCCCAAACCTCTTCTTTTGCAAAATTTTCCCTTTCCTTTTTTATTTAGAAATAGTTCCGCATTTCTAACTTGATTAGTTTAATTTTTATTCAAAATTTAAAATACTCTGTAAAATATCTGATACAGTTATAATTTTTCTTTGTCTACTTCTTTTCTGCTGTTTTGGAAAGCATTCGGCTGCTTATTTTATACATGTCCAAGACAATTAACGGATTTACTAATTTTGAACTATGTGAGTTGTTTTAAAATCTTTAAAACTGAATGAAAAAGAAATGTTTATATTAACTAAGCTCATCTGAAAAAGCTATTTAAGTATTCCTGACCTTCGAAATGTTATTTATTTTCTAAACATTCACTGCAAATAAAAAATATCATATTTTTTTTAATAGTGTAATATACTAGCTATTCTTTTTAAGAAATAGTAACTTTAATTTTTAAAAAAGTAAGAGAAAGGTGTGCCTCTTTATCTCCCTTGGTCCAGATAATGTGAATTAACTGCGTATGGGTCTGATATGAAACATTTAATTTCGATGTTTTCATGTGAACACCACACTTTTCCAATTTTATCCAAACGCTGCAAGACAAAAATATATCTCCATTTCTCTTTGTTTACGCATTTACATAAAATTAAATTATATAATATGTATTCTGGTTCTATTACGTTGACATTAAAGTCAAATACTAAGCCCTAATTGAAAAATGACAAGATCTCTCTCCGTTGACTTTTTTCAATGAGTTTCAATAGCAACCAATGGGAGCCCCTACAGACCTTAGGTATGAAATTCGTTTAGGTAGGTCAATATTTAAGATAAACAAAATTGTTTCCCATCGAAAAATGCAAAGAGATAAATACTCTAACAGGACACCCTTTTCTAATGGATTTGTTCGTTCTTCGTTCTATAGAAAGTAAGTCCAGAATTTCGGCGACTGAACTTAATATTTACTAAAAACAAGTTGGTCCAAAACATTCACATTTATTTTCCAATGTGTCAGAGAAACAACACGAAACGACGTAGCCATAAAAATAGGCAAGTGATGGACGAAATTATTAATATGTATTAACGTTTTGTTAAACGTTTGTATTAATTTTTAATTCCAAATAAAATACACATTGTTAGTAAATGTTGAAAGTTGTAAACACTTAATATTAAACATTATTTATTAAGATACAAGGTTGATGATTGTTTGTAACTCCTGGGCCAATTTACAATAACCCATCCGCCCCTCTCCATCCCGTACGGTTTTGAATAAGGCTTGGCCATGGAAAAATGGCAGTTTAACTATTGTGTAAAATGAAGTTATTAAATGTAATTGTCATTGCCTGCACTTTAAAACTATAATTTTTGTTAATTATTGACGCTTATCAAGGTGTGAACTAAAAGAAAATGTAATTGTTCGAACTGTAACTTAACGAAATGAAAGCATGGCCTCGCTTTATTCAAAAACAATCAACATGGTTTATACCAGATATGCAGTTTAACTTAATTGTTATCAAAGCTATAAAAATAACAAAGTGGTGAAACACATCGAGTTACAAATCGATTAACGAAAAACAGAGCATCGATAGCTTTTTTGAACTGTAGGTTTAAAAAGAAAACCACACAAATTTTGAATACGAGGTTATTGAATTCAATATTTTGAGTAAAAAGAAAAATGAAATTTAGCCCACTTCTGCACTTATAAGATCCAAATCAAAAGAATCTATCAAATATACATTTAACATTCTACTAATCAGTGAAAACTTGAAAAGCATAAATAATAGCACGATTTGAGGAACTGTAATCCCTGAGGACCTTTTTATAAAAATACGTAACACCAAACTCCCTTTTAGAAAATTTTCCGTCTATAAAAAGGTCCGAATTTCATTTCAAAGTCGCACGAATTGGCAATAAAACAGGTGAAATGGTATGTCACTATCCTATTTATAAGGTTGCTACAGATTTGTCAACAGAAACCGATAAAAATACTGAAGTGATGGAATGGCGTTAAGTTACACATGAATTTTCTCGAATGTCGCCGTTTCCTTCTTGTGTTGTCTTTCGTAATTTGATGACAAAACGGATGTTCTTGTTTGCAAATCTTTGTTTGTAAATTTATACGAATTTGCTACTTACAATTGAAAAAAGGCTTAGGAGAACCAAACTTTTGTTGCAGAAATATTACAAGTTTAGCTATATAAGTTACGAACTTGGAAGTAACTAGACCGTAAATCTACAAAGGAGCAATAAATAACAATTACAAACTTTTTCTTGTCATTGCAAATTGTATTTTATTACTTTCTGCTTCAACTTCCTATACAGACCCAAATAAAACAAAACAAATAATACCCTTTTGTAGTGCACTTCTTTTCGGAATTTATTTAATGTGAAACCAGTTACCAGAGTTTGTGTTTAAAATAACAATTTTGTCCTTCAGAAACAAAAACAAAAATACTACAAAACTAACACGCCAGGCAAACATTTGCGTGTGTAAGGTAAATCACATCCACGGGAATGCAAATAACTTAGGACGCTTTTCATTTGACCTATTAAATAACGCGAAAACTCTTCTGCAGAGTATTTCAGCCACTTTAATGGGTCGAATAAGCATGAGATGGTTTTCAATTAAATTGTGCTCGGTGTCACGATGCGAATACAACAACCAGGCAACCAAGAACTTATTTGGTTCTAATTTGAAAAAGAAAAGAGCGCTAGTGTTTGAAATATGAACAAATTGGTGCTTTAATTTTAATTTATAGTTTAACTTCGGACGCTAGTTTAGTTACACTGCTGGCATTTATTACAAAATTCACTGAAAATGGCTGAACATAAGGGAGAATTAAAGTTTGAATTAATATTAAAATGTAACTATGAGAACTTCCTATAAGTTTATATGGGCCAAACATAATTACTGCTACAACTTCCCGTGCGAAATGAATTGAAACGACAATATAAACATAAAACTAAAAACTCAGTAATTACAGAGAACCGGATATTAATCAAAATTGGTGTTAACTTTTCTCCAAGTTGAAAAACATTCCGCAGTTTTAATCGATTTATTTAAGTCCAAGGAGGATGCGCTTCGAATAAATCGCCAATTAATTAAACTGTCCCCTTTCTTCTGATGTTGCCGAATTTTATATAAATCGTTTATCATTGTCTCCTGCAGTAAGCCAAAGTCGCTATTATTTACCAAAGGATGCATATTATCCTTTATTTAAGTTTAAAGCAAGCGTGGGATCTGTTCAGGTTATATGTGTAAAGCAAAATCTGAGGGTTTTATGCATATCAGAAGCTTAAGAAGTTGAGTGGAAAAATGTCCTATAAAATCCTTTTAAAGACATATGGCGATGTAAAACAGTATTGGTTTGGCGTTAACATGAGAATGTTTTGTGTTCTTGTAGTTATTACGTGTATGTATAAACAGGTCAGGTGATTTATGTGTTAAGATGAGACTTGCAACCTTGCATTTGCAATGTTTTAAAGATAGAAAACCGAATTAATCTCCCCAAATAAATTGGAATTTTACTTTCCGCAGGCGTTTTAAAATTAAACTTTTAACAATTAATTTATTTTGACTTTAATTATAGCAGAACTTTAGTTACTGACTTAATTGAAATAAATGTAATTTAAAGGATTATTGAAGGTTTAAGGAAAAATACCGCCCGGAGGATTTTCATCAAAGTCCTCCAGAAGAATTCTTTAATAATGTTTCAGAACCTTCAGGTAACCTGAAAGGACTAAAAACATTGGCCAAACAAAAACATCGACCAAGCGATGCTGCAGAATTCTCAGGATTTTTTTTTCACTGCCTTTCATCCCGAAGGACCTTTTGTACTGAACTTGTAAATATTTCAAAGCTACACAATAGTACCTAAAAAATTCTGTTTTAAATTATGCTTAAATTTTGAATAAGTTCGATTCAAGTGGCTTTCAAGTCTAATATAATAAGTAATAATAATGATGATCTTGATGCGAAAACATCGGTTGACAGAATCTCAATTACCGTGTTTAAAGTATATTAATACTTTCTCTTTTGCTCTCTCTCTTACTGAATCAAAAGAGGTTTCCCAGATCATCATCATCATCATCAACTGCACGGTTTAGTCCTTTAGACTTGTTCCAGATCAGTACTCCATTTTTCCCAAATATAAAACAAATTTACGAGTAGTAGATAAAAATAATTTGGAAGGAAAACCAACAAAAACAAATTAAAATAAGTAGAAATATAATAAAAATAAACAACAACTAAACAAAAAAAGTCACAAAGAAGGTAGAAAATCAAAAATTGAACAAATCTTCTTCGATTTTAGAAAGCAAATTCATCCACGGGTAGTTGACATGACGTCATCCGATCAGGGCATTGACTAGAAGTGGCACGCGAGGCCGTCAAGGTTGCATTCTTTACTGTTCGTATATGAAATGACAATGAACGATGAAACCTGACACCTCATACAAATTCCACAAGTGTGGGAAATACTAACTAAGCATTCTTAAGTAAGATGACGAATCAATATTCCCACGATTATTTTAATAGAGGGGATCAATTTTCTGAATAAAGATACTAGAATTTAACCTAAAGACATAGTTAAATTCGATCCGTCAAAGAAGCAACACTAAGCCGTATCCTCAGAAAATTGATATCTCCCAAGACGATGTTGATCCAGACATTTATATAAGATCATTATATTTATTAAAATTAAACTAGTGACTTTTTGTGTGAACCGCTTAAGGACTTTCGAATATTATTGGAAACTTGTAACATATTTAATTAAACCCCTTTTACGGACTTAATCGTTTCAATGTAACCGGAATTTAGCTCTTAAATGTTAGAGACTTTATTCTGAAATGGAACTTATAATAAATCAAGTGAATCTGAACTTAGCGTAAATTTGGTATAACATTGAATTGGAATATAAATGTAATATTTAGTAACGCTAAAGAACGTAGATAAAATATACGAATACTAGTTGAATGAGACACTTTTTATTTAACACCCCTCGCAATTAGTCAAGTAATCCCCAAGTGGCGTATTCGGTCAAGACTCTACCTAAATTATTATAGTTTGTATTAATTATTAACAGGGCCCCCAAAACCATTACGCCACAATATAACGATGCTTAAGAAATGTGTAAAACTTCAAAAATTTAGACAGAGAAAGGAGGAAGCTAGAACGAGAGAGATGGCGGGGAACGGAAGACGGAGACAAAGTGAAAAAGATATAGAACGAAAAAAAAAAATAAAGAGGAAAAAGAGAAAGAAAGTGAGAGAAAAAAAATTGCAAGAGAAATGTGAAACAAGGAAATGTGCAGAAAACCAAAGTTAAACATTCAGAAACAGTGTTAGGATAGACGATAGAGAGTTTTAACAAATGCTAGAAACGTAACAAAAGTAGGTAATCTACAATATTTATGAAGTAATACTCGAAACTAAATATCACTACAAGTATATCTATCAATCAACAAGGAGAACGTTACAAAATAATGAAAATCGTGAAAAAATATTCGAAGAAAGAAATAACGGGTGTTCAAAAACTCGCACGTTTGGAGTTGGCGCTGATTTGGTTAAACGTCAGTAACCGTTTGTCGGTTCGCTAGCCACACGACCATCTAACCTTCGGTTACTTTATTTGACGCGTTAAGGTTATACTTCGTTCTCTCTTCTTTGTAAGTAATTATTTTATTTACTACAAATTCATTACCAAAATGATTCCTTTTAAGTGTAAATCTGTTTTAATCATCTTTTATAAAAAATTTTATGTGTAAAATGTAAATAAAGCTTTTAGTTTATAACTTCAATTTACTTTGCTGTTTTATCTGTTTATGTGTAAGTAATAAGTAAAGACATACTGTGTTACTTGTTTTCTCAAGCCATAGCCAACTGCAAACGTGGGAGTTTTTAAACGCCCTTTATGTTTATGAAAGATATAGTAAAATAAAATATTAGGTAATAATAGCGAAAGCAGCATACTGAAGAACATGAATTAGTTAATTTACACATCTACAAGAAGAAGAAGAAGAAGAAAAAGTTATTAACATTATTATAAATTCAAGGTGCATTACACAAACAAAAAGCCAAACGAATCCAATTTTAACAGTATAAATGCAGAAGCAGCGCAGAGAGAGTCAATCTGCCTATCCAAGTCTGGCTATGGAAGCTATTAGCAGGTGAAAACCCACCAAGAGTTAAAGGCCACAAGAAGAAGATAAATGCAGAAGTAGTGAAAAGTAAACTACTGGCAAATAACGACAGTTGTTATAAAGCAACAAGCTAAAAAAGAAATATTTACTACTCCTATTTATTAAGGTAGATTTTTAAAATAATAATTGCAATAGAATTCATCTTATTGATAACACTTACTTATCTAAAAAGATATAAATGAAACAAAAAATAATAAGTTGTAGTAGTTTCATTTTCAAATGAAAAAAGAGAAGCAGAAGAAGAAGAATACTAAAAAAAGCAGAAGAATAGCAGAGAGAAACAGAAAATATGGAAGGAGAAAATTACAAAAGCAAATGAATAAGAAGGGGAAAACTGACAAAAATACAAACGAAGAGAACGCCAAGGATAGGAACAAAAATGCTGAAGCTATTGTGTAAATGCGAAGAAATGCAAAAAGGAAAAACAATCAAAACTTGATGAAAGCTATCATGTGAGTGAAAGAAAGAAAAATAAACAGTATTAAACACAAAAAGGGTTGATTAAACAAAACACGAAGGCACACAAGAATAGATAAATATTAAAATCATCGCAAACATTACAAAACAAAATACAATAAGAACCAAAAATCTGATAGAAAGTGATAGAAGAAAGAATACAAGCTGAAGCAAAGGAAAAAAAATAGTAAAAATGACAGGATAGCATATAAGAAGAGATCAATTTTAAAGTCATCGTGTCTATAGAAAACCACTAAAAGGAGGATTTGTTAAGAAAGGAAGAACTGACAGTAAGCAATAAAAGAAGAAAGAAGATTAAAATACTAAAAAATGGACAAAGCTACATGCTAGTATTATCACGTGGGGATAAAGAAAACAAAGTGGTAAGGAAATATGTTACAGTAACAGTATATGCAAAAACAATACAGATCAGAAATCAGAAAGGAAAAAAGTTAAAATAAGTGAAGATATTCAATATCAAAAAAGGAAGATGACACAAACACTAACTGTCATGTAAGTGTAAAAAGAGGACATTTACAGAAACTAAATAGAGAAGAAGAAGTGCGAAAAACAAAAGAAGAAGGTAAAAGAAAAGATAATCAAGACCAAAGCGACAGAAGCGATATAATAATAATAAACAACAAAGAGAGATAGATACGAAAACTATCACGTGTGTGTAATAAAATACATAAATGGAAAGCTTAAAAAAGAAATAATTTACAGAAAAGGAGAGAAGAAAGACCAGTCAATTAAAACGATAGGAAAACGAACAATAAGGGACAAATGCTGAAACTGTCATGTGAATGCAGAAAACACATTTATAAAAACGAAATGGCGAGATAATAGAAGAACTTACAGAAAACAAACAGAAGAAAATGCTAAGATTTAAATGACAAAAAAGCATACAGAAATAGTTTAAGATATAAAAGAAAGAGAACAGAAGAATAAAGTGGGGTAGATTAGCACACTATCGAAAAAGATATTAAGATTATATGAGTTTAGACAGATTCATCTGAAAGCGTGCTATAAAAAGTAGCACTAGAAATAGAAGAGAATGAAGAAGAAGAACAAAAAGGTAACAGAATGAGAAGAAGAAGAAGAAGAAAAGGAATGAAGAATAAGAAGAAGAAGTAGCAGAAAACGAACATAGGGAAAAAGAGCAAGTAGAGAGAAAAAGTGAAGATGAAACAGAAAGAGAACAAATGTTAGTGAAAATTATCACTTCTAAAGAAGAATTCGGACTGAAAAAAAGAGAACGTAGAAAATGATTAGAAACAAACAAACATCTCTCAAGGGTAAAAAGAAATATTTGATAGAACATTGTACGGATTACGACTAAATAATAATGCTGAGCTCAAATGACAAATGATAAGAACTTATAAATACAGGGTGGTCCATAAGTAATGGGTCACAGATCAACAGTAGATTCAGGGGGGGGTAAAATATTACGATTTACCTATCTCTTTTAATATTAACTTTTGGACTAAGGTAATCCTGGGTAAATTATAATATTTTAACGCCACGAATCTACTGGTGGGTTAATGAAAAGAAAATGTACAATACCTAATTACGTATTTAAATAAAAGTGCAGAAAAGCTTTCAGGAAGCGTTCATAAATTGACATTAGAAATTTCTAAATAATATTAAGTTTCAGTAAAACTTAATAAGGTGGCTATGACTTCGTTATATAACAGAAACCCAGAAAAGCTTAATTAAGACAGACAGCAAATATCGCTTTCGCTTAGTATCTACCAGATGCAATTACAGTTTTGCTTATAGCAGTCTAACGAACGAACATCAACAGCATTGTTTATGCTTTAAATATTCGACCCAACCTTACTTAATTTGTTAGGTTTGTATGATATTATTTGGAATACGAATTTACCTTCTGACTATTGTAATTCTAAACATTAGTCTGACTAATTATTACGTATTGTTTGGATTGTTGGATTCCGACTAACTTTTAAACGTCTAAATTCCATTATTTTTTTCATTGAGATTAAATTTTATTTAATTTACTTCAATTTAATAGCTTTTTAATTATTCAACTTTATATTTTTTACAGTTTTAAGGCTTTTGTCACATAATTATAATATTAAAAAGTTCATAAAGCAATTGCTGAACTTCTTAATTTAGTACATGCTTCTTAACGGAAACCTAAATCTCGCCTGAAAAGCACGATCGTTTCCGTTTCTTTTCAAAGTGTATCTATCAAAAACAAAACAAGATATTGCTTGGGCTTTATTTTACATAAAGAAAAAGCAACTGCTTCTGAAGTCTACATCTGTAACAATAAGAAAAGGTTTAACAATGTATCATTTTATGACGTATTTGGGTCTAAATAAAGCACTTGCTGAATCCAGGCTTAGTTTTTTTCTGAAGTAACTTCTTACAAAGGATATAAATGCTATTGTTTGAAAATCGAAGAAGTGCCGGATATTTCCTTTTTCGGTTAACAACTTCCTTCGTCATATTAGCTTTTTTTTAAGTTATTTTATAAAGTTACGTAAAAACTGATCGAATAAATAAAAGCAGGCGTTATAAATTGTTTGGGAAGAATTGGGAGAAAAGTGAGATGTTTGAAGTTCTTAAGCTCTTCGTTTGAGAGTAGTAGAATTTGCGAGACATAGAAAGCTTATGGATTATTTATTATTACTGAAGTGTATCAGCACAATTTATGCTGCAAATAATTTGCAATTGTCACCGGAACTACTAAAATTTCCTCCCTTTTTATGAAAACACGTATTTGGTTTTTAAATACATTTTGTGGTTTCACAGGGTTATTCAGCGTTTCACTGACATTTTTCTACTTGCCAGTTTACTTCCAGTTGAAAATTAAGGAACAGTTCACAGTTCATTTTGCCAGAATCTACTGCCAAAGTTCTTTAATAATGAAAATCAAACAATTGTTTTGTTGGAAATTATTATTATTCAGCTGTTAATATTCATCATAAATTTATCTGTTTATTTGTTTGTACGTATGTATGTATCTCCCATTTAACTTCATCTTAGTTTTCCACACCATATCATCTGTTGAACTTTCGCCACCAAAACTGTAATTTGTATTTACCATAAAATGTTCTAATATTTTTGGTTGAGTGACCATTACGTGACGACTTATTTCCTGTAAATCAATTTTAAATAATGAAGTGTATTATTTTTCAAAGTTTAGTATGAATTTCTACAAGATACATATGGGAAAGCATGTTATCCAGAACATCCTGGAAGCTTCCACTGTATCTAGAATAAGCGACGCCCCGCATATAAAAAATGCGCCCCAGCAAGAACTCGCAGTTAACAATTCTTGACGCAAAGTGATTTAAAATAAGTACCGGTGGTGCAAACAAACATTGGTGGTGGAATGGAATCGTATAAGTGAAAGAATAGCCTTGAAGCAAATGGAAGCAAAGTAACCATAATACAGTGCTGTGCACCAACAAACGTATCAAAAAAAAGAAGAAATGGTAAAAGAAAACTTATGATTCACTAAACAGGACTGCAAACAAGGTAAATGCAAAAGATGTGGTTATCTTAACAGCCCAAAGAGTTTGATAGAACGATGGGAAAACACGGCCTTGGAACGCGTAATAAAAATAAGGAATTCGCAAGTAGGTACTAATGTCACAAAATAACTTGGGTGTCGTCAGACAAAAAGCCGCTGATCAAAAAGATTATGTTTGTATAAGTGAAAAATGTCAGCAGGTTTTACTAGATGTCCACAATAGGTGAAGAGCTGATATCGACTCCGACCATCGGCCGAGCGGTAGATTCAGGGACTCACAACTTGTGAGTATGGGAAATAGGACCCCAAGATACCATAGCTGGGACTGTCGTTGTTTTAACTTGTCTGGAGGGCAGTTTCCTTCTCTTTACTCTTTCCTGTCCGGCCTCACTTGGCCAGCTCCGTTGCTTCCGACCTCGACGCTATTAGGGTATCCGAGGGCTAGGGGTCTGTAATTTCACATCTATCATATCTTCAGGATAATAGAAAATATGGCATGGACATGGCAACATGGCAACAGAGGCTGCCACTCTCCCTATCCAAGCTTGGCTATGGAAGCTATTAGCAGGTGAAAACCCACCAAAGGTTAGAGGCCACAAGAAGAAGAAGAAGAAGAAGAAGAAACGTCTAAGAGGTAGAGTAACAAGGTCGCACACATATACATACCCATACACTAGGAGGTAGTACAAAGGGCCCATTTAGTGAAGCCTAAGTGCGTGTGGCTTAACAAGCTACCCTCCATTGATAATCCATCCATCCATCCAATACACTCTAATAATCAGTGAAGGAAATCAACTACAGCGCATCTGTAATGGAATACTCATTAACATAAAAAGAGGAACCTCTAACAAAGTAGAAGAAAGAGGAAAACTCAAGGAACACGGAATGAGAGCAAGAACTGAGGAAGAAAAAATAGAAACACAGAGGAATTATGTAAAGCGCAGTAAAGAAGTTATTAAAAGCATTAAGAGAGACGAAGACATAGAAAACATAGCAGAACAAGCTCAAATAGCTGCAGACAAGAAATATAGTAAAGAACTCTTGCAGAAAATACGACAACTGACAAGACGGACAAGGAAAAAAGAGGACATGCCTGTGAAAGGAAATATGGAGCAAATTGATGTGTGGTTGAGCAACATCTTCAGCGAAGAGATTGTGAATATCACAGGAGAAAACATTCAAATACCACCCGAATCTGAAGGCCCCGAACTGCAAATAAATACAAACCCCCCTACAAAAGAAGAACTAACTCTTGCGATACAGCAAATGAAAACTGGAAAAGCAGCTGGCAATGACATTATAACTGCAGACATGTTAAAAATCCATACCGAAATTACAGCAGACATACCACACTCTTTGATTGAAAAAAATTGGCTATTAGAAACTTTTGGATTGGAAAAAAGGCATCTTTGTTAAAATATCAAAAAAGGGTGACCTGCGAAGATGTATGCAGATTACAGAATTGGGGAAGTTCTTGAGAGTCTTGTTCGTAACGAGCAGAGTGCAGACAAATGTTTTACGTATTATTATAGAACAATCTCTTGGACATCAGTTACTGTTCATCTACTTTTGACTCGGTTAATATTGTAATGAAGCGGTGTTATGCATTGCCAATTGCCACGCGCATTTATATGACGTGTTACCTAGGGTCATTACACGGGCGAGATGCACGTGGATGACCGTGAAACTGAAGCATGATATAGCACAGCCGTATAAATGATGAATTTGCAAATGCATAGATTAGTACGTTCATGCTTCAAGGTCAATGCACGTAGTATCAGCCCGGAAGGTGGGAGCTGGCTCTTATATAAGGAATTGCCTTGATAGATCTAGCCATCGTTGGTGTGGTCCTCGAAGAACAATCATGTCCTTAGGAAGTCAGGTCCTTCGTACTATAGTGATGTTTCCTACGATACGATTTTTATGTAAGACTATTTTTCTGTACTTAACTTAAATGCTAATAATAGTTTGGATTAAACACTTTGTTTCATTTTACCAACTTTGCTGATTGTAAAGTACCTGGAACTTATCTCTAAAATTGTCTAAGTGATTACTTTTAACTTAAACTCTAAATAGTATTTTGTAAAACCAATTCAAAGTACGGAAAATATATGTTATATTAGTTGAACCTGACTTTCAATATAAAACCTCCCGCAGCAAACCTTCACGTGGCGTAGCTGGTTAAATATACCACCACGTTGGTACTTTATTATCAGAAATTCTACTAAATTTAAAAATAACCACTACGTTACAATCTAATATAATACATTCTGTATTTGGTTTGCAGTTAGAAATAATACGCCTGATTAAGGACGGATACAACGATTTTCAGTGTCGAGTGTTACACAAAGAGCAGTTGTCAAAACCGTTCAAAACTGAAACTGGGGTGAGACAAGGGTGTGTCTTATCACCACCACTATTTCTAATAATAATGGATCTGGTATTATCAAAAACTATTGAAGGTAGAACAGGAAGCATCAGATGGGGATTAATGGGTGTTTTAGAACACCTACATTATGTTGATGTGTGTTTGCTATCTACTCAAGTGCGAAATATGTAGATAAAATTAAACAACTTAGTAATAGAATCACGCAAAGAGCTGGAAATCAATAAGGATAAGACACATCTGTTAGTTATAAGCACCGAAGGAGCAAACAGCATAATTTCAGGTAGTAATTCTATAGAAACCGTAAATGAATTTACGTACTTAGATGGGCAGCGTTACGTTGCGTGCAATGGGGGTACAGCAACAGACATAAAGCTTAGAATAAATAAAGCAAGATCAACTTTCTCTAGTACGAATATAATCTAGTGGGCTAACAACATTTGGACATTGACTAAGATTAGGGTTTTTAATGATACAGTCAAGGCAGTTCTACTTTATGGCTCAGAAACCTGGTATGCTACGGTTCCAATAAAAAGGAAATTACAAAAGCCAATAGGTGCTTGAAAAATATCTACATATATTAAGGATCTGGTGGCCAAAACGTATATCCAGTGCGGAGTTATGAAGAAGGACTAATCAGGACGACATAAACACTCAAATACGGCGAAGAAAGTGTAGGTGACTGTGCCATACTTTAAGAAAACCTAGAGACGCGCTGTCAGTCATGCAACCTTGGAATGGTGCTCGTAGGGAGAAAGAGTTAGAGGGAGACATGGATCATGGCAAAGAACAATATGGGGGGAAACAGGCAAAACTATGATATAGTTACGGTTAATTGTTCAAGATAAAGAGTGGTGGAAACAGTTTGTACAGAACTTATTACTCTAGTTACCTAGTATATGTATGGGTGCAACTTGCTAGTGATGTGATGTGTAGTATTTAAGCACAACCCTATGTTCCGTTAGGGAAGAATGGGTATAATAATAGTAATTCTAATAAATAAGCATTCACTGTACATAAATTAGACTAAGCTATAGTTTAATTCTGTTAATCTTAGTATTCATTTCAACTAAGTAAGTAGGTAATTTACTTTGGTAAAAAAAATTTACACAGAACACAAATAATAAATATAATTTGCAAGCATTGTCGTGCAATTTGGAAAACTGTTCAAAACTAAATTCAGTTGTGGTTATTTCAACTGGCAAGCCGTGAAACTATCTGCTGCAAGTTAAATTAATTTTGTGTAAATGAACAAACCTCATTTCCCTGGTGTACCAGTTTCAACTATTAAATCTAAAACTACTTTAACGATACTCGGGCAGTTTATTATCCTCACACCTTGAATGAGACTTAAATCAGCCTTGCTTTCTTTAATTCCTTTGATGCGACACACAAACAGTTCTTTGAACTTTTCAAGCACGAACCAACCCGCATCTACTCTCAATTTTCTCACCGGTAATAAACGTTAGAGAAAATTTACACTCGCTTTCATCTTGAGAATAAGTACATTATTTAGCTGTCAGGGAAAAGCGACATTGCGTTAGTGGAAGAGCTGCTCTTAGAATTATACCAGGAGCTGTCATCTTCAAGGGTTTCATGAAGGACGTAACAAATGACCAAGGAGGTCAGGTGTTACACTAGCTTAATTTAATTTCTTACGTTTCAAGAGCTGTAATGGACTACGTGACGTGCGTAACAAATGGAACGATTTTGTCGCCTGTGAATTTTGAAATTTAATCTTTACTTGCCTGAATCAAACCTAGCAAGTTTTGAGAAGTTTGTGGGGCAAATAACTATTACAGAGATCCTTGATACAAGATAAACAATACCACGAGAAGGTTTTCAGAATAAACAAAATGAGAATAACAAATTTCTAACTAAAACTGAGATAAAATTCTATTCATATCAAAAGAGAATGCTCCGGTAGTTTGTAATGAAAAGCCGGGCGCCCTTGTAAACTTCACTAGGGTGGAAACTGGGACAAAACAAAGAACAAATTACTGTTCGGTGATATCACAACTGAAACAGCATGCTTCTGAAATATACGAAGCCCTGAACTTGGAAACTAAAAAGATTAAATTTAATCGATGTACTCATTCATCAGCAGAATACACGAACCTCTTTTTATGCCCGTCAATAGCATGAACTTGCTCAAAATTTCAGAACCAAAAACAGAATTTGAAATTTAAAACTCGAGAACCGCTTGGAACAGACCAACCGGTACCCCACCTGAGGCACTTTCGCCCCTTTTTACAATCGCTAATTTTCAATTAAAATTCACAGTCTACATGAAAGTATAAATTTGGGTAAAACTGGCACTGTCATTAACTTTATCTTATATCGCTGATTATTATGCCCGGCTACGAAGTTGTGGAGGCGTAAATTGGAAAGTGTCCGGAATAACAATTGTGGAGTGAAAATATATGGAACTAAATTCGAGCTTATTGATTTCCGTACTCGTGGTTGTTCTTTTAGACTGCAGTATAAACAGCGAATCTACGAGTTTGTTTACCTTTTTCCTTTATGTAATACGAACGAGAAATTGCCATAAACTAAACGATTTATGAACGTTAAAGAGGCAGGAAATTAATCTATTGCAGCCTTGATGACTTATATTTTTAGATGGAAGTTCGGCTAACCTAATTTTCACTTCTCAAGGAAATAAAAGCCAAGGTTAGGCATTAATAACAACTGATAATGGTATAACTTGGCCTTTATAACACGCCGAGATTATTAAGGAAAATTCGAGTGTTTTCACAACTCAAGCTTTCCGGATTATTATAGGCTTTTAAATGCGAGTAGCTCAAATCTGGCAACGCACTGAAATCAGTAAATGTTACGGTAAATTAACATTTAGAGGTAGAATGCTCGGTATTTGCTTTGAAGTGGAGCGAGTAGGTATCGAGCATATTATTCTGTGCTAATTGTCACTGCTTAATTAGCTGTGACACATTAGTTAAAATATTAAATTTATACGTTTAGTAGTTAAGTCTGTATGTACGTCTGCATCAAAACCTATATATGGAAAGAAAAGGGTGAAATATTTTGAGTGAAAAGATGAAAGTCATAAATAAAAATGTTTCACTTGATGGACTCATAAGTGTCGTAAATTACCCCACAGTGTGGGGTTTTTGTGAAGAAAACTCAACCCAGTGATTTTACTTCTGAAAGAAGCAGCGGGCAAAAAATTATCGATTCGTGAAAGGTTTTGAAAACAAAATTTTTTGTCCCTTCTTAATTCACAACGCAATAATAAAAACGTCAGTTTAAGCTGTAAGATGCGATTTTTCCTAAGATCTCAGTGTTTATTTTTTACTAGTTTTGTATTTTATTTAACTTTAAATAATATTTTAGATCTTATAGGTTGTCTATAAATATCATATATTTTTTTTTATGAGAGAGCTTAAGATTATACTTTTACGTCACTAAGAAGTATGCAAATGTGAAAACATTTAGAGCTATGTATATAAACAAGCAACAATTAAGGCGCAGATATACGTTGACAAAGTCAGGAGATTATTGCTAAATACCAAATAGATTACATAATTACAAGAAGAAAATATGTAAATCAAATCAAACCATGCAAAAATCGAAGAAGTAAGGAAGCAGTACCAAAATGAAGTGGGCAATAGAACAGATCAGAAGTAGAATAACATAACACTGCTGCTAGAGAGACTGTAGGTCAACACCAAGACGAAGCTAATACCATGAGATCGAAAAAAAGAAGATTCTGAGCAGGCCT
Organism: Melanotus villosus; assembly: GCA_963082815.1. NCBI lineage: Eukaryota > Metazoa > Arthropoda > Insecta > Coleoptera > Elateridae > Melanotus > Melanotus villosus. Next base: position 45,372,620 of record OY720425.1, read on the forward strand.
TGACTAGTACAACACGATTGGCAAGACTGATTTCAAAATGTGGCAGTACGTTAGAGGTTAATAAATGTCAAATAAATTAAAACACAAAACAGTATTTATTTAGGGAACAAACTGAAAACTAAGATGAATACATGTTAGAGTAGGTGTTCAAAATGTGATCCTTCACTAGTATTACAACGATAAACTTAAATAATTCTGGAAACAAGATTGCAAAACTGACTTACATTTGAAATGTCACTGTCACATTATAATTCGTAGGCATTCTAGAACCAGTGTAACCAATCGTGTTGTACTAGTCAAGGCCTGCTCAGAATCATCTTTTTTTTCGATCTCATGGTAGAATAAAGAAGAAAACATAAACAAGACAAAGATAAAATTGAATAGCTACAACAAACTAAGAAATTAAGTCACTAGCGGAGTGAAAAAGACAAAGGGAGAATGGCTGGAAAACCATTGTGCAGAGAAGACAATTTCAATAAAGGAAATACAGGCAAAGCACACAACCTAATCAGTAATCACGAAGCACTTCGGAAGATATAAAACTAGAAACCGTACTCTAAAAACCAGTGAGGGCAAATTTATTATAGAAAGTAGAAAAACCGAAAACACCGGAAACAGTATATTGAAGAATCCCATAACTAACGAATAGAGAAGTACTAGAGTAAATAGGAGATAAAAGAAATAAAATAAAAGAAGGACACGTAGATGGATAGGACATCTGTATAGAAATAACGTAGTAAACATTATTGAAGGCTTAATAACTGGTAGAAAGGAGGAAGACTCCGTCCGAGAGAGAGAGAGAGAGAGAGAGATTCAACATAGCAAACAATACGATAGAAATATAGATAGACCAAATTTATAAGAGATTAATGTTGAATTTTAAAGATAGATATACCATAATACTTCAAAATTAACGAAATGCTCAACTGTTTGACAATTGATGTTTGTTATCATGTTGTGGTGTTATAATACACGCAATTACAAAATTCTATATCACACTATATAACAAATAGAGCGTAAAATTCTAAAGAGCAAGCAAATGTTAACAAAAAGCTTCAAAAAGCATTTTACTTTAGTTTTACAAAAACATAAAGGCAGAAACTTCAGAAAACAAATTACATTGCTATTGATTGGAAGAAGTACAAAAAAAAGCAGAAAACAGAGGGAGAGAAGAAGAGAAAGAGAAAGCGTTGGAAAGCGAGAGGGAAACACCAAGAATGAAAGAAAACTAGAAAGAGAGAAAGAGTTAAAGCGAGATAGACGAGAGAGAGAGAGAGAGAGAACAGAGAGAGAATAGAGAGCGAAAGTAGAGAGGAGACAGAGAGACAATAGCAACAGTTAAAAGAAACAGGTATAAATATAGTGAAAAATTGTGAAAATCAAGCAAAGAGGAAAAAAAAGACAGACAATGATAAAGAACAATACAAATAACACTAGCTCGAAGAATAGCTTACACAAAAGCACAGGAAAAGCGTTAATACAAGAAATCTGAAAAATACAAGCTATAAAAAAGTAAAAACAACACCAAGAAATGTCTTCGGTTTTCATTCGTGTTATTGTTGAGCGAGAAAAACTCAATGTTTCGCACATTATAGCGAAAGTTTCATTAAGAGCTGAATGAAAACTAAAGGAACACGGTAACTTGACCACACACACCAGAGGCGTAACCTTGCTGTTTGTTCAGAGTTTTTCTCCCTCAATTTGCTAGACAAATGAAAAGATAAATACGAGTATATCAATATTAAAAGCAAAATGCAGAAAAATATGTGCTCAAGCTGCTTGAGAAGTACTAGTACGAACGAAAAGGTGCTTATACAAACAGTGAAAAGCGTGAAAGGCGAGTAAGCAGCGTGCAATAAAAATAAAGAGAGAAAAAGAAGAAATATGAAAAAGCTTCAAGGAGAGAAAGAAGAAGAAGATTCAAATAGTGTGAATAATAATTATTTAGAAAGACAACATACGAACAATTTAAAGATGAAGGGAAGACTAGCGTGATAACAAAAACATTACTAATAAAAACATCTTAACTACCTACTCAATAAGAACTTCACAAACCGCAAACAAACACAACAAACAATTCAAATTCAAAATGTGAGAAATGTCACCAGCTACATAAGTAGAAATATTTGTAATAGATATTTATGTTATCCGTTGGATAAAAGGATTAATACGAGCAAAAAACGAGGTCGTGGATCGAGTTGTATAATCACATAGATGCTATAATACTGTATCCATAACTGGTCAGAATTTGCTAAGAATCGCAATAAGTATTGTTTGTTGATTGTTTATTTATTGACCGAGCTCTAGGCTTTTGGAAACCAAGAATTTCAATGAATGACGACTGCCGTGGTCAATTGCTCTACCCGACTAGGGTTTTCCCGAATCTAATGTACTTTCGCCTTGGATGAAATATCACTTTGGCAGGTAACCTACGGTTTTACCTGGTATCCAAAAGAGAGTAGAAGATTTTTCCTATTAAAAACCTCACCTGACCTAAATTAAATTTCACCTGAGACCTTTTGCTTAAAAAGCAATCTTGCTACTTGTCTACATCAGCGAGGTCGGTGTTTCGCAAGACTTAAGTCACTTTTAAATATTTTTATTTAAAGTCAGAGTAACAAGATTTGATTTGTTTAATACTATGGCAACTAGCCAGCTTTGTTATAAACAAAACTTGTTAAATTTGCTATAAATTTTGCGAACAATTTGTAATATTCTTGACAATTTAATTCATGTATAAAAAATCCCATTAAGCCGCTGTGATTTTGTCACTTTGACAGCGGCTAAAAGTTTGCCCTAACTTTTATCCGGCTAAAACACTACCTTAACTTTAGTTGCTATGCACCTTTGCCTTCAATACCAAATAAAATAATTAAATTTGTATTGCTCATTCATTAAATTGTCTCGCCGAATTGCACTCGAGGTTTTATTTATTTAGTCAGGATAAATATTTATTTGCAAAACTCAAACTAATACGAGGGAAGGGGAAAAAATTTTGCCGTTCTTTGTCTTGGTGTGCCTTGAGAAACAAAATTTTGATATCTGTCATTTTGTATGCTGTTGTCTGTCAGTGTTGAAAGTTTCGTCCAGATTCACACAAAACTTCGGATTTTATAGTAGATTCAATAAAGTGTGTTGCAGTAGATATTAGAAATGGAGAAAATTGAACACCGGGCAGTGATTAAATTTTTGACTAGGGAGGGTGTTCATTTTACTGAAATCACTCAAAGGTTAAAAGCAGTTTACAAGGATGCTTCGCCGTCAGAATCCACTGTCCGTCGATGGGCAAATGAATTTAAGCATGGCAGAGAGAGCCTAGAAGATGATGTAAGAAGTGGAAGACCTGCAACGGCACAGAACCCTGAAATGGTTACCAAAGTGGAGAAGTTAGTTTTGGAAGATAGGCGAATTACCGTTAAAACGATAGCCAAGACTGTGAAGATTGACGAGAAATCGGTTAGATCGATATTGCATGACATTTTGCATATGAATAAGGTTTCAGCTAGATGGGTCCCACGAATGTTGACACCTTTGCATAAACACGATCGAGTGAACATTTGTAGCGAGCTTTTGGAACGTGTCAATGCAGATTCTGACAATTTTTTTGACCGAATTGTCACTATGGATGAAAGTTGGGTCCATCACTATGACCCTGTCACCAAACAATCCAGTATGGAGTGGCGACATCCCAACTCTCCTCCTCCAAAGAAGTTCAGGGTGAAACCTTCAGCAGGCAAAGTGATGCTCTCAGTTTTCTGGGATTTTCGCGGCGTCTTGCTTATCGACTTTCTCGACAGTGGTCGTACCATCAATGGGGCATATTACTGCAACCTTCTGACTAAATTACGGGATGAAATCAAAATCAAACGCCGCGGACTACTGCGAAAAGGAGTCCTCTTGCTGCACGATAATGAGTCATCTCACAAATGTGCTGCAGCGACATCAAAAGTGAAGGAAATGGGCTTCGAAGCACTTCCACACCCAGCTTATTCGCCGGACCTCGCACCCTCTGATTTCTTCTTGTTCGGAAAATTGAAAGCTCACCTTCGTGGAACGCATTTCCGAGATGATGACAGCTTAAAAACTGCAATGACTTCGTGGTTAGAGGGTCAAACTTCAGACTTCTATAAGGAGGGCATTATGAAGTTGAAACATCGATGGGCCAAGTGCGTTGATTTGTCAGGCGAGTACATAGAGAGGTCCTAACATGTATTTAAAATTTCACAATTAAAGCATTAGTAGTTTTTGAGAACGGCAGAATTTTTTCCCCTTCCCTCGTATTGCTTTACGGCAATTAGACTCGAAAAATTGACAGCAGATAAAATCAACACCGGCCTTCGGCCGTCGTGATTTTATCTGCTGTCAATTTTTCTCGTCTATTTGCCAAGCAATACGTTTTCGTTGCAAAAAAATATTTTAATTTCCGACTAAATAAAACCTCTTGTGTAATTATATTCAAAAATTAAACGAGCTATATTGAGACTGTTTTTGCGGACATCGAAGAAGCAGTAACAAATGTAGTTTCATAACACTTACCACAAAGATTGATGTTAAAATACGAAAAAATTTATAAAAATGTTGGTGAATGCTGCCGAGAAAGGAAAGTCAAGAAGGTCGCGTTAGACAAGGTTTAGTCAACAAATACAACCTTTTAGTTTTTGGGCTTATATAAATGAATGTTGTGGGCAATAACATTTTTATGAAGAAAAAATTTGATATTGTGAAACACAATGATCTGATTACTTCTCTCAAAAGAGTAGCAAAAGAACATAGACCCGAGAAATATATAATATTAACTAAAGAAGATACCATCAAATTTTTGTAAGAAGCTGGCGACAAAAGAATGTTACCAATGTAAGATATTTTGAGTTTGAACCTGTATCGATTATTGGGCTTAATGAAGCTCGTACGAAAGAAGAACCTTGAAATCTCCCTTTGAAAAATATTAAAGGCAGGTTTTCCATTCAGTAATACGAAACACATCGCAGAAATTTATACAAGCTTAGATGAGAGGGGACAACAAATGGGACTGCAATCAAACGAGCAAAAACTAAATACATGAGAACTAGTAAATAACTACCTGCAAGATCAACCCCTTGAGATACTACACAAAGAATTTGAAAAGGCCAATGACTTTAAGTATCTTGTTACATACATTAACAACAAGAACGATATCAACAAAGAAATAGGTAGACGAATAATAACAGGCAACAGGATAATCTTCTCTGTAGACTCATTGTTGCAATATAAACTTCTGTCTCGCTCCAGGAAAATTACAATAATATAAAACGTTAATTAGATCAGTAATGGGCTAATAAATTATTCCTCTTTGCCCTTCTCTTCCCGTTCTGGAAGAGATACTTCGAACGGTTTATCGAACTCGAAAGAGTTTTTTTTTCTGTTTGATCTCATTTGCAATATGAGGTGTTCCTTAGTTCGATTCAGGATTTCGAAATGAAATTCATTGTACACGTGTTGTAGATCATTCCGATATATTTATTAGTCTACAGGCTCCTAACCTAGCCTCTGCTTCCACCTGTAGGTGTAGGGGAGGAAGATTTAGTGGTTTCGAGAGCAACTGTTGGGGTTGTAGTCATCGCCCCCGTTATTTCAACCATTGTCATTCTCTGTAATTTATCCAGCATGCTTTTGTGGATTGTGCTCTTTGGTTTGTGCCACCATACTAAGGCCGAGTATGTGATTATGGGCACAATTATTTTGGTGTATATCCAGTGTATCATAGATGGTTGTAATCCCCATATTTTGCCCAACATCCTTTTGCATGTGCAGAAGGCTTTGTATGCATTATTTGTTATATGTTCGATGTGGTGTTTGAAGGTAAGTCTGGTATCTAGTTACCTTTTCTACTTTTCGAATTCTTTTGCCATACAGTTTAAGGTCCTTACATGTGTATTTAATCCTTCTCGTTATTATGAGAAGTAATGTTTTCTTCGGATTTACCACAAATTTACACAATAAAATTTAGACGGTTGGTTTGCATTGGCAATAAAATCTATTGTGTAAATGAGACTGCCTGCATCTCCTTTGCATATGGGAAAAATGTGTAGGCGTGAATAGCACGAGCACTCCATTGGTTCGTAACAGAGCTATAGGTTTTTTTAAGAAAAGGAAAACATGGAAATTTCACGTATTAACAATGAAAATTTTGAAACCATTGGCAAAAATTCGCCTGGTATTGCTTATTATTTAATTACTATTTATTATAAATAATTACTTTTTGTGTTGTTTGCAGGTTAATGGTTCAGGTCTCAATAAATTTTCATTATCTATGTACATTAAATCAGGAAGACCCGAGTTCATAACCTCACTGATAGTGGACGTCATTAACAACGCAAATAAACTGCATAAATCTTCATCAAAGCAGTCGTAGTTAAACACTATAAACCGATTTCAAAAGTAGAAACAAAGTTTCTGAGCTCACTGCACAAGAGACATTCATCATGAAAATATATCAAAACACATTCCGAGAAAAATCTGGAAAATCTGCAAAAACAATACTATAAAAGACAGCAAAAGTAAATAAAGAAACTATCATAATATAAAACCACCCGCACAAGAGCAAAGCAAATGAAGAAAATTGACCAAATTGTTGGTGTACGATTACAATAAAATATTAGAAGAGCTAAATTGGAAACGTACGAAATGATGAATATTAACGTTTCTGCAGAAAATTAGTGTTCGGCCAAACGTACGCTGTTCTCTTTTCGTGGTTTCCATTATGCCTCGCATTAAAACTAAAAATACAAAAGCATTCGTTATGCTTAATCAAAAGTTATGTAGTGTTGTTACCCTTCAAAAACTGCTGCCGATACTTTATTCTCATTTAAAGCTATTCGAAATGAAAATTTTAATATTTTCAATTGCACAGTTTTACACACAAATTACACAAAACTGCACGAAAAATACAACATAAAAGGAGTAAAAAGTGTGAATAACTATTGTAAATATTATTACAGGCTGTGACATCACGCTACCACAGAAAAAGGTGCGAACTTTAACGAACTGTCTGTATCAGCAAAAATGTGTGAGTTTTACGAGGTATTTAGCAAACAACTCCTATCTAAAATATCCCGTACACGTTCCTGCCAACTCAGATTTTTCCTGCCTCTCTCAACCGGGAAGTAAAACTAAAAGTTTTCTGCTGAAAGTTCTCCGCAAGCTCTTCATGTGTTAATTTATAGATTTTGTAATTATTAAAAGATTGTTTGCACCGAACTTATTTAAAATTTTAGGTTGGTTTAAATCCAAAAATATCATAACAACAAGGCAATAATTAAGGGTTAAGTTACAAATAGACCCAGGCCTTACACTAACGTTGACTTAGGCAAAGTGATTATAATAAACGGCAGGAACAGAAATGAATTAATTGATTACCTGATTTTCACCTAGGTAAAAGGTAAATATTTGAACGAGCGAATAAATTGACCGAAATCCTGCCTGCCAAAGCGTGTATTACGGCAGCCTAATACAAACACATACGTGAAATAACCAGAAAAGTGGGAGACGAGTAAATTATTTGATAGGCCCCGCGGGTTATTTTTCAGGATTTCATATTCGGAGTTCCCTGTGTGTATTTCTGTATATATTTGCATATATTTTACAAACTGCGTTTCGTAAATTTGATTGAAATTAGTTTGACATCAATAAAAATACCGCAAGAACATTATTTCATGTTTTTTTCATATCCATTTTAAAATCCTCTTCAGTCCATTGGGTTAACTACTAACAGTTAAGGTATTTAGGTTTATGTAATTATCATGTGTTTTGTATTTTGTCAATATTTCCTGAACCAGGCTAAGATACGACTTTAAATTACAATTAAATTGGGGATGACTTTATATTAGTTCACTTGTTATAATTTAAAATATTGCATTATGTAACGCAAGATTCCAAAAATGTATAAATAAGGTTGAAAATGGTTGGTGTTCTAATTACAATAAGTACTGAATTATTCATACAAACATCACTGAATTAAATTTGACAAATCTCAAATACTCAAGTTGTCAAAGACGTAACTAAGACCAACCACAGCCGTTGCTAAATACCCGTAAATTTATTAATCTCTGGATATAATTTACGAAATGCTGGATTAGTTAGAAAAATGCGGGATATAACTCGGCCCTACATTTATTAAAATAAAACAGCCAATTTGTCTACTTAATTCATACTAATAAATACGATCATTCAGGATACATACTTAATTTAAATGAATTGCTGAATTTGATTAAAGAGGGTGAATATAGTGGAAAAATACTGAAAGGCAAAGCAAAAAGGAGGCTCAGAAGAAGTAGGAAAAAGTGGGAGAAAAGTGAGGAGCAGAAGTGAATGTAAATGAAGACGGAGAAAAGGGCTAGAAAGAGGAGAAGAAGAAGAACATGGGGGTGAAAAAGGAACAAAAAAGAATGAGATGAATAAATTAAAAAGAAGGAAATATTAAAAATACTATTAATTAGAATATTAAGATAGAACTTTCAACATCGTTATTACAAGGACGAAGATTAACAAGAATAAACGAAAAGCACAAAACACAAAATACTCGTATATACAAATAACAAGCCTTCTTTAAGCTAACAGACAGTTGCGAAATGCATAAAACGAGTTTAAGAAAAAATAAGCCAAATTAGACTTAGAACCCACAGAAATGTATAAACTAGAATAATAAAAAGGCACTATAATGAACTATTGGCAATAAGATATCTATTAAAGAGAATATAAACGGCTTTGATAGAGGAAAAGAAAAATATCACATACAGTTTTTAAAGGAAATAGGAGTAAAACTCAATCAAAAATGCGAGTTATTCAAGTTTCCTGTTTACTTAATTAAATATTTATGCAATTAGGTCAGCTTGAAGAAAGAGATTATAAAATGTCACATAAAGTGAAAGAATAATTAAAGATAAATGTTGAAATGTTATAGAAAATAAAGACAAAAAATCCTAATAGGAAAGAAAAAAGTGACAAAAATCGATAAATAGTAGCTGTGCGTAAAATCTTTATGATATAATCAAAAAAAAAAAATGGAGAAAATGGTTAGAAGAGAATAGTGCCCGATTAAAAATGAAATAAATGGTAGAGCTATTATGCGAATATAAAAATATAAAACAAACAAATAAACAAGACAGAAATATGGTATCTGACAAAGAAGGAAAGGCGATCAAACAATCACTAAGACTATTAGGTTAAAAAAGTGCACAAGAATTAAATGGACAAGAATAGTAGAACCACAAGACAATAAACAATTTTTGGTTTTATTTAGTGGCGAAATTCATACATAATCTTAAAAATCGCAAGAAATGCTGAAGCTATTAGATGACTACAGAAAATAAAAGAATGAGGTAGATAAGAAAGCAAAAACTCATACAGAATGACAAAAAAAGACAACCAATCATCAAACCAATAAAGTTCTAGCATGTGAGTATCAAGAAATATAAATGAAAAGAAACAGGAAGAATCGGGGTAAAGGAAAAGACGAAGGTAATTGATGTAAACGACACATTTGGTGCTGAAATTCATACATGAAATTAAAATCGCAAGAAAATAAACACGATAAATAAATACCGCAGGCATTATGTAGATGAATAACGTACACAGTTTAACAATGAGGTAGATAAGAAAGTAAACATTTAACAAGAAAAGTTACTTAAGACATAAAAGAAAAATGAAAGGAGAATAAAGTGAGGTAGATAAGCACATCATCAAAGAAGAAGATTATATGCAGTTTAGACAAATTAGCATGGAAGCAAAGGTTAAAAAAGTACAAAAAACAGAAAGTGAAGAAGAAAAGTAAGTAGAAGAAGAAGAAGAAGACGAAAAAGGAGAAGAAGAAGAAGAAGAGCAAAAAGAAACGGAAGAGGACGTGGATAGACGAAGGATAGGCGAAAGAAGAAGAAAACGACACAGAAGCAGAGGAAAACGGAAAAGAAGCGGAACTAGAAGAACAACACGAAGGCGAATTAAAAGAGAAACTAGCAAAAGAAAACAATAGAGGACAACAGAGCAAACACAAAAATATAAAAAGTAAAATAGAAAGAAAGAGTTGTTAGTTCAGATAGATTAATAGCAAAGCTAAGAATAAAACATCACCGAAAATAGAAAATAGAAGAAAAATCAGACGAAGAAGAAAATAGGAAAGAAGAAAGCGAAGACAAAGGAGAAGCAAATAAAACCAAAAGCGTTTAGATTGAATTAACCGATTCTTAAGTGCCAAGAAAGAATGTGATGAATAAACATTATTAATAAAATGAATAACTAAGAAGAAGCCAAGCAGAATGAGTCCAGTCTTCAGCTATGCAATTGAAAGGAAAAGTGATCAAACAAAAATATTTTAGTGAAGGTAGCAGACATTTCTGAAATATTAAACATAAAAAAGGCCATAAACTAGCTGAAGTAAATTCTACTCTTTGCAGTAAATATAACAACCCAAAAGAAATAAAGACAATGTATTAAGTAACAGTAAAGATTCCTTAGAAAAAAAAATGCATATGTTAAAACAGGAAACTCTATCTACGACCTAAAATCTGTACAAAAATAAAACATATTGGTCTAAATTTTTATTTCATGTTTAAAGTTGTTTCTAGCTGTGTGTTTAAAATAAACTTAAAACGATACAGCTTTATACTGTTTTTAATGTGCAGAAAAGAGATACCTACACTAATTTACCGCAGTAACTAAATAATTATTTTAAATTTAAGACAAGGTGAGAATATGGATTAAAAAAATAAAAAACAAACAACTACGAAAATATTATGATTATTATGTCCCGAGTAGAAGCCGGAGTGGCCGAGTGGCTAAGGTATTCGACTACAGCGCAGACGGTCTTGGGGTCAAACCTGAGTCGGATGCTCGGCGGGTGGCCCAGTCACTGAAAATAATTGGGAACCGAAACACAGTGGTGGAGTAGGGAAGGCGTGGTGCTTATTACACCACCCTGACTTAGGAAGCCTTAACCTTCCATGTTGCCGGCCATGTTTCCTCGAAAGGCGTTAGTGTCAATACATGTACGTTTTATGTACCAAGTAAAAAATTCTACTTTATGGTCCTTTCCGAATATTCTTTCATTGCAGTCTTTTTAGTATAAACCAAAATTCCTTGTCGTAAAGAACAGGAAGACGTGTCTACAAATTCGAAAATAAAACAGACAGTCTACGTTTTGTTTACGACAAAAATAGATTTATACATAAATCACGGCGTAACTCAAACCGCAGTCTTTTACAGCAACGTTGCAGATTGTAGAAAACCGGAAAACAATTTTGAGAATATTGAATCCTTAAGGCCGATTCATACTATAGGTCAAGTCACGGTCTGGTCACGGTCCGGTCACAGTCAGATCAAATATTGTTGCATGCATTTTATATTGAGCTATTCACATAATAATCGCGGTCAAGTCACGGTCCTGTCAAATGACCGCGGTCTTTCTGACGAGGAATATTTGAGCGGACTGAGACCGTACCGATCGTCTCATTGACCGGTAGTGTAAACACGGCGACGGGCAAATCACAGTCAATTTTTGTAATTTTGAGTTTTGAGGTTACGTAATGTTGGAGGCTTGCTACTTGCTAGTTTATTAATAATAATGGATGAAAAATTAATAGAACTAGTTGGAAGGCATGAAGAACTTTATAATTTTGAGGATAGAAGATATTCAGACAATTTGCATAAAAACAAATTGTGGAGAGAATTTGGGGAAGAATTAAATAAAAGAAAGTAATATAGATATTAATGTTTTTATTATTGTATCAACATAAAAATCATTTTGCACTTGATTTCATTTCAATTTCTATTAAACTGCCAGGGAATTGATCCAGTTTCACAATTAAAAAAGGTTTTAAATAAATCTCTCACGGCAAACGCTGCTGGCTGAGAATTTCCGCCCTGTCTAGGCAACTCGTTTAAAATATTTCCTTCTTCCATAGATAACTCTGTAAACCTTTCAGATAGTCCGCTATCACGTAAGAAATTGTGTAGAATACAGGTTGTCAAAATTATATTTTCAACATTCCCTGGTTGGGAGTTAATTTTGTGTAAATATACGGAATTTTTGGACTAATATTCCAAACGCATTTTCTACAATTCGTCGTGCACGGCAGAGACGATAATTAAAAATTTGTTTTTCCCTATCATTGTTTGCTTGTGATTCAGGGTAGGGCTGCAATATATTAGTTTTTAGGGGAAACGCTGAATCTCCTATGATTACATGGGGTGCAAGCCAGTTTGTACCAGGTAATTCTGTATCTTCTGGAATATTTAATTTTCCACTTTCTAAAGCTTTTCCCAACCTAGAATTAGCAAAAATGCCACCATCACTATTTTTTCTATAAGATCCTATATCGCCGGCAGTAAATTTATAATTTGCATCCACTAATGCCAATAGGACCACAGAAAATGTTTTTTATAATTAAACTAATTGGATCCGCTGTTGGAGGGTGCAAAAATCTCAATATGTTTCCTATCTAACGCACCAAGACAATTCGGGAAATTCCATATAGTTCAAAACTTCATTGAAATTGCTTTCCAGTTTTCTTTTGTGGGTGTTGGTATGCACTCCGCTAACATGTTTTTAATAATTGCTAAACCTCGCAGCCTGAAACCTTTGGGAAATAAATTCTTGCGGTTTTTGTTACGATTTAGATAACTTCTTTAATTTCAGGTTTATTAAAATAAAATAATATACTCAATAAAATATAATAAAATGGTTATAACAAGGAGTTTTTAGTAAAGCCAGAAGCAGGGCTACTTTATGAAACATTAATTAGGAAGATTTTCGTTTAATTATGGCATTTTGGATGATTTGAAATGTTGCATAATCCGTTTGCACAGTCAAATGCGACAGGTAACCAACATGCTACATTTCGCGAGATTTGTCCTCGTGTTGACTCTGCCTCAATCTTTTGGCCAGAATTTCCGCACTTGTAATTATAAAAATAATCTTCTCCAAACTACGTGATTGGTTTCAATGTACGTAAATAATACCAAAATTGCAATTTTGTTCATTGAGTTACACCCAACGTCCAATTTATGAAAATTAATTTCACGGAAGATTAAAGTTTCACAAATAAATTGATAAAAATTTAATTAAACAGGACAGTTTTTATTTAATTGACGGATATTGCAGCAGAATGATGCTGAAAATTGAAACAAAATTTAATAAAAACACCAAAAGACCAGCAGGAAACTGCCGTAAAATGAATAACATTAATTCAAGTTTTATACTAAATTTTGGGTTAAAACTTTTAATCGACGTAACGGCCTAATTACAACTGATTATAAACCAAGAAAATTACGTTATTAAAATAAAAATAAATCAAGGATTTTGAAATTTATTCCTTAAAACGTGCTGGTTTAGTATTTAGGGGGAAATAAAAATTCATAATTAATGTTTAAATGAAGTTTACTTGGTTTAAAATACAACAAAATTTTTATTAAAATAATTTCTATTCCGAAACCAAGCCAAATAAAGCTATTTTTGTTCTGAAAAGTGACCTTAATTTTTCAAAAAAGCCACCAAACATCTGTATGTAAATGAACTTTACTATTAAATACTTCTGAAACGGCTCAATATTTTAAATAAAAATTTGAAACCTAAGCGTTTGTAGCCCACATCTGGATTTAGTCTGTATTATTCCATAAACTGGAAACTTTATCTCAGTTCTGGTTGGTGTTAGACCTCTGTCAAACCTCTGTCTGAGGCTGGTTATGTGTTAAAACAAAAGTTTAAGCGATGTCGAAGAACTGTCATCATGTTTGGTATTACAGTCAGAAGTATTGTGACATGAGTTTATTTTACCAAAAATTTCCGCCAATTTTAGCTGAAGCTAGTGTTAAACTGCAACGGAATCGATAAGCCTTAACCCTGGCTGGCTATCAATTTTCTCAGCATTTCATTGAAATTCCTTCTTTATATTATTAACTCTAAGAAGATGAAAGAAACACTTTTACAACCGAGAAAAGCGTTTGATCAAGTGCTTCCGTACTAAATTTCCTGAGGAGGATTAATATCGAAATCAGTTAAGGACTAAAGTTAATTGCCACTTTCGATAAATGCTACAAGCTCGTTTACAACAAAGCCGTGAAGTTTTGTGCTACGTTTTTAAACTAAAGGAAGTTGGGTTAAAATATTAACTTTAACAGAAAGCAAATTTACAATTCGACGTCGACCACCGTAAAAGCTTTCGTCGTTTTCTTAATATCCATTATCAGGATTTTGCCATGTTATAAGGTTCTTCGGTAGAATTATACAGAAATCGTGGTTGAATTCGAAAATATACAAATGTAACTGTTTAATATATCAAGAATCTAAGTTTGAGTAAAAACATTTCAAGTTTTAAAAACTTTATTTACTGTCTTAAATTTGTTTCCTGAACGTACTTTAACAAAAAGTCTAAATATATAGATAGTTTGGATTAAATTGCCACAAAAAGCTATAAATCTAAGAAAATCATCATGAGGTAAACAACACAGGCTGAAATTGAGCGGAAAGGGCGAATCCTTGATAATAAATTTGAGCGAAATTTGATTAACAGAAACCGCTTCGCCAGATTCATAAATGACGAGGAATTATAATAAATGTGTTTGTGTTGTAGAACAGAACCAATCCGTGAGATGTTTTAACGGATTTTTCTGAAAGTTAACCCCGTTTTCTAATAAACTGAAAATTGCCTTTTAAAGGTTCAACTAAACTTTTAAATTCAAACATTGGGCAATTGTTGAAGCTGCAAAGTGCAAATTTGATATTTTTGGTATCTACAGATTAATAAATTTAAAATAGTTAGAAGTTGCCCTAAATGTAAATTTTAATAATAAATATTTAATATTCACCACATAATGATTTTATAGATAATTAAATTCATTTAATGGGGACTTAAATTACGTAATTTTATACCCAAACATTTCCCTTTGTTGGCTCAGCAAAAGGATAATCCGGCTGGAAAGACAATTTTGCCTACAAGTAGCTTCTCTCCCCGTAAAAAATGATCCCCTAATTATTTAAACGGTATTAAGTGGCACGTAAAGCACAAAAAACATCCAGGACATTTTTTATCATTTTTTATAATTGTCTTCTGACAAATTTGGGGCGACTTCTTGCAGAATCGTTGAAATTAGAATGGCTAAAGCTACTCTTAAAATTGTTAGTTACTTTTTTTAGTAAGGCTGATTTTTCAAATAGTTTCAAATTTGTTTTCGATTGCTAAATTTTGTCCAGAAATTCATAAATTTCCAAATTGGAAAATTTCTGTTACTTATCGCCGAAGTGGCCGAGTGGGTAAAGGCGTTCGACTACAGCGCGGACGGTCTCAGGATCAAACCCGAGTCCGATTGGGAACTGAAATACAGTAGTGGAATGGGGAAGGTAAGCGGTTGTCGAAGGCGTTGCGATTATCACGCCACCCCGTACGCCTAGCGTGGGAGACAACCGGTTATGAAAGCGACTTAGGAGCCTCTAACCCTCCATGTTGCCGACCGTACTCCTACGCTGAGTGTAAGTGCCGATACCTACCTATCTGTTACTTTGCTGATAAGTTGAAGTATTTTTAACTCATCTAATAAACAAAAAAAAGACCTAAACTTTGAAAATTATATATATTGCAACCTTGTTCAGAAAAGAGAGTTAGCATAGATATTGATACCTCTACAACTGGCCTAAGGTTCTTAACAGATTACAGAAGAGAAAATAAAGACGGTAAGACATCTAGGCTTGCCAGCGTTCTTACAGAGATACTGAAACTGCTGAGCGATAATGCTTTTGTTACTTTAATAAAAGTTTGAAATATTGCTGGAGAATTGGGATGAACGTCGAATACTATGTCCAGTATTCATTCTGATTTCGAACAAGCACACTGCCAGGGCCTGGGGAAATTAAATCCCAGTGAGTCTGATAGGTTATCTATGTAAGGGCATCTACAGTCGAATCGAAAAACAAATATCCTACACTTACACAAAACTATAATTCCTAGAAATACCTACAAATATTTTTGGAAAGTAACGCTGTACTGATTGTTAGTCAAAAAGTAAGAAAGAAAGAAAGCTCCGCCAGTTACTTTCGTAAGTCTATTGAACAATATTAGTCAGCAGTTTTATGCTGCTTAACAGACATACCTAAGTAACTGACACCATTCAGCAGAAGTGCAAAAGTCATAATAAGGGAGAGCAAAACCATGGTTGTATGCTACCGACTGTTATCCTTCAGTAGAGTTAGGAAACTAATTGTCAGGGTTTTCCTTTCGTACTTTTTACCATGCAATACGTGGTTAGTTTCATAAATGCGTAGGTATTAGTGAGATGTTAATCAATGTTCAGGTGCCATTTCTGTATGCCTGCTCGATTGATTAGCAAAATCTGCTTAATACATACAATTCAACACATTTGCTCAATATCTTTCATGGAGGTTTACTGAAACCAAAGATCAAACAACAAAATAAAATGAGCAAATTCAGAGATGTTAGCCACTCAGCATAGTGTTCGACAAAGGTGTGTGCTGCCACGGTTACCTCTCAAGTTACACTCAAAGATGATCTTTAAAGAAGCACTACACAGCATGGAATGGTAAAAATCGAATAATATAAGATGTGTTAATAATTTTTGTTGACCCAATGGAAGGTTTATACAAAATACAATTCTTGAACTGGCTTGCCCTTTGCAGGGTGTTGCTAGTTTCCATATGCTATATGTCTGTAGTGTGCATGTCAAGTAGACTACAGACATAGAGGACCTACAGCTTTACGTGGACTCCGAACCATTTCTACTCCAGAGAAGACTTGCTAGGCAAAAGTACCTCGGTGGTTTGCCATTGTTTTCCGAGGGAAGCTGTTGGGTGTTTTCGGTGTATGTGCGGCTCTGGAAATCAAACCCGAGCCAGTCTTAATCTTAGTGGCTAGACGCACGCTGAACCAACTGACCCGTGACCGCGACCTTTAACCTCTAAGAAGGCTACATTTATAGTAATTATCAAAAATCAACCAGCCCCAAGCACTACCGTTAAATTATTTAGACATAAAAAAGTTGACAAACTCATACACTTGGAAACTCTAATTAGTTCACAGAGGGATCGTCTACTGGAAATAAAATGCAGCATCTAGAGTCTAGAGAGTGAGCGCAAGTTTTCTTAATAACTATTTTGACAAGCTTCGTAGTAACCCTAAAACAACAATGAGGCTAATGAATATGTTTTCAGGGCTGCTGAACGACGTAGAAGATTAAACCGTGACTGAGGCCAAAATAAAAGAACTGAAGCCTGTGTAAATGTGTATTTATAAGCGATTCCTTGGACAGACCCTATCTCCTGCAAAAAATGTTTAGGAAGAATCCAAATACATATAAATTGTTAGAATAGTGAAGAAGAGAAAGCTGAAATAATTTGGGCACGTAAAGGCACCTGAAATGGCGTGAGCTTTACAACTGATACTTCAAGGAAAAGTAGAAGACAGAAGCTTTATACTTTTCTGGCTTCACTACAAACAGATTTGATTTAACACCATAGTCACTCAGTTGTTAACAATGTGGACAACTAATGTCTGGTAACGATAAAGCACATGAAGAAGAAAAAGACGAAGATGAATGCAAAAGAAAAAAACGAAGATGGATAAGAAGAAGAAGAAGCAGTAGTGGCTAGTGACTTTAGGAATGGCCGAAGCAGATTATTAGGTCTCCCCTCACCCCTTTGGGAGTCGAGCTGCAGGGACAACTCGACATTTGTTCAAAGTTCAAGGTCATTCGCTCTTTTACAACTTGAAATGCTTCACCTGCGTCATCAGACTGGCCGCCGCTGAGTAGGAGAAGAAGAAGAAGACAAAAAAGAGAAGAAAAAGAAGAAAAGATGATGATAACGATCGCAAAAGTTCGTATTTCGGTGACTTTAATATTATTCGATTATCTTAATTATTGATAAAACGACGCGACGGTTTGATGGTTTTGGATTGCTTTTTAGCGTTTCTTCCGCTTTCTATTATTCAGAACCCTTCAGAATTCGCTACGAAGAAACTGAAAATACTACCACTAATTACAATAGAAATTACAATCCTTACAATAAGGTCAAGGCAGCAATATGGACACCATCATCTGGTAATAAGTACATAAAGAAACAAAAGTCCAAGAGCAAGAGCAAGAGCAAGAGCAAGAGCAAGAGCAAGAGAGCAAGAGAGCAAGAGAGCAAGAGAGCAAGAGAGAAAGAGAGCAAGGGAGCAAGGGAGCAAGGGAGCAAGGGAGCAAGGGAGCAAGGGAGCAAGAGAGCAAGAGAGCAAGAGAGCAAGAGAGCAAGAGAGCAAGAGAGCAAGAGAGCAAGAGAGCAAGAGCAAGAGCAAGAGCAAGAGCTAGAGTAAGACGAAGATCAATACCAAGACCAAGACCAAGACCAAGATCAACGAAGACGAAGAAGAAACGATCACGAAGAAAGTAGTTACGGTAATGTTAACAAGCCGTACTTGGTATCAAGATATCCCCGCATAACCTACCAAACATCTGATAAAATATCAAGCTAATATAATAAATTTAAAATTTCCCTCTGTGGGCTAAATGTATACATTTAAGGTAACAAAAACTATAAAATTAACAAAGTTTGATTCAGAACAGACTTTGAAAATGAAACCCAAAACTCGAAAATGCAAATTCATTATTTTAATTAGTTTTCCATTTATTTAATACTTGTAAAGAGACTAATTTCCATTATTATACTCGTATAATAAAATTAACCTTAACCTTTACAAGAAAGTTTTAATTGACAAAAAATTAGATTAAACTGTTAACTGTTTATTTATGTATAAATAATTTTCAGTTTATATTTAAGCGATAAATTTTGGTTATGAGATGAACGTTTCGCTTTAGCATAATTGCCAAACTTGTCCAGTTTTGAAACTAATGCCTCAGTTTGGTTAATGTTAAACATACAAGTATGGTAAACTTCTGCTAACAATTAGCATCGTGTCCTGGCTTTTATTATGCCACTTTATACCCGCATAGTGCGTTTTATGCTAGTCACGACCAAACTAAGGACATCCGTGTCTGTGTAAGACATATTTGGTACTTCAAAGGATTAAAGTAGGTCATGAATATAAAACAGTATTATGCAGTTAGGGAAATAAGCAGAGAAAATGTAATAAGGTGCGAAATAATAATTTCAGTAGCTGTCGAAATGCAAAACGAATGTCGCAAATACGAATGATAATTTATATCAAAGGAAACAAGATGTTCCGCAACATGTCAGTATTGCATTCGTTAAAATTAAATTCCAGAAAACATAAGACGAATATATTATTTGTTGACGATAGAAATACGTCGTGTTAAGAGGAAAATATTTTTTCGCCCCTTAATTTTTTGTTGGTAATCCATTTCCCACCAAATTCCTCGCTAATAGTTTTATCGAAAATTACTCTACCGATAAATGGGCAAAAATATAACGGAATTTCGAGAAAATCAATGAAAATTGGGTTACATTAAGGTAGGTTAAGTTCTGTTAGTTAAACACACGCGCCCTTTCTCCGCCTTTGTGTGTTTGTCAGATTTTTCGTTGCTTATCTATTTTTAGGAAGAATTTAGAGTGAATAAAGTAGTTTTAGGTCACGCAATAAATGGGAAGCATTTTGTTTAGTATGTCCTGAATTATGATTGTTTTAACGGCACGCAAACCGAGTTTTACATAACTTTCCCTTGAAAATATTACGTGTTTACCTTTGATTTAAAAACTTACTTAGAAAATGCTTGTTTGAAGGATTTATTTTTTAAAAGCTCGCATTTGAATCAAACTAGGCTTTACGTTTAACCTATTTTTTCGTACAATTTTAAATAATTGGAATTGGGTATTTTTCAAAATGTATGAATAAAATTTCTATACTGTTTTCAGAAACATCCCAAAATACTTTCACTCCATATTCTTGTATGTAAGGCCTAAGATACTAACAAAGGCTAAAGACAAACAGAAATCAATTTCAGAAACTGTGCCAAAACCATCGTAAACGGTTTCCCTGATTTAATTCAATTCAAATCAATCACCAATAAATTTCTCATTCGTGTTATGATTTATAACCAGCTTATCCTCCATGTTACGGTAGAATCAGATTTATATGTCAATTTTATCTTCGTGTTTATTGATTACGACTTATTGAAAAACGAAGGTCGGCCTTTCTTTATTATAAACTGTCGGTTTGATAAAATTTGTTACTTTTGTTTGGGTGCTTTTTCATTAATCAATCGAAAGTTTGATTTCTAAAGTTGTTTATTGATAATATTTTAGGTCTTTTAATAAATTATCAAGAAGCTTCTATCTGTTATATATGGCGTTCGTAAATTGTTTATTAATCTAGATTTAACTCTTTGATAATTTAGTTTTTTCCTAAAGTAGAATTTTTATTTATTTCCCTCATCCAATAATAACAATAATTCCTTTAACTGTTAACTGAAGATTTAGAAGAACTTACCACAAATGAAATCTGGAACTATTTGTGCATAAATAATTTATGATAAGCAGTCGAAAGTGATAAAACTTGTATGTGTCACATGTAGTGGTTTGGTAAAATTTGCATGGTTATCTTTTCGCTCTAGAAGCTTTTTTACTCGGAAGTTAAGTAATTAATAATACCCCAAGGTCCTTTCATATTTGCACACTAAAAAGCGAGCTGTAGTTCATTTTCAGTGTATTATAATAGTATATTGTGTTATTAGGAGTAAAAGTGTCATTTTGTGTGCCGAGCGTGACGTTTGAACGACGAGCGCTAGCGAGTCGTACAATTTCATGCGAGGCACACAAAATCACTTTTACTCCGAATAACACATGTTATTTTTTCTTCAAACGCACAAATTAAAAGCAATTCAGCAAGAAAATTTAAAAAAAGTCAAAAATGAACGTCATACCAGCTGTCGTTGCTTTGTTATAAAAAATAAAAATTACGAGTTGCCATTGGCTCATTAAGTGTCACTTTTACTCCTAGGAGTAAAAGTGAATGTTTATGTCACTTTTACTCCTAGGAGTAAAAGTGAATGTTTAACTGTGTGTATCCAAGGACACAAAGTCGTGTTTTTCTGACGTTTGAAGAAAAATATACTTTTTAGGAAAAATTCCGCAGCACAATGCGCTCCTAAACGAAATACACAACTTTTACCGAATTAATTAAAAGAAATAACATTAGAAAATTTTTTTAAGTAATTTTCAAACTTATAAGGTTATTGAAAAGAAGGTTACAGTTTGAAACTACCATAACTTTAACAGCAAAAGAGAAGCACATTTGTATTAATAGACTGCATTAGGTAAAGCATCGGGGTTTGTTCTTCGTTCGTATTTATTTACAAACACGAATGTGTTTCAATTTTGTCCAGAGTTTAACGTTTAAACAAGTTACAATGCCTCTTTTGGGCAATATTAAACAAGATATTTGGTTAAAAGGCCCATGGCCATATTGAGTTTGGAATGGTTGACGTTGTTACCTATTAAGTTTAGAAGGCCAATCGGCTAACAATTGACACCGATAGGTTAAGTAAAACATATAAAATTAATTTTAATTAGGTTTGATGACATTCGTATTGCTGAACTAAGGTCAAATCAAATTTTTGAGCTTTTGCTGATGTCAAAGGACAGCCTATCTTTATAAATGGCTTTCTAAATCTAAAGATTAAAATTGATATAAATAATTATTTGACAATAATAAAATAAGCAACTCATACCGAAGAAAGTTTAACAGTTGTAAAATAAAACAAACAAATTCAAGGATAAAAAGGAAAAAATGCCAAAATGTTATTCATCTTAAATTTGATAACTAAAAGTATTTGCCTATTGTTCTAACTAGATGTGCGTCATATTTACTTATTTAAGTATGGCGTTTAATTATTATTTGCCAAGGGTATGGCGTCTAACCAGGGTGGTATTTATACCAAAGACTGGAAAAGCCGAATACCTTCAGGCAAAATCATTTTGGGCCCATTAGTCTTATGTCTTTTGTATTTAAGACTATGAAACAACTGCCTGATAGGCACATCAGGGATGGATACTGGTGACAAGGCCTCTGTACCCAGATTACCCAGATCAGTTTGCCTATATAGCAGGTTCATGAAAGGCTACTGAAACAACGCTCCACTGCCTAGTACAAAGAGTGGAGTAAACGCTGGAGAACAAAGAAATTCTTCTAGGAGTTTTTATTGATACAGCTCTTGACAATACATCCATTAACTTTATCTTTACAGCACTAAGACAGCGGGGACTGGAGGAGATTTTCTGCAGCTGGATAGACTGCATGCTCAGAGGCAGGATGGTATAGACAGTGGCGGTCCGGGTGGTGGGGGCTGTCATGAGAGGGGGAGTTTTATGCTGTGGAATCTCGTTATGGGATATGGAATAGGAAGGGCTTCTTGTAGAACTCAACAGAGAAGGGTGCCTTGGGTTATGCTGATGACGTAGAAGGGAAATTTATAGATACGATCAGAGAGCGCATGCAACGGGTCCTGAACGACGTGCCAAGGTTGACTGAAAGAGAAGGCCTAACAATCAGCCCCCAGAAAACTACAATACGATTTACAAGAAGAGGAAACCTGGAGGAGTTGACTCTCTATACCTCGGTGGAAGCTTACTTGACCTGTCGGTAGAGGTAAAGTATTTGGGGATTATCTTAGACTCCAACCTCACCTGGAAGCCTCACATGGAAAAGATTACACCAAAGTGGTCATACTGGCCATTTCATATGCGACCTCCGTCAGGTGGCTCAAGATGAAGCAGGAGACTACTAAACTAAGACACAGCAAAAGTCGGAAGTTTGCCTATCTTAGCATTACGGAGGCGATGAGAATCATGCCCACCGCTGCACCCTTCGCTTAACATAGTAATACAGGGGTATATGAGACTGAAAGTATACAGAATGCAGAATTCACTATACCCTCCACGGGGAACAGGGCATGCAAAGATAACCGACAGCATAAGGGATCCTCTACTTCCGATGAGGACAGACTATATGACTCCAAGGTATCAAATGAACCCTCTCTTCAAAATAAAAGTTAAAACCCATGGGGAGTATGACGAACACAAACAAGAAATTTATGCTGGAAGGCTGATTTGGTACACGGACGGTTCAAAAGCCGACTCAAGTGCTGGATCAGGAATTTATGGTGACCCAAGGAAAGACAGAGCTTCCCGCTGGGCAAATTCCTCACATACTTTCTGACAGAAATATACGTGATACTTCAATGTGCGCGGGAAAATAAAAAAAGGGCCTATGCTAATAAACGAATCTTCATCTTGTCCGATAGGCAGGCGGCTCTAAAGAGCTCAATGACCAGGCAGAACGTAACACTATTAAATTGTTATTGGTTCCAGACCATAGCGGAATACGCTGTAATGAGAAAGCCGATGATGTGGCAGGAAGCAACTGAAACTGAGGCACACCTTGGCCCAGAACCTGCCTTCGGAATTCTAAGAAGTACAATATTAAGGACTGGATTCGTACTCAACATATTTGTTACTGGAATAACTCTCTAGGACAACGCCATAATAATGCATTTTTAGAAAGACCCTGTAAAAAAGAACTACATAGTCGCTGCCTTTAAGTAGGATGCAGCTCAGAACAGGACATGCGTCCGTGATGAAACAGCAGATGATCGGAAAGCTAATGGGGACCTCACATACAGTCTAAGCAATTAGGAAACTGAGACAATATAGTGTGTGAATGTCCAATGCTGGGGACAATTCGGGCGTCCAGTTATGGAACCGAATGACTTCTTATCTCAGCCACTCAGAGATCTTCATATTATGGTGCGAGGATCTCAGATCATGCTGTGATTGACATAACTTAAAAAAACCATGTAGGTATACAAAAATGATATTTGTAAAGAAACTCCACGTCCCAAGTTATAAGAAATAAGAATAATTTAGGAACTGCTTCTAAGTAAATCCGTTTCCATTTTAAGTTCAGTAACAGCAAGTACATATATGATACGCAGAGTTGGATAAATTGGGTTTTGGTAATCATTATTTTAAATTTATACCCATACAAACTGCAAATGTTATTTGAATTAAAGAAAACAGATGTCATCAATAGGTACAACTTTGAATTGTGGGCACTTGCCCAAATTGCAGTTGATGGTGAATGGCTTTGTCGTATGTATTATTTTTGAATAATGTGGCTACTGATATAATGAAGAATATAAGTTAGACAAATAAAGATCTCTTGGACGGTGTAAACTATATGATGATTCCTAAAGATCTAACTTTTTCTTTTGAAAGTGCCAGTTTTATTGACGTCAGGGACGCTATAAACAGATTAAGAGCAAGTACAGGTAGAGATGTTTTGAAATGTCAGCAAATTTAGTAAAGGTCATTAAAGACCTGTTGAGAAAGTCACTCACAAAAATTTCTAACTAGTGTATCAAGAATGGTATTTATTTCAATAGCTTCAAATTTTCTAAGGTCATACTTATTTTCAAGAAAGGCTTGGTAAGTGATTTAACCAATTATAGGCTTACATCGTTAGTATCAGTTGTCCCAAGAGTTTTTGAGCAACTTGTAAACTATTTTGAAGAAAATTATCCGTTTGTCTTCAATTAGAAAACATAAAATAACTACATTTACGATAGATGACTATGTGTTTGAATGTTTAAAAAATGAAACATTTGTAAGTTTAGTGCCGTTGTTTTACAAGTTTCAAGTGATGATTAAACTTAAGTACTGCCGATTCAATGAAACCAGCAAATAGATGTGATGTTTTGTAGTAACGAGTGTTGGAGGTAAATATGCTTTTCCAGGGTGTTCCACAGGGTTCGATTCTTGGTCCTGTGTTTTTTGCAATGTACTTAATTGATTTTAAATACATATAGATCAGATAGATCTTAACTTTCAGAAAACGGAAAGGCTCAGTGATGGTTTCTAGCGGATCAATTATTATTAATAATCTCACATGACTGCATCCTTGAATATTTATTGTATATTAAGAAACATAATACAAAGGTTCTATTGCCCATTATCAACTATAAAACAGCGACGACAAACCAACTTTCCTCAGATTAGTCAAATATAAACAGCCAATTAAAAAATTGATAACTAAGGACTACTACACTATTAATGAGTTTCTCAACAATGTAATTGGCCTTTGATGAACTACTGTTTACATATAATTCCTAAATATTAATTTTAATTTTGAGTTTTTAAATCTCTGACTGGTGTAAACATAATGTATTAACACTAATCAATATTAACAAAATGTCTTCCGGATTGGGACCGTGTCATATTTGAGACAGAAAGACTCAACGTTTCGCTCACTTTTTTAAGGGGCTTCCTTCAGGAGGAAAGGGAGCACTAAAAGAGCACGGTAACTCAACGTGTCAATCACACCAGAGGCGAACCTCTTTTAGCAAGAGGCAGAAGGGTAACGGTAACTCAACTTGTCAACCAAGCCAGAGGCGAAACCCTTCTGAAGAGAAACAGAAAAGGCAGCCACTTTATACCGGCTGTATCTGGCCAAGCGTATCTGACTGTGACGACGATTGGTCACGGGTGGAGGGAGCGGAACCAGTAATGATAGCGGACTTCCAAATATCGGATAGATAATAACCAGTGTCACGATTCAAGTTATTAGGGGTCTTGATGATTTCAATGGCGTCACGGATTTTCCCGTTGAAAAAATAAGATTTTTTCAAACAATATTTTATGACCAGTGACGTAATGATGTTCAGCAACCGCTGAATGTGAAAAAAGACCTGATTTCAAGCAACGTTTGTGTTCACAGATACGTGTGCGTACTGAGCGGCCAGTTTCTCTAATGTACACTAAACCACAAGAACAGGAGATGCTATAGATGCATCTTGATGACAAGGGTTGAGGCTTATCTTTTACTGAAGGGAGTATCTGTGACACTTTTGGAGGGGGTTTGAAGATGGTTTGGTGTTATGTTTTTTGAGAATTCTACCTATGCGATCCGTAACTTGGCGAATGTAGGGTAAGAAAGTAGTAGCCTGGGGTGTACAGGATTTGAGGATTTTTATGGTTTGCGGGGTGTAGTTGTTTTTGGATGACCTTTGTAACATCACTTTTGTTATACCCATTCTTGATGAGATTTTCTTGGATATGGGCTAACTCGACATGAAGACTGTCGGGTTGGGACACTGTGATAGCACGATGAACGAGGGAATTGATCACGGAGTGCTTTTGTGCCGGATGTTGATGTGAGTTGGCGTGAAAATACCTATCCGTGTGTGTGGGTTTGCGATAAACAGAGTGTGCAAGATGACCCGGTCCCAATCCGGAAGACGTTTTGTTAATACTGAGACTGACCGTGGAAGTCTTCGTATTCGCTAATCAATATCTTGTCTTATCTAAAGCAATTTTCCGTAATGTAGTATATGGCTTAAACGAAATACTCCAGTTTTTGGAGAACAACAATCGTAATAAATTAGCAACTGAACAGTGTTTGTTTCATTGGCATAACTTAGTTCAGTCTTTAGTTATACGTATTGCAAACCACAAGTAGTATTAAAATACCGAAAACTTCTTGAAATCGCTGAAGGTTCGGTTATCCCGAAAATGTCAACAAGTGTAGATTTCGAATGGTATTCAAATCAAGGTTCAACAGCTGTAATTTAATAGAATCAGAAAGAGTTCCTCGAAAATCTGTCAGGAGTTTTACTCAAATAATGCTTTTATAGCTCGGCATAAAGTAAATTTAGGTGTGTTGCAAAATTTTTGTTTCGTTGTATTTTAAGTATAAAATTCTGCGTTAAGAGCTCCTTTAATAATTGAAATATTTAAAACCCTTTATTTAACAAATTATAGTAGATTAACGTTCTACGTTGAAATTTCGTTGCTAAGTTACGAGCTATTTTAGTTCAGTGCCAACAATGTTTGGTACACCAAATAATGTTAAAATGGATGTGATAAACCTCCTAATAAATAATTGCAGTTGGGAACAGGAAATCTCCATTTAATTTTTAACGAAATTTGGAGTTTAGGTATTTCACTCATACAAACGATTAGGAAAGATCTGAAAAGCAGATTTGAAACGCTACATCCTTTCAATTCCTTCAAATAAAGCGTTGGTCGTGATTTGGCCGAAAATTAATGCATATCTATAATTTATGAAAATGTGGCGATTTTTTAGAAAATATCTTCGAAATTCTTAGAAATACCTCATTTACAAATGTGGAATTTAGATTTTGGAGGTATTTCGCTCATACAAATTGAAAAGAAAATTAAATGACTTTGAAACTAAAATTCGTTTTAATTCCTTAAAATAAAGTGTTGTTCGTGGTTTGGCCGAAAGTGTGGCGATTTTTCAGAAAATATTTTTTAACAGAATTCTTAGTAATACTTGCTGGAACTTAGACGTTCGAAGGGTTTCCCTCAGACTGAAAAATAAAATTAAATGTCCCTGAAACCGCACATCCTTTTAATTCCTTGAAATAAAGTGATGTTCGTGGTTTAGCCGAGAAAGTTTTTAATGGAATTAATAGAATTTAGATTTTGGAAGGGTTTCACTCATAAAAGAAACCTGAAAAGCAAAATTAAATGCCTCTGAAATTCTTTATCAATTAAATTCCTTAAAATAAAACGTTCCTCTTGGTTTGATTGAACATTAAAGCACGACTTCTGAAAATAACGAGATTCTTAGAAAAGCCTGATTTATAATATAAGGGATTTCTGAAATGTCCAAAGTATTCGCAAATTCTGAAAGGTCAACAAGTGGAATTTTCAAGGACTATTCAAATCAGTTGCTGATCGATACCTTTTACTTGCTGAAATACTGAAACTAGGCAATCGGTAATGATTTTTCGATGTTTTTCGGAATGAAGGAAAATGTATTTAACGAGATTATAATAATTACCTTTCTGAAGATATGCTAAAATCAATCAAATATCCAGCCTTAGAAATGCATTTTTTTTTTTTAAATAATGATTAACTACACCTATTAAAATGTATCTGTTGCGTTTATCGGAAATATAATCGGAGTTAAACACAAAATGTTGAAATGTATGAACCCGTTATCGGACTTTTATTTTAAAAATTGAAATTTTGTGTTCTCTCCGGATACCTTGTAAATTATCGATTTAACACCAGCGATTTACAAGCTATCCGAGTTTAAAATTCGCTACAACTGAATGAATATGAGAAACAGAAAATCGTACGTGACTTTTTACAGTTCAAACAAAGCCGTTTCTTACGATTGTTTTACGAACGGATAAGCTTCCGACAGTTTATAAGTATAAAAAAATTTGTATGAAAAAGTTGAATTTGAAGACAACATATGTTAAATCTTTTAAAGAAGAATTATAGTTGGATTTGTCCTGCGTTTCAAGGCTACAGTTTCGATTACAGAAGGAAACCTGCGGAAAAAGGTTTGACAAAAAAACTGAAAGTTTCAGGCACGTCTTGATTGACGTTTATATTAACGATTACGAGGAAGATATACGCTAGAGCACTAGTTGCTGCTGTTTTCTTTTCTTTTTACTTATTCTAGACTGAAGCTAAAAATATAAAAATAATACATATTTTTTTATGACTTTGTTTATGAAAATGGTTATTTTGAAGATTTTACTTTTGCGTTGCTTAAGTTATTCTTGATTGAAGTGTAACTTTTTAGACAGTAAAATGGTTTAGTACCTAAAATGATGGAAAGTCATAATTTTCGGCCAGTTTTAGTAATCCACGGAACGCTTTCCAGTTTCAGATATTGGAAGCTTTATTGGTGAAAACACGAAATTGTAGAGTTTAATAAATAAATAAATAAATCAAACAGACTTACTTAGTCTCAAAAGGGCGAATAAATTGTTACCGATTTTAAAGCATCGATATTTAAATTTTGTTAATAACTTGGAATTAAATAAAGGAGGTTGTGTTTGCTTTGGGGACTTACGAAATAAATGCAGTTTTAATTTTGGGAACAAATAATCTTTGATTTCACTCCAAATCAATACAAATCAGAGCTAACTTGTACCTGAAACCTTTTCAAAATACTAAGTTAATAAATGCACACTTGTGAGTTTACAGTAAAAGTATTAGAAAACCTAAGCAATTCGCCCTCTTCAGGGTAACATTTAAAAATTTCCAGGTTCCAAGGTTTGACCATAATTGTCGATCAGATAACAAACGATTAATTTCTCTTAGTCAATATATCTACAAAACAAATAATTATTATTTCTGGATCAAAGTAGTCCGTCATTCCTAATTTTCACCTATTTCCCTCTTAAACTTAAAAATTTTTACTATTGTTAAAGAAAGCAAAGTTTTATAAGAAACAAAGGTTTTGGCCAGGTAAGTGGCCAAATAAGCTTTAAAAAATAAGCTGAGGTTTTTTGAACTCTTAAACCCCACCCTAAAATCTTGTCAATAACAACTTAAAACACAGTATGAATGCATAATTAAAATTATAGTGGTTGTTGAATTTGCAAATTTGTTGGTGTTTTAATAACACATTTAAACAAGCTTAGGGGATCTTTACAAACAGTTTGATGAATAAAATTGAACCTTAAACGTTGCTTTTTAAATATTAATTTAACATAAGTGAACTGAAAAAACCATGCAGATATAAATTTGCCAACATAACAGTGCATATCCTTTAGATAACACTGAAAAGGTGCAAGCTGGGAATAATTAAACAGCTATATTAAAAGCAAGAAGGTGGTTTTGCGAACTTTTGGTTAAATAAGTGCAGTTTATGAAGTAGAATTTTATAGAAATTTTCTTGTGGAAGATTGAAGCTGAATTTATGTACAGGATTTTTTAGAAGGTAAGGAAAGGATGCTAATTACCATAAAATTTTATGTGAGTCAGGTTATTAAGTAATAAAATAAAAAGTTTTTGATGGCAAGAGTATCGTTTTGTGGCCAAGTTGAATGTAAATTATGTATCTAATCCTTTAAGCTAAAATTTAATAATTTTTTTAATCAGCCTAATTCAGCCATGCAACCTTAACTGTTAAATAAATTAAATTTTAAACAAGATTTCCTGTAATATATGGAAAGTAATAGAAAAATTCCACAAGGGGCCTTTGGGATTTTTAAAATAATTGTTTACTGTAAACTCGAACATTAAGTATTAAATTTTTGATACCTTCAGATGGGGTGTTTTAGTATAATTTCAAGACGGTGTTCATTCATTTCAGAACATGAAACAGTAGGCGTTTCTTTGAATCCTGACCCACATAAACGAAGAGCAGCCATTGTTTGGCTGCATTTTTTGAATGAAACCATCAATGATAAAGTTACCAATAACTCAAAATGAGAGCAACTTTTTGGCTTACTTGTTACATTTAACAATTAACACATCATGCACATTTTGTAGGTAACTTCACAATTCATGCATCACATGGTTCTTTAAAGTTCTGCGAAACTTTCTATTAAATGCACTAAACACATAACAACATTAAATTTTTTGGTTTATAGAAATACAGAGGTATTTGAAGAACTATTTTTTAAAGAAGTGAAAGATTAACACCAAGGAAAAGAAAGAAAAAGTGTGCTAATCACGAGGTGCAACGTTACAGATTGATGCGAAAAAAGCCAATTAAGAAGTGTCAACACACGAATTACTTAATAGGCCAGATGGCCAGTGATTTCATTGTCAGTATAACAAAGTTAGCACCACCGGAGCGCTCCGGGGTTACCACGAAGGAGATGTAGCACGAGGACTAACGGAATGCGCTAAGGGGTAGCTATACTACCGCACGCATCGATCGGGGTAGCAATGACTGCGGCCCAGCTCTCAGCAGGCTTTTGCTGCAGACCTCTTCCCACACGTGCTGTAATGGGCTTTTTATTTATTTTCTTTTAATTTTTTGAATAACATGCACAGCGGACATGTAATTAAAACCGTGACAATGCAGGACGGACTTCGTAAATGCAGTTTTTAATTTTCTTTTGTATATTTTTTCCAACGTGAACTTTGAACTTTCTTATGGAAATAACTTTAATTTAAAACAGTTTTGGAACTAACAGGGCGGAATAAAATTTGAAATTTCCTAAATTACTCTGTTATACGAGCCCAAAAAAGATTGAAACTAAAAATTCTGGCAAGAGTTCGTGCTTTTATGGCTTTAATATTATCTGACTATTTTAGTATTGATCAAACGACGATTTAATAGTTTCTGATTGTTATTTATCGTTTATTCAGTTCTTCATAGGCTGAAGATTTTTTCAAATAAAAATAAAACAGTGTAAACTGAACCGTAAAGCTTACTATAAATTCTTAGTTTTCCAGACAATGAAATATAAAAAATAAACGCGTTCAAACTCAATGAAACTCAAACAAACTATGATCAAGCATCAAACAAGCATCAGCAAAACTAACTGCTAAATCTTGTTATTTATTATGTAATTAAATTTGCTAAGCTCCCAACATTTCAAACTGAGAAAAAACGAACAGCATTGTATGAATATTTGATTGAGTAAGTAGTTATTACAATTTCAATAAAGCGAATGAAAAGATTTTATGATCTTAGAAACTTTGAAGTATTCAACGAATTTCACTAAAACGAACTTCGAAAAGATTCTATGTTTTTGTATTATGTAATTAAACTTAGCAACTTTCGAATACTTTAAAGTAAAAAGGAGGCGAAGAGCATTGCATGAATATTCGATTAGATAAGTTGTTAGTAGAGCATCAATAATGTGAATGAAAAACTTGTAAGAGTTTAGAGAGTGTAAAATCCTGTCAAACTTACACGTACAATGCATCCGATTTGTGGTTTCTGGACGTTTGGTGTAAGACTTTTCAGCTTGTTTGTTTAGCAACGATTGTATTTACCAAACTGAGATATTCAGTGCATGTGTGGGTACCTTGAGACTATTTCTGCCGTTATTTACACAATAATTTACTATGTAGATATACGATGTTAATGCGTTACATTAGATATATTTTTGATTTTGGAAAAATACTGCTTGCAGAGGGGGCAGGTCAAAACAAAGAAAAATGTAGATAACCCAACACACCATAATGTGACTTTTTTGTTTCTACATATTTATTGAATGATAAAAAAGGTCAACCAAACAAGCAAATTTATAAATTTTTCAGTTTAAAAATGAATTTTTTGGTTGCTCTTCGTTTTCATGAAAATTTTAAGCTTGATAACGAACGTTCAGAAGCAAAATCACAAAACTTATTAAACATATTTTATCGCACCCACGCCTTAAATTTTTTTAAAGTAATTTTGAGTGTAAAACCAAAGAAAATTAAACTTTTACAGCTTACTAGAACCTTTGAGTTATATTCCACAAAAACTGACATTCTCAAAGGCAAAGTTTTTACATTTCATAATCTTAAATTCGACAACTGAACCGGCAGTACGGCAGAGTGTGAGTGCACGTAATACTGACATATACATAGAAAGTTCAGCAGATGCCTGCTTGGGCTGAACAAGAATGTAAAGGTATAAGAGAGCAAAAGAGAAAGAAATAAATAAAGAAATTCGACAACTGAAAAGATCGAAAGACAGGAACTTAAAATCAAATCAAATGAGTAGTATGAAAAAGAAAAAAGAAATTCAGGGATTTTCAGAAAGTGGTAAACGACTACATCATTAAACATTAATACTAAAGCAGCGACGAGTAGTCGAACATGTGATAGACTACTTAAGTATCCGTAATAACAGTAATTTGGTACAAACTAAAACAAGAAAAATGCATGTCATCGCTTTATTTGTGTCCAGCTAAGAACAAAATTCCTTGCTTAATGGAAATCCACTTCAGGCAATTATCAACATGTGTTCCACGTTAGAATTCTACTAAATCTTCCATAATTCGGATGGGTAAAGTTTTTTTACTTAACTCACTTTTGTTAAAGATACGGATTTGTTTTTGTTCATTAAGGCCCATTAAGGGCAGCTTATTAAAAATTAAATTCAAACAATAAAAATTATGTTACAATATAGCTCACACTTAAATGGAAAACACAAGTTTGGACATTTTTTTTAATAAAGATAATTAGAAATAAGATGACCTTTAATTTGATATGATAATGGGCACATTTAATAGATTACACTGCGTAACCATTCTTTTCTTAACTTGTATGATGTACGTATTTCCATGAACTTCTTTAATTTACATTTTTAAAAAATACAAACTACTTCTGGGGGGTTGCTGTTATCAATGTCATGTTATAATAAATAATCAGTTAATATATCAAAGTATTAAACGGCTACAGTTTACAGAAAATTAATCAATTACGAACGATTTGATTGCCAGGGAAATGAATGATAAATATAGGAAATAACAAATTCATCAATAATTGACAAGGAACACTGTAGGAGCTTTGTTTAAAAAAATTTTCTGCTGCGCCAAAATAAAATTGAACTAGTAAAGTCAAAACATAAAATAAATTCCTGGTGCTTTTCTGATAAAGAAAATTAGGACAGGTTTTTACTTAAGTTTTTTGCAATATGTTTCTATTAAAGTAGCACTAGTATTTTAATAGCTATTTATGCAACAAAATGATGGACTTTTTATCACCAGGCGTGAAATTGTTCGTCGAGGCGAAGCCGAGATGAACAACACGCCATGTGATAAAGAGACATGTTTTGCAACGTGTTTCATACAAGATTTTATCCAATTCAGATAAAAAAATGTAAATGCCACATCTTTTAAAAAAGGAGTTGGGTCATCGTGATAAAATGGGAGTGATAAAATGGGAGCATATTTTGTAACTAGTTACAAAATGAACCACTTTTCGCAACTAAAATCATCTTTTTGTAACTAGTTACAAAATGGGAGCATATTTTGTAACTAGTTACAAAATGAACCACTTTTCACAACTAAAATCAATGTCGAAATGTTGACATTTCGTAACTGAATTGGATAAAATATTTTTTAAAACTGTAAAATGGGATTTTTATATACACGCGATTTGATACGTAAAAATCACGTTTTTAATTTGGCAAGATGCTAAGGAGTGAAAATGCAAGGGTCAGGACAGTCGACAGGGTAAAACTATCAAAAATTGAACACGTGAAGAAGCAGTTTCAAAATATAATCAGGGAAGAAACGATAAAATACGACCAAGCTTTACAAACAGAGAACACAGAAAAGCCGTGGAAATACTTCAAAGATATTTGTACTAGCGCAGCCCAGGAGGTTTACGGAACAATGAAAATATCTAATGCACAGAAACGAACGTTGTGGTGGTCTGAACAAATTAGAGATGAAGTCGGAAAAAAGAAGCCATTATGGAAGAGTTTCATAAGTAGCAACGATATGAACAAATTCCGGGAATATAAAGAGCAGCGGAATATTGTAAAGAAATCCATAAACACATTGGAAGATTTGTTAAACAGCTAAACTGGGAGGGAACAGGCATTAACGTCAATGGTGAATAGTGAAAACCTTAGATCACCTCGTATACGCCGATGACATAATGTTAATCGCTGAAAACGAAGATCTTTCAACTATGGTCCAAGAATCCACAGCGCATCTAAGAAAATAGGTCTAAAGATCAATAAAGCAAAATCTAAAGTAATAAGAAACTCAGAACAGCAGATGGGCATTCAAATTGAAAATAAAGAAAATCAGGAAGCCGAAATCAGCGGAAAAATACGATTAGGATGGGTCGTTTTTAGAAAACTGAGCTACATCTAGAGAAACAATGTAATCCCGCAGTACCTCAAAACAAAAGTCTTCGATCAGTGAGTATTACCAGTAATGGCATACGCGGCGCAATCGTGGACACCGACTCGGAAAAACATGAATAGACTGATTAAAATGGAAAGACAGATGCTCCACATTACTTTAAATGATACAAAAACCAACACATATGTAGATATGAGATAGAACAAAAGTCACAGACAGAGTAAGAGTATCCAACTTGAAATGGAGATTTGCAGGTCACAATGCACGGGAGACAGACGATAGACGGAATACAGGAATGCGACCTCGGCTCAGCAAAATAATCAGAGGACGCCCGAAGATGAGATGGTCTGACGATATCATATCAAAGAACATGCTGACCTAATGTGAACCAGAAGAGCACAGATCCATACAAACTGGCAAAAAATTGGAAAGGCATACATCCTGAAATTGGTTAAAATTGGTTAAGGAACAAGAAGCAGAAGAATATGTTAAAAGTAAAGTTAAGAAATTCAATCTTAATAAACAAAAACAACCAAGAAAATAGCTTCTTGCCGATCATTTTTTAACAAATTTGAATAGCAACCAATGGAGACACATAACGACTTCAGATATAAAGTATGGATTAACGAGTTCATTATTTAAAATGAAATAGCTAGTTTCAGTTCAAAAATGCAAAGAGAGAAGCACCCTTACATCTTACATCTGTTATGTTATTTTCTCTGTTTCGGCATTATAATGACATCATTCTAGCATGCATTTTGATGCTTTAATGAGCTTAATTATTAAAGGATTTTTGGTGATATTTTGTTCACAGAAATTGGTGATAATATACAAAATACCTAGGCAACCATTAAGTTGCTAGGCAACCGGTCAGTTTGCTAGGCAACAAAAACGTCAAATGTCAAACTTCTGTCAACTGTCAAGCAAAAATCACTATTACCAACCTAACTATTTAACCAAATTTCCCCAGCTCAAAATTGTCAAGTATTTTTATAAAAAGAAATAATGTAAATGGAAGCCGAAACAGAGAAAATAGTATAAAAATCTCGTTACAGAAGGCAATTCGAGCACTCGTCCGTTCGGCCATTCGCCGCTACGCGGCTCGTGTCCAAATTTCGGACTCGTGCGCGAAAACGATGCCTTCTGTAACTTGTATTTTAATATACTATTTTAATACTCTTTATTGGTATATGCTACCGATGGCTGGAGTGTACAAATTTACTTTAGTTCGCTCAGGGCTGAATAAGCGTATAACACTTTTCAACATTGTCGTCATCAAAGCAACACACTGAAGGTGGCAGCTATTGCCATAACAATAAGCCTTTGCAATAAATACTTACATAGATTGTACTCTCTACAGTCAACGGAATTTTGTAAATCGTAAAAGCACACCCTTCTTAAGCATTTGTCTTTACTTATTTTAAGTTTTACTGTTCGTTAGAATTTATTGCTTTGTCTTGAAATTACATCACGTAAATAGCAATAAAGAAGAAACAATAAACGGCTTCAAATAAAATTATTTTAAGACCATTCTAAGCCTGATTAAAGCGATTAAACATTCATTTTTACGAATAAACATCAATTTAGAGAAGATTAACTTTAATTGCATATAATTGTTGTGAGGCATTAATTTCTAAAATAAAATTTGGGATCTTCAATTTCTTAAACCCTGCTAACTAAGGTAGTATTCAGATGATGTTTTGTAACGAAGTTGCCGTTTGCAGAAAAATCGAGCTGACTACATTGACCCACATCAATATTGGTGTTTATGAAATATATAGCTGTTCAGGATATATTTTACATAATAAATGCAAAACTGACCAGTATTTATCTGTACGAGAGGTTTTTTTTTATAATTAAAAAAATTAAATTAAGTAAAAACTGATTTCTGAAATTAATATTATTTGTTATTATTATTTATTCTTAAATAATACGTCCATTATATCTTCCTGTTAAATAATGTCCTACATTATTTACATCATTGACTTTTATTTTGAATTTCCTAAGCTTTTGCCAAAACTTCCTCAGCTTTAAATTTTTGTATTTGGAATATAGTACCTATGTCAAAACAAAGTCATGTAATATTTCTTGAATCTAGGTACGCCATGACTTTTAATTTCTTGATTTCTGAGGATGATGTTAAATTTGGTATCTTGATGCTCTTAAATATTAACTTAGAAATACTTTGGGCTAGAATCCATACTCAGTCGCTGTTAGGCAATTAATGTTATAACATCTCTTTGTATGGTATAATTTTGTAGTTGGACAAATATATACTTAAATACTCCAGGCAGATTTTGTTACATCTGTGGTACCTTCATGGTGACGAAGCAAAGTCAGGATATATACTCAGTGACATTGAAAATGCAACACCCAGTAAACATCAATATATTGTAATAATTTTTTGGCAGTAAATTAGGTATATGTAGTGTATTAAGTGATCAAAATTTGTACACGATTAAAAAAGAAATCAAGTGGCGTTTGATAATTACTTAAAAACAACATCACCTTTTGTTTCTACTGTGTTTGTGGCAGATTGCTGTGCGAAGTTAGTTTTA
The DNA here is from genome assembly GCA_963082815.1 of Melanotus villosus. NCBI lineage: Eukaryota > Metazoa > Arthropoda > Insecta > Coleoptera > Elateridae > Melanotus > Melanotus villosus. Next base: position 45,409,705 of record OY720425.1, read on the forward strand.
GTGTTGTGGTTGCTGTATAAACGGTGTTTCCTGATGCCTCGATTACGCAAACGCAGCAATTTCCGCCAGTTAAGCGAATTTGAAAGAGGACGAATAATCGGGATGCGTGATGCAGGAATGGGCCTACGGGAAATTGCTAATAATGTTGGCAGAAACGCATCTACCGTAATGAGATGTTGGAATACCTGGACACAAGAGCATAGATATCAACGCCGCAGCGGTACTTGAGCTGTTCGTAGAACTGCTGACCGTGAAGGACGCCTCTTAAGAGCGAACGCCCTTAGGGATCGGTTCAGCACCACCAGGTCCATTGGGAATGAATGGGTAGCTACTACGGGACAACAGCTCTCTATCAGGTCAGTTTATCGCAGAATAAGGGCAATCCTATCGACTGCGTTTCATCTTGCCATTGACCCAAAGACACAGGGAGGTGAGACTCCAATGGTGTCAAGAAGATATCCAATGGAATCAGGAATGGAATCGGATTGTGTTCAGTGACGAATCCCGATTTTGTCTCTAAGCCAACGATGGACGTAGAAGAGTCCTTCGAAGACATGGAGAAAGGCGAGAACTTCAGTACTGCATGGAACGTGAAATTGCGCTTACCCGAGCGCATATGATTTGGGGTGCCATAGCATATGGAAGCACAAGTCTCCTCTAGTCCTCTTGCAGGGAAACTTAAATGCCGAGGGCTTCATTCACAGTGTCTTGGAACCTGTTACATTGCCCTATCTTCAAGAACTAGAAAACCTTGTTTTTCAGCAGGATAATGCTAGGCCTCATACTGCAGCTGTCACTACGAGGTTCCTTTGTGAAGCTAATGTCACTATTCTTCCGTGGCCAGCTCGGTCACCTGATCTTTCGCCCATCGAACATGTATGGGATATGGTAGGCAGACGGTTAGGGCGATTACCTGCTCCCCAGATGGATCTGCAGCGCCTCATAAATGAAATTGAAATTGCTTGGGATACTATACCGCAGGAAGATATTGGCCACCTCATTCAAAGTATGCCCCGTAGAGTAAGCGAATGCATAAACTGAAGAGGCGCTCCAAGTCATTATTGAATGTGAGGGCAAAAGACTTCTCCAAACTACATCAAATTTTAAACATTTAATACTCCATATGTATTCAATTTATTAGCAAAAAAATATTACAGTATATTCACGTTTACTGGATGTTGCATTTTCAATGTCACTAAGTATATTTACATCTGTGGAAGAACTGCATGTTGCTTATCTTAGTTTTACCATGGGTAACCAAGATAAAAATTGGGTTCCACAGAAAGTGTGCCATAACTTTGTACAGGGTTTACGATTATGGAGATGTGGAAAGAAGAAATCTGTGCCCATTGTAACATCAATGATTTGGAAGGAAATCATCTTCCTCTTCCCTTCTTTTTTCGGCAGTGCGAAGTAGCAGCACTCACGCCATAGGCTGCGAGCACTAACCAGTGGGCCAGATTCTATCAGACTAGGCAGAATCTGCCTTTAGCTTCTTATCACCCTTCCAAAGACTGCTGATAAACAGCCCGTAGGCCGACTTTCGTGCTTCCGCCTCAATTACAATGAAGGAGATCATATTAAGGGCCATACATGTGAAATGTTTCACTGTTAAAGATAAGTAGAAGTAGGTATTCTGACGTTTTTACAGTTATAAGACATGTTCTAATGATTCTGATCTTCCAGTACCAACCCCACCAGATGTTCTTTCATCTCTTTTGTCATTTAATTCGTAATTATCATTAAATATTGCAGAAGCGAGTATGAAAGAAATACTTAATCAGAGCAATTTCGACAGAGTGAGCAATCTTGAGATTTAAATTTTAATTAAGAATCTGCAAAGCTGTTAGGTTCAGGACCTAAAGCAAAAAATCTATCGGGAACTATATTTTAATGGGAAAATGAATTAATTTTTCGAAGAAGGCTTACCAGTATATTGCAACTCCATTTTCGTTGTTATGGACTTCTTTGCTACACCTTATGAGTCACCAGATTGGACACTTTTTATTAAGTAGTTAACTCATCCAAGCAAATAAGCTTGAAAAGGGTCCTGTCTCGTAATGGAAGTCAGTACACTTTTGGAACCGTTGCTCATTTAATGCTCTTAAAAGAAAATTACCAAAAACATTCAAGTGCTGCTGGAAACAATGAATTACAAAAATTACTGGATAATATGTTAAGCTTTAAAACTTATATCATTAATGTTTGGTCAACAGTCTGGTTATACAAAGTTTCCTTGATTTTTGAGTGAGTGGGGTAGTACAGTAAGATTTGAGGAATACATTCGAAAGGTCTTTCATACGGGGTACAAAGGACACCAGATACTAACCGTTTGTGTACAAACAACAGTACTGCCACTTTATAGAAATAAAGCTTGGAGCAATGAAATCGTTTGTACCAATGTTAAACAAAGAAGGAATTTCTTTGAAATATATTTATTCAAAATTTCCGTCTCTAATGTAGGAAAAACTTAATAATGGAATCTGTATTGGACTTCAGAAACAAAAGCTTATTTGTGTTAGACATGGTGTTTGAGAATATTATGAATAGAACTGAAAGGGAAGCTTGGGCGGTGTTTGAAAACGTTGTTAACAATTGTTTAAGAATTAAATTATGAAATGTAGTGAATGATATGCTAAAGCTGTTTAGCAGCTTGTATTAGTATTGACCATTTTCCGGTAAATTTGGGACAAGTAAGTGAAGAACAATGAGAAAGGTTCCAGTGATTGGATCAAGTCAAAAAAAGTGAACAGGCTAAATTGTGTTCCAGAACATGAATAACTTGAAAAATTCCTAATATTTGTATTAATTAAAAGCAACAGCAAATGCATTTTGGGAATTTTTATATGAATTTGTATCTAATTCATCTAAAAATATTAACAAAAGTATGAGTTAACTTTTGTTTAAATAACGCAGGCCAATCTCACGCACCTTAATCAGCAAGCTAAATTCTGCTCATTTATAAAAATATTTCAAAAGTATAATTGTTAAGTATCAACATACAGATCTTAACTTGAAAGAAAACGAATAATAGCTAAGAACACCACTGCACTAAAGGGTTTAATAATCATCAATAATGTCGTCTGTTACAAAAAAAATTACATATGGCTTGATAGGCTATGGAAAACCAAAATTAATGTCCACTGCAACCTTTGGAATTATAAGCTTATAAGTTAGGTTTGTCGCTGGTATTTTTTTTTTGCCAATAGACGGTATAAACTTACAGAAATTTTTAATAAATGTTTCTGTTTTTTCTTTTAATGCAAAAATTAATAAAATAAATTCTAGCAGTGCCTTCCTCAATTCAACAAAAACGTTATTAATGATTTATAGTGAAAACTCATTGTTAGAATCTTTTCTTAAAGTGCCAACAGCAAAATCACAAAATCTCACTCTTGTGACATCTCCATTAATCATTTAATAAGCCTTTACAGAAGCATCTACGGAAATATTCTGACGAAATAATTTCTTACAAATTCAAATCTTTTCAAATTCACAAGCACTACAAACTGTAAGGCTTTTATCGAACAGATAAAGAATTTCATCCTTTCGACGAAACTCTTTCATTCCATTTCAGTTTGAACTTTATGTTGAATAAATTGCCCTTTTCTCTTTTATAATATTATAATACACAATTTTCCTTTTTCTTCCGCAACTTTTTCGAGCTATTTAGGTTAGTAGTGAAGATGACGGAAGTCGAAGGTAACTGCTAAAGTTTTATTTAAGAATTTGAATTTCTTATCACGTCAAACTTTTAGAAGTGTTTGAAAATTACTGAAAGCGGTTGCCGTATAAATGGTCTTTTTTTTCGTGTTAGTTTCAAAAGATTTTTTGATTACTTATTCATAATTATTTGTAACATGTGTCCAATAACGTTTCATCTCAAGTAGGCCGTACTGTCGGAAACAGACGTCATTGTAAATCCTCCGCATTGCTAAATGTGTTGTCAAAGTTTCGAGGATGAGGAAGTGCAAAAGAACTAGCTTAGCCCGCAAATATTATATTTCTTTAATTGCAATTTTTAGACGAACTCAACGAAAATACACAAAACTACTACTTTTCTGTAAAAATTTCAAATCTGTAATCAGAACTATCGATAAAGAAACCAAAAGCAGAAAGATCCTTTAAATACATTAATATTCCAATTTTCAATCATTGGAGCCTCATTGAATCGGAAGAAAGCAGAGTCAATCAAGCAGCTTGCTGGATTATTTTCAAAATGCGATACAGGATTAATTTTGACTTTAATACTGAAATATTGTTCGACGAAAGCTTTTAATCTCTAGATTTTTATGCTTTTTTTAGTTCATTTAAAATTTTTCTCCCTGATTGTGGTTAAAAATTACAATGCTAAACAGAACATAATGAATAATGAATAATGCTAAATTTGGGTCAGCTTCACACAACATCCGCAATTCATTAGCATAAATTACCAACGTTATGAATAATAATTCACATTAAAACGTAAAATTACAAGCAAATTATCTCCGTATTTTATTACCAGGACATTTTCTAACCAAAATCCTTTTCAGCTCCTTTTTTTATACCCGGCAACCTTATTGTGTAGCGCTTCGGTAGAAAGAATTTGCAACGTAATTACCGCGTGGTCATTATTCACTTTAAAATTGAAAAAGCAAAGATAAAGAAATTAATTGCGGGAAGTATAAATATTTATGAACTTTAAGAAACGCTTTAAAGCTCAGGCTTGGGTTATTTTTTCTTGTGATTGTTAGTTAAATAATATTAAGAGGTAAAAATAGCAGAGTTTTCTTAAAATATCTGAAACATATTTCTTTATTGGCGAAATTAGTTTGAAATTACTTCATTTCTATTAATATACTTCATTGTGCTTCAAGAATAATTCTATCAATTCTGAAACGTTAAATAACTTTTAGTGTGTGTGGTTGCCTTATTTGAAAATATTTAAACGACAGTTTTTAAAATTAGGAACGGAATTGAGTGATTAACGGATCTATGTATGTTTAAGTAATTCTCCCTAGGGTAGGACAACTTTATTCTATAGTAAGATTAATAAGATATTCTGTTATAACTAGTCAAAATGTATAATTTATGGCTTACCATTTCCCACTATCTCAATATACTTGAAGAATTCTCACCTGAAACAGAAAAACACAAATTAAGTATAATGAAAACTTAAAATTAATCAATTGATTAATCCGAAAAGTTTCTGATCATTGTTGTTATAATCACTTTAAATAAAACCAGTCAAATGAAATTTGTGATAATAAAAATAAATAGAACAAATATTTTAAAAATCTCTAAATTAGTAGAGTAAAGCGACCAAATATGGAATACCGTTTTTGTTTTTTGCTATAAATATTTTATTTTAAGGGAAAACAATATAACTTTTGCATAATATATTTTCCTAAAGCTCTAGTAAACAATAGATATCAATGTCAAGTACAAAACAGTTTTAAGAAAGAAAATATTTGTTAATAATATAAAAAGGAGCATTTTTGTGTTTCACCAAAATGTGTACGTAATATGGAATACCCCGGTTTTTAGTCAAATAAACGTTTTAAAATTGTTTCAAATATTTACATTTTATGTAAATTATAAAAAAGACAAATTAATATTCAAAACACAGACAAAAGATAAAAGATTGTCTAACAAAAACACAGTTGCAAAAATATATTCACTTTTACGTAGGTAACTTTTTTATTTACAAAAATCGCACACAAAGTTTCAGTCAAAGCACCCGAATAATCTTTATGCGCCCAGACCATGCACAAAATGCATTGAATCCAAAATTGACCATTATTATTATTATTTTGATTCAGGGTATATTCCATATTAGGAACTACCCTCACTTTAATACAAAACTAGGTTATTTAAACAAAGACTGAAAACTTCATCAAAAGATTGTTTGCAATAATTAACGAAACATGTCTTCTAAGCCATACAAACAAAAGAACCTAATAAAATCAAAAAACTTGACTACAAATTAAAAAATATTTACATGTGAAAAAACTTCTTTGCGGTAAAAAAGGTTTTTCGGCTATATGCTCGGTAGGTTTGGTAACATTGATTCGAAACTTTTACAGTAAATTGCTAAGAACTAGTAGTACTTCTTATGGTCTGCATGTTGAGCTGAGAGATGACGCTAGTAGTTTTAAAAATAATTAGGTATTCCACGTAAGGCACGTATTCCATATTTCATCACTTTACTCTATGTTTATTAGTTTTAAACCGTACATCAAACTTTCGAAAAGTATTTTTATTATAAATAAAGTTTTTTGAGAAAACTATGTTATTGGAAATAAAAAGGAATGCTTATTTATTGAGGAAATGCATAATTTCAGAAATGACCTTCGTTAGCTGTATTAGATAAATATTTTCCGTTATCTAAAACGGGGTGATTCTGAGATCACTCTTAAGTTACTAAAGTCATACAAAAAGTTGTAAACTATTAAGATTAAACACTGATTTTCCCAAAATAACATTTGCAATCGTCCTTCTGAGGGTATATCATACCAACCTTGGACCATTGTTAAAGGCATTGTCAACTTATGAAAAGTCGATTTTTTTTTATTTTGTAATTTGATTGAGTAAACTGAGTATTGCACCTTTGCAAAATTTTACGGCCAAATTTTAATTCGTTACCGTGTTATGGAAGCTAAAAGTTTAAGCTATGACGTCAACTACGTCGGTCGCCGGTAAGAGCTCTAGCATAGCTACAAGTACAACGCTAAATTTAGGTTATGTTGTCGACACTCGTGACGTCATGTACGTAGGATCCGAATTTTATTTTGGTTTTATTGTGGTTATTATCAAAGATATTGAAATTCTACCAATGCGGGTACTTTTACGAGTATTTTAACTAACGTATTTTGATATTTACTAAATATGTTGCATAAGTTGACAATGCCTTTAACTACGTAACACTATGGGTAGAACCACAGAATAAACTCTTAACAGAAGCGACAAAGTGCAGAGTGTGGGGTGGTCGAAATAAGGGGAGCGGGGTGAACTCGAACCCGCCCACTAGCAACTAAAATTTCCTATTTTGCTATGTATTTAAGTGCAGCGTCAAAGAGTTCGGGTGTTATTTATTCAAAATATTGTTTCAATAAAACATAAATACGCGGAAATGAGTGGCAAAAAAGGTGGTAATTGGTGTTCAGCGGTAATTTGCAAAAATAATTCAAAAAGTAATCGAGATATTAGTTTCTTTAGATTTCCTAAAGATAAAAGCAGGCAAAACGTTTATATTCTTTATTTGAAGTAATATTAATTTATGATAATATTATTTTTAGATCAAAGCGGTGGGTAGTACTAAGTAGAAGGCAGGATTTAATGAATAAAAATTACATTTACCTTTACAATAATTGTAAATTATGTAGCGTTCATTTTGAAAGTATAATGTTCACTAGTTCTGAAAAGAAAAGATTGCTGGAAAACGCAGAACCTACGATCTTTAATATTTCTAACCCCCCTGCACGGAAAACGTTGAAAAGAAAAGCCCCCACAAGAATAATTAAGGAAAGTGTAAAATCTGTAAGAATTAATGAGAATGAGGATCGTATTGATTTTCCTAATCCCGGGCCCAGTTCGTCAAAAGGTAAATTAGTATAAATTTCTATAATGTCAGTTTCTGTAAGTTTATGTAGTTTACGCCATAATTGAGCTTGGATTTCTGCTGCCTGCTCTATTCTTACCCACCCTGTGATATTTATTGCTTTACCTTTGCAGCAACGGAACGGATAAAATGCATTCGGCACAAACGGCCAGAGATAGTTTATGATTTTATGACGTCGGTTTTGCAAACTTCTATAAAAACCATCTAATTGTTATGACACAGACATTCCGGTTTCCTTTATTTTGTCGCCGTAACCACAGAATAAGAGTTTATTCTGTGCCGTAACAGCTTTTAAAGTATTGTATGGGAAATAAACCTCCCTAAAGGATATACCTAAGCGTTTTATTTCCTTAATATTATTAGCATTTTATACAAGCAAGAAATATGCAGATGCATCGTTTACACTTTACACAATAAGGTATTAGGTGCCTATAAAGATACGGCGCCTGTGGTGCAGTGCATTGGCATTTTGCTAGTTTACTTGCTGGACCCATCTAGCTCCGCCCAGTGCCGGCAACGTAAACTTCAAAGTGCCGCACAGTCTTGTCGCTTCTGTTAAGAGTTTATTCTGTGGTAGAACTTATTCTCCTCCATTAAAACGTAAGGCTAGTCTTCTACGCAGAATATAAGGGTGTAAAATTAGTGCGATATTCTTATGTAGCTCCGTAAATGTTTTAGATAGAGAAAAACTTTAAACATAAGAGTTGCTTATTAGATTCTTCTTTGTAACCATGAAATATCTACAATTATACAGGGTGTTTCCTTTTCGGCTGCCAGTATGCAACTTAAATATTTTAAATAGAACACCCTATATATTTTTAAATATTCTTATTCTACTGTCAATTACCTATCCCGTAGTGTTTCGCTTTTGCAATTAGGGTCAGTGGTTGCAGAGCTATTCAACTTTTTAGGAAAAATATGATGTATGCAGATCCAACGAATAAAATCTGCACCGTCCACATTTTGACAGATTAATTACAAAATTTTTGTCAAACGTTTGTCGAGACCGTCTACTGTCATCCAAAAAATTAAAAGTTAAATTGCGTTGTACAGGGTGTTTGCTACGGTGGTACAATTACTTAAAATTTGGATTGGCCATAATTCAATTTTTTTAAATGGAACACTCTGTATTTTTTCAATGATTCAGATAGAGAATTAAATTCCCTTTCGATTTATATGGAGTTTCCTATACCTAAAGTTGATACTTTTTAAATGATTGCAATTTTAAGAATAACAGGGCCATGTTGTGTGAATTGCAATTGCATCTATTAAAATACTAAATAGTTAAAACTTTCGTGGGGGTCTATATTGCCTGTAAAAAATTATATACTTATAGCTTCTAGCTAACGTGGAATATGCTGGACAGAGTAAACCTCAGTTACCTATCTTGGTATGTAAATAACTAATAAATTGACGAAATACACGATGTTTGACCCATTTATATTAAGGGAATCGCAAAGGTAATACCTATGTTTTGTTAAGTTGCAAGTCTAACATTTATATTTTTTGAGAATTGTTACACCTGGTTAAGCTTAAAAAATGTGTGGGTATTACGGATAATGCTCCATTATTAATAGAAATCATTACCTTAAAGTATAGGAAATGATAATCACATTTAAAAAATGTTCTACTCCCTTTACAACACTCAAACTATCATTTTTCGATGGCCAGGCCTTATATAAAATATTTGGAATCGATACTACATTGATCCAATAATTTTGAACATAGTAATGATTTAAAGTAGACGCGAATAAAACTAAATTAGGTACTTAATTTATCATCTGGGATAGAAAAATTGTTGTTTTAAGCCTGAAAATTTAATTGATTTTTGTGATGAACGCATCTAAAGCGCAATTTTACTTAAGCATTTAACTTGAACCCATGTCATGCCAAAAGGAATATGATTGATTGATTTTATAAGTGCATTGCTTGCCAGTTGCCATCTACCTCCACGAACAGCGATTTCATATTATTTTTAACAAGTGAAACTTCAGCACTTACTCTAAGCCTGTGATTCAAACACAAATTTGTTTATCATAGTAGTTAATTACTGACTTTAATCAGTTTAATGTCTGAGCTTTAATAGTAAGCTGTGCTTAAATTGAAAAGCTAGGTTAGGTATTAATGGTTTGTTGCTTACAGCTTACATGCTAAAGAATATTCAAATAGTAGTTCGACACAAAAATAAATATTTTTGATTTGTTAAAAAAAAAAATGTAAATTATACTCATTGTAGAGGGCTGATAATTTTAATAATAAATCAAACTAAAGCACTGAGAACCGGTCTGAAATCGTAGCAAAAACAAATAAACCACAAAAAATGAAACACAAAGAAATTATTATAATGCATTGTCAATTTTTTCAGGAAACAGGTGTGTTAGGGTATATTTTTAATATAAATTTAATATCAATCTGTCTTGTACAATAACAAGCACCCTGAATTAATTTGTTGGTTATCCATTAACTGAGTAATTAAGAAACATTTGGTAAGAAAGCCTCATCTACATTAAATTGACGAAATAACATAATTAGGGGTTGTGCATGATAAATTGATATCATGGTCAACTATTGAGTAAGAAGGAGTGAACGGTGTAAACGGGGGTCTTGAAAAGTAAGGTAAGCGAGCAGAGATGGCAGCACTATGTTCAAAATCGATGCACGGCTGAGCACTTGCCGAGTTTCAGCTCAGTGCATTGTAAGGTTATTGTCTAGTCACGCGATGTAGATGAACCTGTAAAGCATTTTCAACTTTTTGAAGGGGAAAACAGCGACCCAAATAAATGTAAGCTAGATCGTTTTCCTGGCGAGCCTTTTCCTTCATTTAAAACCTTATATTTGTGGACTGCTGACTGTAAACGTGGCCGAACGAGCACACAAGATCCACCGCACAGTGGACGCTCAAGCGATGATTTCTTTTATTGGAATTACTTTGTATTGCCTACTTTAAGCAAACAATTTTGATGGCCTCAAATAAAAGAAGGACCAGGGAAAGCAGTTTTCAGTTTGCAGCTGCTACACAATGTCTTTCCAGCCCACTAAAGCATTTCTCAAAATCGTTAAAAAATTACGTGCTTAATTATCCAATAAGTTAATACTGCTGTTTGTGCACGTTGTAACCGAAGTGGCCACGTAGGAGAGCTTTTCTCGAAATTCATACGTGCCGTTTGTATTTGTAGGACCGTATTAGCCAGCTATCCAAATAGAAACGTAAACCAAGGTAAATAATGGTAGTACGTCAAAGTTAATCAAATACTAAACGTAGGTGAATTATGGCAGGCAAACGGGCTATTTTACTACAGTAGAACTAAAAAATTAGTTTCTTCCAAGAAAACTTCTAATTCGACCTTGCCGTTCTTTGTAATTCAGTTTTAACGAACAAGATGAAAATAAAAATCGTCAAAATCCCCTGTAAAACAGAAAATTTAATTTTGAACCTAATAAAGTTAAAAAGTGATCTCCCATGTTGATTACGTAATCTATCATCGTTGTTTTTAACGCATTTTACTTTCCTAAGAGCACGCTTTTTCGTCGTATGAGAGCTTTTTCATTCTAGTTTTAAAGAGCTCTTCATTTTATCTCAAACAATGAATCAACAGTTTACTTTTTCTTTATGTATCTACTGTAATAAAAGCGTTATTCTAGCAGAGCTAGTTACGTGCAGATAAGCTATTATTTTATTTATTCGTTCGTTTGTTTATTTATTAAACCATAAATATATCCGTATGTTATAATTATATAAATAGTGATACTTGGTAGCCGCAAGCCTAAATCGCGCTCAGTAAATCAACAAACAAGTACGCAGTTACATTAACAATAAAGTAAACGTCTGGATTTTATGAAACTAAAACTGAAGGTAAACTGAGATATTTTACCTTTACTTGTAAATATGGTGTTAGGTTACACGAAGGAACAATTCAACAAGTAGCTGTTGTTTTTACTCCTTGTTTGTATTATTTTTCTGGACAGTTTGTCTGTCACATACGAAACTTTTCGTGAGCTTAATCTGTATTGGCTTTGTGTAATAAAGATAGTTGGTAGCTTTCTATTTCTCTGATAAAGTCAACTGTTATCTATTTACTATAGAAACAACAGACCCTGAAATTACAATAATTATAACTAGATTTTTAGTGGAAATCTGTTAGTTACTAATATTTAAATAAACACATTAAATTAGTAGAAATACTGAAGCACAATATACATACGTGGTTTTATAGCCATGGTGTATATTCAGCGGGTAATCTTAGGTGTAAGTCCCCACCGTCTGCCCATACTTCTCTTCTACGTGTTTCTTCCAGCTAGCCTTGTTGTTTAAAATAACTTCTAAATAGCTACTTATTAAACTTCTTGCTGTAACTGCAGTTTCCTTACAAAGAATGTAGATCCCTTAAAACCCTCTATCTTTCTACTCTTTGTAAATAGAGTTAGTTCACTCTTCAGCGGATTAACTGAAAGGCCATTCCACTCACCCCACCTTTGTACTTTAGTGCTTGTTACAAAATTTCGCAGAGGATACTTAGGTGCGTAGGTGCCGTCCAGTTACCAAAATGGTTCCATCATCCGCATACGCCCGTGCAAATATTCCCTGCCTTTCTAGTTCCTCCGTCCATGACTGCTGTCACGTGGTTTTGCAATTCCGTGTTATTTGGGAAGTTTAGAGTTATTTTAAATTTGTGGTAAATTCTTTAGTACGGTCCTGTCCTTTGTAATTTTAATTTCGTGCTTTGTTATGTTATTTTTGCTACGGTTACTTCCAACTACGCAACCATATCGGACGTCTTTGGCTGCTCCGGTTTAAGATGGGTGTGCAAGTTCATTATTTCCGCTTGGGTATCTACCCCACCGAGAAGGCTTCCCGCCCCCTTCGTTAGTTTCGTTAAACTATATACGGTATAAGTCCGGATAATCCTAGCGAATGCCGTATAATCTCGGAGTAACATAGTTTTGTGTGGAAGTTGTGAATTTTAGTGGAAGTTGGACTACGCATTTTTCTCATTTGAGGTATTAAGAAAACCCATACCCTAAGGAATCTTTTGGTCGTTTGTCTTGCACCCGCATTCGCGGAAAAGGACACCATCTCTGCACTTCTGCACTTCTGCCACGCACTCCCTGGTTTTCCGTTTAAGTACCAACATCTCGCCAGGTAATCTACTGTCTTTACGCTGCTCCTGCTTTGCCGTTTATGTTTGTAACGTCAGATTCAATTTCTACTATTTCCGCTTGCTGACAGGCCTTTTAAATACTGTTCAATTTAAGGTTTAATAAGTACCGCCTTTTGTTTTATCTTTGTGTTTCGTTTGTAACTTGTATTGTAAAGGAACCATTTTATCTTTTCTGCTTTGTGCAGCGGTATTGTGAGAAGGCTTTGTGAATCTCGCCTTTTGGCGGCTTTAATATTCACATTGTAAAGTTTGAGGGCCGCTGCGAACCAGAATTGACTAGTTTGTAGTAGTAATTTTGTGTTTGAGTTACAGTTCAAGTTTTTCAGTATTAATTTACCTTTAAAGATCTCATTTCTACTAAGTTTTAAGTCAAGTTTAAGATATTATTTTGTGTTATGTCCTATGTCCTTCAGTGTGTTTGATATTAAGAAATGATTTTATTTTGTTAGTGCGTCCTAAATTTAGTGTTCTAAAGTTCAAATTAAACATTCATTTGTACCATGAATATATTAAAATTCATCTTATCAGGGTGTAAGTCAAACTCCTCAAATGGAAGGTTATAAAATAACGTTTTCACGTAACTAGAGAATTCATACGGTACGATCTAACAACAGGGAATACTTTTTACGTTTTCTAGCTAACTTGTTTATAGGGAAATTTAAAAAGAGCGCATGGTATTTCCCCTGAGTCTAGCTCACATATGGGAACTTTACCTTTCCTATTTTAAACTAGTCTGCTTATAAAACTGAAAGAAGCTTTACCAACAAATAAGCTTTAAAGCTTCTACTCTACAGAACAGAGACCCAACATTTTCAAAAGTAATTTATTATGTAAGGTTCTTTAGCTACTTGCAAAAATAGTAAATTATTGCTTGCTGTACTGTTTTTGAAACATTTGGTGGAGGAGCTAGGATACGTGTTAAGAAAGTTTGAGACATTTTGGGCAAATTTCGGAATATTCTCGAATTAAAATTTAAATTTAAAAAGTAGCAAGTTTGTCTTTGGAAAACAAAGTAAGCCTGTAAGATTCCGTTACATCTAATAAATGTGGCAAAGACGCAAGTAAATTATTATATTAAATTGATTTTCCATTAACACCGAAAAAATAAGCAGAAAATGTTGCTTTTGGATATTAAATTTTTAAAGATTGACTCCTTTGATGTACGAACCGTTGCTAATAATGAAAATACTTTTAGTTTGTATTAAGTATCTGAAAACATTTAACATTTAAAAATATGAAATGTAAAATAAAAAATACGCAGTCCAGTACTGCATTCTAGTGTGAAACGGAAATAATTATAGTGATTATGGTTTTGTGGACCTTAATTCAAATTACTTTTCATTATTGACATCAACGGAGTATTACAATTTGTCTTTTTCGATACAATATAAGTAATATGAATTGACAATATATTACAGTGACATAGAGAAGTGATTATCCAATGATACCACTCCTAAGTGTTTAATATTATTATTGCCGATAATATTAAGTCATGTGTGATGAAACGAATTGAGCACTAGAAACATTGCACTAATTTGGCACTAGAAGTACTACATTGAACACAACATTAGCGTCATTGAGGAAGGTCCAGAGGATCATGTTTCTTCAGTCTCTTTGTTGGTTGTTGAATAAGCAGGTTAGAAACCAGGCCATTTGGATGGATACTCAGTCATTCTTCTAACACCACTTGGATCTGTAAGTCTCTATGTAGGACATCATTTGGAACATACCAAGGATCAGCAGCACCTGCTCTGAGCATCTTGGATCGGAAACACTGTATTTTTATGATATTAGAAATACTTGCAGAACCCCAGAGTTGTATTCCATACGTCCATGTTGGTTTTGCTATAGTTTTATTTACTATGGAGAGCTGAGAAGAGCAACCAATGAGCCCAGTAATTATTTCTGTAAAGTTGGTCGAGTTGAAGTATTTTTTGCCAAGTGTGTTTTGTCCAAGTTAAGCGCTTATTAAGATAAATGCCTAAGTATTTAACCTCATCCGAGGTATAGGGCAGTTGTTCAACGTGACTGTCGGGCAGATGGATTTATTGAGAATAAAGGTGACATGGACCGATATTGAAACGTTTGCTTTAACACGCCAATTTTGTATTCATTTCTCAGTGTTATTAAGGTGGCGTTGAAGGCATTCAAAAGCTATGACAGCATTTTTGTGCAATGCTGGAATGATCTTCTGCGACTAAAGTTGGATCATTTGTTATCGGAAGATCTACAGTGAATAATAAATATAAAACCGGGCCAAGAACACTTCCTTGAGGGACTCCTGCTTTTATCGGGATTAAGGATGTATACTCTTTTTGATATTTTATTAGAAAGGTAAGATTTGATCAGCGTAGGTTACACTCTGTATGGGTCTTGTACAGCACCCCCTCATGCCATACCTTATCAAACGCTTGGATTATACCCGAAGTCTGCGAAGCAATAATTCTGACGTGCCTCATGCCTCTTTCTATTCTTTTCGATTATGCACTTTACGTCTTATTTTACTTCACTCTATGTCTCTTTCAAAGGCCGCATTTTTGACTTCTTCACTCCACGTTTATCTCGGGCTTCCTTCGTTTTCTTTTTATATGTTCGTATGTTCGTATTGTTCGTGCTTCAAACACTCTTCTCACGGACTTATTTCCACCCATTCTCATTATATGGCCTAGCCATCTTAGCTGTCCTTCTTCTATCGTGCTTTGTATCGGTTTCATTTTCAGATTGTCTCTTATATCAATGTTTCTTATTTTGTCCAATCTTGTTTTTCCGTAAGCTTTACGTAGAAATCTCATTTCCATGCTTTGTATTCTATTTTTCTGTTTTTGTGTTAAAGCCCATGTTTCGAAACCGAATATCAGGATTGGGGAGGCGACTCTAATATTTCAGTCTTTATTTGTTTTGGTATTTTGTTTTTGTCTAAGATCGTGTCCTTGATTGGGTCTTCCTGTTATTTCATTTATTTCATCCTTCAATCTGCCATCTTGTGTTACTATTGTTCCTAAGTATTTTAAGTTGCTAACTTGTTCCAAAGATGTGTTTCCTAAATGTATTTTATGTTTCTTTTCGTTTTTACTTATCACCATTGTTTTTGTCTTTTCATTATTTATTTTCATATCCCTAACTTTCAAACTGTTATTATATATTCTTAAATTTTCATTTGTGCTTTCATTATATTAGCGATCAACACTAGATCACCGGCATATGCTAGTTCCGTCACTGTTATATGTTATATCCTCCATTTTCCAGTGCCCTACTTTGTATTGTTTAGAGTTTCTTTTTGCCTCTTTTATTCCCTCATCTAACACTACTGCGAAAAGTAATGGATTCAAGATGCAACCTTGCCTAACTCCTTTTTTAGTTTCAAACATTTGAGATTTTTCATGTTTCACTCTGACTAAGTTCTTCGTTTGATTGTACATAGATGTTTCTCGATTTGTCAACTTTTGGCTTACACCTCTTTTTTTCTAGAATTCTCCATATATATCGTTTCTATTTATTTTGTCGAAAGCCTTCTGTAGGTCGATAAAACAGAGGTGCACCACTTCGTTCTCCATAAACCTAACCTAATTGCTTTGTCTCTTATTTGCCGTCACTCCTTTGTTAGATCTAAAACCATGCTGTGTGTCTTCCCAAGTTTCCTCTAGTAGTCCTCTCAGTCTATTTTCTAATACTTTAGCGTATAATTTACCTACTGTATTTAATAACGTGATTCCACGGTAGTTATTACAGTCCTTTACATCCCCTTTTTTGTACATCGGTATAATAATTCCAATTTGCCAATCATCTGGTGCTTTACCTGTATTTAGTACCTAGTTCAGTATTATCTTTAGCATTTCTACATTTTCTTCATTTCCTGCTTTTATCACATCGGGTGTTATCTGATCATATCCTGGAGTCTTACCAGATTTCATTTTCGTTAGTACTGCTTCTTGAATTTCTTCCGTGGTTATATCGTGCGTTTGTTGTTGGTCTTCCTCTCTAGTTGATCTTCGTGGAATTTCATCTTCATTCTTTTTCTACTTTTAGGTCCGTCCCTTCCAGTAAATCTTTAAAGTATTCTTTCCATCTCTCCGTTATCTTCTCCCTTTCTAAGGAAAAGCATTTCAAATAGTTTAGAAAGAACAGGTAAAAGGCCGATGGCTCTATATAATTTGACTTTTGTTGGGTCTTTGCCTGGTTTTTGAATAGGTAGAGGTGGAATATAATCTAGGTTTAGCATAGCATTAAAGATCATAGTAATGAGTCTGATAGTCTCTATCGGAAGGTCTTTTATGACCTTACCCGTAAGCAAGTCATACTCAGGTACTTTTGAAGGATTCAGCTTGGTTTTGATGGAGTTTTGTACTTCATTCACTTTAAAGTTTTTTATTGGAAAGTGTAATTCTTCTTTCTCTTTCTTTAGGCACAGCCTGTTTTACTTTGACATTTACGGAGGTGTTTCCATTGATGTAGACTGCCATATAGATTTCGGGACCATCTTTTTGGTGATCTCTCTACTTCCCTCTTTCCTTATGGCTTTTGCTTTTTTTGCTGTTTTCGCTAATCCACTATCCTGCATTCGCTGTACATATTGATTCCATTGTTTCCTTCTATCTTGAACTTGGTAATATGTTGTATTCCACACTGTCGTCTTATTCCTTGGCTAGGTATTCTATTTCTTAGTGTGTGGCCAGTGATCGACCTTAGAGTAGATATTTCTGTTCCTCTTACTAGCTGTTTTGTTTTAGCCGCTCTTATATATTTTTACCTTATTTTCTACCGTCATATATTTTTTTTCCAAAATGTATTTCTTAGGTAACCAGATAATCTTGCGGCTTTGAATGTCTGTTGTTGTACTTCCTTAATTAGATTTTTTTTCACTAGATATGTCTGCTCCCAGATAAGTAAAGGACATGACCTGCTCTGCAACAGTTTCTTCTATCTCTAATTTACATCTTATGGAGGTCTTGGAAATTGTTATGCATTTTGTTTTTTCTTTGGATACTTCCATATTCCACTTTCTTGCGGTTTTAACCATTTAATATAATAATCTTTGAAGATTATCTTCAGAATCAGCAATTAAAGCTACATCAGCATAATATACTATATTTAAATTAGATGTACCCATTTTATATCCTTTTTCTGGCTTTATTCTATCTATAATTTTATCCATGACCATGTTGAATAACATGGGACTGAGAGAATCTCTTCTTCGGTATATTCATTTCCCATTTTTATTTTAGTTCTCGTTTTAGTGTATAATTTTTTATTGTACATATGTATGATTGCTTTTGGAACCTCTATTTCTTCTAGTATTGCCAGTACATCGTCTAATTGAATTCTATTATACCCTTTGCGTAGATCAACAAAGCAAATAAATGCGGGTTTAGAGTATTCGATAGATTTTTCACATAAGTATTTGTCTGAGTGTAAATATTGCATCTGTTGTTGACCTATTTGTCCTAAGACAAACTGTTCTTCGTTAAGATTTATGTAGCTATTTAGCTTTTGCAAAATTATTCTTGTTGTAGTATTTCGTACTGCGCTTAAGGTGATTCCTCGATAGTTTTCTGGAAGTCTTTTATCTCCTTTCTTAAATAAGTAAATCAGTAAATGGATGCATTTAGTAAGCGATTGACTGTCGTTTCTATGGCATCTGGAGTATATCTTGGATGTGATTGAAATACGCTTTAGGCGAAAGTTTCGGTCTTTTCTGTATTGTTTCTTGCCCATTTGCGTTCCTGGGTCTTAATTGGAGGAACATATTCTTGAGGGTGCTTTATTCTTCTTGTTACCTTCCAAAGGGAATAATTTGTTTCTTCAGTGGTTGTGAGGTCTGACAGATATTCTTGTACTTTACAATTTTTGTATTCGTCTAGCAGGTTCTTGATCTTAAATATCTGCTATCTCTAGGAGCGTGAGTGGTTTGTCATGTTCTTCGTTTTTCCTCGACCAAATTCAGGATGTGTTTAGATAGTTTGTGGATTTACTCCAATTATACATTTCTGCGGATGCATTCCTGGTAAACTTTGGATCGTTGTTGTCAAGTGTTGTGTCAAGCATCATCAATATCTATAATTATTTCAAAGGGTACTTTTGTGTTTAAATTTTCAGAAACGTCATGGGGAAAGGTGTTCCACTCCGTAAACTTGTTAGTATGATGGGCTTCAGTTTTTGTTAGGATTTGAGTGCCAACAGTAACCAATTCAATTTATTATGTACAAATAAATTAACATTTACGTTTTTGTGTAACGACAAACATCCCATACGTTTTGCTGTATTTTGTTTGGTATCATAAAGCACCAGCCTTTTTAAAAATATCTCTAAACAGATTTAATATTTATTACAGGCAGTTTAATTAAAGATTTGTTGTTTTTAGTACTCATCACATATTTTTGATGATAAATTTGGCTTAAATTATTTAGGTGTTTCGGGCATCAGAGGAACGTTTCTGAATTTAAACTGAAATTATGGACTTTTGTTCTGTTGCTTATATTTCTCATTACGTCTAAAGCAAAAGTGGAAATATTCCCTTTGTTGAACATTTTCAAGAAGAAGATCGTTCTTTTGCTAATTGAAACTATTTATAAAGAGTTAAAATCCAAAGCACCACTAAAGATGGTACGTAATAAACTGTCTTTTCAGTTATAATATTTTGTAGAATAACAACAAAAGGGCAATAAAGAGCAGATTTAGAGAATGTCCTTTTTCAGCATTTTTTTGGCATTTTTTCATACTGTAAACAACTAATTCAATTAAAACTTTAACACAGAATCGGTACTTACGTAAAGCAGTGCAAACATTATATTCCTAAATTTATAAAACTTCCCTGACAAGTTATAAAATCACTCGTTTTACTTTGTAAACCCAAATCTTTACCCAAATTAAAAAATTAATAAAAGAATAAAAAGTTTCCTTATCTCAGTCTGGCAGATGTGGCTGCTCCTTCGTAAAATAAGGGGCTGTAGATGTTTTCGTTCGTTCTGTCAACAACATAAATTGGGCCGGAATTTATGATGATGACTGTCTTTAGCAAAAAGTACATTTCGTCTTCTTTGTGGTTACTATTTTCACAAGTTTTAGGCTGAATCTACTTTCAGAGCGAATTTGTTTTTATGAAGAAAAAACTAATAAAGTTTGGGTTTTGTATGTTTTCAACGCGATTCTATACGGATATACGAGTATATGGAATTCGAATCTCAGCTAGTATGTTAATTAAGATTTAACACGAAGCGTGTAGGTCGTTTTGGAGCACTTAAACACAAGTGCCTTAGTTACCGTCAGAATGGCAAAACAAAGGCGAAACTGCACCTGGAGCAGGTGTTTTATTATGTATGTACTATGTACTTAGAACTTATTCAGGACTAAAGAACTAGATTATCAAACTAAGTCTTAGTTTGAATAGTTTGAAACGTGTTCAAGCTGCGAATATTTCAGGACAAAACGCAAGAAAAACTTTAAGGCAGCCATCAATATTAGTAATGTGTTAAAATGTTAAAAAGTCTAAAACTTAAATTACTTTCATTCAAGATTTATGTCAAGCGAAATGAGATCCAAAATCAATTCGAAAAGTAATTGGGCAACCAATTTCTGATTTAATGTGTTTTTTGCTAGGAATTTGAAGTCTGCTGGGAATAACAAGAAGCTAAATGGGGATATGAAAAAAAATACGATTACTTAATTCACGAATCTAGCTTATGTTGAATATACATATGTGAGTTATGTTTTATTTTTCATCCTGTATTAACCATTTTCTTAATAACGTAAGAAAAAAAAAATACGAAAATTTACTTTATTAAAGTAGTTAAAGTAAGTTTAGGCTAGGCTAAACCACAAATTAAGCTGACTTTGTGCAAAAATCAATAAGCAACAGACACCGTAACAATGTGTACTGGAACGTTTGGGTTTGACAGATATGAAGACACAAACGTAGTTTCAGAATGGTCAAGAAATTGTTTTATAGTAAGAAGAGGGTCTCCGTTGTAAATGGTACTTGCTGTGCTTATCTAATCTTTCTATGACAGAAAGGGACCACATTCTGGAAGTAATGCTGGACTGTAGATAATTGAACGACTGAATCTGGCTGTTGGATAAAGCTACTCACAGAGTCGTAAAACTTCCGTTGATATTTTTACATAAATTTTCATAAACTCTTTCTTACCCTTTTCATTAAAAAACTTGAAATCTCTAATAAAAATGTTTTACAACATCGAAGTTTATTTATTTATAACATATTTGTGATACTTTAGGCCACAGTAGGCCATGGTTTCAATTAAATACGTCGGTTTTAGTAATCATATTTCTAAGGATTTACTACTTTGAGGAACTACATTAAAATGATTATGTTAGTCTTTCAATTTATCAGAAAATCAAAATGTATGTTGTTCTGTCAGGTTCGGTTATGTTTGTTAGCAAATATGTCCTTAGATTTATTCTAACGTGAATTACAAAATAAAGTTCAGTGCAAACAACTCTGGTTCGGTCCTGAATCCTAGTCATATCTATTTGGATCAAGTTGACTATGAATTTCCAGTATCATATGCCGTATATAAAAGTAATGAAATGTTTAAAGTATTTTAAGTTATAAATTGCTTTCACGGAATAAAACAGTCAAGCCAAATCAGCTTTTAATGCATAAAAATAAAGAAAATGGATTATTATTGAATCGTTTGATTTCGTTCCGCAGGAAAACTTGCCAACATTTTTCAAATGTAATAACACATACAACCTACATTGATACTCAGAGACAATAAATTACACTAAAATTTTCCGATTTTTTTGGTAGCTGAACAAGGTCTAAATATTGAATCGACAGTTATAAAACACCTTTAGAAAAGGTTGAAAATAAGTGTATTCAAGAGACAGGTTTGTAAGAGAAAAGTTTTATATAATGTGGCTGAATTTTTATTATATTATGTATATTATACAGTGTGTCCCCGGATTGAGTTGACAAGAGGACCAAAATCATTATTTTCGATTTTGCGACAAAAAGTCATTCTTTATAAAAAATTCTGCTTGTCGAATTAACGAGTTTGCTATTAAAAAAAAATTGTCGACTAGATTCAGATAGATAGAAACCGGCAACACTGGAGAAATCTAGGGAAGGCTTACGTCCGACGATGGACGACATAGTCATTGGTGATGAGGATGAGAAGAGAACCAAATTTAATATTATTAATTCAAAAAACCAATAATGCAGTTAAAGGTCAAAAATAAACAACTATTACTAGACTGTGTTTAATGAGATAACTGTATATTCAAATTCGATTAGTCGAAACAGTAGAAAGGAGTTGCTGAGGTCATAAAGGAAAACTTTACAATACACCTATTAAACTTTGTACAATTTGTACAAAGACAAAGCTCAGAACGCAAACACAATTACAGCAGGATATCATTAACAGCTTCGAAAGCAACTCTACTATTGAGTATTGAGCTGAAGTTCATTTAACATTAGTACATTAGTACAACTCAATTACGCGGGTAAAGTTAGAATCCGAACAGAAAGCTTTTTCTTTAAACACTATACAGTAAAGAACTGTAATTAAGTTGCATAAAATTCTGTGCTTTTATACTGAAATCATCATTAAGAAAAGCAACTTGTGTAGGAATACATTAAGAAAATCCCTACAGAGATCAGTTAAGTAAAAGTAAAAAATAGAGTTAAGTACAAGATGCTAGTCATTTACCACTGAGTAGTTTCAAATTGTTGGTAAGCTGCATTATATTCTTTGCACCGTATTAACCGAATGCACGCTTCGAAATAAATGAGGTAAGATGTTAGGTTCATTGCGACTCAAGCAATTTCTGGTGCTTATCGACCAAAGTTAATGGTCTGGAAAGTTTCTAGACGACTGATAAATTAAATGTAATCCAAACGATTTGGCTAATCATTCACTTTAGTTGAAGGATCACAAACGTTTCCTTACTTTTCTTCGATTATACCACAGAAGTTCTAAACATTCAACTTGAAAAGCTTTAGGGATTGTTCCTAAACTCCCTTCATAATTCAAAAATTATTATTATTCGAAAAACTAAAAATTCCAAAACAGTTGTTAAACTAATCAAAACTGAAGTTAGCTTCTGAAATTGAATTGTTGGGCTGATACATTTTCTGAAGGTTTATTGTGAGAGACTTTTTGATATTTGTTTATTTTTTCGTGGATATTTCACCGATAGTAAACTACTAAAACGTCCCCGATAAAAATCAATTGCCTTTTTCAGACAAAGTGAAAATTGAAATAATTTTCTGATAAACTGTGTCAAACAAAATAATAGGGTTATAGAGGTTTGTTAATGATTGAATTATTTACTTCACGAATATCGTAAGGCCAATTAGAAAAACATCAACCATGTTCACCACTACCGAGATATTGGTCTATTTGTGAATATTGTTGCTAAAGCTTTTTCTAAAAATATTACTTATAATAGAAACTAAAGATGAAACCATGGCATTTCAGAAATCTTGTGGGCAAAATACCCACAAAAAGTAAAATAAGGACTGAACCGAAGATTTTGGGTCAAACTAAAATTAAACAGTATTTCAATAATATATTTTGAAAGCTACAAATTTAATAAAAAATCCTATAAACACGATTTCGATTTTTGTTTTGTTTTCCAAAGTTCCTGACTTTTTCTGAAAGACCAGCCATTAGAGTTGTTAATACCTTTTGAGTCCCTTGCTTGGAGTACTTACTCTATTTATATTTAATTTCGTCGATGTCTCTTGCTTGTTCTTGGCTTTCCCGAAGCTTCTGTTCCGCAAGTACCCAATATCTTTCCATTGGGAGAATTTCCGGAACATTTTGGGGGTTAAGTTCTTTGGGACAAATTTTACGCTTTTGTCAGTATACTACTGAATTCAAATTTCGGCTAATTAGGAGTGACTAGAACAATTTAGATAGTTCATGTTTATTCAGAAATGAAACAGCCTCTTGTTTAAACCTTCTTTAATCTATGTTTCTATGTCTATCGAATCTTTTGTGAAATATGACTGACTTCATAGCTCATATTGGCAAATTGCTTGTCAGATTAACATTTTGACAACAAAAAATTTTAACAGAAACTATTTATTCTGCAACGCTAACGTTTGTTCTACTTTTATTTTTTCAACAACATAAAACGATAAAACTGAGATCCAGGGAGCGAAGAAAATCCATTTTCACATATGTTTCGTTGTCCATGACATTACAACTCTAAGAATTCCTTACAATTTGGTTGAACAATTGATTTGTACGTAGTAAACTTACTTCCTTTAATTGTGTTTTTCGTCGTTTTGGTGTCTTTTGCTCTCTGCGTCTTTTTAAGTTATTTCTTCTTTTAAGACTTTGTAGCATTGATTGAGATTTTGTGGAATTCTCTCTAAAAGTATCGACAGCTTTCAACCTTAACTTTTCCTCATCGCCACCCATAACGATAAAACTTATATAATGCACCGGAAATTAAACTTAACTTCAATGGCAAGATGTAAACTTTGAATTGAGAAGTAATTCTTCAATTGCTTGATCTTTGATTAGACAATAATATTTTTCGGTTCAGACCTTACATACAGGGTGTAATAGGAATGCATAGAAAAATTTGGAAGCTGAGAGATTTCCATGTGCTAAAACAAGTTCAAGGCTTTAATGTATGAGCAAACGATTTAAAGTAGGTAGGCTTATTTTAATTATTCTGCATTTCGCGACTCTTCGTCAACGAATTGGAAATGCTTTTGAAATTATGAGACAAGAGATCCACGTTTTCCAAGAGCAAGCATTATTGTTAACAACCACAATATGTATGCAAGAGGACATTTTAAGCAGAATTTGTTCAAAAAATTTTATTAAATTCTTTCTAAGTTATTTCATTTTCTGTTGTTTTGTAACATTTCAGTTGTTTTTAATGCAAGTAATTTTTATATTACAAGGTAAATTAAAATGTTGGTTAAACTTTTGTAAATGTTCAGTATATCTGTGGTTCTCAAACATCAAAATCCACTCTGTCTTGCTGTATTTTCAGAAGTAAATGGAAATCACCGAAAGGCCGAGTGGTTAAGACATTCCACTACAACGCGGACGCTCTCGGGGTCAAACCCGAGTCGGATGTTACTGAAAATAATTGGAAACCGAAACACAGTGGTGGAGTAGGGACAATAGGCGGTTGTTGAAGGCATGGTAATTACCACACTACCGCGTACGTATAGCGTGCGAAACAACCGAGGTTTGGGAAGCGACTTAGAAAGCCTCCATGTTGCCGGCTATGCTCCCTCACGGGACGTTAGTAGCGATACCTTTACCTTTACAAGGAATAGAAAATTCTGTATCAAGATTGTTTGTTCAGTAAATCGAATTTTAACTTTCAAATTGTTTCTATTAATACCTGTGGCATCCAGCATATATTTGAAACCTTCACTTTTGAAAGACAATATAGCGAAAGTCTAAACATGTAATTCAAAAATACCCATAAAAAATGGTTTCAGGAAATTTTGGCTTAAGAGTTAGCTTGGAACAAAAAGTTAAAAGTTAGATTAGAATAGAAGATCGAAAGTTAGGTTAGAACGAAAAACCGAAAATTGGGTTAGCTGTTTTCAGTAAAAATTAGAACAAATGATTCAAAGATAGGTTAGCTGCTTTCATCAAGAGTTAGGTTAGAACCAAAAATTGAAAGTTAGATTCGAACAAAAGTTAGGTTAGAACAACAAATCGAGAGGTAGGTTAGCTGCCTTCAGCAAGAATTATACTTCATTCAACTTAAAGATAGAGTGGATGTAAACAATGACAGGAGCGTGATCAATGCATGATCAGCACCTGTGCTATGTTGGCTGATGCGAATGGGTGAACCCTAACCGCTGCAGCCGGGAATTATACGTCGTTGGTATCAGTCCACGTCCGGCTTAAAATCATTTCGCTCATTTGCTGTTAATATTTTATTATTAACGTCATTTAAAACTTAACTTGTTTTTATTTTGTTAATTTATTGAAATATTTTTTGCTAAACTGATTTGTATGTAAATATTTACGAATGTTACGGAGTCTCGCGTTCTCGTGTTCCTTAATACTACCCTGCTCCTTTCAACCACGTCAACAAAGCATGAATTTTTTTACATCCACTCTATCTTTAAGTTGAACGAAGTTACAGGTTACGAAAAACGACTAAAAGTTAGGTTAGAATGAAATATTGAAAGTTATGTTAGAACAAATTATCGAGAGTTAGGTTAGCTGCCTTCAGCAAGAATTAGGTTAGAAAATACGACTAAAAGCTTGTAACGTGCCACCTGTAATTAAAGCCTTTTGTATTATCTGTGACCAAAATTTCACAATATTAAGTCGAGCACAGGTGCACGTTAAGCGGAATTTTACGCTTAGTGATAAAGACCCGCCCGCGTGCCTACGTGACCGTCTAACATTTTGCCCCGTATTAGGCCAGACAGAGACGACCGACCGGGAAAACGTATATAAGCGAAGCCACACCGAGCAGAGAGCAGAATCCACTGACCCACGGTCCGATTCCGAAACCTTCTCCTCAACCGTCGGCAAGGCTTTGTCGACGACACCAACCCAGGAAGTCGTGATAGACCAGTCTACAGTTCCCCACGTCGGCCCGAGCAGGGAAGACGTGAACCAGTTCCCCAACGTCGGCCCGATCAGGGAAGACGTGACCTCTAGTTCCCCACATCGGCCCGAACAGGGAAGACGTGATCACCAGTTCCCCACGTCGGTCCAATCAGGGAAGACGTGACCTCTAGTTCTCCACGTCGGTCTGAGCAGGGAAGACGTGAGCACCAGTTCCCCACGTCAGCCCGAGCAGGGAAGACGTGTCCTACAGTTCCCCCACGTCGGCTCGAGCAGGGAAGACGTGAGCACTAGTTCCCCCACGAAGGCCCGACCAGAGAAGACGTGTCCGACCAAAACCCCCACATTCCCCCGCAACCCCGACACTTCCCGTAAGGGAACGACTTCCCCACGAGAACCGATTTAGAAAACGACGCTAAGATTAGGGGTTTCACTTACCTGCCGCTGCAAATCTCAAGTCACTCTCTATCCCGTAACTGCAAGGACGAGAGGCCCACGCACTCCGACCCGACGAGATATTTAATACTTGGCATTTTCACTTTTGTGTACTCTAACAGAATCATCATAAGCCGCCGCCATTTGCTCACTACGGCCTCCATCCCAGCAGAGTCGAGTTTGTTTACATATTAAGTTACTTTGTATTGTTTACTGGGATTACATTTTTATTTATTATACGGATTTAAGAAACCTCTGTGTTATACATTCGAGCTGCGCACAACCCGGCCTAACCGAACTACCCAAGCTAGGTTAGAACGAAATATCGAAAGTTAGGTTAGAACAAAGGATCGAGTGTTAGGTTTACTGCTTTCATCAAAAATTAAATTAGAATAAACGATTAAAAGATAGATTAGAACAAAAGATCTAAAGTTAGGTTAGCTGCTTTCATTAAGAGTTAGATTAGAACAATCGATTAAAAGTTAGGTTAGAACAAAGGGTTGAAAGTTAGGTTGGAACTTTGAATATAAAACTACAGGAATGAGTGTAGCGCTCTAGTAGTTATACAAAAAGTGCGACGGAAGACGTCATTTTGAGCACCCATGTATGACTCATTTGTAGTCAATTTGAGTTATAATTTCAATGTCAATGTCAATGTCAAGAGAGTGAATATCACCATAGGCGTCACATACATATTTTATATAGATTATAACTTTGCAAAATATATATTTAAAAAACTGTTTTAACCGTCAGTATTATAATATTTTATTTCTTGCAGCTTCTAATTTTTGTTCATTCATACTTTTACTACATTTTTTGTCAGTTTACGTCTTTGAATATTTTATATTCAAAGGTTTACGTATCTCGTATCTATTCAAAAAGGTACGCCACTGACATACCGGAAATATTCAGCCGCCATATGCAACACTCATCTTGGTCTCACGTCTGTTTTGTGTAGCCTCCTTCCTGTAGTTTTATTTTCAACGGGTTGGAATAAAAGATCAAAAGCTAGGTTAAATCGAGAGTTAGGTTAGCTGCCTTCGGCAGGAGTTGGGTTAATGATAAGCCTTATACAAGTTAAAATAAATTAGGAGATGCGCTTCAACTGACAATAAAAATAAAAAGCACTGAAATAGTTTAAGTAAACAGAGAACTATTTTAGAAATTTGCGACTGAGCCTTAACTTAAAATAAATGTTTGTCAACTTACGAGTGCCTTTACTTCCCTTAGGCTTAGGGCTTACTAGTTGTAACAAAAACAATAATGGTTTGATAACCATAATTAACTTCAAAGGCAATGAAATTGGTGGTGAAAAAAATTTGCTGCGAATGCAGTATCAAGAAGCTTAGGTAATTTTTAAAAATGGTATTAAAAGGATGCACTGTTGTTAGTCTACTGTAGAGGCATACGAAGGTTTGAATCCCCGACGTAGTCGAATTTTGAAGTCTTAAAAGAATACAAAGAAAAATACTTTTCACCTAAATGTTGAACTTTTACAAAAAGCTAAAATCCAAGTTTGGCAGATTTGAAACAATTAGTTTATAACTGAGCTACCTTTAATTCTGGCCAAAAAGTTTGTGATTCGTTTTAGCCATATCAGAAGGACTCTACTTTTTCAAAAACAACGATAGATTAGCAGTTTAAGTTTAAGGGCTAATGTTACGGCAAAATGCCGATAAATTCTTTAGAACCAAGATTATAAAAAATTGGAGCATAATTTTTTTTGTTTCAACAGATTGGTGCGACATTCCATATTGTAGCTGATACAATTTTTTCTAAATTAACTGAATTTGAATTGTCTTCTCAGATTAGGCAATCTTAGATTTTATCCTGTGGAGTATTTGAAAGACTTGGTTTACCCTAACAAAACTGAAGTTCTCCAAGAGCTGAAGGGCAGTATTTGACGACAAATCAACGAATTAAATTCAAAAATTTAATAGACAAACAGAATACGTTGAAAAGGAACTCTGAGGATGGTCATTTAAAGAACATACTTATTTTTTTTTAACTCAATAGCTAAAATTTATCAGGAATTGTAATTTATTTTTATCGGTAAACGTTTTTGTAATAATTGAAAAACTAAGAAAAAAGATGTGGATAGTTAATAATAAGCCTTTATACTTAAAATAATATCCTGTTTTAACTACTAAAAACACCGTTAATATGTCTACTTCGAATGTTTATTCGATTATTTTCCTCGTCAGTATAGGTAAATTCGAAGGGTAAAAATATTACCTTAGAAACTTTTGATAAGTGTTACCTGTGATCTTGACATTCAAGATCAACGAAACTTTGAATATAAACCCACGCTCCTTTCATAATTACAATTTAATTCAAGTTAATACAAATTGCTCCTTTCAGATTCACGAAGAGCATATGTTGATGAAGTTGTATGAAATTTATGAAATTACCTTGTTACACAGTTTCTATGGTAAGAGTAAGAGCTGAGAATCCCGGTAGATTCGAGTAAGTATTAACCACTCAAATCTTGTGGGATTTTGTCATCTACTGTTAAGAGAATGAACGAGCGTGCAAGAAATCTGATTACAACTGAATGCTAGTAGAGATTTTCTCAGATGCTTGTTAGTTAATTATTCGAAGCTTAATACGATTATTTGATTGCCTTTCTGAAGTTTAATATTAATCGTAATACCACTGAAGTTCTAGTTTCTGAAATACTCAGGCAGTTTTATACTTTCATTCAAAATTTTGTTGTAAATTTTGTAGTTTGGTGCCTACTCATGTAATTTCTTTGTATTAAAATTTTTTACAGTTTTACTTTCGGGATAATTCAAATATATTCCCTGTAAGTCATTTTCAGGGCATTCTTTCATCAGATCCGATTGAGTTTTCGCTGGTGGCTGTGTTTTCTTAATTCTACGAACCTGGTGGAATATTTACAAGTTTAAAAAATTTACTACAATATGAAAAAGCTCATTAATTAATAGCATGAGAGATCTTATTTGAAGAGAATTAAATAAAAATTAATTTGAGTTGTAATATTCTTCCGAATAACTTCATATAATCATCGTTTGAAGTTTTTTACAAGTTAGAAGAAACCGAACTTTAAGGAATCAGGGTTGGTTTTTCTCAAGAACATTCTAAATTAAAGCCCAGAAGTTTCCGAATTTTCAAGTAAAACCTTAAATAACGAAAAATTAGTATAAAATACGACAGGGCGGTGAACTTCTGGCGTCAAGGAACCCTTTCAGGGAGGTGAAATAAATAAAAAACGTGCATCACATTTTGTATTCATCGAATCATCTATGATCAGGACAGTGATAGGATCGATGTAAATTTATGAACGTGTTTTCTTTCATATTACTCGAACGTGTTCGATGACGTGCTGTTGTTACTGTTACAAATCTTGCTGATGACTGAAACCTGAAAGTACTAAAATATTCAGTATATTTCTTGAACGTGCATCCCCGTGACTGTAACAACCCCAAAGGGAATACACCCTGGGAAATGTTTTGATGCGGATATTGATCTCTGTAGGGCAAGGATTTCTAAATGTTTTAAATTAATAACCATATATATATATTTTTTTTTATTAAAGACAATGTAAATGTATTTTGGCGAAAATGTGCTTCCAAAAAACAATAAATTTTAATTATCCATCGATGTATTAACATTTTTGGGTTTTAAAAAAGCTAACCAAGTGAGCTACAAACAAAAAACTAAGGAGTCAATTCTCCTTTTGGAAAGAAAATCACCTCAATAAGGCTTCTTTAGAACATCAAGATAAGTATCTAGGGTAAATTGAGCGTAAAATAATCTTAAACGGCTATTTCACGGTTTGTAGTGACGACTAGTTACTGCGAAAACGGTTAATAAATTTGATGATCCCAGTATCATAAAAGCAAATGTTCGTTATGTGTGTTGGAAATGGCTGTACAACGCTAATACGTATATCATGGTAGGACAAACTAAAGCGAATATAAAGATTAACGAAATTTTCTGCATTCATACGAATCAAAGCAGTTGATTTCTTTAACATTGACGTTTTTAAATTACCTTTGCAATGAACAATAAACAACATCCTACCTATTTATTTAAAAGTAAATGTAAACATTGAAAAACAGCTAAAATACGTGAAAAACTGTTAGAAAAAACACATTTAAATAAATGGAGTCGATCTTTTTGAATGAAAATTAGAATTCCTCCTTTTTCTTCGGCAATTGAGGTGTCTTAACACAAATAGTCCAATAAATAATAACTATCTGGCTAAGATCCCACGAACATTAAGGTTGTTTATTGATTTTGTAATCTTGTAAGAGAGCTGGGTACAATTATATTAACTTCCTTGTTACCTGCGTATTTCAGACTTTTAAGTGATGTACGATTATTTGATTCTGTTGAAATAATGGTATCGAAAATCCAACAGTCGAGGATTTCCTAATATATTTTACATACGAAATATCTCTTTTGTTAAATATACATCAGCAGTCAGTTACGTTCCATTTGCCTTGGTCTCGTTTATAAGAGGAAAAAATGCAGATGAAAATGGATCTTCGGAAATATACTTTATTCTACAACTTTAAAGGAGTTTATCAAATCAGCGACTAAATCGCGATAATTTTCGATTTATTTTTGAGAGAGTTTCGTGCTGCTATTTCAATTACGTTCGATCATTCTTCAAAGTTTGTATCTTGCGTTAGTTGTCTTGTGAGGACTTACACTTTTCCTTAATTTTGGCATCATTATACAGGGTGAATCCTAAATGGTGGATAATACCCACACCATGTGATTCTGCATCAAAAACAAAGCAATAAAGTTTTATACTAATTTAATATTAACTTCTTAGATGAGGAGTTATTGGTACTGTAAGGTGTATTCTGGTTTGCTTGTCGTGTTTAACGAGCAAACAGGCCTAATGGGGATATCCTTCTTGTGGGTTTTCGGAAGACTATAAAGTTTGGGGGTAACCGGATTCATCACCAATAAAGAAAGGTAATTGAGATTCAAAGAACTTAATGGTTGCCTGAGACTATAAACAACATTGCGGACTGATTGGCAAAACTTGGGAAAAGGATCAGAACTCAACTCCTCAAAATCAACCGAACTCAAGAAATCAAGGGTCCTATCTACGTATTCAGTGGAATCCATAATTACCAGGCAATTGCCCTTATCGGCTTTATTGAAAACAAGGTTATTGGTTTTAATGTTGGCGCGTTTAGTACTTCTAGGGATTTCTTTATTCCCACCATCTTATATTTCTGGTGTCATGACTTTTGTCTGGCAGTTCCTTGTTAATGTCAGCCGTGAATGCACCTGATGCTGTAGTTTATAAATAATATGTGTGATTTCACACTATTAACCTTTTATTGTAATTTAATATAACGTTTTTCTTTCCTAGTAAGTACTATGTTAATTCCAACTTTGTTGGTTTATTTACTTTTATTGTATAATTTTGACCTCGTTTTTTCTTTTAGCTTCAAGTATGGTATCCATTTTGTAATTTTGAAATTTTCCACGACTTTGCTTTGTGAAGGTTCCAGATGTCTGGACCTCTTATCCCATAGCGGGATCAGGCAATTTTAGTATCGTTTTCTTCGTTTTCTATAAGAACTCGGTACCTTAATTGGCTAATTGTCTGATCCTGCTATGTTTTACCTGTTTGATTTTTTGCTATGGTAAGATTGCGTTAGTCTTTAGCTCTTATTAAGTTTGTAACTTTAGATTATTTTTTAGCATTGATAATGTCTCTATGAGATGAAACCTGGTTTGCTACTGTAAATTTTTAAAATATATCAAGTGGGAAAGACTTCGAGTTTCGCTCAACTTTATTCATTTATTACCTAACCCACTACAAGTATCCGCAATGGATGATCTCCTTTCTTTTGGTTTTCTAATGTATGTATTGTATATATTTATTTTGTAATGTAGTTTTAACAAATTATGTACATCCTATATATAGAAATATATCCCCTCCGCAGGGATTTGAACCACTGAGGCAAATCATGTAAATCGAAAATAATTAGGAAGCAAATATTTACATATTAAAAATTTGCCATTAGAATGCCTATGGTGCATGAAGCAGTTCACCATCCTTTATAGAATTTACACAATTCATTAAAAATACAGTAAAGTATTTCTCCAAAGGAATAAATCCTACAAACATTTAATTTATAAAAAGCGTATTTTCTGTATTTCATCTCTTGTCTTTCCTTATTCAACTTAGCTTCTTTCTTTATTATCTTTTCCCTAATGTCTTTTACTTCTTGGTTCTTTCGGAATTCCTCTCGCATTTCCTCTCTCATTTTTTGAATTTTCTCGAAAATTATTTTGTCTATGTCTTCTTATATGTTTCCTTTGGGTGGATCTTCGCTATCTATACTCTGATTAAGTGATTACCTTACTTTTCTTGACCTATACTTTCTGATAAATGTCGGCAGAAAGCCTAATTTAAATATTAAAGTTTGGGATTATTTTATAAGTCTTAACGGAACAAAAGGCAACGGGAAACAACTTCAGGGAATACAGATCCTTAGTTTACTGGGTAGGTATAAGAAAGTTCAAGACGCTAAGTCGATTAAAAATGTGGTGTTAAGCCCCCTCGCTAACACACGTAACGGAAATGGAACCTAAAGAAGAAGAAGAAACACGTAAGAAATTGACAGTATTTTCTTAATTTATAACCAACTTTAGGTTGATTTTCAGAGTTGTTGAGGGGCTGATCAATCGTTAAACTTTAAACCTTCTCATTACGTTGTGAGAAACAAACTGGCTATTTGTTTTAAATTTAAATAAAGTGAATTTAGTTATTTTAAATGGTAATATTTGGTTGCATGAAAATTAGAAATGGTAGCCCTTATAACCCATAATCTGCAATTTGAATCGCCAATGCTATTGTTTTAATGAGCTTAAAAACTTATGTAGATTTCTTGGAATCAACTATTGGGAAAAATCTCTTAGTTGCACTGCGATCTTCAGTTAAATTAATGTAAACAAATATATGTATACTGAAATGTTACATATTTTATAAACTTAATTTTAATTAGGATTGAATTAATAAAAACTGTAAGTAAATAATAAGTTAGTTAGAGATTGAAAACCAAGTAAACGAATATGAATAAATTTAACCAGCACAACGAGAAAACAGAGAATAACAAATAATTGAAAGATATTAAGAACAGATTTTTCAAATTGGAAAAAGAAAAGCTTTCAATATAAAATAACTTCAAATAAAGTTTATTACTGATCTTAATTAATTATATAAAAGTTAATTAAAGTATAAAAAATCATTATTGTGAATTAGGTACATACTAAAAATTATCATAATTGAAGATGAGTAATTCGATATATTTGGATAGCGCAATTATTATAAACAATTTGGAAGTGTAAAGAAATAATATGGATAGTTGTCTACGCTTGTTTTGGTTTTAAAAGTGAGAACATTGAAAAGGAAATTGTACATTGGAATCGCAACATAAGGTGAGCGATTTTATTGATAATTAGAACTTAGATAATATTAACTTGGGAATGTGTATAAATTAAACATATTTGTTCTTGTTAATAAATCTGCATAAGACATTTTTGAATTAACTTTATTGATACGAAATAATAAAATTAATTTAGAATTCATAGAAACACCAAAAATAAGAACCTCTTCAACGCCTAATAAATATTGAGCTAGCCGGTGCATAATTAAAAATAGTAATAACAAAGAATCTGTCAGGATAAGGAAATTTAATTAAAACTAACTTAAAACGCTAAAAGAATATCAGTCATAGCAATACTTTGGCACTGAGGTTGGAAACTTGCAATACTTTGGCACTGAGGTTGGAAACTTAAGTAGTTAACTTAATTTCGAAATACGTATTTGTTTATATTAATTATCTTTTATGGTACTACAGGGCTTTTTACAAATTTCTACCGACATTTATGCTGTCTGTAATTAAAAGTTAAACTCCACGTGACTGAAGATTATCATAGAAATATAATGGGAGATTTGGACCAATAAATAAACAACACTAACAATGATATTCCGCAGAAGGCAACGGGAAATCACTGCATACTGCATACTATGTAATAAATATTTGTTTATATTTGAAGGAAGTTAATTATCATTTATTTATTGGTTGTTTTGGAAATAGGAAAGTAAGTCTGAATTTACTTCTCTACTTTGAATACCAAGCTTAGGTGACTGCCTGCTTAGGGCTTTGATAAATTAATTTAGTGATAGTTCATATCAAATTGTTATTTACATTTTAATGAGTTTTGAAGAATTTGGAGGTGATGTTTTTTTAAATACAGAATTTTCATTCATATACATTAAAAGTATTATATACATTAAAAGTATTTCCTCATAGGAGTGAATTGAAACTTTAATTTCCAAATATTATAAATGTTTACTGGCAGCTTATGCCGGCAGTAGAAGAAATACTGCACATACCATGATACGCTACGCTTGGTCTGCAATTTTTCATCCATAAGGCATGCAGAGTAAATCTCGCTTACCTCCCTTGCTATGTAAATAATATTAAGACTAAAGTTGGCCAAATGTATCTAAACAAGAGTTGAATAATACTTTTTTTGTAACTAATAATTTTATAACAAGTCAGTGAAGCACTTAAAAGTAAAACTATTGTATGCATGCTTGGATGTTATCGATAAATAGTAAGCGCCGACTGAAAATACGAATGAGGCAACCTAACAGCCTTTTCAGTTCGGACCAAAGTTGAATAAAATGGGTTAAAGTTAAAAGTTCCAAGCGAGGTGTGCTGGCGAAAGTTGCACTACAATTCTGTAGCAGAATTTAGTTTGGTTAAAACTTTTGCTATACAAAACCTTTTGTTTTGTTTTATTCACAAGGAAATAGAACGTTACGAGCATTTAGTAAAACATCTGGTTGCTCCATTAAATCTTTTGGTTTTACTTTATTTCTGTATCCTTTGGAAATCTTTGGTTCACTCATTTTTAAAGGGAAAAAGATAGTCATCAGCAGAATTGTAAAGAAACACTGGAATCATTTAAAGGGAATGAGTGTAAAATTCAATAACACCTTAAAGTTTATTACATCTACAAAGTCTGTAAAATACTGGAAGAACTATTTTTATTTCAGTAATACTCTGCAGACATTTACTGTTAATTACAAAAATCTTAAACAAGCTTATGGGTTCTCCTATGCGAGTTACTAGTATATTACGAATCTTTTATGGCCGAAAATGCAGTTTGTAGAGCTAAAGCAAGGACAAGGCAATCCTAAGCATTTTAGGCTACATATAAAAAAGCGATTTCAGATTCACCTAATTTTAACCCCTGAAAATGTGCAAATAATTGTATTCACTCCCTATTTTATATACAAACATCAGTATTATGAATTAATAAAGTTCAAAACTATCAGCCAAGTCGTTAAATAATCCTATTTTCAACAAATGCATATGCTAATTCTCTCTTTTACAATTAGTTCAATTCTGAAAGATTAGTTCTGCAAATAGAGGGATGAAAACAATCCTGTAACGCACCTACGATGTTTTCATTTTTTATGGCCTTCATTAAAAGCTTCTTTTAGTTACGGCTTATTTAAGCAAATTAAGGCAATAAAAAGCATGCAATAATCATGTTTCCTCCACCTAAATTTACACACAGCCCCTTTCAGTACTAACTACGCCCACAATCAAGAAATTATGCCATGTTAACCTAAATACGCCGATAGGAGCTGCTGATTAACATAAAATTCCAGTTAACATCCAAGCTTTACTAGATTTTAATCGAAATTACAGAAGCGTTTTAAGAAAAAAAAATCCTGCAAATCTAACTCGTCGGAATGTGTTACTAATTAAGTTTTGATGCAAGTCGAAAAGAACTTTCAGCTGAGGTTGGCTTTTATTGAAAATAATGTAGAAAATGTCCTGAAAAGGTGTTAGGAAAATGAATGAGTTGATGACAGCAACAAGGAAATACCCGAGGGACCACTTCCTCTTTGTCAGTTTGACATTTATTGACTGGAAGTCTAATTTATTTTTGTTTTATTTTTATTTACCCAGAGCTGCGGTTAACAAAAGTTTTTAAGCTTCACTTGGGAAAGTTTCTAACTCACGTCTAACAGTTTAACAGCATTAAGTAAGAATCACTTTTTAAGATTTAACGTTACAAAATCAAACTGAAGTTTTTCATTGCTGAACATCGAATTAATTAGGCTTATTAGGCCGAATATATTAAGGCAAACAATCGATATTTATAGTTAAACCTTAACCTTTAGCTTTGCTAATAATTTTAATCTCTCACAACTTGATTTCAGACGTAAACAGTTTCACGTTCACCGGTTAAAACTTTCATCGACTTTTACAGAAGTTCTACCTACATACAGATTTATTTCCAAATTCAGCACACCTAGAAAGTTTCCAATTAGTTTTGTTGATCATCTAACTTCAAGTAAGTGAAATGGAACGAAGAAATGAGCATAGCTCCACGCCTGAAGGAATGAATACATTCAACAGATGTAATCAATTAATCCGGGCCTAACTTTTCCCGAACAAGTCGAAGCTGGACATATGTCAACCGCATGTAGAGGTCCTTATCGATCTGCCCCTAAAGCTCTTAATACTTTCCGTGCCTCAGGAAAACCTCCGGAAAAGCTTCAGGGTTACGGGAGTAGGCAGAGTTTTATATTCGTACACAAAGGGTTAAAATAAAACAACTTCGGTGCAATAACAATAAATCAGAATGACGGGTAAATGCGAAGAACTGCTACTGCTTGATGTTTTACTAAGACATTAATAAACCGTTGTGGTGAATATATTTACAAGGGAAACATTATTCAATTAGTTGGATGAATTAGTATGAGCTTTATTTAATTTTCACTGTTTTTGTTTATGGTTAATGTTGTAAATGAAGAGGGGTTATTGGTGGACTATGTAATTAATTCGTTTTATATAGGGTGGTTCCTC
The DNA here is from genome assembly GCA_963082815.1 of Melanotus villosus. Taxonomy (NCBI): domain Eukaryota; kingdom Metazoa; phylum Arthropoda; class Insecta; order Coleoptera; family Elateridae; genus Melanotus; species Melanotus villosus. The sequence continues at coordinate 45,447,320 of OY720425.1, forward strand.
CTGAGGGTTACAATTTTAGACCAATGTTTACAAGAACTGTTTTCATTCCTGTGACGAGCTCAGTGCAACCTCTAAATTTGACTAACCATTTCAGGACCAAAAATTTATTTCAAATGTTACCTTAAATTTTCCAAGATAACTTTCATATTTTTTGTTTAACTACAGAAACGGGTCCTGCGAACAAAAAAAAATCTGTAGAAAATGTTTTGAAATACGTAAATAATGTAAATATTATCAAAATAAAATAGCAACGTTTTGTCTAATAATTTGTTTCTAAATAGTTAGTAATCTATATCTTTATTGTAAGTAAAAAAAAAGAAAAGAGGAAAAAATAAAACGATGTACATTTGAAACGACTTGGACTTCCAACTAAATCACAAACTTGTATAAAAAGATTACGAGGGCTTTAAGCAACCCTCGTAAATTTTTTATCACTGCCCAAATAGTGAAGGCGAAGAAAAAGGAACAGCAATAGTTAATTACAAAAAAAAAAACGTCAAGGATCAAGAAAACTTTTTTAAACCTTGGAATCAAAAAGGGTAGACATTTTACATTTTTATTAAACTATAAGGACATTGATGTATTTTATAAGAAGAATTTCAGCAAGAGAGACACAAAGTGGGCTACACAAAATTTTTGTTAAGCTAACGAATGAATAAAGTAAAGCCGCGAAATCAGACAATGCACATCATACAGCTAATTTTAAATGACCGTTAGATTTATAAAACTGATGTTTATTTTCTTCGTATCATGCGTTTGGTTTAAGCTTAATCAATTATGAATGAAAAATTAACAATTTCATGTAGATTTAGCTTTTCTGATAAATAATAAATAAATAATGTAAATGTTCCAGAGACTTTCACACTTCGTTTATATTTGTAATCGATCGACAATAGCAATCTATAATATCGAACGTCACGTGTGTGTTGAGGTTGCCTATACTACCAGGAAATTATAATCGTTCTTGGGCTACATATAAACCTACTATATTTATGATGTCATGATTCTTGATGACGTGCAACGTCTGATTTCGCGGCTGGATTGTAACTCCGCCGTAGCTGGTCGCAAGCTCGGTTGAGAAAGGAGGAGGAAAAAGAAAAGATTGATAAAGTCCTAGGAGTGAATACTGACGCCGATAGGTATGCACCAATCAATTCTAGGAAATGCTCTTCTGACCAAGTACCGGTCAGCTCTGTCAACAAATCCTAAAGCAGAATGCTCTAGGGTGAGGGCGATTTTCTGGCGCTTTAAAACGAGAACCCAGCGGCTAAGAGAAGGAGACCCCAACTGAAAGCCTCTGGTCCTTTGGGTTGAGGGCTGGGCGCAGGGCTTCGGTTACGACATGGCAACGAAACAAGACAAACGAAATTAGCATTGGCACCTGGAACGTCAGAAGCCTATATAGGCCAGGAGCCTTGTTAGAACTAAAAGAAGGAATGCAGAAATACAGAATAGACATACTGGCCATACAAGAAACAAGATGGGCAAACAGAGGAATACTAGAACAACGTGATGGAACCCTCTACCACAGCGCAGCAAAAAATAAACTAGCTGTACCAAAGCTTTTCTACTGTCGACGAGTATGAAAGAAAACATTATCGATTTCAAAGCGATCAATGAAAGAATAATCGTATTAAGATATAGAACGCGGTTTAGAAATGTAACGCTGATCAATGTGCACGCCCTTTCCGAGGAAAAAGCGAAGTTTTACAAAGCAAATACAACAAGTTGCTTGAGGAAAACAAACAGCTTGTCACGTGCCAAACTGGCACTTCGATATTATAGGGGGATGGTAAAGTCACTTAGGCGTGTGGCTAGACTAAACAGTGGAGAAGGGCGGTTCGAAACGTTAAAACCCTTCAATTAAGGGTAGTCGTAATAGGGATGAAATTTGTTGAGCGCCACTGTGATATTAAAGTCACCCAAAGATCTAAAAGGAACCCACCACAGAAGATTTCCAAGGGCTCGAAGGGGTTGGAGTTTAGACTGCTTCCTGCTGAGATAAGACTTACCTTGCTTGACTGAAAATAACTTACTTTACAGAAGACAGGAACTCTTAAGACTTGTAGGCAGGCTAACACTTTATACATACCCCTTAAACAAAACACTAGCACCAAATATGATCGGGAAGGACTGAACACAATAACAAGGCCAAGCTAAATTGACAATGAAATATTTAATGAATCAAAAGACATAAAAATGAATACAAAGAAATTACACAAGAGACAATCAAAAATATTACGTTAACACAAATCATAAAAATTATACTTACGTTAGGGGACGATAGAATTGAGGGTACTATATTTACGTTAGGTACTGCAAAACATTTACAAGCTTATACTACAAATTCGATAAGCACCGTTAAAATTTACACATGCAACACAACAGAAAATAATATCTAAACTTGATTTAATACTTACTACAAATGAACACAAATTAACTTTACTTGACTTAAACACAAAATTGCTGAGACAAACTAGTCAAATCTGATTTGCCACGGCCCTCAAAACTCTACGATGTGAATTTTAAAGCCGCCAAAAGGCGTGATTCACAAAGCCTTCAACACAATACCACTGGATCAAACAGATATGTAGACTAGCAACCGACTACTTTAAAAAAAGGTTGCAAACAAAACACAAAGACGAGCAAAAGGGCGGTACTTATTAAACTTTAAAACAACTGAACACTGTTAAAAGGCCTGCCAGCAAGAGACAAACGAAGAAATCTTAACTGATGTTGAAAAACAAACGAAAAAAGCAGGAGCAGCATAAAGGAGAATAGATTTCACCTGACAAGATGTTGGTCAGGGAGTAACGTGACGGACGTGTGACTGGGAAAAGCTATGATGTTCTTTCTTCCAGGACGGGTGCAAAGCAACGAAGGAATAATCCAACGGCTGTGAGTTTTCCTAATCCCTCAAATGAGGAAAATGCGTGGGCCACACTTAACTTTTCACAACTTCCACACATAACTATATTGTTCCGGGAGTATATGGCATCCTCTGGGATAATCCGAACCTATGGCGTAACAAGTTCTCCCTGAGAACTACGAAAATGAGGAGCCTTCCCGGTGGGGTTAAATACCCAAACGATAAAATTTGCACGCCCTGTCTTAATCCAAAGACTTCCGATATGATCTAAGACTTGCCACGTACTAAAGAGGGGAGCGGAAGAGGACTCGAAAGGGCGCTGAAACAAAACAACTGACGCGGCCTAACGTAAAGGGGATTCCCCCGCACCGTATCACGAGAAGTTGCATCAACCGAAACAATATGACATCATGCCTTGGCAAAATACACGTAAATTGGGCCACCTTGGGATTTTGAACAAAGGAAATGTTTCACAAAGACGAAACATACTGAAATGACTTGAATAATTCGTAGAACTGCAAAAAAAACGCGCTGACATGCTTAACCTTTCGTGCCCTTCAGACTATAAATTGGAATTAACTGTAGCAAGAATAACATAAACAAGCACGAAATTAAAATTACGAAAAACAGGACCGTATTTTAGAATTTACCACAAATTTTAAATGACTCTAAATTTCCCAAATAACACGGAATTGCAAAACCACGTGACAAGCTTAAGGAGAAGCTTTTAAAAAGTCAAACCTATCAAAGCCAAATGAGGAACCTTGAAAACAAACCGGTTGAATAAAACTCTAACAGATATAAACAAATTTTGTTAGGGCATAACATAAAGTACATTTTTCCGGTGTACTAACTGACAAGCAGCTTGAATTTATTACAAAAATAGGGTGGTATGGAGAAAACGCTATACGACATGTTAGTAAACGTTGCATATTTCTGCGAAAAACACTAGAGTATCCTCTTTCCTATATTTCTTCTCTGCAAAGGAGGGCAGCTAGTATAAATATAAGGTAAGGAATACTTCATGATGTTGTTGATATAGTAGAACTTCGAAAAGATAACGGTGTTACAGTTCTATGAAATTAAAGTTGCCTTGGTATATTGAATATGACCAATAAAATTGTGGGACTACATTACTATAGGTAAGTTGTATTGTAGTGACAAGGAGATTATTTGATAACTGGAACTGGAAACAACCTGTATACAGGGTGTAAATAAAATGTGGAGCAAAAAGTATACTGCGGTGATCTATGATCTGAAGAAACTTCGAAACCGCCATCAAAAATTTCCCGTAGTCCTTTGTTCCTTAATAAGGGGCTTTCAAACTTAAGACTTCACGCATGATATTCTGGCGTTTTCAAACAGCTTTTCTCTACCCATCTGTCAAAATTCATCGCTCTAGAACTAGATATTGTTATGTCAATGGTTTTAAGGGCTGGAAATTGCTTCAGTAAATTTTTAAAAATCATTTTTTCTTACAATGAAATGAACTTTTACAATCTGTCATCAGCGCAATTATTATCATACTCGCTACAGATCAAAAACGTATACGTTACCTACGCAACACAATTGTTTTGAATTTTGAATGCTGTAGTAGCGCAACACTGTTGCCAGATTTATTTTTCTGTAGGTGCTTATTATTCGGAAATGGTGCAGAAAGTATCATTAAAAATAGATAATTCTTTATTTACGCACCCCAAAGTGTAACGCATTTACCTTTTTGCTCCACATTTTATTTACACCCTGTATATAGATTTTGACCTAAAAATGAGAAAACAGGTAATTATATTATTTCTAATTTAAACCACATAAATTACAATGTTATCGCGTGTTTTAGAGATTGCGTAGGAAGCAATAGGATTATAGAAACAACTTTCGATTTCCTCAAATAAGATGAAAATCTTGTAACAAAAGAAGCCGTACATTTCTTTGCAGATGCACCTCACTTTCTAAACTAATTCGAAACTGGTTGTTGGACACTGCAATAATTGTAAATAGTACATCATTCCAGGAACCAATAAAAAGTACCGCAGTGAAATCAGTTGTGTCACAAACATATAACTTTTGAAAGAACAGAAAGGCAAAATTTGATTGCAGCTCAATTACTTTCGCATACAACAGCAACTGCCTGAAAAACATTAGTCTTTAGACTCTTTAGGCACAAACAAAGAGTTGGCGAGAGATACTTCCAATTTTACTGAATTGATTAATCAGTGGTTTGATGTTCTGAGCAGTATTCCTTCAAACTGAAATCTTAAATAAAATTATACATATGTACTTTTCAAAATGTGTATTGTGTGTCGAAAATATCATTACTTCATGTACTTCGCTAATGCTTTTATGTGATGACATCCTCATCCATCACTTAAATCAAGATTCTTTGGAAAGTTTCTTTTCCCAGATACGCACTCGGGGATTTGCATGGTGCTTAATACTCTGTACAGGGTGGACCTTGTTCGAAGGTATTCCAGGTTTTGCACCTACACAAAAAGTAGTAAAGGTATGTATCTCAGGCCAAATTTTCGAGACAAATTTAATCACTCAACCTGAAATTTAAAATTAAAATAAGCGTATTCAACGATATATTTTTCAAAATATCGAAAATCGACCTATTTATAGGTGTCAAAGCCAATTAAAGTTGCTATTTAAAAAAAAACATAGGTTTGTTTTATAACGCAAATTTTAATAAGCAAATCAAAAATCCAATTTCACTATTAAATTCTACAGGAGCACATGCCCTATAGCTGCTTGTATTGTTTGTTTCTATCTCTGCATACAAACGAGTTATAACTCCAAAAGACGATAGCAAATTTCGGTGAAAATTTGGCCCGAGATACCTTTACTACTTTTGCGTAGGATAACTTGAAATCCCTTCGAAAATGGTTCACCCTGTACAGAGTAAGGATGATCATTTTAGGAAAACAATACTGTTAATTCAAAACATTCTCATAAATTTTTGATTGGGAAAGCAACGTTGCAATAATATTTAAAATTAATGTACCTATACCTATAAGAAACAAATACTTTCAATGCAAAAAATATTGATGATAGTGATAGCGGCAGTGCATCATCATCCACAGATTTAAAATCAGTAACGCCAACACCCCAACAGATTGTTGAAAAATATGGGCTAATTTATATTGCAGGTGATATTGCAAAACCAGTATCTTAATTTGGGAAATTGTACTTACGAATCAGCAAACGTACATATACAAAGTGATTTTTTAAAAACTGAGTTGCAGCAGGTCCTGGATAACCTTACAACTTAAACTAAATTCAAATTCGAGCTGCAGTGCGAGTAAACAATAATTTCTACGTAAAACGCACGTGTACCTCCTAAAATATATCTATAGCAGATGTCTCCATCTCTATTACTGTTCTTATTTTTACATAAATTATACATTTTTCAAATCGAGTTTTACAAATGACAACGATTTCATAACCAAAATTCTAAGTTTTTCATTTTATCTTCTACCGAATTTTGTAAGCCACTTTAATATGTCACAATTCACAGTTCCCGCTTATTTGGGAAACTGGAGTACGTCACAAGGTCTAACGCAACGTGATTGGTTGAATGGCATTAAGCAACCCATATAAGTTATTGGGCCTTGGCCAGAAACTGCGAAGGGGAGATGCAGCAAAGGAGGAAATAGAAAAACAATGTGCAAAAATCTATAGCTCTTAAAACTTATATATAGTCGGATTCGATTTAATTTGGCATGCGGGTTTTCGTAGTATAGTTACTTGTATAGTTATACTGCTCTCTTTCTAGCTTGTTAGTGCGTATACGCTATTAGAGCGAGCGCAAGTCTTGCAGATGGCCGCTCTGAAATTTATGAAATGACTTGTGAAACGAAAAGAGATACCATTTACTGTGTTCAGAACAGTTCAGTACATGCCAAATTAGATTGAATCCGACTATGTAATAGTTAATTACAAAGAAACATATCTATTATCATGAAAATGTGTGAAGCCTTTGAATCGGAAATGTTAAACATTTCTATTGAGCCACAAGCAATACCATAAAAATAAATGTAGAATATTCATTATACTATACACCGTTACCATTCACTCCTAATTTACATAATAGTCATAATACCAGTTTCGAATGTTGGTAATAATAATTGTATAACCTGTAGCTATGTTTGTGTAATTCTATTCTACTTAGGGGATGCTTTCCAAATTATGTTTAGATAACCACTGGTCCATAATTTCAAAACGAATTAAATGTTATTTTTACCATGGGCGCCGGCAGGATTATTTCCAGGGGGGTGCATCTATACAATAATTAATGACAAATATCCTACAGCCCTATTCTTCCACTGTGCCAGTCATATATTGAATCTTGTCATCAATGACCTGAACGATGTCAGTGAAGTGAGAAATTCTGCTGGGACGACAAAGGAACTTATATATTTTTTTAGAGAGAGTACGTTGCGACGAAATAAAATTCCAAATATATAGGGTGACCATAATTCCTTGATCTGAAAACGGGACATGTGAGGGGGGGGGCTGTTAGAAAAAAAATTTAATAATTTTAATTTAATAGTGAAAAACATTTAAAAAAATTTAATTTTTTCCACAACTCAAGAAGGAATTTTTAGAAGCAAACAAATTATTTTTGTTAATACAGCTCACATAAGCAAACAAATTCCCGGGAAGATATGTCAACTAAATTTAAAAATTTATAGCGGTAAAACATTCGTCCAATCAGCACTAACAATTCTCAGAGCGTATATTATGTATTCCCAAGCAAAAGTAATACCGACACGCCGAGGTCGCGTCAATTTGTCAGTCGTTGTATTTTGCGTTGGCAGGTTATTTTTATGTTTTGAATTTTTGTTATTAATTAGTGTTTATAAAAACAGTTTTTTTCAAGACCCTTTCTTAGTGGATTTTGAGAAAAAGGGTAAAACATTTAAATTTACCGCCAAGATACCTTTTACCCGGAGTGTACTCTTCAAATGTAGAGTCACCAGGACACGCCCCTTCAGGGACTTTGTTTGCTTCTGTGAGTTGTAAGTTAAGAACTGCTCAGCCGAGAATTGCCGAGAATGCGTAAACATCAAACGGCGAAGTACGCCTCGAACACGTCTCAAGGTAGGGTGTGACCGACCTTGAATAATGCTCAAGTGTGAGATTGAGCGAAGTATCGACTATAAGGACGAGGATTATACGCGTAGTCCGTAGTGTAAGGTGCAGGAACTGTCTGCGCAAGTTCATATTCATTTTGAAATAGCGGTAGGTACTTAAATTATTTTCATGGAAAAATTGTACTTAAAGGCATTGTCAACTTATGAAAAGTCGATTTTTTTTATTTCGTAATTTGATTGAGTAAACTGAGTATTTCACCTGTGCAAAATTTTACGGCCGAATTTTAATTCGTTACCGTGTTATGGGATCTAAAAGAATTCAGATCCTACATACGTGACGTCACCGATGTCGATCGCCGGTAAAGCTTTGGTTTCCTAGGAAGCGGTGCCGTCATTTAACGGCCGTAAAAGTACGGTGGGTGACGTCACGAAAAACGGTGTCGTGTATTTTAAGCGAAGTGTTTTCCAAAAGAGCGGTAGCGCACACCCAACGTAATAGAGCGGTGTCGTCTCATCTGAAGCGCTGAGCCAGTATGGTACGAATCAGTTCAGCAACGTTTTTTGGCGGTGCGTCTTGTCACCCACCGTATTTTTACGGCCGTTAAATGACGGCACCGCTTCCTAGGAAACCAAAGCTTAAGAGCACTAGCATAGCTAGCGTAGCTGCGTAGTAATGCAGTATAATTATATAATAATGCGTTGCGCAGTAGCCTTCGGAGGCTGACACCGGTGACGTCACGTAAGTAGGATCTGAATTCTCTCTACCCGTGGTTATTATCAAAGATATTGAAATTCTACCACTGCGGGTACTTTTACGAGTATTTTAACTAACGTATTTTGACATTTACTAAATATGTTGCATAAGTTGACAATGCCTTTAATATTTTTTTTACCAAAACGGGACAAAAACGTTATTTTAGCTAAAACGACGGGACGACCGGGACATGCTAAAATAACGGAACAGTCCCATTCAAAACGGGACGTATGGTCACCCTACAAATATACCTCTCTTTTGCGAAACACGCTGGACAGCAAAGTACAAGAGTATCAGAAAATTTTCTGAGAACTGCATCACTATTGTACGAGTTTTGAAAGAACTTTCGGATAACGCACCTAACTCGAAAACGAAAACCAAACCATATCAGCTCCACACGACTGCAACAATTCTAAGATACATTGTGACGCTCTTAATGATTGCTGCTTATTCCGCCAAACTCGAACCCGTGTGCAACCGCCAACTACAGCTAGTAAGTAAATATGAACATAAAGGCAATATACGATCACGTAACTAAAGCCGGGTTCTCATTAGTCGATTTCATTGATCAATGAGACTGAATCTATGTCATTGTAAAGAAATTGAATAATGAGAACATCATTTCCACGATATTGATCAATGATTTTTCGTTTCAATGGAAGTGAAAGGCAGGTCTACTTTGGTTGATCAACGGGATTGATTCAATGAAATTGAACGGTGTTTGAAATGTGAGAACAAAAGTTCAATTATATTGAAACAAATAAAGTTGCATCGTCAGCTTATTGTTGGCACCTACACTCTGGATAAAATTGCGTAGAGTTCTGCGTCATTTTAACAACATAACACATTTCAAATGGTTTTCTCGTTTTTCGCTTTTTGATTTGGTTTACTAAATATTTACACACAATGCGGACTCCAGCACGCACAATTTTCTTCTTTGCAGCAATTTTTAAAATTGATCGTTTCTGACAGAATGTTCAATGCCCTTGAATCGTGTGAACAATTTTCGTATTCAATTGTATCTTCAATGGGATAGATTCAGTCTCATTGATCAATAAAATCGACTAATGAGAACCCGGCTTAAATTGACGAACGTGCCTCGACGGAATTCACAGCCATCTTCGAGAAAGCTCGAAATATTCGCGAAGAACTGGATGTTGAATTTAAACGCCCTCGTGTGGTGGCAAGGCAGAATATCAGAATATCTATCTTCATCCCATACTTAGACTCTATTATTTCTTCTCTGAGAGATCGATTTTCTTCTGCACATAAAAAAGCATTTTCGTTTATGCAGCTCCACCCATAAAATATAAGAAAATTAGATAAATCTTCATTTTTAGCCATTGCAGAAGATATACAGAACCTTTACGGAGGTATTTTACAGAATTTTTTTGCCGAGGCTACCACGTGGTACGAGATGTGGAAGACAAGTGATGCGACCTTAAACGAATTCCTTGAGTACGCAGATTTGATTGCTCAAGCCACACCATTTTACCCAGCTGTACCTATGTGAGGCAATCAAGATTGACCTGACTGTTCCAGCGACAACATAATGTAGCATTGAACGTTCATTTAGTACATTACGGCGTGTCAAAACACGAGATGGGAGATGCGAGGCTAAGCGGCATGTGCACTGTGCATGCTCAGTGTTCATCGGAAAAGGGAATTCATTGACAAAGTGTTGAACAATTTTGGACAACAACCTAGACGCCTCAAGTTTTTATTCACACAATGATTTTTCCCAAAGTTTGCACTAAAGTATATAAAATACATAACCATTTATTTACATAAGTTAGGTATAACAAACAAATAATAATAAACATGTAACATAACAACTTCTTATTTAATTAATTAAATTGAGTATTTTCTTCCAAGCCAGGGGGGTGCAAGTGCACCCTCTTGCACCTCCCTGCCGGCGCCTATGATTTTTACTAACACAAAGCAAAACATGGCGTGCTTACACCCACTTTTCTCTCAAAATGTGATGAATGAGTAAGCAAGCAATATTTATAAAGTTTATGAATATTCATAATCAAATACAACTATGTTGTTATAAATAACCAAGAAGTGACAAAAAGAACCACTAATTTTGACATCAAAAAGAAATTCTGCAACAAAACCAAAATTTTACAAAAAGTTGAAACATAATCGAAGCAAATTTAATAAACTCAAACGCACATACAACAGCTACGATGCCAGAATTTCAAAGAAAAGTAAAGATTCTTAAATCAAACGAAGTAAAACAATTCAACGTCTGTACTTACACCTAAGTCTAAGGAATTCAAAAAGGGGACGGTAAGATCTAATTTAATTAAATAAATTAAGTAGAATGCACACCTGAAAGTTAGTTAAACCGGAACCGAAGCTATTTCCTTAATTATTCAAGTAAATTTCCCTTTAGTAATGAAGTTGAAATTACAGGCATTACGTACTAGAACCAGGACTGATTTTATTCGTTTAAATTAACTAAATTGGGATGTCCAGAATCAAGGAATATAGAGTAAAGTGAAACTGTTAGAAGTAATATACTTTTCTTTAAGTTTTAATTGGTTTAATGTCTGCATAATACCATGAGATCGAAAAAAAGATGATTCTGAGCAGGCCTTGACTAGTACAACACGATTGGTTACACTGGTTCTAGAATACCTATGAATTATAATGTGACAGTGACATTTCAAATGTAAGTCAATTTTGCAATCTTGTTTCCAGAATTATTTAAGTTTATCGTTGTAATACTAGTGAAGGATCACATTTTGAACACCTACTCTAACATGTATTCATCTTAGTTTTCAGTTTGTTCCCTAAATAAATACTGTTTTGTTTTAATTTATTTGACATTTATTAACCTCTAACTTACTGCCACATTTTGAAATCAGTCTTGCCAATCGTGTTGTACTAGTCAAGGCCTGCTCAGAATCATCTTTTTTTCGATCTCATGGTATTAGCTTTATCAAGTTACTTAACAATCAAGTTAACGAAATCATTGATATTAATAATAAATACAGGTTATACATAAATTCTACGTTTTCGGTGAGAAAGGACGACTAAAAGAGCTTTGTAACTCACAGTGCTAGAGACGCAACCTTCCTGGAGCACATGGAAGGAAAGAAAAGATAAAACGACACTATACAAACAAAATTGTCAGTTCTTTAAAATGTATGTATTCCTATAGAAGATAATTGGAGTTTACTGTTTATAACCCGATTAAAATTAAATTCGGGATACTCGAAAAGGGTAGAAAATAAAAAAGTCAATTAGTCACCTACGCATTCAAAGGATTATGTTACCAGAATAAGGTGGTTTAATAATAAAACCCATTTGCATATTTATTTTAACATTTAACGAAACACTGTTGACCTACTTTACCAGCGAATTATAATATGAAATAAATATAGATTTAGTAATTCACCCCTGCTGTTGTATTTTTCATACAGTTTAGCTCTTTTGAAATGTTAATGATATAAATAGAATCCCTTGAATTATACGTACCTACAACAAAAATGCTGCTTATGTAGAAGACTTTAAATGGTCGAAGATTACCTTTAAAACTATGGGGTTTATATTTAAAACTTCTTAAATTTATTCATAGATTATAATGTGTTGATAACGTTTGGAAGAAATTTGATAAAAGCGTAATTGTTGGTTTCTAGGAGAAATCAGGTCTCTTTTGCTTTTACCAACACATATTCTTTTGTAATTCCCTTACGTTTAGAGAGGGGTGAAGATCTAGCCAACTCAAAAGTCACTCTGCAGAAACTGACGAGGCTCTGGCGATCCAGTGTGTAGGGATGTAATCGGTTGACCTGAGGTAATGGCCTTTGTGGCTGAACTAATCACCCGCACAAAGTAACCAGAACCATAGGAAAACCATGAGCCTCGGAAAAGGATGGTCAAGCCAAAGACGACTGGAGAGAACAAGGATAAGGATAGAGACATGGGACAAATATCAGTTGAAATGAAGCAATACAAATTACTACGTTGTAAATACCACCTCGTACGTTTTTCTGCATAAATGAGTTGTAAATGCCATCTTTATACTGTTTTTATCTTCTCCCGATTTTTTTTTAATGGCATATACAACATTTTGGAAATGCACGCCTCACACCTAAGATACTAAGGCCCACCAATAGGCAACCTAGCCGTAGAAGGAGTAGGCATTATCACCAGTAAGGAACTAGAAAGAAAGATACCAAACTGGGAAGTCATAAGTTCCAGAATAATTACATTAAATGTAGAACTCCAAGAGGAAGTAGGATTTATCCAAACCCACAGAACCCAACAGAAAACTCAATTGCACACGACAACGAGCTGTTCCTTGAAGAACTACAACGAACCGTAAAAAAATTCAAAATGTAAACAAACATGTTGACATTATGGGCGACATATAGGAAATAATAAAGAAATTGGTTACGAAGCAATAGGTGCACATAGATGACCTGGAGAAATAAATGATAATGGCGAGAGAATGCTAGACTTTTGTATAATAAATTTTGTAAATAAAATATGTATAATATAAATTAATAAATTGCATGATCATAGGAAATATCTGTTTTTCATACCAACATATTAACAAGATAGCGAATGAAGTAGAAGAACTGGGACATAAGAGTATAATCGATTACATAACTTACTCCAGAAGTATCAGATATGCAATATACTATGATGTAAAGGTCATTAGAAGCGCAGAGGAAAACAATAAACACAGACTTTAGTCTGTTTTTAAACTAGGAGGAGCGTTTTAAATTTGCCGTGCTAAAATGTACGCACACTACTGGCTCTGCGCGCGTCAGTATTACACGATGTGAATTTTTGTGTTTTGTTTTGACACATCAGCTGTTCGAGGTGTTGCATTTACAGGCCAGTTACCGGTTGTTAGTGTCCACAGTCTCTTTCTGTGTAATTCCGCAAGTAACAAAATAGTTCTTTTCAGAACTAAATTATTTTTTGTGCAGCCGGACGCGAAGTGGTCATTTCGCGTACGCAATACAGGCCGCGAAATCCGATTTCGCGGCCTTACCCTTACTAACGGCCGCGAAATTGTAATTCGCGGCCGTTACTAAGGGTAACGGCCGTTAAACTAAACGTCACTTATTTGACACATGAGAGTTGACATAACAGATAATATGAAAATGTCGGTTCTATTATGTATTTTTTACAGCTGCACAAAAAATAAATAACTAGTTTAGTGTTGAAATAATTCAAAATTACCGCCAAAACTTTTCTAATGTATTTTCTGGTAACATTTCTCGAGTGAATGTGACTTTTATATTTACTCCTCCTAGTTAGTTTAAAACAGACTATAGTGACAGCAGACATCAACATGCAAAAGTCATACAAAGAACAGACAGAGACCCATACCCCAGGCATCAGATACCAGATAGAGATATGAAGAAACACTTACAATTAACTCAAAAGGAAGAACTAGAAATGCAGGACGAAAATCTATGGTTGTAACACAAACCCGCAAAAAGGAACGAAATGGTGAAATAAGGAAGTAAAATAAAAAATCAAAGATGGGAAAAAAGCTTGGCATAAATATATAAGAGACAAACCAGATGACAACAAGAGCAATTACATAACAAAACGGAACGAAGCGAAAGAAGAAGTAAAATTAGCCAAGCAAATAACGTGAAAAAAGTTTGGTAGGAAGATAGAAGAAACTACAAATTCTGGAATATGATCAAAAGGTTAAAAGAAAAACCAGCACAAAAAGCAAGAAATGTAAAAAATTTAAGAGGTGAGGTAGAAACTAGCACATCTGGGATACTGGAAACCTGGAAGAAATCCTGTAAGGTGAAGTTCAAAGCAAATGCTAAAATAAATCCAACCGAAGAAAAAGAAGAAGAAGAGATAGAAACCACTGATGATGATGCCGATGAAATAACAGAAAAGGAAGTAAAGAAAGCTTTAAGGAAAACAAAGAAGGAAAAACCACCAGGTGAGGCATGGCCTGAAGAAGAAATACCTAAGAGCTGGGAAGATAAAATAATCATCCCTATTTACAAAAAGGGAGACTCAACACAATACCACAATTACAAGGCAATTCGCTGTCCCTAATAGCATTGAAAATACTAATATACAATTTAGGGTGGGCCGAAAATACACATTATTTTTTTTATCGATCGCTATACTCCGGAAAAGTTGCCTATTGTATAGTTAAGCAAAATGAAAAAAAAAATTTCAAATAAAAAAAATATCTTCCGTTCGCGCATCGCACTCAAAGTTTTGAAAAATGCGGAAATTTTGTTGTTTTTCGTCAATTTGTTATAATTACTAAACTCACTACTATCAAAACGCTATAGGTCCTAATGTGAAGTTTGGGGTATGAGGAACACGAAAAAAAATTAAAACCTGTAATTTCAAAATATTTATTGTTCGCGCACAAAGCTCAAAAAACATAATTTTTCTTAAAAAATGGCGATATTTCGTAATTCCTTTTAATTTTACTTTTTCATCTTAAGTAAGCATACCTTTATAAATGGTAAACATATTTTTCATTTTCAATTTTTTATTCAAAAGAATGCACTTTATAGTCAGATTTTTGGGAAAAGTTGGGCATAATAGATCTTGATAAGAGGGTCATCCTGATGAAGCCGTCTCTTGCATCAGCGCCACACACTTTTTTAGATGCTTCGGTCACAAGTTTGACACACCGTTCAACAGCCTGTGTGTGACAAGGGAAGCTTTGAAAATCCGGTTGCAGCAGTGTGCCAGTCTGTATTAGATTTTTGATGTCTTCATCCGTGATGTTCCTTATTAGTGGAGGAGGGGAGATATTGCAACTATCCCACCGAATCATGTTGACGTAGTCTGTTGCTTCGAAGTTGAGTTTCGGTATGGTGAAGTTTCGAATAGTCTTTCCCTTGGAAAGTGATCGAGCTTTCAACACTCGGCGGAGCCCCAGTTCTCTGACATGTCTTCGTTCATCCAGAATCATTGCAAGAATCAAATTTTCGGGGTGAGCAAAGAAAGCGTTTCGCTCAATTACTGGGTTGATGACTTGCAGTAAATTTTGAGTTAGGTATCGTGATGTTCTGATAGCTTCAAAAACTATCTTTGGACCGTCTGTGAAATTTTTGCTTGTTTTAATTTTGAATCAGAGAGGCATGTAACATTTTAAAATAAAATGTATCAACTATTTAATTTCATCAGTAGGTTTTTCTAAGCTCACGTACAGTCTGAGAACTCTGTTTGCCGCAGTCAACCATCTAGAGTGTGAAAGCGGACCAGGATCACGTGCTGCCAAATCTTCTGAAATTGTACCTGTATTTATGGCAGCAGAAATATCAAGTAGGTATAATTGATCCTTGCTTAGTACTTTTCTCTCAACTTGAGGAATGGGGCATTCAACGCGTTCAAAACGAACCAGTGGAAGTATTTCACAGCCAGCCAGTTTTTTCCCGATCGGCCCACCGAAGGATTTAGGTCCTGTGGTAACACCATCCAAGTGATGAAATAGGTGACGGAACGGCAGTTCATTGAAGTGTAGGAGACATATAGACCACTGCATTGGTCTCCCAACGTGCAATTCGATCTGACGGAGAACACCTTTTTTCCAGCCAGTATTAATTACAGTTCCATCACTCCCAATCACATCAAGTTCTTCAAGGGAAATCTCAAGTGTAGTCAAATGGGAAATTATGGCCGAAGCTATATCTTTAGAAAGTCCTGTAGAAGGAGAAACATGGCCGATATATTCTGAACCGGGTTCTTGTATAAGGGAATAATGGTCTTCTTTTTCAGTTCTGCGAAAACGCTTTGAATTAATTTCTTTAATCACCATCGTATCGTCTTTTCTGCCATCAAAGTACAGACCACGGAGTGTTTCGTTAACAGATTGACTCTGCAAATCATTTCTGTTATGAGTTTTTCCTCTTCTTATTTTGTTTTTGTCAACGACATGGGAAGTGTCCGAGTCATTTATCACATCATAATCTTGAAGGACAGATGACGCGATCGCAGCTGTTGCTCGATCAGAGACTCCATAACGATCACTGACCAATGACGTTGTTTTTAGGTTGATCCTCATCTGCCAGAGTTTTTTTGATTGTTGCCGCACCGGAGGCTTGAATAGATCAACGTCATTAGCATCATCTGAGACATCAGAATCTCCACTTAGTTGTATCTGTTCAGTGTCAGAATGTTCGGGTTTATAGGTCACTAGAGTTTCACTCGACGTACTTTGATGGGGCTGGGGCTCTTTGCTCTTGGTTTTTCTGTCAAGCCGTTTTGCGATTTTCCGTGTTTCCTGCAAGTCCAACGATCCAATCTTTCCCAAACCAAACTTTCTTAACAGGAAAATAAAACGTAACTCAATTACAGGGATCCGGTTGGCTTTATCACAATGACAATTTATTGAAATCGTGCACTCACACATGTTTGGAATTTTTTTGCAAGTGCAGTCCACGACAATTGGACATTTACACGCTGCTACATCGAAAAGCATAGCAGATTCACGTTTGAAATCGTCAATCCTTTTTTTGAATGCGGTCTTGTTTATATCGCGGTGGTACGACTTTCTTATCTTATAGTACTTATCATGGTACTTATTAATCAGCTGTACTACCCTATACTCGGACACCGCAGGAATAGAAGCTTTATCATACAAACACTTAATCTTTCTAGCCACTGCTCCAGCCACTTCACAAAAACTCACCCTTTTGTTGTTGGCGCGTAGTGACATCTGATATCGTTCTTGGAAGCAGCACATTAAGACATCTTCGTAATTAGGAAGCTTATTCGGCATAAAATCTCTTGGATTACCAAATATTGGGCATTCAAAATCTTTTCTTGTAGTGATTTTCATGGACGTAGCCATTTTTACCTCAATTTTCCGACATCAACAGTCAACACCTCAACAAGCAGGTGGAAACAAAGTCAAAACGCTTTCCGAGCAATTCACTGTCAGTGTCACATTAACAACTGCTGGAAATTGACTGAGAAACAAAAGAACTTGACGAACTGACAAAGGGGCGTTTCCATAGCAACGTGAATGGGCCACCAGTCAATCACGTGAAAGTTGAAATTAGAGCCGAAATTGTTAAAAATAGCATGTTTCATATGCTATGCGCAAACGGTTAATATTCAAAAATCGCTGATTTTTAATTTTTTTCGTGTTCCTCATGCCCCAAACTTCACATCAGGGCCTATAGCGTTTCGATAGTACTGAGTTTAGTAATTATAAAAAATTAACGAAAAACAGCAAAATTTTGCCATTTTTCAAAACTTTGAGTGCGATGCGCGAACGGAAGATATTTTTTTATTTGAAAGTATTTTTTTTCAATTTACTTAGCTATGCAAAAGGCAACTTTTCCGGGGTATAGCGATCGAAAAAAAAAATAAAGCGTTTTTTCAGCCCACCCTAATATACATACAATGTGATTTTTTAAAAACTCAATTGCAGCAGGCCGTATTCTGTCTTAATAACCTTAGAACTGTCTGTATTAAGTCAAAATACGGCCTGCTGCAATTGAGCTTTTAAAAAATCGCATTGTACCTATACAAGAATTCTAGAAAAACGATTGAGAACCGAAGTAAAGGATAAAATTCATAAAGAACAAACAGCGTTTCGACCAGGTAGACAAACACAGGATTTAGAGACAAAGATTTATATTTATCGTTCTTAGACTTAATAGCTGCCTTTGATCTACCAAAGACGAGAAAAGTAATTCAAAGCTTATTTAAAAATATAAGTGGGGATTTACGGTTAAATGGACAAACTTCGAAGAACAAATGAACGGGGGATCAAGCAAGGTGACAGCTTAAGCCTGCTACTCTTTGTTATACAATACATATGGATTGTATCTGTAAAAATGAAAAAAGGAAATCAGGCCCAGGGTATGATAATCTAATTCTTGTTTTGATCCAAAACTTGCCCTATGCAGATGATATAGTGCTAATAGCGAGAAACTCACAACATCTACAAATAAATATAAACATCTGGACGAACCTCCTAGAACAAAAAGCAATGATCATAAATATAGGAAAAAATTATGCATACAACAAAAACAGAAAACGACTAACAAGTGACTATCAGGGCAGGCATGAATGTCCTAGAATAGGCGGATACCTAGGAGTACCTCGGAACAATAATCAGTAAAGACGAAAGAGTCTATAGAGAAATAGGACATAGGATCAGGAAAGCCAGGATAGCGGGTAAGACGGGAAGGGATCGAGTACGAAGTATTAGAGATGAACTGGAATACGATCCGACGGTGCAAGATTTAGAAAGAAAGCAACTGCAGTGGTATGGTCATATGATTCGTATGGGAGACACTCGTTATCCTAAGAAAAGTTTCGAAATGCGAAGCGAGGGACGAAGACCAGAGGGCCCTGAATAGGATGGGAGGATAACAATAAGACATCGCCAAAAGAAAAGACATTAGTTCAACTGAAAACCCTTGCTAGGGATAGGAAAACATATAAATAATGTCTCATTACCAGTGGTGGCTCGTGAGTTTTTAGGGGTAAAGGATGCAGCAAAAATAACTCTAAATTAACGAGAAAATCTTAGCTTAATTTTATTAATGGCGGACAATAAAGTCCATGCGACGGTTTTTGTAATTCATAAACTTGTCTATATCTTTAGAATTAGAAATAAAAAAAAATTAGCAAAAAAATTTTCCCGACGCTAATCGTGAATTATACATTTTCGTTAAACAAAAGTCCAAAAACAACACGGATTACATCGAAAGTTTTAGAATTCTTAAAATACCATGAGCCGAACCAAAATGGTTCCAAGATGACGAGTTTTCTACCACTAACATACGGTATTTAACTCACACATTAAGTTGGAAGATTTAGTATGTACATATATCGTTAGTGAGTGATCACAGTTTTATTACTTGGCGAGCCTGAACCGTGGATGAAATCCTTGCGATCAAATCTGTCCGATTTAACCGCTAGTGTATGGCGGGCTATGAGCGTCAGTTTGGGCCGCTCCTGGTGCAAAATTAAGTGTGAATATCCTAAATGCGTTAAACCTTAATCTACCCGATTTGCGCACGTTGTTGGGTGTATTCAGCCCGAAAGCTTTGAATTCATGTATTATGATGTGCGCGGTCTTTTTGGAAGCGATTTAATTAGTCTAAGTTGAAACTAGAATGTAGGTAATGCTGTTTTAATTAATACGTAAACGAAATTTCAGAAATTACTTTTATTTTTGATTACTGCTAATATCTTTTGTAAAATTTAGGTCAGAGCTGCAGCCCGGCAGCCCTTATACATATACCAGCCGCCACTGCGCATTACTCATTATTACATTACCATGCAGATATCGTCACTACTTAAATTGCTATCAAAACAAATCAATTATGTAAAAGAAAATGCCTTTCAAGACAAAATTGTTCTGCTCACTAATTTTTCTCAAAGATTGGTACCTACGATATTATCGAACTTATTCCAATTAAAATCTAACTTTCTTTTGAACAATCTTACACGACCGGGAATTTCCAAAACCATGCGTCTGTCTAGCTGAGTTTTTCTTCTTTCTTTCTTAAAAAGATTGTAAGAATTGTATATGTAAACAGTAAGTTTGTTAATTTTGAATTGAAAGATTAGTATATAAAGGTAATAAAAATTAAGCAAATTTATAAACCGCCCCATTAACTAGTCCAACTCCATTACGAATTTAACCACGTGTGGCAAATTAACCCGTTCACGATTTATTAACCAACTTAGCAAAGTAAGCCACGGAAATTACCAAATGAGATTATGTTTAATTAGGTTACTCGAATTACTAATAATCTAGGACATTACCTACCTAAATCAAATATTATTCGAATCTCCTGCAAGCTGTGCGCTTAGACATCTAAGCAATAAATCTTCTAAACAAATTAGTTATGTTATGAGCTACAACTTATGACCTATGAGCATTGAAAATGAAATTTGATAAATTTAGACGTATTTTAAGAAGACCTTGCAGCGTGTATGATTTTCTTAATTTAAAGAATTTAAATGGCATTTAGAGAATATTTCAAAAATAAAGCTGTGGGTACAAAACCGACAGTTTATATTCCTATTGAATTTTAAGAAAGTCCGAGAAGAAGGTGTGGTTGAATCTAACAAGAAAGCCAAGCACGTTTTTCTAAAATTATCTTTTTTATTGGGTGTCTAAAGACGGAGAAGACAAGCCCTTTTTATGTTCATCGTAACCTGATAATGTTTGAGTTTGAAAAGTTTTTTTTTGTCTTCTCTACGACAGGTACCTACTGATAACGCCTAAAGGTAGTATGGAAGTTAGCGTTTTGCTTATACAGTATTTTTCACTTAGGATTTGGGTTGTGACGCCAACGCGCTGGTTATAAATTCACAATCCAACTATACTTCATCTCTTTCTAAACTGGGTTTTTATTACCTACTGCGCACGAACGCGCGTCTAAACAGACAGTTTTTGGGCGGGGCAAGTTGACGTCACAACCCAAATGCTAGATGAAAAATACTGTAGTATTGTGGTTCGTACATTACATTAACAATAGTATTTATATTTAAACGTATTTTGACGTTGTTAGTCAATTTTAAGCTAGAAAAAACATAAAAACAACTTTAAAAATGTGTCTTGACGATAAAACCTTTTTTTTGTGAATTTCTACAGAATTATCTGCTTGGTGTGCTTTATAATCAGTTCAAAAAATTATATGGCGTTCAACTGTTTGTTAGGACACTTCAATATTAAGAAAAAGAAATAAAGTTTGTTGGTTTCTTTCTATATTAAGACAGAGGGGTATTTAAACCAATCCTACTGTTAACGAAACCTTTCTTACTAAGATGAAGCGGTGGTTCATTGATGAACAAATACAGAAAGAGCGAACAGATTAGAAACTATCAGAATCAGTTTGTTCATATCTGAACATAATATATCTGAGTTGCTCTAACCTTTATCAACGTTAAAGCTTGTGATGACATACTACAATTAAATCGTTGTCCAACACAAGCTTCCCTTTACTAAAATAAAACTTTCTTGGGAATAATTTCATTCTGACATGTTCAGTAATAATTATGTGAATTCTAAGACGTGGTCAGTGTCAGTATTAAAAGAACGTTTTCCGGGTTGGGGCCGTGGCATTGTTTAGGCAGAAGAACTCGACAATGACATGGTCCCAAACCAGAAGACGTTGTTTTAACAATAATTGTGTGAAAGTTTTAAAAAATTAAATTTTTAAGGAGAAATCTAAAAACTTTCTCGGGATTTTGGTAGGCTTGCAACCAAAGGCAGATTGGCTGCAGTGTTGTTTATATTTCGCAATCTTCCTGTGGAAACCTGGTTACGATAAGAACTTTACTTTTTCAATTTACGAATTTCTTTAAAACTCTAGCAGAAGGTAAACGTTATTATTATTATTTTGGATGGCGTCGAACTTCCTTAATTTTGTAAAAATGCACGCACTTTTTTTTTGAATGGGCTATTTATTAATGCCATCAAAAATTCGCATCGTTAGTACTTCGATTGTTCTTTTTTGAATGCATGTGCTTTTTTTCGAATAAAACTGAAATTGAATTAAATAGGGCGTGTTTTAGTGTTTGGTTTCACCAAGAGAACCCTTTCAATAATCATAAAATTAAGCAGTTAACCGAAATGCTTTTATTGATCAGCACATAATATTCATATACCATATAAATTTCAGATAATCATTTCCCATTCTTCTTTTCCAAAAATGTGTATTTACTTCACTAACTCGTTTTTCGTAAATGCCACCGGATTATTTATTAAAATAGGAATTGTTACATTCTTCCAAAACATTGCTATATTTATTATTATTATTTAATATTTTTACGGTATTTCAGCGGTTTATTATTACTATTATTATTACTATTGTTATTTGGTGTTATTTTTATAGTAATATCAGAAAGTACACATTCTGTAGGTTACTTTTGCTTTAAATATAATCTACTGAAAATGTTGCTGTATGTATGAAAAACTATGAATTCACAACAATACTGTTTGGTAATTATCACTAACGTTTTACAGAAACAATACATCCGCTAGAGTTAGTTGTTTTTTATACAATTCAACATACAACAATTACGCATAAATACATAGTGTTGCATTTCTTCTTTTTTTTTGTATTCTTTGTTATTGCTTTTATGTGGTTGTTAAGTTAAAACAATGTAACAGAAAATTGCCTTCAACAAGTGGCCAAAACTCTCGTATAATATGAGGGCGTATTTTAAAGTTATTCACCTAGCCATAAAACAAAAAAGCGACGATGTCAAACCAATTATTAAAAAATAGCTGCGATATTTAGAAGTACATGTGTTTAATTTGTGCGGTTTATAGAGATTTGGGGAGATTTACTTCTTGATAATAATAATAATAAATTTGCAATACAGAGTATTATAAACAAGGAAGGAGGGGCCACAATACAGTTACTATTGTTAATAAATTAATATGGCGAACGAACTTAATTATTTCTAAATTTCCATTTTCGATATTTATTTAACCTCTTATACGATGTATCCAAATGCTCTATAGGTACTGTTATAAGACGTACTCAGGCATTATAAACAAACTGATTTTTTTGTTAAATCCCAAGAATACGTTCAAATCAATAATTTTTAAAGCTAAACCGACAAACGAAGAAGTAATATTTAAAAATGCTATAGTGGTGAAACATCTCAACCATTAGATGTTAGAATTGAAGACCATCAAAATGATTAAAAATTACCAAATTGAAAATCCAAAATATGTAGAACATTACTGGAACAACAGCCATAAAAGCCACTGGGCCAACTCTAAAAGTTTATCGAAAAATAGCTTAGATCCTATTAAGCAAAAATTACTGTATTTTATATTATATTATATTCGATTAATCTAAATAAAGGTTAGTTACAGGTTTTAAAAAGTGAAATTTAACATTCAACGTACATTCATACACACAAACAACGTAGTTTGTTTCCACAACTCCCTTACATATAAACATATGTAACAAGTCACGAAATTATTCCAGCTTAAAACGTTTTATTTCGCTTGAAAATGGAGAAAGAGTTCTCCACAACGAGGTGCTGTTTCCAATAGTTTAGTTTTCCCTGTCTAACTTCTAATTTTTAGTAAGTCATGACGAAATAGCCATTAAAAAAGTCAAAGAAACTAACAGACTATTAAATTATCAAATAAATTTAATATCAATATAATCAATTCACTTCATTGCCTATTAGGTTCCAAAATAATAATGGTTAGCTGCCGAAACCACTAATATGTTATAACACAGAGTTCTCATACTCGAATGCCCTACTTGACATTTATATTCATAAGATTAAACAAACGAGCTGACAACCATTTAGATAAAGCCAAATAGTACACGAGATCAGCTTTATTAGTGTCTCCACCCAAGTCCTTAAATTTACATTACTATTACCTAACACACTTCTTCGGTGTAACATTTGAAATTAGTCCATTTCTAGCTGATGAACACGATATAAATATATGCGTGATATTAATATTCCATATCAATCTTAGTGAGGATATACGCTTGGCTATTTCGATATGTAGGGTTAGGTGTGTGTGCACAGTAAAAAAATTTAGTGTTATCGTAAAATTAGTGAATTGTGTTTTAAAAATAATATTAAACCACCGTGATAATATTTAAAAATTAAAAAGTGGTGAGGAACCCTCAGAAGTAGCGCAAAAAACAGATTTAAAAGAACGGCGAAACATAACCTAGTTTTCAAAAATTAAAAATTTAAGAAATCCAAAAGAATCAGTTTACATTAAACATAAATAGGGACAAAAAAATTAGAAAAATATATATATTTGAAACAATAAATCAGAAAGGTGCGCGTACAAAGTGAAAAATTTTAGTGTTATCGAAAAATTAGTGAATTGTGTTTTAAAAATAAGATTAGTGTTTTTAAATTGTAACGTAAAACCACCGTGATAATATATAAAAATAAAAAGTAGTGAGTAACCCTCAGAACCAGAGCAAAAAACCAATTAAAAAGAAAGGCCAAACCTAGTTTTCAAAAAAAAAACAACAAAAATTAAAAATATCCAAGAGAATCATATTACATTAAACATAAATATGGATAAAATAGAAAAAATGTTTGAAACAATAAATCAGAAATTATCTAATATAGAAGACAAAATAGAAAATTCACAACAGAAGATTCAGACAATTCGAGAAGAAAATCTGTTACTAAAAGACAAGGTAGATAAACAAGATCTAAAGATAAAAAGGTTAGAGAAAGAATTGAAGAAAAAAAATATAATTTGCAAAGGAATAAATGACAGTAAAGAAGAAACCAATAGGGATCTGAAAGAAAAAGTAATGGAAGTCTTAAAGCTTATTGTTAACGATTTTGAAGATAACTGGCTGGACTATTCTCAAAGGCTGGGGCAATATAAAGAAAATTACAACAGACCTGTTTTAATCGCGCTAACTACAAGATTCATAAAAATAGATCTACTAACAAATGGCAAAAAACTGAGTGGTACGAAATACTGGCTAAGCGAAGATTATACTGTAGCAGAATTAAAATAGAGAAAACTGTTAATTTACCACCAGAAGCAAGCCAGAACACGAAGTTTGATAGCTAAGATAAAATATAACAAGTTAATAATAAATGGAGAAGAATTTACTGCTGAAACCCTTGAAAATGAAACAGAAGCTATGGAAACTGAAACTCGCAAAAGCAAAACAACAGGCCAAAAAAATCCCAGAGTAAAAACAAGAAAATAAATTCTGAAACCAGTGTAGTAGAACCATCATCCGTAATCGAAGTTAGTACACCAGCCAGAAATAGGCCAATCAACGAACTCTCACCTAAACAAACAACGGACACGAACAGGGAATTTAAAAAACCAAATCAACAACAATCTAATGAGGAAAATAAAGAAACGAAAACTCAAGGCTTGTCACAAACCTTATTAACCCCAATATCAATGTCAAAAAACTTGAGCAGCATACAGAATACAAAAACAAAAAACTAGTAAAAAGCAAACAAACTACTGTTCAAAACATCGACGACACAAGCCTAATCCCGGTCAACAATACACCAGAAATAAATAACTTAGAAGTTCTTCCTAGAAAGCTAGCCACTAGGGAAGAAAAAGGCAATCACCCTCCAACTTTAACAGTCTCAATAAACGCAACAAAGGAAAAGAAACAAATGCAGATCAAAACACCAATCAGAAAATCAAGAAATAACCTCGAAATATGTAGGTACTTTGAACATAAGAACGCTTATGTCAGAAGATAGGCTAAAAGAATTAGAAAACGAAAAAATAATCGAAAGAAAATCAGGACACATCCTCTACCATTACAACACAGCAAAAGGCCATCTAGGTGTGGGTTTCTACGTAAATAAACACCTTAAAAACAATATAGTAGAATTTAAAGGAATATCAGAAAGAATTGCAATTCTTCAACTAAAAATAAGTAAACCAGCGAAAATGTCCATAATTCAGATCCATTCCCCCACAGAAGCTGCCCAGGAACAGAAAATACAGAAATTTTACAACACTTTAGAAGAAGTAATAAAAGAAGAAAGAAAGCAATTCAACCACATAATTGTCATGGGCGATTTTAACGGAAAGGTTGGACAAATAGAACAAAGCGAAGAAAGGGTAAGAGGAAAGTATGGATATGGTACACGAAACGAACGAGTTTGGAAAATTATAAATTTCGCAATTAGCCAACAATTAGTTATCGCAAACACACTCTTTAAAAAACACGAAGGAAAAAGATGGACATGGAGATCACCGTACGGGCTATGTATAAACGAGATTGATTGCGTACTAATAAATAACAAATAATAAGTAGTACAGAATATTACAGTACTGAACCAGTTTGAATTCGATTCTGACCACAGACTTGTTCGAGCAACAGTAAAACTAAATAAAAACATAGAAAGATGCGTAAAATTAAAAAGATGGAACAACGAACAAATAGGAAGTGGAAGAATAAAACTAGGCGAAGCGGCTAACTACTTAGAACAACAATTTACCTCTACAGACAGCTACAAAGACTTGGACATTCAGAACATCTACGCCTTAATTGAGGAAAAACTACAGTCAGCTATGAAAAATTCACTGGACAAAAACCAGACAAATAAAACTACAATAACCCTATCAACAGAAACAAAACAACTTATTCAGAAGAGAGAAGAACTAAAAAAGCACAGAGACAAAAATATTCAAACAAAAATCGAGTATGCCGAACTAAACAAACTAACAAAAAGAGAAATTCGAAACGAAAGAAGAAAAAACGAAGACGTAATAATTGAAAGAAATTTAAATCAAACTGGGTCAACAAAGAAAATTAACAAACAACTTTATAACAACAGGTCATGGATACAAGAACTATCAAACTCACAAAAAAAAACCAAAAAAGGGGAGAAATACTTCAGATAACAACAGATTACTATTCCAATCTCTATAGCAGTGAAAACAAAATAAACAAATCACAACCATGGACAAGGCAATCAACAAGAAAACTTAACAATTCCATAAATAACAGAGGAAGAAATAAAATAGCTTTGAAAAAATTAAAACTAGAAAAATCTCCAGGAAACGATGGAATTAGAAATGAAATTTTAAAATGTGAATCGGAAAAATTACTGAAGATGCTCACGTTACTATTCAACAAAATTACAACAGGGGAACAATTACCAAAACTATGGAGCGAGGCCACAATTATATTATTACATAAGAAAGGAGACAAATCAAACATAAAAAACTACCGTCCCATCGGTCTTATACCAAACCTATATAAAGTTTACGCAAATGTATTATTAAACAGAATATATAAACAACTGGATATTGAGCAACCTCCAGAACAAACAGGTTTTCGCAAAGGTTTCTCCACAATCGACAACTTACACACTATAAATCAATTAATCGAGAAATGCAAAGAATACAAAAAAACGATTTACATAATTTTAATAGATTAGGTACACAAAGGCCTTTGACTCAGTGGAACACAAAGCATTAGAAGCACTAAAACAACAAGGAATACAAGAAAAATACATAAGAATTATAAAACAAATTTGTAAAAACAGCAAGGCAAAAATAAAAACCGAAAAAGATGGACCATTTTTTAACATAGAAAAAGGAGTGCGACAGGGTGATCCACTGTCGCCAAATATGTTCAACAGCGTATTAGAAATTTTTTTAGAAAGTTAAGGTGCAATAGTTTTGGAATAAATATTGGAGGGAAAAGATTAACAAACCTGCGGTTTGCAGATGATAATAATCTTTGCAACAAATCCACAAGATATGAAAGAGAAGATCACGCAATTAGCTTGCGAAAGCGAAAAAGTTGGACTTCGTATAAACTATTCGAAAACAAGTATCTTAACAAATGGAACAGTGAAAAGTATACAAACAACAGATGGACTGATAAAAGCGACGGATGAAACAACCTATTTGAGCCAAACTATCTCGTTTAAAAACAAAATACAAAAAGAAATCCAGATGAGAATAAAGGCAGCGTGGAACAAATTTCATTCATTAAAGCAAAAATTCAATGTTTTTAAAACGAAAAGTATTTAACATGTGCGTATTACCTCCGCTAACATACGGGGCACAAACATGGGTATTAACAAAAAACACCGAACAAATGTTGCGAGTTATACTAAATAGAATGAAGCGGAGCATGTTAAGCATAAAAATCAAAGATCGTATACCATTGCGTGAACTAAAATAGAAAACAAAAACCGAAGAGCGAAGACGTAATAAAAAGATGTAAAACGTTAAAATGGAAATATGCAGGACATATTGCAAGAGCGACCGAAAATAGGTGGGCCAACTTAACAACAAAATGGAGATTAGCAGGCGGAAGACAAAAAGGAAGACCAGAAAGTAGATGGGAAGACGAAATAAAACAGATTGCTGGAGAAAATTGGAGAGAATTAGCAGGAGACAGGAGGAAATGGCTCAAATTGAGGGAGGCTTTTGCCCGACAGCGGGATGGTGGCTTGTAATAATACGAAAAGTTTTATTGCAATCCAGATTTATAAAAGATCATGCCGAAATATTACTCGCAGAATATATAGTTATTTATTATACAAGACGATATAATTGTATTTTATCTTCGAGGGCGTATTTTAGCGTCGAGACGCCAGTCGAGACCCTAATTGCGCTCGAGAAGATAATTAAATTTTATCGTCGCGTATAATACTCTATTTTTTCTATAGCATTTATTTTAAAGGAAAAAAATTATAAAATAAATTTTGTTTGACATTGACGTTTAAAAAATTACAAATCGAGTTAGGTTTTAAAATGTCTTTAGTATGGGCGTACAGTGGTTAAAGTAGTACTTTATCTACCCTTGCTATTAAAGTGCTACTTTATCTACTCAAATTAATAGATAAAATAGCACTTTAACAGTTCTTTGGAGTAGAAGTGCAAGCACTTCCGTGGTTCGGAGCCCACGTATAGATGTAGGTCCTCTACGTCTGTAGGCTACTAGACACGCACACTATAGACTTATAGAAACAAGACGGCAACGCCCTATAAAGGACACGCCACTTCAAAAAGAAGAAGTCAGGAGAAAATGAAATATTGTTTTAAAATCATATAACCAAGTTCTCCTAAGGATACCCACATATTTTGGGCCTTATCGTTTAGACCATCTTGTTTAAAGGATAATCCGACCCTACCACTACATAGAACATAGGTACAATACATTTTTAGTAATAACTATAGGTCTATTAGCATGCTGCCGAATTTCGCAAAAGTTCAACTGCTTGTAACGAGACACGTCAGCGGTCAGGGGAAGCACGTGTGAACGTATGATTCATCCGCCGACAGAAGTATCCGGAGTTACCGCGAATTTTCTATTGCATCATCATTGGAACGTCCTCAAGACTACAGTTGGTATGAAAGGCGTATTCCCTTGAGCGAACAGTCTACCAGCGAGAGTCTACCAAAGGCTATCGTCCAGACAAAGTGCTCGGTTAATATAAATGTGCGCGGATTAAGTACGAATACATGAATATAAATAAACTGCATAAATAAATTAGTTAGTGTTACGGGTTAATATTAGTGTTGTGTTTTTAGTGTTTAAGTTCTTGTTTATTATTACGTTGTTTAAATTTGTTAATAAATAATTCACCCTACGGACCAAAGTTTTAAATACACATTTTAAAGCCGTTACATGCTGATACAGAGCTACATTTCAACGTACCAGCATGGCTTTGTGGAGTAGTGTTCTATTGCTTCCAGTTGGGTTTATATGATTGAATTTGAATTAAATATTTTGTTGACTTCCTATAGCCCTTCGTAATTTATACAGACTTTTCTAAAACATTTGATTGAGTAAAACATTTAATTATTTTATTTAACCTCGATTATTTTGGTTTCAGCGGGTCCTTACTTGGTC
Organism: Melanotus villosus; assembly: GCA_963082815.1. NCBI lineage: Eukaryota > Metazoa > Arthropoda > Insecta > Coleoptera > Elateridae > Melanotus > Melanotus villosus. Next base: position 45,477,353 of record OY720425.1, read on the forward strand.
CCTTTTAATGTTATCTTCAACATAGAATTCAATTCAAGTTGTATCATTCAATAATTTTATTAATTTAATTAACTCTGAACCATTAATGATCTGCAAGAAATCTGCGAAATCTGCGTTTTGCTGATGGTTTTAGAATATATACGCCTGTTAATAATTATTACAATGACTTCACCCAATTAGTTATAGTTTGAAATAAACCATCTTAATGTGTCGACGTGTAAAGTTGCTACCTACAGTCGAAAACAATATTGTAATTATTGTAATTTCACTTTACTTAGTTGTTGCTATTTTGATGTCAACCATGGAGTAGCATTTAACAGTAAGTTAACGTTTTAATGAGCATTATTGACTCTTCTGACTGCGTAGCTCTTAACGCATTTTTTCTGGTTTGTTCGTTTTAAACGTAGGTATTATGAATTAATTTAGTACACAAAACCAAACCTATTTTATTCTAAAACCGATTTTTAAAACTCCTTTATTTCAAAACCGATTTTATTTTATTTGCTACTTTTACTCTGTATTCCTTTTTTTTTTCTTTATTAGTGCCATACGCATTTCAGGACGTTGGCGAGGGGGATCAAAGCCACATTTTTTAAACGACTTGGCTCCGTGAACTTTGTTATATCCCCTTATACTAGGAAAATGTGTTCTCTGCAGTAGTTTCCCGTGGCCTTCAGCAAAGTTTGTGAGAATGTGTATAGTAGGTGTTCGCGCGCCATTACATTCAAAATTTAAGTATGCTACTTTGGCGCCAGGATATCGCAAATCCCTGTTTGTTGGGGTGTGCGCCACCTGAACTTTAGCAAAGGGCTGAGTCAGTTGGCTGCAGCACTCCGTACATACCGGTACTTGGTAAGACATCTTATGTGCTTTGTAATCGTACATTTATAACGAATTCTACTAATTAAACTATAAAAATAACGTGATTTTATTATTGAACAAAATTCGAGAGCTAGTGAAATCCAGCGTAAAATTACAGTACGTGTGCCTTGTTACTACCTGAAGTCGACGACTTTGCAGACAAAATCGTTAATTGTAACCAAATGATTAAATGGTTTCAATCGCTCAAGTACCTACTGACCACGAACAGTGGGGATTTTTTTGTAAAAAATATTACCACTGCGTGAGATTCGAACCCAAAATTCCTAGCTAGGACCTCTTACCACTGCGCCACAGTAATTCTATTACTCTGTAATATGAGATTAATTTTATTTGTTCGAAATACTTTTTCAATTTTATCGTTATTAAAATGTAGTAGCTTTGTTTAAAACGTGAAAGAACTATATCGGTACTTTATTGTAGGTACATCTATAAAAATAAAGCTATGTTATTTTGAAAGCTGGAAAACTTATTGAAACTGCAATAATTTCTCTTCGCAATACGTATTTGTTGTTAAGACTCAACACTTATTCTCCTACCAGGGTGAAAATCGTTACAAAGAGCCACTTTTTCAGGAACATATTGCTGTTAAGAATAAGGTTTATAGGATAGTTAACCCTAACAAAATCGTGTTTTGCATGCTAGAACGTTGTAGAAATTTGGACAGTACTTGTAGTGTAGCTGCAGGTAAATAAGTTTCACTGCTTGGCAAACTGGTTCTTGGGATTTGTATCATTCATATATCTACATATTGAGATGCTATTTGTCGGTATTAAAGATTTTGAGTTGAATATAATTGTTAATGAATATAAAAGTTATAGTGTAATTGCAAGTTAATTTATGCAGATTTAAAAATGTAATAAAAACAAGAATCTAGATAGTTAGGCTAGAATAATTTAATTGTTAGGAATGTTGTATTGTAATTATAAAATAAGTTAGCTAGAAACGTAGGATTTAATAATTACCAAGGAAAAGCAAAGAGAATTTTCATTGGAGGAAAAATATCAGAGAACCAGGGAGAGGAAGACAAGAGATAAATAAACAGGATTGAAATTATCTTCTCAAAAAGGAACACGTATTTCCTTTGGGAAAGAAAATATCATAAACTAAATATGTGTGAAATATTATTTTAAGAAAAGGAGCATGGTACTTTCTTAATAGGAAAGAATAAAATAATTAAATAATTAATTGGTACTTTGCGGGAAAGAAAAATAGTAATCTCTTATAAAAGAAGTCAAAATGAATAACTGGTTGTTATTCTTCTGAGAGAAAAAGGTTTGGTCCGGTTTATATTGGATGTTGCAGAAGTTGAAGATGAATTGAAAATTATTAAATGTTGGATATGAATATGGAATTGTGATTAAAGTTGATTTGGATATTGAACAAGTGATATGTGAGGTCCAAGAGTGAGTCCTAAAAACACTTGCTATCATTTTATTTAAATACAAAGAATGACTTAGCAATGCCAAATAATATACCAGCAGAAAAAATATTTTCAGATTTCTTCCTTATAATAATCTTTAAAGACTAGTTTCTAGATTTTACATCTCCAATTACATAACTCTGAGTTGAAACTCCGTTCATTTTAGCTACTTTATGAGCAAAACTGACATTTTATCATTGTAATATATATTATATGTACAGTTGTGGACAGAAAAAAATAGGACAACTCGAAAAATCAAGTAAACTTTATTCTATAAAATTTAGTTACTTGATTTTGGCTTTATAATGATGATATTTGTCACATTGACTTGCAATCAAATTACAACACAGGGGCCATTTTAAACTAGAAAAAAAACACTGTCCTATTTTTTTCTGTCCACAACTGTACATGAAAGCATCAAAACAAAAACCGTAATTAAAAAAATTCCAATTCAGTTCATAGTTAACCCCTAAATATTGTAAATTTACCAGATAAATATTAAGTCGATCAACAAGAGGTTTGAGGATTTTAATGCTTTTTGAATCTAAAAAAATAGTGTAATCCACTCATTTTTACTGGGTTAGTTTGAAGGTAAGCCTAAACAAAGATAACCACTATCATGTCTTTGCGATTGCAGATGTTGCAGCTGAAATTCACCGATAATCAATTTTGTTTAATTTTAAAAGAATTTTGGAGTAGCCTGGCATCTGGTGGCGAGAAGCAAAAGCAACGCGAATGAACAGAACGGTGAAACAGAAGAGAGCAGCTTTCTGAAATGTGCGATATCAGAGGCAACATGTAGGACAGGCAGCTTTTAGCAATTCTACAGGATTGGTTCCTAACAAAATTGTTTCAAAGAACTAATTTAAAAATCATAAAAATTTTGCCTTACATAAGATTTAAAATAGCTAAATTTAGTTTGAATAATAAAATTCAATCAAGAGGAAACAAGCATTATTTTAAACACTTAATTTAATAAAAAACAGAAAATTATTGAGTTGGTGAAAATAAAACTGGAGCGAAAGCATGAGATGTTCGCTTTATAGAAACTTTAGCTTCATAAACAATATGCCAGAAACACTTCCAAAAATGGCGTTTTATGTCTAAAAGTTGAAAAGTTGGCGAGCTTTTAACAAATCTCTAAGTTTCAACCTTATGACATAACTGGGTTAAAGTTTGGCTGGAAGAAGAAATACTGGAAAACTCATATAATAAATATACCAGCGGATTTTTGAAATTTTTTCACCCCTGTTAAGAAAAACCTTGCAGATTAATTCAGACATATGCTTCCATTGAAAGTTTGTGGTATGAGCGAAAACTTAAGGTTAAAGTTTCATGGCAAACCCGCCCCACAAACCTTAATAAAAAATTTCAATTTTTAGATTTGCAATGGCATTTCGTCCATTATTTGCTGAAATGGCAATGCAATTGCCACAGCATTTATCTTAAACAAATCTATGAAACTAATAAATAAAATTCTACAAACTTAGTTAGATTTCAAGACTGTAAAAAAATTAATGAATCCAACTCTTTCCATAAAATTCATGCTTGTCTTTTAACAAAAATTGACAACGAATATCTCACTTCAAAATTTACGAATGTAGGAGGATCTATTTTGAAGAAAAATAATATTCAAAGATTTGTTAGAAACCGTCACTGATGTAGATTGATTTTGAAATGTGGACCAGAACTGTCTGTATTTATTTAAAAATTTCCACCTTTTCGTTATAATAAAAACTTCGTATCTATTTCGGTTAAAAAAACTGGGTTGGGCGTTAAAATAAAATATTTTAAAGCACATTCTTTTCAATTTCGTTCTTGATAATCATTTTAAATTCCCTTATTATGTCATGGTGTGGTTTATCCAAGCTTATGGAATTTGCTAATTAAGTTTTCAGGATGACTACCATGCTAAGTACATCAATTACATTAGGACTAGCTTTTAATTTTTTTTGTAGTGGTTTATTATTATTTAATATGAAATGTTTATATGTTTATATAACTTGGAATGAAAGTATAACTTAGGTATATTACATGCATTTTATAAACTGTTGCACATTAAATGACCTCCTTTTTAATGTAAACGATGTTTTTGATTTTTTTTTAATTAATTTTATAAAGCTTAAAAGATTAGTACAAAAAATAAAATCCTTCGTTTAAATTAAATTCGTATAGTATTTGTTTATTTACGAAAATAGAATAACAAAATTCGCATTGACAAATTATGAAATAATTCTGTTGGAAGACTTACCAAATGACTAACCTTTGAAGTATTGGGGGTTTAACAAAACTGTATTACCTGAAACAAAGAACTCGCTTTAAACTTCAGCATTTCTACATACATATATAGTTTAAATTAAATAATTCTTAACAATTGAACTTAAATAAAGTACACAATGTAATGTACACAATTCAACATTAAGGCAACGTACTTTCCTGAAATATTGATTGATATTTTTGCAGTTTTTAGCATATTTACGTAACGATTTTATTAAGGAATGAATTTCCAACTTTCCTAATCACACAGGTCACAAAGGTCTGGGAAAAGTTGCTCTCTAAGAAATCTTATTCAAACTGGGTACTAAATGTGCCCACTGTAATTCAAAATATATCGAACAAACAAAACGTCATTTTGCCAGTACTCAGTACAAATTTCAACGGGATTGAAAAATCGAGTGTAGCTTAATGTATTCGTGAAATATGTTATAATTTTAAAAATTTGTAAAGGCGTCGTCTATACTAAAGCAGCTGAAGTGTTTTGAGAATGTTTAAATTTTTAACAATAACACCTTGGGCCGATATCAAGTTCTGAGTTATAGGCTTTGTTAAATTCAACGATATGCTCACCTAGGCATATAAATATTGTCTAAGCAAGCACCATTCAACTTTAGGTTACCTGTAATAGCTTGACGCGGAACATATCTTCCGGAGTTCTGTCTCAGCAGGCAATATCTTTAGAGACAAACTCGAATTAATCTTTCAAATGAAGTTTTTTCTAAAAATGACAACTTATTTGCCGAAATGTGCATTTTATTTCAGTAAATTTCGTGACTTTACAGAATTATTTAACATTTGCACATATTTAACAAAACATACAGTAGGAAACAATGGCGAAATTTCTTTAAAAACTAGCGACGTCACAGTTTATAAATCTATTAACTTCAGTTAAAATTACCAAATTAATTAAACTGTGTAAAACAAGCGTGGACATTTACTTTACCTTCATTCATAGTTAAATAAAAAATTATTTAAATGAATTCGAACATTTCTACGGTAAGTGTCAGAATGGGACCGTCCCATCATTGAGAAAGAAGAATTCAACGTTTCGCCCATTTTCTTAAGGCGCTTCATCAGGAGGAGGACACCAAAAGAGCAATGTGCGAATCAAGCCATTGGCGAAACTCTTTTAGCAAGAGGAAGAAAGGCAGGGTAACTCAGCTTGTAAACCAATCCAGAGGCGAAACACCATTGTTACTTCGTTTCAGTCGTCACTGTGTACACTTCCTAAAAATAGTGCTGACATTGTTCGCTTTGAAACAACAGGTGTCTTGGTTCTGTGAAACCTTCATTTTACTATATCTCGAAAGGAGAGAGAGAGTTTTCGATCCACTTCTAGCATTGTAATACTTATTACCAGCTGACGAGGGTAATACCACTGCCGTCTTAGATAAAACTCAACATGTGTCTTCCCAAAATTTATAAACAGCAGATCCCTTTCAGCTCCATTATTAATACCATAAATTCTCCCACCCACAATTTGGCCAAATATCTTGTTGGCCTTTTTTAAGGCGTATACAGGGAAATCTTCTTTATATATTCTAAATTTGTCCCACTTCGTAAACCTCATCGACAATTGACCCTGTTGATGTTACTTCTATGTTCAATAATGTCCCTACTCCTGACTCAGTAGCTATCATCGAATAGTTACTAGTTAAACACGGCAAAACCCGCACATATTTCCTTTTCCAATTCTATAAGCAAGTGACAGGCGCTGCTATGGTTTCTCTCCTTTTTCCGGCGGTTTCAAACTTCTCTATGGAATCTTTTGAGTCAATAGACCTGGAATCCTTTGATTTAAAACCCAAGGCCTGGTTCTGTTATGTAGATGACAATTTTATTATCATATATAACCTCGCTTCCTTGCTATATCATCTCGACACTCAACACCCTGATATCAAGTGATATCATTATGAAAATAGAATTAAACGGTTCTTTCATTTTCCTCGACGTCCTGGTAATCCGCAAACCGAGTGGTCATCTTTCACACTGCGTTTATCTTAAACCTAAACACGGATAGTTATTTTCACGCCAGTTTACATCATCATCCGTCACCATCATCAATTCTCTCTGTCATCGTACTATCAAGGTCTCAATCCGACGGTTTTCATGCCGAGTTAGCCCATATTCGAAATAAGCTCATCAAGAATGGGTACCATAAAAGGGACGTTAGAAATGTCATCGAAAACCAAACCACATCCCAAGCTTCTGTGCTACTGCCTTCTTTATTATTATTATTATTATTAACCAAGGTTATACTGCGGCCAACAGTACAACTGATAAAGGCCACAGGTTACTTATAAAAAAAACTCAAAGAATTAAAGAATTATAAAACCAACAAAATTATACAAAATATTGTCATACATTTGCCAAAGGTGTCACAGATACTCCCTTCAATAAAATATCAGCTTCAACTCCTGTCATCAATAGGCGTCTGCAGCATCCCTTGTTCTTGTGAATTAGTGTACATTGGAGAAACGACGCACTCAGTGAACATAAGCATTGCTTCAAATCAAATCTTCTTTCACACTCAGCTGTTGCTGAACAGCATCACGACACCGGTTATAAGATCTTGTTTGAAGAATCATCGATCATTGTCATTTCTCCTCATTTTGTCAACAGGAAAATCCGTGAGGCTATTGAAATCTTCAAAATCACTAACAGCTTGAATCGTGGCGCTGGTTGTCATCTGTCAGACATATGGAGGTCTGTCATCGCTAGTGGGCGAAACGTTGAGATCTTCTTTCTCAACAATGACATGGTCCTAAGCCGGAAGACGCTCTTTTAACAAATAAATGCTTTTTGCAGAATAACTAAACATTGTCACTAAATAAATCCATCATTTGCTCTCCTAGGGAGGTAAGGTTACACTTAGGTCCACACTGTCATAACAACCTTTTTTAAATATATTTTTCCTAATTTAGAAAAGTGTGATCAAAGAGTAGTATATTTTTATATTATTGTCACTCTAAAATAGCTGATATTATTGATACTGCACAAATCTGGCAACCCTCATCAATTTTGATATTCGCTTGTCAACACGGCCAAATTGCCAAATATAAAATTTTAAGCGGGAGTTCTAACATTAGACCAGGTCGTAATTCAATTAAAAGCATCTTGGGTGCTAAATTTAGACGAGCGATACTCAAATCTTACCTTATTGATTGATTCAGTGCAGCGCGCCTGAGATGTCCTAATTGTTTAGGGTAAGGTCACTGATTTAATTCAAACGAATGGGGTGGCAGGTGACAACTTTCGAATAGATTACCTTAATTTGCATTGAAAAAAAAACTGGCTTAAAGATAATAATGCAACTGTAAATATTTGCAATTAAACCATTATCTAAGAAAAACAGCCCTAATACAGCCAAAAGAGAACATTTAAGTTTATCCTTTAATAAAAGAATCATCAAAAGTTTGTTTCATTCGCAAGAAACTCAACAAAATTTATCTAAGAACAAATATTGAAACAAACTTCAAGTGAAAGCTGCATTCGTGCTTTCAAACAAAAGCACAGAAACATCAGAAACCTTTTCTGGGGGTATGGAATTTCTTCCTTTACATTTCTAAAGTCCAAAAACGAAGCATTTTACAACAAAAATAAAACCACCACGGTTTGAAATTCAATTTCATAATTTTATTTAGGGAGATGTTTCGCTCGCCATGATTAAATTATAAACTGAAATGCACAGGATTCGAATTCAAATTTGCACATTCGTCGATCTAATATAGCCTGTTGTCGTCAATTTTGCATACGAGATGTGGTAAAATTGAAAACGAGAGCTCAAGTATCTCTGTTTTAGGTCTCATGGGTGTTATATATTTAAAAAGTTTTACACTGTCTCTGGCATGGCACAGATCGTAAATTTTCTAGCTTGGTGAGTTTTCGCGTACGTTTTTCTGCATTTTTGGCTGTTAGTAATTGTATTTTTTGGCAGAAAAATGGCACTTTTGAGTGTAAAAAAAGTCTAAATAATTTGTCTATGTAATTTGGTATGTCCTGAAAATAGTAACATAGAACTATGAAACTATTAAAATTTGACTGATTAGCTGAAGTCAATTTTAAGTTTATTTGGATGAGGCTTGACTATGGAAAAATGACAGCTTAATTATTGCAAATGGCGCTGAATATTCCGTAAATTGGGTGTTTTGGGTGATTGTCATTTCCTGCACCTGAAGATTATGATTTATGTTAATTAAGTGGCGTTATCCACCACACCCACTTTGAAGCTTAACCAAGCGTAACAATTTTTAAAAACTGTAAATATTGAACCTGCAACATAACAAAACGAAAATATGCCTTTCACTTATCCAAAGATATTTGGAATGGTTTATATCGTCTTTTGTACAAAATAATGTTTAAATAAAATTTCACGCACAAATTCAAATTAAATGTGAAACAAACTCTTTAGGTCTCAAGTACACGTGGATTAGGCGTCTGTTTGCTAATCATGGGACATAGATTCAAATCGCACTTGTATTGCAATAGCAAGGCAAGGCGACTAAGATTTTTATTCTATTTAGGTAAACTGCATTACTTTAAAAGGTCAATGCCAGTAAAAGAAATTACAAAATGTCCTTGTTATGAATCACAGAAAATTACAAAAGAATATATTTCCCTTAAGTATTCATTCCTTGGTAATTACTAATTACTTACAAAGCATATAAGCTTACAAAATAACCTTCAAGCCCTTTTTTAACTTATTTGATAAAGATTTACACAAATAACATGATCTAAACACGAGTTTTAAATTCATATTTATTCTTCGTAAAAAGCTGTAAAAACAAAAGAAAGACAAGCGTTATCGGAAAAACCCCCGTTTTCTTTTTAGATTTATACAGCAAACGTCAGTGCAAGGAGTACCCTGATGTTAGCGTGATCAAACGCGTTCCCAGTTGACACAAAACGTATTCAAAGAGCTGTCTTACTATTTTTCGTACACTTTGTTCCCCGACAGAAAAAAATTGCTCAGCATTTTTTTGTTGTGTAGTAGAGATAAGCACTTGTGAGCACAAAAAGAAAAAATTCGGGATGTTTTTTAAGCTTTCATGCATTTTTGAAGTGTTACGCACGTTTCTGTAAATCATAAAAAAATTAAATTACGTAGGATACAAACTGACTAATTAATTGGACAAAAAAAAAACGCAGTTTGGATTCAGGGCCAACTTAAATGTGATAGCTTTTGAATATTATTGAGTTTATAAGTCAAACTTCTAGTTGCATTTATTTGTGCAGTTCGAAGGACTTTTGGTTTAGTCTTAGTAATAATTTAAACCTGCTATACGCTATATATATTGTAAAAATGCATCACAGACTTGCTTAGAACCATAAAAAGCTAAATTAAGTATAATATTCTGTCTGAATAAAAGAATTCTTGGTTTGGTTTTTTCACAGAGGTTTAGATGTTAAGGCAATTCGTGATTTAACCTGACATGATTCGTACTACAGCCCCTTTGGATTCTAAGATCCGGCTGCATTTGAACCCGTGTCCTCTAGGTTGCAAATCGGTTTTCTAAGTTTAAAGACCCCGCATGACATAGATACCTACTTTAATAAGATTTCCACATATTTTTAATTTCTAGTCAACCGTTGAATTCCTAAAGCGGGCTCTACATTTACTAGTTGCAAGTATCAGTGTCGCGATACAAATCTTAAAGTGTATTTGACTGTCTCGGTATCGACGTATCAGTATCAGCTGGTATCGTCGGCTGTATATAACTGTCGTAAAACATCGATACCTTGAGCGGGCAACGGATACGAATTTCTGCTTGTTGTTAATTAAATCATGTCTGTGGATCGAGATTTTTTTGAAGAGTTTTTGAATAAGTATGTATAAGTATATCCGTGTTTGTGAGATTCTAAGTCGAAAGACTATTTACTCAAATAGACCACTTTGTGAAACAGCAACAGTAGAACTTGGTTGAAAAGTGTAAGATTAGGTAGCCTAACGCAGATCGCAGTTTTATTACGAAAAAAATACATAGTTTTCGTGGTGCTTTCCGAAGAGAACTCAAAAAAGTTCTGACTTCATTGCAGAGTGAGGCAATCTTCTGACGAAAGATATGTACCAAGCTTGTGGTATTAGGGTATTTTGTGCTTCATTGCAGGCTCTGAAATGCTTAGAGGAGCAAAATAAAATTTAGGAGAAGATAGTTTGTTTGAGGAGGAACCACAGTAAAGTGAGAGTAAATATTAGTGTTAGTTTAAGTAAAACCTTAAAAAACGGGATTTTATATTGTTTACTCAAAAATTACAAAATTGTCAAAGTCTTAAGTTTAGAAAAAAATATCAAAATTATTCGGCTTTTGTGCCGGTCAGTGTAGTTTCTTTTGTATTATATAGGGTTTTTCAAAAGTAAGTCGTATTTTCAAATACTGATATTTTTATGAATCATTGAGCAATTTGAAAATTAAAAATGCCTGTATGTGCAGAAAGAAATGGGATTTATTAAAAATATTACATTTATCGCAAATGTTGTATGTGGCCGCCATTTTCTTCTTGAACAAGAAGTAACCTTTCTTCAATACTATAAACCGCAGCTCTAAGTAGGTCTGCTGGAATAGCTGCTATGTTTTGTGTAATGGGGACATCTAAAAGAAAGGGTGTTTTTAACCAAACCTAATTCAATCGATCAATTGAAGGAATCCATTACACAAAACATAGCAGCTATTCCAGCAGACCTACTCAGAGCTGCGGTTTATAGTATTGAAGAAAGGTTACTTCTTGTTCAAGAAGAAAATAGCGGCCACATATAACATTTACGATAAATGTAATATTTTTAATAAATCCCATTTCTTTCTGCACTTACAGGCATTTTTAATTTTCAAATTGCTCCATGATTGATAAAAATATCAGTATTTTAAAATACGACTTACTTTTGAAAAACCCTATATATTTAAGTAGCTATAATTAATAAACCTTTAAACTTACAATACTTTAATAACAATGTTTAGCTAGTTTAGTTAGCAAAAATAAGTTAATTTAATTTAGGTAGAGTCTTTTGACCAACTACGTCACATAGGGGTTTGCTTGGCTTTTACGAGAGGTTTTATTACAAGTCGAATTCAACTAACAACATGTATTCTGTGACTTTAATTCAGGTTTTGCAAAGGTTATTCTCAGTTACAATTTCAAGTAAACACTTAAACAAGTTAAAAGGTAAATGCATGTCTTAGCGTACAGCAAGCTGCAGTATTTATTGACTCCCACTTCTCAATTTACTAAGCTTATCATCTTACAAGAATGTGAGGTATTGAATTACAAGTGCAATGGCACTGGCCTTGAGCTACGTACGTGCCTTAGAGGATGCAGCTATGAGAGGGACACTATTTTTTTTCGCTCAACTCCTCCTCGTAGCTATCATCCTCTTTAACCGCCGAAACCATACAGGGTGTGGTTTTGACGTTTCAGAGCATAAACGACGTCTATGGTAGTGACGATTTTCCGCTTGGCGTGCTCGGTGTAGGTGACGGCGTCTTGGATCACGTTCTTGAGGTACACCTTCAGGACGCCGCGGGTCTCCTCGTGGATCAAATCGGAGATTCGCTTGACGCCGCCGCGGTGAGCGAGACGTCTGATTGCGGGCTTGGTGATGCCCTGGATGTTGTCGCGCAGAACCTTGCGATGACGTTTGGCGCCTCCTTTGCCGAGACCTTTACCTCCCTTTTCGCGTCGGGTCATTTTTAAAAATATTCCCTATGAGTTTTTCTTGCTTGCTTGCCTACGGATGTATTTTCTTGAGGTATACGACGTTTTGAGGGAGTTGAAAAGGTCCATTTTCACGCACTAACTTGTTCTGTTTTAATATCTTCCTTGTCGATATCTAACAAACATGAAGAAGAGTACCTTCCTTTGAGGGCAGGGTTTTATAAAATTTTCTAACAAAACAAATGCTTTATTTGCTACAAAAGTGTAAGGCAAAGAGTAAGAAGTTTCCTCAGGTATGACAGGTGAATGCAATTTCAGTGAACCAGACATAATTAGCTCAAAGAATTTAGTCTCGTTCAAGATTCCACCATCCGACACTTTACCATTAGTTCTAGTATGGACCATAATAAGTTCACAATCAGCATTGACAATAGCCATTAGGACAATACTGAATTTTTCTTTGTAGTTGTAGAAGTATGATCCACTATTTGGAGGTTTCACTATATTTACATGTTTCCCATCGATAGCCCCAATACACGTATCAAAATTCCATTTCATCCTGATCTATTCAGCAATTGTTTTCCATTGCTTTTCTATTTTAGGAAACTGAAAGAAAAGCACACACCTTATTATCTTTATTTATTTATTTATTTATTTATTTATTAATTTTTTGTTAGGATTCAGTTAGCGAGAATGACCAAGCATCATCAAACGTTGACGAATCGCAATTGCAGTCGCCTGCCAGCCCTCGCCCGGGGTCAGCACAATTACCATCGTCAACTTTGACCGTAAAACGCCTTGAATACCTACAGATACCCACATATGGGTGATCAAAAGGAAAAACTGTGAATAAAGGTGCACTTATTTCATTTGAAAGTGAAACTATAGAACAATTTTGTTTAGCTGATATCAAGCAAACACCTGAGAAAACGCTGAATACCCTAAGCGATTTTGATATACATAGCAGGGATCAAATATGCTCGTGACTTGAAAGGCAATGTTTTATGCTAAACAAGAAAGCTAACAGAACATTCCTCTTTCCAACTTCCCATGTGTTCCTCATACGGCAATATCCATTACCCTCATCAATACCTACTACGCACAGCAATACATCCTGTGCCAACATTTTCTAGTGATTCTAGAGTTTCTTTAGTTGAACCAAAAACACTGATATGAAACAAGAACTATGTACTATTCTCTAATGATACATTTATATATTCTCTAATGCTATAGTTTTGTTAAGCCCAATAAATGGATCAATACAAATTGACCTACATATAATCCTTCACAAGCCCTTCATAAATTACCTGGCATGTTTCAGGAATAATCTTTCCAAATAATTGTGGGGAAATTGCTCAAGAGAATTTTAAGTCTTCGTAACTATTTCCGGTGGCAAGGTATTGTAAAGTCACCATCAGTCTTTCTTCCGCACTTACTGCTTCTCTCATGACAGTATTCTGTTTTCACTTCATTATTTTATTATTTCCAATAGATTCCTAAACAGTGTATCATCCATCTGCAAATAGTTTTTGAAATCGTTTGGTTCGACTTTTAGTTCTTGAAGTAAATTTAAAACAGTATACTTGTTTCTCTCAGGTAACCATATGCTTTGCCCATTTTCTTTTTCAGCGTCTTTTTTCTTTAGAGATCCGACAATGCTATTGTAACTACTACAAACACGGGTTCGAGAGGAAACATTTCAGTCTGGCGTTTTGAACTAAACTGATGTCTCATGATTCGGTCTTAGTATGTATGGTTGTGCTAATACGTGACTGGTGGCCTTTTATACTCGTACACGAATGGGCAATTCGTATACGAATTAGTAGGTGTAAATGTGTAGTACTCGTAACGCATATACCAGTAGCTGATAAAGTTGAGAGACATCCGAGTTGCGATACGGGTATGGCTTGTTTGATATGTTTCAAGATGGTGGAAACTAAAGTTTCGGGGAATGATCTACACCTTTTCAACTTCAAGCTGAGACTAATGATCTTCAAATTGAGAATAAACACATTCCAATTGAGACGAAACAATCTGAATTCAATTAAACACAGTCAAATTGAGAACTAACATAATCAAATTCAGATTAAACATTTGATTTTAAACACATTGAAAAGAGAATAGACACTTTCAGGTTGAACATATACACATTAATACAGCGAAAATAGTAATTAACGTCACAAGTCCGGGAACTCATATTTTACAGTACGAGTAAGATGTTTAAAGACGAGGCGACGCAAGGAGCCGAGTCTTGAAACTCGAAACGAGTACTGTAAAAAGAGTTCACGGACGAATGTCGTTATGTATTTTATTTCATACTGTCAACAATTTGATTTTTAATTTTTACATGTGACGCTTTTTCAAAACGTCAACATGTGACATTACTGTGTCAAAGCCGGTAGGCGTGGCTTGGTTAGACTTTTACGGGCTCTGATTGGGTGCATAAAATAACTGTCCGGAAAATGTTGCCAAGCAACATTTTCCGGCTCTGATACCGTAATAGCTCATTTTCCGGACACAAAATGGCGCCGGGAAACTGAATTTACCAGACAGTATGAAATAAATGAAATTAATGACCTGCAATCGACATACGAGTATAATAATGTAACGTTTTTTACGACGTTTATTTAAAATAAACTCGGTTCGTGGTGTAAATTAATTTATTAAACAAACTTAAAGTACGAAATAATTATAAAGAACAACAATTAAACACTAACGTAAAACTAAACGGGACACTAATATTAAAACCGAACACTAAAGTAATTTATTTGTAACAGTTACCTATTTATTTTAAGGCTGTTGAAAAGAAAAAAAATTATCCGGATATCCGGATATGAACTTTTATCCGAGTCATCCGAAATTTCCGAATTCGGTTAACAAAACTAATTTTTTATCCGGATAATTAGAAATATCCGAATAGTAATCCAGTAACCTTATACATCGAACCTTACATCAAATCTGGTAGTTCTGATTTTTTTCTTAGTTGTTTATGATGTTGACCCAATGAATAATCTAAGTTTTCGACCTCGGAAGCCGAACGCAACTTTGTCAAAAATCCAGAAAACCGCTAAATTTTCGGCCTTCTTTCAGTTTTTGTCGATTTTGACTTTGAAGGACTACTTTTTCGATGATAATCTTTTAGTAGTTTTTTAAAGTAGACAAAATTTTCCACAATTTGGAATCAGAATGGTCTCTGTAAGCCCAATAGTTTCCAAGATACAGCCTTTCAAGGGTTCCAAATTTTTTCAAAATCTGTAATTTTTAGCAAATAGTGTTTCCAGCATTAGTCGTAAAGACTCAGGGATCACAGAATGTACATTCTGTAAGAAGTCATCGGAGGGTGTAAATTGATTTGTGTCGTAAAGTTGTGAACGTATATATCCTCTCGTATGACATCAACAGCTGCCTTTACCACACGTAGTCTTTTTATTTGAGGATCTGAATTTTTATTATCGTACCAAACGCTGGTGAGAATTTTGTAACCTGTATTTTTAAAACAAACAGTCGTGTTTTTGGAGGATGTCTCGACTATTAAAATGTCATCTCCATACTTCGCGAACAGGCGACTTTTGATTGTTCGAGGATCGGGTTTTTCTCCTTCTATCTGGTCGATGAGTTCTTCTAGAGAAAACTGACACTCTTCAGAGTTCTCTTCGAGATATGAAAAAATTCGTTCCATGGCCTGATCAAGCGTGGAATGCCGACGTTCTCCCCTTAGCAGGCCTATTGATGGGGGAAAGTAGAGTTTCCTTTGGCAAAATCGGTTGTATCTCCCATCAAGTGCTACCAAATCTGTGCTCTCAGAAGTACGCTCTTTTATTTTAAGAGCCCATTCGTCACCTCGTTTTTCAGCTGCTCTTAAGATTGTTGCATTCAGAGACCTCTTTTCCACAGTAATTATAGTATTTCTTTTTTCTGGCTTCTTCTTTCCCTGAGCCACAAGGAATTCTGCTGTTATTTTGTCTCCACAGAGAAAACACTGTTCTTTGAAATTGAACTCTTCAGAGCCAGATCTCGTTGCTCTTGTTGAATTCACATCTGTGTCCCCACGGCGAATAGCTGCTTTAATCAACTTTGGGTTGTTATACTATTTCTTCTGGCAAGCACTATGCACAGATATCTGATTCACACCTATCAATAAACGTTCATTTTCTTGGTTCTTCAGTGAGACACTCGACGCCAGAAGTGTTTGAACCCCTCTTTCCTTCACTGATACCACTTCACTTTCACTCAAACTCTCCTTACATATAAAAGACAAACTCACGGAAGATCCGGGATCGGACATTCTGTAGATTTTGAATTCAAACGAGACGGAAAACTACGCACAACTCGTGGGCAAGCCGGCCAGACGAGGACTGAAACAAATTGGAAACCTTGAAAGGCTGTAGCTTGGAAACTATTGGGCTTACAGAGACCATTCTGATTCAAAATTGTGGCCAATTTAGTCTACTTTAAAAAAGTACTGAAAGGTTATTATCGAAAAAGTAGTCCTTCAAAGTCAAAATCGACAAAAACTGAAAGAAGGTCAAAAATTTCGCTGTTTTCTGAATTTTTGACAAAGTTGCGTTCGGCTTCCGAGGTCGACAACTTGGAATATTCATTGGGCCAACATCATAAACAACTCAGCAAAAAATCAGAACTACCAGATTTGATGTAAGGTACCCCCCCCCTTTCAAGCGGCAAGGTTACTGGACTATAGTTATAATATCCGGATAATTTACAGTATCCGGATATTTTGAAGTATCCAGATTACTTTTAAATGTATTATCAATTAACTAGAAAGCTGAAAATGATATGAAAACATTGAAAATACAAAAAAGGTCTGTTGCTGCTCTAAAAATGTATTATGCAAACTTTTTAAAATATTAAAATATAGCTTGCAGAAAGATATTTTAATTTTTAATTATTAAAAATTTAGGGACACTTAAGACTCTTAAGAGGATGTCACATCATCAGCATAGGCTTTTAATTGAAATTTCAGTTACATCCAGATTTACATATCCAAATAATTAGAATCAAGCCTTATAAAAGAAGAAAATAATCTCAAAATGATTTCTAAGACAGTAAATGATACCATAAATCTAGTAATCTCCTACATAACTTGCCTACAAAATATTCTGTAAGCAGTTTAAAAGAAATTTTTAGAAATCATTAATTCTATTCTCAGTATTCTTATCATTATCACATACCGCATTAAATTACATCATATATTTAATGTGAATTCTCGTTATTTATTTCTGTTATGTTTTGACTGCTGTGTTAGTGTTTAGTCAGCAGTCGCCAACTAAAAACTCTTAATAAAATAAACAATCTCATTGCAATTTATAAATTAATTTAGTATTGCGTATTCAGCGATAAATTCTTTTATTCGGATAATTTTTTTATCCGAGTTATACAGTTTATCCGGATGTTCTGTCTCTCACGGATATCCGATTTCTTCCATTTCGGATATTTCGGATATTTTTAAATACTAATTATCCGGATATCTACTCGAAAATTATCCGGATATCCGTTTTATCCGGCTCGGATCAACAGCCCTAATTTATTTAACTATTTATTTATACGTATTCACAATTCTCGCCGCACTTATCAGTTCAAGACTGCCTGTGTTTTTGTCGGTCCGGCTCTTATACCTGCGGCGGCCTTTGACTCCAGTCTAGTGTGGATTTTTCTAGACTCATCGAATTTACTCGTACGTTCGGGATCAGCTGACGCAGCGATGATGTCATTGCATAACTTGTTACAATAATAAAGAAATGAACAATATTACAACATTTTTCTAACCATCTCCGCTTCCTTTTAGTAAATCTGTGAACAAATTTTCCTCAATTCCAAATCCTGGTCTCTTTTGTAAAGATTCTTTCATCCAAATACTTCTTTTTCTTCTAACTGACTTTCGTTCTTGTAAAAGCTTTGCTATAATTAAGAGAACACCGACTACTACAACACGTTTTTTTTTTAGATGGCTCCATTTCTAGATCATATGCTCGTAGCATTTCGTAATAATGTAAATTAAAATTGGTTCTCGTTTACGAGTAATCGCGTACGAGTACTGGCAATGCCAGACAGTGTAAAGTACGAAATAGAATGCACAAAAAATAAAGAAGCAAATCCATTGGACGTGGTACAGCTTTAGCTGCTTTAAAATGCGTATTTGTTTATTTTATTCAACCGAACGATTGCACCAAGTCTTATTTTACTTCACTTCACGTCAGGAAACAGGATATTTTACAGAAAGCGCAAGGAAAATTTAAAAGGAGATTTGGAATTTATCCCATATTCCCTTGTTAGTTCAAAGAAATAATAGGTCTTTTTGAAATTCCATTGCGTAGGGATTTTTAGATCTCCAGGGCTTTTGTTTTAATATCTTGAAATAACTATCTGAAGTATTTCTTATATACTACTTTATTTCAGCAGTATCCTAATATTCCTGTGCTATTTCTCTGAAAAAATTATTTGATCGATATGGTTACTTCCTACGACTTTTTTTAAATTAAAATTGGCCTTTAACGCTTTTGAAGCTTTGTTAGAAAAGCTTTGGCAAAATATTCAAAATTGCACACTTCTGCAACAATGTATTTATTAATGTCTTAGAAACACTACATGTTATTATTATTAGTTAATTAACATAATATAATTTCATTTTAGCAACTGGTGGCGAAAATCCCAATAACGAAATATTAAACGTCAAGGTATATTGTTTGCAATATTGAGGAAAATAAATACTTAAGGTAACTTTTTCCAACAAATTATGTTATAAAATTTTTGGAAAAAAAAGAATCCAAATACGAAATTTCTTATTTACCTCTAAAGAAATACGTTTTTGTAGCAGTCTCAATTTGGTTTTATTAGGTTTTCGCCTAACAGATTTGAAAAAATCTTCAATATGAAAAAGTTTCCCCTTGATTGAATTTATCAGACTCACAAAAACAATCAAAGTCTGCCTACATTCATGTAAGCTTTTTCTTATCTACTCTTATTTTTACGTCTGGTGCAATAAATGGGATATCTTTGAATAATGGTCTTAATGCCTTTTTCTTTCTTCTATTTTTGTATAATTTGTCTGTGGCTTTGTGTAATAAGTATTTACATTCGTTGCAACTATCAGTTTTTATTGTCCTAAGTTTTAAATCAATTTATCTGACATTATATGACCTAACTTAGGATTTAGAAAAGTTTATCAAATGTGTCTACCTGCGTACAAAAATAAAACTTAATTAAATAAATGCTTATAAGTAGATATTTCAAATAGAGGATCAAGTTGTGGATTTTACTTCAAAAA
Organism: Melanotus villosus; assembly: GCA_963082815.1. NCBI lineage: Eukaryota > Metazoa > Arthropoda > Insecta > Coleoptera > Elateridae > Melanotus > Melanotus villosus. Next base: position 45,496,861 of record OY720425.1, read on the forward strand.
TTTGTATTTTAATATTGGGTTATATCTAAGTATACCTAAGGATTAAGTTTAAATATAAATTATTTTAACTTTTCAGATAAAATGACTCTACTTTTAAATAGTTTATGATAGTGTAGCATAAATTGTAAAATGAAATCCAGAATGCACTAACTTCGTGACGTACCCTTTATAGGGTGTTCCCGTTCTTCTCCTTATGTCTGTGGTGTGCGTGGCAAGTAGCCTACAGACATAGTCGACCTACCGCTTTACGTAGGCTCCACTTCTACTACAGAGAGAACTTACTTGGCAGAAATACCTCGGTGGTTCGCCGTTGCCTTCCGAGGGAGGCGGTTGGATGTTTTCGGTGAATGTGTGGCCCTGGGAATCGAACCCGGGCCATCACAGTGGTCAGCCGCACGCTGAACCAACTGACCCACAACCCCAGTAATACACTTTAATTGAAAAAAGAACTCCAAATCAAATTATGAATTGGAAATCTCAATTTTGTAAATGTTGGCTGTGAAATTGAAATATTAATTAATTAACAAATAGATAACAGTTAGACCTACAAATATTTCTAGTCGATAATAAAATAATAATAAATTTGAAAAACTAATTTGTTTAAATTATTAAAGGTCTGTGCTACGAATGTGGCGAAATTTAATTATAATGAAAACCAAAAAATCTTGAACGAGAGTTTGCAAATTTAAAACATAAACTAGTTTTTGTACGATTAAAGATAGAATTCAAATAAATACCGAACTCTAACGCCGCCTCAAATGTTTAATTGAAAACTTAATGTAAACTGAAATTGTAACCAAAAATCGTAACCAAATGTTTATTTTAAGATATATTTTCATACAGACTTGCCATAGCTTCTTAAAAATTAAAGTGTACCTAAAATAAGAACACATTTATGAAGCAATGCAGTTTATTTAATTCAGTTTGAATGCCGAATATGTTCACCATGTTGCTCTTCAACAAACAACATTTTCTTCTCCCTCTTATGACCGAAGCCTAGGCTAATGACCTGTTATAACTCAGAAGTATAAGTACTATGAGCCTTCTTCGCACGTATGCTGGGCAAGAGGTTAACCTTACCCATCGATAGAGGTGAAGAAGATCGCCCGCACTCTTGCGAGGTTAAAGGTTATCAACGGTGTTAGTATGATAACCGGGAACTTCGAAGCACGGAGAAGCGTAGGAACCGACGGGTGTATCGCCGGTTTCGGGAATCGAACCTGAGATGCCCACGTGAGAGACCGACGTCTTTTACACGTAACTATCCACTCCTAGCATTTTTTCAGTTTTTTAAAAGTCGCAGAATTATTTAGAATAAATTGTTCTTTAAGGGAGCCCTAAGTCAAAAATCTGCGGATTTAAAAACGGAGGACGCGCTAACCACGTGTTTTGTGTATTTGTTATGATATTTATGTATAACTGACAAATGTGCACTCGCGGTGACATCAACTTAGATCAATTCGAAATTTAAAGTTAAAATCCTTTTTCAATACAACAATTGGAATAATTATAAATTCAGTACGCAAACAACTACCCTTTGAAAGTTTAGAAATGCCATATTAGTAAGAACAACAAAAACAAAAAAATTTTTAAGACAAACAAATACAAACGGTTTTTTATTGCTTACTCTTTGATATTTCTGTTAAAAAAATATTATAATTTCAAAACATAGCTTTCTTATGAATGACATTCAGGTTTGACGAACAGTTCACTGAAGTAAGAATAAAAAGAAAAGACCAAAGTTGGACCCCAGTTCAAGAAAGTTTACTGGCGCACATAATATTACCATCAAATTTCAGTCAACTTGAAAAAATTTAACGTACGGAACTCTGCCCATTTTTAAAGATACCTTTGCAAACACTTTGGATTTCAGGAAAACTTTTACTTTCAAATTAATATTCGAAATAATTTGAAACTACAACTATTACATTGTTGTCTTCCTTAAGAAGTCGCTTGAAATTTCCTATTTTTTCAGGTAACATAAGAATCATCAATCTGAGAAAGCTCAACCTATGTTTGAGGAAACTCCTGAACAGCTTTGAACTTTCCAATAATTGTTTTTTAATAAATATATTAATAGTTTTCGCCGATTAAAAATTAAATTGTTTTGGTTTTGAAAATGAATTCTAATTTCCTTTTTTTTTTCAGGAAACCTGAAAACGCTCAACTAATGTTTGAGAAATTCCTGAAATTAGAAAGTGTTCTGAAACTTTCAAAAATCGTTTAAACGTGTTGCTAAATAAAAATATCAATAATTTTTATTAACTAAGAAGATCATCGGTTTACTTCTAAAGAATCACCTGAAAGTTCATAGTTTTGCAGGTAACTTTAAGAACCTTCGGCCTGAAAATTTCATATTATGTTTAAGGAAACCAATGAAGGGTTTTGATATTTCAGAAAGCCCCTTAAACTCGCTTTTAAATAAAAATAAGTAAGTTTTCTAACTAAGAGAAGAAATTAATTATTTTACTCCAGAAAAATCGACATATTTTTTGTTATTTTCGGGCAATTTAAGAATATTTAATTTAAAAAACCTGTTGAAAAAACTCAAGAAGAGCTTTCAGGTTTTCTAAAATTTTGAAACTATTGAAACTTAAACCCATAATTTTTTTAGTTAGGAAGTTATATTCGATTATACGCCAGAAGTTTCTAATTTTTCAACCTGTTTTTAATTAGTCTTTTTTTGTTTTCGACCTACCAAAAAATCTGAAAAACTTAAACTTCTTGGAAGATTCTGAAATTCAAACTCATTTTTAAATTGACAAATTAAAAAAAAATCAAGTTCCTTCCTGAAAACTTCATTTCGGGAGTTTCCTTCGATTTTTAGTTACTTCTTTTGTGATGATTTTAAAGCTGCAGTTTCTACCCGTCCCTAAAATTACAGTTTACACAGTAAATAAAACAAAAATTCCGGACGGAAAGTAAAGCTATCCCTCCCTGAAAATTCCATCTGAAGCCAAATATTCCGTTCTTTGCTAGGCCTAACAGTATCGCCGAATATGCTTGTGTTAAGTTTCAGCCGATGTTGATGTGTGAAATTTTCAGAATTTTGAAAAAAAGATTTCGTTTTCTTTCGAAAATTTCACGTAAAAACAGCGAAAAATCTTTCAGTTAATAACTTTCGTACTTTAGAAGGTTGATATTTTTCAATTTTTGGTTTTGAGCTAGTACTTATATGCTAGATAGAGAAAACTTACTAACTAAATTAAAAAAAAATTCAAGTCTGAAAGTTCACCACCTCACATGACAAAATTGTATCAATTGAACTTGTTCCAATATGCTGAAACCTTGTTTATGAGTAACACTTTTTTTTTTTGATAGAATCAGCAATCAAAATACATGTGATATTCTATAAGCTAATATGATGTCTTATAGATGGCGTGATGAGAGCCCCTCCATTGATGGGTCCTCTTTAGTTTAGATCAGTGGGCCAACGTCTTTTGAGTCTTCTGACGACCTGGTGGTGTGGGAGCTCGTTTATCAGGGGGTTGCTGTCCTCAGATATTTTGTCTACGTATTTTGTTGTTTTATCATGTATAACTTTTGTTATTAGCGGGATACTCAGATCTTCATGTAGCATTTGATTGGTTATGTACCATGGCGCGTTGGCTATTGTTCTTAGTATTTTTGATTGACTTCTCTGAATGATGGCAAGGTTGGACTTGCTGGTGCAGCCCCATAATTCCACTCCATAAGTCCAAATGGACATGATGATGGCTTTGTAGATCAATAGTTTGTTGTCCAATGGTAGAGGTAATGTTCGCCCAAGTAGCCAATAGAGATTTTTAAAACTTAGTTCTATGTGCTTCTTTTTCTTGTTGATGTGTTCCCACCAGTTTATTGTCTAGATGTATACCCAAGTACCTCATAGTGGTAGATTGAGGTATGTTAATGTTGTTTAGGTAGATTGAGGGACACTGCTGTTTTCGTAAGGTGAATGTCACATGACTTGATTTAGATTCATTTACTTTAGTTTTCCATAACTTAAGCCAGTCTTTAAGTAATTGCTGGGTTAAGCAAGTTAAACCTGTAGTTTTTCAAAAATTATGCCAAAGTTTCATTTGCTGATTTTTTTATATCAGAAGACGTGCGCAATTTCACATTTTAGGCGAACCGTTATGGCTGGTTGAAAATCATTCAATTTATCTTTTAACAGAAATTGTACTTTTCAGGAACGCAACTTGATTTCCTGAAGTTTCTTCAGCTGAAATTTTAAACCCCGAAGAGAAAATCTTCAAAGTTTAAAGAAAACATTTAACAATATTTTTGTTATATTGTTGTTGTCCGCTTAGGTAAAATAGATATATACTATTTTGCAAATATCATTAGTTTTCCAAATAATGTGAAATAACTATATAAAACAAATACGACGAAAATTTTATATCGGGAAAGTTGGATTGCGGTGGCAATTTTGAGATTGGGGATTGGGGTAGAGCAATGTCTTAAGTGACAGATTGAGGGCCACCATTTGCGTTGTCAGTGGGACTTACCGGGCATTTCTCCGGTTGCTCAGTGCCCCAGTCCGACACTGGAAACTATGGAAAATAATTATAGTCTTAGATTACTATCTGCATGTATGTACAAATCACAAAATGTAAATTTCAGTTCTTCACATTTTATATAATCGGCATGCTTTGATGAAATGAATGTAAATTTACAAGAATTAAAAACGTTAATTCAAACTTTAGTATGATGTAGCACATTTCGATAAAAACAACCGAGTCAAAAAACCCATTCTAGTTGATACATTTAAAGCGGTTATATGAATATTCATCGTGTAAATTACACACTGTGTACGTAATCAGACACGCTAAGCGAATAGTGCAATAAATTTAAGTGTAAATTGCACTGATTTTCTGCATTTTACTTTTTAATCATGCAAAATCTAAACAGAACAGTAACATAAATCCAGAGAGGGTAGCTTTTATTCAAAAGCAGAAATGAGGGCGTAATAAAAATTAGGTCACCGCGTTTTAATTTTTTTTATCTTTATTGTATTTATCATTTCTCGTTACTTGTTACTGGTTCACTCATTAATCCTTTGTTGTTTTGTTATCGTATTTACTTATCTTTCAGTTAATTATTTTTAACGAATAATTGTAATATTTCCATTTAAATATTTTGTTTTACTTTTTACCATTAATCATTAGTTATTGTTAGTATAGTAACAGAAACAACCGAGGTATGAAAAGCGACTTCAGGAGGCCTTAACCATCCATGTGGCCATGCTCGCTGAAGGGGCGTTAGTGGCAATACCTTTACTTTTTCATGGTAACAAAAAACTAACATAATTTTATCATACAATATAATAAATATAATTATTACTTTATTCTCTATACTCTCCGAGACGTTATTTCTAGAGAGCGCATTTCCCGGGCGGCGGATGAGGAAAGTCCTGCATACAGGATTGCTGTGCATACTCACAACAAGCACCTATGTTGTTGAGCCAATCACCCACACATAGTAGGTAGTAGTAGATTCACAGAAATAACCACAGCCTCGGACAGGGTCAGAATATAAGGAGACAACCAATGAGAAAGCGGCTAAGATTTGGAACGTAGAACATTAAAACATTAACCGGCAAAGAAATTGAAGTAATAGAGGAAGTGGAAAAGTATAAAATGGGAATCCTAGGTTTAAGTGAAATTAAAGAAAGGACAAGGAATCAAAGGATATACTCAAGATATTCAGGGATTCCAATAGTAAGATGGGCAAAAGAAGGAGTATGAATTATTACGATACAAATAAGGAGATAGAAGGAAAATTAATTAGCTGGGAAACAATAAGTTCCAGAATCAGTTATTACTTATTACTATCAACCTAAAGCTGGAAGAGAAAATGGGGCTAAGACAAATATATGTTCCAACTGAAGATGCTGATATAAAAGATTCTACAAAGGCTTACAGAGAACAGTGGAAAAATCACAACCAGAAAACAAACATTTAATGATATTAGGAGACTGGAATGCCCGCATAGAAGATATGAAGGAATTGGAATTTGAAACCCTTAGGCAAATATGCATTTTTGCATCCTAGACCAAATTTTAATCGGAAATTGTTTTTATAAGTACAAAATGATACATAAAATAACATATTAAGCTGAAGGAAGAGAACAAAAATCAATAGTCGTTTACATATAACATACTCAAGGTCAATGAAATACGCCATAGAAGATGTCAAAGTCATAAGAGGCGCAGAACTGTCAACTGGCCATGGACTACTCGTAGCGGATAGGTACCTTTTTTAAAACACCAAATGAAGAAATACAGAGAAGTTATGAGAGAGCTGAGATAGAAGAACTAGAGAAATCAGAAAATCAAGAACAATTCAGGAGAAGCCTAACTGAAAAGTTAAGTGGGATGTAGATACTAAATGGCAGAAACTACGAGAATCTATTCTAAAATCAATTGAGTTTACGATTTAAAGAAGATCAATTATAACCAGAAAAATACAAGCTGGTGGAACGATATAGTAAAGCAAAAAGTGTGAGAAGAGAAGACAGCATAGCTGAAATTTAAACAAAGTAAAACAGAAGAAGATAAGGAACTCTTCCTTCGATGGAAAAGAAATGAAGCAAAAGCAACTTTAAAACAGGCGAAAGCAGATTCATGGGAAGCTAAGGTAGAAAGTTAGAGCACCACTTGTCTGCTCAAAAATCAAAGAAATATTGCAAAAGTAGAAACAATACAATGAGTTGAAATTCAAAGAAGATAAAAGACAAAATAATCAAGTAGAAACAAGAGAAACAGTTTATGGAAACCTAAACAAGGAAGACGATGTAATAATAAAGAAGAAGGAGAAGAAGCCGTTAGAACATTAAGAAACGGAAAAGCACAGGAGACGGCATTTTGCCGCAACACTTCTAATATCGCCTGACCATCTCTTTTGTGGTATTCCCACTCTTCGTTTTGTTTCTTTTAGTCTCCATAGTGTCACCCTCTGCGACCACCTTTCATCTTTTTCTCAGGCAATGTGTCCTGCCCACCACCATCTAAGTCTCGCGATACGTCTTATAACATCTGTTATCTTTGTTCTTCTCCGGATTTCCTCATTTCGTATGTATCTTGTCTTTTAATGTAATTTATAAGATGGCTCGTTCCATAGCCCTTTGAGCGACTCTCAGTTTTTCATAGTTTTTGTTAATGCCATTGTCTGCAGGCCATACGTAGACAAATGAAGTATACAGCCATAATATATTCTTCGTTTTAGATTTTCGGCACATTTTCATCTCTAAAAATATAGCAGTCTACCAAAGGAAGAGAAAAGAATTCACTTAATAAGTGCAGCATGTTAAGTGAAGTCTTCTCTTAGGTTTTGTTGTCCGATTTTCTTTCCCTAATTTAATTGTATGGCCAAGATAGGTGTATTGATCGCTTTTTTCCTATATTATGGTGTTCTCTAGGGTGATGTTCTGTTTGAATATTGCTCATCATTGTGGTTTTATTAAAGCCAAGCCTATTGTTTTGAATTTCTCATTTAATTCACTCAGCACTGTGTTTAATTCTTCCATGTTGGTACTTATCTGCCAATTCAACTGCTTGAATACATTTTCCAACGCCAACGTAAATAGTTTTGTCAATATCACATCACCTTGTCCAACTCCTTTCTCTAACACTATTTCTTCCGACTTAAGAATCTGATCCATTTTTACTTGGAACATAGCTTCTCGGTATATATGTTTGATGAGATTTATATATCTCGAATCAATCCAAGCATCCTCCAAAACTGTTACGAAGGTCCATGTTTCAATACTGTCAAAGGCTTGTGGTAGTCCACGAATGCTAGATGTTGATTCTAATTGTATGCAAATGATCAATAGTACTGAACCTCTTTCGAAAACCCCTGTTCTATTGGGTTGGTAAGAGTCTAACTTCGATGAATCGATTAGTTATTATTCATGTTAACAGTTTATATATGTGAGATAGTAAGCTTATCGATTGGTAATTCCCTATATCTGTCATATCTCCTTCTATGATTAATAATTATCTCCGCATTCTTCTAGGAGTCAGGTGTTCTTCCTTCAAATAGACATCTATTCAACAAAAGTCTAACCGCTTCTTCGAGAGCGTTGCTTTCTATGCTATGTGCTTTGGGGGATTACAATTGACGTATAGAGTTTTCGGTAAAATGTTTGTATTTCTTCAGCGATCTTTGTTTTGTCTGACACTATTCTTCCTTGTTGATCTTTAATTTTCACGGTGCTTTTCGTTAGTTTAGACTTCAATAACCAACTTAATAATATTCATCCATAAAAAACAACGAATAGGAAAAATTATCGGGAAATATTCCTATCCCCGATATCCCTAAAAGTTTACACTAAAATAAAAGAAAGAAGGTTAAGAGAAAAAGTAAAACATAAATTAGAGGAAGAACACTGAGAACTCTAACAAAAAGCTGATGTAGCAAAATAAGCGCCTACATTTTCTCAGACTTAACCGCAGTTTTCGATACGGTGCCCAAATAAGAAATATGGCAAGCTCTTGAAGTACTAGAAGTACCGCGTAAATTAGAAAATAATCAAGAGCATATCTACAGAAGGCGTAGTAAGATTAAATAGAGAACAATCAGAAATTTTTAAAATGCAAAAGAGTACGAAGCCGGGTGACAGCCTCAGTCCACTGTTCATAATTTTCATGGATCAGATACTAAAGAAAACAAAGACAAAAACGAGACAATAACAATAAATGGAATAACTGAAAAACAGAATGAGGATTAAGAGCGTTAGAGATTAGTTATAGTTATCCCCGTTAGTGAAGGGGATAGAGAAGAAGCAGTTACTTTACTAAAAAGAGTGATATAAGATAGGATGCTCAGAAAAATAACAGAAATGAGAATAATCCAAAACAGGAAGAAAGGCAGACCTAGGACCTATGGTATGACTACATGAGAGAACTAGTAGAGAAAAGAGGGAAAACACTAAATGAAGGAAACAACATAGCTAGACACAGAAGAGATTTTAAGAAGTGGATAGAGGGCCCCAGTTACAAACCCTAAGCTGTAGTGCCACAAAAGGGAAACGATTATGAGATGCGATGATGAGATTTTTATTACCATCAAATGCACGATACTTCAGCTCCAAGAAACCATGTTTACGAAAACATTGTCGTTGTGAATCCTATCTCGCCGTAAAATACGATAGTAAAATACAACTGCCATGATGACATTTTGATGTTATAACTATTATTAAGTTTTTGGGGGCGTCAGTTTATTCTTTCATTTCACGCTGAAGTTTAGTAATTCAAACAGTTCTTTGTCTAGAAAAATGCGATACAATAACGTCAAAATGTCATTATGAGAGTTGCCTTTAACGTTTTCGAAAATATGAAACTTAAAAGATTGTGTATAGATTCAAGGGTGGAGGTTTCTAAATGTAATAATAACTTCTTATTTTTCGAACAAATGGTATCTAGATAATTTAAAAAAACTCTTTCGATCTTTATCTTTGATATTTTTCAGTTTATTAAATTCAATTTGCCCCTAATTTCCGGTTCAAAAATGTTTTACTACTAAACTAATTTCCCCATCTTATAATTAAATATCATATTCGACCAACTGTTTAACTTTCTTAATAGCTTTCTAGTTTAAATCAGAGTAAATATGGCCACAAAATACGATATTAATCAAAACTTTGGAGAGAATTTAAAACATTAAACTCGAGAACTTGGACACAGGCGGATGTATTCGCCTTGCTTACGGTCAGATTTTGTGGCATTCGTGGCTAAAATGAAACTTTACAACTTTAAGTAAGTTCTTTGATATTAGTCAAGTTCTCAGGTTTATTTCGAAACCATTTCTTGGTGTAATAAGCACTGAATAGGGGAATGTGTTCAAAAGCAGATTCATGCTGATGGAAGCTATAAATGTAAAATTTTATTATAAAATTTATTACTTGAAGCGACCTCAGTTGCCATTACGTGTGGAATCTATAATAGATGTTATGTCTACACAGTCATTATTTGCATTAAAATTATTTTTAGGCAAAACTTCAAGGAACCATCTCGCAATAATTCTGGTTTAATTTTAAATCTCATGGAAGAATATATAATTATCTTATTTACGATCTACGTGTTTTAAATACGGAAAAATTCGATCATCTAAGTCTAAGGTATCCTTGGAATATAATATTCTGTTTTACAGCCTGTGTAGTTCCAAAAGGCGCACTTTAATAATTATACAGGGTGTATGAAAAAAGCCGACAAATAGTAACATCATGAGAAACTACATCAAAAACCGAACAAGAAGCTTCAGGCATTTTGGCATCAAACTCATAGTTTCCACAATATCTTCGATTAAAGTTTCTTAAATTTGGCAACGTTGCTACAACTTTACTTTTTACCAATGTTACTATTTACAATTAAAAAATAATAAACTAAACTAAAAAACCAAATTTTTATTCAAAACTAGATAACAATTTATAATAACTGTTCAAAATGACCCCCTCCAACATCTCGACACATTCTCACTCGGCGAATGATGCCGTCATTCATGGTCTGTAACATATTATTTTTTCTTATTGTGGCGACTGCTTGCTGCATTCTTTCTATCAGCTGCTCTTCTCTGTTTATTTCTTCTTGGTAGACGAGCTCTTTTAAAGTTTCCCATAAGAAGAAGACAGCTTAAATCCGTACTTCTTGCACACCACTCTGCCGACCCACTTCGTTCAATCCATCTCTCAGAGAACTCCTCATTTAACCAGTTTCTTGTTTGAATTCCCCACTGAGCTGGTGCTCCATCCATTTGCAACCACATACTTCCTCTGGTTGCTAAAGGGACGTCTTCTAATAAATCCGGCAAGTTGTTAGTCAGAAACCACAAAATTGTTTGCAGTTAAACGTTGGGGTAAAATATTAAATATGTGGTCCTATTAATGTAGTATGAAGAATTCCGGCTCAAACGTTTACACTAAATCGCACCTGATGATGGGTTTGATAAATAGCATGGGGGTTCTCTTCACTCTATTGGTGCCGTTGCGAGTAAAAGTGGGTTCATCCGTCCAAAACACAAAAAAATAATGAAACAAACGGACAATTTTCGAAATTATTAAAACAGACAAGCAATTGCTGACAAGTCAAAATGACAGGAAAGCAATGTTGATCTAAATAAAAACAATTTCGAATTTTCCAGTAGTTACTTAGAAACAGTACAGCGTTGCAAAACCTTTTAAAGCTTTCAGAAGCAAAGAATTTGCTTTAATTGAAAACACATTACAGCCAAACTCCAAGCAAAAAATGCTAAAATACTAACTGGTTGTGTTTCCTGTTGCCTAAACTATGACCAGTCATTGTCATTTAATAATAATTCGCCCTATTAAAAAAATTAGTATCCTACTTAAAACTATCAATTACTCGATAACTAGAGGGTTACCAGCAAAATGGGACTAGAGTTTTTTGTTTACTTCTTAATGCTGCTTCCCATGGTGTGCCTATTTGTCGGCTTTTTTCATACACCCTGTATACCAAAGAATGCTTTGTTTTCTAGGATGTAACAGCACTACTACTTCGTCAAAGCACATATTGTACGTGCATTCCGGCGTGAGGTTTATCACGTTACTTTGCAAATCTCTACTAATGACAAGCACTTATAAAGGGCCAACATAAAAGTGGACAAAAGAACGTGAAAATAAAAATGTTGGAAAATCTAGGAAAGAGGAGGAAAAATCTACTAAATTAATTGCGCATGAATTAGCTAATGAAACGTACATTTTTAAAAGCTGTTGTTTTATTAATAAACATAAACAAAGTGTGATGTGATATTACATAAAAAATCAATCGTTTCTGTTGGTGGAAACTTCATTTAGTAATATCCATAAATAACGTTGAACGTATTGAAGAGCAAAATAATGACAATTTTTTATTTGAAGAAACAATGTTATTGTGGGATTTTAGGAAAACTCTTTATTTTAATTAAATAACACTTCATACTTTAATATTTTTCTAAAACCGTCTCGTATGTCTGCCGTCGTTGTCGTACTTTTTGCACACTCGTTTTCACGATGCAAGCCCGACCCCCACCTGGACATCGGTCGTCTGCTATAATTCGCTTTATTTTGATAACGAAGAGTACGATTTTGAATACAAGACATGCGGTATTCCCATTTGCGCTGAAACAGTGTCAAAAAAGACTACTGAAGATATAGGTAACTTCTCCCGGTAATTTGGGAAAGATTATCTTAATTTCCGAATATAAACAACAGATTCATGTACAGCTACAAATTCCAAAAATATTAACATTGTATACTTTTAAACTACTTTAGAAGGCTTCTACAACTTTAGTTCGAATTTGTGATATATCTGATATTTATTACTATGCATAATTTATACAGAGTTTTGTACATTAACCACCAGATTTAAAACACATTTTGAAAAAGTAAATAATAATAATAATAATAAACTTTATTGTCCAACAGCAATAGCCAATTATAGGCAAAGAATAAATATTACAGATAAATGATAACATAAATAATATATGATATATATACAAGAATAAAATATACTAAGATAAATATAACGAGTTTACTTATACGACTAAATCAGTAATTTCTTGGGCGTACACTGATAACATTAATGTAAAACTTCGATTTAATAATAAACAATAATTTATAATAATTAATAGTAACAAGCAAATGCAAAAAGGCAACTACATAACTACATAATATTGTATATATTGTTACGCTCTACCGACTTTAAATATTGCATACAATTTTAAATTTTTTATAATTAAAAATTAACTTTTAGAAAACCCTTAATCCAGGTCGTTAATGGGATCGCGTTTATGAATTTTGAAAATTCATAAAGTAAACACCTTCAAATTATGTAAATAAAATCAATAACAAATTCTAACAACTAAACAATTTTTATAAAACAATTAACAAATTTAGCAACCCGAACAACACACTTCCTGTTTCTTTTCTAAATTTCACCAGCTTCTAACTTAGTTCCTTCTATTGACACCCGTAACAACCCAATTCCAATTACATTAAACAACTTACTCAACTTCTTTTTTAATAAATCCAAAATTATATTTGTTATTCCAAGTAAGTATTTTTATTTTATGATTATTCCATATTTTACACTTCCAAAATTACATTTTCTATATAATATTTATAATCTTCCGATTAACTTTTAATTAAATAATGGTTTTATTCGGTTTTAAACTATATTTATATGAAAATAAATTATTTTTTCCGCCCTCCGCCTAGAAATACTCAATTTTCATGCGTATAAATCGTCTGGAAAATGCTACTTTCAAGCCTAGGCATGAAAGTAAAATTAAGATTAAAATACATTTTTGATGCAACGTTTCGGTATTTCAGGGCCATCATCAAGTTCATTTTCTTAGATACGGACCTGGAATTTTTGTTCCATTTAAGCTATTCGATAGAGGACAAAAAGTGGTCATGAGAAAGTGTTTTCCGTTTTTCAATATCTCCTCAAATAAGGTCAAAATTAAATAAAAACGATTCTCCAAAATTTTAGTTTTTTTCAAATATTTAAAAAACTGAATAAGTTAGCCTTGATTTTTTAAATGGACATTGTTGGTCCTTTGATTACGCAACTTTGCCCCCATTTAACCGACTCTCTATCTCTTACCGTTTCCAAGATCCCCATGCATACACGCGAATTTGAATCACCCTGTATACCCAATACCCATATATACCCAAATGAAATTCAAGAAATCACAACTGAGTGAAAGGTGATCTCAAAGCGTAAAGTCTATGGAAATTACTGGCATAAAGGCAGTAACAAAAGCTAGGAACCGCATAAAAGGAGAAAATAATTTTTTCACTAACAATGTTGTAATTGGTATTTGCATTTTTCATGTGACAGTTGACCATGTTTTAAGGAGCTACGTTAATTTTATTATTTTTTTATTGGTTTCATTACAGCAAAGATTCTGCTCGTCTGAAAAAAAGATCTTGTCCAAAGATCCATACCAACAGCCATACCATTAACCCTCTTCCTACATGGACAGATAACGCCAATTCGACCCCAACTGGGAAAGAATGGGAGACAGCAAACCTGAGTGGTAGAGGAGCGAAAAATAACTTGGGTAATCAAGACATTTCACCCCTTCAAATCGCCGGGACTAGATGTGTCTTCCCAGCTCTACTACAATGGAGCCTGGATGTGATTCTACCCTATTTCGCGCGAATATTTAGCATGTATTACTTTTAGGTACATCCCTAAGGGTTGGAGGGAAGTGAAAGTCGTCATTATATTAAAACCAGGTCGGAGAGACTATTCAATAGCCAAAACTTATCGTTTTATTAGTCTGACATCTTTTCTTTTGGAAAGCGTTGGAAAGACTTTGTGGCCTAGAAGTAAGGGATAATGTACTGGTAACTAATCCACTACATCACAACCAACATGCCTATATCCAATAAAATCTACCGAATCTACTCTACACTATGTAGCATGAAGCATAGAAAGAAGTTATGGTAAAATATCTACCCTGCGTGTATTCATAGACATAGAAGACGCCTTTGATAAGACGAGTTTCGCCAATACCGATACAGCCCTCCGCGAACGAGGGTAAACAACATCCTGCGAGAATGGATTGCACAGTTCCTTCAATACAGAGCTGTACATGTCACTGTAAGAAACGCTACCATTAGGGGTACGGTAAACAGATGCTGTCCCCAGGAGGGCTTCTTATCACTATTACTATGGAACTTAGTGGTTGACAGCCGACTCAATTTGGAAAGCTTCTACACTATTGGTTACGCAGATGATATAACTTCTTCTTCTACTTACGTTGAGGCTTAGCCTGTTTGTTCCATTGCCTCTATTTCCTATGGGTTATTATATTGCGACGATAGTGTGTAATTCTCGTACCAACTTTTGTGTGGTCTTACTGGGAGGCGTCTCGTGTCTGGCTTCTGTGTTTGAACTTTTTTCGCTAATCTTTCTTCCCCATCGTTTCAACGTGATCTCTCCAGTGTCCTCTTCTAGATCTGGTCCATCTGACCACATCCTGTACTTCGCATATCTCACGGATCCTTTCACTTCGTACCCTGTCACGCAGGCTGAAGCCGGCAATGGCTCGTAGGATTTTCATACCTTTAGCTGTCATGATTTGTTTGGTTTTTGTTGTTTCGTCTGCATGTGTTAACAATGGCCGAACACAGGTGTTATATGTATATGCGAACTTTGCTTTTTACTGTCATGTGTTTGTTCAGCCATATTACGTCGCGGAGACAGCCAGATATCACTGCGGCTTTAGTTGCCTGACTCTTCGCTTCACTTCTGGTGTTGTTATCGCTTGAGATATCGGCTATCGGATATCGTAAAAACCAAATACAGCTCAAAGCAACATTCAAACCACAAGATGATATAACTATTCTGCTTCATGGTAGGCATGAACAAGTGCTGTACAACCTAAAACAACGAGCACTTCGACTGACTAAGTAATGGTGTTCTTCATTTATCAATCTAATTAAAACGAAAATGGTTTTGTTTACTTCAGGTGCTCAGAACACCAATGCTTTCCCAAATGGCATTACCCTTTTCAGACAAAACTTGTACATATAAAAATTGAAAAAAGCAAATGTGGTTTTCTGGCAGTGTCGCCGTACTATTGGTAGACTTTGGGGATTTTCACCAAAGGATGTTGTATGGTTGCATACGGCTATAGTCAGGCCCATGCTTTGTTACCGAGCTATAGTCTGGTGGCGCAGAGTCAGACAAGCTGCTACGTCAAATCTTACATGTATAAAGACATGCTACATCCCTGTCTTAGTCGAACGTTAGTGCTTTCCGGTTGTTTTTGTCGTCACACATACTTACAATAATCTGAATTAGATGCATAGGTATACCTCGTTTCTTCATTATTTTCCATAGTTTATCGCGAAATATTTTGTCGAAAGCTTTAATATAGTCCATGAACAGCATTTGGGGTTCTTTGTTAAATTCATGGCGTTTTTCAATAAATACGTTGTCAGTACTTGACCTTCCTTTTCTAAAGTATGAGGCTATCTATTATGTTCTGAGGTCCTAGAAACTTATTTTTCGGTAGTTATATATGGAGTGGCCCCCTTTTTTAAAGACAGTTTAATCATGGTTATTTCTCATTCTTGGTGGATGATATGGGAGTTCCAATAGATGACCATCAGACGGCAAAATCTTATTTATACTTGTTCTGAAGCATATTTAATAAGTTCGCTCTTTATTCCGTTCCGTACCGGCGGCCTTTTTATTTTTAGTGTATTGTAGTGCCTCGTTTAGTTCTTCAATTTTGAATGGATCCGTTCTGATGGTTTCCTGTTCATGTTTTGTTTTTATGAGCTCTTCCAAAGACCATAGATCTTTGTAAAAAATTAACCAGATGTTAGATGGTATTATTTTCTCTGTGCTGTCTCTTCTGTACTGTTCAAATGTCTCATAAATTTAAAAGCCATATTTTGCCATCCATGAACAGCGTTTCCCATTTTGAATATAAAGGTATTTCATGGCTATTTTGTTGTGCTTTCAGGTTATTTGGGATGCTCTGTTGTCATATTATTTGTTCTTTTCTGTTTTATTTAGTATCAATTTATGATAGGCTTTATTTTTATTTTTAACTACCTTTTCTTGTTCTTCGGACCAAGGAATAGATAGCAGTTTTGTTGTGATGTTTTTTCTTCTGCCGTCCAATGGCTTCTTCTGCTTAGATAGACCTATGGAAAAGAAGGTTGTTACTGGTACACCTTCAGGGGATCTGTTGAAATAGGTCTGTAACGCTGCAATTAGTAAGTTTACTGCTTTAAACTTTCATCATTACATTTCAATTGAATCTTTCTCTTCTATTCGGAACTGAGCCCTTAAAAAGGTTTGACATGTTTACACGTATTAAAAAAAAAAATGAAGACGATTCTAATTCTATTCACTTAGCTCACAATCTTCTGATAAGACCTTATCGCGAGGGAGATTTGGCTACGAAACTTCGAATATTTTATTCAAAGCTCAAAGACTGAATTCATTTAACAGATTATTGTTATTATCGTTTGGTTACTATTAACGCTTCTATCTGCGGAGCGATAGTAACAAGACACATACATTATACACTTAATATATATGGTCACAAACTTTGCAGAAGGTAACGGGAAACCACTACAGAAAACACATTTCCCTAGTATAAGAAGGATATAACAAAGTTCACGACACCAAGTCGTTTAAAAATGTGGCTTTGATCCTACTCGCCAACATTCTGAACAGAATATGGCATTAAGAAGAAGAAGAAGAAGAAGAAGAAGAAGAAGAAGAAGAAGAAGAAGAGATTATAATAAAATATTTCTATTTCTATTCGTGCATTGTATATAATAAAAGCATTAAGCTGATTTTGTATTTATGAATCTTGTAATACCAACACTAAATTATAATTAGGCAACTGTATGTTTTAATACCATTTATGTTACAAAATATTTGTTAATAAGGTGCCAACAAACAACTTTCCATTATACACAATTGGTTGTAGATATTAAAGGAAAGCGTACGTGAATCTATTTAAACAGAAAGTTTGATGTTTTTTTTTTTATATTCCATTTTCACTTAATTTTTAAGATAAAGCTTTTAAATCATTAATTGTAATTGTAATTTCTTTGGTACTCAGTTGACTTTTATAACCTCATTAAATTGGTTATCGTTTCGGATTTTTCCAATTGCATCCGCAATTTAGGCCCTGTACATTGTACATGTGTACATAACTATATTGTAACGTAGGTTGAATGTAGTAAATCTGAGCCTTCTATTGAAATAATCAAATACACTTTTAAACCTCCGATTAATAGAATCCCAGCCTCTAATTTTACACGTATTCAATCAAAGGGAGATCGTAATTAGCGTCCGTGTTCAGTAGTTTATTTGTTTTCGACCAAGCATCATGGTTGCAAAATCGACTGGGAGTATTTGTTTTGCAGGTTTCCTAACAGTCATTGCTGTAATACGTAAGTAAAAAAATATATTTAATTATTTTATAACAGTAATTTAAAAGTTTTACAACAAAGGTTGAATATTCATGTGGAAACTTTTTGTTCGTATAAAAGCTGTAATAATAATAAAGTTCACAAATTAAGTTTTAAAATAATTACCTTTCTTAATGTAAATGAGGGTGGTTAAAAATCTACATAATAAAGTTTACGAAGGTTACGTAAACCCTACAGTTTTATTGGTGTTGTATTCCCAAAATATAAAATTAATAAACCTATTTCTTATTTCGTTTAAACAAGAATTTAGCTAAATGTTTTTAAGAATTATATTTAATGAGGTAACCAACTAGTCAAGACTTAAAGGTAAAAAGGCGATTATTTTTATTAAATTTAGTAAATTATTGAGTTGAAACTTTAAAGGATTAATAAAATTAAATCGGAGACTAATCTAATGAAACCATAAATAATGCCGAACCCCTTAAAATGCATTAAAAATCAAATACGTATTTTGACAACTAAGTAGATTTGATGAAAGGCTTGTCAGTTGGCTGGAGTCTCTAAAAATATTTCTATTAAATTATAAAAGTTTAAAAGATTTACTTCGCAATTTTTAGAAGAGCATATCTGCAGAGGCCCACTCCAGCCTATTTTATCAAAAAAGTCTTTTACTTGGTTTATAGGATTATTTGGCAGTTTATTTAGAAAGATTAGGTTTGAAGTTATGTCAGTTAACATCACTAATAAAGTCTCAAATTAAGACGTTTTAATTTTATGGGCAATTTGGGCATTAAAAAATTATATTTTTAATAGGCGAATTTAGTCAAGTTAATGACCAGAGAATAGTTGTTTATGTATCAAGGGCGTAGACAAGCTGTTTTTGGCCCACGGCATAATAACTGTGGCATGAGGCGCGAAGCGCTGAGTGCTATAAAATACGCCAACGCCCCAGAAACAACACGTTACGCCTGAATTCTTGACTATCTTAAATTTTTCTCCATAAAAACGTACCTTTTACTGAAACTGTTGAAATCTATAATCGGGTACAATTACATTAAAAATAATTTTAGATGCTTTGGGGCCGAAGGAGTTTCATCCGGAAGAATCTTGTAATAAAGTTGGTGGTATATGCGTTGCAAAAGACGAGTGTCCAACTAAAATAGAACAATTGGGCCGTTGTCCCCAACAACAGAAGGACGGTGCTGAATGTTGTCATGGAAGTAAGTTTATTTACTCGTATTAACTCAAAGATTGATTTACACATTTTATATCTTTTTTCTTTTACGGCTGAAGCCTAGGCCAATGGCATGTTATTGTAATTCGAATATTTTAAGCTTTCTGAGCACGTTTGGTGGACAGGAGGTTAACCGTACCCATTCAAAGAGAAGAAGAAAGTTTATCCGCAGTGTTAAGGAATTAATTGTAGTTCAACGTATTAGTACAATAACCAGGAGGGCACCTACTTAATGTGCCCTTCGAAACATCGAAGAGCTTACAAATTCAGAAAGAAGTGAACTCTTCGTGACCTTTGACCTCGAATATGTCACAACGCCGACGTGATATCGATGTCGATTTTTGAAACGTTTTTTAGAACACCATACGGTACATATATACAAAAATTTAGCTCGCTGGAATTTTTTTGGAAGATAGGGGAATTTTATGTCTAAAATTACTGGATTATTACCTAAATAAAGTAAAATGCTTATGAATACTAAGATTGCATAAAATAAAACAAATGAAAAGTTAAATTGTACCCCTATTATTTTTGTACATACAGAAAAAGTCCTTAGGGCCCCTACATATGTAAGAATTTTTTGAATTAAAATAGAATGTAGAAATAAACTCGTAAAAAAGAAAATATAAGCAATATAATAATAATAATAATAATAATGTCTTTATTTTCCACAATTTAAACAATTATTAAATTAAGCAGTACATACCTATGTGTAAATATATTATAAATTTATATTATATATTATTCTTCTCCACCGTAAGGTAGAAGAGGACGGATTAAGTAAGTAAGTACATATTATTCAGAATAAATATATATGGAAAACCACAAGGTGCAAGTTCAGGCCTTATCCTGATCTTCCACTTGAACCTTGAAGATATGACAAAAAAAGAAAAAGAGATTTGATGCTTAAAACTAACTAACTACTAGTATTCTGCAAGCAACACCGCGGGATTTACATCGTTTTAACCGCAGAAAGAAATAGGCAATAAAGGATCTTTCAGGTAGCTATCTGGCCTAATGAAGTAGCATTATTATTTAAGTGTTTTTATTTAGCAGCATATGAGAATATATCACACTACTACTGAGTTGTGCTAAAATTATCGCATAATTAAGTAAAAGCATTAAAACTTAAAGTCTAAGTTTGTAGTGACTAATACAAAAAGACATGTTATGGAAGAGAGAAATTCGTTGGCGTAGTGGCAAAAGCGCTGGGTTTCTAGCTAGTAGTCTTTTGTTCGAATCTCACGTAGTGGTAAGGATTTTTACAAATCCCCATTGTTCGAGGTCGGTACTTGAGCAAATGAGGCCATTTAATCGTTTGGTTACAATTATTAATAATTCTGTCTGCGGAGTGGTTGACTTCATATAGTACCAAGCTACCAAGACACACATACTATTCACGTTCGCACAAACTCTGCCGAAGGCAACGGGAAACCACTGCAGAGAACACATTTCTCTAGTATAAGGGAACATAATAAAGTTCACGAGGCCAAGTCGTAAAAAAGTTGATCCCACTCGCCAACGCAACGCCCTGAAAAGGATAAGGTACTAAGAAGAAGTGAAAGAATTACATAAATAGACAAAACCCATTTTAAAAGACGTAAAGTTATCATCAAATCTTTAAATGATTTATTTCAAGCTGACTTAGTAGAAATGCCCGTAAATATAAAGGATATAAATATACCATATTAATCATAATAAATTGTATCTCAACAGTTATATCGGCATTTCCGTTAAAGAACAAATCAGGCGCAGAACGCTGTGAAGAAAGTTTTTGAAAAACCTAATAATTTAGAAACAGATATGGGTAAAGAATTCTTTAATGTTAATTAAATAATAGATGAAACGTAATAAAGTTTTAGCGGAGTAAGGTGACCAATTGCAGGAACTTTCCATTCTGACGATACTGGGTTACCTACCGTATTCCGGAACAAGTAATAGAAAACATATAGATGGGGTGGGAATACTCATCAATGAAAAATTAAGTAAAGCAGTCACTAACTTTATACTGTATAACGATCGTCTAACAATGATATAATTAAAAGATACACCAGTGAATATAGATACTATACAGGCTTATGCTCCCGTGGCAGATAAAAGGAAATACTCGTATCTTAACATTAAACATTACAAAGAAACATTTGTTACTAGGAGACTACTAAAAGTTGGCCAAGGAAAACTTATGCATGAAGTGGGGAGTATGGGCTGGAAATCATAAATGGCAGAGGATTTCGACTGGTACAGCACTGCCGCGAACAGAATATGGTTATAGTTTTCACGTTTTTCAAGTTTACAAAAAGGTGGTTGTACACCCTATAAAATAACAAAAAGAAAATTGTTAGGAACCAAATAGATTTTGTCATGGTTAATCAGCGATATCGAAATTGTATAAAAAGTGCGAAAACATAGCTCAAACGCGGATTCTGAACACATCATTTTGGTGGCAAAAATAAAAATAGAATTTAATCTAATAAGTAAGACAAATAGAAGCAGGAATTTGGAAAATTTGAAAAATGAATATATTCCAGACAAGCTAGGACAACAGATCAACACAGAATTAAAAAACAATGAAATGGAAGATAACATAGAGCAATCATGGAAGTATATAAAGGATAGTGTCTTGCGAGTAGGACCAAGACTATATAATCCATAAAAAAGAGGTAAACAAGACTGCCGAAATTCTAGATCTAATAGAAGAACAAAGGAAATTCATGAATAAATAACGAAATAAGAAAGCAGATAAAAATGGCCAAAGAGCAATGGATGGAAGAGAGAGGTAGAGAAATAAAATAATTTTAAAGAAAACACGATGAATTTAACCTGCATAAGAAACTAAGGGAACTAACAGGAAGCACGAGGAAAAGGATCTCACGCACGATATAAAACGAACCAGGCAATATACATTAAAAAAATTTCTATTTTCTGATTATACCCCTCACTAAATTGTACTTTTAGGGTATGTTACTTTTCCTTCACGGTAAAATGCTAGTCTACTACGATTTAAAATAAACAGCAAAATTGAAGAAGTCGTATTAGGGATTTTTTTATCAAAAAATCTTGTTAATAAAAGTTGTTCAGAATCGTTCAAATAAGCTAAATCCGAAATTTTATTAAAAACAAAAGATTTTAATATGTACAATAATGTGTGTTACAACAGAAATTTTATTCTTACTTAACAGTAAGAAAAATAAATTAAAATTTTATTTTTATTTTACAATAAAAAAATGCATTGTAATTTTTAATTTATTTAAGTTATGAGTACTTCTATTTGACAATAGAAAATGTATTGTAAATTTTAATTTTATTTAAATTATGTGTAAAGTGTGATTAAAGAAGTTAGCTTTAATCTAAAATAAGGAAAAACAAAGAAAATAAAAAAAGGTAACAAATTTTTAAAACCTTTATTATAACTTAATATACAGGGTGTATCGTAAATGGCGCATAATATTCGTACCACGCGATTCTGCGTTAAAAACTGGACAAAAAACTGTATAGCTGCTTTAGGCCAAAACGTTTATTTTTTGAAGAATTGTTAATTAAAGTCTTGTAAACTTAGCAACACTGTGCGGTCAGTCATACTACGTCACCTGCGATATTACCAATAGCAACCCGCTTGATTTAACATAATTGCATTGTACATCGTTGTAATATTTA
Source organism: Melanotus villosus (assembly GCA_963082815.1). NCBI lineage: Eukaryota > Metazoa > Arthropoda > Insecta > Coleoptera > Elateridae > Melanotus > Melanotus villosus. Next base: position 45,519,647 of record OY720425.1, read on the forward strand.
TGAAAAGCACAAGCACTGCAAAAGTTTCAAACTTCGGATGGAATTTCTAATTAAACGAAGGGTATGTTGAGTACAATTAATTATAGATTAGTTATTTCTTTTGTTGATTAAACTACAGCTAAAAATCATTATTTCATAACAATATGGCACGACAAGCAAACCAGAATACGATTAAAGCTGCTAATAACTCCATAACTAAAGAGTTAACAGCAATTTGGCATTGGAGTTTTTTGCTTGGATTTTGACGTAGAATCGCGTGATATAAATATTATGTGCGATTTTTGATACACCCTGTATAATACAGATATGGGGACAAAACATAAAAAACCATATGGCGGGAAAATTTGGTAGAGAGCGGAATTTTTGTATAGGATACAAAACCCTGAACTTTATTAGCCCTTAAATTTTAAATTTAGAATCGAAAACGAAAAAGATCAAATCGCAGCAACGGAGTAGGTCCCCATGGCGTCACCTTTAACAAACTGGCCTTGTAAACCGGATATCTAGGGTTCCATTCCCGGTTCATGTTGTTGAGATTTTTAATACGGGAAAACATCTGGAAGTGCAACGCGAAGTAAAACCGTGGAGTTAAAGATTACACTCGCTGTCAGTTCATCTCATATTGGGCTTTTGCGCTCTGGTCTGAGACAAGTGAAGCAACTTATCCACACACCTTCAAAAGCTCGGTCCGAACACCTTCTTTGGTTTAGTAGGAAGCATCTAAGGATGCCTCTTTAAAAGACACCTGCATCTCATGGGCCTCGCGGAGGACCCAAGTTGCAGATTCTGCAACGAAGCTGTTGAAACCTTCCCTCATCGCGTTTTGCGGTGCCCCAGATTACTTCTTCCAAGGCATCGCCTATTTGGTTACGGTCTTCTAGGGTCCAGCTCTAAAGCCTGAATGCTCTTCGGGTTGCTAATCTGCTACGCCCTTTTTTTTATCAAATGTTTCAATATTTTGGAATGTAGTCTGCCATTTGTGCGTATTATTGCTATTCCTCTATACTTTCTGGGATCACTTTTAGATCTCTTTTTGTATATAGGGGTTATATCGGATGTTTTCCACTCTGTTGGGACAGGTTCGCCATTTATACATCTCTCATAATGTATGTCTTCTAGCATTGTTTTTAATTTTATGGGCCCATATTTTATTAATTTTGGGTAGATTCCCCCTGGACAAGGTGATTTTCCTATCTTTATTCCTTTTATTGCTTCATCAATTTGTGTCTCATTTAACTGTATTTGTACCATTAATTCATACCGTTTTTCAACAAATTGATGTCTTTGTTCTTGTAACAGATCTTGAAAAGTCTTTCCATTGTCTTTGAGTAATATTCAGCAAGTTTACCTTATTATTCGTATTAGTTTTTAACGGGATACGAATTGTAAATACGTTTGAATCGTAAGAGATCTACATGCAAATTGTTCTAGACTGCCATGAAAGAGTAAATAAAAATCCAGATAATATTTTGTTTATTCTACATAAGCAAAAGTCGGTAGCACACATAATTTTGCGGTTTTTGCTGGCCATCACGTATGAATACCACTTAATAGAAAGGCGGATATCTTAACGGAGACTAATAAAGTGATTCTACAGCAATGGAAAAACGAATGCTTTTCCGATTAAGTAAGATGTTTCAAAACAGAAAAGGCAACCAAAACGTATATGCTGCATACGTACTTGGATTATTGTCGAACCAATAGAGTGATTATGTGCTATTCACGTTCACCGAAATTTATTGCTCGTATACGGTGTGAATATACAATAAAGTTTTCGCGTTCCTCCAGCATACGGGCAGTGTAAGTAGCATCATGTGATCACTCCATTGGTTCAGCAATCTAGGTATAACCTAAAATTAAAATTTTGATTTATTCACATTCTAGTTTTTAAAACTTTGTTATTTATATAATCAAAACTAGACCCTTTCTAATAAGTACAACAAAAAATTATTTAATCTAAAATTAGATTTATTCGTTTATTGCTAAAATATTCTCGTAAAACTAATTTAATCCTGAACTGCGAAACATTATTGGATACGCCACAATAAATAAAACTGAAATAAATTGATTTTTTATATGTAATAAATTTAATTATTTACACAAAACAATAAGAGATGTAAAACTGCCACCTTGCATACAGTGAGTTTTCAACTTGCATCGAACATTTAGAAAATTAGTAGGAGTCTGCGGTGAAACGATTATTTGTACGTTCATTCAGCATGGCTTCAAATTCTCTCGCCCGCGTTATTATTCTTGGGCTGTTTCTAGCAGTTTTATGTAAGTAATTATTCCATATTATTTTAAATTTGTAATTGAAACCTTTTCCTAGTAAATTGTTTATTGAAGTTTCCGCAAATCGATAATTTTTGCAAAAGGTTTTTTTATATAATTTCATATTAAGTATATTAAATTTAGCTTTAAAATATTTACCATCTAGACAATTAATTGTATCAACAAAAACGAAAATAACTGGTTGTTATGTGTGTTAGGAGATAAAATAATAACTCTAAGATAAAACAACGGGGATTTTTTAAAATTAATGTAGTCGAATATGTGTTGATGTTGATAAACGGATTTTCAAGCCTCCATTTGGAACAAAGTTCGTAAAGGATATCATGATCGTTTTGAAAACTTTAAGTGTCTCAATAGAAAGATTAAGGATTAATTTATTTTTTGTGGTGATTCCCTGATTCCTCAATGATTTCATTTCTATGTTTGTTTGATCTCCTATTTATTTATTGAATCAGCTGATCAAAAATGTCTTCATGGTCATCTAGTTATGCGTTATCTTTGATCAACTGTAGTTACCGTTTGTTATTAGGATATCTAAAACCAAAGTGTAATGATTTACCTTTTCTGTTTTTTTTTTTGATATGAAATTTTATAGGTCATCACAAATCAAAGATATCTTATTTACATCATTTAATAAAAGAAGTCACTATTGTCATTATTATTTAGAACAGTCAAATGTTTAAAATACAAATTTGTCGAATAAAGAAGGAGAAATTTAAAGCAACATTGAATACCAAACGTTTGAAATTCATTTTTTGTAGAATTTTAAAGTATAGAAAACAACGCTCGTTAAAACATGAAATACCTATAGTTATTTACATACTAAGGGAAGTAAGTAAGGCTTATTCAGCCTAGCATGAAAATTAGAAGTCCGGGCATAATAAGACCCCGTAACCTTATTAAAAAGGATAAATCATTTTACTCCCTACTTATGTAAAATATTGTTCAAAATATACCAATATAAACTGCCATTAAAGGTCTAAATAACTGGTGACGTTATTTAGACACATTTGACGTTGATTTTCACTGAATTAATTCATTAGAAACATAAGCAATAATTACCCATGATTTGGCTTCAAAGTAGGAATTACATCCCTAGGGAGGTAAATTCACATTTACATTACATACCGTCATGACAACCAACAAACAAATGGTAGAATCAATCCACCTCTTTTGAATATGACTAAATCTCACCTAGTAAATTAAATTTGCTGAATACTGTCGTTAATATAACGGTAGTGATATTTCTACTTTAGAAACAAAGCTAGAGTGAAGAAATTTTGGACGAAGAAGAAACGAGACTAATGTAGTTCCGGTCTGTTTCTATGGTTAATGTTTAATTACTTAACACTGTTCCAAGTAAAAATGTACACATTTGTTTACTTATTTGGAACCATGTTAGTAGTAAATGCTAACATTTTAGCGTTATAGTTCAATAATACAAATATTATAACAAAATAGTAAAAATATCCATGTCCATTAACAAAACGTTTTAAATTGTCTCAAAATCAGGATTCTCATATAATTCAGCAGAAAACTAAAAGTATTAGTTTGAGGCTTTTCTTTTGTACTGTTTTGTACTTTTGTTAATTAATATTTTAGAATGCTTTTATTAAAAATTCTCATTTTTAGGTTCCGCAGCCTTCGTCCAAGCTCAAGAAGAGTGTGAGAAACTGAATGGGCATTGCGTACCTGATAGCTCAGCATGCCTGCATAACATACCCATTCCAGAAGCAACTGATTGCCCTTCGGGACAAGCTTGCTGTACCTTGATGTAAAATTAAGGACATAAAGCATTAATTGGACTATTGTTGGCGTTTAAAAATTGCTTTTCAATTTTTCAAATACTTCAGGCAATTAATAAGACACAAACAATATGAAAATATCCAATAACTTTCAATAAACTTCTAAATAACGTTTCTGGAGTGTTTATTATTAATACAATTAAGGAAAAAAAATAAAAATACGTCGGTAATTAGTTGGTATTGTTCGGTTTTTATGACAGTTTCTTTATAAGGCGGCTTCAGCTTTATTACTGCATAATTCTTATTTCTAAACGTAAGAATGGGTTTTAAAAGTTGCATACTTTACTTAATAATCATGACGTTAATTTTTTCCACAGTATGTAAGTAATTTTGAATTTAGAACTTTTAAAATTGTTAAAAACTGGTACATAAGATAATTTTTTTGCGGAAAATGCATCGAGTTAATTTGAAGTGCTAATTAAGATACTCTGATAGATAAGCGGTATACGTAATAATATTTATATAACAAGGGAGGTAAGTGAGATTTTTACTTTGGTGAGGATAAAAGATTTCAATTCAAAGCGCTGAAGAGAAAACTATATGTTTAAATGATCAAATATAAGGAAAATTATAGATTATTTAGTGTCATTATGTTGCCTACTGTATAAATATTTAAAGTACAACGGTGCGAAAACATGCGCAACTGACTGTTAAATACGGTATCCATATTTAAATTGCACTTCAAAATTATAATAAATTAACATAGCAATATCACATGAATTGTTAATTAATCATTTCATTTACATTCCTAGTGAAGTAAGTTCACATCTACTGTCATGGAAGCCAGCAAACAAACAGTAAAATCCTGCAATTATAACGAAGACTCATATAATAAATGTAACTTACCAAATTGTTTATCAAAAATATATACGAGCCCCGTCCCATTTCAGTTGGCCCACTTTAGGATTTTTCAAAAATTCGTCTTTAGAGAGCAAAAATACCAGTACTACATGAACTTTAAATTGTTTTATTCATTTGACAACATCTCTAGCATCTCTTAACCACAAAAAATGCCTATTCAGTTACTAAAACCGACAACTAATACAAAATTAGGACAAATTAAAAAAATGTGAATAAATACGTAAAATTAACAGAAAATAATTTTAAGGTCTACCACTGGGTAATATCGCCTTTATTTTTTATAATGTCCGAAATTCTTTGGGGCATAGTATTAACGAAGTCTTGGCAAAATTCTACTATAAACGAATCCCATAGTTTCTGAAGCCTTTGGTTCAGTTGAGGGATTGTTCTAGCAGAATGTTTCCGAAGCACCTTTTTTTATCTGGTACCACAAAGAAACTCCTTCCAAAGGTGGTATACCGTAGTCTTCCATCTATTTTAAGGCTTTTTTGATTTGTAGCGTCCTGTGCCGTCCTGCTTTAACACAAAATCTTGTCCTGATGTTAAATATTCTTCCATGACCGGTGAAAGCGATTCTTCTAAATGTACAGATACTTGTTTCTATCCACAGTTTTTTCAATAAAATGAACTTTTCCTATCCCCTTCCAAACCATGACCGATGCAGAAAATTTGACCTTTCTTTTGAGACAGTCGACCTGAAGCGCCTCGTATATTTTGCAAATAACTAGGTCTCTACTGTCTCCAATACGCACTTCGAATCGAGCCTTATCGGAGCGATAAGTCTTGCATACCATTGCTGAGGTGTCCAAACCTTATGTTCTTTTGCCAATCTTACTGTATTCCTCTTCTGCTTTGGCGTTAAAAGTGGCTTTTCCTTGGCCTTTGGCCACAATTGCCAATTTTAAGAGTTCGATTTCCCAGAATTGAAAAATCTAATAATAATTGAACGAATATTTTTATCGATAATCTTTCCTTTGCCTATTTTAATGAACACAACTAGCTCCAAAATATATGAAATGCATTCTAGCAGTAATTAGCAATTGTTTTGGGACCATTGTTCTAAAGCCAATTCGGTCGTAGGCTTACTTTGTAACAAAATAGAAATGGATTGATGTATTAAAAAAACATACCTTATTTGGAACATTTTTGATTTTTTGTTAAAAATTTTAAAAAGGAAACGATAAAGATGGTGTTTTCTATTGCATATTATTAAACATGCCCTGTTAATTAATTTTGGGCCTAAAAAAAGCATGTAGTATTTATTATTTTTTTATGGTGCTCAAAAAAACTAAGATTTCAGTAGGTGGGCCATCTGAAGTGGGACGGGGCTCGTATGTATTAACTCGATTTAATTCCTAATAATTACACAGTTTTTATACCAAATGCATTACAGGCCCTGCTGCAGATAAGAGAAAGAAGTGTGAACAATTGGGAGGAACGTGTATAAAAGATAACGAATACTGTCCCATGGCGATGATAATCACTAATGCAAAGAATTGTCCTAGTTACGGAAGCTGTTGTGGTCTTCTTAAACGTTAAGTTGCAGAAGTCATTACCTGACAAGGAATGTTCGTTATAGCTTCAAAATACAAAAATTACTGCAAAAATGAAATAAAATTATGTTTTCCTTGTTATTAGGTTTTTTTAGTCGAATGTAGAATATCAAGGATTGCGTTTTTACTTACACTACCTTGAAAATGCCCTTAATATTGAGATTTTCTAAAGAATGGTACAGTGATACTGTCTTAAAAAGATCTCAAATTGCTATAGATTTGTCCAAACCATTTCGACTTCTCTAATATGTTTCGAAATGCTTCAACCCTAAAATGTTTTAAACTGTCCTGTCCCTAAAGAATATTTCTAGACTGTCCAGTTAACAAACAAAGGAGTCGACTAGCGATTAATCGCTCGTAATTAATTATCAAAGGTAAATACGTTTTAATTACATTGTACCAGTATACATGGCAGAGTAGATTGAGATCGGCTCACATACACGTTGTCCCCTGAAATTTTGAATACGGGCATTTGAATGCATTACTTCGTGCTTAGTTACCACAGTCGTTTTTTGCATAGCTGAGTCAAATACAGGGTGCTGAAAAAATGGCGTATTAACTCAATGGTGCGTTGTTTATGGATACTTTTTGAGTATGGGAAAAATAGTAAAAAAATTATGTGTAGAATATTCTTCAAGATGTGGAGGTTTAAAGTTGACGTTTTAACTTTCTTATTATTTTATATTAACAAAAGTTATACATTTATTTTGAAAGTTCATAACGTAAATGATGAAAGTTGTAAATAATTTAGGCCATCGCCGAAGAAAAATTCGAAAATTATCAATTCAAAAATGTTAAAAATTTGGAGCAACAAGCACTAATTCCATTTGGCAACAGTGACAGGAACAACGCAGACGACGATTTTGCACAGGCATTTTAACACACACCTACGTGATTTAATATTTTTATTTATTCAGTATTTGACATTTTTGTCAAATTTTTCTGAATTATTTTCATCCTGAAAATGTACCAATTCAATGAATACGCCGATATGTATTAAGCATTAGGCCGCTGTAATGGCAATGCTACTGCAGCAGCTAGACATTATGAACAACCTGATTCAAATGTCATTAGAAGATTAGACCAACGAGCGAGGCAGAATGGAAACTTTGTACCAGTGCAAAATATTGACCGTGGCCGTCCAAGAGCCATAGGCACGTACTACCCCAGAAGTATAAGAGGCTGTGCTAGACCTAATAGAAGAAAATCCAACGAGGAGTACTAGAGGTGTAGCACAGGAATTGGGTTTAGATAGAAGATTAACGTGGACTATTATTAATGATGAGGGATACCACCCATTCCACTACACCAAGGCTCATTCTTTACTACCAGAAGATAACAACAAGCGAATTAACTTTTGCAACTGGTTACTTGCACAAAACGAAGCTGATTGAAACTTTACATCTAGGGTGATTTGGACAGACAATGTTCAATCAACACAACGAACATAGTTATAGCCTTGAAAATCAACACCAAACGTATGTTAGAAACTATCAACATCGGTTTAGTGTAAACGTATGGGCTGGGACATTGGGGAACCATGTAATTGGACCTGTTTTTTTTACCAGCACGGCTACGCGGAGAAAACTTTTTGCAGTTTTTAACGAATACTTTTTTTGAGCTTATATACGGTATTCCTCTGGCAGCAGTAAATAATTCGTGGTTTCAATTAGACGATGCACCGGCACATAACACAGCACCAGTCCGAGCATGGCTTGATAACAATTATCCTAACCAATGGATTGGCAGAAACGGCCCCGTACTTTGGCTAGACTTGACTGCGATGGATTTTTTCCTTTGGAGTTACATAAAAAAATGTTGTTTATCGAACGCCAGTTCAAAATAGAAAAGATCTAATTAATCGGATACAAGCAGCCTTTAACTTAATAAATCAAAATATGTTAGAAAGAGTTTCAAATAATATTATCAAAAGAGCTCGAGCTTGCTTGAACGCATAGGGTCTTAACTTCGAACACCTTCTCTAATAATTTCAACAACATTTGTATGATGATATTATTTAATTATTATTTGTTTGTTGCATTGTTTCTAGGATACCTTACTTAAATACTGTACGTACTACTTTTTTATTAATAAACCACGTTGCCAGTTCAACTTATTTTCATAAATAAGTAGTACCTCCATATCTTGAAGAATAAAACTCAAAGATTTTTTTAAATTATTTTCCCATGTTCACCAAGTGTCCCTTCACAGTGTAGCATTGAGTTAATACGCCATTTTTTCAGCACCCTGTATATTAATTCACTAAGCAACGAAGAACAAAATCACAGTGCCTACAAACACATTACATTACTCATATTCAAAATTTCAGGGGACAACGTGTATGTGTGTAAATGTTCCCACTCCGTTGGGGTTAAAATTCTGTTAGTGAAGAAAGCTAGTCGATGCCTTAAAAAGTAAAACAGTCAAGCATGTGACAATTAAACTTTATGAAAGAGCTTTCGAAGCAAGTGCATTAATAGTTTATTTCACCCAGAATAAAAATGCATGCTACTGAAAATAAAAATTTCCTGCCTAACAAATTAATCCTAGTCGAATTACATGATTTATAATTATATACCCTAATTATCATAGTCTAAAACCTAACCTATTTTTATTAGCTACACAGTTGGCTGTGTCTATATTACCGCTACTGTAAACATGCACAGACTTTTTGATCATGCTATACTAATTATCTTAAATAACTGACAATAGAATATGACAACTCTTATGCGTAAAAAAATAAACTAAAACGAAATAAACAAATTATAGAGCAATCTGGGCATCTCAAACACTTTATTCAGGGTAACAGGACAAGGAATAATAGAAAAATGGAATAGCAACTACAAGAAGAACTTTGGAACTTTGAAAAGGCATGAAAAACAACAGTCAAAGTTATTTCAAAGCTTATTGGATTTAAAATCTTTTTTCGGTCCCTTTTGGAAAAAAGCAAATATGAGAATCCTTAAACAAATTAAAAAAGATATTAAAAGTCCGTTCAAAATACAAAAAGAGTAGAAGAATATAAAAGGTGCTAATCAATAGGAGTAAAGCCAATTTGATGAAATCCGGGTGTTAAGTCCAATGTTGAAAAATATTGGCATTTCCCTAATTTATCCAGTAAATCTGTAATGTTTGGGAGTGGATATTTGTCGTCAATCGTTTTCTCATTCAATTTTCTGTAGTTTATTACAATTCTCCATTTTTTTCCCTGAAGCATCTAATTTTTTGGTACAATACATAATGGTGAACTCCATGGTAAAGTTGATGGTCTGATAAATTCCGTCATTAAGCATTTTAGTAATTTGTATTTTTGACTTCTTCTTTATGCACTTGAGGATATCTGTAGTTCTTTGGATAAATCGGCGTTGAATTCGTTGTTTTAATTTCGTGTTTAATTTGATTCGTAAATGCCAAAGGAATATTTTCACAATAAAAAATGTTTTTATATTCTTCACATAAATTTGTTATTAATGTTGCTTCTTCGTCATTTAAATGATTCAAACATAAATTTTTATCTTAATATCTTCTTAGCGTTTCTCTGAGTAGTAGCTTGTGTGTAGTTTATTTCTGCAATTTCCTCAATTTCGAAAGTACCGTCTATATGCAATGTATAAATTTTGTCTAATTTATTAATTATTGTTGTAATTATTTCGTTGTTTTTAACTGCTACACAAGCAGCGAGTACTTCTACATTTTCGTTAATCTTATCTCTTTTTCGTAGACAGGGGTTATATAGGATGTTTTCCACTTTGTTGGGACAGGTTCGCCGTTTACACATCTCTCATATATTACGTCTTCTAGCATTTCTTTTAATTTCATGGGCCCATATTTTATTAATTCTGGGTAGACTAGGCGATCTTTCTATTTTTATTCCTTTTATTGCTTCGTCAATGTGTCTCATTTAACTGTATTGGTCCTTGTACCATTAATTCGTACCGTCTTTCAACAAATTGATGTCTTTGTTCTTGTAACAGATCTTGAAAAGTCTTTCCATTGTCTTTGAGTAATATCTAGCAAGTTTACCTTATTATTCGTATTAGTTTTTAACGGGATACGAATTGAAAATACTTTTGAATCTTAAGAGACCTATATGCAAATGGTTCGAGGCTGCCATGAAGGAGTAAATAAAAATCCAGATAATATTTTGTTTATTCTACGCAAGCAAAAGTCGGTAGCACACATAGTTTCACGGTTTTTGCTGGCCATCACGTATGAATACCACTTAATAGAAAGCCGGATATCTTAAAAGAGACTAATAAAGTGATTCTACAGCAACGGAAAAAATCGAATGCTTTTCCGATTAGGTAAAATGTTTCAAAACAGAAAAGGCAACCAAGACGTATATGCTGTATGTGCACGTGGATTACCGAACCAATAGAGTGATTATGTGCTGTTCGCGTTTACCGAAAGTGCTCGTATGCGGTGTGAATATACAATAAAATTCTTATGGTAAAATGCTAGGTTATCATTTATTGCTTTGTTTGAACGGGCAGTGTAGGTAACATCATGTGATCACTCCATTGGTTCGGAAATCTAGGTATAACCTAATATTAAAATTTTGATATATTCATATTCCAGTTTATAAAACTATGTTATTTATATAATCAAAACTAGATCGTTTCTAATAAGTATAACAAAAAATTATTTAAACTAAAATTAGATTTATTCGTTTATTGCTAAAATATTCTCGTAAAACTAATTTAATCATGAACTGCGAAACATTATTGGATACGCCACAATAAATAAAACTGAAATAAATTAATTTTTTATGTGTAATACACTTAATTATTTACACAAAACGATAAGAGATGTAAAACTGCCACCTTGTAGTTATTTTTCCATTTATAACCTTCGCATTCGCATTTACACAAACACGCAAAAGATTTAACTTTCTCCTAACTTTAAAGCAGGCAAATCATCAACCATCAACTGACATCGAACGTTTAGCAAATAGTTGGAGCCTGTGGTGAAACAATTATTTGTACGTTCGTTTTAAATCAAGCAACATGGCTTCAAATTCTCTCGTCTGCGTTATTATTCTTGGGCTGGTTTTAACAGCTGTATGTAAGTAATAATTATTGCATTTTATTTTAATCTTGTAATTGAAACCTTTTCGTAGCAAATTATTTATTGAAGTTTCCGCAAAGCGGCAAATTTTGCAAAAGGTTTTTATTTTATAACCAAATATTAAATTTAGCTTGAATGATAACTCTAAGATAAAACAACGGGAATTTTTTTAAATTAATTTAGTCAAGATGAATATGTGTTGATGTTTATAAACGGTTTTTCAAGCCTCCATTTGGAACAAAATTCGTAAAGGTTATCATGATCGTTTTGAAAGCTTTAAGTGTCCCTAGAGAAAAATTAAGGATTAATTTATTTTCTGTGGTGATTCCCTGATTCCTAGATGATTTAATTTCTGTTTGTTTGATTTCGTATTTACTTATTTAATCAGCTGATAACGAATGTCTTTAAGGTCATCTAGTTATGTGTTATCTTTGACCCACTGTAGTTATCGTTTGCTATTAGGATATCTACATCCAAAGTGTAATGATTTACCTTTTTCTGTTGGTTTTTGAAAATTTTATAGGTCACCACGCATCAAAGATATCTTATTTTCATAATTTAATAGAAGAAATTCCAATTGTCATTATTATTTACAAAAGGGCCAATGTTTAAAATAAGAATTTCCCGAATAAAGAAAAAGAATGTTCAGGCATAATTGAATACCAAACTTTTAAAATACATTTTTTGTAGAACTTAAAAGTATAGAAAACAACGCTCGTTAAAACACGAACTAAGTATAATTTATTATTTACATACTAAAAGGCAAGTAAGGCTTATTCATCCGAGCAAGGAAATTAGAAGTCTCTGTAACCATTTTAGAAAGGATAACTCATTTAACTCCCTAATTATGTCAAGTGTCGTTCCAAATTACCAATATAAACTGCCATTAAAAGTCTAAATAATTGGTGACGTAATCATTTGACGTTAATTTTCACTGAACTAATTCATTAGAAACTTAAGCAACAATTTTGGTTTCGAAGTGGTTATTACATCCCTACGGAGGTAAATTCATATTTACTTTACATACCGTCATGACAACCAACAAACGAATGGTAAAATCAATCCACCTCTTTCATCTCACATATTAAATTAAATTTAATGAATTGACATTCCAGAAAATTATTTATTGGGTTGTCGTTGTAATATTATTCAAAGAATTTAATACAAAATCTTTTATTTTCACAAAATCACCTATTGAATTAATGAAAATTTGTATATTTTTACTGAAAATTGCAAAAAGTAACCTGAATTCCAATTACTAATTTTATTCGACTTTTCAGCATGTACAAAAAATAAAGATGGGCCTACTGAATTTGAAATAGAAAGTGCTTGCTCTAGCGCTGGTGGTTCTTGCATTTTAAAGGAAGAATGTCCCGTAGAAATACCCACCGAATATTTAGGCCTTTGTCCCAAGCAACGTAGCTTAGGAGCTGAGTGCTGTCATGGAAGTAAGTTTATGGTTTAGTAATTAAGGGAGGTAACTTAAATTTTACGTGATAAGTTTATATTTTCTTGTTTCTCATCTAAGGAAAAGGGGAACTAAATTAATCATATTTGCTTATAGAATTCTCCGCCGAAATTGGGTATTCAATTTTACTAATGACATATCTTAAAATAACATGTGATCAAATAAATTTCTGATTTACTGCGTCCTGGAGATTCAAATTACAGTGATTAATTTGTATTTTATTGTGATTCAGAATAGGCTTTGCCTTAGAGTTGTTTTAGCAGTGCAGTGAAATTTAGTTTGCAAAAAAGCTAGTAGCATCAGTGACAAATCAATAAAATAAGGTTAGAAAATTACCGAAAAAATGCTAACATAGAAAATGCATTGTTGGCTAATTGCCCATTTTGACTATATTTAAGTTAATATTTTGAATGTCTGACAACTAAGCTCCAGTAAAATTTCAGAAGTTAGTTTTTAATTTTTAAAAATTGCAATAATAAAAAATAATTCACTCTGAATCACGAAGAATGAAACAGATTCTATCATACATTAACTAGATTTTTGGGCCATAGTTATACAGGGTTACTGGTAATTCGATACATTCCTTTGGAGATGTGATGGGACAGGAGCTAAGAAACAAATTAAACCTAACATACATTATGCAAAAATAAAAAAATAATTTCTGAGAAAAACGAATAGGTAATTTTCGTAGCTGATTTTTAGAAATCATTTTTAATAAGTTTTTATTTAAAATTTTCACATGATCTAAATGTTTCCGGATATTTTCCATTCGAAACGGATGACCATAGAGTGGGACAAGTAACCCAGTCAAAAAGTTCAGAAAATGTCAAGTAGATTTTTTAAAAATTAACTTTAAAGACATTAAGATCTACTTTTTTGAGAAAAACACAAAAATTGAAATATCTCAAAAACTATTGAGTTTTGCATAATGTATGTTAGGGTTAAATTTGTTTCTTAGCTCCTGTCCCATCACATCTCCAAAGGAATGTATCGAATTACCAGTAACCCTGTATAGTTATGTTAGATGACAATTCTATTGGTGTAAACGAGACTTTTGCTAGAAAACATCCAAGTTAGAACAATTCTAACAAACCTTATTTAACAGCAGGATAACTTTTACATAATTTAGCATTCGATATCTGAAAAACAACTAGCAATTGTTGAGTAAATTTACTCTAAACATAGTAACCTGAACCATGACCTACTGTGGCCTAAAAATGTCCTGAATGCATTATATTGAATAACCTATTCCACCGATTACAAGCCTTTACCATTGTCTTTTATCGTTTGCCAACTTTGTAGCATCTTTCCAGTTCATATTTCTCTTCTTAAATGCTTCCGAAATTGCTCCATCCCATGTTTTGTTTGGTTTACCTTTACCTTTCCTTTCCTACGCTTTTGCTTCCGATACATAACTCACTTGTCTTTCTTCGCTTAGTCTTATAAGAGGGCCAAACTATCCTAGCTGCTGTTGTTCGATTCTTTTCAGACTGTTGTTTAACACTTAACTTTCGCTTCCATATGTTAGTATTGGTCTGTACATTGTCATTTTAATTTTTTGCCTTTTGTCTATGAAAGCTTCGTTGAGAGCATGATATGTTCTTGTAGCACTGTTCATTCTTTCCTCCAAGTATTTAAAAATATTGACTTACTCTAGTTTGTTCCCATCGATTCTTCGTCTATTTTTTTGCTTTCATTTCCAATTCCTGCACCTATAATGTTAGGTTCTCTCCTAAATGATCTTCTCCTTCCGCACTCATCATTAGGGCGTCGTCCGCAAATGTACATTCTGCTCGTTTTACCATTTGTAGTTTTCCATGGCCTACCTTTACTGTATGCACTTTTTCTTTAAGGTCTTTCATGATATCGTCCATGACTCCTCCTTGTTTTAGACCTTCTTCTACTGAGAACTCTTTTGATTGTAGATTATTTGTTCTTGAAAATAGTAGGTGCTTGTCTTCGGGTACTTTGTTCCATGCCATGTTAAATATCCTTGTCAGCGCCCCTATACCTTTTTCGCCAAGGTTCTTTATCATGGTCATGCCCTGTCGGCTTTCCGGTTTTGACTTTCTTTATTATCCCTCTCCTTTTCCTCAGATTCTCTATAATCTAGCCGGATTTAACAAGTCTTGGAAATACTCTCGCCACCTATTCATTATGTCAGCTCCTTTGGTGAGTATTTTTGTTTTCTTTATCTTTTTGTTCTTTCCTTAAAATTTGTATAGCTTTGTAAAATAGTTTCTGGTTCGACATACTGTGTTCAATTTTTTACCGAATTCCTCCCAAAATGCTTCCTTTGCCTGCTTGAGCATTTCTTTAACCTTGGTTCTCTGTTCCACATATCTTGTATTGTTATCCTATGTCTTATTTGCATTTTTATTTAGTTTCACTTGCTCCTTTATTATATCTCCTTACGCCACCATCGTGTTAGTTTCTTTTGTTTGTTTGTCGTGATTGTTCCACACACTTCTCTTGCTGCTTTTAGCAGTATTTCTTTATACTCTTGACATACCTGCTCGATATTTTTGTCTTTCCGGTCCTTTTTCACTGTCTCCAGTTTGATATTTATTTGCACTCTGAAGTTATTTGCTATTTCTTTTCTGATAACTTGTACGCTTTTACCGCTTCTTTCAACTTCGTAATTGCTTTAGAAGGGTTGTATTCTTGTTTTTTAATCTTTATTTTTATTCTTCCCGCCACCAGATATCGGTCACTGCATACGTCGAATCATCTGTATACCCTTACATCTGTAAGTTCTTTTCAGCATCTCCAGTTCATGAGGATGTAGTCTAAACCTCTTGTTTCGGCTCTTTACTTCTCTTGAAAATTCTCTTGTGGTTGTTTTATGCTAATAAAATTTGTTCGCTACTATCAGATTGTTTTCGGCGCAGAAGTTTATTATTCCTGGTCTCCTCTCCAAACTGGTGCATCATTATTTATCCTACCTACTTTACTGTTTAGGTCTCATTGTCAAAAATTCTCTGTAATTTAATCACAGGCCTTATTCTGCATCTTTAACGTCTTTTGAAAGTGTAAATTTATTGGATCATATGGTGTAACTAACAATAATCAGAAATGTTCTAAATAAGTAAATTATTTTTGCAGTCTCCACAAAGGAATATCGCTGTGAAAAATATGGAGGTGAATGTTTCCCTAACACAGCAGAGTGTCCAGAGAATTTACGAGTTCCAAAAGCAACCGATTGTGCATCTGATCAATTTTGTTGTGTACTGATTTAATTTTCTTTATAAAGTATTTATCCAAATTTGAGAAATTGTAATCTGTTGTTCAAATTCTGTTGGTTTTAATTTTGAAAAATCGTGAAATAAATCAATTTTGTGCCTGTTTCAATGCTTACAATAATTTGACTTTGAAAGTGTTTAATAAATTATTTTGAATATATCTAATTTTATGTTGATGTAAAAACTTCCCTGCAAATAAAGAAATTAATATCAAAATGTCTAACCCAAATACAACAAAAATAATATGAAAATACTAAAAATAAACCTTTAGTTAAATTTGACGAAATCCCAAAACGTGATTTATTTAACGAATAATTGTACCACTAACCTGGCAAATGCAGGCTTTGATAGAAAAATGAGTTTCATTGTAATAATTAGTAAGCTATGTAATGTCTGTTCCTTTATGTTAATTATTATTTTAGGACTTTGAATGTAAATGCACTGGTGTATAATTAATTAAAATTCTACTTCCGTCAAAAACCAAGGCCTTTATCAAGGGACCTAATTTTTTTATAGTTTGAAGCGAGCTACAGTTGTATATTTATGTTTAATTATGTGATAACAGGTTACATTTTGGCTTAATTTAAGGAAAATTTCATTATGTCTTCAGTTTATTGTTTATACCAAAGCAAGTAACATGACTTTACGTGTAATCCTTAGAATTGTTGCATTTGGTGCTGTTATTGTAGCTATACGTAAGTAAAATAATTATTTTTTTAATTTATTTACTTCTTTAGTAACTATTTTATTTAGTTGTTAATGTATCTGTTTGATTATTATTTATTCAGTAGTTTTCGATTTGGTTTCTACTAGAGTTTTGTCATTATTTCTCTGTTTTCTAAATTAACATTAACAAGTACAAAAATTCTTTAGGGTGTCTCTAAAAGATCTATACAAAACGCTACCGCATATTCCTGGACGATTTAACCAAACTTAGCTCTATCATTTGATTTGCTGTGCGCCATGCACTGCAACCATATCACTTATTTTGTTGCTACAGCAATAAGGACTTGCTTTTGGGATTATTATTAAGTTATCAGTAATCTAATAATATTTTTAAAAGCAAGGCCTGCTTCCTCTAGAAACCAAATAAATGGGATAAATGCAGTGCATGCCGTGCAGCAAATCAAAATTACCTTTTCTCCCTAAACTATGGCAGATAGCAAAATCGATTAACGAATAAAAAAAGTTTAGAATAAGAACGTGTCTGCCTCTATAAAAATTCTTAAAGGTATTGACCAAACCACAAAAAAAGCTACCTTGGATGTATGTGTAATGTGTATTGTTGCCATGGACCGTTTACGTAACACCCTTGAGCAAAACAATTATGTCGATAAATTCCAACGACTAGTTTTTAACCAATCATGATGCAAAACACTTGAAAATTCAACCAATGGGAACAGTATTATACTGATAAAATTCCGTTACCCCGATAAATTTCCGCTACCAAGTAAATAAACAGTTGTTATTGTTTATAACTGTCAGTGTGACAGTTAATTAATATTTCAAGTTTAAAAATAATTTCTAATATTTATATTTTGTACTTCTAAAATCGTTATATAAAATAATAATAATTAAATTGTTTCATTTTGCGTTGTCTTTGGAATTGATCTCACCAAATACCACACGACCTCTCTGATTTTCACAGATAAACTTTTATTTTTAAACACTCATTTTTTCAAGCAAACTGACATTAGGTAAAACTCCTCCTCCTTCGGAGTCGGGATTTACCATGTAGTTTGCTTTCGTGTTTGTTGCCACGCAAAAAAATTCGTGCAAAATAAAAATTTATCGATAAAATCAGGAGGTCTTGTGATATTACTTCTGAAAAAAATCCCTATTATTTAAAAAAGTAACATTTTTTGGAAGATCTTATGTTTGACTGCGCCTAAACGAGGCACATTTGGATAGAGGTAAGTTGATTACATTTTCCTATTTCATCTCAGGGATTTGTCGTAGCGTTTTGTACAGACCTTTTAGAGAGTATAGAGTATAGGGTTATTCAAAAGAAAATTGAATTTTGAGGTTGCTATAACTGCAAACTGGGATATATGGGGATGCAAAGGAGGGCAGTACCTCTATGTACGAATAGTGGAAATCTGTCAGCACTATTATCGACGGGTTGGTTCAAACATATTGGTTCCCACTTGGCACCCAGCTCTCACCTGTAGCTCCAAAAAGCTACAGAAGATAGCCACCGCACCCCGGTAGATTGTGTTGTCGACTTACGAGCTAAACTACAGTACTTTTCACCTAGGATTTGGGTTGTGACGTCAACGCGCTGTTTATAAATTCACAATCCAACTATACTTCATCTCTTTCCAAACTAGGTTTTCATTACCTACTACGTACGAACGCGTGTCTACCATACACTTTTTGCGCGGGACAAGCTGACGTCACAACCCAAATGCTAGATGAAAAATACTGTAGGTGAGAATAACCAGATATGGTAAACAACTGACGGAGAGCAGCACTAATCGTCAGAATCGGAAAACTACGCAGAAAGTTTCTTCGGCACGGCTGTTTACCAATTTTCATGGGCGCAACTGGAATAGCAGTGTACGCGATCGTGGTCCTGCGGTACAGAAGGCAGATGGGATCCCACTGCACTAATACGGTATAATTTCGCAGCTTAAACAATCATGATGTCAAACCAGATAATAATTGCCCCGAGTGCCCGGCATCTCTTAGGAGAGGCAGGTGTGCGAAGAATCCCCGGGTGGAATTTTAAAAACATATCTAAGGTAGCAACATGGAAGGTTCGAACAATTCCTACATTGCTTAGGAGCATATACATGTTTTAGGAGTTATTGAAACCCGATGGCCCGGTTTACAAGTACTACTCTGGACCTGAAGACAGCATACACAAAAAAGAGTGTCTATAATTAATTATTAAAGTACAATAAACTACTGAGTTAAAATACACAGCCTGATATCTGACGGTGTTATAGTCGTAAAACTACAAGGAAATCCAACAAATTTCAACTTAATACGCACCCATAGCAGAGAGACCAGGAGACGAAACTAACGAATTTTATGAATCTGCCAAAGAAGCTTTACAATACACAAAATAAATATGAAGAGGGGAATGTTTAATAGAGTTCTGCATTGCTATTCCAACAGCATCCTAGAAAACTGTATAACTACCTGAAAGTCACGAGCAGATAGTCGTAGTTACAAATCAATCTTTTTTTTTAATTATGAGTAATGCTCGTTTCAAAAATTCTATTAAATTAAAATAATTAAAAAAACCGTCGCCTGAAAAAGAATACAACCTCGAGCGGCTCAAAGACCCAGAAGTTTTTCACGAATAAGATTAATACAAATGTGAAACAGACACTTATAAAACACACTAACTTAAATGTTGAAGAAAATAAAACGGAAACCAAATGAAAATGCGTACAAGACGCGGTGGTGCAAACGAGAAAAGAATTGCAAAGAAAAGGATAAAGTCAGAAACAACAATGGATGACTGAAGAAATAATAGAACTGATGAACAAGAGAATAACTTTTAAAAATGGGGATATATAGGGAAATATAAACCAACTCATCGTCTAATACTTGGGAAAATTAAGACAGCTAAAGAAAAATGGATGAACAAAAAATGTAGGTAGAGAAATTGAAGAAGTACTATGTAGAAAAGGCGATGAGTTTAACATAACCTAAAATAGTAAAAGCGATGACGGGAAAATATAAGAGTTCCCTGAACACTTAAAAATTTCGAAGACAAACTTTTAGTAGAAGCCGCAGAAATAAAAAAAAAACAGACGGCATTACAGACAGAATACCTTTGAAGACTTTTCTTAGCCTTGCAACTTATTTCCCTCCATGCTTCGCATGTCGGGAAATAATACTGCTCGGCTGAGAAAAATATCTTCTCTACCTTGGTATATAATATACTGTTATCGCTTTGTCGGAAATATACTTGTATTTTCATCTATTCTTTTTAACCAAAAATTGCATAAGTTATCTTTTTTGAAGTCATCTCTTATCCAATTTTCATTTTCTAAATTTTCAGGAAAGTAGGAATGAAAATTATTAACAAGTCATATGCAGTGTTTTTCTGTATCTTCAATTAGTTGTTCATTCAGTGACAGATCATTTTCCTGGAGATACTCTTCTAATGTTGATAATGTTTTCACGTCCTTAATTGTATTCTAGTTTTTTCACAGCTGCATTTATTTTGTCATGTACAGTAGTAAAGACAGTTATATTCCAACCTTCTAAACTAGAATTCAGTTCGTTCAGTTTTACAAAATATTTAGCCAGGCATGCTAAACTGATAGCCAGAGTTCGCCAGTAAAATAATGGCGGAGTTCAAATTTGAATTCTGACAGGAATATTTGGACCTCTGAACGTAATTCGAAGAGTCGAGTTAAAACTTTTCTCCTTGACAACCACCGCACTTCTGTGTGTAAAAGGAGCGTATTGTGGTTACCGCCCATTTCATTGCACAAAATTGTAAAAATTCGTGAATTTAGGGCCCGACATTTAATAAAATTCACTACCTTCACAGATTGATCTAAAACAGTCTTTAGTTCTGTGGGCATTGCTTTAGTAGCTAGTGCTTCACGATGTATGCTGCCATGTGTAAACTTTGCATCTGGTGCAACTTCTTTAATTTTGGCGAAAACACCACCACGACAACCTGTTATTGAACGTGCACCATCAGCACACATGTTTTCCAATTTATTTCATTAATTTTCTTAAAAATCTCATCCACTGTGGTATGATTTGCAAGAGGCTCGCAAAATAAGAATTCTTCATCTATGACTTGTTCTCTTTCATATCGAATATAAGCCATCAACTGTGCAAAGTTGGTTAGGTCATCGAACTGAATTGCAAAATATTTGCTTTGCTTTATATTTTCGATTGGTGTTTGTTTTACTTGAGCTGCCATTTCGTTAATTCGCCGCGAAACAGTGTCATCTGACAAAGAAACAACATTCAACTTGGCTGCTGTTGTAAGACCAAGAATATACATCACAATGTCTTTGGCTGCAGGTAATAAGTATTAAAGTTTCTCCAATAGTATGTTGTGGTTTTGCAGTTTGAGCAATTCTCAAACTAACCAAATATGATGCTTCCACTGCTCGTTCGTTGATTGTAGTAAAAGAATGACGTAAACGTTTGTTAGTTTTTATTTCAGTTCATTTTCTTTTAAAAAAGTCGACAAAGTTACCTTTTAAACAGGCGTGTTTGTTTTGAAAATTCTGTAGCAGAAGCGATGGTTTCATCGAGTGATTCGAAAATTGTTCGTAACAAATAACGCACTGGGACCTGGGGTCGTTTTCATCCCCGTTCCAAAAAAATCCATATTCTGAAAATTCGCATAAAACTGCAATAATATTTATTTGTTCGTTTTATTCGATTCGCCAAGTTAAATTCTTGGAACAGTTTACTCGTTACAATATTAAAGTAGGTACATTCTTCTGGGCATTTATTTAAATATTTTGTGTAACAATTGTACCACCAAAAATAACGCAATGTACCATTAGTGGTACATGTACCATAGTTTGACAAACGATGGCCTAGTGGATAGTACCATTATTTTAAGAGCTGAAGTGGAAAATGTAATAAAACAAGTAAAACTTCGGAAAACTCCAGGTCTAGACCAAATTTCGGTCGAATGTTTTAAACTGCTAGATGAAGACAACATTACACAGATAACTGCATTATTCAACAAAATATAATATGACACTGGCAAGTACTCACAGACAAATCTTTCAAAACATATACACATACACACAAAATTTGAAAGTATGATGAATAGGGAACCATTTGCATTCAAAAATGGTCTTGGAAGAACTAGAGACGCATTGTTTAGTACGCAAATGCTTCTTCAAAAATGCTGCGAAGTGAGGAAACTAGTGTTTATACGTTTCATTGTCTACTAAAAGGCGTTTGATCGCGTGTAACATGACAAAATGATAGAACTACTACAAAGCTAAGTTATACTGGGACCAACTAGCCATAGTCACATAGACAGTATCGGAGATGAAGAAACAAACACTATGCCTATAGAAAGGGGAGTGAGACAAAGTTGTGTCCTTTCTCCTACTCTGTTTAGCATATATATAAAAAATATCTTCAAAATAGAACTAACAGAGAATCAGGGAATAAAAATTGGTGGAGAATACATACGTTACGCCGACGACACCGTTCTTCTAGCCGAGTTACAAATTATGCTAAATAGGGTAAAAGAGGAAAGAAGATTAAAAGTAAATGTGACAAAAACAAAACTTATACTCTAAGTAAGCTAGATGTCAGCCCAGTAAGGTTAAATATTCAACAATTATTGAAAGAATACAATAGATCCCGCAGAAGAAATTAAAACTGGTAACTCGCAAGACTGTTTTTCATTAAAATAGAACACCTTCTAAGTAACACTTAGCTAGATATCCACATTAGGTGAAGATTTGTAAAATGCTGCATATGGTCAATTCTTTTATATGTTGTGAAACCTGGAAGAAACTTAAAGACCAGCATAATAAATAGAATTGAAGCGTTTTAAATATGGACTTACAGAAGAATGCTGAAGATTCCTTGGATAAAAAGAATAATAAATGAAGAAGTACTAAACAGAACCAGCTGCCAAAGAGAACTCTTCGCAGCAATCAAACGCGGAAAACTAGAGCATCTTGGACATATAATAAGAGGATCGAGATACAACCTGTTTCGTCTTATACTTAACGGAAAAATTGAAGGTAAGAAGTGGATTGGTCGCAAGAAATATTCCTGGCTAAGAAATCTTCGTCAGTGGACACAAGATCAGATACTGCACGCTGCATATGATCGGGAAAAATTCAATGAAATGGTTGTTGTCAACCCCCAACGAAGTAACACGACACTTTAAGAAGAAGAAGAAGAAGAATAACTGTAATGTTCACAAAATAATAACGTATTCGTGTTCGTAAAGCAATGTGGTTTATTTAATTCGGTTTAAATGCTGAATATGCCCACCATGTTGCTCTTGAATAAGCAAGTTCTTCTGTACTGTAACCTTCGTTTGGTACTAAATCAGAAATTGAAATTTTCGAACAAGTTGAGCCCTAAAGTCCAAAGTCTGCCGGATTGTGGCACCTTATGCCACGATTGTGAAAAGTGTATTCACAGTAACACTGAATAAAACTGTTTCCATGGTAAAGTCAAAATCATTTTATACTCAGTAACTGATGAGCGATTTACAACTTTGGGGAAGCAAGAGAAATTGTTCTTCGAAATTTTATTATTACTGCATACTGTAATCAAAAATAAAAAAGTGATCCATACAGATCCCATTGATTTATGAAAATAAATTGGTTTTCCTATAGTTTAGTTAAAAAAAAATTAATGCAATTTGAAAATGCAATTATCCTTAAAATAACTTATACTTTTATTAAGCATTTCTCGAGTAATAATAATTTCAAGATATATTTAAAAACAAAATTGTAAAACCTGAATATTTATTCCCAACTTCGAACATTTTCACTTCAATTTAAACCCTGATTTCATTTATACAAATTTATTTCTGAATTTTAGAAGCAGCAAGAGTTCAAAGGAGATCATCAGGTCCGACAGAATTTAATCTCGAGGAGCCATGTGCTGAAGTGGGCGGTATTTGTCTTTTAAACGAAGAATGCTCTGAAGATATACCTCAAGAATACTTAGGTCTTTGTCCTGATCAACGGAATGAAGGGGCTGAATGCTGTCATGGATGTAAGTCTTACACTTCACATAAAGAAAAATTACTTTATTCTCCAAAAGTACAGCTTTGAATAAATTCTAAAAAGAAATCTAAAAATGTAGTTGGATAACACGTCGTTTTCTATACTTTGTGTGGCAGTTAGGAAATGTTTATGTAATTAGGGTTAAAGATACGCTTGTGGAATATAAAAAAGTGTTTAAAGCGGCAGGTAAGCTGTTAAATACCGATGTAAATTATATAAATCCAGCTTTATAAAATTCAGAGAAAAGCTATAATAAATTTAAAATGTTTTTAGAACACAGTAAACCACGATTTTAATCTATCATGTTGGCATTAAATTTCTCTGTAAATTGAACAACCTATTATTCTGTCAGATGTCGAATACCAGGTTAAGTAAGGTTACGTAAACGATAGTTCGTTTTTTCCATGAAAAAGTCATGTTTACAAGAAATAATCAACTTAAAATACACATCGTCTATTTTAAACAATAAGAAATTTTGAACTTTGTTAAACTAGGAAATTCTGATTTCAGATTCTATCAAAGAACATCGTTGCCAACGACTCGGGGGTGAATGTTTTCCCAATTCAGAAGAGTGCCCGGAAAACTTCCAGATTACAAGAGCAACCGATTGTGAAGCAGAAGAAACATGCTGTTTATTGGTTTAATTTGATTTTCTTTTAGTGTTGTAAAACTATATGGCTCGCTAAATATCTTTAACTGTTAGCATTACTCTTTACTTTTATCTAAGGTTAATCAAGGTTAATTATAAATTAAGCATTAGGTTATTTAAAATTGAGAATAAAACTAAATAAACGAATTAGCAAATAATTACAAAGTTGCATTATTTAATTCCAAGTTTATAGTGGCGTAATTATTTAAATCAATAAACAAGATGCTAATATGACAAAATGTGCTTCGAAGTTGCTTTGATTTCTATAGTCAAAACAGATATTTGTATTAGTTTTACTTTGTAATTATCATAATTAACCTAATTTTTAAAATGTCAAAGCAGAAATAAACTAACTAAATAAATAAGATATTTCATCTTTGACTTTCAACGCTGCATATATTTTCCAGTGTGAGATAAAAGAGTTTATCGATACACCATTGCATTGCTAGCAGTTTAGAAAATTATGCCACATAAAGTTCAAATAAATAGGTTCAGGGTTTCGATAATGCCTAGATTGGCCCCTTCCTATGTAGAAAAATAATAGACTTTGAAATAGATTTATTTATTCGATTTAAACGAACTTAATTTAATAAATAATTAATTGTTTTATTAACATTTTTGTATAGTTTAACACGAATTCCAGGTGCATATTTACAGTTAATTCTGCTAAAGTAAATTTAGTTGTTGGTCTAGTTAATTTAAGGAAACTTTCTTTAAGTTTTCAGTTTCTTTTTTTATAGCAAAGGCAGTAAGTAACAGGATGTTTTCGTTACTTGTTTTAATTGGAAATGAGCCTGTTTATTAATACACTTATTTAGTTGCTAATTTCTTTGTTTGATTAATATTTATTACTTACTGATTTTTAAAATGAGTTCAAAGTAAACAAACCAAAAACAAAACAAAAAACGCGTATCACATTACGAACCCTTTATTTTTCTACGTAACTCCCTTCAACACTTATTCCATATTTTTCCTAATTGTCCCATACCTTCAGAAAAAAAGTCCTTCGGTAACTCTGCAAAATATTGTTCCACAGCCTCTTTGAGTGCTTCAGCAGATGCAAAGCGCTTTCCCCTGAGGTGCTTTTTTAAGTTTTTGACTAGAAAGAAGTCTGACAGAGCTAGACCAAGGCTATAAGGTGGAAGCATTAACTCTATGAACTCACAGTCATTGATTATCTGCTGGACTTTGTTTGCCTTATGAAGCCGACAATTTTAGTGCAGCGGAATGCACCTTCTTCATACTCAAATCGTCCTGCAAAATTTTCAGGACCCTTATTTCGGATATACCAACGCCATTGGAAATAACAGAGACCTTTAAATGCCGATCTTGTAGTCCCCGATTTTCGACTTTTCCCACCATCTCTTCAGTTCGAGCTTCCATGGGTACTCCGGACTTTCGGTCATCATTAATTGATTCTCTACCCTACCGAAAGAGTTCAGACCAAACTAAGATGTTACATTTCCCCATACACAGCAACCATTCTTTCATGAACAATTGCTATTGCCTTCCTTTGTCAGGACCTTTTTAATTTCACTCATCTTATCAAGAAGTAAGCGTTCCCAAATCTCTATAAACCGCCCAAATTAAACACATGTACTTCTAATTGTCACAGCTAGTTTTTTATAATTGGTTTTGACATCGTTGTTTTTTTGTTTCATGGCTAGGTAGATAACATAAAAAGTCGCCCTCATAATTAATGGCTTTATTAAGTAATTTTTCCGTTCAGCTCCTTAACACATTTAAGGAAGGAATATGAAAATTTATAATTTATACATTTCATTTACCTGACGGATTATTAAATTTAAAAATGTGAAAATTAGAAGTGGAATATGTAAAACATCTGCGTGCAACATGCAAAAATTGAATGACAGTTTCCGAAAACTTAATAACTTCCCTTTAAATAAAAAAGAATAGAAAAATAAATTTAAATACATAATTACGTATGTAGAAAAGTAATAACCAAAGTCAATTTTAAATAAATTTGTGTAACTTTTAATTGCTAATAAAATAAACTTTTGTTTAGGCGCTTAAGTGTAAATGTTGATCCACGAATTATTGATTACCTAATATTTAAATTACCTTTTGTGGATACGAATGGGCAAACAATATTAGACAAATATACTTTAGAAGTTATTAATGCAGGATCGTATTAAGTCAGAAATTCTTTTGTTGTGATTTTTAACAAAGCTTTGTTTCGCGGTGTGGATATTCAGTACTGGAATGAAATCTTTGCTTCGACAATCCTTACTTTTTAGTTATTTGTATATGCTTTTAAATATTATCTATATCTGGAAAGTGTAAACAACCACATAAATATTTAAATAAATAACTGGCCTTATAAATGTATGGCAGCAACATTAAGTACCGCTTCTGTTCTTCATTAAAATATAAGCTTGTTAAACAGATAATAGCATTTAAAAATGCCATTGCCACCGTAATAATTGTTTAAAGTGGTTCCGAAATAATTAATTCGAATTGTTCTTAATTGATCTTACTATGAACGCTCTCTTGGCTAACGTACCATAAGTAGACATTTTCCTATCACGTAGTCAGCGTGTTCCCCTGATCTCAATCAAATAAATTTTTGGTTTTGGAGTTGTTTTAATTGACACATTTTCTACGGCTAACGAACTGCTGACAATTTTAATTTCACTATGGCAAACGTATGGCAAACATACGAGGTCTGTCCAATAAATGCGCGAACTGAGCTACTAGGATGACCTTGTGGTGATGTTTGGTCACACTGACTGGCTGCTCTGTTGGCGGAGGACCCACTGGAGCTTCAGTAACCGCCAGACCGCCGAGGTGAGCCTACAGCTAGAGGTAGGATTTTTTTTGTGGAGTCTTGTTTTTGCTCTTGTCGACGATGGAGATTGATGAACATATGGAACAGTGACTCAACATTAAATTTTTGGTGAAACTTGGGAAAAACCCTCAGGAAATTCATGAAATGTTGAGGGTTTTTTACGGAGATATTGCACTGAAGAAAACAGCTCTTTTAAAGTGGATCAAATGTTTCAGAGAGAACCGCGAAGACTGCAACAACGGTGTAAGACCATGCTGCTAGTTTTTTGACATTCGTGGTGTTGTCCACCATGAATTTCTTCCTGAAGGACAAACAGTGAATGCTGCCTTCTACGTGGAGGTGGTGTGATCGTGATGATCGGCTGCTGCATCACGACAATGCGCCTGCACATTCAGCGGTGATTGTCCGCGAGTTTCTGGCCAGAAATTAGATCACCACCCTTGACCACCCTCCCTACTCACAGACTTAGCCCCCTGCGATTTCTTCTTGTTCCCGAAATGCAAAATGGTCATGTGGGGGCGACACTGGGACGATGTGGAGACTACAAAACGTGAAACGACGAGGCAGCTGAAGAGCCTGACTTCTGATGACTTCCAGGGATGCTTTAAACAGTGGAAGCGGAGACGGTACAAGTGTATTGTTACAAATGGGGAGTATTTTGAAGGGGATAAAATTGATTTACTCTAAATTTTATAAAATAAAGTTTTATGAGTTCGCGTATTTATTGGACAGACCTCGTATTTAACTTTTGAACTGAATAAAGAAACCCCATTGCTATAGGAAAACGAATACTTTTATTTTGTGTACTCTTTAACTTCGCAAAATTAGCCTGTCTCAATTTTACCAACAGAAGTACTAGTATATTGTTCTTTGGTTTCAGAGCAGCAATTTCTAGCTGTAATTATATTATTACTTTCTATGCGTGTATTACGCTTCACGATGGTCGAAAACCGCAATATTTGCATTCGAAATTGTGCATAAATTTAAATTTAAATTTAAAGAAAATGCTTTCCTGGTGTATTCCTTGAATACATATTAACAACAATAATGCAAAAAATCCCGTTTCAATGCAGTACTCGTCTGTTATTTAATTGTTTGTAATTGTAATCACGTACTGTTAACATGAAAAATATTGTTTACGCTTAAGATTATGTAATAACACTTTTTAAATGTAAACAAGTGATGTTTTTCCATTAAACAAGTTTTGCTCTTATATACTGGTTACTGGTACGGTTAGTCAGAGACCTTGGAAAGATTACTAATATTAAAGAAGATTTGATATCTGCTCGTCTGCAGTGTTTATGTGAAGATCGTGTGGTGTACTTACATTCTTTAATTTTGACTTGTCGGTAAGATTGTTTAAATAGATTGAATTTTCTAAAATACTGCGAAGAGTATTTTAACAATTTAAATTAAACGATTGCTTTAGAAAGTAAATTTTTAAGAATTTCCGCCTTTGGGAAAACACTTTTAGTATATTTTAGCGAATTATGAAAATTCTTTATACGGAAGAATAGCATCACCTCCGCAGGGATTTGAACCAATGACCATCGGCAGAATAATTCATAATTCGCTAAAATATTAATGCAAACGATTGTTTTGTACCTCAACCTCAACAATAGATTTTGTTTCAGGATAAAATCATGACTTCTTCATCGGTTATGCGTATGTTTATCTTCGCTGTAATTCTAGCAGTTTTATGTAAGTATTCTTTAAAATAACTTTTAGTATGTTGTCATCAATGTAATGTAGTGACGTTTCCACTTTATAAACAAATGTAGAGTAAAGAAATTTTGGATGAAAAAAAACGAGACATATAATTCCGGTCTGTTTCTATGTTTAATGTTTAAGTACTTAACACTGTTCGAAGTAAAAATGTACAAATTTGTTTACTTATTTAGATTTATGTTAATAATAAGTGCTAAACGTTTTAGCGTTATTTATAATGCAATAATACAAATATCATAACAAAATAGTAAAAACTTCCATGTGCATTAACAAAAAGCTTTAAATTGTCTTAAAATCGGGATTCTGATATAATTCAACAGAAAACTAGAAGTATTCGTTTGAGGCTTTTCTTTTGTACTGTTTTGTGCTTTCGTTAATCAATGTTTTAAAATGCGTTTATTAAAAATGATCATTTTTAGGTTTCACAGTCTACGGCCAAGCTCAAGAAGAACACAGTTGTCAGAATTTGCAAGGGCATTGCGTACCTGATACCTCAGGATGCCTGAAAAGATTAGCCATTCCACAAGCAACTGATTGCCCTTCGGGACAAGCTTGTTGCGTCTTGGTTTAAAATTAAGGACATAAAGCATTAATTGGACTATTGTTGGCGTTTAAAAACTGCTTCTCAATTTTTCAAATACTTTAGGCAATTAATTAGACGCAAACAATATGAAAATTTCGAACAATTTTTTTACTTGTTAATCCGGATTTATTTTCAATAAACTTCTAAATAATGTTTCTAGAGTATTTATTATTAATAAAATTAAGGAAAATAAATCAAAATATGTCGGAATTAGTTGCTATAGTTCGGTTTTTATTAGTTTCTTTGTAAGGCGGTTTCAGCTTTATTACTGCAGTAACTCTTATTTGTAAACGTAAAAATGGGTTTTAAAAGTTGTATACTTCACTTAATAATTATGACGCTAATTTTTTCCACAGTATGTAAGTAATTTTGAATTTAAAACTTTTAAAATTGTTGAAAACAGGTACTTAAGATAATTTTTTTTGGGAAAATGCATCGAGTTAATTTGAAGTGCACATTAAGGTACTCTGATAGATAAGCGGTATACGTAATAATATTTATATAGCAAGGGAGGTAAGTGAGATTTTTACTTTGGAGAGCATAAAGGAATTCAATTCAAAGCGCTGGCGCTGATGAGAAAACTATGTGATTAAATGATCAAATATAAGGAAAATTATAGATTATTTAGTATCATTATGTTGCCTAATTTATTAATATTTAAAGTACAACTGTGCGAAAAACATGCGCAACTGACTGTTAGGTACTCTTGCCATATTTAAATTGCACTTCAAAATTATAATAAATTAACATTCCTAGTGAAGTAAATTCACATCTACTGTCATGGAAACCAGCAAACAAATAACAATTACACAGTTTGAATACCAAGTGCATTACAGGCCCTGCTGCAGATAAGAGAAAGAAATGTGAAAAATTGGGAGGAACGTGTATAAAAGATGACGAATACTGTCCCATGGCGATGATAATCACTAATCACTGATGCAAAGAATTGTCCTAGTTACGGAAGCTGTTGTGGTGTTCTTAAACGTTAAGTTGCAGAAGTCATTACCTGACAAGGAATATGTTCGTCACAGCTTCAAAATACAAAAATTACTGGAAAAGTGAAACAAAATTGTGTTTTCCTTGTTATTAGTTTTGTAAAAATCCAAGAAAGTTATTTCGTTGTTTGAAATGTTAAGCGAGGGATTAATGTTAGTCGAATGTAGAATATCAAGGATTGCGTTTTTTCTTACACCATTGAAATGGCCTTAATATTGAGAGATTTTCTGAAGAATGATACAGTGATACCTTCATAAAAGGATCTAAAATTGCTGCAGATTTATCCAAACGATTTCGACTTCTTGCCTTAAATGTTTCGAAATGATTCAACCCTAAAATGTTTCAGACTGTCCTGTTCCTAAGAATATTTTTAGACTGTCCAGTTAACAAACAAAAGAATCGACTAGCGATTAATCGCTCGAAATTAATGATCAGAGTTAAATACGTTTTAATTACATTGTACTGATTCGTTCTTTTTGAACGAATCGTTTACGACGGACACACCTCTAGTCTGGAATATCATTAGTCAAGCAAAACAGTTATATAACTTTTGGATTCATCATAATATGCAAAACAGTTAATCTTAATTATGCAAAAACCCTTGCTTCATTTACTAAATTTTGATATTTGCTTTATGGGGGCATAGGCACCGGTGCCCCCACGGATTCGGCGCCTATGTAAGGATTAATCTCGGAAGCAAATCTGATGACCGGCAAAAAGCGAGGACATAATATACGTTGTAATGACTAAATATTACAAACCGTTACCGGACAGACAATACGGTATATATCATATCCTATTCATCCTAAATCCTAAATGCAATAGAATATAATAACTTTTAT
Organism: Melanotus villosus; assembly: GCA_963082815.1. Lineage (NCBI taxonomy): Eukaryota > Metazoa > Arthropoda > Insecta > Coleoptera > Elateridae > Melanotus > Melanotus villosus. The sequence continues at coordinate 45,551,251 of OY720425.1, forward strand.
ATGTACATAAAAAAGAAACTGAAACTCTGAAACAAAATTAGCAAATTATATGTAGAGCACTCTGGACAGCCCAAGAACTTTATTCGGGGTAACAGCACTAGGAATAACAAGGCATTAACCGCAAGAAGAACTTTGAAACTTTGAAAAGGCATACAAAAAATAACAGTCAAAGTTGTTTTAAAGCTTCTCAGATTTAAAATCTGGTTTCGGTTCTTAAATAAATTAAAGAAAGGCATTAAAAATCCGTTCAGAATACAAAAAAGTGGAAGAATATGAGAGACGCTAATCAATAGGAGTAAAGCCAGTTTTTATTAAATAATACGCTTGGAAAAACTACTGAAAACAATAAAGGAACATCAAAACTCCATATAATTAGTTAGTCTAGTTCCTTATAAACGACATAGGGAATATCACGGTAACATCGATGGACATACAAAAGTTATTAAATGCATATTTATATAACGGAAATAACAAACAAAGGACTTGAATGCAAACTAATGTAAAGTAATTTTCGTTTCTAAAGGAAGTAAAAGGTAGGAAGCAATACGGCTTTATATTACAGGTAAAAGTTCTATAAATACTTAGTTAGCAGTTTCAAACACTAAGTGCTCTAATAAATCAAGATGACAACAGTACAACAGATAAAGAAATCTCAATAAAAGTTAGAAAATTTAGTATGCTATCGGGTAGATAAGAAGGCTATAATCTCAAAGTAATAAGGACAAAACAAAATATGAAATTTACAATAATATTAAAGCTGCAGAAAACCGAACAATAACCCTTAGAAAAAATGTCAGATAACATGCGAAGAAAATAGAAACAGCATAATCTGCGAAAAATTATAAACATAGCCATTCTTAGAAACGCCCAAAAGAAGACAGTGAAAGTGGGAATAATACTAGTATAAATAATGAAGAATACCAAAAGCAAATGTCAAACGCCAAATCCTAGGCTAAAAAGACAGAGAAGATCGGGACTTCATTGGGAAAAGGGAATATAAAGTACAGGTGGATGTGAGGTGCTTAACTTTAATTACTTAGTTAGTATTTAATATTTTAAGTAGTTTATTTTAATAATTATTAATAGCATTGGTATGTAGAACAGAACTGAAGCGTTGCGTACTTAACCACAAAAGGAATAATTATTGCAATGCTATATTATTGGGAAAGTGCGGAATGTTACAGAAAGCAAGCATTCTTTGTTTCGACTCCATTAAGTTAAGATCTTTTTGTAAAATTATTAATTAATATACTAACTTTATGAACAAGAAGATGTTTTAATTTAAGAACCCCAGTATATAAGAGTTTTATCACAGGAAGTTCAAGAAAAACAACAGAGGTAAGCTATGGCAGAAGAAGATATTGAAAGTGAGAAGAGAATCCAATACATCGCACCCCCAGTGCAATATTTATAACACAACTCAAAAAAACTAAAATTTGAGTTATTGTTGTCAACGCATGCCAAAAGGTGGTATGTATCCAATGTAAAAGCAACACAACTCAAAATAGATCAGAGGTAAGTGTACTATGATGTAACAAGAAAGTTCACTGTAAAGAAGAGTAAAGGGAAAGCAAAAGATGAAGAAAAGAAGAAACAGGAGGAGCAGAAGCAGACAAAGATGATAAAGGAGAACATGACGGAAGAAGAAGATGAAACAAGAGAAGACGCAGACGAATAAGAAGGCGGAAAAGAAAGAGAAGAAGAAGAAGAAGAAAGACACGAAGAGGAAGATAGAAAGCGAGAAAATGAGAACAAGAAAGAAAAAGAAAGGCAAAAAACTTATCTTAGCTACAAAAGGCATTTCCTGTGGGTGAATTTTTGTAGAAAATTCTTTGTCTGACCCTATCTTGCACTGTGATACTTCAAGCTTGCAATTTTACGTCCCTGGCCTCAGCCAATATATTATTACATCATTTTCGCGTTTATTGTAGACAACACCCTAAGTATTCTTTACAACGAATTACAATTATTAAATATAATCTTCAAGGTATATAATATGCTAAGATAAAACACTTCTTAAAGTTAATCAGGGTTCTAAAGTTAGCGAAGCAAACAAAAAATTTGGTCCTATGGTTCACCATTTCCAAAAGCATCTAAAAAGTTACTTCAATTAATTAATGACCACAACTCAAGCTGGATGTGGATTAGCACTAGACCAGTTAATTAAATTAGTCGAATCCGAACCGGCTAGTTCGGAAAATGGGAAAAACGGGAGAAACGACCTACATTCAACGTATCGGTTTAAATAGAACTAATTAACCCCAAAGATCTCAGGGGAAAATAAAAAGACAACACGAATTTATTTTCGTAGTCCTCAAAGACTGCACTTTTTATTAAATCTACAACATAAATTGTCAAAACTTTCCAATCACTTTCACAAATTAAACTGTTAATCTGGGATTATCGGTGTATGTTGCTAAACCCTCGTCGACGAATAATTATCGAAAATAAACTACGATTATAAATTGATCTAGAAATGTCAGAATAGAAACCGACAATATATCAAAGTATCTAACTTTTAATAATCTTTAAAGATTTGTATTTTAATTTGGAAAGCATTAATTTAGTAAAACTTTTAATAACGTTTACAAAATTTTATATTGTTCGTTTTCCTTGAAATATTCAAAATTTATTAGTACGATTCTTATAATAATAGTACAGGATTTGAAAAGTAATTAGAATTACTGTAGAATTAGTTTTGTTTCCCACTCCGATATGAAAATACAATTAAAACAACCATCCAATTCGTGATTCCAGAAAACTGCGTCATTTTCATTAGTATCTACTAATTAAAATCATCCCACACTACATTGTATAATTCAGTGCCCAGATAATCATCACTCGTTTACAAATTACCCAACAAAAATATATATTCTGAATGCAGCAACTAAAGAGCTAATGAAGATGCAATTTATTAAATGAAAGAGATGAGATCGTTAAGTTTTTTTTCTGTTTGTTCATAACGAAAAGTAAGTCGAACAGAAACTCACTCTGAATTTTAAATGTTAAAAAGGTCAAGAGACAAAATAAAATTTACGAGTGGAAAAATATCTGAGTGTTACATGAACATCATTCTATTTTGTACAAAATACGTTACGAATGAAAATGGAAGACATTTCGAACATTTATTGTAGTCGTTTTTCTTTTATGCATTTTGAATTTTGTTACTTTTCATAGTTTTTGAATAAAACAATTAATTTTATTACATAAGTATTATCCGTTTTGATTCTAAATTTACTAAAATGTTACATTGAGGCTTACTTACATTTTGTTTTGGTTTTTTGCATTAGCACGGCCCACTTCGGTGCATAAAATGTAATTAAATTGTTACTTTTGTGAAAAGTATTTAATATCTCTTAAACTACGGGGTTTAGGTATCGGACATCTAAATACAAAATTAAAGAGGATAAAAAAAGCTATCGATTCGCGAAATAAAACAGTGGTGGTTCCATTTGAAAAAAATGAGCTATGTCACTTTGAAGTTTGGAAAGTTTGGCATTTTCTTTTGTAACACCCTGTATCAACTAAATCCCATTTTCTCATATCAAAATGTTGCTCTTTAACCGGACTACAATTATTGCTAAAATTTATCCCTCTACTTCAAAAATCAAGGTCGCTTATGATTTTTAAAGTGAAGTCTGTTTATGAAAGATTTTTCGGAAAAAAATTAATAAGTTGGTAACACTGACACAAAATACAAAAGTGGGTAGACAGTTATGTAGAGGTTAAAAATGACATCGGAAGACATGAAAAGTTACAGGGTGTTGCATTTAAAAAAATGTATGTTTTTATTATAGCGCAAAAGTGGAACACTCTGTATTATTGAAAATAATTTCGCGACGTAGACCTCTTCGAACCAATAATTTTATGCTTTAAACTTTTTTCTCTATCTCTCACGGTAAGGGCGCTAGGAAAGCCCGACGCACTGTTGCAGGACCCTGTATAATGCATGTATTATATTATTTAATAGTCATATAGAAAAAAAAGTTTTCATGAAAAGGATAGTTGAATACGCAATTATTCAGACCTTTCACCGTAATAAAACTTGACATATACTGGAAGTAAAATTGCGGGAATGTTCGTCACGTCTGCAGTGAGTAATCTACTTTTGAGATAAATACCAGTTCTTGATAAAAACTTATTGAACGGTTCAGCAAATAAGAAGTTACTGCTTCATTTGGGCGCTTTCAGACTGCGAATATAATGTACTTTTTTTTTTTTTTTTTTTAATAAGAGTCAACCGGCTCAACATACATAATGTTATACACAGTTTTTCGAACTATAAACTATATACAATGACGTAAAATGACAAGAATGGTTTTACCCTGACATGATAAATTGGTTCACTATAAAATCAAATTAATCACTTATGTCACTACCTTCTTCTGACAGCAAAATGTCTTGCGGGAGCCTCTTCTTCAGGCGGGTGAATGTGGACTTCTGACCAAGACGAAAGTGCATGGCTCCAGGACAGTCACGGATTTGTGCGAAAAATTTTCGTGCAGTGTTTCGGATATAGCTATCTATCGATATTATACCGATTTCACGGTGGATTTGATCGTTTCGCACGAACCAAGGGGCATTTACAATGATTCGCAAAACCTTGTTTTGGAATGTTTGCATCTTCTTCACATTCGTTTTAGATGTTGCTCCCCACACAGCACAGGCATATGTCAGCACTGTCCGTAGAATACACATGTATACAATTTTCGAGCATTTAATGCGCAAGGGGGATTTCCTATTCATTAGTGGGTAGAGTAAGGTCAGTCTGGCGTAAGCTTCGCTTAGCTTTTTGTTGATATGTAAGCTCCAGGTAAGACGGCGATCCAAGTAGACCCCCAGATATTTTATTGCTGAATCGGAGGGGTCCCATTCGATACTCTCCCCGTTGATAATTATGTTTTGAGGATTATCGGGTCTGCGAAGGGTGAATATTTTACATTTGCACTTGCTCTCGTTTAGTTGTATATTCCATTTTACGAAATATTGTAGCAGGTCGTCCAATGATAGCTGTAGTTTTTCCGCGGCAGTGTTTACGTCGGTATGTTGCGTTAGTAGCAGGGTGTCATCCGCAAACATAGCTAGTTTCGCCGGAGTAGGTGTTGGTATGTCATAAGTAAAAATATTGAACAGAATTGGTCCAAGCACAGAACCTTGCGGAACACCTGCGCAAATTTCTTTGGAGTTAGAATATGATGCGTTTAGTTTTACTTGGAAGGTTCTATCGCTTAAAAAAGATGAAACTAAGTTTGTGATGTAGGCTGGTGGTGAGATTTGTAGTAGTTTATACCTGAGACCATTGATCCAGACTTTGTCGAAGGCCTGGGCTGCGTCGAGAAACGCAGCACAAGTGTGACGTTTGGTTTCATATCCTTCGGTTATGATATCTGTGATCCTAAGCAATTGGTGTAAAGTGGAGTGTTTACTCTTGAATCCAAATTGGTGCATTGGAATGGTGTTATTAACCTTTAGGAAGTTGTTTAGGCGCTTGTGTATAATTTTTTCCAGGATCTTGGAAAGCGCTGGAAGCAGACTAATTGGTCGGTATGAGACTGCTTTTTTGGGATCTTTTCCAGGTTTATGTATCATAATCACTTCGGCGTGTTTCCATATTTTGGGAAAATACCCTTGGGATAGGCAAGAGTTAAAGATTGTCGTGAGAAAAACAATAGACTTTATGCTCAGGTTTTTTAATACAGTGTTAGGGATTAGGTCGTTGCCAGGTGCTTTTTTGGTTGGTAGCTTTCTTATCATGCTTATTATCTCCTTTGGAGAGGCATATTCGATGTTGCCAAGGTCGATTCCGATCGGTAGGTTGCTACTTACAAACTGGTCTATCTCTTTGGTAGATTGTTTCATTAGTTGGTCGTCTCCCAGTTGAAAGGTGCGCTCCAGGTGTTCTGCAAATAGATCTGCTTTGTCTTGGTCGCTACAGTAATCCTTGTTGTTTTCTTTAAGGGGTGGAATGATCTCTTTACGCTTTAGGATCCTTTTTGTTGCACGCCATAGTGAATTATCGCTTGTCTCCAATTCAGAAATGTATTTCTGGTAGTTGCTAATGCGGTAATTGTCCAGTTCGTAGGTGACCTGGTGCGTAAGTTGGTTTAACAAGCGTTTATGGTGTTGTAGCTTGTGTCTGAGCCATAGTCGCCTGGTACGATTTTTTTCCCTTATAAGCATTAGTATATACTGCGGTAATTGATAGAAGTCATTCTGCGGTCGCCGTTGAGCTTTGCGAATGGTTGATCTGTGCACACAATTCACTAGTGTTGAGGTATATCTGCCAGTTTTCTTTCATTGCTCGATTTTTATTTCAGAGTTTAGCGATGTGTCTTCACAGCTGTTCTTGTATTATTATCACACACGTTGAAGGTTTAACTTCTGAAACTTGTCTGGAAATAAATCAAATTGCTCATTACTTTTATTAATTACGTGCTATTTAGGACATTTAGGAAAGATTACTGCATATACGTAAATTCCACTTTTCTTTTTAATTTGAAAGTGAGTTCGGGCAGCTCAAACAAAAGCCTGTTTCTCTACTTTTAAATAAGTAATAAGTAAACGAGTTCTTTTAACCTAATTCTTGAAACCACAAAAGTACGGCAGCAATTAGAAAACTGTCAGTAAGTATTAAACAGTAATTAAGACTTGCTCCTTATTCTGAATCCTTTTTCTAGTAGCCTTTATAATCTGTGTGCTTGATTGCAGAAAATTAAACTCTTGCGCTGTTGAAAAAAAATCACGGGGAAACTTCGTGGTTTTGCTGCCTTTATAAACTCTTGCAGCATAAATATCCTTATACCAAAATTTAAAAAGGTAAAAATCACCCCTTTTTAATGCATTTTAATGAGGTACAAGCACAGCGCGTTGAAAATGGAGTGTTTATAATCTTAAATGTAATTGCAGTACCTCGTTAAAGTCCGCACGATATGAATTTCAAAGCAAGCAAGGAATGTTTTACATAGCAACGACCACTGTAGTATGATCAAAAAGAAAATTTATGAGAGGTGGGTATGAAGTTTTAAATTCATATGTCGCAGAACATTAATTAAATAAAATTGCATAATTTCTAACATAGACAATTATTATTGTATTGTGGTGTAATAATAACGAATTCAAAATTTCGTGCCCACTCGCTATGAATTTACTTGGTGATCTTCCTGTATTTGCCTATTTGGGAAACAAGAGCCGGTATTCAGTGCAAAAAGACAACAAACCCACACATAAATGAAGGCATTACGAAGTTTAAAAAGCTTCATTTTAAAGTTTTATATTTTTTGTTGTTTGTTTTTGTTTCCCGCTCCTATAAGTTCTTCAAATCCTTGATTTATTTTTAAAATTTGCTGGATGTATTTTTGTTTCTTTTTTGGTAACCCCAAGAACATGGTTTCAGCTATACGTTTCGCAGAGTCTTTTATTAACATAAAATTAACGGTGACCTCAAAGAGCCATACAAAACTGTAAATTAAATTAAAACTTTCTTCCAACATTTTCTTTGAGATCTGTTAAAGGTGGGTCTAAAAAACTCAAGCAGATTATTCGAATATTAATCTTTTCGGAATTATTTTTCCTTATCCTAGTTTTTCCCTTATCCTTATTCCATTCCAGCACTGACAGGAGACAACGATCCTTGACTCTCCTGATCGTACGGCAATGGGGTACCCAGCTACCGCAACTCAAGACCCTTTCAGAAATTTAAAGATGTTGTTTACTTTTTTGGGAAAGGATTGCCGAACCGATAGAGTGATCACGTGCTCTACCTGCGGCTATCCACCCTGCTCGTATGCAAGATAATTGCAGAAAGTCTCATTTACAAAATCAGATTTTTACTATTCGCCAGAATTGGTAAATATTGGACAAGGGGGCAGGATTTTATTGTGCAAATGAGGTTTTCTAACGTGTGATCAAATAATAATTCGGCGTGGGACAGATACGAATAATAAAACGCATGTATTTTCTTGCTTAAACCTCACTGACAAATTGAAGAGTTTATTGTTTATTTGCTAAAAAAATGTTTCCGAAGCGCGAAAAGGCGAACCAATCGGAACTGACGTCTTTGATGCGAATTTGATGTTAATTAACTCTGAGTTATGTGACAGTTCGCTTTTAGTTACGTTAATGTAACTAGTAACAAATTAAAGTGTGTATTAATAAAAATGCTAACGTTTTACTACCCATAGCCTTCTTCTTCTTTAAGTGGCGTGCCCTTTACAGGACGTTGCCGTATTCTCTCCATATGCCTGTGGTGTGCGTGTGAAGTAGCTTACAGATATAGGGAACCGACAGCTTAACGTGGGCTTGCACATCTACTCTAGAGAAGACCTACTAGGCAGAATACCTCGGTGGTTTGCCATTGTCTTCTGAGGGAAGTGGTCGGGTGTTTTCGGTGTACGTGTGGCCTTGGGAATTGAACCCGGGCCAGTCTTAATCTCAGTGGTTAGTCGTACGCTGAACCAACTGAGCCACGACCGTGACGACCCATAGCCGCAAAAAATTAAAAAAATGTTTGATAACCCGCTACATTATCTTCACTTATGATAAGTGTAGGTAAGCGCGAACAATATGCAAGCAATCCATTATTTCTGTAATCCAGGTAGGGGAAGGTGCGGTACACTCTGTCATGGGGAACAGCGTGTCAATTTAAATTTCCCAGGTAGTAGCGAATGGTAATGTAGACTGGCATCACTAAAATGTAGTTTAGTGTAAATCCTGCTTGTGTACTTTGCTAAAGTCGTTCCAAGAGATACATTTATTTGGTGGTAAGTAAATACTGGAATTTAACTAATCAAACAAAAATAACAGGTCACGCATATACATGTAACTTTCTGTTTGTTGCACTGAGAAATAAATTAAATTTAGTGTCAGCAAATTGATACATAATTATGCCAACTATTGGTAAACAACAAAATATCAAACTCATGGGATGTACAAGGTGGTCCAAATTGGACACTTTTAGGAAACACCAATTTCTAGAGGAGCCAGAAAAAAACTAACCTACATGTTACGAGCTCGATTTTTGTGAGAAAGTAAGTGCCGAAAACCGCACATCGATATCTTGAACTGTTTAGAAGATATAGGGTGGTTTTCAATTTTGTGCATTTTTGACCCACCCCCGTAACTTATTTATTTATGAATATTTTTTGTTTCTGTAAAAACATTCTTAAGGCACTTTTTTTAAAGGAATCCAATGGTGTCCCAAGTTTTTTTGTAAAAAGAATGGTTTTGAAGATATGACATAAACTTGTATTTTTTCTTATGGACTACCCTATACAGGGTGGGGCAATAGTGCGTCCGACTTCGATAGCTCGACTTCTGTGATAGCTAGAAATTCGATTAAAAAACATAAATAAACTAGAGAAAAAAGTCTATAACCGGAAATTATTTTCGAATATAAAGGGTGAGCCAAGACGATTCTACAGGGTCAAGTGACTTTTTTTAAATGGAATGTTGTGTATAAAAGAAGATTTTTTGAAGCCTCTTCCTAGACTCTTTTCACTCCCATATTATTATTGACTATCTCCAAACCACTTGGATGTAGTGATTTTTTTTGTTCAAATAATGGCATCTGCAGATGCATATTAAAAAAATCACTACAGTCACAATTACGGGTTTTAAGAAAAAATTATGTAAGTACCAGTTAGGAAACATCTGTGCGATGTCTTTGAATCATTTTCACTTCCTAAAAATTATACAGGGTGGCAAAACATGATTTTTCAATTTAGAACTTTTTGAATTGAATTTTCTCAATTTTTTCAAATAGAACACCCTGTATATTTTTCAACCATATGATGTAGAAACTAAAAACGAACATTTTTTGTATGTACATCCCTATGGCTATTTGTAACCATTTTCGATTTAGTGAGCAATAAGTACAAAATTCAAGGATAATTTAAAATATTAGATCGTTTTTCAAATAACTTAACAGATAAAATTATAACAAGTGATCTACATGTTGCCCATGAAAAAAAAACACCAACAAGAATCCAAAATCTGAAGGAAAGAATAATAACTGCTTTTAGAAGTATCACACCGGCAATTTTAAGAAAAGTAGAACTCTCATTTCAAAGGCGCATAGAGATGTGTGTCAATCAAAATGGGCAACATGTGGAGCACTTATTATAATTTTATCTGTTGAGTTATTTGAAAAACGATCTTAATATTTTAAGATTATCCTTGAATTTTGTACTTATTGCTCAATAAATCGAAAATTGTTACAAATAGCCATAGGGATGTACATACAAAAAATGTTCGTTTTTAGTTTCTACATCATATGGTTGAAAAATATACAGGGTGTTCTATTTGAAAAAATTGAGAAAATTCAATTCAAAAAGTTCTAAATTGAAAAATCATGTTTTGCCACCCTGTGTAATTTTTAGGAAGTGAAAATGATTCAAAGACATCGCACAGATGTTTCCTAACTGGTACTTACATAATTTTTTCTTAAAACCCGTAATTGTGACTGTAGTGATTTTTTTAATATGCATCTGCAGATGCCATTATTTGAACAAAAAAAATCACTACATCCAAGTGGTTTGGAGATAGTCAATAATAATATGGGAGTGAAAAGAGTCTAGGAAGAGGCTTCAAAAAATCTTCTTTTATACACAACATTCCATTTAAAAAAAAGTCACTTGACCTTGTAGAATCGTCTTGGCCCACCCTTTATATTCGAAAATAATTTCCGGTTATAGACTTTTTTCTCTAGTTTATTTACATTTTTTAATCAAATTTCTAGGTATCATAGAACTCGAGCTATCGAAGTCGGACGCACTATTGCCCCACCCTGTATATTTTTGTATATTCTTTTTCTAAATATATAAAATACTTGCTACTTTCCTTTTTAAACATTTATTTTATAACAGCTGTAAGTTTATTTCGTTTTATTGTTCAACATGGCACTCCAGATTAACAAAATTAATCTTATACTATTTTAGAAACAGCAATAAGAAAAAATGTCATAGCTTCAAAACCATTCTTTTTACAAAAAAACTTGGGACACCATTGGATTCCTTTAAAAAAAGTGCCTTAAGAATGTTTTTACAGAAACAAAAAATATTCATAAATAAATAAGTTACGGGGGTGGGTCAAAAATGCACAAAATTGAAAACCACCCTATATCTTCTAAACAGTTCAAGATATCGATGTGCGGTTTTCGGCATTCACTTTCTCAAAAAAATCGAGGTCGTAACATGTAGTTTAGTTTTTTTCTAGCTCCTCTAGAAATTGGTGTTTCCTATCAAAAGTGTCCAATTTGGACCACCCTGTACAGCTACACAAAAGCTTTTTGTCATTGGAGAGCGAGTGGGGTAAAGTGTGTCATGCAGGTGTGGGGTAATTTTATTCACACAGAAAATGTCTTCAATCATTTAAAGACCGATGTAACCTTAATAAAATTACCCTCTCCAAAAAATGTTGGAAAGGCATCTCGCACTTCTGCCATGATTACGTTCTCAGTTGCTTTTGATAATTATACTTTAACATGATTGATACATAGTTATTTGTAGTGCTTAAAGTTTGTATTTTGATTAATAAACACTTTATTAACCCTAAATAGTTTTTTAACCCTAATGAAGTTAATTTAATTACTTGACACATTCTATCCCACTACCTGACACAGTTTACCCCATTGGTGGGGCACAGTGCGTCACACAGCAGCCTTTTAGAAAACATTTTTTTTCAGCAAGTGGATTTTGCATTTTAGTAAGTTTATTACTGGCAAAGTATGCATTTAAAGCACTTGAACGTTTTAGGTAAGTAAATTAATAAATTACTTACAAAACCTTTTTATATCTATTTAGTTTTTAAAAAATGACACACTGTACCCCACTCTCCCATATAGCAAATTTTAGTCAATACATTCCCCAACAACTGTCAAGTTTACACTGTTTAATTCATCGCTCATGCATTTTGAATAAGTAGAAACGTTAATATTTTCGCGGCACAAATAGCAGGCATGCCAAGTTTACGTATTCTGAATTAAACGCTTTCGGCGTCAATCACAAATTATTTAGCTACTATCTTTAAAATTAACCTTTTGAATACTTTAATAAACACCCAGTTCTTTCTTTTTAAATATTTAGTTTAGGAATAAGGCGTCATTATATTTTGCTATTTTAACTTACCTTGCCGGAATAATTTATTGTAGTTTAAAATACACTGCGAACACACAAAAATGTTGAATAAGGCGATTGTGGCTTTTTGGCACATGTTTTAGCTTATACGAGAGCGTAGCCTGCGTTGATTCAAAACGGGGTTTATAAAGCCTGCCGAATAGGCATTTTCTCCGTGGCGCTAGTTATCCTTTCACTGACAGTTGTATTTCTAATTTAAATTTGTTAATTTTCGGCTATTCGTTTAGTTATACAACAAAAAGTACGTTCTAAAAATGTCTTTTTGCATCCCTCCTTGCCATAATTCTACAGATTTAGTTTTATATTTAGGCTAAATAACCAGTCTAATCCCTTGAAAGTCTTCCTGGTTTGTGCCGAGGAAAGGTAGTAAGTATCTGCACCCTTCTTACACTCTTATTTAGGTATTTTTTTACACAGTCTCATAAGGTTCTGAAAACCTGCATACAATTGAAATTTATATTGTAATACACTTTCTGGATTAACTATTAAACATCCAATAACCCGTATTTGTTGTAAATCGTAAAAAATCAAAGCCAGTTGACAGCTGTCAACGATGGATAACTAGCGCCACAAGCAAGCAGTGTCAAAAATTTGCATAATGGCCATTTTTGCTATTCGGCAGGCTTTATAAACTCCGTTTTTAATCAACGCAGGCGACGTACGAAAGTTACCAACTTTACAAGTTTTTAGCAGATGTTCGCCTTTGTTTTGGCGGCCAGCTTTAATGCCTTTTACCATGCGGTTGTTGATCTCAAACTACTTAATGAGTTGGACTTTTTCACCTTTCCATTTTCTTCTTCTTCTTGCCGATCTATCTCTTGCGTCTCTGTCCTTGGTTCCGTTTTAAATTCCGTCTTAAAGTGTTTTGACCACTATTGCCTTTAACATATTCGTTTAGAAGGTACGTAGAATCTGCTTAGTTTTTCTGGGTTCATGTGGACCGTCCACATGGACTTTTGCTACGTAAAACCTAATTGGTTTAACCATGAGGGACTTCAAATGTTTACGTTCCTATTGGTATCTAAAAGCTTATTCCTTCAAATTACATCTATTCATTATTAAAAAATTCGTACATCTTTCATGGTTTATTGTTTCACCTTATAGGGGTTATAATCACCAGAAATTAATATCCGCTTCTACCTCCCAGATATTGAAAGCTCATGACCTGTTCTACTACGTGTTCGCAATTTCTATGAGAGAACGCGCAATTTTAATAACAACGAGAGACATTGTAAAATAAATAAATGACGAGTAACCAGTCTTGACTGTGATTGGGTTCTAAAATCCCACTGGTTTCGTTTTATATTTCAAAATTTAAGGGGCTTTATGCTGAACTCTTTGAGAGGAATTGGTGATCTGGTTAAGTACATGAAAGCCTGTTTAAAAGCTGAAAGGCCTTAAAAAAGTAAATTTCATAAAGTTTGGTATTTTGTAAAGCACGTGGTTACAGTTTTTGGAATGCATATATTTGTTCAAGGAATATAAGGGTTCGGGAAAACTGGGAAATTTACTGTCTAAAAACAATATGCTTTAAATGTCTCTCATTCTTAATAACGCACATTTCCAAAAGGGAGGTGAAGTTGGTAAATGCAGCGCGAAGTACGTCTTGATGGATGCCGTCATTTTCGTGCGTTTTTGGTTTATATTGATATAGGTACCCGATATTTCGAAAAGGCTAATATATAAAATTGGAGATAGAAATATCAAGACAATATGTATATTCCCAAACTCTTTTACTTAAAGATACTACAGCAGTTGTAACTTGATTAGTTTTTTATTCAAATTATAAAAAGTTCAGTGCTTTTACGCTGTATGCATGTTTCCTTGTAAAGTTAAACAAGGGGGTATTCTAGAGCACTTTGCCAAGCACAGTATAGTTTTGCAACCATAATTCTATTCATAGCAAAATTAACAAAGACATGGCTCATCAAGTTTGCTCCTTCTTTATTGTATTATTGTTCTCCCACAGTCTTTACGCTTAAGGGAGATCCCCTGTAGTTTTCACAATATGTTTCTTCAACAGGTCGACATATTACACCAATTTGCTAGTCTGTTGGGATTTTGGAATGTTTTAGAAGTTCATGCCTTATTTCGTACTAACTGGCCTAGTGCTTGTTAGTTCCTTCCCTTAATTGTATTATTTCTTATAGAAGACACAGGATATAAGACATAATAAAGAAACGAAAAGGAAAACGCGAGACATCTTGTTGAGAAATTTCAGTGATTCCATCATGAATCATTAATCAATATAGAAATAAAATGAAATGAAAAGAAAAGAAAGACCGACAACGTTGGAATGCTGCCACAAACCAGCCATAAGGCTGTTACCATAGAGAGAGCGCTCTTACGGCCACGCAGCAGAGATGACGTATGGTTGCTAGGCACAAACACCAAACAACGCCATTTAGTGAACAATATGGAGTGTTGGTTTAATTGCTGCACATCCTGCTTTCGTTTTTTTAACGGCGATTCTGCAGTAGTAGCGCAGCGAAAATGAACAAAATTTTAACAGTGGGAGGCATGGATAATATGGATATGTTCCAGAGCCACAAGCTTTGAACTACAGCGTCTGTAAGGATAAGAAACGTAGAGACAAACCTAGGACTGTACGGAAGCCGGAGAAGTTGTCACGTGTTTTTGTAATTTAACGTTATTTTAGGATTTTTAAGTCATTTTAAATTTATTTGCAAATTCTTTAGTACGGTCCTGTACCTTATTTTAATTTTCGTATCGATTATTTCATATTTGCTACAGTTGATTTCGTTTAGTCTGGAGGACATTAAGGTTAACTTATTTTGGCACGTTCTTCAGTATAATTCTCAGAAGTTTTCAGAGTCACTTCATATGTTGCATAGTTGTCAAAGCTGCCTTTGTTAGAAATCACAAGGTGACCTAAATTTTACGCGTGCTTCATCAAGGCATGATGTCATCTTATTCATTGAATTCAGTTTCTCGTGACAATGTCCCCGGGAATTCCCCGAGACGCGGGCTGTGGCGATTGAGCGTTCCACTCCCCTCTGCCTTCTTAGTACCTTCAGTGCGTGAAAGATTACCAACCATGCTAGACGCGTTCTTCTAAGACGCGGTGCCGTATTTATCGTAGTTAAGGGTGGGTTCTTATAATGAACCAGGAAGGCTTCCGCTACCGGTGATTTCCTCGTGGAGGAATCACAATTATCGACGTCGTTCGGATCCACTTAAGGAATGCCAATATAATCCTGGAGTGAAATATATCGTGTGTGAGGAAGTTTAAGTGACAGTGTTGTCGAGCCGCCTACACGTTTCCTCCTCGTGAGGGATTTAGCAAACCCATCCCCAAGGATTATTCTCCGTCTTTCGCACCCGTCTTCGAAGGGAAAGCACGTCCATCACGCACTCCCTGGCTTACCGTTAACTCGCCAGGTAAAGACTTTTCTATGCTGCTCATCCTGTTTTCTTCGTTTTGTTTTAATGTTTTTAACGTCAGTTTGACTTTCACGATTGCCTCTTGCTGGCAGGCCCGTTGAAACGTTCTTAGTTTTGATTTAAAAGTTAATAAGTACCGCCTTTGTCATTTGTCATTTGTGTTTTGATGTGCAACGTTTAAAGTAATAGTAGACATCTAGCTTATCTATTTCGTCCAGTGACATGTGGTGAAGGCTTGTGAACCTCGCCTTTGGCGGATCCATTGGTCACATAGCAATTTGAGGGTCTCTGGCAACTCAGTTAACTAGTTTGTTGTTCTAATTTTTAGTAAAGTAACGTAACGATTTTATTTGTATTTGTCAAGTTAAGATATTTGGTATTGTGTTGCATGTGCGGAATTTTTGGTGCTTATTTCTTGTTAATTTGTTTAATGTATTATTATTTGTGTCTTCCCATATTCTTGTTTGGAATTAAGGGACTTAGCTTGTGGATATTTTTGCAGTAAGTAACGTAAATACAGTTCCCTCAATTCTCCTTTCCCGTAAAGTAAGTCTCGTATTTATGAATTGTTTTAATGTAACGTAATAATTTTCGATTGTCTTTTGCGTAATGTTTGATTGTTCATTTTTGTGTCTTTAAGTCATTAAATATTTTATTGTCAATTCAGTTTGGTGTTGTCATTTGTGTACAGTGCTTCCCGTTTATTTCAGAGTATTTTGTGTTCAATGTTTGTTTTATGATTTACGTGTATAAAGTGTTAGCCTGCCTACAAGATTTAGAGTTTTGCAGTAAAGTAATTTCAGTCAAGCAAGGTAAGTCACATCTTGCGCAGGATGCAGCTAGAACGACGACCCCCTTTTTGCCGAGCCCTTGGGAACCTTCCATGATGGGTTTCCTTCTTTTAGATCTCTGGGTGACTTTAGTCATGGTGGCGCCCTATCTACCGTTTACGATCATCCCCTTTTGAAGGATTAATAGGTGTTTTGAGTACTATTTTTAGCGAAACGAACCACCCATCTCCATTGCAGTCTAGCCGAGTGCATTCCGGATTTGACATCCCCAATTCAATGTTGTAGTGCCGTTTTGGCACGTGACATAATTGGCGCGACCAACGTGTGGCATTTTCGTTTTTTTCGACCTATTTTAATCCCCTATTTGTGGGGGCGAACATTCTTTTTCGACCTATTTTGTTTCCCAATTTGTGGGGACGAACATATTTTGTTTTAGATCTTTTTTTGACCTAGTTTTTCGACCTTATTTTTGACCCAGTTTTCGGGCGAACATCTGTTATTTTGACCTATTTAATTGACCTTCAATTTGTGGGGCTCAGTTTGAATTTTTCGACCTGTTTCGATACCTAATTTGTGGGGTATTCTTTTGTGTTTCAGTCAGAAATTTTCAGTAATTTTCGTTTCAACCTTTTTGATTGTTTAACGTAGGCGTATTTTCGTTTTCCAATGTTATGTGTTGTTTGACACCCATTGTTAAGATAAAATCCCGTTTTCTTCTTTAATTTGTTCAAGTATTAAGTTTGACGACCAATTTTGAAACTTTCAATTCGTTTTCCGGTTCTTTTAGTATTTTTCAAGATTTGATTGTTTCATGTGGGCATAAATTCATTTTCCGATTTAGTTTTGCTTCCCGTTGAAGTTCTTTTGAGTAACATATTTTGTAGCGCTAAATTACGTCGAGTTTTAGCGAATTTTCGTAATTTCAAGTTCACCGGCGACCATAATTTCAGTTTGGCCGAAAGCATGGCTTAGCTTCCCGGCAACCACAAATTCAGTTTGGCCGAAACCATAGCTTAGGTTCCCGGGTACCGTTCAGTCCGAGGTCCCCGCTTCATATTTTGAAATTCATTTAACATGGGGTTATTTGTTGCGACGCTAAATGATTAAAATATTTTCTTAATTTTCCTTTCGGTTTGGCTTTTCGTCCTCTTTTGTTTGTTTTGTTTGCACAGGAAGTGCATTATTTTCGTTAAGAACTTTTAATTCATTTTCGAGTTTTAATTCATTTTCCAACGACGAACAGATTCATTTTGTTTTTCGAAATACTTATTTTGACGCTTAGTGTAAGGTGCGTTTAATTTGTTTCCCGGCCGGTATACTTATTTTTGACACCTAACGTAAAGCCATGAATTCGTTTTTCATTTTATTTTACATATATTTTTGGTTAATGTTCATTTTCCGTGACGAAAATTATTTCATAACGTACTTTGATGATAGTTGTGCTTAACGTAATCTTCCCTTTGCTTCGTTTGGCGTCGTTCCCTTTTGTTATTGTTTCGTCTAACTCTATTCTTGATTTGTTCTTTTTGTATTTCGTAAGCAAAAGAATTTCTTCGTTTAATTCTCAACTTTCGTTTGATGTTAACGTTCGTTTTGATTCGGTCCCTAAGTTTTTTTTTTGTTTGTTGTTTTGGTTTTTCGTCTTCGTTTGTCGGCACTGTGAGTTCACTTTTGTTTTTTTCTTTTTTAAATAATTTATAGCCACTATATTGTCCTTTTTTTTAAACGTAATACCGCATTTACACATACGCGCTCGTGTTTCGCCTCGTCACTCGCCGACATTCGCGAGTGGCATTCGCACGTTCGTCCCCACAACGCGAGGGACCGTTTTCACACTCGCCGAATGTTGAGCTCACTAAATCGAGGCGAATGGACGACGTGGAAATTGTGGCGGCATCCGCTCTGTACTTGCTAAGTGTTGACAACTATCTAGAAATTATTCGTGAAAAACTTGAAAGAAGACGTCGCCGTAGACGATGGTGGATGATAGCATGTCATCGCAACAGAACCATATAAGTACAGGGTCCGGCAAGGAGGTATGGTGGTTTTTGAAAAGACTGCCACACTTATTTTTGAACGAATTTAAAAATTTATTTATTTTTGATATTACTGGTACATTGCCATTTGAGAATACATAACGAAACATTAAAAAAATAATCAGTTGCGAAAAATCACATTAGTTACGTGGCGTCCATTTTTGTCGAGGCATCCTTGTAGACGGGTGGCGAAATTGCCGATACTCCTTTGAATCACGACATGCGGAATCCTTCGAATTTCTCGCGTTATTGTTTCGGAAAGGGCTTCAAAAGAGTACGTAGTTTGTCAATGTAAACTTGAGATTTTAGGTAGCCCCATCAAAAGTAGACCAAAGGCGACAGGTCTGGAGACCGAGGAGGCCACTCCACATCACCACGCAATGAAATCAGGCGTCCAGGGAAATGTTCTCTTAAAAAAGTCATTGTTGCTCTTGATGTATGGCAAGTCGCCCCATCTTGCTGAAACCAAACGGTGTTGAGAAATTCGAATGATTCCACGTGCCATGCTTCAAAGGAGTATGGACAATTTTGCCACCCGTCTACCAGAATACCTCAACAAAAATGGACGCCACCTAACTGATGTGATTTTTCGCAACTGATTATTTTTTTCTTATGTTCCGTTATGTATTCTCAAATGGCAATGTACCAGTAATGTATGAAAAAAATTAATTTTTTCTACTCCCACCATGGAAAGTGGGATTTTCAGACTTCGTCTCCATAGATACGAGTATTGAAAATGAGTGTTTGCCGAACAAGTGAAATTAGCGTGCGGAAAATTTACTTTCCGCACGCACATGCATGATTTTCGGTGCGGCAAAGTATAATTTTGCCGCACCGAAATCAAAATGTCATAATGACATTTGATGAATGTCAGATTTGATTTTGCAGAAATATTTAAATTTTTTTATGGAAATGTGGTTGTAGAAAAAATAGTGTGTAATACATGTGTTAAAAGCTTGTATTTGCCACTCTCATGTTACTGCAGCACTCACTATCGTTCGTGCTGCAAACTTCACATTCGTGTGGCAAACGCAAGCTTTCAACACTTGTATTACAAATTACTATTAAAATTCGTTCAAAAATAAGTGTGTGACAGTCTTTTCAAAAACAACATACCTTCTTGCCGGACCCTGTTGAAACTATTTTGCGAAACTATTCAACTACTAAATTTGTTTACTTAAATATATAATTTTTGCAAATTGTATTGATTTTTACTTAATAAAAAAATTATGTTTTTTTTTTGTTTTTTTTTACAAAGTATGGAAAACATGTTTCTAGAAATGCTCCACTCCATTTTTCAATTTAAAATGAAAAAAACAACGTGTTGATAAACGCGCTCGTTGCGAACTGTGTAAACATTGAATTCGCCTCGTCACTACAAGCCTTTGACTCGTCCCCAAAAAACCGCTTCAGGCGCGAGCGCTACGAGCGGCAAGGCGAGGAACGAGGCGAATGACGAGTGAACCGATCACACATTCGCCTCGCCGCTCGCCTTGCGATTCGACTCACCATTCGTGCGAATGTGTAGATGCGGTATAAGAACAGCTACGTTTTAAACTACCTGATTTAAGCAACGTGTCCAAGGGGCCTTTGGGCACGCCAAGATTCCTTACAGCCCAACCTTCTTCAAGGATGACTTCGTCATTCACTTCCCGTTCTGGAAATACGTTTGGCTTTTTGGGAAATTTAACCAGTTAGTATCTTTGTTGTGGGAACAATTCAATATACTGAACCCGTGATGTATAGCGAACCCTCTTCAGAACTAATTAGGTGAACCTTCTTCTTTGTCAAGTAGATGTTTCAGTTTTGGGAACATGAAGACCCCGATTTTGACGTACCCGATTTTGACAAACCCGATTTTGACACTCTTCTTTCTGTCCTTTATTTCTTTCTTCAATTGGTGCCGCACTTTTGGTTTGGTCCACCTGAGTGTTGGGCCCACGGTTTTCGTTTCTCGTTATGCCGAAGTTCCACGATGGAACTTCATTGGTGGTTTTAGTTTTTGGTACCGGAACCGTTCCGGGTACCAATGATTTGGTTTATGTGGATCTTGGATCCTGTTTTGATGTTTTAATGTCTTGAGGTTTTTGAGTGTTGGACCCCTTTTAGGCATCGCTTCCCGATTGACCTTTGAGGTTTGGAAGGTTTTGGTGACTTTTCGTTTAAGCTTGTTCGTAAGCTGTATTGCGAACTGCTGTGGTCAAGGGTTGGGTCTACGTGAATATTTGACTACAGTATGGGATATATATTTGGTATGGGTTTCATTGTTTCATTATGGGTTTTAACGCTTTTTCTGTCCCTTTTCTTCGTTTTGTCTTCTTTTGTCTGGCCATTTTGCTGAAGAGAATTTCAGGGAAATCCTCTTTAAGTAAGGGAGGTGTCACGTGTTTTTGTAATTTAACGTTATTTTAGGATTTTTAAGTCATTTTAAATTTATTTGCAAATTCTTTAGTACGGTCCTGTACCTTATTTTAATTTTCGTATCGATTATTTCATATTTGCTACAGTTGATTTCGTTTAGTCTGGAGGACATTAAGGTTAACTTATTTTGGCACGTTCTTCAGTATAATTCTCAGAAGTTTTCAGAGTCACTTCATATGTTGCATAGTTGTCAAAGCTGCCTTTGTTAGAAATCACAAGGTGACCTAAATTTTACGCGTGCTTCATCAAGGCATGATGTCATCTTATTCATTGAATTCAGTTTCTCGTGACAATGTCCCCGGGAATTCCCCGAGACGCGGGCTGTGGCGATTGAGCGTTCCACTCCCCTCTGCCTTCTTAGTACCTTCAGTGCGTGAAAGATTACCAACCATGCTAGACGCGTTCTTCTAAGACGCGGTGCCGTATTTATCGTAGTTAAGGGTGGGTTCTTATAATGAACCAGGAAGGCTTCCGCTACCGGTGATTTCCTCGTGGAGGAATCACAATTATCGACGTCGTTCGGATCCACTTAAGGAATGCCAATATAATCCTGGAGTGAAATATATCGTGTGTGAGGAAGTTTAAGTGACAGTGTTGTCGAGCCGCCTACACGTTTCCTCCTCGTGAGGGATTTAGCAAACCCATCCCCAAGGATTATTCTCCGTCTTTCGCACCCGTCTTCGAAGGGAAAGCACGTCCATCACGCACTCCCTGGCTTACCGTTAACTCGCCAGGTAAAGACTTTTCTATGCTGCTCATCCTGTTTTCTTCGTTTTGTTTTAATGTTTTTAACGTCAGTTTGACTTTCACGATTGCCTCTTGCTGGCAGGCCCGTTGAAACGTTCTTAGTTTTGATTTAAAAGTTAATAAGTACCGCCTTTGTCATTTGTCATTTGTGTTTTGATGTGCAACGTTTAAAGTAATAGTAGACATCTAGCTTATCTATTTCGTCCAGTGACATGTGGTGAAGGCTTGTGAACCTCGCCTTTGGCGGATCCATTGGTCACATAGCAATTTGAGGGTCTCTGGCAACTCAGTTAACTAGTTTGTTGTTCTAATTTTTAGTAAAGTAACGTAACGATTTTATTTGTATTTGTCAAGTTAAGATATTTGGTATTGTGTTGCATGTGCGGAATTTTTGGTGCTTATTTCTTGTTAATTTGTTTAATGTATTATTATTTGTGTCTTCCCATATTCTTGTTTGGAATTAAGGGACTTAGCTTGTGGATATTTTTGCAGTAAGTAACGTAAATACAGTTCCCTCAATTCTCCTTTCCCGTAAAGTAAGTCTCGTATTTATGAATTGTTTTAATGTAACGTAATAATTTTCGATTGTCTTTTGCGTAATGTTTGATTGTTCATTTTTGTGTCTTTAAGTCATTAAATATTTTATTGTCAATTCAGTTTGGTGTTGTCATTTGTGTACAGTGCTTCCCGTTTATTTCAGAGTATTTTGTGTTCAATGTTTGTTTTATGATTTACGTGTATAAAGTGTTAGCCTGCCTACAAGATTTAGAGTTTTGCAGTAAAGTAATTTCAGTCAAGCAAGGTAAGTCACATCTTGCGCAGGATGCAGCTAGAACGACGACCCCCTTTTTGCCGAGCCCTTGGGAACCTTCCATGATGGGTTTCCTTCTTTTAGATCTCTGGGTGACTTTAGTCATGGTGGCGCCCTATCTACCGTTTACGATCATCCCCTTTTGAAGGATTAATAGGTGTTTTGAGTACTATTTTTAGCGAAACGAACCACCCATCTCCATTGCAGTCTAGCCGAGTGCATTCCGGATTTGACATCCCCAATTCAATGTTGTAGTGCCGTTTTGGCACGTGACAAAGTTCCAAGCAATCAGCACATAGACATACACAAATACTGTTGTGCATGTGCTGTTAAGATGATCACTGAGTCGGGATTTTGCACCAGACTTGAATTTCCAACCTTCAAGTGGTGCACCAACTGTCAGGCCATGATTGTGCTGTAAGCACAGCAGTTTAATGAGTTGGTAAGACCGACTAGTAGTGTTCGACGAAACACATTTTGAGTTGTGTGGCAATGTTGAAAAACAGAAGATGGGATACTGGGCTAATACGAATCCTCAGAAACCTCTCCGTAATCAACAGGGACCGCCGGACCGGTTTGGAGTAGAATTTCAGCGTTTGGGATTATTGGTACCTAGTTTTTTTGAAAATCAAATTGATCATGTTTGTAGCATCGGACTACTATGTCGCCATGTTCAACGAGTTCATGTTTCTAGAGCTATTGACCTAGCTTCAGTCTACTTTTAACAAGATAGAGCCAGTCTACATATGAGCACTCTCAGGGTAGCGTTTGAAGAGAGGTTGATTTCACGCTTTGGGGGCATTTCTTGGCAGTCTCGATCACTAGATCTGCCGGTTTGTGATTTTTCCCTTTGGCGATATTTGAAATACAAAGCCTTTGCGATACGGTCAGCTGACTTGGACCCATTAAAGTAAAGAATTAGGGACGAAATTTATTCTACATATAACAGCAGCTATGTCATGAGAAGCTTTGTTACATGACCGCGTGAGTGAATTGATCGCCATGAAAGAGGTTCTTTTCAAAAATTGATGTCCTTCTTGTTACTGTGACAAATATGGCAAACATGTATCTCCCACTTATCAATATTGTAATTAAAGTTCGCGTATATTAAAAGGCAAAATATATGTTTGAAAATGGTGTACGAACATTGCTTCACTTTGTACAATATTGAGTAAAAAAGTAAATTAAAAAAGCGTAATCTTCTTTAACACACATAACCAAACTTACTTAAAGGATAGATTTTTAATTTATTTTAGTTTATGGTAAAAATGAAGCGTAAAGTAAAGTAAAGAACTCTACAAATTGGAAATGGTTAAAAGGGAAAGCAAAAAGAAGGCTGCAGAAAGTAGATTAACGAAAGGTATTGCTGAGAAGATAATTATGGAGGTACAAAACCAAAAACAAAAAGAGGAAGATAGACAAATCTGGAGAAATTGCTGAAATCCACCTAAACACATCAGGAAAGCAGGTGGAATAATCGACCTAAAGAAATTAATTGACAAGCTCTAGGGCGGTAAATATTCCGATTACATGGGCCAATGATAATGGTGCTGATGATGCTGTTTAAGATTAGTAAAATCAATTTGACCTTATTGAATGGTAAATTATTAAAGGCCCTTTGCACCGCCTATCGTTGACGTTTAAAGCAGCTTTCCTTGATTATTACCATTGTGTTACTACGATAACTTTTGGTTTAAACTTTTAAGAAAATTCTGTATCCTAAATAAAGCCACAAGATATTTTTAAGTTTTAACAATATTCTTCTCTTGGTAATTAGGTAGTTGTTTTAATTTTAAATGAAAATGGTAAAGTTATAGTGAGGGTAGAGTAGTTTTATTCAACAAACATCTTTGACTTTAGAAATCTTTTTTATATCTTTTTGCATTTGATTTAAAAAGGAGTTGGTAAGCGTATATGAAGAAATGCCTGTCAACATACTCCTAAAGAAGGGCCAAGTTCGCACTTTAAACTTGACATTACCAAAACTGTGATATATCTCAACACCCTAAATTATAGCTTAACTAGAAATTCGTTAAAAGGTCGCTGTGATTTGTTGAAAGCAGTCTTTAATTAAATTCTAGAAAGAGATTTATTGAAATTACTCTTTAACCAACGTTTTCTTAGGCGTTAAGAGCTTTCCTTGTTGTCCTTTAATTTTAGTCTGACAGCAACAGAAATTTTCAGTAATTTTCAACTGTTTTATGCTTGTTTTAATTTAGATGAATTTAAAAGTACAGTTGAGGTTACTCGTTACTCGTTGTTCTTTGACTTTTAAAAATTTACTGATTGTAAGGTTTGTATAAACTACACTTTAGAACTGTCAATTTCCAAAATACTTTGTAAGGTATTTTGAAGATTTGTTGTTGAATTTAAACTTACAAATTTATTAACAATATCTTCCGGTTTTTACCTTCAAACGAGCATATTCTGGGGTCGTTCTGAGAGATAGTTTTGTAAATCCTTTTTCACTCACCTGAAAAGAAATTAAAAATTAGTCTTGATTAAAAAGAATTTAAAAGTAAGTTAGACATTAATTCCATGAAAACTGGGGGAAGGAGCAAAGTTTGTGTATTTTATTTGCTTGTCCTGCTTGATAATATTTTACTAAATATAACTCTCATCTTGTCATAAGGATACATTTAATAAAACGAAAGCATTTGCTTCTTGAGTTTCTTGACATTCCATACCTTTTTGGGGGTGTTTCGCCACCAGTTATTAATTTTACTAATTTAATTTTTAATTCTCCCAAAGTGAAGGCAAAAAACCCACAAAAAGGCATAAAAAACATTTATAATATCAACCAATATCCTTAATTAACGTAAATAAAACTAGAAGGGTCTACTTTCGTGAAATCGTGGGTTAATAACACATTTACGTCTTTTCCGTTTTTGCTCTAATAGCTTTTGCACTTTTAAGCTGTCGTAATCAGTGTTACTAGACTGTATTAAATAAAGCTTTAGTTCGCTTAACCGGGCAGAAAAGTAAGTGTCAGGCGAATGCTTTAAAGTTCACCGATGAATGAAACTAAATTAGAAGGCCTTTCACCTTTGTTAGCTATAAATTTTAGATTATCAAGATTTCGCCAGAAGTTTTCGTCGTAGAAAGGGTTAAGAATTTTAAAGGAAGTACATTTTATTTTGAACACGGATAAATTCGTTGATAAATGCTCGGTGCTTAGTCTTCTTGGAACTCAAGGTTTATAAATAGTAAATGCTGAAAGTGACTAAATTTAGCACGAAAATGCTCACCATAATTTAAGACTTTGGCAGTTTTATTCTCTTGTGTGAGTAGCGACAGATTTTTGTATCACAAAGAAGTAAAAATTCTGGTAAATAAAGAAAAATCAATGCAGAGGATGAAAAATGGAGAAGCAAATATGAATCATAAATTGTTCTCATTATGCGAAAGAATATAAAAAACAAATAGAAAATGCAATTTCTCGATGTAAAATATTAAGCAATAAAACAGAAAAAGGCAACATCGAATCATAACGAACCAATAAATCTGAAAAATTAGTTCCAGTAAATCTGACGTTCAAACAGCTCAAGCAATATTGTGGTTATGATTTCATCCATATAAAAATAATGGCGTTAAATAAAACAAATGGAAATCCATAACATTCTGAAAACCCAGAAATTTAGGGAAACTGTCAATACAACGAGCAATTTTTTGCAGGAAAATGGCCTC
The DNA here is from genome assembly GCA_963082815.1 of Melanotus villosus. Classification (NCBI taxonomy): domain Eukaryota; kingdom Metazoa; phylum Arthropoda; class Insecta; order Coleoptera; family Elateridae; genus Melanotus; species Melanotus villosus. The sequence continues at coordinate 45,577,280 of OY720425.1, forward strand.
TAAAGAAATATGGTTTAATTAAAATTTAATTAAATTCCCCAATTTTTGATTTGTTCAGTTTGCAAGCTTTTTATAAAAATTCCAAAACAAATTGTCCTCTGTGAAGGTAGCCACCAAGAAGCACATTTTTCATATTAATATACATAATAAAAAATTAGTCCCTCAATACGCCCCACTCACAATTTTAAGCAAAAATCTCTCAATAAATATTCCACTCTGAATAGCCCAGGGAGCGCCTCTTATTTAAAAAAATTAAATTAGAAAATTGAATGTAAACATCTGGAAAAAGTTTTACCTATTCTTTTATAAGAAGGCCCGGTGATTTATGCTGAGATTGTTCAAAATTGAGCACTTACTCATTTAACAAATGGCTCTGTTCATTTAAATGACTTGTAATTTCCGAACCACTTCATTTTCAGTTGGAAAAAATTTGCTGGATTTATCTGAGGCTCTAAAGTAGCCTAGTTTTATTTCATAATTCCAATTTCTAATAAAGCATAAAGTTTTCGAGAAAATCTGTTTTAATTTGTAAACAAATGATCATCTAGAATTCAAAGATGTAGTCATTTTAAAAATTATAATTATAGTAACGCAAGCTTAATGGAAAATGAAACATTAAAAGGTGTCATGCAATCTAAAACCCAGTCGAAGTTCATTTCGCCTGTCAATAGATACAAGTTAGATTAAGTTGTTAGTTTATCTAAGAGCAAATCGTTCTCTCAGATACATGACGAGAAAATTGGCTTTAGTAGGATCTGTTTGGCTTTGTGGTTATTTCTGTAACATCGGCCGTTTCTCTACTTAAATGGAACAAAAGCGCGGAATTTCTCGGTGGAGCTTTCCAACTGGGAACATAATCGGTGGTTTCGGAGTCGATTACAAACACGATTTAGTTAGGAAGAAGGTAATAACTGAAATTTACCGAGGAAATTTAGTTTTCCTGATTGTGTTTAAAATTTTAGTTTAGTAAAGAAAGACTTTTAAATGTTTTTGAATGCTGATAAATATTAAAGTAAAATTTATAATGGGAAGTTTTCCATGAAGTTTTGACGTCTACGTTTCATGTCTATTTGGTGTAATAAAAAGTTAAATATAACATCCATTAAAATATTATAAATCACTACATTTTTACTTACAAAGGCAAGTCGTATTTATTCATATAAAGAACAGTGATCTGGTTTCGGTATTGCCCTTTTTAAAATAATAACATTTTTGGTTGTGTTAGAAAAATATTCTTTTATGTACCTAATTCATAAAAAAATATATACTAAAACGTGACAGCTTTAATAATTTATTGTAGTACATAGGTAACATAATTATAAATACAATATACGAACGTAACGATAACCTGTTATCATTCTTCTTCAACACCATAATCATCTAAAGACGAATCTTTAATGTCATTACCATGTTTGTATAGTTATTGATTTCTCCACTCTCCTTTTGGAAAAATTCCAGCACATTAAGAAAAATTTCTTGGGCCTGTTCGAAGTAGCACATATTACACTGTACAACTTATAAAACATGTCATGTTTTATATGTTTTATAATTTGTACAGTGTAATTCATATGTGCTACCCATTCTTCACACCTCTCTTCATCTTATATCTTATTCAGATGACATAAGATGAAGAGAAGTATGAAGAATGGGTATTATTTTAACTATATAAAATAAGTAGTTTCTATTAAATTAAAGTAACCATTAACTTAGCAACGATGTTTTAACGCTATCTTGCAATACATTTTGCAAAAACCCAATAATGCGATGCAAAAAATATTAGACAACCCAATTTATAACGATTTGCGATTGCAAATCATTCGCCATGATCATAATCATTTTCAAGTACCTACTGAGCTTTACACCTGTTACATCGCTTACTATGATTTCCATTATTTATTTTCTTCTGCCTCTGGGTTTGTATTCATACATCTTCTTCGGTAATCTTGAATTTTCTGTAGATGTTCCTTCCATGCTGTTCATAATTAGTTCTTTTCGTATTTTGGTGTTATATTTTCAGTCTGATAATCTATAACCAACCACTGATCTTGAAAACCTCATTTCGCTGCGTTCTAATCTTTTAACAATTATCCAGGTTTCACTCTCATAAAGTAGCAATGGGACTGAAATTGTTTTATAGAATTTCATGATGGTATTTCCTGTACTGTTTTATTTAGCTCTTCTAATAGTTGCATTAATGTAGCATTTACCGACCTTCTTTTCTATGTCAGTGCCTTTCTTTATGGAGATATGACAACCCAGGAATTTATAATTATGTATCTATTTATTCTATAGGTTGATTCAAGATTTTATGTTCAGAGAAAATACTATTTAATTTATGCAGACCTAGTTATAAACTGTCTACGGAGTTCGTCACTATAAAAACAATTGATAAAGAAATATGGCTATGATATTATAAAGAACCTTGGTATACAAATCCACAGACAGAGCAGACGAATACGTTATTGACTTAGACCCTATGATTTTTGGAGAAGAGGTAGGCAAAATTGATATGGGAGATTTAGAAACTCAGCACTCAAACAAACCAAAAATAGAAAAGCTGACGAAATAAATACCGAACTTACATAATAAGTGTCTCCCTAAACCACGAATCCTTCCTAAAATTTTTGAACATCTGCTGGACACAGAAACCAACTCCGCAAGAATGGAACAAACTGCAAATCAATTAAAAATAAAAATAATTAATATAATTTTTGCAGAAATTTTACCTTTTCGATTTTACATTGCTAAGGGGTTACTGGTGGTGTTGACTGAGGCGAAATCACGAAAGTCGGCCTACAGCCTGTATGATGGGAGGTTGAAGGAACACGTTATTTTGATAGAGACTGACCCGCTGCTTAATACCCGCAGCGAAACAGTATCTCCTGCTATTCCTTCACTAGAAATTACGAGATAACTACTTATCCCTGCAAGGGACGAATGCTCACCACTGATCAGGGACCGCGCCAAATCTTCTGATCTACTGTGGTGCACTGATGTATCGCAAACAGACGCAAGCTTCAGTGTTGGCATTTATTGTCGACGAACCTAGGATGGGATTGTCTCTCTCACTAGGAAAGCTTCTTACCGTTTTTCAGACTGAGGTTTTTGCAACCTTAGTTTGCGCCAAGATGTGCTCCTACAGTCAAGCAGCATTCAAAGCCTTGAGCTCCGTAAAAGCCAATTAAAATCTGGCCATAAAATGTCGATGGACCCTGGAAAGGCTCGGCTCAATCAACTGGGTTCGATTAATCTGAGTGCCCGATCACAGTAGGAGGCCGACCACCTGTACCTGTACAAGGCTGAGACAAGCGAAACAGCTCATCCACACACCTTCAAAAGCCAGATCCCAATAGCTTCTTAGGTTTAGTAGGAAGCACCTCAGGAAAGACACAGGCCTTCTTACGGGTCATGGCCTCTTTACAAGACACTGCATTCGGGGCCTTTTTGAAGACCGAAGTTGCAGATTCTGCAAGTAACCTCCTTTTATCTCTTTTTGGGATGCCCCAGACTACTTCTTCTAAGGCATCGTCTATTTGATGCCGGCCTTCTAGAGGCCGATGAAACACGTAGCGCCTCTATGGACGAGATTTTGGCCCTTGGGTTAGGTGTCGGCCTGTACGAAGGCATCCCTTAATTTTCGGCGGATGCACAATGGGCATTGGGCCTGAGCACTGCTACTTCGCTGGGCCGAAAGAATAAGAAGAAAGAAGAAGAAGAAGGGGCCGTTTGGTTAGGATAGCCCATCATCCTCGATACAAATACTGATATAGCGACATATCGAATTGTGGAATAATTCCATAAAATCCATAAGTATATCGTATGTACAAGAGTTTGTTTTAACGTGTCGAGTATTGTTTTCAGTCAATTCATTGCAGGTATTAGTTTATTATTGGTATCGATTTTAGTGTTGGCAAAATTGTTAATAATCATTAATTTACTAATAGATTCTTGAATTAATGGATTAGTGGCATATTTAGCGACTATTCGATTAATCCATTAACTTATTATTCGACCAATGGACTATTATTATTAGTCTATTAATTCAATTATTCACATTATTTAGATTATTAAAACAATAGATTGATAAAATTTGATTCAAATTATCCGGTAAGTTATCTGAAAAAGAAAGACCTAAAAAAGGAAATATTGTAAAATATATACCTACCCTAATTTTGTATCATTCTGATGTCCTGTAAACATTTTCTGTTGTATATTAATACTTTTTCATTAATATCATTATTTGTAACAATCGAATATTTTCATAATGATCGATTAATCCAATTTTTAGAAATAATTTCTTGCTACGATAATGTTCAAAAACCGATCAATCGATTTAACTGGAATCATTTTCCAGCACTAATCTATCTATTCGATATTTTGTTGTAGGTTTGTTAGGACGTGCATTCTTCTCCGATATATCGATATAAACATGGACGTATCGAACATCAATATGGAATTCCAAATATATCGATATACCGGTTTCATTACTGGCGATATTATCGACTGAATGAATATTTTAGGATTTTTCTTATAGAAAATAATTCCATAGAGTAAGGAAACTATTACATTAAAGTATCTACAAGATATACTGAGCCAATTTGATGGGTCCGGTTTGGTACGCTTGATTGAGTGTTAAGTCTTATCGATCTTTGGAACTCTGAGATCTGATCACTCGAAATTTTACTGAGTTTAAAGTTTAGAGTCTATGTCGAACCGTTTAAATTAATCGGGCTTCGGGTTTTTATTGAGTGTCAAGCATTTGCAAAATTTTTGAGCCTATATTGAGCCCCTTTGAACTTTACCATTACTACATCATCTGTTCGGTACAGGTTTAAGCTTAAGACTCGGTCACATTCGAAACTTGGGCCAAATTAGCACATCTTCCGCCACTTTAATAACAATGCTTTTGTATGTCTTCTTGCCTGAGGTTTCTGTATGTTTTACAGTTTGTTTAAGGTCAAAACTACAAGCTCATAGCTTTTAAAGTCGCTTGACTGATAAAAATAGAGATATTTCTTGGCACGCTCTTGAGATTCATTGCATTAATTTCTGTTTGAAAAATTGTAGGGATATTTCCTAAGAATTTACACAACCTAAAGCTAAGTCCTGATTTGCTGCACCGAGGGGTGGCTCTTGATACAGTATTTCATTCGTCAATGGGATAGTTCAGCGTCATTATTCAGTTGCATTTTTTTAGGTTTATTTTCTTCAGTGGAAGTCATATTTTGCTGATATTATGTTAAAAGGTTCGGTAGCGGGCTTTAAGTAAATTAAATTTACCAGCAACCCTTAAATTCGTCTTTTTTCTTTCCCTTTTTATAGCTCCTTAGTTGTCATTAAGCAGGGAAATCTTTGATCTTTTTGTAACTTGCATATTATGCGCCCAGTTTATTCATTTTTTTAACGATAGATTTTACCAAACAATTTCTTCATTTGATAATACCATGGTTGACTTTATGAGGGCCCTTTCTAAAAGAGAAGTCAAGGAAGTTCCCAAATTCTTCCATGAAAATTGTAAAACTGTAGTTTGATGTTTATGTTCTTTTTAAATGTAACAATGATTGTCTTATTTGTATTTACACCCGAATGTTCTTCTGTATATCAGTAGTTAATCATATTTAGCATAAACTGCATGAAATTGGGTACTATTACAATATGCTTGTATTTAATGATAATGATCAGATTGTCAGCGTATCTCTGAACATGCAAACTACATGGATGCAACTGATTATTGTTTCTAATTATTATTATCGCACTGGTTTCTCTTGCGGTGTTCGTTGGGCGAGAGAAAATTGTATACTCTGAATTTAGTAAGTAAATGATTGTTTTGTGAGGGGGCCTTGGAGATCAAACGTAGAAATAGATATTTTCTGTATACTTATGACTCTAACTTTTATTAGTTAATAATACGTATTTAAATTGCTAACATTTAAAAAGAATTACCAATTTATAGTGTCAATTTGGGACTGTTTTACAGTTAATTGAATTAAGTTCCCATTAAAAATGTAAACATCCTGCGTGAGATTACTTTTCAGAGTTTGCTTCAATACAAATTTCCAATTTTAGTTTGCATTACGTATAACAATTCTTGATTTCATTTTGCAACTTATAAAGCTACAGGAATAAGTATCGACTACATAAACTTTTAATCTTATTTTCAAAATTGAAGAGCCGTGTGTATGTGCAAACTTAACTATTTGAATTTTCGTACTTACTACAACAAATTATTTAGTCAGTTAAACTACCCTCTTTAGTTATTACAGAATAATATCTTATAAAGTTTTCTAAAACATCCTTAAATCCTTAAGCACATCTAACATCAAACAAATTGATTTAAACCTAACGATAATAAAAACTGATAGTTAGAAGAAAGTACGCGAACCTACCGATAAGTAACATAAAAATAGGAGAACGAAAAAGGCATTAGAACCATTATTCAGAGATATCCTGTTCATTGCAACAGACGTAAAAGTACGAGTAGATAAGAAAATGCTTACGTAAACGTAGGCAGACGTTGAATGGTTTTGTAAGTCTGATAAATGTAATCTACGGGAAACTTTTTCATATTGAAAATTTTCGAAATCTGTTAGACGTAAACCTAATAAAACCAAATTGATGTATTGCGACTTTTACTAAAATATATTTCTTGAATAAGGAAAGCTTTCTGCGATATTGTACTCGTATTTAGTTTCTATATTTTTCAAAATAATTGGATATTTATTTTCCTCAATATTTCAAATGAAACGCTTTTGAAGTTAATGCATTATAGAAGTAGAACAAAGCTTAAAAAATTTTCAAGACAGATTTTAATAAAAAAAAGTCGAAGGAAGTAACCATATTGATCAAATAATTTTTACAGGGAAATAGGACAAGAATATTAGGATACTGCTGAAATAAAGTGGTACATAAGAAATACTTCGGAAGTTATTTCAACATATTAAAACAAAAGCCCTGGAGATCTAAAAATCCCTACGCAATGGAATTTCAAATAGACTTTTATTATTTCTTTGAACCAACAAGGGAATATGGGATAAATTCCAAATCTCCCTTTAAATTTTCCTTGCGTCTTCTATAAAATATCTTGTTTCCTGATGTCAAGTGGAGTAAAATAAGGCTTGGTCCAATCGTTCGATTGAATAAAATAAACAAAAATATGTGTTTTAAAGCAGGTAAAGGTGTACCACGTCCAATTGACTTACTTCTTTAGTGGTGCATTCTATTTCTTACTTTACACTGTCTGTCCTTGTTATGAATCCAAAGGTTGACTTGAAATTAAAAATATATGGACAACTTGTCAAAGTAATTAATACGGAGCTTTTAAAAAGACAATTTAATACTTTGATCTGTTAGTGACTTGGTGCTTTAGCAATCTGCTTTGCAACCCAGGGGACCGAGAGTCCAGGTTCAATTGCTAGTTGTAGCTGGTTTTTGAATGCTAATGGATTGTAATGAGAATCTTGTCAAGTTCAAATTAATTATGAATGACTGCGTTGCTTGGTTTTGAAAACTTTTATTTAAAAAATTATACTAAACAAATCCTGTAATGCATCTTGGCAGTATGAAACTTACATGAAGTTTAAATTATTATCTGTACAACTAAACCAGAAATTCCCGAAGCGCGCAAATGAATGCAACTAGAAGTTTGATTTAAAATTAATAATATTAAAATTGTTGACCTTGAAACTAAAATTGCGTTATTTTTCAATTACTTAAACCCTGAAGTATTCGAGCGTTTTGTAATTCCTCCATTACCTTTTCGTTTTCCGATACTGCAAAGTAACTTCCTGTAGATGCTTAATATTTGTGTGGTTTATTTTTATCATTATGCTCATTTTATATTTTCCTCATTAAAATTTAGAAAGCCGCAAAAGAGTATTACAAATATAGACACGGTGGTGTTTTATGATTTTTAGAAAATCTTTAGGATAGACACGTGTATTATAGTTATGTTTACTCACCGTTTAAACAACGGAAGTTACAGAACCTAGTTTCCTAATTTAATGCGATAATGTTTAAGTGAATGGAACTATACCACTCTAAAGGAAAATTAGGTTAATCAATTTAGTAACCATAATACATCCAGCGACTCGTCTGCATATCATAACGCTCACCAATGGGAATTATGGCTAACAGCCAACTAATGATTGAATAATAACGATCTATGTCGAATAAGTAATTCATAATCTAATCAGCCTTAAAGCTTTAAGGAAACGTTTTCAGTAAGACGTTGTTTATGGTTCACTTTTGTAATTTCCTGCAAAAATTTAGGGAATTTTCTGTCTTTGTGTTTCTGTTTTACCTTGCTTCTTCTCATTCTTAGTATTTTATTTTTATTTCATCTTCATTCTTTTACTTCTTATTTTTATTGATTTTTCTCTTTGTTTGCTGATTACGTGTTCTCCCCTTCCGAGAATAGAGTTTATTAGCTTTTTTTAACTCTCTGTCTCTCCCCTCCCGTCTCTATATTTCTTCTTTCTACCTCTGTCCACTTTACCGTGTCTTTTTTTAATTTTATTGTCTTTTAAAGCTTTAGTAAACTTTTAAACGTCAAAAATGAACAACAGGATAAAAGCTCGAAGCACTCCCAAGGAAAGATGTCCCGTAGACATTGAACAGGGACCCAGAAATCACCATGGAACAGCTACAAACTGCAACCAAAAAGATCAGGGTAGGGAAAGCGTCAGGGTATGATAACATATTGTGGCGTAGTCGGCTAGTTGGTTTATTGTTAATAATTAATATAAATAAGTTATTGTAATTAGTTTGGTAGAGTCTTCGACCAACGACGCACGCCCCTTGAAGATTGCTTGGCTTTTTACGAGAGGTTTTTATTCAAAGTCAAATTCAGCTAATATAATGTATTTCATCTGTGTTTTAGTTTTACAAAATAATATAAATTGTTCAAATTCAAAGTTCATATACAAATTATTACAAGTCCAGCTTTAACGTAAAGTTATAAAAAATAATCCAAGTCTCAATTCAAAGTATACTAATATAAATTATTCTTCTAAGTCCTGATTACATTTAAAACGACTAAGTTCACCTCTACACTGCTTGGCGGTAGAAGAGGAAGGATTAAGTAAGTAAGTAAGTCCATAAAATGAATTTAAATAATTTACACAAATATTTTACAAGTTCTTTAATTAGAGTTAAGTTAAAACATAAAACATCTTACATGTATGCACTGGAACAACAACTTGAAGGGTGTCGATTTACCGTAGGTACTGCTTGTTTGATGGCTGGATATAGACCATATACCTTTACTGTATTTTGATTACAGTATAGGTATATACAGAAAATTGATCACCTTCTTCCAGTATTCGGTATGGAGAGTGCATAACTGCCTTGAAGCACGTACAAGATGTCAGGTTTCACCGTTCCTTACCTTTTCATATACCTGCTTGCATTAAAAGGTGCAACCTTAACACGTCGCGTGTGGCTTTACCAGTGAATGCCCTGATCGACTGACGTCATATCAGCCACGCGTGCATAGATTGAATGCATTTAAAACTTTGTTTAATATTTTTACATTCATGTTTGTTACACTATTTTAGAAGAAGGGCAGCTTAGATGGGCTGGACATGCATTTCGGATGGATCACGCGCGAATTCAGAAATTGGCCTGGCAAACAAGACTTGAAAGACCTAAACAACGAGGGAGACCCCGTCTAAAATTGGAGGATAATATAAGAGATGCAATCGAGAAACGGGGAATCAGCTAGCAGGAGGAATGGAAGAAAACAGTGGAAAGGATTTCAGACCTCTACATCGTATCAGGTAAAAGACGACTAAGTAAGTAGGTAAATATTAACTAAGAATCTGTTCGACTCCTTTATCTTTCACGGCCAAAGCTTTAATTAAATTATAGAATTCCGAACATCTGCCTGATGATTAAAATATATCCTCCTCGAAGATAATTGCATTGCACTATTGTATAAATGCATTTGGGGCTGCATTGTGAATATATCAACTCAAACCGAATAATTCCATTTTAAAATTAAACTCATTTCGTATGCAATCTAAAACTATCTGCCGATGCTGCTTTTGCCAACTCTGTGATTACGAAAAGCATTCTGTTTGCCTTTGGAAGAATGATCTGTGTATCTTATGCAAGGAACTAAGAAGGCAGGGCCACATTTTAATTGCATTGGAGATTTTCTCCTGTTTCGTCTGCATATAAGACTGATATTGATTGTGGAAATATTTTATTTTGCCTAATTTAATCAGGGTTAAAAAGGGTATTGCTTTTATGGTGTATGTATTTTAGAAGAATTGCAAAAATTTGCTGATTTTGTTGTTACAATGTGCATTCAAAGGCAGTGTGCTGCTAGAAACGCCAAATAAATATAAAACAATAGGTATCCGAATTTTAATTATAAAATATAAATTTAAATATAAAATTTAATACGAGCAGTGGGCTAATTGTGTTACATCCCCCTCATTCTTTATTCTTTTGAACCATTTTCAGCACGTTTTTCATTATTTTTTCAGTTCTTTTCATATCTACACGGGAATAAGCACGTCACGTTCGTCATATATTCGGCTACTAATAGGTTTCCGAACTCAATCAAAGGCTCACTAGACAAACTTAAAATATTCTAAAATATATACAAAGCAATTTATCAGGATAAAAGTAAAGAAATGAGGCTGAAGTCATTTATCTCTCGAGTTTTCGAGGCTATGCACTAGGAATCTTATTAAATAGAAGCGCATTCTTGCACGCTGAACTATTTCCCTTCATTTTTTGTGGTTAAGACAGCAGTAATTTAAACATTTCCTTCGGGGTTCATTTAATTAAAGTCTGACAAATATTTTTAAGGACATCACGTAAAAGGGTGCCGGCAAAACGATTATTTTCTGTAAGCTTTATTTATTGATGTTTCGTATTTATTTGGGTGGTATGGTAAATAATTATTTAACACACGTTTAAAGTCACTTTAAATTGAAGCGAAGCGATTACCCTAAACATGTTAAAAATATTCTAAATGCAATTAAAGCAAAGAACGTTTGAGCCAAAACCATCAATTTCCTTGCACTGAAGTCAGCTAAATATTGTAACGAAAAATAATACTAAACATTTTTATCGGCCAGTAAACCTTTACAGTTTATTCAAGTCCGTCCAAAATCGTGTTTTTATCATTATTCATGCGTTAGCATTCTCCAATTAAAGCCCAACCAAACTTAACAGGAAAATTCATGAACGATTTCGAGTGTGTTGATTTACCACTGCAAACGTGCAAAACCGCACGCGTTCGTCAAACAGTTGAAGTGGGAATTTCATTAAGTTCAAGCAGTTAGTGTATTATTTCCAATTAAAACAGCATCGTAATTAATCGACGTTTTTATGACGATAAAGTGTTATCCTTTCATTAAGGATCGATTATCTTCTTAACAGCGTATCAAGGAAATGTCCTCGTTTATTTAGATAGTATATGAAGAGACAAACACCAAAGGAGTCTATTTGCAGTTTATGAAGGGTTTATTTAATTTCCTTTTAATTGTCAATTTAGGTCAATCGTTGGATATTTTAAAGTCAGACATGTAAACTTCGCAAGCAGATTTACGCTTTTGCTTTATTTAGGTAACATGTTAAATTTTATATTGAATTTTAGACTTTTAGTTCTGATTATTCAATTGAAGATTTCAAAGATTGCGATGCAAACTAAGTGAATTGCACTGACAATAAAGGAACGGTTAGAGAGAACTCGTGATGATTTTTCAATATCAAGAAATGGATGATCATTGGAAATTTAATAAGCAATGCATACCTACTTTAGATTCAAATTTTAAATAAGCGGTAAAAGAGCAGTTTCAAGAATTAAAGAGAAATTGGGAAAACATAAGAATGCAATCCTAAAAGCGGCAGAATATATAGCAGCATACAATAGCAAGAAATAAATAATGGTTTTACGAAATATGTTATGATCAAAAGAAACCATAGAAAATGCAATATCAGAAGAAATGATAGAAAGTGGTCTTCAAAACAGGGAGGAAAAGTAAAAGACATCAGTTTTTCAATCGAACCCATAAAATTCAGCATGTAATGATGATCGAAGAAGGATAATAATTACTTGGAAATAAGTCAAACAAAATCAGAAAATGTGAAGAGTATATGAAGAAATTATTAAATAATGTAGATAATATAAAAGTAAAATACAGATCAATTGCTATCACGAAAAAGAGCAAGAATTGTTTGCCGAATCTTTGGAGTTGACTGTGGACTAAGACAAGAAGCACCAGTCGATCAAAGTATTTAACTTCGCTATTGTAGACAAGATTCATACGAAAAATACTTGTAAAAGCAGGGATACGCTAAACAATAGGCAATCCACAATAATAGTATAACATGCTGATAACGTTCATATTACTTTAGAAAGAAGCTAAATTCTAAAGAGAAACAACAGTATAAAACTTGAAATACATAAGTTCCTATTTGGAGGAAGCCAAAGCTGCATCAGGATTGAAAACCAAAAATAAAAAATATTTGACAGTAAGTAGTAAAGACAGACCGTTCTAAATTAAAGTCATCCTCAGTGACCCACATAATTAAAAGTTAAGACATTACTTATCAAATAACTGAACCAAAAACACCTTTACGGGCAGTAAGTGCTGTTTCAAACTAAAAGGCATTGTAAAACGAAATGTAATATCTGTGAAAAATAAGCTAGAATAATGCAATAGTAATTCTCTACACAGTATTATGAAGGCAATGATGGGGACCTACTTATTAGAGAGAAAGGAGGAAATTATGAAAGGCTGGGTACAGCACTTCCAGAATATTTTATAGAACGCGGAACAAGAAGAAAAAATGATTAAACAAGAAGCCAACCTATAACAGTATCTGAAGACACAATGAAGGCGGAATTAGAGGAAATACCAGGAATTGCTGGAAAAATGAAAAATAATAGAAGCCTTAGAGAAAATGGCATACCTACTGGTGGAATTAATAAAAAGTAGTGAAGCTACAAGTTGACGGGAAATTTCGGGAACGGCCGGTCCTGTTTGGGGCCGAATAATTGAATTGCAGTACTTTTTTTAATTACTTATGTATACTTTACACCTATTCGGGAAGCCTAACCATTGATATTAAAAGCACCTTAATTTTTTTTTAATTCTCCAAATACTATACAATCTGTCCTATTTAATGGGGCGATAAGTATTTTGTAGGATTTCAGTAGAGCAATATGGCAGTACTGCTTATTACATTTAGTGGTCAGGATTAGGGTTCCAGCAAACCCTCTCCTTATGGTAACCTAGTACAATAAATATGTTATTATTACTCTATTTTAATTAGCATTAAATAAGATAAAGTACCCTGACAAGATTCTTTATGTGTATGAATAAAAGGAAACTAAATCACCATCGAATATACATAAATAATTTTAAAATTTTAACTAAGCCCATGTTATATTGTAATAAAGACGAATGTAAAAATATTAAGCGAAGTTTGAATTGCATTCAAGTTGTTCAATTCACTAGTACACGTGTTGATATGACGTCATTCGATCAGGGCATTCACCGGCAAGCTGTACGCGCTGTGTCTGTTAAGGTTGCATCTTTCAAATGCATATGGAAGTGTAATGAACGGTGAAACTTGCCACCTGGTATATGCTTGTATGCAGTTTTGCAGTTTCCACGCGTTTAAGATAAGATACAAAATATTGTAGGAAAGTGAACAATTTTCTGCATAAAATCTAAACGAATTCACATGAGAGGTATGGTTATATCCAGCCATCAAGCAAGCAGTACCTACGGTAAATCGAGACCCTTCAAGATGTGAATACATATAAGATTGTTTTATATTTTAACTTAACTTTAATTTGTGTAAATTATTTAAATTCATTTTATGGACTTAGTCGTTTTAAATCAGGACTTATAATAATTTATATTTTAATTTGACTTAAATTCAGGACTTAGACCAATTTATATTATCTTGTAAAAACTAAAAGCACTGATATGAAATACATGAATGTTAGTTGAATTTTGACTTTGAATGAAAACCTCTCGTAAAAGCCAAGCAATCTTCAAGTGGCGACGTGGGTCAAAGACTCTACCTAAATTATTAAAGCAACTTATTTATATTAATTCCCAACATTAATCAGAAAAACGACTTCGCCACAATATGACGTGGGTTGGTCATTGTATTTGAACCAGCAGTGGTAGTGACACTTTTATACATGTACTTTGTATATTTAGAGCACCCCTCTGCTGCCGTGAGATAAAGAGACGTGCACCTTCTAGTCTAGTTTTTTTCATTCTCTTCCATCTTGTGTAGGTACTTATTTTCGCTTCATTTCTTGATTGTCCTTACTTTTATTACATTGGCCACAATGTCGTACCGCCTTTGTTCTGATATCCCATGTTTTTACTGACCTCAGGTTGTTCATCCCCTGTAAGTAGCTCCACGAGTTTAACCTTTTTCTTTGAATTTTACGTGCTCGTACTCTCGTATTACGTATTCCATTTCGTCTAGACATTCCTTTAACATCTGTTGGTTATTTTTAGTAAGGTTCAGGTTTCAATGCCATAGGCTAAAATTGGTCTATATAAACATTGTCTCATATACTATTAATTTGGGTGCATTCGACGTTTCTTTTTTCTTAATAAAATTATACCACATCCTGTATTTTAGCAACTTTTTTATCCTTTCATTGATATCCAGATCTTGTCCACCATCATCGTTTTATATTATCACTCCTAGATATTTAAAATTCTTAACTTGTTGGGTTTGTTTTTTCTGTATTTGTATATTAATTTTCTCTTGTTCTTGTATTTTCGTCATCACTTTCGAGTACTTCATGTTAATATTCATATTGTAGTTCTTCAGAGTTTCAATCCATTCATTTAGATTAGCTAGCATTGTCTTTTTGGTTCCAGTCATAATCAGCACATCAGCAAAACCGTATTCCAAAATTTCAAACATCTCCAGATTGTTATAACACAAAATAAGTTTCTTTACTTTCAATTAGCACATTTTCATCTTGTCATCCATATATAAAGTGAGTATGATTGGGCTCATTACTCCTCTTTCTAGTTGCTTTGAAAACATGTATATTGGGTCTTCAACTGTTTAAGAGACAAATTCATATGACATATTTATAATAATATATTAGTAAACTGACTCTGACGCGATTTACTGAAGAAAGTATTCTCAGAGACTAATTCTAGCCAGCACTGCCAAGACAGTCTCCTACTGTAAATAACAATAAATTGCTCAAATACATAATTAATTATTAATATGTTGTTGTGGATTTGTGAGAGTTTCTAGCGTTTGACTGGCTCCGACCATAGATTCCGTTTAATTATTCGCAAACAAAATTAATATGAAATGTCAAACATCATTTCAACCACAAAATTAAGTATATTGTAACGAAGTGGCTTTATTCAATATTGAGGGTTAGGGCCTCTTATAATATTATATTTATTATGATGGTAGAGACTTATAGCCAACTTCATTACGAGTGTTTTGACTTGGCTTTTGCGAGAGGTTATATTAAAATACAGAATTAGCTAACATCAGATATATTGGTATAAACATAATTCAACTGTTCGACAAATAGGTTCCAAATACTTAACAAGTCTTAGGTCTGATTGACTTAATACGGCGTATAAAACATTAGCATCAATTTATAATAATACACACTAATCTTACATGAACATCTTTAGAGAAGCACACATCTGGGTAACAACGTTGAAGATGACGTTTAATTCAACCCCTGGCTTATGGCTCGAGTTGGTCCTGTAAGGGGGCCTCTCGTCAGTCACACCTAAATGCCATCTTATTTAATTCATTATTTGTTAATTGAACCCACTACATTACAATATTAAGCGATAATTCTGTTCTGTAACCGTATAATTCACTAATCATCTACGGCTAGGGGTTCCCAAAGTGCGGCCCGCGGGCCATATGCGGCCCGCAAACCCTGGAAATGCGGCCCGTGATGTCAGATCACCCGCGATCTTGAATTCATAGAAATAATTTGCAATTTACATTTTTACAAAAAAATAAATAAATGTTATCATATTATAATTAAAAATTGTTCCGTTAAAAAATACTACATTTTATATGTAATCTTGTTATTATATAGATTGAATATATTTTATTGTCTTAACGGCCGCCCTATTATTAAAAGAAAACAAAAACTGCACAAGTCACACACTTCAGATTGATGAATTTATTATTAGTTATTTTTGTTTTTAATTATTTTTGAAATGTATTAATAAACAGTTTGTAATAAAAAGTAATTGTTGTCGTAAATAAAGACCGATTATGTTATAAAATTAGTATAAATCTATCCTTTGTGTCTAACTTTTTATCGATTTAAACGTATTTCTCCATAACACTTCTATTTTGGCCCGCCAAATATTTTGGAATTTACAATTTGGCCCACCTAGACAAAACTTTGGGAACCCCTGATCTACGCGTTAACGTAATGTTCTTAGATTATGAAAATATATCAAATGTGCTAGTATCTCAGAAAACAGGAAACGTGTATTCTGGAAACGACGAGAAGAAGTAATTATACGTTTCGAAAAAAGTTTGGCAGGATCTGAGCCTTAAAGATCTGTTTGTTGCACAAGTACAATGGTTTTTAACAGAAATTCAATTCTTGGCGAATTTAATTTTCAAGTTACTTTTATTAAATAATTTCGATGAAATTCATGATGCAATAACTAAAATCTGGTTTCTATTCAACGTAAAACATTTGGTGGAGGCGCCGGGAGTGGTTAGTTTTGGTTTGTGAACCGAGGAATCTTTTGAATATTTGCTTCAGTTCATAATAAAACATCAGATTATTTATAGTTTATTGCATCTTTTCTATATTTAACGGCATTTTTATAGCAGACAAAAATTAGAAAAGGTTTTAACTAAGAGGCAGCGATAATAGTGTAGTCAAACAAAATATTTGAAAGTTACCTAACTGAGCTAGAAAATCTGTTGCTCTCCAACATAATCCTCAGTAAAATCGTCGAAACTCACAACTGGGGATATAAATTTTGTATTGGCGGTTAGCTACATCAATGACCTAAATTTACAACCTAACCAAAGGGAAAATTAGTTCAAATGCCATTTCTAAAACCTAAACTTGGGAACAAAATGGCTAAGTTTTTCGAGGATGTTTTTCTTTTCCGACTTCTTGTCGGCAAAATGGTACGATTAACTATTACAGTTTCCTATTCTAATTCTTTTATATTAAGACGGGGAAGAAACAACAGAAACCAATTTTGTTTTTATTATTTGCTCGCAGTTGCTTGTTTTAACAAAAACGAATGCTTTCTTAGTGGGTTTTGAAAGTTTTTCAAAATAAGAGTACTTAATACGAAATAAGAAATTCCAGTAAACTACTGGTATAATTCGTAATTTCAGTGATTACAAGGTAATTTTAAAAAATATTGAATTATGTTTAAAATTCTAATTAAACCTGAAATTTGTTCTTATACGGCTTGAAAAATATATTAAGTTCTCCTCCCACTGCCACCTTGAAAATGACGTGAACAAAATGATTGCTTTCATTAATCGTAATACGAAAAACAAAAATCCCATTTAGAAACGGAAATGTTTTATTGGAAAAACAAATGTTAAAAAGTAAAAATTTTCGTGTCATCTGGAAGATTAGATGTTCTCGTCACGTTTTCGTGGAATGTCGTATCCTTTTAAGCAGAAATGATCGTGTTAGTTCAATGGGTGCATTCACACGGACGGCTTTTACGTACATGAGAGTTCAGACAGCCTTTTTAGGTGAATATTTCTGTTTGTATTGTAAGAGGTATGTATGTAAATGGTGTAACTGGCAAAAAATGAATAGAAAACGCCAACGTGAAAATACAGTTTTACGTTTCCACTCCGCGGTTTATTTAAAATGAGTTTGTTTTTCGAAAAACAAAACTCATTGCAGTGTGAAATATTATTTATACCATGAAAGAAAAAATGTAGTATTTCGATAAATAAATTTAAGGCCTAGTAAGCCATGGAATTCAAGAAATGTTTTTAATTAAATATTTTGTTTCGGAGTGCTTTTCCAACGCCTGCTTTAATCCGAAGCGTGTTTGATTACATGATATCCCTGTAAAACTGTAAATTATTTGATTCAATCAGAAATAAATCCTTTTAATATTGTCGTAAATTGTGAATACATATTTTCTAAGGAGGTCTGAAAAATGGGATAGTAGAACTAAATGGCAAACCCCACATCAAATTTAAATATTTCTTTTTTAAATCTTGTCACGCGCCGACGTTACTTCGTACCCCATTTTAAGGCTTTTTAGTCATGGTCTACTCAGATTTTTAGGGATGTGATTTTTTCTGCATAATATGGTTTAACTAGAAAAGGTAGATTAGACTTTAGAACAATTGCTAGTTTTGATAATTTGCTATATTAAGGAAAACCTAAATAAACTATGCCTAATAACCTCAAATACCATTTAAAATCGCAAGAAATACAAAAATCGAGACCCGACAAGTTAACGACAGAAACTGAACAATATACAGAAAATATAAGAAAGCTGTATAAAGAAGGCAAATACGACATCGACGAATTCAGAGAAGTAAAAAAATAACCCCGAAAAATAATAAGAAAACGTCAAAAAACAAATTATTAAAAAAAAATAGAAGAAGCCATTAAAAATAATAAAAACATGAACTGTTTACAACAAAAGAACGGAAAAGGTGAAATGAGTTAGAGATAGAGACGAAATGTCATCGAAGAGTTCTACAAAACATTCTACAATTCGCAAAAGATAAGACCAAGAAAATAATTAATGTAGATTCAGAATTATTCAAGAAAATTTGGGAAATCTAGTGAAAAACGTCAGATCCTACAGAAGACCAGAAATGGGACCAATCATTACCTCGTAGGAGCAAAAATCAAGTACGAAAAAAAGGAAAAGATGAAAAAATACAATGTTGCAGAATTACAGAAAACGGAGATAAGAACTAAATACCAGCAGAGAATAGAAGAACAATATGAAAAAAGAGACAGTTCGACAGTTCAAAAAAGTGGAAAATTTTAGACAGCCTAATAGAAAACGTAGCAGAAGAAGTAATAGAAAGAGATTAAGGAAGAAAAGGAAAAAATTGGTTCCACGATGAAAAAAGCAAGAGGCAGAATGCTACAAAACGGCACAAAGGAAGATAAGGAAAGGCACCGGAAAAAAATACTCGCAAAAAATATACATAGAGCAACGAAAAGAGCCTTACAAGGGATACAAAATATGCGTAAAGGTTACCGACAAAGAATGCTATTTTGCAAAAATGAGGAGGGCAAACTATAAGGTGATGATACGGAGATGAAGAAAATATGGAAAAAGTATTTCTCCGAACTTTTGAAGGAAGAAGACGAAGAAACTAGAGAAGCTATGGAAGGCCAATAAGAAGGAAGAGAGACAGAAAATACAGACGGGATGGAAGAAGCTACTAGAAAAGAAATACAAGGTGTGATGGAAGAACTCAAAAATCATAAAAGTCCAGGAGGAAACGGCATAGCATAGGGAGAAATAATAATGCATCAAATACATGAAATAGTTAAGGAAGTATGTCAGCAATAATGATAAAGATAATAGGGGAATACTACTGCGGATTTGGAACGAACCGTTCAGTAATAGATCAAGTATACATATGTTTTGAAGGAGCTCCAAACAACATGCTACGAATATAAAGTAGATTTGTACGGAGTGACTTCAAGCAAGCATATTATGATACAGTAAGAAGAAAAGCTAGCAATACCAAGAAAATTAATTCAGTTAGTAAAGATGGCGTTTGACGGTACATACATATAGCAAAGTCACGGTATGTAAAAGGAAGTTCATCAGAACCTTTTAATCTAAAGCAGGGGTCGCCAAACTTCTTTGACCTTCAACCCCTTCAAGCCTTTCTTAACTTGTTATCGGCCCCCTCTATTTTACTATTACGTAATTATAATAGGACAAGCAAAAAAGACGCTTATGTGATTTTTTAGATTGTTTATTTTATAGTTACTCAACTCTTCAACATAGACCGACATCCGTTTATTGGTAAATATGTCATATTGGCATCCGTACTGATGATATCACACTTTTGGAGAAAACAGAAAATGAGCTGAAAAGAGTACCAAAAAAGGCAGGTCTGACCATAAATGAAATAAAAACGAAGTAGGTACATGCAAATGGTAGAAGAAAACGACTATGGAGCTTTTGAAATTAATTTAGAAAGACACAGGAAATTGCAAATAAAAAAACACAGTTTCACTTATTTAGGAGTCCTGATTACAGAAAACGGAAACAACAGAAAATAAGCGGAAAACAGATTAGTGGGGTATATAATATATTTAAAACAATGCGTGACCTACGGTCACCTATGGCAGTACGGAATGGGCGCTAAAATGATAAAATCAAGTGAGAAATATTAGAATTATGGGAAAGAGAAATCCTTGGATGAATTTTCGATGGAAAAAGTAGGTGACGTATGGGAAACAAGGACCAATGAAGAATTACGGTGGTTATACGGGGGAAAAGAAAGAACCCAATTCGTAAAAGCGTTGATTAGAGCGCGTGGAAAGAATCGACGGAACTGATTGCCGAAGATGATACTCAAGACAAACATGGAAGAAATCAGAAGAAGGGGATAGCCACGAAACAAATAATTGGAGGCGGTGAAGGAGAATCTAAGGGAAAAGGGTGTGTTGGATTGAAGAGGTAAAGCCAACGATCGGAAGAAATGAAAAATTATCGTCCAGCAATAACTAAAAGGCCTGCAAAACCTACCTGTCTAAAGTGACCACCTCCGTGACCAAAAAATGGGCACTTTAAGCCGGTGGTGACTTTGTAAAAACGAATTTTTTATCCGTTAAAAATTTTTGTGTTTATAATAATAATAAATAACACAAATGCTAAAAAAATGCATATTTATCACAAACGATACCTACATATTATATTCTATCGCGTGCAAAAGTAATGACACGCCTAAGATTTGTTATTGTATGATAAACAGTCTTGCAGCAGCCGATGAGTAACTTTCTTATTCTAACTTGTTAATCCTACCTACAAGGTCTTATGGTTATGTCCAAGCTACTTATCGACTGCTGCAAGGCTGTTTATCATACAATAACAAATCTTAGGCGTGTCATTACTTTTGCACGTGATAGTACATACTAATAGGAACGCATTTACTTAAAAAAATCATGTAAAGTAGTTTGTTTAAAGTTCTTACGTTTAGCACAAATTAGTTCATTAGTATTATTTTTAACGCGGTATAGTTCTGTTAGGATTGCAGAACAGTTCTGAATAGCAAACGTAATCAATTGATTCAACATACCGTTTGCGACTCCAGGAGTTAGTTCACTGGAAGGTGATGCCGGAAATGAATGGAAATTATCATCGCTGAAGCTAAGTTCATCATCTACCAAGTTATCTCGTGAGTTTTCTTCCAGTACCATTTGAAAAACGTCCTCACAGCTGAACAGCGGTTTTCTTGTTGCATTCTAAAAAAGGATTCATGTGACAATTGTTTATCTGCGGGAGCAACATTTCTGCAGTACCAACCATCGAAGTTACTTCTTCTAAATGTCCAAGTGCAAAATCTGCCTTTTTAAAACATTTCGTAATTGTTTCTTCTTTCACTTGTCGCCATGCTTCTGTCACTCACATAACAGCGTCTAAAACGTTAATAATTTTTGTTGCAATTTCTGTAACAGATTTCAGAGTTTTCGATTCGCACTTAGTGATTACTTCAAAAAGCAACATCTTTCTGTAAAAGGTTTTAAAATTTCTAATTATTCCCTGATCTATTGGTTGCAGCAAAGAAGTCATATTTGGTGGCACAAATTTTAAAGTTACGTTACCCAAATTTATAATTATTTGTGGATGTGCTGGACAGTTATCTACAATCATCAATATTCGCCTCTTCTGTTTTCGCATATCCATATTAATCTGTTTTAACCATTCACTGAATAATTTAGATGTCATCCACGCTTTTTTATTGGAACGCCAAGTTAATGGTAGCTTGTCTGTGCGTATGTTTTTAAAACATCTTGGTTTTAAGGAATTTCTGATTACAAGAGGTTTTAACTTTTCGCCTGTCATACTTGACGACAAGATAACCGTTAAGCGCTCCTTTGACATTTTGCCACTCTTACAAGGATCACCTTTTATTGTCAAACTGCGATCAAGCATGGCTTTATAAAACAGGCCACACTCATCAGCATTAAAAATATCATCTGGTTTAAAGTCCTTGCAAACGCTGTAAAACGAATAAGAAAATCACTTACTGTTGCGGAACAACTTCGTTTGCACCACCAACTAAACTTTTCTGGGAAATGTTCTTTCGTTTCTTAAATGATTCAAGCCGGCCCGGCCCGATGATGGTTTAAAATTTGGCAAATTCGACTGCTGAGCAAATTTTAGTGCTACTTCCTGTAACGTTGGTCCAGAAATTCTTGCATTTACCCTCCGCATTTTTAAAAATCAGTTTAAAGTTCATCTATTAACAACTTCAAATTCTATCAAACGTCGTTTTCTCAAAGAATCTAAAGGATCTCCTTCGTAACATTGTTGATATTCTAATTTCCCTTTTTTAATGTTATTCACCGTTGCTTTACTAATGCCAAAATGTTCCGGTGCGTACCTTTCACTATCATCTTCTAAAAACTGTAACACCTTTTGTTTTTCTTGCAAATTTAGTTCTTTGTAATTTTTTCTTGAAGTCATCTTGGCCCCACTAATCAACAATGGTTTGAGTCAGCAGATAAAACAGAACTGATTTGTTAAAAATATTTAAAGTATTTAAAGCCATCCAGGGGTTCGAAATGTGAAAGTTTGCAGATAGTTATGAACATAATGCATTTTTCGGAAGCAGAAACAAAGACTTTATAAATCAAACTGGTCACTGATCATATCTCATTGCTAAGTGAAATTCAAGCAGACTAGTGATAGGTAATCCCTTAGCACATTACACAAGCACTTTTAAGTGATATATTTGAGGTAAATGTGGTCAATGGTCACAAAAGGCAGGTGGTCAATTTATACAATAGAAATTACCTTGAAATAATATCATTTTTGCAGGAACTGAAAAAAGTGGTCAATATGAGCAGGTGGTCAGTTTATACAGGTAGTCAGATTTACAGGTTCTACTGTAATATAATATAGGTTCAGAAGAGACGATAATAAAAAGAGCAGAAGAGATAGTAATAAGTACCAAAGCTGAAAATCCCAAAATCCTGGAATATAGATGTAGTGATCATCTTGTTCAAAAAAGGCAACCTACCTCCTTTACAAAACTATCGTTCAATTAGTTCAATTATCTTTTTTAAATTCGTCAATGATCATTACAAGCAGAATAACGAAGAAATTGGGTCAATACCAGCCGGTAGAATAAGCTGCATTTCGTAGAAACTATAGCACCTATGACCACCTATTAACGGTAACAATTAATACTAATAGAAAAAGTGGTCAAATACAACCTTGATCTTTACGTGGCCTTCGTGGATTACGAAAAGGCATTTGACACTGTTGCGCACTAGCGCACTGGGCCATAATGAAAGAACTAAGCCACGCAATAAAAAATATACAAAGCATACAACATCATCATCAAGATACATCAAAGTAAAAACCTTCCGGACAGACAGAGGTATAAGACAGGTGACACGATGTCGCCAAAATTATTTGCATTAGCTCTGGAAGGAATCTTTACAGAATTTCAGAAGCTGGTCGGATAAAGGTATCAACATCTGTGGCGAATACCTAAGCCAGTAAAACTAGCTGATAACGTCGTTTTATTTGCGGATACAAAAGAAGACCTGAAAACTATTTTAATAGAGCTGGAAGCAAAATCAAGAGTAATAAGCCTAAACCGTCGATAAATATCGTGGACAAATAATCACATTACGTAAAGAAAACAAAGAAACAGAAATAGAACGCAGAAGAACTTGCGTGTTGACCTCTTTCTCTTGCGTTCCATTCTTTCTTCCTTTTCAAATTTAAAATTTGGGCGATTGTTAGGTTAATTATTTCAACCCTTAGGCCCGGTATTTCAGTGCAGGGTTAAACCAGAAATTCTTGGTTACCCGTTTATTTTTGTGGTTAGGTGTATTTCAGTACGTAGTTAACGCTAAAACCGGTTTAATCTAACCCAAAAGTTAACCCAGGCCACCCGGTGGTTTAAACCAGGAATTGACGTTTTTTCTAAGTTACACCACTTCTCTTTTAAAATTTTGGCACTACGAGGCACACAACCAGGGCCGTTTTAAGCCTGCTGCAGGTCCGGGGCTAGACATTTGGTTGCCCCCCCCCCCCCCATAAAAAAAATTGATTTGTGCTTTGTGCGTATTGAAAAAGCGGTGATTAAGTTCAAATTTTATAAACAATTGAATAAGAACGTTTTATGTTGTCATTAGCTAATTAAGCAGTTTATTCTCTCATTAGGCCCTATCTTACATACTTGGTAGGCCCCTTGCCTTGGTAGACCCGCCGCTTCAGCCCCCAAAGCCCCCACCTTAAAACGGCTCTGCACACAACCCCACAGAATTTAATTCGGGGGCCAGTTCCAACCAAGCCATCGCCTTTTGGTTGTTGGTAATTACAACGGTTTGTTTATTTTCCAAAACCATCCTTTCTTTTGTTGACCAATTCAGTCAGCAAGCTGACTTCGCTTTCGCTGAAGTTTTTGGACCGTGAGCGTTCGTTGTTCATTATAATCATTATTATCGGTAAATTAAAAATAACACAATACACAACAGCTGCTCTGCGGAAAATGTAAACAAGAACATGTGATTTTCAATCTTTCATTTAATGCGCATGCGCAGCTACGACAATTTGCCGAAATGCCTAGCAACATAACGAAATTTTGGGTTTGTAAAACTAGATTTACTTAACCCAGATTTATACACTGAACTACCCACTACGAAAAATAAACTTGGTTAAAAATTAAACGAGATTAGTTAACCAAGATTTTAACCCTGCACTGAAATACCGGGCCTAATGGGATTTTTTTATCTAACAAGAAAACCTAGCTCAAAATATAAAGCATGAAGAACTTCAGCATAATTAAATTTATGAACTCAAAATTGTAACAAAAAGGTAAGGCAAAGGCTCTTCTTTACAATTTTGGAACCTAACCTAAGATTTCTGTTATAGGAAAAGCACTAAATTAGAACAGGCATCCGTCAATTTGATAAATATTTATTCCTCTAATAATTTAGGTTCCAACGTCGGATTTACTACCACTTTGGGAGCATAAAATCGGCGTAGTAACCGACCTACATATTTTAAAGCAAGTTTTTGCAGTTTCTTAGAGTTAGAGTAATTCTCCCAAGGCTTCTCGTCATACGGTTCGTGGTTAGCAAAACGAGTTTAACACTTTAGTACATAAACCGTATATGTGTGTTACGTGCAAATTTTACAAGGTAACCGACGTTGTTAAATATACCTCGATTCAACGTGGGTGGTTTATTATGCAAAAATAGTTGTGTTTAAACACGGTTATTGAACATTTATGCTTGATAGGTTTCTAACTAGTTTGTTTATTAATAATTTATAGGCAAACTCTAAGCAGGAACTAACGAATTGATCAATTGACGCATAAACTGCAAATACGGTGTTCCAAATTAAGGAACTCCAAAATACGAGCTTGAACTTAATATAAACACGATAAGCTTCGGTAGTTTAGTCGGAATTAGAAATAAGCAGTTAGACAACCAAATGAGGAGTTAAACAGACGGATAAAGTGCATAATTTGCATGGATCTGAAGCGGTCAGGATAATGGACATTTCCATTAACATCTCAATGTTGTATTCCAAATAGACAGACAATACAGCTTCTCAGGCAATCGATCCAACTCTAACTGAAAATTTGATTAAGCTGTAGGAGTAGAACCGCCTAACTGAAAATTTGGCCCGTTAAATTATTGAACTGAATTTTTTGCCTAGCAAATCCTTAATGGTTTTATTCAAAAGCAGGATTTTCATGTCGTGTACCTGCGAAGTATTGACAGTTTAATCCTGAGTTATTGGTAGAAAGCTTCGTAGTCTACGAAAAAAGCTCCGTAGCTAAAGTGTCAGATTTTAGTACTGTAGTAGGGTTATAGGTCACGTTCGCCGTAATTGCTTGCTTTCGTGCGTGTCACTTTTTCCCAACTATTTCAAGGTAGATGAAAATCCGAGATCTTACAAAACCTATGCGACCATCTCAAATAGTTGGACGCACGTACAAGATTAAAAGGTAAAGGTTCTGTGTCATCACGGGATTTTAGTTATTTATAAAAAAAGTTCGTTTTTACGTATTTTAGGTTCTTGGTTTTAGAATAATTTAAGATTTCGCAAAAAAAATTATTTATTTGCATACAGAGGGGATTATTTAACTGCCATGAGGCGTAAGTAAAATTACTTAAGGATTCCCTACAAAGGTGAACTTACATTTTGCATTATTTTTTTGAGCATTGGCATATTACTGAATCAAACCTTAGAACAATTTTAGGCGATTTCCTTATTTTGCCTACTAACTTAACTTAAGTCCTTTACGAAACATCGCAATTTGAGAAGCTTATGAATTTAATTTATGTAAATCTTTGTACAGACATCTTAAATTAATTTATATGTTATATTAATATTACAACTCTAAAAATTTACCTAATACTGTTTAAATTAAAGACTACATCTGAGTATATTACAAAAATCTATAAGTTGTTTGAAACTAGCTTTTATTGTGTGTTTTTTAAAATGATTGGCACAGCAGTTGTTTTCTCTTTACTTGTAGACAGCCGACTGAAAGCTCGTCGTTGAAGGGGTACCGCGCACGACCTCTTTCAGTGCGTCAAACAGAGCGTAATCGCTCGGTGCAAGATCCGGAGAATATGGGGCATGAGGCGTACCCGAAGCCTGCAGGGTGGCAACGGCTGGGCGACTGACATGTGGCTGCGCATTGTGATGTTGAACCAACACGTATCACCATTTCCCGTGTCGGCGTTGCTGAATACGTCGGCGGAGTCGCTTCAGTGTCTTGCAACACCCCTTACTGGTAATGCTCTCACGAGAGAGCAACCAATCCATCAGCAAAATCCACCCCTGATCCCAAAAAGCAATCGCCATTTGTTTTGGAATAAACAATCCCGGCCGAGACTTCTTGGGACGAGAATTCCCAATGTGCTACCATTCCTAAGATTGGCATTTCTTTTCCGGCGTATCGTGCCAGATCTATTCTGTACAGCTGAAACAACTGTTGGCATCCACACCTCCACACGCTTCTGCTTCTGCTGAGCGGTGAGAGTATGGTCTCTAAACTGGCGTATTAAAGTAAACGAAATGAAGTCGATACATGTAGTCTTCACATTAAGAAGAAACACCTGTCCACTGGTATTTCTAAGTAACCAACAAATACCAGTAGCCGAAAGTGCCAAGCACTTGGAGATCTATCTAGACAGAAGATTCACCTGGATAAAACATAAGCAATTAGGAGAAATATTTCGTAAGATGTATTGGCTAGTAGGACACAGATCCCAGCAATCCATTAAGATTAAAATAATTTTCCATAAAACCATCCTCAAACCTGCATGGGTTACAGAATTCAACTCTGAGGAACAGCAAGCGACTGCAACATTGAACTATTGAGACGCTTCCAAGCGAAAACACTACGTTCCACCTGGTATGTCCCGAATATGGTTATACAACGTAAACTTGGTATTATCACCATCAACGAAGAAACACAAAAGCCTAATAGTCATTATTACGACCGGTTGAGTGCCCACCCAAATGTACTAGTTGAAGAACTACTAGAACGCCAAGATGAGGAGCCCAGGCTCAAGAGATTCAAGCCGGCAGGTCTGCCAAATAGGTTTGTGTAAATGTGTAAGTGGTGTGCAGCTCAATGACAAACAATTTATGTTACTATCAGTGGATTTTTACCAACATATTATATATAAATATTTAGTCAAAATATTTACTAAATGTCGTACTTCGACAGATGGTAAAACCTATTCAGTAATAAGAAGAATTCTTAATATTTTTATATAATACACTCCATCAAAACATTTGATTTTTCATGGTCATATTATTTTCTTTAAAACTACCTATTAAAGACAAACAAATTTCTTACGATAATTCATTATTTTCCTCTCAAAGGTTTTCTGTTTAAAACCTGCAATATATGAACCGAAATTTGCGAGGGAGTTCCCCTTTAAAGCCATAAATACAACTAAATATCACTTTAGCAGTCGATACAAACCTTCAGAAAAATAAAACTGGTAACAGCCAAGAAATTGGAAACTTTTACTTTCTGTTAATAAAAAAAGCTTAGGAAAATTGTATTTAATGAAATTAAGTACCTATTATTTCCTGGAGTTGCACAAGGTCTAAACTTGGACCTATTCTATTGCCATATATGTACACACAAGTGTCGAAGAAAAAGCCTACAAGAATTATAAGTTTAGACATTTTTCCTTCTTTGTACGTTGAATATATCAAGTGTATCAAAGAGTATTTGATTATTTATTAAACGATAAATTCAAAAACGTACTGGAAGAACGTTTACGGGTATTTAAGACGAAATAGAGATGAGGTTTCCCTGTAATTTCGAGCACTTAATTGAAATACTAATATATACATAAGTACAACGTACATATTTTTAATTACAGAGGTACTAAAGTAAACAATTAAAACTATAATTTATTGCACAATTTAAAATAAATCTAAAAGTTTGATGCTTAAGTGTTTCCCGTTTACACTACTCTAACTGAAACCATTAAAGTATTACTCGGCGCTGCCGTTCCCGTTACAGGTTTTAACATCTAATAAGCAGTTAACAACTTTTGCCGGATTTTTTCCATTGACCTAAATTTGCCAAAAACAAAGATTCTGTCAAGCTTTTTCATGAGGATTCTCCAACCCTCACAATCACTTTCAAACAAACAAAAACTAAATTATATTTAATTTAGAAATTGAATATTTTAACAGAATACCCCAATGAATATTGGTGAATCAAAGCTGAAAATTACCTGTATAAATATTCTCCGAACCGGAGATAACGCAAATAAATTGAAATTTAAATCGCAAACCGTTAATGAGTCATCGATACAGCATTAAACTTTTATTACTGAAACTACAAAATTACAGTTATTTGTAGACTTTCGGTGTTATGAAAAAGTCAAATACCAAACATTTTAGTTTGCCTGGTTATTGTAGCGTGCAAATAAGCATTCATTGGATCATTGGATAATTTTGGGTTAATGAAGGCTGTTGGTTATTTACACAAAATGGTCGAGCATGGAATATTTCCCAAGTACAGCGAGGGCCTGTTGTAATCGTGTCACTGCTCATATAAACTATTACAAAGAATTTAAATAAATGGATATTAAAGTAATCAGTACAATTACTTCCCTGGGGAGGTAAGTTCATATTTACTTCCCTATTGTCACGACAACTAATAAGCAAATGGCATAATCAACTCACCTCTTTTAAATATGACTAAATGTCACATGTTATATGCATTATATCAAATTGGCATATACATAAGTTCTTATTACTAAAATAATTGCGATATTACGAAAGAGCCAAACATCAACAACCAAACATGATTAAAGGCAACCAGAATTTAATTTGGATCAGTTTCAGCAAACTTTCAATTTAATATTTTAGTTTAATTTACACCTTGCTTATTTTCTGCTTCTAACTTTGATTAAACTTTAAACGAGGTCGGTGCAAACCGCCCTTACAGTGTCAATATCTGAAATACACCCTCATGCGTCATGTATTTATCCTACTGAATATTTCACAATTACAACACTCGTAACAATCATACAACGTTTTAATAAAAATAATTACCGTATGACAGAAATAATTGAGGTTCTACATTTATTTACTTGGGAAATTGAATAGACGAAAATAAACACATTGCTTAATAAATTATTCAAGTTAAAATTATTATCACCCAATAGTTTAACATTCATTTTATTCGTTTTTCAGGCAGAACTATTGTGCTGAAATGTGCAAAAAAAAACTAGCAAAAAGTTGTTTCTTGGGACTCGCGTATTGTGTGTTTTGCGATAAGACTTAGAAACAGCATGTCCAAGGAAAACATAAATAAACGAATTTACTTTTTTACGCTAAGATGCCTTTGTTATAATTTAATTTTTACAACTCTACTGAACAGCGTTTTAAAAATCAATCAACATCTTCCATCTTGCCTTCAGGACTGGATTAAAAAAACATTTTTGTAGGTTTTGGTAGGTTAACTTCTGACTATTTACATGTAAATGAATCAGTTTTATTTATTTAGGTAAACCTTTCGTTTTGCACCAAGCTTACTCAAGCATGATTTAAACCATGATATTTCATATCAATATAATAGAAACCAAACAGATTTATAGCTTAAACAAAGTTTAAAAGTTTACGGAAAAGCAAAACAAATCGAAGAATCTGAATCCACACATAAAATAAGCAGGATTTCCTTCTTTCAACAATATTAAATTCGAATTTGAGAGAAAACTATTAAAATGTAAAAAGCCAAATGCAAAGGTCTTCAGGTTAACACAAGCATTGTTTAACTTTTGAAATGAGTGGGTGTCTCACATACGAAGTTTTCGCTGCTCCCTGAATGTAACACGTTACTGCTTGCGTGCGAGTTTCGAGCTATTCCTCAAGCTTATAAAATATAAATTAAAAATTTGTAGTTGGATAAAACAGAGTTCGTAATTTATTAAAACCATGTTTTAAGGTTTAAGGTCCAAATATCAATAAAACTTTGTAACGGTTCATTTTCCGTTATATTATTTTGCTCCTTTCAATTGCTTATTTACGGTGAATGCATTTATTGAACCTCTATTTATTATATATTCACTGGTAAAAGATTACGTTTTTAGTGACTTTTTGGTTTTGAGTAGGTTTTCTGATTTGGGGAGAGAGCGTCATGCGCGTTTGGGGATTGGCGTTGCGTTCTAGAACTCTTGGCTTTTTCCGTTTGGGTTGTCTGCCGAGGCAGTTGAGTTTGGTGAAATTTATCCCGAAGTTACCTATTTAATTCTAATAGAATTTTCGTAATTATAACTTCCGAGATTTTCGGTTTTGTTTCACGTTGTGAAATTATTTTTTAGAAGCACCAAGATCTGGTGGTAAGTGGAGATTTTTGCCTTATCATTGAACGCACGTGTTAATGGCGACTTTATTACAGCTTCTTTTCTTTCTTTTCGTTTGGTTTTATTTTCCATTACTTTACCGTACTCCGGCTCTTTTGGTTTTTGCCTTTTTGCGGCTGCATTATTTATGGAGTTGAAGGATGCGGTAGTATTGAAAAATTATTTATCATTGCTGATTGTTCGCACTCGATCGCTTGGAGGATTCAAGGTCGGTGTTTATTGAATTGTTAAGTGTCGTCGAATTTACCTGATTTTATTCCATTTATTAAATTTCTTATCATTAAACTTGTGTGTTACCTTCGAGGTGATTGTTAATTTTGCTTTATTAAAATATTTGTACAATTGAATTTTAACGCCTTCAGCTAATTTAATTTGCATTAATATTAATTATTTCATATTCATCTTTTTCGCTTCACGAAATAAATTTATATTTTTGTTGTAATATTCTGTAACGCTTTAGGTTGGTTTTTCCATTTTATTTTATTAGCATAACGAATTTGCGTGTTTTTTTTCAAGGTAATAAGCTTGAGTTTAAACAAGGCTATTGCTATTTATTTTTGATCGTTCATTTTTATTAGACTTGTTTTCACTCAGGTAATAAATAAAGGTAAGCGCTTATTTTTTATTTATCCACCTTGATCGTTTTTTTTTTCATTCATGTATATCTTTCTTTAATTCAACTAACGTTGATATTTAGTTTTTTTTGGTTCCTTTGAAATTAACCTAAGCGATTTGTTTTTGTACGTTTGGTTGCATATTTTTGCTCTTACTTTTTCTATTTAATTTGCATATTGTTAACTATTTTGAAGTCATTAAAATTACTTATTTGTATTTCTATATTTTTTTGAAAACTGAAAAGTTTTCTGGCGCCCAATTTTTTCATTTTTTTATTAGTATTCACTTTCTGAGTTTTAACTTTGATAAGGCAATCCTCGGCGATCTACGGCCCTCGCAAACAACTAAGTTAGTCGGCGAATTCTTTTGAATTTTTTTTATAAGTATACAGGTAGGTGATTATTTTACTTTGTTTCGCTTTTACCTGTTATACTAAATTGACGCAGCAACGTGGGGCTTTCGAGATTGCTACTGGTTTTCTCCCCTTATCATTTTATCATTTCTTTTCGACACCTTTGTTCGGACACTTTGTCATTTTATTAATTCGCCACCATGAGTTTCAACGTTAATGCTTTGAGGGGCGATGAACTCTCTTATGAACTAGTCTTCCGAGGGATAGATCCCGAATTCATGTCCGTTGACCAAAAGCGCAAGGCTTTACGTGCTAAGTTAGCCCTGGAGAAATTAGATACCTCTTTAATAAACAGTTACCCTCCTATTCAGTACGATGTTCCTGGTGAGTTGGATGTTTGTGGAACGAAATTGAGTGAGCTGTCCTCCCAGATCAATAATGTTTTTCTTAAAAAACCTACTTTTTCTGAATGTGTGAGACTTGACGCTCGGTTGTCCCATTTATTTGCTAGGTTGAATCGTTTGAAACCCGAAAGTGACCTAGAATCCCTTCACGCCGATAAGGTTAGTCTTTGTTTGGACTTACTGGACTTGGTTAGGCAAACCGTTGACGACGATGAAATCCCTGAAGATGAATCCGAGGTTGAACAACCCGAATCCAATATTGAAGAAGTTTTACCGTTAGCTAACTCCACGAGTCAGTGCCCGCGGGTCTCTTTTTCTGACGTTCAGGTAGTTGATTTATCTCGTCCAAGAGCTCCTGTATCTTCGGGTGGTGGTCCAATTGAAGATCCAATTGATGAATTACGTCGTCAACTTGATCGTTTACAACTCTCTAGAGCTACTTCGAATTTTACCACGACTGCTAGTTTACCTTCTTTTACTAAGTCAGTTCCTGTTTGTAAATGGGGTTTAACTTTTACCGGTGACGCCAGTGTTATTGGAGTCAACGCTTTTTTACAACGAGTCGAAGAACTTAGAGTCGCTCGCAATGTTTCTTTTGATCAATTGTTTGCCAGTGCGGTAGATCTATTCTCTGGTCAAGGTCTCGTTTGGTTCCGAGCTGTTAGGAATCGTGTTACTTCTTGGTCCGAATTAATTGACAAGTTACGTTTTGACTTTTTGCCAAATGATTTCGACGAAGCATTGTGGGAAGAGATTAAACGACGTAAGCAAGGTTCCGACGAAAAACCAAGTTTGTTTGTAGCCGTACTTTTAAACCTTTTCGACCGTTTAGTAGAGAAGCCTTCTGAGTCATTAAAACTTAAACATATTTTACGTAACTTACAACCTTTTTATGCTACTCAACTTTCGTTAACTGAAATTAGAGATGTTGATCAACTTCTTGTTTTGTGTAAACGGTTAGAGGAAGTTAAACTTCAAAATGCTAGGTATAGAAATCCTAACCTTGATTTTTCTTTACCCCTCGAACCTGATTTAGCTTACCAACCCAAGAAGAAGCATCCAAATGTTGTTAGTGCCGAAGTTTTCACTTCTAAACCTGCTTCTACTTCCAAAGTTTTTAAGAAAGTAGCGAATCGAGCTAGGTCTAATACTAAATGTTGGAACTGTCAGGGTACGGGGCATACTTTTCACACCTGCTCTCAATCCAAGACTATCTTTTGTTACGTCTGTGGTAACCCTGGAGTTTATTTTGCCAAATGTTTAAGATGTCATCCAAAAAACGAGGCTTAGGGATTGGATGTTGCAGCCGATCCATCCCTTCTGTAGAATTATTGAAGGCTGAACTCGAATTATGGCCATCTTGGTTGAACGTGGTACGTAATTTTTGTCGTTCCTCTCCTGAGACTTCAGCTATTTTTGCTAAACGTCCAGACGATAACAGGCCCTATGTTTCGGTTTTTATTAACGGCGAACCTGTTCAAGCTCTCTTCGATTCTGGAGCCAACCAGACTTTGATTGGTAAGAATGGTTTTTACCTAATTCGAAAACACGATCTTAAAATTAATAAAAGTAATTTACCTCTTTCCTTAACCACTGCTGATGGTAATTCGCAGACTATGTTGGGTACTGTATCACTTCCTATTTCTGTTGACGGGGTTTCTAAAACTCTTGACGCCGTTGTTTGTGGTACTATTCCGTCTACTCTTATTTTAGGGATGGATTTTTGCTACTCTTTTGGAGTTAAAACCGACTTTGTTTCTAACCAATTTTCGGTGTCTGAGGTTTCCGCATTACAAGCTATTTGTAGTACTGACGATTTGAGTCCACAACAGAAATTATTATTGGATGAAATCATTCAAAATTTCACTGAAATTTCAGGTCCCGAGTTAGGCCGAACTGATAGAGTTTGTCATATTATTGATACTGGTGATGCAGATCCCATTAAACAACGTTATTATCCACTTTCTCCTGCTATGCAAGTACATGCTAATGCCGAATTAGATAAGATGTTAGAGAATGGTATTATACGTCCTTCTAAATCTCCTTGGAGTTCGCCCATGGTTCTGGTTAAAAAGAAAGATGGTGAATCTTTTCGCCTGTGTTTTGATGGAAGGAAACTGAATTCTGTGACAAAGAAAGATGCTTATCCTATTCCTTTCTTATCAAGTATTTTAGATAAATTAAGAGATGCGCGATTTCTTACGTCAATTGATTTGAAGCAAGCTTTTTATCAAATTCCTCTCCATCCTGATTCACGCGAAAAGACTGCTTTCGTTGTTCCTCGTAGGGGTTTGTTCGAGTATAATGTTATGCCTTTTGGTGTTGCCAACGCTCCCGCTACGCAGCAGCGTTTGATGGATTCTATTTTCGGTCCCTTGCTTGGTGATAACATCTTTGTTTATTTAGACGACATTATCATTGTTTCGAGTACTTTTCAGGAACATTTAAGCATGTTAAAAGAAGTTTACGACCGGTTGAAGAATGCCAATTTAACTGTTAACATTGATAAGTGTGAATTTTGCCGATCTAGTTTGACTTACTTAGGTTTCATCATTGACAAACATGGATTGCATACAGACCCTAAGAAGGTCCAAGCTATTTCGAATTATCCCAGACCTTCTACTGTAACCGAGGTTAAACGTTTCCTTGGCTTAGCTTCTTGGTATAGGCGTTTCGTACCCAATTTCGCTACTCTTTCTGCTCCCATTTCAGACCTTATTAAAGGACGTGTTAAAAAACAAAAGATTACCTGGACGGAGGAGGCTGAAACTTCTTTCCGTGAAATCAAATTACGATTAACTTCAGCTCCTATTCTTTGTAGCCCTGACTTCACTAAACCCTTTAATATTCAGTGTGACGCTTCGAGTTACGGGTTAGGTTGTATTCTTACGCAAGGTGAAGGAGATGATGAAAAGGTCATTGCATACGCTTCACGTACTTTAAATTCTTCTGAACGTAATTACTCTGTGACTGAAAGAGAGTGTTTAGCAGTTATCTTCGGTGTAGAAAAATTTAGAGCATATATTGAGGGAACTCATTTTACAGTTTTTACCGACCACTATTCTTTATTGTGGTTAACTAATATGCGTGAGCCCACTGGTCGTCTTGCTAGGTGGAGTGTTAGACTTTCACAATACTCTTTTGATAT
This sequence comes from Melanotus villosus, assembly GCA_963082815.1. Classification (NCBI taxonomy): domain Eukaryota; kingdom Metazoa; phylum Arthropoda; class Insecta; order Coleoptera; family Elateridae; genus Melanotus; species Melanotus villosus. Next base: position 45,612,889 of record OY720425.1, read on the forward strand.
TAAACATCGACCGGGCAAACACAACGTTGTTCCCGACGCTTTATCACGAGCTCCTGTCATAGTATCCGCTTTAGAACTTGCTGAAGTTGACTTAGATCCTTGGTACCTGAAGATGATTGACAATGTCCAGAATAATCCTGATAGTTATCCCGGCTGGAGAATTGAGGGCCATAGCTTGTATAAATATACTCCTAATCGACATAATATTACCAGTAATTTGATTGAATGGAAGCAGGTAGTCCCTAAATCAAGACGTAGAGAACTTTTCAAAATTTTTCATGATGAGCCTACCTCCGCTCATTTGGGTGTTTATAAAACCTTTCATAAACTTTGCGAGCAATATTATTGGCCCAAAATGCATGCCGATGTTGTTCGTTATGTCCGTCATTGCGATATTTGTGCGGCTAGTAAAGCTTCTCAGCTTGCTAGACCTGGTTTTATGGGAAAAGAAAAGAAAATTCTATATCCTTTCCAATGTTTGTCCATAGACATTATGGGTCCTTTTCCTCGTTCTAAAAATGGTCATACTAGCATCATCGTTGTGTGTGATTGGCTCACTAAGTTTGTTTTAGTGAAAGCAGTGCGTCAAGCTACCGCTAAATCGGTTGTTAACTTCATTGAGAACGAAGTTTTTCTTATTTTTGGGGTTCCTCAAGTGTGTATGGTCGATAACGGTCCACAATTCATTAGTTCTGACTTTAAAAAACTTATGAATAGTTACCAAGTTCAACAGGTTTGGTATAATGCTTCTTACCATCCACAGGTTAATTTTGTGGAAAGAGTCAATAGAGTAATTGGTACTGCTCTCCGTTCATATGTAAATGACAATCATCGCACTTGGGATGTTAATCTTTATAAAGTAGCTCATGCCTTACGTAATGCTATTCACGAAGTTATAGGTTTTACTCCTTCTTTTCTTAACTTTGGTCGAACCGTTCCGGTTTCGGGAGATTATTATGGTCGTCTAAAGAATTTTAAAGAGGAAGAACTGACTCTTGACAACCGCGAAGACTTAGTCGCCGATGTTAATCAGTTGTCCGAATTGTATCAAGACGTTCGTAGACGCCTTAACAACGCCTACCAAAGAAATTCTAAATCCTATAACCTTCGTAAACGACCTTTAAGATTTCATCTTAATGATTTAGTTTGGAAACGTAACTACGTTTTGTCAGATGCTGCGCGTCATTTTAACCAAAAGTTAGCTCCTAAGTATGTCAAATGTAAAGTTATTAAAGTAATAGGACCTTTAACTTATCAACTTGCGACGGTCCCTGATAATAAACGTGTAGGTGTTTGGCATATTAAGGACCTCAAACCCTGCTTTGGGGAAGAAGAATTTGAAGAATAAATTTAGTGTGAATGTGGGTGAATGCAGTGTGATTGTTGTTGGTTGAGCTGGTAGATATGTTCGGTCATTGACCCTAAGGATTTCTTTACGGTGTTTGTTCGCTCTAACTATCTATATTTTGATATTGACCTTGATTAGGTTATTTTTAGTGTTAGGGGTCGAAAAGCATTTATTTTACTCCTTTATTTATAACCATTTTGGTTTATTTTTGTTTAGGGTGCATTAACACATTCCTTATTTTTAATGCGAACCTATTCTTATTTACCGATTTGTTGGTGCTACTTCCACTGATTATGGATTTATTTTGGGAAGTTTATTTGAGTGGCGGATTTTCTGTAAATTCAACGAACTCATCCGTTGTTAGAGTGGTCAGGCACTTTCGTGTCTTTGATTGAATATTTTTCCTGCGTGTGTTTGTGTCATTTACTTCTCCCTGAAGACTTTTTATCCATGTTTTGGTTAACAGAATCGTCTTCCTTGTACCTTTATTTTTAGTCTTTTGTCCTCCATCCTTTCCTTTTCCTTCGCTAGCATTTTTGGGTGGTAGGTAGAGGATGCCGGCAGGCCACGGGGGTGTCTTTTCCATTTCCCCATACAAAAGGCGCTCTCTAGGGTTTTACCTTCAGGTTGCCCTTGTGTTATTGTGTTCGTGTATTTTATATGTTTTTGCAATTTTTGATTTCGTTTTCCTACCGTTGGTCACGGTGGCGGTAGTTTCAGTGGGCTAGTCGGTCCTGGACTAGTTTGCTTTACCTTGGCCTAGTGTGGTGGTGGGTTTAAGATTTTTACTGCTACTCACTGAAAGTTACCTACGTTCACTGATGTATTCTTTCGGGAACCAGTGCCGGGTGGCTCAAGGTGGTAGTAGTTTCATTTGTTTTTCGACTAGATTCCATTTTGAAATTTTCTGTTGTCTTTTTAGTCAGCCACACGAAACCAACCCTCCTACCTTCTCCTTCTTCTGTGGTTGTTTTGTGCCGTTTTCTCCCATTTTTTTATTGTTTTTTCTCGGTGCTGCCATGCTATTGCTCATCTATTTTTTTGTTCATTAGTGGAGCTAACACTAGTTGTGTTAGGGTGGTCGGTTGGCCCACCGGCGCAGCAGTTTTCATCCATGCAGCGAGGGGTCAACTGGCATTTGTTTTGTCATTTTTAGATGAGCAATGGTTGGGTCAGTACTGTGTTTTTTTTTCTCTCCTTTATTTTATTTTTTTAGTCCTTTGTTCTCCTTTCATGTTCCTCATTTTCTCCGGACCTTATTTTTCTCCAGTTCCATCTCTGGTGAGTTCTCTCCTCTGATCGATGGTTTCTACTTTCGTCGTCTTGGTTGGGGGGAGTGTAACGGTTCATTTTCCGTTATATTATTTTGCTCCTTTCAATTGCTTATTTACGGTGAATGCATTTATTGAACCTCTATTTATTATATATTCACTGGTAAAAGATTACGTTTTTAGTGACTTTTTGGTTTTGAGTAGGTTTTCTGATTTGGGGAGAGAGCGTCATGCGCGTTTGGGGATTGGCGTTGCGTTCTAGAACTCTTGGCTTTTTCCGTTTGGGTTGTCTGCCGAGGCAGTTGAGTTTGGTGAAATTTATCCCGAAGTTACCTATTTAATTCTAATAGAATTTTCGTAATTATAACTTCCGAGATTTTCGGTTTTGTTTCACGTTGTGAAATTATTTTTTAGAAGCACCAAGATCTGGTGGTAAGTGGAGATTTTTGCCTTATCATTGAACGCACGTGTTAATGGCGACTTTATTACAGCTTCTTTTCTTTCTTTTCGTTTGGTTTTATTTTCCATTACTTTACCGTACTCCGGCTCTTTTGGTTTTTGCCTTTTTGCGGCTGCATTATTTATGGAGTTGAAGGATGCGGTAGTATTGAAAAATTATTTATCATTGCTGATTGTTCGCACTCGATCGCTTGGAGGATTCAAGGTCGGTGTTTATTGAATTGTTAAGTGTCGTCGAATTTACCTGATTTTATTCCATTTATTAAATTTCTTAATTTTTAACTTTGCTTTACTTAAATATTTGTACAATTGAATTTTAACGCCTTCAGCTAATTTAATTTGCATTAATATTAATTATTTCATATTCATCTTTTTCGCTTCACGAAATAAATTTATATTTTTGTTGTAATATTCTGTAACGCTTTAGGTTGGTTTTTCCATTTTATTTTATTAGCATAACGAATTTGCGTGTTTTTTTTCAAGGTAATAAGCTTGAGTTTAAACAAGGCTATTGCTATTTATTTTTGATCGTTCATTTTTATTAGACTTGTTTTCACTCAGGTAATAAATAAAGGTAAGCGCTTATTTTTTATTTATCCACCTTGATCGTTTTTTTTTTCATTCATGTATATCTTTCTTTAATTCAACTAACGTTGATATTTAGTTTTTTTTGGTTCCTTTGAAATTAACCTAAGCGATTTGTTTTTGTACGTTTGGTTGCATATTTTTGCTCTTACTTTTTCTATTTAATTTGCATATTGTTAACTATTTTGAAGTCATTAAAATTACTTATTTGTATTTCTATATTTTTTTGAAAACTGAAAAGTTTTCTGGCGCCCAATTTTTTCATTTTTTTATTAGTATTCACTTTCTGAGTTTTAACTTTGATAAGGCAATCCTCGGCGATCTACGGCCCTCGCAAACAACTAAGTTAGTCGGCGAATTCTTTTGAATTTTTTTTATAAGTATACAGGTAGGTGATTATTTTACTTTGTTTCGCTTTTACCTGTTATAACTTTTAGCCTATTTTTAAATAAAAAGTAGTTCAATTCCCCACACACTTCTATTTTTATGTAAGATTTATTTACTTTATTTCTTTTTTTTTCTGAACAAGATAAAATGTAGGCTCCTATCAAAAATCAAAATGTGATGCTATTTATAACACTTACCAAAGCCTAAGGCCATCAGATATGAAGGATTTAAGAAAAGGGCGCCAGGCTTACCTGAAATAAAAAGAATTTTTAAAAGAAATGTTTTAAATGATGCCACAAAATATAAAAGAAATAAGACTATTATCATTAAATGTTGAATAAATTCTTTTTCAAATATCATTCAACACTAAACGGCAGTAAATTAATTATGAAAAACAACAATAAATCAGTTATATTGGAAATAATCCGACTTTATAAAATATGCAAGAACATCCTATGTCAAGGTTATTCTTACTCTTGCTTTAAAGGCACAGCTGTTTATTAAATTGTTTTGTACTAGATTTCAAAAATATAATAAAATTCGTTTACTAGCATTGTTTAAAAAACCATACCTTCCGCGTGCAAAATATGAATTCCCAACAATATTTATAACAAGTAGTATCTTAATTAAGGAATTAAGGAAAGATATTGATATTTACATTTATTAGTTCTAGAGTAGCTTGGGATGCGACAATGCGACTTATTGTAGTTATAGTTTTGAAATGAAAATAAATAAAAATAATAGAATACAGAATTTAACTTTTAGGTTTTTTAACATTTTACAGTTGTTACTAGCTTAACATCGATTGAAATTAAGATTAATACCTTGATTGCTTGGTACGAATAACATTCAACTTATTTTTTCTAGAAATTTCGCTTATGCAACCGTATGATGTTTTTAGATGGCCATAAAGAGAAAAAGAAATCCTACAAAATTTTGACCTAAAAGATATAAGTTGCCATTTAAAAAAAGTATCGATGACGTCATAGCGCAAAGGTATGACCTTGAAAAAAATATTTAAAACCATCAGTTTGTAGGAAATAATTTGTTATAAAACTTTTGTCTAAAACTTTTTTTTCTAAAACTAATAATAAAGGCTCCAGCATCGAGGTTCCTTACTTTTTATTCACCCTGTGTATATATAACGAGTATTTGCAACTTTATTGTCGCTTAAAATACTGAAATAAAAAGGTCAATCCAAAATCAACGAAACATTGTTTTGCCACAGAATAGATATCAGAAATATTCAGACCGATATATTGTGCAAGAAGTAATGGATTTTGACTAAATGTACTAAACGAAAAACATACGTAAATGTCACATTTCTAAAAATAAAAATACACAATATTAGAACCAGTCAAACGAAACATTTATAATGGTTTTCCCTTTTTTTACGTTGCCTTTACAGTATTGTCACTTGTGTTAAATATATTGACGGAAAAAATTATTCCTATAAAAAGTAACAAATAAAACACAGGCTTCGTTGAGAAATATACCTTTTAAAGATATTATACAAAACTACTGATGATTTAAGATCATTTTCGTACAAGTTCAGTGTCAACAACCGTAAAAAATCAGGCCAGAATTTAAAACTTTGTATAACATAAAAACTATATGATTATTAAAAATCAATTGTAATTTAAAGTAAAAATAATTAATAAATTATTACAATGTAAGCAGCTTCTCCAGTAAGATAACAATTGTGAATATCAAACTGTAGCAGCACGATTGCATAAGAATTAATAATAACATCATTGAATATCCTTATAACAAACATTTTTTTTGACATGTTAACACGAGAAGGTTTTCAAATTATATTATATTATAAACGACCGATAAACATATCTAACACTACCACGAAATGGTGCGTGTGGGTTTCTAATCCACTTTACGTAAAGTGTAATTGTAGGTAAATATGTAATACAAACAATTTATTTGCAACTTTTTATATAATTTCCTTTTCATGAAAAAAGTTCTTATTCGATAAATTAAAAAAAAAAACAAATTCGTAAGGCGTTTTTGAGACAAACCTTCTTAAATTCATTAATTCATTAATGAATGTTGGCAACAATTTCGACAAAGTTCTCTCGGGCATACCAAAAGGGTATAAAGAAACAGGGCACAATAAATATTAAAATATATGAAGGTGTTTGTAAATGTATAATGCCGAACCTAGACCTCACTCAATAAATAAAACATGGAAACAAACAGTTTATGTGGAGGAAAATAATGAAAGAGACACCAACGGATAGAACAGAAGAGAACAGATATGTTAAGAAAGAAATTTCAGTTAAGACAGCATGAAATTACATAAAGAATATGAAGAAACAACAACAAAAAGCTAAGAATAAAGAACAGAAAATAGAAATCCGATGGTAAATCTGAGAAATCAGATGAGGAAACAGAAAAAGTAGAAAAGCCAATGGGTGTTAAACACGTCAGTTAAAATGTGCTTTACTATTTTTTATTTAGATTTATTTCCAAAAAGTAGTAAGAATATAAATCTAGAATTTAATTAACGGTTTTTTTTTACAACCAACAAATCACAGCGACTTTTGGGACTTTGTTTAAGCTGTTATTTACAACTACGGCGTTGGGATTTGAAAGAGATTGTAACGTAGGGTAAAGTTTCCAAAGTAAATCTAGGACTTCCCAGATTTACCTTACAGGAGCGAGTCGTATATAGAAATATTACAAAATCCTATGAATCAGTTATGCTATTGTGGTGCTAGGTGGCTGATTTATTCGTGTTTACCTTTATTCGTGTTAATCTTTACTTACTAAGTTAAAGCAATCTAAGAATTATCTCAAATTCCTAAAATATATAACCCACTGGAAGCAAAATAACACAAGAATATTGCAACTTTACTTTTTAAAAATATTCCAATATAACTCTTCTTAAATCCAGTCAGTAATATTTCGTAATTGACAATTTTTAAATCACCAGTTGAAAAAGACATTTTCCCTCTTTTAATAGAAACATGTTTGTAAAAAACGCACCTTCTAAAACAAGGAAACCTACAATGAACAGACTCAAATTCAAACTCGTACTAGATCGCCGTGAAATACTCTTTATAAAATAATAGGACATAAATGGAGGATACCCACGTGTAAAAGGCCTCGGTTTCCCAGGTAGACCTCTCTGGTTCGATTCCTGAGACCGACGATATCCCCGCCGGAATTTTCGATGGTCGTACGCTTCTCCATACTTTGGAGGGCACGTTAAGTCGGCGGTTCCGATTATGATACTAACACCTTTGAAAACCGTTAACCCCGCAACACTGCGGGCGATCTTCTTCACCTCTATCGATGAATAAGGTTAGCCTCCTGCCCAGCGTGCGAAGAACGTGCGAAGAGAGTTCAAAGTACTCATATTTAAGAGTTATTAACAGGCTATTCGCCTAGGCTTCGGACATAAGAGGAAGAAGAAGAAGAAGGAAGAAGAAAAGGGACAATGGTGATGAAAAACAAACAAAAAATAATGATGGTGTGCACTTTCTTTAAAGCCATGTACATAATTATTTCCCAACAATTAATTAAATTTAGGTTCAGTGAAAATACATCCTTCCTAAAACTGAAAACGAAAGCATAGTCGTATCATTTAATTAGGTAGTTGTATAGTCGAATATAATTACACAAGAGCTTTTATTTTGTCGGATAAATATTTTTTGCAACGAAAACGTATTGCTTAGCAATTAGACGAGAAAAATTGACAGCAGATAAAATCACGACGGCCGAAGGCCGGAGTTGATTTTATCTGCTGTCAATTTTTCGAGTCTAATTGCTGTAAAGCAATATTAGTTTGAGTTTTGCAAATAAATATTTATCCTGACTAAATAAAACCTCGAGTGTAATTCGGCGAGACAATTTAATGAATGAACAATACAAAATTAATTTTTTTATTTGGTATTGAAGCTACAATCATTAAACGTATAAGGCAAAGTTGCATAGCAACTAAAGTTACTGTAGTGTTTTAGCCGGATAAAAGTTAGGGCAAACTTTTATCCGCTGTCAAAGTGACAAAACCACAGCGGCTTATGCGATTTTTTATACATGAATTAAATTGTCGAATATAATTACACAAGAGGTTTTATTTAGTCGGATAAATATTTTTTGCAACGAAAACGTATTGCTTAGCAATTAGACGAGAAAAATTGACAGCAGATAAAATCACGACGGCCGAAGGCCGGAGTTGATTTTATCTGCTGTCAATTTTTCGAGTCTAATTGCTGTAAAGCAATATTAGTTTGAGTTTTGCAAATAAATATTTATCCCGACTAAATAAAACCTCGAGTGTAATTCGGCGAGACAATTTAATGAATGAACAATACAAAATTAATTTTTTAATTTGGTATTGAAGCTACAATTATTAAATGTATAAGGCAAAGTTGCATAGCAACTAAAGTTAAGGTAGTGTTTTAGCCGGATAAAAGTTAGGGCAAACTTTTATCCGCTGTCAAAGTGACAAAACCACAGCGGCTTATGCGATTTTTTATACATGAATTAAATTGTCTTGAGATATTCCAAGGTATTCCACGTCTCGAACTGCTGAAATTATAACCACAATCGACAGCTGCTTATATTTTCCATCAGGCTTGCTCTAAACACCGAGCAGTGTTTGGCATAAATGCCCTTATTGAAGCTAAAAATACATAAACGTTTTTGGAATAATTCGTTATCAGAAATTTAGTAAACACTAAAAATTGAAATATACTTTTTATGGTTATTTGCGAAAACAATAAATGATATTAATTCACTGAGGCAAATACACATCTTTTATGGCGTTTTACTGTTTAGCGAAAAAATAGAATATAATTTCTTCTTTATTTGGAACTTTTACGATACAAATTTGTTTCTAGAAAACATTAGTGAAATTTAAAAACACAAAAAGCATACTTTGTAGAAAACTACTAAACGATACTATTAAGAGCAAGGTCTGCTTTTATTTCAATCATCATTATTTATTTATTGGTAGAAATTACCCTTGCAAAATATTCAACATATCCAAACGAACTCTACAATTTATGTTAAAGTAGCGCAAACTTTACTAAGAAAGCACATATAATATACAATTAAGTTGATGTGGATACGTATGTTGGACCAGACAAGAGAGAGTTATGAAAAACAACGCTTAAAATAAAGTCACAAGATTGAGGAGAAAGGAAAGTACGCCTGAAATGTTTGGAAAGAAGGACGAAGACAGCAAGCCAAATGGAAATAAATTAAGAAGAATATACTAGCATTCAACTGGTTGCTGTAAGGCAGGCATGGGCAACCTTTCCTAGTTTTGGGACCAAATTACCATTCTATCTCCTAGTCAAGGGCCGGACCAAACTATTAAATAAAATAAATTAATATTAAATGAATTAAAACAAGTTGCTACTTCTTATTTCATTTATTTATAATATAATGTTCTGGTATAAAGCTCTACGTTGGCAGATGCCTTAAATGCTATGCTAAAGCCTTGATTATTGGTGTCAGAAAATTGTTATGAACTAATTTGCGTCTTATTTTTATGATTTTATGAAAATCCGACTAACTTCGCTGAGATGGATCAGGGCCGGATCAAAGGACGTAGATTACCCATATGTGCTGTAAGGCATAGACGCATAAAGTCAATAATACGAGAAGAAAGAAGAAGAACAGAAAGAAGACAAATGAGGATAAGAAGAAAAATGAGAATAAATGTGCAAAACAAATTTAATACAAAAAGGGGACAAGTTAGATGCCTAATAAACACTTACAGATAAGCACTATAAACAATACTGTAAGGACAATTCATGGAACATGAATCAATAACGTAAAAGGAAAACACAACAAGAGAACTGTGCAAGAAAAAAAGTAGGGCGCAGCAAAAAACAAAGAAGCAAAATTATGCAGACATACAAAAACCAAAAAAAGTGAAATGTAGATAAAAAACAAAGCAACATAACATCAGATGATGAGAAAGTTGCCAACAAGTGGAGAAAATATAAACACAGATCAGAAACAGGTGAGAATTACATCAAAAATCTAGACTAGACAAAGGCAGGTAGTCGTAGAAAGAACGAAAAAATAATTAGGAAAGAGGAAATGAATAAAATAGAAGCACCAAATAAAGCTAGAATTAAACCAAAATTAAAAACAAACAACAAAGCATGATAGCTAGTGTTACACCAGAGGAAAAAGAAATATCGAAAAGGATTAGCAAATACAACTCAAGATTTACAGAATGATATGGAGGGAAAAAACGTATTAAGATTGGGAGATGGTAGCATAGTGCCGACTTCCTGGGGCCTATGTTCCCATGAAACAAATGAAACAGAGACATTAAGAATGCCGTTTTTAGTTATATCTGAAAATAATTTGAAAAATTTAATACCTTTAGATGGTGGTAACAATTTTATGGGTCTAACCATAGCAGAAATAAAAACAAGAATATGGAAAAAACGGAAACAAGTGAGGAAATGCATGCACAGAAGAAAATAATGAAAATAATCTTATAGGAATAATAAGGGGAACAAGAACAAGAAATTGTCCAAAGAACGTCTTTCCGGGGTTAGTATGGTGTCATTGTTGAGAAAGAAGAGCTTAACCTTAACGTTTCGCTCACTTTCAGAAGGGTTTCGTCTCTGGCTTGGTTTACAGGTTGAGTTACCACGCCCTTGTTCGTCTTGCTAAACGAATTTCGCCTTTGGTGTGATTCATACGTTGAGTTACCGTGATGTTTTAGTGTCCCCTTTTTCCTCCTGATTAAGACAGTGGGCAAAACGTTGGGTTTTTCTTTCTCAACAATGACAGGGTTCCAACCCGGAAGATGTTTTTTAACACTGACACTGTCTGTGGAAGGTTTCGAATTCAGGACAGTTATTAAAATGGAAATCAAGGTTGTTATTTTTCTACCAGTAACGCCAATCTTGTAAAGTAAAATAAAAGTTAGTGGAAACAAAACAAAAAGATAACTGAAGAAAAAAGGAAGCTCATCGGGGAGAGATTAACACTAAGTCGAGGTACACAAGAATATAGGGATATAAGTAGTATTAACCAAGGCATAAAAAAAGATATTAGAAGTTACAACACAAAAATGATTACCGATACAATACAAAACAATAATAATAAAAAAATGGCTGAGCACTCAGCGAAGATTGAATAACAACAGAAATGATATAACTCGGAGAAAAGGACACTATTACAAGTAATTAAATAAATAACTTTGAAATCGATATTTACGAGAAGGGAAAATTCTAATAAATTGGCAAAATGCAGAAGTAATTATACTGTACAAAAGAGGGGATGCAGCTAATATAGAGAATTACCGTCTCATTAGCCTCCTATCACACATGTACAAGTTGTTAACTAAAATCATAACAGCTCGATTAACAAATAAACTAGACTCCTACCAGCTAGTAGCACATGCAGGGTTTAGGGAGGGCTCCAGTACCACTGATCATGATCCCGAAGAACTACAAGACATGAGAAGGCAATTAAATGAAGCGTCTAAAGGCATTGGCCTACAAATGAATTTGAACAAAACCTAAGTCATGTCCAACAGTACAATAAATTCAGAATACATTGAGACAGTGGAAGAATGGATATGTATACCTGGGACATCTTATAAAGCTGCGGAAGCAAAAGAAATGACTGAATTTTGCTGAATTTTCTAAACTTCATCATCATCATCAACGGCTTTTCAGTCCTAGCGGACTATAGCCTGCTTTATCAAATCTCACCAAATCCTGTTTGGGTTTTAAACGAGGTGGAATTAGTCCTCGTTTACCTTTAGGTGGGTGTCGATGCTATAGGTATTTTATAATTTAGCATTTCTCTTTGTATCTTCCACTATTTTTCTCCACTGCGTTCCATCTTGCATTTTTTGTCTCCCGTTCAGGATGCCCATGTTTCGTATATCTTTATTTACATCGTCTACCCAACGTAGTTCTGGCTTTCCTCTTCTTCTTCCATAATCTGGTCTCCACTCCGTCACTGCTCTAGGGGCTCTCTCCCGTCACATTCTGAATATATGGCCCATCCACCGCAATCTTTGATCCTTGATAAATTTGACTTACGTTTTCTCCTTGAATTTCTTTATACCTATATTTCATAATTCATCTCACTTCTTGGTTGGCCGTTTTAATCTGACAGTGGTCCTAGGGTTTTCCTAAGTATTTTCCCTTCATTTACTCTCAATAATTCTTCGTCTTTCTCGGTCATTTTCCATGTCTCGGCTCCGTATGTCATTACTGGCCTTACTAAGCCCTTGTATATTCGCAGCTTGGTCTTTCTCTTTAGAATTTTATTAGATAGCATTTGTTTGTTTGCATAGTAGCATCTCTGTGCGGCTTGTATTCTATTAGTTATTTCCTCACTCGTGTTATTGTTACTATTTATTAGGGACCCCAAGTAATTAAATCTGTCCACTTCTTCAAATTCGTAATTTGCAACTCTTAGATTCTTCGATTCCGGGTCATAGTTTCTAAACTTAGATATCCTAAAAACAAGGAAGTGCCAAATTGTATGAAGAGGAAGTGTACGACTCTTATAGTTATATTACCATGACATACGGACTAAAGACTATAATCTTAATGGAAAAAAATTCCGATAAGCTAAAAATAACGCAGCGTGTCATGGAGAGGGCAATACTTGGCATAAGCATCAGAGACAGGTTCAGAAAGATAGTAATTAGAAACCAAACCAAGGTAACTGATATTATTCAACGAGTTGCAAGACTAAAATGGGGTTGAATAGGACATGTGGCAAGAAATGATTTAGAATAATGGTTAAATCGAGTAATGCAGTGGAGACCAAGGGTATTCAGAAGGAGCGCTGGAAGGCCACAGAAAAGATGAACTGATGACGTAAAGGCATTTGCGGGAAATAGATGGTAGCAGATCGCACAGGATAAAGTAGCTTGGAGGAATTTAGGGGAGGCTGAAGAAGAAAAAAGTCAACAAAATAACTATAAAACAACAAATAAAGCAGAGCACAAATAAAGTGAATTAAACAATAGAAGACATCGAGGAGATCGGTATCCACCTACAATAATTTTCGTTATCGATTTACAAGCGTTTTCTTTTAGTTATAAATTTTTAATCCATCTAAACCTAATAACATAAACAACAGCAATTAAATGAAGTACTGCACGAATAATAATTGTACTTAAATCACATTGGACGAACCCACATAATTTTTACCTCTACATCATTTAGGAAATCATTAATTAAAAAAAGAACCCGTCTAGTTATACACACGCATGTTAGCATGTAATTATGTACAACAGGAAATCAATATTCCACCGAATTCATACAACCGTGTCTCCCTTAAACGTTTCGTAGTAAATGAAACGTATCCCGCTACGTTTTCCATTCAAGTTTTCCAAGCTGAATTTACCCAATTATCGTTTTCTGCTTTAGTAAACGCACAATTATGCTGAAGATGCACAAAAATATAAGAAAAGGACTGTTCTAAAACAAAAGCATACATTCAGGAAATTCTACCCGGGAGGGCAATAGTGTAGAAAAGTAAACGTAATGACTCTGTCAACCCGCATATCGTCGTCATTTTCAGTCCCTTAGCGACCACATCTTTCAACTGCAGGTTAAAAAGTACTTTTTAAAAAAATATTTAAAGAATGAATGAAGCAAGGTTAAAGGCTCTTTTCATGAACTTTTTAGGAGAGAAGAGCAAAACGAAGGGGTTGAATAAAATTTTAAAACAAATGTTGACTGGACGCCAACAGCGTGGAATTAATATTGAAGGCACACTGCCGTTAATAATTATTATGCTTGGTTTTTGTACAGCACGTAATGTTATTGATTTGTGGATACAGGTATTAATCCCTAAAAGAAACTTGTATAAAACAAGTTTTGGTAACTTCCTTTTGTGTATGGTTTTTGATTAAATGATAAGGGCTACCAAAACCTATAGAATATTCTATTGAAAGAAACTATTCGACCTTTCATTTTCTTGCTTTTTGTATGTCTTAGAAAAAGGAAAATGTTTTTGTCACGTAAAGGTAACTATTGGAAATACAGATGTTTTGGAGGAACAAATAATAACCTTCACAAAAATCACCGCTATCAAAGCTATAAAATTTCGTAAGTAGCAAATTTATCTTACTCAAATTTTCATAAATATTTGTAGATGTTATTAATTATTAATTTATAATTAGAAATTTAGTTACTGAATATTTTTCCGAAGCAAAACTGAAAATCCTAAAATACAAAAAGGGTATTCTGGCAGTAATAACCAACAGAACATACGTGGGTCGTTTGAAAAGTAAGGTTTGCAGCAACATGATGCACGGTCGATCCTTCAAACGAGCCCTTGCTGAGTTTCAGTTCGGTGCATTGTGAGGTTGTTGTTTGGTCACGTAAAGTGTGCAAACGTGCAAGCATTTTTAAAAATAATGCACAAGAAGAAGATTCCTGCCGCGATAAAATTTATTTTTTGAATGGGAGGACGGTGACCCAAATAAAAAGTAAGCTAGATCGTATCCTTGGCGAGTCTTCCCTTTTAGTTGAGACCATAGATTTCTGGGCTGTGATGTGACAACTTCGGATGTGGTGGCTAAGATCTGCAAAATAGTTTTGAATGACCCAAGATTGACGATCAGGGAGATAGCAGACATGGTAGGGATCTCAACTGAACGAGATTATATTTTTTTATGTGAACATTTGGACAATAGGAAGCTTTGTACGCGTTTGCCGAATAGACTTTACGTCTGCGTGCTTGGAACGTTTCAGGCGTAACCCTAATGGTTTTTTGCGCCGGTTCATACCGTCGAGGAAACGTGGGTCTACCGCTACATCGCTACATGCCCGAGTCGAAGGAACAGTCAAAACGGTGGAAAGCCAAGGCGAGACCTGTCCCAAAGAAGGCGAACACAATACCCTCTGTCGGCAAGGTCATGGCATCGATTTTCTGGGATTCACAAAGTGTGATCTTCATTTGCTGTAAAATTTGAGTGAATAAATCAAGAAAAAGCGATTGCACCTTGCCAGAAAGGCTCCTTTTTTATTAGGACAATGCACCTGTTCACATGTCAACGGTTTCCATGGCTAAAATCCATGAACTCGGGTTCGAATTGTTGGATCATCAGCCCTACTAGCCGATTTAGCTCCGCCTAACTTCCAGTTGTTCCTGAACCTCAAAAGATGGCTCGGAGGGCGATTTCCTGACAACAATGAAGTGGTTCATGCTGTGAACGACCAGGAGAAATCATTTTATAAAATAGTTATAATGGCTTTGGAACATCGTTAGGCAAAATGTGTCGAGCTCAATGGAGCCTATGTTGAAAAATAAAAACAGATTTGCCGCAGGATGCAAATTCAAAGTAGCATTTTTTGAAGATGCGGCATAATGGAAGGCCCATTAATTAACTAAAGACTTTCGCTCTTCTGCCGAACAGTATTGGTTGGATGCATACTTGTTGAGCAGCGACAACATACTCTTATACTGGCGACTGATACTGTGGTAAAAACTAAGGACAGCGTTGTCAGAGGTTTTCCCATTTAATGACTAGCAGTAATATATCTTCCAACTTTTTGTATTTACACCGCTTAAACATCATTAAAAAATTATAATAATACTTATTCCTCGAGGACATTTCAGATAGCCTTAAAATGAAATAAGAACAACTTGTCACGTGATCGCCGCACAGCGCGAATTTCGGTCGGACTATTCCAATTCCAAGTTTCTGAGAGAAGACGCATCATTCAGTGGCAGCCGTTAGTAGTAACTAAGAATCGCACTGTACTAATGACCGCTACTGAATGATGCGTCTTCCCCCAGTAACTTTGAAATGGGATAGCTCTACCGAAATTCGCGCTATGCGACGATCACGTGATATGTTGTTCTTATTTAATTTTAAGTCTATCACTGTTATGTTTTTGCAACAGCCAGAATAATACTTGCATAACAAATAAAAGGGGTTGCATAGTGGGTAGCTAGGTTTGTCTTGGTTTTAGGTTTGATTCTAGCCGAGGAATGAGGGTATCGCTTTAGTAGCTATACAAAAAGTGCGACGGAAGTCGCCATTTTGATAATCTATTTGTAGTCATAGTTTTGAGCTGACAAATAATAGGTTAGTTGTGCTGTTTGTGGTTTTTCTCCAAGAAGGACAAATAAAAATTTAGGAATAACTTTCCATAAGTAAGTATTTACCTTCATTTAATGTAACTACGTTCATTACGAATACTATTTAAGAACAATTCGATGTTATAATTTCAATGTCAGAGAAAGGTCACGAGTGAATATCATAGGTGTCACATACGTATTTTATATAGATTAGCACTTTGCAAAATATATATTTAAAAAACTGTTTTAACCGCCAGTATTATAATATTTTATTTCTTGCAGCTTCTAATTTTTGTTCATTCATACTTTTACTACATTTGTTGTCAGTTTACGTCTTTGAATATTTTATATTCAAAGGTTTACGTATCCCGTATTCATTCTAAAAGCTCCTAAAATGGTCTTTTAAATGAGGTCAAAGCAAGTTTATGCTGTAACTGAAAAATCATAGCGAATGGAAAAAATCTATGTACGCCACCGGAATCTAGGTAAAAATATCTATAAATAACCTCTATATTATATTCAGATATTTTTATAAATAAAGGAGTTATAAGACTTAGTAGAATCGCAGTAATTTTCGATTTACGGCCATATCTCGAAAACAAAAGAAGATCGCCCATTTCTGTTTCCACCATTGAATTAATCTCAAAAAGTTGGCTGAATAACGTGCAATCGGTTTTGCCCTAGCTTTACAAATAACAAAGTTACCCATACATCCACGTCGAATTTAGGACACACTGTACAAGGTGGTCCAAATTGGACACTTTTGATAGGAAACACCAATTTCTAGAGGAGATAGAAAAAAACTAACCTACATGTTACGAGCTCAATTTTTGTGAGAAAGTGAATGCCGAAAACCGCACATCGATATCTTGAACTGTTTAGAAGATATAGGGTGGTTTTCAATTTTGTGCATTTTTGACCCACCCCCGTAACTTATTTATGTATGAATATTTTTTGTTTCTGTAAAAACATTCTTAAGGCACTTTTTTTAAAGGAATCCAATGGCGTCCCAAGTTGTTTTGTAAAAAGAATGGTTTTGAAGATATGACATAAACTTGTATTTTTTCTTATGGACTACCCTATATATATTTGCATATTCTTTTTCTAAATATATAAAATACTTGCTACTTTGCTTTTTAAACATGTATTTTATAACAGCTGTAAGTTTATTTCGTTTTATTGTTCAACATGGCACTCCAGATTAACAAAATTCATCTATAGTATTTTAGAAACAGCAATAAGAAAAAATACAAGTTTATGTCATAGCTTCAAAACCATTCTTTTTACAAAAAAACTTGGGACACCATTGGATTCCTTTAAAAAAAGTGCCTTAAGAATGTTTTTACAGAAACAAAAAATATTCATAAATAAATAAGTTACGGGGGTGGGTCAATAATGCACAAAATTGAAAACCACCCTATATCTTCTAAACAGTTCAAGATATCGATGTGCGGTTTTCGGCATTCACTTTCTCACAAAAATCGAGCTCGTAACATGTAGGTTAGTTTTTTTCTATCTCGTCTAGAAATTGGTGTTTCCTATCAAAAGTGTCCAATTTGGACCACCTTGTACATGTGTACATTCAAAGTCGTACACCATGTTTTTGCGAACAAATCGCCGCGGATAAATCGCACGAATAAATCGCTAGTATATCACCGCCCTAACGAAGTTAAAGATGTCGCGAACGATAAAAAATAACAAAAATGGTAGAAAAATATTTGGTTCAATTAGAATGAACTGAAATCGAACGATATAATTCATGGGCTAATGTACGAGTTTGTAGAAATGTAGAAAACAACAAGGTGGGAGAAAATTGCTTAAAATCTGTGATTTTATTAAATTATTTGCGTAACAAACGTGAAAAGACTTCAGAATTAACTACATTATTATAAAAAATAATCTCCAGGAAAATACTTTTAAGAAAGCTTTATTTTTAAAAGAAAGGGAATTAAAAAGCTTTTAGCACGTTAGAAATCTTGCAATCAGAAAACATTCTGAATCAAAGCATAATTTATAGCTAAAATGAATTTATTATTCTAGTGCCGATTTGGTAAGTTAGCTTTATCTGATCTACCAGTTTGTCACGGAAAGGGAAGTAAGATTAAACTTGAACTCCCTAGGGAAGTAAGTAATAACTATTTTGAAAGCCAAATTTTGGTTTTGTCAAATTAATAAATTAAAGATGTTTTATATTCATTTTATTTTCTTATTTTCGATTTAATTTTGAAAGCTAAAAAAGCGTAAAGAATGCACGACAAGTCCTTCCCGGTTGCAGCAGAAGATCAAAAAATGTTTCCCAAGCAGAGTGCATCACACCCTTAGTGGATGCTACTCAAAACAGCACTTGCACCTCGTTGCATTCATTAAATCTACACCTTCATTAACTCGTATCCTCGAAAAAAAAAGGAGAAATCACGAGAACATGCTTGAATTTCAGACATAATTACTGTAGAAGTTCTACTTTAGCACTAACCGTATATGAAATTAACCACAGCATATATACGAGGAGCGTTCAAATTTAAACAGGAATTTATTTATAAAAAAAATTATTACAATATTAGAACGATGAAATAGTTATTTAATATTTTTTTGCATTTAGACATCTTAAATCCCTAAAAATAGGATAAAGAGGATTTGAGAATTTACAGTTGTCAAACTGACAATTTACAATATTTCGTTTGCCATTTCAAAATATTGCATGGTCACGCAAACTGTCAGATTAAAATTTATGTTGATAAGTGTCATCATTAATAATAAAAATTGTTTTATGATTACAGGTATTTAAAGCATACTTACTTAATGCAAAATGTAAAAAAATGTTTAATAAAACTAGTTAAAAAAAGAGTTGCTTTCTTTCTGATTTTTTAATAAAAAAAGTCCACTTTTTTGTCAAAATGCGAAAAACTATATTACTTTTCGACGTTATCTCCTTGTCTAGCGATGCACTTGCGCCAACGATCTGGAAGCTTTTTAATACCTTGCTGGAAGAAGTCTTTGGGTTGCATGCGTATCCACTCCTGAACAGCTTCGATAATGTCATTATTTGACTGAAATCTTTTCCCGGCTAAAAATTCTTTTAATGGGCTAAACAAATAAAAATCAGAGGGAGCAAGATCAGGACTGTATGCTGGATGCGGAAGGAGGTCCCAGAATAGATTTGCAAATGATTCAACTTGTGTTCTTCAGTCAACAAGCGCGGAATCCACCTGGCACTCACCTTACGATACTTTAGCTTGTTTTTTATGATCTCTTCAACACTTCCGACACTAATTTGTAAATTTTGAGAAATTTGACGAACTGTTACCCGTCTGTCTTCCTGAATAAGGGCATTAACTTTTTCTTCATTTTCACGATTAACCGAAGTTGCAGCTCGCCGTACATCAGGCTCATTTGCTACATGCGTTCTCCCGTCTCTAAAGGATTTTGACCACTCAAACACTCGACCTTTTGAAAGACATTGATCGCCATATTGTGCTCGCAGTCTTGTAAAAATTTCAGTCGAATTTACGCCTTCATTCGTAAGAAATTTGATTATTATACGCTGTTCCACGCTACAATGAACAGAACTTTCAGACATTGTAACTGTAACTGTCAAAATAATATTATATCGAAACTATTGCCATGGATATGTTAACAAGAGTCACGGCTCACCTTTAAATAATTTAATTTTTAGAATTGTCTTCAGATGGGGTTGTAATTTAAACATTCCTGTTTAAATTTGAACACTCCTCGTATATGTATGCCATTCCCGGAAATATAACTTTCTCAAAATCTGTTAAACCATAATGGAGTTTATGTGTTTCAGTCTAACAAATTGTTAAATCCATATTTCATTATTCGTCTTGTCCGACTAAAATAGAATACCGTGATTTTAAAACCTCGACGAATTCTTAGAAAACTGCGTTACTAATTTATTATCTTGCTGTAGGCCAATAGACGTTCAAACATATTTCCTAAGAGACATATTTCAGTTTTTATTTTTCACACTTTACCCGTCGGATAATCGCAAATTGATGGATTAAAGTTAACGGCGTTTATTTACACATAACACGCGAATGCTAAAAGAATTTGCATCCGAATGTAAAACTGACATGGGTAATTAGGTTAATTAGAGATTAATTTAATGGAAAATTGGGTCAAATGGTTTGTACATTAATTCAAATGAATCGCCTGTTGTTAAATAAAGATCAGATTAATTATTTTAGTAAAATTTGTTAAATGTCAAGGTCATACCAACTTTTAACTAAGCTAAATTAACAACTTTATCTCGATAATTAATCATGTCTTAAACTTTACAGGCATGAAATGATCCATACATAATTACATACACATACATCATTTAAAATCATCTTTCATTTTTGAGTTACAGGCGAACACCGAATTTTTCGAAAATTCTTTTCGGAGTTATAACTCGTTTGTTTGTACAGATAGAAACAAAAAGTAAAACGTCTTCAGGGCACTTGTTCGTATAAAATTTAATGGTCAAATTGCATAAGTTTTGCGCTGTAACATAAACCTGTGTCTTTTTTTTAAATAGCTACAGCTTTGACACTCTTAAATAGGTCGTTTTACGACGTTTTTCTAAAATATATGGTTTAATACACTTACTTGAAATAACAAATTAAATATATAAATTTATTCTACTACTAACTAAACCCATTTTTAAATGTTGGTTTGTAAATTCCGGTTATGGAGTATTGTGTTATAGAGTTTGAAGATATGTACCTGATCTTAAAGGAATGTCGTGATACTTTTAATGCAGCTGTAGGTTTATATGACGAACGTTATCCAAATACCGATCAGATCAGTGGATGTGAGAAACTGGAAGAGCACGGCCGAATCTATCAGCTAATAAAACAAACCGTCCACATCCAGTATTATTGCCACACGTTGAAGAAATGGTACAATTAAAAACGAACCGCAGCAAAGCACGTGGCCCATCGCAGGAACATTTGATGTTAACAATAAAATAACATGGTGAAACACAAGGAGCCAGACATAAATAGTAAAAATGTAATAATAAACAAAAGCATCCACCTAACATCCTAGACCTAGATGAATGCTGTACAGTGCAACCACTGGAATTGATTATATTTTACGGACGTTCAGAATGGACTGTAACTGTACGTACCCCAGGTGTGTTACCCTTTACAGTTTTTCGCTGTGTTCGTCTAATTTTTCACTAACATTTTCTTTACCCTCAACCCTTATTGGTTAAGTGAAAATCTTACCCTTTATTTAGATAACTGACTATTTAGTCAGAGGACCATTAATGTTGTTGTGGTTCGTTGATCTCGAGTAGCTCACCTTATAAACAAGAAATAAATACTCCACCAAGTTTAATACATATAATATAAAGTCAGATTTATGCAAAGATTGATATTTACAAATACACTAAATAACGAAGCATGGTGAATGGACATCAAACTAGGCAAGTTAAATTACGGACAGTGGCTTGAATATTGAATAATTACTATCCTTTTGTTTTATGATTTTGATGTGATCGGGGTGGCCTGATTGCAGTGGTTCGATCACAAGAAATTATGCTGGAAGTCAGTGTGTCAGTCAGGTTTGCGATACAAGATCTATCTTTTATGGGATTGATATTAAAATCAACCGTAAGCGGCCGGAGCCAAAGGTGGTATTACAACCAACCTTTAAGGTTTGACGAGGGTGCAATTTCCCTCCAACTGAGTACGTGCGTTATGCACGACTCTTAAGTACATGAGTAAGCGTTGCTCCTCATGTAACGAGAACGTACATGTACGAGTACTAAGTACCTCGTAATTCTACAGGATGTTTATCCCTATCGTTGCTTGAGAATATGCCTAAGACATATCTAAGTAGTCAGAATTGTCGTTTTATTGTAATTAATTGTGGTCAGCACCTACAACAGGGCAACCCTAATGTAATTTTGATCAAGTCTAATCTTGAATACGTTAAGTATATTAAAATTGCTAACTTTTACGTTGTGTGTCAAATTTGGATTTCTGGGAGACCCCCCAATTGGAATTACGGTATTGTAACCCTTGTTGATCAATACACGCAACTGGAAAGCAATGCTTTACCGCGGTGTACGTAATATGAAGAATTTCTACCAGTTAGTACAAAACAACCAAGTGCAATACAGCTAACTGTATACTTTATAGTAATTAGATACACGTATCAGTGCGCTAATCGAAATTCAAGACCACTATACAGCGTAACTGGAAAGTGAAGACTGGATCCTACGGTAAGATTTGATTCCGAATTTATCCAGAGAAATCCGCGTGCAGGGGCGGTGATTACACGTTCTCACGGGTGTTTTCATAAGTGGGTTGGTAGCAGACGTTCCCATGAGTGGCACTTGCTTCAAAACTAATAAATTTCATAGTTGAGTTAAAATCCTAATACTGTGTTATATTTTAAAATCCTTTGCAATTTGATACTTTAGTAGAAAGCGTGTGGGTCCGCTTGTTTACATATAGGTGGCGAACTAATTTGTAAAAGGGGCGTTGATTTCACTGCTTTAAGTCCGAGAATTTATGTATTGCTGTTTTTGTTTCCAAATGAAAAGGAAGAATAAAAACAAACACAGTACAGGCAGGACAACATGAAAAGTAAGGTCGAAAACATATGTAAATAAAAGAAAGAAACTCGATTTAAAGTATGTGAAAACAAAAGCGCTACGTGGCTTTAACAACTACATAAAGTAACGAGATGCCAGGGTAGCGCAGTGGTAGAGCGTTAGGCTAGCGTTACGTTAGTCCTTGATTCGAATCCCTCTGGTGACCATTCGTTGTTTGGCACCAAATTAATGACGCTCTCCTCCTAATACAGGACTTAGAGGTAGAGTAACAACGCCCTACACAAACACACAACACTATACACATGGTGCAGTATGTAGGTAAAACGGCGCACCAACCACGTGACTCGCAGAGACGAGCCGCGTTGGGCATTGCACCTGTAAAAGCCACATATACGTTAACGTACCAGCCTCGACACTAAAACGTAAAAGATGTTACGGATACAGATACAGATACAGATACAGATAAAGAAACAAGAAATATTGTAAATGCCATGATAACACAATTCAAGTGAGAATATTGTTCAGAAATAGGAAAGCTGGAAGGAATGAGTACCACAGATTAAAAACTATAACTAAATATTATTGGGCGAAGTACTACGAAGGATTATTATGAAGAAAATGAATATAAAGTGGACAACATTCCCATACCCTTAGAAGTCAACAACAATAAGATAGAAACCGAAAATGTAGAGGTTGATATGTAAAACATAAAAAGCAGGAAAGCCCCAAGAGACGAGAGATTTTCAAATGAATTACTAAAATATAAGGAAAATACCTAACCGAAGAGCTTCAGATACATACTTATATAACAACTTTTTTACTCACAGAAGACTCCAAATACAACAAGAGCAAACATTACACTAAAAAAGGCAACCAACGCCAATCAAAAGACTGTAGAGGAAGGACCTCTCTTAATAACTTGTTGAAACTATTAGCAAAGGTAATATCCAGTAAGATCACATCCCAAAAATAACTAGATATTAAGTCCCTAAAAGGAAAACGCCAACCTGGGAGACCTTAAAAAACAGAAAGCTGTGTGTCAACGTCGGTAGGGACCCCACTAGGCTGCAATAGAGAGAAACAGGATAAAGCCTAATTAAAAGCTGAAGAAGAAGAAGAAGAAGACGAAGAAGAAGAAGAAGAAGAAGAAGAAGAAGAAGAAGAAGAAGAAGAAGAAGAAGAAGAAGAAGAAAAAAGGATCTGCTGAATTCGAAGACTTCCGCGGTCAGTGCCAGTGCTAACAGAACGTCTTCCGGGTTGAAACCGTGTCATTGTTGAGACAGAAGAACTCAACGTTTCTCCCACTTTTTAAGGGGCTTCTTCACGAGGAAGAGGTGGCACTAAAAGAGCACGGTAACTCAACGTGTCAACCACGCCGGAGGCGAAACTCCACTAGCAAGGGAAAGAAGGGAACGGTAACTCAACTTGTATGTTACTGGTTACATTTTATGGACTACTGAAGTCTGCGATATGTAGCATGTATAATGTGCACCAATGAGCTGGTAAAAATGGCTAGGTAATGTACCCTGCCAAATTAACCACCAAGCATAGTTTTGTGTTAATGTATGGGTCAGACTTATCAGTAACCGTATGGGTTCTCAAATTTTGCACCATTCTCTAACTGCTAGTAGTTTTGTCGAACTTTTAAACAACGATTTGAAAAATGTTAGATGATATACCACAGAATGGTAAGGTCACATCGTGTTATCGACAGAAAATTAGAAAGACATAAACTTTTTCATATAAGAACTACCTATAGCCTAAAAAAGAATCAAGAACGCAAGTAGTGATATTCATCAAATATTGGAAGGAAAACTCACATCGATAGATATAGATTATTCTCAGTTAATGGATATTAATAAAACCAATGGCCAATGATTAATTGTATTGATAAAGTTAAGAAAAAAATACCGATGCCAAGTAATAAACCTAAAGTAGACCAAGATACGTTAGATTAATAGAAAAACGAAGAGAACTAAACAATCGGATCATTCAATTGTCGTCGGTATTCGGAAACTCGTGAACGAATGACGAATAATGTCGAATAACGAATAACGAATGCGATTGCGAATTCGAATGAATTCCTACGTACTCACATCGAGTAATTTTTGTTCTGCATTATAACCACGGCTGGCACTTGCGGGTTATCGCTGTTGCAAGGCAAGCGTTAGACAAAGATAAAGTTATACAGATTGTTCGAAAACCAGTCTAAACATACAAAAATTAATGAGTGCAACAAAGAAGACATAAATAATATGGGTAGCACAACAAAGATAGAATGCAATCATGGCTAGGTAAATTTTTAAACTAAAGATCTCTCTCCAATAACCAGCAAGCAAGCAAAAACATCTGTCATAAATATTTTATCTGTCATTAAAAGATTAAAGTGAGGTTAAATTGCTGATCGTTTTAATTCGTGTATTCAAAGTGTGCAGTTTAAGCCGCGATATGCTATTCAATAAATTGTGAAGAAGAGATGTTAGGTATGCCATATGCCATAAGAACCACTGAACCACTAATCGATACAGAGAAAGAATTTTAATTTATGCTTTATCGTTATAAAAAATCCACCCTGTACGTCGACATGTAAATAAAACCTTCAAATTGCCTTTATTAATTTATTTTTCAATAATCAAAAATTTCTTGTTATTTATCTTAAAGTTTTAAATAAGCAAAATAACTTCAATTAAACTACTTAATATATAAATTAATATGAGAAATAGAACAGATCAAATAAATTCTAAAAAGGCCAAAACTTGTTAAAATAAGTCCATATATGCTATCAGCTTATTCAACAATTTTACAATTACTCATGGGAATTACCTTCCATATTAGCTGAGTGAATGTATGAAGCACGAAAATACGATTTAACCTATTCACGTTAGCCCTATACAATTGTGAAAATAAATAATTAATGCGTGACGAATCATATCGATCAGTCTTCTACATTACTAAAACAACAAGTGGATGACATTGTAATTCCCTACGTTTGAGAATCATACTCCTGGAATGTTTTTAATAAAATGGTTGAATAATTAGGTGAGATTTGAGAGTACCATAATTATTGTTGTACTTAGATTAACATTAAGTAAAAGAGGGAATGAACGCCTATGATTATATACGTTTGATTTAAATAAATATTTATTATTTTCCTCGGTTTTACTATGACTGAAGAGTTAACTTGTTTTATAACCGTCCTTAAAGTTTCAGTGCAACAAAGGTTCCTGAAAAATTGAATTGCAAAATTAAAATTTTAGTAAAGTAAAAAGGATTTCAGAAAGCCTTTAAAAAGATATTGAAGCTTTTAATGAAAAATTGCAAAAATTAAAAGTTTAGTTCAAAAGCTACCCAAAAAATAAAAATTGTTTTTAAAGAACAATTTAACATAGTCAAAAATGAATTAACAAAAGACCAAAGAGAAATGAACACAAAATTTAAATATACAATGGAGGGGGCCAAACGCTTGAAATTCGAAATATCAAATTTGAGAGCAATAATACACTAAAAATAAACAGTTATTGGGTTACCCTGGCTTAAAATAAGCAAGAAAAAGAAAAATACCTCTGTATTTGGGTTGATCGATGAATATAAAAATAAATTAACACTTCAAAGAAATACACTGAAATTTTCAATACACAGGAAATTTCATATGCGTCTTGTTAACATGTTGGTAGTTTTCTAAAATTAACGAAATTTATTTTTTGTTTTTCTCTGCCAGTTTTGTCATTCTTAACTAAGTTAGGGTTTTACGATTCAACCGGAATTTTGCCAAACAATTCCGCAATTTAAATAAGTAATTTTCTAAAAGTAGTGTCTTATCGAACTTTCTAAATTTTCTAATGCCTCTCCCTTCTTAAAAATTGGTCCTCATGAATTAAGTTTCCAATTTATTTATCCAGTAGGAACTTTGCGAGACAGGAAATCAAATCATATTATTTATAGTCGTCAAACGAATAGGTACTTAGAATTTTAGTGCTTCTTTCAATTCCGTATGTGTGCCAGTTCGGTATACATTTAAATACTGGAGACTCGCAGAGAGAACAGATCAGGTTATTAAAGGTTTAAGCAAAAGAAGAATATAGATATCATATATTTTTTGACACATAATTGAAAGGCGCAACCGAAAGAACATCTACAACACGTTAGTGTACAATATTTCTTCCACAGCTGAAACACTTCCACTAAAAATTTAGGTAACGTTTTGCATAAAATTTGACATTAATTGTCACTAAACTTATTAATGACATAAACAACAGTTGCTTATGCTTGCGTTTTAAAGTACTTAAGTTGTTACGTCCATAGGGTGGTAAATCACTTTTACTTCCATACTGGCATGGCAACCAATGGCTAAATGGTAAAATCGAACACCGTCTTCAAGTCAAAGATCAAACGTCACATGACAAAAAATATGACCTTCAAAAATTAAAAATTAAGTCGATAAGCTAAGACACTTAGAAGAGCCCTAGCAAAAACAAAATAAATAAACGTAACTGGTATAGCAAGAAATACTTTATTTCCTTAGCTCCAGATTGGTATCTTGAACTAAGGAAAATTCCCTAATAAAAAAAATGTTAATCAGTTGCCAATTACACGATTTTCAAATTAGATATCAAGGCACAGGTGTAAAATCCCTAGAGAACTGTGATTCACTTTCAGTAGAACTCATAAAAAACCAATATGGCTTGGCTTGATGAGCTCCTCTTCATATCTCACCTATGCAAGTAGCTCGAACTTCATTAGTAATTCACTATAACCTCGAGCACAAATACCTTTCATAATCAATAGGGGTACGTATGAGTTGAGTCTCTCTATTCGTTTACATTTTTTGCGAATTATCGGTAAGTAAATTTTAAATTTTTTTAAATTATTTTAAAGGATATGAGTGTTATGACTCCTTGAAAGGCCATTACTCAAATTTTCCTAAAGTAAAAAGCAACATAAATAAGTAATAAAACCAAGAATGATGAACCCGTATCATAAAGTCTGGAATACATTCGATAAAATCGTAAGTAGCAACCTTTGAGGAAAATCCTTGAACAGGTCAGTTTTGTTTTGAAAAACGCTTTGTTTTACATAATTGACTTGTTTCTACGGCATTTGTACGAGTAATGATGGCATCAACATTTATTTTAAAGGTCAACCTGTATTTTTTGGTACATTTTATTTTAGTTAAAAAAGCAAAAAGATAATGTTCGTTAACATTGTCAATTGTTATGTCAGCTATAGAAAATTTCAGATTGCTGTAAATGAAATTTAAACCTGCATCGTTATTATCTTGTGGTTATGGCGTTTTAAAGACGTTATCAAGGTGTTCGGTAAATGCATTTGCTTTATCTCGCCCAGTTACCGTCGCGTGTTCTGATAGAAGGAATCATTACAAATGGATTTTCTTGTTGCCTTTCATATAGAGTTATTAGAGTTTTTTACAATTGACAGGTAAGCCTGTTGTACGAGGTTTTGTCCTATCTGTCTCTGGTTCTTTGCCATTTTTTCTTGCCCTACGTTTCCCACCGATGAGATATCGTATATAGCTGGAAATGTTGTTTAATGCACATAGAGTGATTGTTGAATTGGGTTGGGCTTTCCATGCAGCTTCTTGTATTACTGTAGTCAGATACTGTGTTGCTTCATGAAGATCTTTAGCGTATTTTATTCTGTTGTTAAGATTAATCCCTTTTTGTAAGTAACTTCTAAAATTGCCCCAGTCAGTACGTTTGGTGCAGAGCTTTAAGGGGTTCCTTTCTCATAATTGTTGAAGTGATGGTTATAATGACTGGGGTATGATCAGAAGATAAATCATAGTTGGATTCTGCTTTGGTGTAAGTGTTCGTTATGCCATTGAAAGCTTCATGGTCGAATAGTTCTGGTAGCTTATTTAGGTCGCTAGGTTAATACGTTGATTCACCAGATGAAAGGTAGCCGTAGTTGTGTTGTTGAATTGCTTTTAACAGATTGCGACCTTTTGGAGTAGTAACTCTTGAGCTCCAAGTTGAATGTTTGGAGTTCCAGTAATGAATTTTGTGCCCCGTTATTGAATGATATTTTCATATTTCTCAGTGGAGATAGGATGTCGGTGTGGACTGTACACAGCCGTAATTACCCACTACTACTACTTTTATTTTTGCACTTAGAATTTTAGTTGTAGATATAGTAACGCTTTTTAAACGTTTATTTAAAAACGTTACTAAAAACTAAAAAAACTTAACTAAAAACACGACACTATTACGTATTAACCCGAGACACTAACTAATTTATTTATACAGTTTATTCATATATCAGGTATTCGTACTTAATCCGCGCACATTTATATTAACCTAGCACTTGATTGCGATGGTAGCTTTTGGTAGACTGTCGCTGGTAGATTGGTCACCCACCAAACGAAATGCCTTTATATACCGCTGCTGCCTTCGATTCTAGTATGTTCGACGTCTTTCCACAGCGTACCAGAAACGATGACGCATCTCAATCACTCGCTGCAACTCCAGAAACTTCTATCGGCGGATGAATCATACTATCTCACACGTGGTCTCCCCAGCTGCTGACGGGTCTCGTTATAATATAGTTCTAGTTCATAGTGAGAAATTGCGTTTTTGACACTCACTGCCAAGCCAGCATGAACTGTACCATCTAGGGTGTTAGTAAAATAAGTAGCAAGATGTGGTATTGTAATTGCTGTTCCTAATGCCCTATGGAAATATGGGCAGATGATAATCTTTTATAAACCTGCAAAACCACCTCAGCAATAGTCCTAGAAACCAATAATCCTCTAACCTTTACTTTTCAGAGTGCTTGAAAAACTACTTAAACCAATTAAAGAAACTGTAGACCTAAACCAACTTATCCCATCACACCAATTCGTATTTCGGAAAAACCATTCAACTATATACCAAAGCCACTAAGTCATCACCACATAAAGGAAAGTCTAGAGAACAAGAGTGCCTGTATAACAGTTTTCCTAGACAGAAAACAAGCACTCGATAAAGTATGGCATGATGGTTATACAAACTCAAATCTCCCAAGCCAGCTATACCTAGTACTTAAATCATATCTACTTATCAGACAGATAGCTTATCAAGTTAAAACGAACAATACAATATCAGACTACCACCAAATCACCTCGCCTCTGGAGTTCTGCAGGGCAGCGTATTAGGTCTTCTGCTATACCTAATATACACCTCGGATTCACCAACCACAGAGAATACTCTACTTCTACACATTCGCGGACGACAAGGACACCCTGTCAGTCAATAGATCAACTGAAGTAGCAACAAACACCTCGAAAGACATATAAACTCTCTACAAGACTGGTTCCACAAATGAAAAATCACCGGCTTATTGCAAATACTAATTTACAAAGTTATACTTAAGCCCATATTGACCTACCAGATCCGGTTATGGGCGGAGTTAAGGTAGGAGTGGAGCCATGGGCGCCGTAGCCGACGAAGAAATCCTCGCAGCCGCAACCGCCGAAAATAACGAATTCCAGTAACCGAAAAGAATCGGAAACGAAAACGGAAGAAGCCAGTTAAAGAGGAACCTACCATGGCAAAAATAAGTTCTTCCCCATCCCTCCCGAAGGATAATAGGGTAGGTTTTTCGTTTTTCACGCGTTCCACATCTACGCCTTAGTGCATCATCCTGATGAAGCCTCTTAAAAAAGTGAGCGAAACGTTGAATTCTTCTTTCACAACAATGGGACGGTCCCAACCCGAAAAATGTGCGTTTATTAGCAGTCTTCCCATGTATAATTTTTATACGAAAATTATCAGCAGATGAGCTACCATCGGCATCAGATTCTACACTAAACTCGTTTTCATTTACCTTACCCTCAGTTTTATTGTCATCAGTTTCCCTTGCAGTTGAATCTAATAAATTGTCAACACATTCCGTGTCGGATTCTCCTACTTCATAGTGTTTAACAATGTCTTCAAGCTGTTTTTGAGTTAATATTTGCTATTGAAAGACATCCGTGAACGACAACACGGGTCACATGCGACTTCAACACGATCTCAGACGAAAACTGTTAATAAGGAAACACCGGCGTAAAGTTAATCTCAGAATTTAGTTGTTAACAATTAATTTTAAAAAATAAATAAAAAGAAATCACCAATAAAGAAACCAAACATTTTAAGCTCTTTAAAAGAAAACAGCCAAGCTCTTTAAAAGAAAACACCAGGCAAACAATCAACAATCAAAAAAAAGGAATTAAAGAGCACACACGCTCTACACGAGAGCACTTAATTGCCACAACAGTATACTCTCTATTATCTGCGGACGGATTATCCGGCCTGTGGATTATCTTTACCATTCGTTCCCTTCCTGTCTTAAGATACAGGAAACAAGGGCTCACACATTCATGAATAAAACAATTTAAATTAGCGAACGTCTTCTATAGTTTTCTATCGCTACCCACTAAAGAAAATGTAACTTTATTATAAAGCTTGCTCGTTCCGCTTCCGGTATTATAGCGTCGTTTTCTAAAAGTTAATGCAGGTTTATCGAATATTTGAATTGATTTTACGAAGTTTACAAAGATAAATGAAAGTATCTTCCAGAAGTCGAGTTAACGTAACTGAATAAGCAAACAAATCTTGGCGCTGTTCAGAAAGGAAGATCTTGTTGAATAAACGAATAAAAAATATCCCTTAGAGGATGCGTTTGTTTGAGTGTTGAAAAAGATATCGTTTAAAGTTAAACCTTCTCAGAAATTAATTGTTTTTTTAACAAGGAGTACAATTTATCAACAATTAAAATTCCTGAACAGCATCAGTGGACAACAAACAGCTATGGTTTTGGGGTATTTATGCTTCATCAGTAATTAAACAAAACCTTTTACTGGGTATTTTACATTTTAATTTTAGTCTGCTAACTGTGAGGGAAACAGCTCTATATTTTTCTATATTTGTTGCTTTAAAGAAAAGGTTTCTGTACTAAAACAACAAATATATTTTGAATCTTGGCAAAAGCAACAGATAAAACAAAGTATAATTTAGATAACATAATGAAGTACAAATAATATTCCAAAAGTTTCATTAAATTGTTTTATTTGTATTACTTTCCAGTTTCTGTGATCAATAGCTGAAACTTTTCGCGAAATAGGCAGTATTTGTCGACGTTTTTATGTTTCTGGGGCGCTCAAGAGTTGTTTTATTCGCTTACATGTATACATCAAAATGGTTTACATGCGTTATTCGTGCATTTTGGACTGAAAGTAGACGAAGTAACTTTTTTAAACATATCTTGTATTACATACAAAAGTACATTTTTTTAAAACATTCAAATTAAGACTTAAAACTACTTAGCATTTTGAAAAAATTTCAAGTTTCAAAGCAAATGTAATAAATGGCAATGGTTTACTAGCACATCAGAACTCTACCTAATTCATATAATATTGATCACCCGGTAAGTATTACTTAGAATAAATATGCTTTAAATAAAATAAAAAAGGATAGTCCAATAGTTCCTAACATAATCTTAAATTAATGTAACATAATGTTTCATTATTATCTCTATGTACAAGGTGGTCCAAATTGGACACTTTTGATAGGAAACACCAATTTCTAGAGGAGCTAGAAAAAAACTAACCTATATGTTACGAGCTCGATTTTTGTGAGAAAGTGAATGCCGAAAACCGCACATCGATATCTTGAACTGTTTAGGAGATATAGGGTGGTTTTCAGTTTTGTGCATTTTTGACCCACCCCCGTAACTTATTTATTTATGAATATTTTTTGTTTCTGTAAAAACATTCTTAAGGCACTTTTTTTAAAGGAATCCAATGGTGTCCCAAGTTTTTTTGTAAAAAGAATGGTTTTGAAGATATGACATAAACTTGTATTTTTTCTTATGGACTACCCTATATATTTTTGCATATTCTTTTTCTAAATATATAAAATACTTGCTACTTACCTTTTTAAACATTTATTTTATAACAGCTGTAAGTTTATTTCGTTTTATTGTTCAACATGGCACTCCAGATTAACAAAATTCATCTTATACTATTTTAGAAACAGCAATAAGAAAAAATACAAGTTTATGTCATATCTTCAAAACCATTCTTTTTACAAAAAAACTTGGGACACCATTGGATTCCTTTAAAAAAAGTGCCTTAAGAATGTTTTTACAGAAACAAAAAATATTCATAAATAAATAAGTTACGGGGGTGGGTCAAAAATGCACAAAATTGAAAACCACCCTATATCTTCTAAACAGTTCAAGATATCGATGTGCGGTTTTCGGCATTCACTTTCTCACAAAAATCGAGCTCGTAACATGTAGGTTAGTTTTTTTCTAGTTCCTCTAGAAATTGGTGTTTCCTATCAAAAGTGTCCAATTTGGACCACCCTGTACAGTGTGTCCTAAATTCGACGTGCATGTATGGGTAACTTTGTTATTTGTACAGCTACGGCAAAACCGATTGCACGTTATTTGGCCAACTTTTTGAGACTAATTCTATGGTGAAAACAGAAATTGGCGATCTTCTTTGGTTTTCGAGTTATTGCGCTAAACTGAAAATTACTCCAATTCTACTAAGTCTTATAACTTGTTTATTTATAGAAATATCTGAATATAGTATGGAGGTTATTTGTCATGTGACTGCAGCACTCACTATCGTTCGTGCTGCAAACTTCACATTCGTGTGGCAAACCCAAGCTTTCAACACTTGTATTACAAATTACTATTGGAAAATTCACAATCTATAATGCATTCACAACCTTGGCAGACCAAAGTAGGCAATATTAAAGATACACCTTCGTGTTCGTCTGACCCTTAGAATATAAAACTACAGGAACGAGTATATCGCTCTAGTAGCTATACAAAAAGTGAGACGGAAGTCGCCATTTTGAGAATCTATGTATGACTCATTTGTAGTCATAGCTGACAGCTGACAAATAATATGGTTAGCTGTGCTGTTTGTAGTTTTTCTCAAACAAGGACAAATAGAAATTTAGGAACAACTTTCCATATGTAAGTATTTACCTTCATTTAATGCAACTACATTTATTACGAATAATATTTAAGAACAATTCGATGTTATAATTTCAATGTCAAAGAAAGGTCACGAGTGAATAGCATAGGCGTCACATACATATTTTATATAGATTAGAACTTTGTAACATATACCGGGTGTGGCCTGACATGTGAGACATAGGAGAAATACATATGATTTTGATAATTGCTTAATTTTATCTCTCCAGCTGAACCGTAGAGTTTTTGTACGTTCTTGTTTGGATGAGTAGTACGCTATTAAGCAATTGATTCTTAACTACTTAATTAGGAAAATTTAGCTCCTAAACGTAAAATAAAGTAAATATTTTAAATAAAAAGTCACACATGCACCTTGTGACATCTTGCGTAAAGCCTGCTGCGCATCATTTGTTCGTACTAAATTCTGAAATTTCCAGAGTGATGCTGCAGCTCAGCAGAACAAGTCTAGTTGATCAAATTTTTGTAGAATTAATATCAGTCTAATAATCAGCAAAAAATACCATTTCTCCTTCATTTCAGATAAATTTCGTACTATAATCGACAGGAAAAAGAAAGTACTTTTCGATGAATAGCTACAACGTAAGCAACAGTTAGCCAAGAAGATAATATTCACATACGCCTACTCGATAAAATGTAATCCCAAAGCCTACTGAACTTGACCTACTAAAGAAAAAAGAATCACATAAGTACTTCGTTTAGATTTAAATCGCATATCAAAATGGGTAGTCTAATATGGGGAACCCTGTATATTACTTTTACCTCTTGATTGCCCAGTCTGTACCCTCTGCTTGCACTTTTAACTTTCTCTATAATTTTGTGCATAACTAAGTTGAACAGAATTGGGTTTAAAGAATCTTTCATTCTAATTCCGGTGAATATTGGAACGTCTTCTGTTTGTTTGTAATTTACTCGGATTCTGGTTTTCATGTGGGCGTTAAATTGTCTAATGATATGTATTATTTCCATTGCCACGTCCTTATCTTCTAGTATTGCAGATGCATCTTTAACTTTGATTTTATTGAAGCCCTTCATAAGATCGATAAAGCACATGTATAGCGGTTGGTTGTCGTTCAATAAATTGTTGCACCTCGCATTCTGTCAGTGATGATCGATTTCACTGTGTTAGTAAATAGCTTTATGGCAGAGTTAAGCAGTGTGATGCCCCCATAATTTTCAGGTCTCTCTTCTTGTTTCCCTTTTTAAATATAGGGATTGTTATGCTATTCTTCCAATCGTTTGGTGTTTCGCCTGTGGCTAGGATTGTTTGAAAGAGCTTTGTTAATTCCGCATTAACGTCTTTTCCTCCGTATTTCAACAGTTCATTCGCTATCTTGTGCGGGCCTTTTAACCTCTTTGTAGCTTCTGTCATTTGTGCCTCCAATAAATTCACTTATGGTCTTGCTTTTGACACTGTTTGTTCTTTAGATATATGGTTGGCTTCCGTGTATAAATTCTTGAAGTAATACATGTTTTTACGTCTATTTTTTGTGTTTGTGTGTATTCGTTTACTTCCTGTCTTCTTCTTTTTAACATTCCCCACACCTTTCTCTGAGCTTCGTAAAACTCACGTTCCATTTCCTTCGTAAATTTCACCCAGTCCTTCCTTATTTCGCGAATTTTTACATTTACTTGGTTGTTTAGTTCAATGTACAAATGTACATGTCAGTTTGTTGTATATTTCTGTTATTCGGGTACTTTATATACGCCTTCCTTTTCCCTCGAGCTAGTTTCTTCGCCTCATAGTTAAACCACGGTTTTGCGGATCTTTTAGCATTTACGTTTATTTTTTTTTTTGACACTCAATGCTTCTTTTGCTGCTTTATTAATGTTTTTGAGAATCTTATTTCATCCTATTTCCGTATTGTCTTCTACGTTAACTGGGTTGGTTCTTAGTTTTTGAGATGCTCTATTCGCATATAGGGTTCTTGTACTTTCATCTGTGATTGATTCTATGTTAGTTTTGGCTATTAGTTTTGGTCGTGGTTTTTTCTTTGGCTGCATGTTTAGGCGTAATTTACATAGGACCGGGCGGTGATCATCTGCTCCTACATTTGCTGACGTTAGTGATCTTACATCTAAATTTTGTAATGGGTGTATATCTCGGTTCGATATAATCTACAGTTGATGACTGACACCTCGAGTTGGACCATGTGATTTTATGTTGGGGCTTGTGTTTTAAAAAGTACTGTTTATTCTGAGTTCATCCATGGAGCAGAAGTTGATTAGAGCCCAGCTCCTCCGTTTTGTTCACATGGTTTTGGTTGAATCGTTGTTTTACTCCACTGATTGGTACGTTGCCTATTCTGCCATTCATGTCTCCTATTATTAGGCTTTTTGTCCCTCCGGTATTTTGTTAATTTCCGATTGTAGTAGTTCGTAGAAGGCACCTACTTCTTCTGTTGGTTTACCTTCGCTCGGAGCATATACATTATACAGGGTGTCCCTAAAAGGTGCGGAAATAAATTAACCACATGTAGACTTTTGCATATAGGTAAATTGGGATATTTCGACTTATTTTGAACTATACTACATGTGGTTAATTTACTTCCGCACCTTTTAGGGACACCCTGTATATGTAGAGTTTATCTTTGTCCATGTTTGTTGTTACTTTCGTTGCTGTAGGATATTTCCCCTATATTTTGTTCGTATTTGTTGCTGATTAGTAGTCAATCACCTACTGAAGCTCACTTACAGTTCTCCCTTCCGCTATATATCAGTGTGTAATCACGGTATCTTATTGTTCCTTTATCCTTCCTTTTGGTTTCTGACAGGGCGTAGAAGTCGATTGCATGTTCGTTTATCTCGAGTAGTACGTCCTGTTCTTTTCCATTCCAGGTCATAATATTCCAGTATGGGCAATCAAACTTACATCATTACATATACAGGGAAAATGTGGTTTCTTGAACCACAAATAAATTTAGAAACACTTTCAATTTCGCCGGAAACAATCTCAACTTCCGATTTTTAAATGGATCAACCTATATATTTTTACATTTTTAGAATCTGGAGGAAATTCTGAATCTGAATATGTAACTGTTTCTGAAAAACTATAAAATTTTAATTTAATTTTTCCATCAAAAGTGCCATGGCCCACAAAAATGCTGCTATTCATCCCCGTAATTAAATTAATACTAAGTCATTGCTGTAGCTTTTGTACAGTATGAAATAAATACTAGCATTTAAAGTTTTCAAAACCAGTTTCACAGCTGTAAGAAATCCTTTGAATCTGTATATCTTTTAATATTAACTTTTGGCGTAAGGTATATATCATAATATTTAACGTTAACCTGGAAATTGATTTCAGTACGTCGAACTATGATTTCATTGTGTGGAATGTTTGGATATCTAGTGTTATCAGAGGTTTACTGAGGGAGTTTAATTCCTAAAATAATTATATTTCTTGTTGGTAATTTAACATTGATTTATTTAAATTAAAACCCTCAAAAGAACTTGAGCCCACATTTCTACTTGAAAATAATTCAAACAGAAACATTTTGCAATAATGTGTTCTTTACATAAACATCTGACGAAAAACAAGCTGTCCAAATTTTAACCAAATTTAATGTCAGTTGAAATTATGGCCTACTGCAGTCGATAAAAATTATGGATACTCTATACTTTGCCGTACAGAAAAACGAATCTTGGATAGTTGAATCTTAAATCTGTTCACGCACATTTGAAAAAACTTTATAATCCGTTCGTGATTGATGATCAAATTAGGCGTTTAAAAATATCACGAAAAAGTCGTTGAATTCGTTGTAATCTTGGCATTTAAAATGGAATTATAAAAATCTGTTAGGAACTTTTAACTTTAATCCTCTTTTAAACCATCTCGAGCTAAATAAAGCGGATTTGGTCTTTGGCAGTTTTCTACTTTCACCCCCGTAATTGTGCCAGATTAATTTCATTGTTATTGAGATCGAGAATCTCATGCGATTGTGAGAGCGTTAGACTGTTGTGAACTTTAGCAAAATTTGAGCCTTCTATATTTTAGGGATTAATTAATCTCGATTCTTAGCGCTTCGTTATAAATGCGTCGTGCTATTAAAAGTGCTTTTATATATAAAAGTGAACTTAAAATTCCGCTCTTATGAAAGCCTCTACGGTTTTTTAAAATTATTATTGAGGAACGGAATTTATTCTTGGGATTTAAAGGAAAAATATCTGAAATGTGTCATACGAATAGGCAGGTACTTAATTCCTTTGATGTAATGTCGAAGAACTCTGTTGGTTTTCTATGTCTGACATTTATTGTTTTTCACGAAACCAATAAGTGTTTAAGTATCACTTATATCGAATACTACATACAACAGAACGTATTGATCTCTTTTACCATGACCTGCGAGTTCATAATCTGAAAGGTTCAGATCTTTGAAAGATGTTCGTGTATCGGTAATTTAAACGTTTTAAAATATTTATATTTTCAGAAGCCGTACCCGTTGCGTTATAACGACAGATCAATAAAAAACCCAATTAGGGTAGGCTGTGAAATTGAATTATTTTGAATTGGTACTTTGGCCACATCCACAGAATGACATTTCTGACATGAAAATTTAAAACTGAACGCTCTTGTCAAATTTTGTAAGTTTTTTATTTGGTGAAAAAATTTAAAGTTTGAAAAAATGGTATTCACTACACAACAAAAAGCGAAAGCTATTGAATGATTCTTCCGAACCGGCGTAAGAATAAATGGAGAGTGGCAATATTCACTTCATGACTGCATGACTGATTTTCGTGAAGAATACCCCGATTTAGTGTTCAATTACAATTATTTTCGCGACGTTGTAACTAAATCTGTGCAGTTATTTAGAGAAAGTGGTAGTGTCGCTCGTAAAAGTGGAAGTGGACCGCAGCTTAGACGAACAGAAGCAACGATTGAAGCTGCTCGGCAGATTATAGATGAACAGCCAAAAACTTCCATTAGAGTATTGGCTCAACAAATAAATTTATCTTATGGCACAACTTGAACAATCCTAAAAAAAGATTTAAACCGTCATGCATATAAACTTCAATGTTTTCATGAACTTTTACCAATAGACCCTCCAAGACGAATAGAATTCTGCAATTGGTTTCAAAATAATCTCAACAATGAAGCAGCTCTGAACACTGTATTTTTTTCTGATGAGGCCTGGTTTTATATTTCTGGATACGACAATTCACAAAATATGAGGTGGTGGTCAAGTGAAAACCCTCACTTTTTTGTTAAGGTTATTAACTTTGTTTACAATAAAAATGTCAAATTACAAACGGTATAAAATGTCATTATGTGGATGTGGCTAAAGTACCAATTCAAAATAATTCAATTTCACAGCCTACCCTAATTGGTATTTTTATTGATCTGTCGTTATTTTTGGCTAACCATCTGTTAAAGTCATTGAGTTTAACTAGGCGATCTCATTTCCGGTAAAACTTAAATCGGGACTATTATTAATAAGCTAGTATAATAATACACGAAAGATAAATAATAACAACCACAGCACAGTTGTACATAGGGACATGCACATACAACATAAATACGAAGAGCTAACGATAGTAAGATGGAAGATATTAGGTTTAGCTGAAATTAAAAGAAACGAAGAAAAAGTAATAAGGCTAAATTCAGGAAATGTTCTGTATCATGCATAACGTAAAGAAAACTGAGTAGGAGGAGTAGGATTCCTTATTTCCAAAAATGTAGCAGAAAGAATGAAAATATATAACTTAATATCGTACAGAGTTGCATATACATATAGGAATGTAAATATATAGAAAAACATCGATACAATTAATACAGATGTATGCCCTTACAACAGCCTACGATAATGAAGAAACGGGAAGCTTTACAAAGACGTGTCCCAAAGCCCTTGAATACTCCTCAGCCCAACACAAAATATTCATGGGAGATTTTAGTGCCAAATTAGGCAAAAGAAAGGATGAAAACGAGTACAGAATAGGAAAATTTTGATACAATAAAAGAAACGGGAGAAGAGAAATGCTTTATAACCTTTTAGAACGAGAAATTATTTATATGCAACGAACACATCTTACCGAAGAAAACTACAACACAAGTGGATGTCATGGAAAGACCAAGAGCGAGTACGATTACGAGCTAACAAAAACTAAAGATATAATAAAGGACACTAGAGTATTAAACGCATTTATTACCAGAAGTGACCACGGACTAGTTAGAACCAAGTTAAGACTAAATACAAGATTACATATAATGAAACCCAAAATGATTAAAAATACAACAATATCACCCAAAAACGAAGAATGGAGAAACTAAGACAAAGTAAAGAAATAAAAAGAATACGGTATTAGGATCTTCACAAGTCCCAACAAGAACACTCCATACAAACAAGAGAAAAAATTAAGAGAAAAATAATAAATGTAAACTCTGAAGACCTACCAGATATAGACGAAGGCGCAATTAAAAGCTCACTAACACAAAAATGGTAGTAGAAATCGAAATAGAATGAAGCAGTTTAGAACAAGTAAAGGAGGAAGTATACATATCTCGGACAAAGAACTTCACAAATCAAAAATTATAAATCAAGAGAAAAGTGAAACTAGGAAAAAACTAAGTTATATACTCAACAACAAAAATATACCACAATATTTAAAGACAAAGGTTAATGATGCGTGCATATTACCGGTTATGACTTAAAGCGCTCAGATCTGGACGCTGCCAAAGAAAAGCATGGACAGACTAGTAAAATCACAAAGGGCGATGGAAAGACAAATGCTGCAAGTATCTTTGAAAGACAAGAAATGAAACACTTAGTTAAGAGAGAAGACAAAAATCACAGAAGTAGCAAAGAGAGCTACACAAGGAACCCATTAATACATCCTAGACTGGCGACTATGGTTAGGTAAAATAACGCAAGGAAGACCACAGATGCGATGGGCAGCCGATATAAAGCACCATTCCAGATCATCGTGGAAAAGAATAACTCAGAACAAAGGACAATGCAGAGAAATTAGGAAGGCCTACATCCGTAAATGGATTGAATAAGGTTAAAGAAGAAAGAAGAATATTAGCAGATTATGCAAAAGCGGAAGGTTGTCATCCAAAGGAAACCAAAACTATTCCAAACTTCCCTAACCTTTTCAGATGAAGTCAAATACCTGGGAATTATATTGTACAAAAAGCTGAATTGGGGAAGACATACACATATAAAGGTTAAAACTGAAAAAGTAAGCATGGCACTTTGGCAGTGCCGTCGTGCAATGGGAAGACCCAATGGGGACCCTCACCGAAGGCTGCCCTATGATTGTACACGGCTGTAATTCGACCAATGCTGTGTTATGGAGCACTTGTCTGGTGGACCGGGATCTGACAGGTTACTGCAGCAACCGAGATCAAAGATACAAAGATTGGTGTGTATGAGTATTACGGGGACCATCCGTTCCACCCCAACCGCAATTCTGGAAGCTGCGTTGGGCTTTCCACCACTGAACTTCCTTGTGGAGGAGGTGGCACTAAAGTCTGCTCTTAGACTGCGGGTGAAGGGATTGTTGAAGGATATAGGGGCTGGGGGAAGACATCATCAGATCCTAAGAGAGGCAGTACTTCGGATGCCCCTTCTGGGGAGCACTTCAAAACCTATATGAATTCTGAAGATGTAACCGAACCAGATATATCTATGTACACTGATGGATCCAAAAACTCAGAAGGTACAGGGGCAGGCATCTTCTCAGATAACCTTCAAGAAAGCACATCATTAGGCACCTTCGCCACAGTTTTTCAAGCGGAGGCTGCGGCCATAATGCAGGGTGCAAGTGCAATTCTAGTGCGTGGAATCAAGAACAAGGTTTTCAAAATTGCAAGCGACAGCAGAGTTTCCCTGTTGGCACTGAACAACTGCAAAGTTGTATCAGCGATAATACTCCAATGTCGCAGTACTCTGGAACAAGTCGCTATTGATAATGTCCTAGAACTCGTCTGGGTCAAAGGACATGCTGGGCTATATTGTTATGGGCGGGCGGATAGTTTGGCGAGGCAAGACTCGGAACAACCCTTTTTTGGTCCCAAACCAGCACTCCCACTATCTCCAACTCGCTCAATACCTTAATCGAACAGGAAACCCACAATCGCCACCGCGGAAGATGGGTCAACATGAACAAATGCAACCATGCAAGGATTGCGTTCAAAAGCCCCTTATTGAAGATGGCAAACTGTTGTATAGAGCTGTCAAGAGGCAAACTACGACTTGTTGTAGAAATATTGGCAGGACACTGTAAACTAAATAAGCACATGCACAGGATGGGACTAGTCGAGGACCCAACCTATCGTGGTTGCAACTTAGAAGACGAGACCGCAGAGCACATTCTGTGCGAATGCCCTGCACTCGCTCCAATTAGAGGATCCATGCTAGTCTGGCAAGCATCCTCAGGTTCATTTAAAAGTTAGGATGGCTTGAGTGATGTGTCTAAGGTGAGGATGTTGCAACGGAGGCAGCACAATGAACCCAACTGAGACCTAAGTGTACGTGACATAGTCACCCTCCACCCAAAATCCAAAATCCAGAATCCAGATAGCTGTTAATACACGAATGTATTAACTAAGACCAGTTATAATTAATAAAAACTATTCATTTACATTTAGTCATACTCGTTTCTAAAGCAACGCTTTTCGAACGATTTATAGGACGAAAAGTGACACTTTTTGTTCTATAAATGCTCGTTGCTAGGAGATATGAATTGTTGCGCCTTAGATTAGTTACTTAAAACTAATGCTGCTACAAATTGCTGGAGATTTCTTTTAATGATTTAACAACTTTAGAAACAGTATGACATAAAATTATGTATGTACCTCAGACGAAAAGTGTCTTTAAGGTACTCGCAAGTAATTACGGCCTCGGCTACCCGCCTCGGCAATAAACAACTTGCTCATACCTTAAAGACTTACTTTTCGTCCTAGATACATAATAGTATATTAAAACACAAGTTACAGAAGGCAACATTTTCGCGCACGAGTTCGAAATTTGGACACGAGCCGCTATGCGGCGAGTGTCCGAACGGACGAGTGCCCGAATTGCCTTCTGTAACGAGTTTTTTATACTATTTTCTCTGTTTCGGCTTTCATTTACGTTATTTATTTATAATTTTTTATAAAATTAGTTGACAATTTCCATTAGGGAATTTTTTGGTAGAATAGTTAGGTTGGTAACAGTGGTATGTTTGACGTTTATGGTTTTGCACATTAATATTGGAATGTGTATTTTGTACGCATTTTGTAAATTCGAATTTGTTATTAATATTGATAAAATTAACTAAATTGTAATGTTGGATGAACAATTGAAGGGCTCGGTGCAACAACCGATCAGATCCATTTGTTTGAATTTTACAGTAGGTATCAAAAACAAACTGTTTAAAATACGATAAGAAAAATTTAACAAAAATAGTTGGAATATGTAGATATTGCTATCTTAACCCTTGTCCTACTAGCCGGGGTGCACGTGCACCCCAGACTTGAATTTTCTTAGAATAAAGTGTTTTAGAATTTTTTTTGGGACATGAGCCTTTTAGTAGCTTCATTTAATTGATTTTTAGGTTAAATACCGTTGAAAATATCCTTAAAGCAGTACTCATTAAAAAAATAGTTTACTTTTGGTAGAGCGGGGTGCCCCAATCCACTATGAGCGCAACAGCATTTGCAACAAAAGTACAAGATCGTTGTCATCTCTGCGACTGAAAATGTGACAGAAATACGAGGCAACAGTGTACTCTCTGCAAAAAGTTTATTTGTACTGAACATTTCACAAACAAATTGATTTGTCAAAATTGTATTGAT
The DNA here is from genome assembly GCA_963082815.1 of Melanotus villosus. Lineage (NCBI taxonomy): Eukaryota > Metazoa > Arthropoda > Insecta > Coleoptera > Elateridae > Melanotus > Melanotus villosus. The sequence goes on from OY720425.1 coordinate 45,656,325, forward strand.
GAATAAGCGTTAACTTGTTAATAAATTACTGTTTTTGATATTTTTGCTAAATAAAGTTTTCTTTCCATAGTATTGATCTTACTAGATGTCAATAGGGATCAAGTGTTCTCACAATAAGGAAAACTGGCCATTTTAATTTGTTTTAGGCTTTAAAACAACTGGGGTGCAAGTGCACCCCACCTGGGGCCCAATTCTTGAAACCACTCGCTTCCTAGCGTATACGTTTCGGTAGCGAGTGGTTTCAAGAATTGGGCCCCAGGTAGTTATCGTAAAAAAAATAGGTCGGTAAGAGAAGGGTTAAGATAGTTATAAGGGAAAATGATTTTATTGTCAAGAGTAATGTATAGAATTTTCTTTTCTCAAATGGAGCTGTCCAGTTTTTGCCGCAAGAATAAAACACAACGAAAGAAAATGAGTGTTATGAACATTTATTAAGGAAAAAGCTATAAAAAATAGTTTCTCTATGTTTAACCCATTTCAACTTCAACATCGTCGGTTACAGGTTCTTCTGCTTTTGCTACAGTATCATAGTACCATTTATCATTTTTGGGTACATATTTGTTAGTGGATACGTAGCATATAACTTATCAGTTGGTAAAGAAAATAATGTAGTCGACATTTTCTTAAAACTGAACTGTTTTCGCCTAAAAGTGGAGCCGACAGGTTTTTACCGCGCTGTATCTCTATAGGATTTTTTTAGGCTAATAAAAGTAGGTGATATATAACAATTAGAGTTCGGCAAATATTACCCATTTTTTAGTTCTTATAAATAACGTTTACACGACTGAAGAATTGCTGAAAAAAACCTGACGAAGTTGTACCGATTTTGGGACAACTTCTTCGCCTAACTTGTGTTCACCTAAAGACGAAGTTGCACGTTTGTAAAATCAACTTCGACATAGTATAAACAAAATATATAAATTTTGGCATCAGTTTTTATTTTTTTAAGTTATATTAAAGCACAAAATGGCTACAGTATAGGTTACGCTTGATGTTGGTCGCTGATCTTTGGGTCAAGTTGTTTCGTTCTATTAACCCACACAGGAAAATCGTAATTGCAACTCCCTGTTTAACGAGATAACCTTTGATAATCAGTCTTATTTCAAACTTTGTTAACGGATAAGACCAAGCCGAAAGTTGATTTATAGCAGCAGGCACCGAGAGGCCATTTCCAATATCTTGCAGTGCGTGTTCAACTAAGTGGAGGTCATAACGCTGGTAACTGCTACCTGCCAACACTTTTCTATTTCTTTTCGGCATTATTTTCACAAAGGTACTAATCCTACGAAGAACAAACACACGAAATGCAACCACAACGGATAGTGTGCAGGTTATATTTACAGTGTCGTACATTCAACTTCCAAACTGACGATGTTGCCCCGTTTTACGGAAACTAAAATAAAAGATATTTTTTAGCTTCTAAATGTTTTTTTTAATCTAATGAAAACTAGGAATATAAACAATAAAAACGATTCAATCTAAGCCAAACTAAACCAACTTTATTAAATTAAAAAATATTTTGAAATTAAATGTAACTTACGATGAATTTTAGTGTCGGAACTACTGACGATTCACTATTCTCCTGGTTTTGATTGACCTCAGGTTGGGGAACAATTTGGATTGGTCTGAATCTCTAGAATTATAGTTGCATTTAGCTAGAAGTGATACTAAAAAACTTATTTTTAGGTTATGCCAACAATAACCTTTGAAACGGTTTTTTTTTTAAATTTTATCAAATTATAAAACAATTTTCATACTATAACATAAAGTCCTACCTTTAGCAATATAGTTTTCACTCATTTTCCTAACCAAAATACTATTTAAAGCGTTTCCACGCTTTTTTCAGTTCACTAGTCGATCTCGATGGTTGACTTTAAAACATCGAAAATCACTTGGTTCGTTTTGCGGGTTTTGCCACCAAGTAAATAGTAGTTTTAAATATTGAAATTCTAACCCCTTCATTTACGTTTTTGCTAAATCAAAATATCAAAAAGTATTCATAGCTTTATTGACAGGCTTTATTTATTTTGTTAGTTGCTTAGATGCAATGTAGCATACCAATTCCTGAAAACAAAATATCACCAAAAATCATGTATTAATGAAGCTCATTAAAGCATCAAAATGCGTGCTTTAATGAAGTCATTCTAATGCCGAAACAGAGAAAATACTATTATTGGTCAATTCACTCACTGCATAATAAAAATTTGTATCTAATTAATCCTATTAAAGTATAGCTAGGGCATGTAATAAGTAAAGCTGTGAGTTTATGCCAACTGCATATCGTTTATTTTTTACTCTATGCAACCGAGTTTCTGAATATGATCGAAGTGAAATATTTTGCATCAATTAAAGCCCATTTAATTTTACTTGAACATTTTATCTAATTAAGGATTAATTTTTCTTAGAAACTAGTTTCAAATTAAATACCCCGCCCTTTTTATAACTTTGCAACCCCTTATTTAAGCTAAATGGTACTTATCATCAATCATAAAAATAATTAATACGAGCCCAGAATCATATCATTTGGCCCAGTTTATATTCTGCAGATAATATTTTAAACAACTTTGTTTTACAGACAAAATGGAATATATTTTCAGACAAATTGTTTTGACAATAATTGTAATAACTTTGAACAACATGTTATTTCTGTTAACAGTACTAAATAACAAACAATAGTTAGGTAACAATTACCAAAAAATTACTATAACGATTCATTTCATTTGGCCGAAATGTAATGCTTAGGGTTACCACTGTGTTACGTCACCTTTGCTTCGTAAAATGGCCTGAATTCGCTTAGGCATAGTTTTTACCAAATTTTTACAATCTTCACGAGTGAACGCGTTCCAAATTTCAATAATCCATTCTTTTAATTCAGAAATAGTCCTAGCTGTCTCAGCTCTTAATTCTTTCTTCATTATATGCCAAAGACTCTCAATGGGCGAAAGGTCAGGGCTGCTGGATGTCCAATTTAGTAAACTAATATCATGTTTTGACAACCATTCTTCGACTATTTTCGCCGTATGGCATGCAGCTCCATCCTGCTGGAAGATATACCCGTATTCATATGTTTGTAAGCTATCAATAGAAGGAATTAAACTATCTCTAAGAATTTTTATATACTCAGCAGCTTTAACAGTGCCTTCTATGAAGTGTAAATTTACAGTGCCCTGAGCCGACATGCAGCCCTAAATCATAAGAGCCGCAGAAAATTTAACTTTTCGGCGTAACAGTCAGGATGATAAGTTTCAGTTTTAGTTCTCAAAACCCTACTTCGGTTATCTCCAACACACACCTCGAATCTTGACTCGTCGCTCCATATTACACTATTCCACTGAGTTTGTGTCCAATTTACAAAGCTTTTTTACCCAAATCAGTCTATTCTTTTTTTGTTTCGTTGTTAGAAAAGGTTTCTCCTTCGCCTAAAATTGAGTGCCTTTATAGAAAAGTTATTTTATTACCTGGTGTACTTACTTTATAAAAATTAAAATCTAGTTTTTTTATGACTCTAAGACAGGTTGATCTTGAAAAATTGTTACCTGTTGGTTTGTTCCATTCTACACTTAATTCTCTACAGTTGGCACGACGATTTTGTTTCAAAATACGTCGTAAAGATCTTAAATTTGTTGGTGTTACAATTGAAATTCTACCTAAATTCGGGTTTTGGGTTTTTGATCCCGTAGTTTTATGTAATTTTACAATATTTCTAATGGTACAGCGTGACAATTTCAGTTGTTCAGCAATTTTACCACAAGATAAACCTGAAGTAGACAAATTAACAATAACTTTCCGTAAATCAGTCGATAATCTTTTACCACGAACCATTGTTCCAAACTAAATAATGAAACCAGCCTATCAAATTGTTACTAAACAAGAGGCAGCAATAAGCAGTTGTTTTGTTTTAACCACAGGCTGATTTGAGAAAGAAAAAGAACTTTAAATCACACATTTAAATAGGTGGGCCAAATGAAATGAATCGTTATAGTAATATTTTGGTAATTGTTACCTAACTATTGTTTGTTATTTATTACTGTTAACAGCAATAACATGTTGCTCAAAGTTATTACAATTGTTGTTAAAACGATTTGTCTGAAAATATATTCCACTTTGTCTGTAAAATAAAGTTGTTTAAAATATTATCCGTTGAATATAAATTGGGCCAAATGATATGATTCTGGACTCGTATATAGTAGTTATAGGAAATTCGTAAGGTAGTTTAACAAACAGGAATTAAAAGTACGTTTAACATAGTGATTTAAAATACCAACTTCAACTGCTTATTTATTACCAGTGTGTTGGTGGAGGAAACAAATAATTTTAATTTTTATACTATATTTTGGAGATGACGCAACAGTAGAGCGTCAGGCTAGTATGTTACGTTAGTCTCCCGATGCCGATGGATAGAATTTTCCTGCAGTCTGGATGGGTATCGAGCCTTGGTGGCCATTCGTTGTTGGGAACCAAATTAATAACGCTCTCCTCCGAATAAAGGTATAAAAGGTAAAGTAACAAAGTGCTACACGTACACACACTTATAAGGGATGTTCAAATTTGAGGTAAAAAAGTAACTTTTCAGTGAAACATATGAATTGTTTGAGGTCCAAATATTTTTATTGAAAATGGAAGAAGATATATTCCGGTTAAGAATGGAAAACAATATCTGCTAACTGATCTCATCTGCCAGCATTATTACCAAAATGTTTAATAACATTTTGGTATAAATGAGGCGCCATGTTAATAATTTTCTTAATTATGTTGTCCCTAAGCTACTAAATCGTTGGAGTATACATTTTACTCTTCAAAATACCTCGTAAGAAGCCCACCATTGTTCCCACGATCTAGGCGGCCAACTGATGTCTCTTCTTCGGGAAACTATTCGGTTATCAAATCTTTCTCGCAAAAGATGGAGTGTTGTGCTGACCGTGTGAGAGGTAGCACCATCCTGTTGAAACCACAGGTCCTCTAGGTTCATGCCTTCCAATTTATCCCATACGAAGTTTGTTATAACTGTGCACGATGATGAATTGAAGTGTTTGGATCTTTAGCAACACTAAAACTAACAGCTGTAATATTTTGTTTTGAACGATCACTACGACTGCAGGTTTTGCATATTTGATTTGTATTGAACCACTTCCCTTAAACTTAATTAAAATATCTCGAATAGCTTTGTCTGTTGGAGTATTTTCTATACCGTATTTTGTGCGAAATTTTCTACCGAGTTCTGTAAAACTTTCACCAAAGTCATAATAATTTTTCACAATAAATACACGTAATTCAATCATATTTACTAACCGGAATGCTTCTACTTGTCATCTGTCAAGCATGTCAGCGCACAGTAGTCCGGAAAATATAAATGACGGCAAATTTAAAATGTTACCTCAAATTTAAACACTCTTTATTATACTAATTGTGCAGTATGTAGGTGTTAAGCGGCGAACCTACAACCTAACTCATAAACTCACAGAGATAAGCTGGATTGTGCATTGCACCCGTAAAAGCTATATATGCTAACGCACCAGCCTCCAACCGAAAGGTAAAAGAAGTTACGGATACAGACAGATAGATATGTTATATTTTAGCTTGGAATGAGCAAAATATCAATGCAGAAAAACATTACTCCAAAAAGCAACAAAACGGAAGAGGAGTTCTTTAAGTTGGATTATGTAAAGCTTTTGTCGGCTTTTGTTTATTTCAATATCCCTTCAAATAAATCGAGTAATCCAATTTTTAAGGGATTTCTGTAAAAACGTTGTAAAATAAATCGTTCTTGATCAAATCACCCACCGAAAAAGATATGTCAAGGAGTGTTGTATAGAAACCATGGCCAATGTACAGAAAACTGCAAAAAATCCTCCACATTTTTTAATTTATGCGAAATAGTTATTTGAAATAAAATAACTTCTAACAATTTTCGGTTTATGAAAATTAATTAGGGCAACAGTTTCGTAACATATTCGTAAAATACCACGGAAAATAAGCAGTAGTTCTACTTTTAATTATTTAGGGCAGTTTCATTTCAAAATTAATTAAAATCGCAAAACAAAGCTAACTGAAATATTTTGTGCAGGTAATTTCCGTCTCGTTTAATATGGAGCGCGTCTAGAAACACTGGGAATTAATAAAATGCCTAACAAACTTTGGAGACTATCGACTAACGATTCATAAAACGAAATTTTCAACAAAGGTAGGCAGAAATATTGATGGAAGTAAGCTGCGCAACCGGGCGAACTTGCTCTTCTATAAATGGGAGATTTTCATTTCTAAAATTAATTTCGTTTCAAGAAAAAAAGATCAGTTGCTGGTATTAATTCCACCTACTTATGTATCAATTTCGCTGAAATTTCAGGCATTGTAGCTTAAAACCTATTTTCATAACTGGGTGAGTTTTGTTGTGAAGTCGTACATAAATAGTCCTGAAAACAACAATAATGTATTAAAATCGAATACGTATTTCAACTGGTAAAAGTTCTTATTTATTGATTTTTAATACATTAATATGGTTTTCAGAATTATTCCACTGCGTAGACCATAAGCAAAGAAGCTTGTAAGTTAATTTTATTGAAGTTTATTCGCACTAAAGGCAAACGAAGGACTGTCCTGTTTGTATAAGTTCACCTTTTTTCAAAATTTCCTATCGATGTTGCTCCTTTAAAAGTCAATCTTAAAAATTTTCAATCAAAATCACCTGTTAATACGTAAACCCTCTGGAACAATAAGTAAAATAATCAAAATTCGAGTGTGTGGGCCCGAAAATGTAACTTTTAATTCCAGAAACGATTAAAAGTTTTGTGAAGATTTACCGATTGAAAACTGTATAAAAAATATTAAATTCCAGCATGTTTTTTTTTTTTTTTAATTTAAATATTTCACCTTTAAAAACGTCTACTAAAAGGAAAGTTGAAACGAGTAAAAACGAAAATCTTCATATTTACCTTTCGTAAATTATATTTCCCCGTAGGTTATTACATGTTATGATATAAATCCTTGCACAGGGTTAAGCTTTTGGGGTTGCTTACTGACAAGGGGAAACAGATTTTCATCATACATAATACTGTCGCGACAGAAGACGGTTTCTTACTGCTGATGCTTGATGCTAACTTTATTAAGGCTTGAAAACATCGCGTTTGAAATAAATTTGTGAGTTTGTGAATCTCACTTAGTTTACGTGGAATCGAACTGTTTATCATAGGCTATATGAATTAATTCTAATTTAATTCAAGTTTTCGGTTGTATGGGCAGCGTTTAGCGTCCCTTATAACTAATTTTCTAAAAGTGCCTTAAGCCATTATTGAGAATTGCACCAAACTACTTTATCTAAAACCAGAACTAGTTCAAACTCTGGGCTATATATTGAAATTTGCAAATTAATTGCGCCACTATTTAACTTTGTTTCTAAACTACATATGTGTGGTTTAGTATAATTTACTCGCACGTGGGAATTGGAGCGTATTCTCTTAACGAATAGAAATTTTCGTCTTGGGGATCTTTCTAGGGAAAACTTTGTCTGGAACGTGTTTCTACTTTTAGTTAATGTTGTGTACGGTACTATTTTGCAAGGACTAAGCTACCTTATGGCGCTGTAACAAATGAAATAGGTTACAAATTAGTTTCTAGTAAATCAATATTTACAGATGTCACAGCTACAAAATTTCACAAGCATAAGTTGCCATCATATGGTAAAGACCCACATATGCATGAACCATAAACTAGAAAGGCTTACATATTTTCAAAAGAGGTAGACCTATACCTACTTAAAGAAAAAGGTGACGACTACAAAGGATTACTAGCAAACGAAATGAAAACAAGATATTAAAAGCAGTAGTAAACAAAATGTGTGAGACATTAATGAATGCCATGCTAAACATAGGATTGACAGTAGCCAAAAACTGCATATTGTAATGAAGCGATGTTCGGGAATGCATCGCCACGTGCGTTGATATAACGTGTTAGTCAGGGTCATTACACGAGAGGAACAAAAGCATCCAAGCACGCGAATGACCGCTGTGAAAGATGATACTGCACAGCTGTGTAAATGCTAAGATAGCATTTTGTGGAACACACAGCTCGGCGCGATTCATGACACGTATGTCTCTCTCCTAAGACGTGTATGTGGGAGTTGACTTCTTATATAAATAAATATAAGCAACTGCTCTAACAGAGCTCATTATGGTTAATACCATCCTTGAAGAAGTTGTCTCTTCAAGAAGTCAGGTCCTTCGAGACGATGTTTTCTGAGATTTTTATGTAAGACTATTTAATTTAATGCAATTCAGTTCATACTAAGACTTGCTAATAGTTCTGATTTAACCCTTTCTTTCATCTTATTAACTTAGATGTATGTATGTACTTGGAACTTCTACCTAACGTTGTTTAATTCTAAATAATATTTTGTAAAGCTTAATCAAAGTCGGACAATATAAAGTATTTTTCATTTAGCATTTGGGTTGTGACGTCAACTTGCCCCGCCCAAAAACTGTATGAATGGACACGCGTGCATGCGCAGTAGGTAATGAAAACCTTGTTTAGAAAGAGATGAAGTATAGTTGGATTGTGAATTTATCAACAGCGCGATGACGTCACAACCCAAATCCTAGGTGAAAAATACTGTATGTTATGTTAGTTGAATCAGAATTTTTATATAAAACTTCCAGCAAACCTCCACGTGGCGTAGTTGGTTAAACATACCACCACGTTGGCACTTACGAATTATCAGTAATTTTACTAAATTTAATTAACTTATTTTTGGTAACTTTAACATTATATTTAGTGATAACCACTACGCCACAATATCAAAAATTGTTGAAGCAAGATCTACCAGTAATAAATACTACGAAATCGTAAAAGCACTAAGAGCACAAAGCGCCCGGAAATGATGAGATCCTAATAGAAATGATCAAAGAAAGAAAAGAAGTCATACTAGGAACAATGAAGTAACTGTTAAATGAATGCCTACAAAGAAACGAAATTCTCGAGAGCTGGAACAACGCCCTAATAGTCCTGCTACACAAAAGGTTGACACAAGCGATTTAAAGAATTACAGATCAACATCGCTATTATCACTATACAAGTTATTTATAAAAATAATTACAAACCACCTACGCAGTAAACTGGACGCTTACCAACCAGTCGAACAAGTAGGCTTCCGCAAAGGCTACAGCACATCAGACCACCTACTAACAGTTACAATACTTATATGAAAATCCTTTGTCGACTATGAAAAAGCGCTCGACACCGACGAACTGTATACAATTGAACAAGCTCTGAATAATTATAGAATTGATTTCAGACATCGGCAACTAACTAATACACATCTCACACCACGTATTGGTTAAAGCAACAGTAAAGCAAATAATTTCGAATCTACTAAAGAAAAGCAAAATTACGAGCAACAAATGGAAAATGAATAAGTTAGAAGATGACTTTAAACGACTCGAATATGCAGTCAATACGAAGAAAGCAATAAACAAACATGAAAGAAATGAAAACATTGAGGAATAATGGGATGTTATAAAGATTGCAATAAGGATGAGGACGAAATGGTAGATTTATGGGAAAAATAATTCAAAAATACTGATGGAGACTAGAAACTGACCAAAAAACGCAAGAAAAACTAGTGTTAAATAAGGAAAATTAAATATAGCTACATAATTATGAAGAATTTATACAGGCTCGCCACAAAATGAAGAATAACAAAAGTGCAGGATCTGACGAAATAGTGTTGGAACTAGCCAAATATGCAGATGAAGAGCTAATTAATAAAGTGTATAAACTTATAACAGAAATCTGACGATTTATCCCGTATATAAAAAAAGTTAGCACACAAATGCCGGAGAACTATATGTAGACCAATATCCCTACTGAACGTAACATATAAAATTCATCAACGATCACTTATAGCAAATCAAATATCAAATAAGACAATAAAACCTATAAACATATCGAAGGGCCTCACACAATGCAGTCTATCACCCTACCTCTTTCATATTTACATAGTACAAGCATTGGAAACTTGCCACATGGTATGGTAAATGTGCAGGAATGGGAATTAAAACAGATGACACAACCGCTTTTCACCCTCTACTGTTTGCCGATGATCAGATTATACTGGCTCAGATGAGGAGGACATAGAATACATGCTCAAAAAGCTCAAGGAAGGGTATGAAAGATGGGGCTTAAGGGTAGGTTTTAGTAGTATGTTTACGCGCTGAAAATTGTGTAATTTTAAAGCACGAAATCTAAGAGCGGACGGCTAGGATAGCTAAACCTGTAATACCTTTAAATACCCCGAGACGATCATCAGCTCAACAGGCACATGTGAAAAAGACATAGCTGTAAGGATAGTTATGGGGAAAACAGCAACAAAAACTTTACACGGTCTGCTGTGTGGGGGAAATATCAGCCACGAAACTAAAAAACGACTATTCCATAGCATAGTGGAAAATATTGCCATATCTTTTTATCCATTTCCTCTTCTACCGCAATGCAGTGTCGAGGCTCATTCACACTTGCTGGTCTGCAGTGGAGGTGATGGGACTTGCATCAACGCTCCAACTAGCTTTCGTCCACAACACACCTTAAACCTTAACTAACGAATTCTCTCCAAATCCACTCCATAATACTATGGCCACCGCTGGAATCGAACCTGTGTTAGCCGGCTAGCTAGCAGGCACTTACCTGACTGAGCTACCCAGGCTGCCAAATATTGTAATATATGAAGCTGAAATGTGGCCGTTATTAAACATCAGTCAGGAATAAGATCAGAACAGTAGAACTGCTGGACTACATGAGAAGATGTCTACGCATCACAAGAAGAGGTTAAGGACTGAGGGAATTTGGAGAAGGATAAGATTAGCGTTTTCAACGACGAGAACTCTAGAAAATCGGGCGCTTAAATGGTATGGGCATGATTTTAAAAAGGGCGCTATTTGAACGAATAGGCTGGTTGGAAGATTAAATCTATTAAAAGATGTTATCACAATATAAGAGTCTTCAGCCTTTGCTTTTAATTCTAAATAAAAGGGAAGCTTATCAGTATAAGAAAGCTTAGCTTGCTTGCTTTCTTTGTCTGCCTACTTACATTGCTCGAAGCCTATTTGCCTAAAAACATATAAAAAATTTCAAATAAATAGTCTCACCAGTCTTGAGTGTAAAAACCACCTTGGTTAGTCTTTATACTGTTGGTGAACAAGCAAGAGCCCCGGCTTTTATTAAAGGTGCATCGGAATCAATTTTCAAAGCCCAAATTTCTCCTACCTAAATTAATCAAAGTGGCAGTTAAATTAATGTGACTAATCTTGGGTATAAAAATCACTCTGGTTGGTCTGCATACTCTTGGTGTATAAACGAGTGCTTCGTATTTTGTTAAAGAGTCTCGGAATCAATCTTTAAAGCCTTCAGATTTACCTTCAGTGACTACAAATTTCTCCTACTAAAGAGTACGTATTTTTTACCCCTACCTAACTTAATCAAAGTGACACTTAAATTAATCTGACTAATCTTGTGTACAAAAACCACGCTGGTTAGTCTGTATACTCTTGGTGTATAAGTGAGAGCCCCAAATTTTGAGAGCCTCGGAATCAATCTTCAAAGCCTTCAAATTTACCTTCAGTAACTAGAAATTTTTCATATCTAAATTAATTAAAGTGGCAGTTAAATTAGTCTGACTAATCTTGAGTGTAAAAACCACCCTGGTTACTCTTTATACTTTTGCTGACTAAACAAGAGCTTTGGCCTTTATTAAAAATGCGTCGGAATCAATCTTCAAAGCCTTCAAATTTACCTTCGGTGACTACAGGTTCCTCCTACAAAAGAGTATGTATTGTTTGCTCCTACCTAACTTAATCAAAGTGGCAGTTAAATTAATCTGACTAATCTTGGCGAGAGCCTCGGCTTTTATTAAAGGTGTCTCGGAATCAATCTTTAAAGCATTCAGTGACTACTAATTTCTCCTAAGTAAATTAGTCCAATCAATTTTGGGTATAAAAGGTTCCTTGATATTCTCAATAAGTATGTAGCTTACAACTTTGCTTTGCATTAAAAATGCTTCAGGATTCATCTTTAGCTTAAACTAATTATCCCAAAATAATTTTTCGGGGACAAATTTGTGCTAACTAAACTAATCAAGTAACTACGACTACATCGAAATGGAAACTATGGATATACAGAACACACTTATCAGAATTTCTGAGCAATTAACAATGGACATCGGACAGAAGCATCAATAGCTGGAAACAGTAAAAAAACAAAAAAAAACACCATGAACATAATGACGCCCGTAATTTGGCCACAAAACTTACTGTCGGGGTTTACGAAGGAGCAGGCAATATCTATATTAAAAAACTAAGGAAACAAGAAAAGGGTGGACAGCTAGATAATGACCCAAGCTATGGAAAGAAAAGCTAGAGCAAGAAGACAAGAAATTCAAAAAAAAAACGTAGCAGGAAGGTAAACAATGCGGCAATAACAAATACATTACAATTAAAAGAAGAAAGCATGAGACAACAATCCGTGAATATGATGGAAGAGGCGCACATAGTAAATAGAAGCAACAGCAAAGAAGATATATGGTCAAAGATTAAAGGAAGCATTATAGGGACTAAGCAAAAAAGGAAAGAATGAAATGACAAAGATTACGAAAAGGGGATTAAATGAAAAAGTAAAGTAAAAAAATAGATGGATAGCGACAGTATAACAGGTAAAAGCGAAACAAAGTAAAATAATCACCTACCTGTATACTTATAAAATAAATCAAAAGAATTCGCCGACTAACTTAGTTGTTTGCGAGGGCCGTAGATCGTCGAGGATTGCCTTATCAAAGTTAAAACTCATAAAGGGAATACTAGTAAAAAATGAAAAAAATTGGGCGCCAGAAAACTTTTCAGTTTTCAAAAAAATATAGAAATACAGATAAGTAAGTTTAATAAATTCAAAATATGTAACAACAGACAAATTAAATGAAAAAATAAAAGCCAAAAATATGCAAACAAACGTACAAAAACAAATCGCTTAGGTTACTTTCAAAATGAATAAACTAAACCAAAAACTAAATATCAACGTTAGTTGAATTAAAGAAAAATATACATGAATGGTAAAAAAACGATCAAGGTGGATAAATAAAAAAATAAATAAGCGCTTACCTTTATTACCTGAGTGAAAACAAGTCTAATAAAAAAAATGAACGATCAAAAGATATATAGCAATAGCCTTGTTTAAACTCAAGCTTATTACCTTGAAAAAAACACGCAAATTCGATATGTTAATAAAATAAAATGGAAAAACCAACCTAAAGCGTTACAGAATATTACAACAAAAATATAAATTTATTTCGTGAAGCGAAAAAGATGAATATCAAATAATTAATATTAATGCAAATTAAATTAGCTGAAGGCGTTAAAATTCAATTGTACAAATATTTAAGTAAAGCAAAGTTAAAAATTAAGAAATTTAATAAATGGAATAAAATCAGGTAAATTCGACGACACTTAACAATTCAATAAACACCGACCTTGAATCCTCCAAGCGATCGAGTGGCGAATAACCAGCAATGATAAATAATTTTTCAATAATACCGCATCCTTCAACTCCATAAATAATGCAGCCGCAAAAAGGCAAAAACCAAAAGAGCCGGAGTACGGTAAAGTAATGGAAAATAAAACCAAACGAAAAGAAAGAAGCTGTAACAAAGTCGCCATTAACACGTGCGTTCAATGATAAGGCAAAAATCTCCACTTACCACCAGATCTTGGTGCTTCTAAAAAATAAGTTCACAACGTGAAACAAAACCGAAAATCTCGGAAGTTATAATTACGAAAATTCTATTAGAATTAAATAGGTAACTTCGGGATAAATTTCACCAAACTCAACTGCCTCGGCAGACAACCCAAACGGAAAAAGCCAAGATTTTTAGAACCAACGCCGATCACCCAACGCGCATGACCCTCTCTCCCAAATCAGAAAACCTACTCAAAACCAAAAAGTCACTAACTACGTTATCTTTTACCAGTGAATATATAATAAATAGAGGTTCAATAAATGCATTCACCGTAAATAAGCAATTGAAAGGAGCAAAATAATATAACGGAAAATGAACCGTTACACTCCCCCCAACCAAGACGACGAAAGTAGAAACCATCGATCAGAGGAGAAAACTCACCAGAGATAGAACTGGAGAAAAATAAGGTCCGGAGAAAATGAGGAACATGAAAGGAGAACAAAGGACTAAAAAAATAAAATAAAGGAGAGAAAAAAAAACACAGTACTGACCCAACCATTGCTCATCTAAAAAATGACAAAACAAATGCCAGTTGACCCCTCGCTGCATGGATGAAAACTGCTGCGCCGGTGGGCCAACCGACCACCCTAACACAACTAGTGTTAGCTCCACTAATGAACAAAAAAATAAATGAGCAACAGCATGGCAGCACCGAGAAAAAACAATAAAAAAATGGGATAAAACGGCACAAAACAACCACAGAAGAAGGAGAGGGTAGGAGGGTTGGTTTCGTGTGGCTGACTAAAAAAACAACAGAAAATTTCAAAATGGAATCAAGCCGAAAAACAAATGAAACTACTACCACCTTGAGCCACCCGGCACTGGTTCCCGAAAGAATACATCAGTGAACGTAGGTAACTTTCAGTGAGTAGCAGTAAAAATCTTAAACCCACCACCACACTAGGCCAAGGTAAAGCGAACTAGTCCAGGACCGACTAGCCCACTGAAACTACCGCCACCGTGACCAACGGTAGGAAAACGAAATCAAAAATTGCAAAAAACATATAAAATACACGAACACAATAACACAAGGGCAACCTGAAGGTAAAACCCTAGAGAGTGCCTTTTGTATGGGGAAATGGAAAAGACACCCCCGTGGCCTGCCGGCATCCCCAACCAACCACCAAAAAATGCTAGCGAAGGAAAAGGAAAGGATGGAGGACAAAAGACTAAAAACAAAGGTACTAGGAAGACGATTCTGTTAACCAAAACATGGATAAAAGGTCTTCAGGGAGAAGTAAATGACACAAACACACGCAGGAAAAATATTCAATCAAAGACACGAAAGTGCCTGACCACTCTAACAACGGATGAGTTCGTTGAATTTACAGAAAATCCGCCACTCAAATAAACTTCCCAAAATAAATCCATAATCAGTGGAAGTAGCACCAACAAATCGGTAAATAAGAATAGGTTCGCATTAAAAATAAGGAATGTGTTAATGCACCCTAAACAAAAATAAACCAAAATGGTTATAAATAAAGGAGTAAAATAAATGCTTTTCGACCCCTAACACTAAAAATAACCTAATCAAGGTCAATATCAAAATATAGATAGTTAGAGCGAACAAACACCATAAAGAAATCCTTAGGGTCAATGACCGAACATATCTACCAGCTCAACCAACAACAATCACACTGCATTCACCCACATTCACACTAAATTTATTCTTCAAATTCTTCTTCCCCAAAGCAGGGTTTGAGGTCCTTAATATGCCAAACACCTACACTTTTATTATCAGGGACCGTCGCGAGTTGATAAGTTAAAGGTCCTATTACTTTAATAACTTTACATTTGACATATTTAGGAGCTAACTTTTGGTTAAAATGACGTGAAGCATCTGACAAAACGTAATTACGTTTCCAAACTAAATCATTAAGATGAAATCTTAAAGGTCGTTTACGAAGGTTATAGGATTTAGAATTTCTTTGGTAGGCGTTGTTAAGGCGTCTACGAACGTCTTGATACAATTCGGACAACTGATTAACATCAGCGACTAAGTCTTCGCGGTTGTCAAGAGTCAGTTCTTCCTCTTTAAAATTCTTTAGACGACCATAATAATCTCCCGAAACCGGAACGGTTCGACCAAAGTTAAGAAAAGAAGGAGTAAAACCTATAACTTCGTGAATAGCATTACGTAAAGCATGAGCTACTTTATAAAGATTAACATCCCAAGTGCGATGATTGTCATTTACATATGAACGGAGAGCAGTACCAATTACTCTATTGACTCTTTCCACAAAATTAACCTGTGGATGGTAAGAAGCATTATACCAAACCTGTTGAACTTGGTAACTATTCATAAGTTTTTTAAAGTCAGAACTAATGAATTGTGGACCGTTATCGACCATACACACTTGAGGAACCCCAAAAATAAGAAAAACTTCGTTCTCAATGAAGTTAACAACCGATTTAGCGGTAGCTTGACGCAGTGCTTTCACTAAAACAAACTTAGTGAGCCAATCACACACAACGATGATGCTAGTATGACCGTTTTTAGAACGAGGAAACGGACCCATAATGTCTATGGACAAACATTGGAAAGGATATAGAATTTTCTTTTCTTTTCCCATAAAACCAGGCCTAGCAAGCTGAGAAGCTTTACTAGCCGCACAAATATCGCAATGACGGACATAACGAACAACATCGGCATGCATTTTGGGCCAATAATATTGCTCACAAAGTTTATGAAACGTTTTATAAACACCCAAATGAGCGGAGGTAGGCTCATCATGAAAAATTTTGAAAAGTTCTCTACGTCTTGATTTAGGGACTACCTGCTTCCATTCAATCAAATTACTGGTAATATTATGTCGATTAGAAGTATATTTATACAAGCTATGGCCTTCAATTCTCCAGCCGGGATAACTATCAGGATTATTCTGGACATTGTCAATCATCTTCAGGTACCAAGGATCTAAGTCAACTTCAGCAAGTTCTAAAGCGGATACTATGACAGGAGATCGTGATAAAGCGTCGGGAACAACGTTGTGTTTGCCCGGTCGATGTTTAATATCAAAAGAGTATTGTGAAAGTCTAACACTCCACCTAGCAAGACGACCAGTGGGCTCACGCATATTAGTTAACCACAATAAAGAATAGTGGTCGGTAAAAACTGTAAAATGAGTTCCCTCAATATATGCTCTAAATTTTTCTACACCGAAGATAACTGCCAAACACTCTCTTTCAGTCACAGAGTAATTACGTTCAGAAGAATTTAAAGTACGTGAAGCGTATGCAATGACCTTTTCATCATCTCCTTCACCTTGCGTAAGAATACAACCTAACCCGTAACTCGAAGCGTCACACTGAATATTAAAGGGTTTAGTGAAGTCAGGGCTACAAAGAATAGGAGCTGAAGTTAATCGTAATTTGATTTCACGGAAAGAAGTTTCAGCCTCCTCCGTCCAGGTAATCTTTTGTTTTTTAACACGTCCTTTAATAAGGTCTGAAATGGGAGCAGAAAGAGTAGCGAAATTGGGTACGAAACGCCTATACCAAGAAGCTAAGCCAAGGAAACGTTTAACCTCGGTTACAGTAGAAGGTCTGGGATAATTCGAAATAGCTTGGACCTTCTTAGGGTCTGTATGCAATCCATGTTTGTCAACGATGAAACCTAAGTAAGTCAAACTAGGTCTGCAAAATTCACACTTATCAATGTTAACAGTTAAATTGGCATTCTTCAACCGGTCGTAAACTTCTTTTAACATGCTTAAATGTTCCTGAAAAGTACTCGAAACAATGATAATGTCGTCTAAATAAACAAAAATGTTATCACCAAGCAAGGGACCGAAAATAGAATCCATCAAACGCTGCTGCGTAGCGGGAGCGTTGGCAACACCAAAAGGCATAACATTATACTCGAACAAACCCCTACGAGGAACAACGAAAGCAGTCTTTTCGCGTGAATCAGGATGGAGAGGAATCTGATAAAAAGCTTGCTTCAAATCAATTGACGTAAGAAATCGCGCATCTCTTAATTTATCTAAAATACTTGATAAGAAAGGAATAGGATAAGCATCTTTCTTTGTCACAGAATTCAGTTTCCTTCCATCAAAACACAGACGAAAAGATTCACCATCTTTCTTTTTAACCAGAACCATGGGCGAACTCCAAGGAGATTTAGAAGGACGTATAATACCATTCTCTAACATCTTATCTAATTCGGCATTAGCATGTACTTGCATAGCAGGAGAAAGTGGATAATAACGTTGTTTAATGGGATCTGCATCACCAGTATCAATAATATGACAAACTCTATCAGTTCGACCTAACTCGGGACCTGAAATTTCAGTGAAATTGTGAATGATTTCATCCAATAATAATTTCTGTTGCGAACTCAAATCGTCAGTACTACAAATAGCTTGTAATGCGGAAACCTCAGACACCGAAAATTGGTTAGAAACAAAGTCGGTTTTAACTCCAAAAGAGTAGCAAAAATCCATCCCTAAAATAAGAGTAGACGGAATAGTACCACAAACAACGGCGTCAAGAGTTTTAGAAACCCCGTCAACAGAAATAGGAAGTGATACAGTACCCAACATAGTCTGCGAATTACCATCAGCAGTGGTTAAGGAAAGAGGTAAATTACTTTTATTAATCTTAAGATCGTGTTTTCGAATTAGGTAAAAACCATTCTTACCAATCAAAGTCTGGTTGGCTCCAGAATCGAAGAGAGCTTGAACAGGTTCGCCGTTAATAAAAACCGAAACATAGGGCCTGTTATCGTCTGGACGTTTAGCAAAAATAGCTGAAGTCTCAGGAGAGGAAACACAAAAATTACGTACCACGTTCAACCAAGATGGCCATAATTCAAGTTCAGCCTTCAATAATTCTACAGAAGGGATGGATCGGCTGCAACATCCAATCCCTAAGCCTCGTTTTTTGGATGACACCTTAAACATTTGGCAAAATAAACCCCAGGGTTACCACAGACGTAACAAAAGATAGTCTTGGATTGAGAGCAGGTATGAAAAGTATGCCCCGTACCCTGACAGTTCCAACATTTAGTATTAGACCTGGCTCGATTCGCTACTTTCTTAAAAACTTTAGAAGTAGAAGCAGGTTTAGAAGTGAAAACTTCGGCACTAACAACATTTGGAGGCTTCTTCTTGGGTTGGTAAGCTAAATCAGGTTCGAGGGGTAAAGAATAATCAAGGTTAGGATTTCTATACCTAGCATTTTGAAGTTTAACTTCCTCTAACCGTTTACACAAAACAAGAAGTTGATCAACGTCTCTAATTTCAGTTAACGAAAGTTGAGTAGCATAAAAAGGTTGTAAATTACGTAAAATATGTTTAAGTTTTATTGACTCAGAAGGCTTCTCTACTAAACGGTCGAAAAGGTTTAAAAGTACGGCTACAAACAAACTTGGTTTTTCGTCGGAACCTTGCTTACGTCGTTTAATCTCTTCCCACAATGCTTCGTCGAAATCATTTGGCAAAAAGTCAAAACGTAACTTGTCAATTAATTCGGACCATGAAGTAACACGATTCCTAACAGCTCGGAACCAAACGAGACCTTGACCAGAGAATAGATCTACCGCACTGGCAAACAATTGATCAAAAGAAACATTGCGAGCGACTCTAAGTTCTTCGACTCGTTGTAAAAAAGCGTTGACTCCAATAACACTAGCGTCACCGGTAAAAGTTAAACCCCACTTACAAACAGGAACTGACTTAGTAAAAGAAGGTAAACTAGCAGTCGTGATAGAATTCGAAGTAGCTCTAGAGAGTTGTAAATGATCAAATTGACGACGTAATTCATCAATTGGATCTTCAATTGGACCACCACCCGAAGATACAGGAGCTCTTGGACGAGATAAATCAACTACCTGAACGTCAGAAAAAGAGACCCGCGGGCGCTGACTCGTGGAGTTAGCTAACGGTAAAACTTCTTCAATATTGGATTCGGGTTGTTCAACCTCGGATTCATCTTCAGGGATTTCATCGTCGTCAACGGTTTTCCTAACTAAATCCATTAAGTCCAAACAAAGACTAACCTTATCGGCGTGAAGGGATTCTAAGTCACTTTCGGGTTTCAAACGATTCAACCTAGCAAATAAATGGGACAACCGCGCGTCAAGTCTCACACATTCAGAAGAAGTAGGTTTTTTAAGAAAAACATTATTGATCTGGGAGGACAGCTCACTCAATTTCGTTCCACAAACATCCAACTCACCAGGAACATCGTACTGAATAGGAGGGTAACTGTTTATTAAGGAAGTATCTAATTTCTCCAGGGCTAACTTAGCACGTAAAGCCTTGCGCTTTTGGTCAACGGACATGAATTCGGGATCTATCCCTCGGAAGATTAGTTCATAAGAGAGTTCATCGCCCCTCAAAGCATTAACGTTGAAACTCATGGTGGCGAATTAATAAAATGACAAAGTGTCCAAACAAAGGTGTCGAAAAAAAATGATAAAATGATAACGGGAGAAAACCAGTAGCAATCTCGAAAGCCCCACGTTGCTGCGTCAATTTAGTATAACAGGTAAAAGCGAAACAAAGTAAAATAATCACCTACCTGTATACTTATAAAATAAATCAAAAGAATTCGCCGACTAACTTAGTTGTTTGCGAGGGCCGTAGATCGTCGAGGATTGCCTTATCAAAGTTAAAACTCATAAAGGGAATACTAGTAAAAAATGAAAAAAATTGGGCGCCAGAAAACTTTTCAGTTTTCAAAAAAATATAGAAATACAGATAAGTAAGTTTAATAAATTCAAAATATGTAACAACAGACAAATTAAATGAAAAAATAAAAGCCAAAAATATGCAAACAAACGTACAAAAACAAATCGCTTAGGTTACTTTCAAAATGAATAAACTAAACCAAAAACTAAATATCAACGTTAGTTGAATTAAAGAAAAATATACATGAATGGTAAAAAAACGATCAAGGTGGATAAATAAAAAAATAAATAAGCGCTTACCTTTATTACCTGAGTGAAAACAAGTCTAATAAAAAAAATGAACGATCAAAAGATATATAGCAATAGCCTTGTTTAAACTCAAGCTTATTACCTTGAAAAAAACACGCAAATTCGATATGTTAATAAAATAAAATGGAAAAACCAACCTAAAGCGTTACAGAATATTACAACAAAAATATAAATTTATTTCGTGAAGCGAAAAAGATGAATATCAAATAATTAATATTAATGCAAATTAAATTAGCTGAAGGCGTTAAAATTCAATTGTACAAATATTTAAGTAAAGCAAAGTTAAAAATTAAGAAATTTAATAAATGGAATAAAATCAGGTAAATTCGACGACACTTAACAATTCAATAAACACCGACCTTGAATCCTCCAAGCGATCGAGTGGCGAATAACCAGCAATGATAAATAATTTTTCAATAATACCGCATCCTTCAACTCCATAAATAATGCAGCCGCAAAAAGGCAAAAACCAAAAGAGCCGGAGTACGGTAAAGTAATGGAAAATAAAACCAAACGAAAAGAAAGAAGCTGTAACAAAGTCGCCATTAACACGTGCGTTCAATGATAAGGCAAAAATCTCCACTTACCACCAGATCTTGGTGCTTCTAAAAAATAAGTTCACAACGTGAAACAAAACCGAAAATCTCGGAAGTTATAATTACGAAAATTCTATTAGAATTAAATAGGTAACTTCGGGATAAATTTCACCAAACTCAACTGCCTCGGCAGACAACCCAAACGGAAAAAGCCAAGATTTTTAGAACCAACGCCGATCACCCAACGCGCATGACCCTCTCTCCCAAATCAGAAAACCTACTCAAAACCAAAAAGTCACTAACTACGTTATCTTTTACCAGTGAATATATAATAAATAGAGGTTCAATAAATGCATTCACCGTAAATAAGCAATTGAAAGGAGCAAAATAATATAACGGAAAATGAACCGTTACAACAGAAGGAGTAGAGGAGTTAAACGAATACAGTGAAAAAAAGAAGGAGGCAGATAAGTACTGAAAAAAGAAGAAGAGGGAATGGATAGATGAGATTAAGTCCGATGGGCAAATTCTACTGCCAGTTTGGTTTATTTACGATTCCAGATCTTCATAAATTCACATTCTTATGGATATTTTCGAAACGTGTAATAAAATAGGCAGACAATTTTAATAAGACTTTTATTTAGTTTTTAAAAAAGCTTCTTAAAAAATTAGAGGCATAAAAAAATCACATGAATTTCGCAGTTTGGACAGTTTGGCCTATATATTTTTTGCTGCATTAACTGACGTTAAAAGAGTTCTTCGAAACTGACCTTGTTATTTTCGCAAGTTACTTTGTATTTACCGAATCGATTGTAAGTTAGCATTATTGTCAATCCTTCTAAGTAATCATAGCGCGAATGAGTCAAAAGGAAACAAAGGTCGTATGTATTTATCCTTCCATCGTAGGACCAATCTTTGTATTTGTCGTTTAGCAGTAATTTAAAGTACTTGTGTCTATCAAACCTACAAATTAAATCCCTTTATTCGATTTTTAAAGACACTGACCCTAACATAAGTTTTTCGGCTTGATAGAAAATCATTTCAAAAGTTAGGTTAGGTGTCTTTGGACCTTTAAGTAAAAACCTGAATTATTTCCAAGTAACTTCCTGATTTTTGAATACCGAAAGGCTTTATTTGTGTACTTCTGTGCCCTAGCTCAACAGGAAATTGTTTGTAGAACTTAATTTCGCACATTAGTTCAATTAAATTCTGTACTTCAAATAATAATAAACAACTCACACAGCTTTCCTGAACCTAAAGTTACTCAAATTTGTACACTTCTTAATTAAACTCTGCAAACACTGATGAGAAATCGTTGTGTCCGTAAACGAACCCCAACAATCAATGATTTCCAAAATCTCCAAATTTTTAGAAAATTCAGCAACCTAAAACTTCCCCAAAATCAGCTTTAATCTTTAAAGTATCAAAATTAATACAATTTTTAAAACCTCAGTCACGTCCTTCCTCTTCCTCAATATTAAATGCTTCAAGGAAGGTGCAGAAGCGATCAATTTTCGTAGGTCTCCAATGTAGAGTTCGTCATCAACCTCAATTTTAGTCAAATAAAACCTTTTATCTTTAGCTAACCGTTGCCAACGAATACACACGAACTGGGCATTTACAAATAAATCAGGTAAAGATAACTCCGTGAAAATGTTGAACAAAAGTTCATCCGGTAAGCCTGATATATTGACTTCGCATTTTTGACGTTTCTCTGAAATGTGCGGGATGATAGCCAGTTGGACTGCTTTCCTTTTGCGGGATGATCTTCGTAAAGGCATGATGAATTTTGAGTCATCCATTGCTGAATATTTTATGCGTACTTTATATACCTAATGGGGTTTGATTATTTAATTACTTCTGGTGGAATTTTGAAAACACGAAAGGGTATTTTTCATAAGTAAACGTCAATAAAAATATTAAACAGAAAACAAATGACAATTCCTGATTACCATATTTTTTTGAAAATTTAACAGCCTAAACTTCCGCAAATCTAAATTAATACAATTTTTAAAACGTCAATCAAGTCCTTACTGTTCCTAAATATTAAATGCTTCAAGGAAGGTGCGAAAGCGGTCCATTCTCGTAGATCTCCAATGGTGACTTCGTCATCAACCTCGATATTTGTCCAACATAACCTTTTATCTTTAACTAACCGTTGCCAACGAGTACACACGAACTGGGCATTTATAAATAAATCAGGTAAAGATAACTCCGTGAAAATTTTGAGCAAAAGTTCATACGGTAAGCCTGATATATTGGCTTTGCATTTTTGACGTTTCTCTGAGATGTGAGGAGTGATAGCCAATTGAGCTGGTTTCCTTCTGCGGAATCTTCGCAAAGGAATGATAAATTTTGAGTCGTTCGTTGTTGAATCTTTCGGGTCCACTTTTACGTACTACTTAATGGGGCTTTTACTATTTGAAAACACGAAAGAACGTTTTTGTGCAATCGCACGCGAAGTGGTCATTTCGGGTACCCAGCGGCCTAGGCCGCTAAATACAATTTCAGGGCCGTTACTAATGATAACGGTCGCGAAACGCGTTTTATTTATGTTATTTCCATAGAAACATTGTGACGTGAAAGCCGACTTTCTATTTACAATTAAACTGCTTGTTTTTCAAAAGTAATAAAATTTGTAATTATGTATTTTTTACAGCTGCACAAAAAATGTTGTGTATACTTCGTCCGCGAAATTCTTTAGCGCCCTCGAGATTGTCCTGCCTCGGCCGCAAGCGGCCTAGGCGACAATTTTTCTCTCGGTACCCTAAAAAGGAATTTCGCGGCCTTAGTATACAAATAACTATTTTTTGACATGTAAACTTCATGAAATAAAAATATTAAGCAGAAAACAAGGCCTTCTAATTATGTGTTCTCTAAAATTTGATTTTTTGCAAAATCTTTTTTGAGTTACGTAAAAGTTTGTATAATATTAAATAACTTTAATAATCTTGTGTGTAACCTTTAAGAAATGTTAGAATAATATTTCTTTAAGCACTTAGAGTAATTCAAATTTCGATAATTTTGCATTTTAAATTTTTTACTTTTTAAGATTTCATGTTTACTTTTGAAACGACCAGAGTAAAATCTCAATTATGTAAATTTTAAAAAGAAATTAAGCCTAATCAACAGTTCTAAGGAACCTTTTGCAGAACTTTAAATTTTAGAAATTTACTTCTGAAGCTCTACAATGTTTTAATTTTTGGGAATTTGTTTTTAGCTTTGGCTTGACTCTAAAAGACGCGATAACCGACAAACTAACAAAAGTTTTATATATTTTTATTCGACATATCTTAAGCTGATACTGTGATCTAGCGATTTATTAAAAATATTTTACAAAAAATTACAAACATTTTTTGTACCAAACAACCGTAATTAAAAGTGCATTTGCCTTGCAACTCAAAGACTGTTGCAGTATCTCAGCATTTTTTCATTTATGTGGAACCTACAAAAGATGACGTTTTTCGGCAAAAACAGCAAGAAAGAGCTATACTATTTCTACATAATTATCTGTAGCACTTTTTCGATTTTTTTGTACATTAAAATATACAAGTTTAGAAATATCCGAAAAATTGCCTTCGTTCCTCATTGATATAAGACACGTATAATAAACAAGAACTAAAATCTGGTACAGCAGACAGCTCAGTTGAACTTGTTGCATTGATAAATCATTTTGGTTTAATTTTAAAATTTCAAAAATCTTTCGACTGTTATTACGAAAATACGGCATAGACGGTGCTGCCGGAAGCTGTTAGTTAACCACCCCATCCTTTTCAATAGATTGTAACTAATAAAAAAAAAATAAGTGATTGTGCTGAACACAGAGACGGCTAATAGAAAATATAAATAATTTTCTAAAATATATAAATAATGGATTACCGAAAAGGTCATAAGAATCAACTACGATTGTCGGCAAGGCGTAAAAAGCAAACAAACATTCTAAAATATAACAAGTAAAACCACGTGCAATGTTAAAACGATTAACGCACGTGTGTTTCCTTCTGCATCTTATATACAGGGTGTTAATTAATGTCATGCAGATATTTCATGGGGTGATAGTACTCGGCAAAATAAGAGAGAAATGTTAATATACACATGATCAAAAACGCCCCATTTTCGATATACAGAGTGGCGAAGTTTCAATTTTTTTCGCACTTTGCGTTTTTGAGATAATTATTTGAAATTTAGTACAGCTACTATCTTTTAGAATCTCTACAATAAAATGCCATAATCATCAGTTGCAGTATACAGGGTGTTAATCACAAACAAAAAAAAAAACTTTATTTCGACTACACTTGGTTTATATTGATCGCTATTTTTTTCAAATAACTCGGAAACGGTGACAGATAGGGGAATAATGGAAAAAACCAAAAAGCCGGAGAAAAGAACAGGGAATTCAATTATGATATAAAAATTTATACAGGGTCCTCCAAAAAAAGTTCCGTAAGGTAAAATGATCGGTGGCCCAAAGAAATGTAACACCCTGTATACTGCAACTGATGATTTTGACATTTTATTGTAGTGATTCTAAGAGATAGTGGCTGAACTACATTTCAAATAATTATCTCAAAACATACGGGAGGACAACGCAAAATACGAAAAAAAAGTGAAATTTCGCCACCCTGTACATCGAAAATGGCGCGTTTTTGATCATGTGTATATTAACATTTTTGTCTAATTTTACCGAATACTATCACTTCCTGAAATATCAGTAGTTAAACAAAGGGGGAGCTGAATACAGACGACCTGTTTGAGTGTAATTACGTCTGCGGTGAGGTGTGCGATCTGCAAGATGTTGGTACCTGTAGATGCGCAAGATTGAGTAGTATGTTTTGATTGAGATGTAAATTAGGTAGTTGTTATGTATTTAGTGTAAATGGGTAAAAACAATAGGAAGAGTATTTCGGATGAAAGGGTGAGATGGAATGTGTGATAGTAGGTGATATGAAGCGGTATATGTTTTGTGTTTAAGTTTTAATGTGTGTATGTTTGAAGAGATGGGTTGTTGCGGCTTTATGGAAATGGGGGTATGATTGTTTTTTTATTGATTTTCTGTGTTATAGTTGGGGTGATTTTAATATTAGGGCGTGTGTTTAGTATGGGGTGTTTTTTTATTGATTTTCTGGCTTCGAATTAGGGGAGATGACAATATGAGTGTGTGATATGTATGGTGATTGTTTGTATAGAATTGAATAGTCAAGTGGGGTCATTGAAGTGACTTTAATGATAATAATAAATGCGACACGTGTGATGTTAACGAGCTGAATAGGGGAGATTTATTGACATGTCAAATATAAAAATCAATGAAATCGTGGTGGTTTCATTGGATGTTTGGAAATAAACCCATTAATTGAATTTATTTGTATGTGTTATATTGTTGCACGTGCATGTTTTATTGCATGACATTAAATATACAATAGAAATAAAAACGCGTAAGGGTTTGGGTTGAACGTGGAACCACATACTAAACTGTATTTAACAGCAGAGATGTTACCCCCTCTGAATACGATTGAATGATTTATTATAGGGGTTGCATATTGAGCTGCAATAGAAATCAATATTCGTAAGGGTTTGAACTTTATATTGAAACAATATGGAATCACTTGAATACCGAAGGGGCATCGAAGAGTTTGTGAATGTACATGCATGCGGTAGATTTAATAAGATGTATGATAAATATTTGCGTTTAAATCGTCGATTGATACGAGAAACATCGAAAAATCTAAGAAAAGCATGTAATGTCGGTCGCAAACGTCATTTAGAGACAATTTTACATAATTTAAGAGCTGAGAAATTACGTTTAAAATCAGCGGCAGCATCAAGTGCAATAGCTACAGGTGGAGGTTTTAATGTGCAAAATAAGCGTGTAAAATGGCAAGACGTTTTGAGTGCGTTTAAAGGTAGATTGCGAACAGGTTCAGTTGTGAATTTAACACATGTAAATTTAGAAGACTTCTTTAGAGACTGTACAAAAGTAGTTTTGATGTACTTAAGAAAAGCAATTAGAAAATACAGTTGTATAAAGGTGAATTTCGTGTTTAGTGGAATCTTTGTGAAACCAAACAATCCTGATATCGAAGATAGAAAGTATTTTGCCACAGAAAATTTTGAGTTAATGCAATCAACGGATATTCGAAAGGCGTTTGAGTTGGCACTAGACGAAATAAATGATAAATTAAGTGATTTCAATGAAAGAGAGAGTGGGACAGCATTGAAAACAATAGTAAATTTAGCTGTGAATATAAACGCATCGAGTGTTCTTAGAAATGCATAAGCTAAAGAAACGAGGTTGCGCGTAAGAGTGTATTTAGTGTAAAACATAAATAGATATAGTAAAATTAACATATTATATTGGGGATAAAACAGTATAAAAGAGGGTGAATTTCATATGGGGTTAGGTAGTATTGTTAAGAGTGCGTAGACGATAAGAACAATGAATAACTTTACGATGAACTGTTTTGGCGATGTAATTGAGGGTGACGAAGAACAAACGACGACAACGAGAATCCCCCAGCATGGTGAATACTATTGTCATTATTATTATTATTATTATTATTATTGTGTTTGTATTACAAAGTATATTATTGATTTCAGAGATTGAACAAAACCTCGATGTAGTCGACGGGCTGTTTGAACACGATATTGGGGTTGATAATAATAATAACTGTCAGAATGTCAGGTCTCAATTAAAGGGATATAACGAAACGACATTAATTTCCGCTTCAAAGTACCCTCTATTAACACCTGTAGAAGCAACAATATACAACTGGTACTGGAACGCCCACACGAATGTGCTCGAGGTCGGGTTAAGTCCTGCAATGGAATTTGATCCTATGATTAGAATATCGTGTTTGAATAGCAATTGCATGGGGTCGATGATAATTTTTACCATAGAAGAATGGGAAAGTTTGATCAATTTACGGCTGGAACTTTGTTTAAGAAAATTCTTTGATAGACAACGATATGTTGAAGCAGTATGCGAAGAAACAATTACTTTAAGCGAATCCATGGTTGTAAAATTTCGAAAAGTATCTTGTTGCGAAAATATGGTAAAGGTAACTGCCGGTGATGGTAGCATTGAAATGAGCGAGCTGGAATTTAGAAAATTATTCGATTTAGCGCAATTAATTCAACAAAGGATACGACAATTACGGTTTTATAATTTCAATAAGTTCTACAAAAGATTTATTGCAAATCTTTCCAAGTCAATAAGATCGAATTCGGATCAGGATATTATATTTTATGGTTCGATGTTTTGTGATCGTTTCGATGTATCAGAATTATACAATATAATGCAAGAAATAATAGTTTTTTATGCAAATATGTTTGTTGAGGATGTTAAATCTGAGATGGCGAAATAATTGTTCTTACAGATGCGAGAGGATCAACAACAACAACAACAACAGCAGCAGCAGCAACAGCAACATGATGAACATCGAATTAATTTATTGTGTTATTATAAACAACAACTTTTAGCGTACATTGAGAAGTTAGGAAATTTACGTTGTGACTTAGATAATTATTGTATAATGTTAGAACTTTGTAATAAATTTAATTCATTAAATGTGGTAGATGATATGGTAGACGTAGACAGTTTGTATCAAAAACTAAATAATCTGAAATTGAATTAAATAAAAGCTTTATACATTATTCTTTTTATTATTTCACCGTCATACGTACATAGTACACAGGCGAGTGAGGAGGTATATAAACGTGCATGTGTTGAATCTTTCTTGTAGTAAATGTTGGTTTACGGAGATGGTATTGTTAACACATTGATAAATAAATTACCAATTGAGCTTCATCTTCCCAAGTATCAGTATTGTGGGCCCGGTGAGCATAATTAATGAGTTAATTACTGGTAATGACGATGATAGCGAGTTTATTAAATTCCATATTGATTAGGTACCAAATTAGAGAAAAGATTAGCTCGAGGCGATCCCGGAGTAAATCTACTAGACGTAGCCTGTCGCACACACGACATAGCATATAGAGACCACAAGGATATTGAAAGTAGACATAGAGCTGATAAGGTATTAGAACAGGAGGCTTGGAATCGCGTTCGATCAAAAGACGCATCTTTCGGTGAAAAAGCAGCAGCCTGGGCGGTTACTACAGCTATGAAAACAAAACAAAAACTGGGAATGGGTGCGAGGTCTGCTAATAAGAGAAGATGCAGAAAAACTAAAAAATGTAAAGTTTCGTTTAAGGGTGGCCTCCTAAATAAAATCGTTAAAATTACCCGAAAAGATTTTAAAAGTAGTAGTGCAGAAAAACCTCAAACTGCAAGGAAATTGATTAAAAAGGTGTTAATTGCAGCTAAACGTATTGTAAAAGAATCGGGTGGGAGACGAAAATTTGGTGTCCCACGCATAATTCCAATTCCAAAAAAACATGGTGGTGTATTACCGTTTTTAGTTCCATTATTCGCAGGGCTTAGTGCCTTAGGTGGTATATCAGGTGGAATAAGTAGCATAGTTAAGGCGGTCAATCAAGTTAAACATAATAAGAATATGGAAGCGATAGCAGCAAACAAGAAAGGAACTGCGCTCTATCTGAAACCTTACAAAACGGGGAGCGCACTCTACTTGCAACCGTATCGACATCCAAAAAACTAGAAAAATTACCTCGGAGGGCTCTAAGCAACATCGAATTAGAAAAATATGCTAAAAAGTCGGTTCCATACTTTAGAGGTGTGTACATGCGCACCGCTTTACCAACAAAACCATGGAAAAATGAGAGTGTTATAGTGAACTTAGACAATCAGGATGGTCCCGGGAGTCACTGGGTTTGCTATAAGAAACGCGGTCCAAAAGTTTACTATTTCGACTCATTTGGCGACTTGCAACCACCACTAGAACTGCAACGATACCTTCGAGGTTGTGAAATCTACTATAATTACGAGAATCAACAAGATTATAACACATACATATGCGGGCATTTGTGTTTAAGATTTCTGTATAAAAGGTTTATGAGATAAGCGAAACACTTAATTATCAGAATGTCTGGAACGTTTACGGTATTCGGCAGAGGTAACATCCTGTCCACGGGTTCAATTTATCCCCCCATAAAATTAGACGCTTCTCGTCGATATTCATTGGGATTGGTTACTTTACATACATGCAATACAGTACGGAACATTTATCCTGGAAACGACAAGTTTTACTACAATGGCAAGACAATAACGATAGAATCTGGTTGTTATGAAGTTGACGAGTTAAATTCATATATAAAGAGTGAAATTGATCGATTAGAAGATCGCAATAAAACAACAACAACAACAACAACAACAACAACAACAACTGATAACACTGCTACAAATGAGACAGTTAAACAAATATTTAAATTACGACCTAACAATAATACTCTAAAGTGTGAAATCGAATCGACTTACACGATAGATTTCACAAAAGACGATAATATCGGATCTATGTTGGGATTTACACCAAAAATCTTAGAGCCAAACATAAAACACGTGTCAAACAAAGACATTGAAATAATCAAGACGTCAAATATTTTCGTTGACTGTAACATAACAAGCGGTGCGTACAGAAATAATAACTTGTGCCATGCAATCTTCGACTTCAGCCTGACTGTGCCTCCCGGTTACATTCTAGAAAAGGAACCATCACAAATTATCTATTATCCTATAACTGTACGTGAATTTGGTGAAATTACGCTCAAATTAGTGGATTACGAGAGTAATTTAGTGCCATTCAGTGATGATACGTTCACAAGCATACATCTGCATATGAAAAGTGAGCCATGGGTATAGATTTTACGCAGCAAGAACAGTTTTATATAAAAGGTGGATATTATAAAACAGATGTCAGTTCACATCAGAAGGTGTGCGAAGACGAAGACGTCGAGAGATCAAAGTGTACGACAATAGGAACAACTTCATCGTCGCCACTTACGTGTAGCGATATCAAATTTTTAACGAGTCTTGGTTTCAAAGTAATCAATAACAACAAAAATGTCCCGACGAAGTGGCAGCAGCAGCGAAAAAAACGCGAGTAGTAGTTATTTCAAGAGGGTGAAATTAAACGAACTCGGTCATCGAGTGGACGTTTTTAGTAAGCCCCGATATGACGATATAATAATTAAAGAGGATTATCATACCTATTTACCATATACGCAAAATACAAACAACTCAGATACCATACACATTGAGATTCAAAGTTCTGACATTATTACGGGTACATATGATAGTTATATTAAAATTACTGGTTCATTTACACCAAAGGTGGCAGGAGGAGATTTCACGATAACGAAGAATGCTGCTTGTTTCTTTTTCGATGAAATCCAACTTAAATTGGGCAGTACTGAGATTATCGATGTTTGCAAGCAACCTGGAATAACATCATTCATTAAAGGTATAACTTCATATACTGATAACGATGTCAATGGACTTAGCTGTATAGGATGGGACGAACCTGATAAACAAATATTTAAAGATGGTAAATTTGCATGCTGCATACCGTTGAGACATTTATTTGGCTTTTGTGAGGATTATCGCAAAATGATAGTTAAAATGCGACAAGAGTTGATATTAATACGCGCCAAGAGTGATATTAACTGTTATACGAGTAACGCAACAGATGTTGACTTTACCATCGACAAGATATCATGGGAGATCCCTCATCTTATACTAAGCGATGAAGCAAACTTGCAATTGATGGAAAAATTGCGTACAAATGCTGAAATTGTCGTTCCATTCCGTCGCTGGGAGTTGTTCGAGCTACCGTCTTTACCCGCTTCAAATAAAACAATATGGCGTGTAAAAAACAGCAATCCAAACGAGAAACCGATACAAATTCTTTTGTGTTCTCAAAAGAACGTGATAGGAGTGAGAAATGCTATATCTACTGCTTTAACTCATTCAAATATAACAAACATCAAGGCGCATCTGAACTCGTCTGAATATCCATATCAGCGGTTGAATCTTGATTTTGAACATAACGATTATATGACAGCATTTATAAATTACAAAAATTTTCATTCCAGCTATTATGGCAAATCATCAAATAACTGTGCGCTGAACTATGCTGAATTCAAAAACACACCGATTTTTGTTATTGATTGCTCAAGTCAACCCATATCTCTTAAAGAATCACCTGTAGACATCAGGATCGAGGTTGAATCATCGAAAAATTTTAATGCTGACACTAAATTGTATGCCCTAATTTTACATGACTGTACGAAACAATATAATCCATTTACGGAAGTGGTTACTCACACCCTAAGTTAAACATCGTCGAGTGGAGGGGTAAAGATACACATCACACGCATATAACGTGTGGTGCTGTTATTGTATGCAGTAAAATACAAGCTAAACCATGTGGATGTGCTATGATAGTACATTAACTTCACCGCTACCTTGTGTTGAAACGGCAACGTTTGAGAATGTTGTAAATCACCTACAGCACATCTTCGGTCGCTTACACTTCCAACACGATCACGATTCGATTTACTATTATTACGCCGATGAAGATGGAGCGCGACATTCAAAGAAGCTCGGCCGAAAATATCATCGTCTGGAAATGTTGTGCGACGATTTTTTAAATAGTGACAAAGACTGGCAGCGGTGTCCTGTGTGTTTTTATGAAACAATCAAGGAGGCTGGTGAGGAGGAGATGGTTGACAGTTATCGGGAAAAGCTGTTTTATTCCGAAGACGCTCTAAATCATCATCAAAACCATCCTACGGTGGTTGTAGAAGAAGAAGATGAATCCGATGCCGAGGATGTGGAGGTACAGTGGCAGGCTGAGCAGCCTGAACAGAAAATCAACGTCAACACAGACCATTTTTCATGATTAAACAAACCGATATTTTCAATGTATTTGTATATGTGTGTGTTCTTTATTTTACGTACAATGTCTGTATTTCCAATATAACCAAAAGTGTTCTATTGTATTGGGATTGCGATCAATAAATGTATTTAAAGTATTTGTTATTTTATTTTGGGGTGTAGGGTGTAGTAGAGAGAGAGAGGAGATGGTGAAATAGAGAATTAATATGTGAATGGCTTCAGTTTATAACAATCTTTATGCCATGGCAGGTGGCGGTGGTGCTTTAATATACTTTGCATTATCTACAGTAATAAATAGAACTTTGTTCGTGTATTGGCCTACGTACATAGAACATGTCGATGTATGCGCTAAATTTTCAGATGAAGTAGTTCGCTTTAATGGAAACGATTCAATGTGCAGTTGGGAAAAAATGACTTTTGAAAAAACATATAAAACCTTTTTGGGTGGTATTACATACGAGAATGAAACCAGTTTAATATTAACATATAAAATTCGTTATTTATTTGATAATGACACGTACTACATAAGTAACTGGAACAGTTTAATTTGGAATTTTGAGCTTTATAATATGAAATGGGATTATCGAATGAATACAATCAATAATCTGTCTAATAATGCAGCAATAATGCTTGAAGGGAGTGCAATAATGTGGATGTTAATACTAACAATCGTTTTCGTCCACAAAATTTACTATAGAAAAAAAGGGGGTGGAACAATAATACAAGGGGGACATGAATACAATGAGAAAACATATAAAAATTGCTTTTGTTCAACTTGTACGAATCAAATCGATATTTAGAACTTGTTGGTAGTTAGGGGTTAACATTGTATATGCTTTTAAGATTAATAAACATATTAAAGTAGGTGTTCTTTTATTTTTATATTTAGAATTATGAAAATCGTTAAGCAAACATCATCGTTACCGGTGCTGAATTTAGATGAGCTTATAGAGAACAAAACGAAAATTATAAAAAAACATGGACCTCTGTTACCAGCCACAATTCGATGTATAATTTGCGGACCCAGTAATTCAGGTAAAACAAATCTATTACTAAGCCTAATTACTGATCCTAATGGACTTAGATTTGAAAATATCTACCTCTACTCGAAATCCTTATATCAACCAAAGTATGAGTTCTTAAAGCAAGTTCTTCGACATGTCAAAGGTATACACTATTTCGAATACAACGAAAATGCCGAGATCATCGACCCTCAGGAAGCTCGATCTAATTCCATATTTATTTTCGACGATGTAACCTGCAGTAAACAAGACAAGATTCAACAGTTTTTTAGTATGGGTCGTCACAAATCCGTAGATTCCTTCTATCTCAGTCAAACTTATGCTCGCATACCAAAACACCTGATCCGAGACAATATTAATTTGTTGGTGTTATTTCGACAAGATGAGATGAATTTAAAACATGTATACGATGATCACGTCAACACGGATATGACATTTCAAACTTTTAAAGATTTGTGTTCACTATGCTGGACCGATAATTACGGATTTCTAGTACTAGATAAGGATAGTTCTATAAACTGCGGACGTTATAGGAAAGGGTTTGATTCATATATACACCTGTAGATGAGAAATTAATATCAAAGTAATGCGTGCTATCATGACGAGTAAACGTGTTACCGATGCAGGTGAAAATGCTGCATTATTGAAGAGAAAGATTATTGAAACATCTAACATTATTAGAAAAAAATTTGCCGATTATAAACGCAATTTAAATATGACGGAACAGGATTATTTTAAAGAACATCATCAAATTATCAAACCGCTTCGAGAAATTGCCGTTAACGTTGCAAATCATCCACCACCACCACCACCGATAACATCACAGGGATCTCAACCATCGTCACCGTCAGTAATACCACATGGGTCCAAACACCATATAAAACAGAAGCAAATTATCAAACAACCTCGAGAAATTGGCGTTGACGACGACGACGACGACGACGACGACGACGAGACAAATCAACAACCTGGAACATCGTGGGGGTCTGAACACCTTATAGAACCGAAACCTGCAGGCGACACCGATGAGGACATTGAAGATGATGATGATGATGATGATGATGAAGGAGTTGCAGGAGACCAGTCAAACGACGATATTGTTGATCATTATGTTAAATTGTTACGAAGAAGAAAAAATGTAAATGTAGATACGAGTCATTATGCTATAAGATATAATAAAAAAACGAATATTATGAAAATCGGTGACTCTATTGTTCATATTAAAGATGGTAATTTGATTGTTAAAAATCACAAGTACAAAATATCTTCGGGTTTATTCAATCTACTTATACTGAAAACCCCTAAACAATATACAGCGGAGGATGTTAGTCGATATCAATTGATTATCTTACGTACAAATGCTCATAAACAGAGGTATAAATCTACGGGGCATTTACGGTCGAATAACAGTTTTAAATATACGAAAATTTTACAACCGTTCTTGTCGAACATCGTCGTATCTCCAAAGCGAGAGAAACGTGGTGAAGGTGTTAATGATAAATTACTAAAGAAAGTTGATAACTCAAAACAAGTTCAGTACGTATACTGGAATCAACCTGCGGAATTAGTTAAAAGATTACGATTGTTATACAGCTCAAGATGGGCGGGAAACACCTCTCACGATAACGAGATCATATCAATTATAGAGGAATTAAGAGAAGAAGGACTAATTCAGTAATTGCTGTTGTTGTTGCAACTCATTACCAAGATGGTTGTTGATAAATTCGGACGTCAATACATACCCGGAGGTGCAGACGGCAGCGATAAGCCGGGACCCCGCGGTATTGGATTCAAATTAACATTGGAGGGTGATTTTGATGTAGAAAGTAAAAAAATTACAAATTTGGCTAATCCCACGCACGATTCTGATGCTGTTAATCGGCAGAGTACGCTGATTGCTGAAAATGGTGTTGTAAGTATGGGTAAACGTCGGTTAATTGATCTCATGGATCCCGTAGACGATTCAGATGCAATAACAAAAAAATTTGCTCGAGATCTAATGCAATCATCGGTTGGTAGTAAGGCGAACATTCTAAAACGAATTGCTGAATGCGAGAATACCGTAAAAGAATTATCTGCGCAAAATGTACTAGTATTGAACACATTGAAAGCAATTTACCCTCTTTTAAAAAATGCAATTGCATTATTGTCGCGACTGCACAAGCACACAAAGGCTCCGATGCTCACGAGTGCATACCCGTTAGATACAAAAGATTCAGATACTTTGTTTCTAAAAATATTAAGCGCTCAAACAGTTGAAACAGTTTTAATTGATAAATTAACGGTTAGTAAACTCGGAACTAGCCTTGTTGTAGCGGATAATGAAAGCAGCGATGAGTAGTAAACAAATTGTTGTCGACGAAATTCATCGTTTGGCACGGAAAAATTTTAAGCGAAGGAAGACTGTAATTAAAGGTTTCCGAGAGCTGTTACAAAGTGATTTGGCTGAATTTATACCTTATAGCAAGGAGAATGGTGGTCATAAATACATTTTAGTTGTTATTGATTGTTTTTCAAAATTTCTTTGGACGCGTGCTCTAAAGACCAAAACCAGCAAAGAAGTCGCTGCAGCTATGGAGGATATTTTGATGAAGGCGGGTAAACCGCGATCCAAACTGTTGCAGACTGATGATGGAACGGAATTTCGAGGATCACCTTTTTCTACAATGATAAAGAAGCACGGTATAAAATGGTACTCGACATACAGCACGATAAAGGCATCGATGGCCGAACGCGTAATTAGAACACTAAAGAGCAAATTATATCGTATGTTCAGCTATAGAGGCAGCTATAAGTGGATTGATATTTTACAAGATATTACAAATGAATACAATAATCAAAAACATAGTACGATAAAAATGAGGCCTTGTGATGTTACATCAAACACTAAACTTCCCATGTTGGATCACCTGAAGATTGCCGGAAGAAATCGATTCAAAATTGGCGATGTCGTTAGAATTAGTAAATATAAAAGTATTTTCGCTAAGGGTTATCTACCGAATTGGACTTGCGAGCTTTTTGTCATCAAAACGGTACAGGCAACCCAGCCTGTCACTTATTTAATCAAAGACCTCGATGGAAATCCAATACAGGGTGGGTTTTATGAACATGAATTGCAGAAAACTAAAGAACCTAATGTGTATTTAGTTGAAAAAATCCTGCAACGCAAGGGATCTAAATATCGAGTGAAATGGTTGGGAATAAAGGGGAATTCGTGGATCGATAAAAATGATGTTGTAATTTGAAACTTGTCAATAAATTAATTTTAGGATAGTCATTTATATTTTTACAGTACAGTACAATGAATAGACGTTTATTTATATGTTAATGTTAGAATGTCTGTGTACGAGCTTAGTTATCAAAAGTTGGTGCAATGTCTTAACCAAGGTGATGGTGATGGATCCAACCTGTGGGTTGTAATCACTTACGGTAAACCGCTCGAATTGGGTGTGCTCGATGTAGACGTACTTGGCTATCATTACATCAACTTACCTGGCCAGGTTGTCACGGCGGATCAATACCACGACGAGACGATGCGACTCATTGACGTTGACATGATGCAGCATGGATTTATTGAAGTTAGAAATATTAGCTATTATGCAGTAGAGTAAAATTTTGTAATAATAATAATTGTATACACATGATAATGTTTATAAAATAAAAAAAGACTTGTATAAATATATTGTTTTATTGTGTCTTTCATCCTACCACATACATAGATACATAAGTATATTAACTATACTAGAAACAAATTATTTTGGTATTAGATAGTGATTCCATGGTAGTGTGTTTACACCGTCAGGTAAAATATAACGCTTATTATCGTCAGCATTCAAAACTATTTTTCTTTGAGATTGTGAGTATACATTATGTAGATGTGATTGAATGCTATTTTGTGTTCTTTGCACTGTTATGCCATTTACTAAACAATTGTAATAATCATCAAAGGTAAGAGATTTTTTAACTACATATTTTTTCGTACCTTTAGATTTTTTTATTTTATCTATACCGCTTTCCTTCATACAGTACATTTTAGACCTAAGAGCAACATAATCAGTCGGAATCTCGCCGTTAAATTCATCTTTCATCAAACCTATCTTCTTTTTGTTAACTAAGGGCATATTATAGCGATTTTTAGCAGCGTAACCGCTGGTATCGAATTTATGCAAGTCAGTTTTGATGCTATCATAGTAATCATCGCAAAATAGCTCATAAATAAAGCTATCTGTGTCCATGTAGAGCAAATTACAATGAGGAAATTTTTGTTTCATGTAATTATAGTGAAAATCATACATGAGCGTCTTTGATATGTCAAGAATCGCTTGACCTACATAGATCGGTTTGTCAAATTTAATTTCAGTTTTATTTAATTCAATAGCAACCATCTGTTTATTAAAAATTGTCCTACTATGAAAGTTTGGTAGTGCAATTAAACTTTCACCGCCGTATCTCCCTCGCCACTTGGTAACAAGTTTTATAACACGATGTTTTCGAACATTCTGCATTGACTTCCCGAAGACCGCATTGTTCATCAGTTTATAGAGATTCTTTTCGAAATCATTTGAAGCGTTTTCACGTAACTTTGTATTTAACTCGATATACGAACGCATCCAGGGAGCTTGATCAAACTGCAGAATTCTATGAATTTTTGTAAGCTTTAAGCCAGCCTCGAGACATTGTTTTAGATTTCTATAATGTATTACATATTTTTTCTTATCGTGCAAAGTTGTCATTAGTTTTTCCAATTTTGAGTTGGGTGGTGTCATTCTTTCAGGACAAAAGGGTAAATCCCTATGAATGTCATGCAATGACAGCGGATATTCTAAATCAACCTCTAACATGTAACCTACATCACTATCATCGGTAATTTGCTGAACATTGAAATTTTCAAATTCCTCTACCCACTTAAAATTTCGATATGGTAAGTGTTGTAACATGGCCCACCCATACAAATTATTTGCATCTACGTAATTAATATAGATTGACGGTTTAGAGCTGTCAAACGTTGGTTGATAGTACTTATTGTTGCATTTACTATGTCTTTTAATAGCTTGGGAAATACCACCTCGTATGCCCTGTTCAACCATAAGCAGCATATCAATGTCAGTTAGAAGCTCTAATTCTATTTTTGTCTTATACAATAAGACATCCCAAGCAAAAGAAGGAAGCGAAACATAGTTCGATGGATCTAGTTCATAAACTTTCATGCAACTTGCACGAAAATTTTCAAATACATCTGCCAACAATAGTACGTCTGTCTTAAGATAAAGGTCGCTGTACTCGCCCAAGTCTTTTAGATTGAACGATTTCCATATATTTTGAGCGTGTAAATAATCTTCATCGGATATCATGTCGTCTGTTAATTTACTATAGAAATCATCTTGTGATGGTAATTCGGTATCGGATAATTTACTGAAATTATCGATATAGTCGTAGGGAAAAACACCCTTTCGCATTAAAAGTTTTAGTTGCGCGTTAGAGTATTTGCATTCTCTTTTAAGTATATGAAAATCGTCTTCCTTTAAATATGATGCCAATTCTCCGAGAGATCTATCTATAAACCGAAACGAATCCACAAATTTAAATTTGAGGCCCGTATCCTTATAATTTTTAATAAATGAAATATACGTCTCAGTATTTATCGGTAAAAGAGAAATCTTACCAGGAAATTCTGATACTACATCCTGAAGAAGAAAATGACCGTCGTAGTGACTCATATTGTGACAATAGATTGGAATAATTGGTTTAACCTTATAATTTAAATTGCATGCCTGGTGACAGATACCCCGAAAGATATTTTTGAAGTGGTCGTGATCACGCACACGAATGTCATCGGGTGCAAAATCGTTCCCGCATATGTAACATTTATCGACACTTTTCACATCGACTATGGTATCCTCCATAGGGACAGGGTTAAAAAACGTGGGACCATAACAATCGGCAATACTTTCTAACTCTTTCGCAAACCATTTCATGCAATTATTAGCATCCCTACACTCTCTATAATACGATAAACTAGAGTCATAATTACAATGAAAATAATATCCGATACTATGGGGGACATGTTTTTGATATTTAACCGTTTTTTTCTGATTGATATCCTCCACATTGGACTCGTTTAAAAGTAAACATTCAATATCACTGTATATTACATACGGGACACTCTGTTTATACTTATAATTTTTAAAACACAATATTTTATCGTCTTCACTAGGAAGCGTAATTTGACATGTGTTGAGTTTTTCACAATTCTCTAAATGTTTAGCTAACAGGTTTTCCGTTGAAAAATAATGTAAACATCTACAGCATATGTGTATTTTACTTTTGTGCCTTGTTAACTGACTTCGAACTAATCCGGATAAATTTTTAATTAAACAATAGTGCTTTTGTGTTTTATTTATATCAAGCGCGCCGAATTCATCACCATCATCATCGTCATCGTCATCGCTATCATCATCTTCGTCGTCAGTGTAATTATTATAGTAACCATAATTTTGTAGTGTCATTAACAGATTAACGTGATGATTGCGCAACTTTTTTGTTATGTAAACGGGTGCTACAACGAAACTGTCCTTATTATTTTTACCTTTTTTCTTTTTTCGTTGCAAACAAAACACATTAACCGAAATATCGTTCATATTCTCGAATTTGGAAATTTTATTAAGTGGCATTGGTGCATTTAAATCAAAACCTTGAACGTTTAGTTCGTTTCTGAAATCTGGGTACGACGAAAGGACACATGGATTGCGTTTAGCGGGAAACAGCGATGCAACTATGCAATGAAAAAAACAATTTTGATCATTATTTTGTATATTAACTACAGCTTTTTTATTTTGTATCTGAGTCGGTAATTCAATGTACGATGATGCATGAAATAAATACCCACAGCTATTAACGTTAATCGCTAAAGAGTCAATTGAATATAGAGTCCAACCGGAGTTATTTGTTTCAAATTCACTTAATTGATTTTCAATGGAATCGTAAATCTTTTCACGATAAAATGCATCAAAATCCGCTAAAATATCTTGAAACAGCAATGAATTTGGTGTACTAAAATATTTTGGTTCGAATAAAATGTCATCACCAACACTTTTAGAAAATTCACATGTTAGTGTAACATTTAACTTTAGAGCGTTGAAATTGCGTTTTGTAAAATAATATCGTAGTCGGTTTTTTATTAATCTACTGCAACTTTCGAGATATGTATGCAATGTTTTATGCGTAAGATTTATAAGTAAACGACTTTCTAACCTACTCTTAAAACAGCTCTCTAATTTGCGCCATGTTACGTCGGTTTTAGTTTTAATTAAAAGATTTTTAAACAAAACCTCATAGTTTTTGAAATGTCTATGATGATTTTCTAAAATGCGCTTCCGATTAATATTTGTTTCATGGCATAGGATATTTTTAATGTACTTATTATTTTTTGCAATGCGTTTCAACCAAATTTTAATTCCCCGTTTATTTTTACACTTTTCTAGGATAATATAAGCTTTTCGAATGAGTTTTAGCGATTCTTGACTTAAAATTATTGGATCATCATCATCATCATCTACATAATCATCTAAATGAGACATCTTTAGATATTTTAAATTACTTTCATACACAAAACAACAACAGCACTATCATGGAACCTTGACAATATTAAAATTATATTAAAACTAAATCTAAAAATTAAACTGAACACACACACTTTTTACTAACTTGTGATGAGATAACGGTACATCTAGGTTGACGTTGCTAGCATCTAAATCCCTGAGATGGTTGGGTATGCCAGAAGTTTTCATATGTACATGCAAAATGCTTGAAGATTCTAATTGCTATCTGAAATACAAAATAAAAAAAAAAAAGAAGTGTAAATACGACTTAATTATAGATAATCAAGTTAAACAAATATTGAGTCATCTTACCTTATTTAGGTTTAATTTTCCCCTGATTTTCTTGTTTCATCTTCTTCTTGGGACTATCTCTTCGTTCGTTGTCCTCATCATCATCGTTGCTGTCGTCTTGCTTTTGGTTGTCCTCGCTGTCGCCGTCGTCGTCCAAATTTACGAATTTCACATTCGATGCGTGATTTATCTTTCCAACATCTATCGCACCGCAATAGACAATAGCTAATTTCCGACAATTTAATTGTTCAATGTCCGAATCACTGATAACATCGACGAGTCGTTTCGGCAGATAGATTATGGACTCCTCTAATTCACAAATAATTACACGTTTATTAAGTTTTTTGCTTAACACGCTTTTGATATTTTTTATTAAATATTTTTTATTAACATTCATTTTTTGAATTTTTAAAATTGGTTTTATGTTTATTTCGGCGATTTTATTTAGCTTATTCACGATATCCATGTTTAATAATTATATTTTTTTAAAAACCGTGTAAATTAGCGACTTACCACAGAGATTAAATAACACGTACTACACACGATAATATGTTGAATTACATGTGAAAATCAATGCTCTGCGATCTTATATATATACAGCTCAATATGCAACCCCTATAATAAATCATTCAATCGTATTCAGAGGGGGTAACATCTCTGCTGTTAAATACAGTTTAGTATGTGGTTCCACGTTCAACCCAAACCCTTACGCGTATTTATTTCTATTGTATATTTCTATTGTATATTTAATGTCATGCAATAAAACATGCACGTGCAACAATATAACACATACAAATAAATTCAATTAATGGGTTTATTTCCAAACATCCAATGAAACCACCACGATTTCATTGATTTTTATATTTGACATGTCAATAAATCTCCCCTATTCAGCTCGTTAACATCACACGTGTCGCATTTATTATTATCATTAAAGTCACTTCAATGACCCCACTTGACTATTCAATTCTATACAAACAATCACCATACATATCACACACTCATATTGTCATCTCCCCTAATTCGAAGCCAGAAAATCAATAAAAAAACACCCCATACTAAACACACGCCCTAATATTAAAATCACCCCAACTATAACACAGAAAATCAATAAAAAAACAATCATACCCCCATTTCCATAAAGCCGCAACAACCCATCTCTTCAAACATACACACATTAAAACTTAAACACAAAACATATACCGCTTCATATCACCTACTATCACACATTCCATCTCACCCTTTCATCCGAAATACTCTTCCTATTGTTTTTACCCATTTACACTAAATACATAACAACTACCTAATTTACATCTCAATCAAAACATACTACTCAATCTTGCGCATCTACAGGTACCAACATCTTGCAGATCGCACACCTCACCGCAGACGTAATTACACTCAAACAGGTCGTCTGTATTCAGCTCCCCCTTTGTTTAACTACTAATATCTGCATGACATTAATTAACACCCTGTATAAAACAATATAGATATTCAGTTCTGCTGTGATTGAAGCATTACATTTTTTGATGAAGTTCTCAACTTGTCGTCTGTTCTTTCAGTCATATTTTTGTGGAACACAGAAACTGCTCAATATTAAAATAGTTCTGTTCTAAAACGAAACTTGACCCTGTAACTTACATGCCAGATCTAAGCACTTTTGACTTGGACGAAAGAGTCTTAGATATTTATCAAATCATTCATGAAGCCTTATAGAAGATGTTGACAGCAATACTGTTGAGCAATTTAATGCATTGCAAAATATACTGGTTAGATTAGATTGTTGAGGGATCGTTTAGACTACCATAGTGTTATCCTTTCATCACTTGCACCTAAAGAGTTTTTTTGTGATTTACAAATACTACAATTTATATCGTTTTTGCAAAGTCTACAGTTCTTTTTGTCCCTATTTCTTTTGGCGTGGGATCCACCTTTCCAAGGAATTTAATTCTTCTGCGAATTACTGCGCTGAGTTCGAGAAGCTATTTAGCATTCTTTTGCGAGTAGTCAATGAACTTTTTCGCATTATTTTGTCCCGAGACATTTTTCCAGTAGCTCCTTTTCCCATTTGCGTATTTCCTCCATAATGTGGCCTTTAGTAATGCCACAGAATGGTCCAGGTCCAACAAATGAAGATTTTCACCCTGTCTTGAAAGGGTATCTG
This sequence comes from Melanotus villosus, assembly GCA_963082815.1. Lineage (NCBI taxonomy): Eukaryota > Metazoa > Arthropoda > Insecta > Coleoptera > Elateridae > Melanotus > Melanotus villosus. The sequence continues at coordinate 45,700,459 of OY720425.1, forward strand.
CAGCTTCGTTTCCCTCTATTCCCTCATGACCTGGCACCCACATTAGTGTTAATGTTAATGTAGCCAGTTACTTGAGGGATTGTTTGCAGTCCCAGACTGTTTTAGACTCTTGAGTTTCAGATATAAATGTTTCCTTTACGAAACCTTCCTTAAGACATTCTTGCGCACAGCTTAGAAAATAGTTAGCTGTTTATAAACCTTGCATTTAGGCTCTGAGATGCCTATACCAATCCCTTCAACCGCTTTGGAGCCATCAGTGTACCATACACTTACTCCTTTATCCAGCTGCAGTCGCTTTGATTCACTCTCTTCACGGTTATCAATGACCACTTGAAAAGAGCAATCGAAGTCACACTTTGCCGGCATTACATCAGATGGTTTGGTCGTGGACTCCAGGTAAATTGAATTTATAATCCTTAAGTGACCAACCAGATCTCCTGGTTTGAAGTGCGTTGTCTGCTGCAGCCTAAAAGCACTTAACCTTGCTTCTTTCCTCATACATAAGTGTAAGGGTAGGAAGTCTGGCATTGCTTCTATTGCTGCTGTGGGACATGAGCGCATAGCACTTGTTATCCCTAAATAGGGAAATCTTTGAAGTTTCTGTGAGTCAGTAATATACCATATCTTTGTATTAAATCAAATTCATGAGAAGTGCAACAAAAAAAATATACAAGTACGTGCAATTTTTATCGACTTTAGAAACGCATATGACAAAATTGAAAGAAAAAAACTTTATAAAGCAGTGAAGCACCTGGAGATCCCAGGGAAGTTAATAAGACTGGTAATAATGACCTTAACGAGCACGACAAATAAGGTGCAATATAGAGGACGAATCAGATTAATACAAAAGTAACTCAACAATGCTTTTCAACATTGTTTTGGAACAAGTTTTTAGGTGAAATAATATCAAAGTAAATAGTAATACCCTGAATAACTCATACCAAAGCCTTGCATACCCAGATGATGTGGTGCTCCTCGCTAGAACTCCAGAGGATTACAAATACATGAAAATAAAACAAGTTATATGAAATTGGGAAATAAGCTAAGAAGACCACAATTTGGAAATTATGTCACTAGATAAGAAGAGATAAAAATATGTTTAAACTTACAACTGATGTAATATACCTAGGTGCAGAAATAACTAGTGACGGCAACCACAACAAGAACATCTTAAGAAGAATTGCTGCTAGATCTAGATGCGTTAAATAGCATTTTAAATGAAAAATAACTTACAAGAAATTTAAAATTAAATTTGTATAAAACAGTGATACGGCCGGAAGTGAAACGTGGGTGTTGATAATGGAAAATATTAAACGGGAAAGAAGAATTTTGAGAAAGATTTTCGGAGGGGTAAAAAAAATTGAGAATAAGAACTAATGCCGAACTTGAAGAACTATTTCGAGAGTCTGGTATAAAAGTGAAGGTACAACAAATTAGGTTAAGGTGTTTAGGGCACGCTTTTAGAATGAGGGGCGGAGATCTAATCAAAAAAATTTAAACCCGTGAAAAACATGGTGGAATTGTGTTAAGGGCATAATGGAATATGAGTTATGTGTTTGGAAGGCCCTAGTGCAGGATAGACAAATGTGGAGAAAGAAGATTCAAGCCATAGGCCTTGAGGCTTAAAGTGCTGTTTTCTATATCTAACAGAGACATTGTAATAAAGCGATATTCAGGAATTTCCACGCACATTGGTATGACGTGTTAGCTAGGAAGGGTCATTATACTGGCATTGCACGTGGATGAACGTGAAACTGCAACACGATATATACTGCACAGAGTGCACAGCTGTGTAAATGATGAATTAGCATTCTTTAAAATGTACAGATTACCACGTTCATGGTTCAAGGTGAATGCACGTAGTATCAGCACAAACGGTGGGAGTTGACATTTTATATAAGGAATTGCTCAGTAAGAGCTCACCATGGTTAGTGTGGCCGTTGAACAATCATGTCCTTAAGATGTCAGGCCCTTCGAACTAGTGACGCTTCTTACGATTTTTATGTAAGACTATTTTTCTGTATTTAATTTAATTTAATTCAGTTCATAGTAAGACTTCCTAATAGTTCTGATCAACCTCTTTCTTTCATTTTATTAACTTTGATGTCTTTTTGTACTTTAACTCTAAATAATATTTTGTAAAACTCAATCAAAGTTCGGACAATATATTGTAATGTTACATATTTCATAAATTTATTTTTAAGTAGGATGGAATTTTAAAATGTTATTAGTTATAAAATAATTAAAGTTTTATACAGATTTAAAATTCAATTAATTCAATTAAAAAGAAATGTAAATAAATAATACGTTAGACAGCTAGGAATATTTAAATTGAATTATGTACATTAATTATAACACGTTCAAAATGTAATATTAAGTTAGCTAGAAGGATCTGGTTTAATAATAAAAATTTTATTTGAAAATATTGAAACACGTTCATCGTTCATGTTGAAAACCAAGTAAACGAATGCGGATGAAATTAACCAGGACAACGAGAATTTTAAAAAATAATAATAACAGATGAAAAATTCTGAAAAACAGTTTTTTCAAATTTACAAAAGAAAAGCTTTGAAGATAAAGTAATTGAAAACAAGATTAGTAAACGATATTAATTATCTATGTGAAAGTCATATTGGGATAGTGGAATTTATACTGGAATGACACGTTTTGACTTGACATTATTAATACAAAGTAACTAACTGAATGAATTAAGAATTTAAATAAACACCAAATTAAGAACCTCATCAACGCCTAAGAGATATTGCGTTAGCCGGAGCTTAAATAAAAATAAAAGTAATAAAGATTCTGTCGGGGTAAGTAAATTCTCAAATTGGAATTAACTTATAAAGCTAAAAGAAAACCCGTCAGAGCAATATATTATGTTAGTTGAACCATAATTTTTATGAAAAACTTCTCGCATTCAACCAACCCCCACATGACGTAGCTGGTTAAATACATCACCACGTTGTTACACCCAAATTATCAGTAAGTACGAAATTTATCTAACTTATTTTTGGTAACTCTTAATATTACATTTGGTGATAACCACTACAATATACGATATTGCCAAGGTAATTAAACATGCTGTTAAATTTAAATATGAAGTGAGAATACCGAGTTTTTCTATTTAAATTATTTTAGCTTCAAATCGTTGACGGAAAACAACCAGAACAATTTTATAAAAAAATGTCTTAACAACTAAGATAAGGCTATTCTCAACTCTAAAGGGTGTTCCTAATACAACAAACATAATAAGACGTCAACAAGAGAAATATTGAACAACCCGAACAAACATTTGCGGACACGCTAGATAACCCATTTAGTAACTTCTAATAAATTAACTATGAACTTCAAAAACTTCTCGATTGACGGTTGAATTAACCACAGATGTAGGTCAAAACTAGAGATGAATGACATTGTTCGGGTTAATCCAGAGGGTCAATGATTTAATCCAGGATGAAATGGAAACAGGGGGGAAAAGTTAGTCACAGGAGTTGTCTGAGAAGTGAAGTGTGAATTAATTTGATTTAGATCTAAAACTATTTATATAATATTACCTAGAATAAAACGAATAGCTCAAACAGCTCAAAGGGAAACCTATAATGTTAATATTAAGAATTTCATATTAACGCCATCAGATGAAGTTCATAGGTAAATATTCTACATCTAAATTACATATTTTGCAAAATAATGAAAATTAAGTAGGTCATTTCAAACCACTCTTTCCGAGAGATAACTCCTTTTTGGTTTATCACAAAACGTTTTTGCTTTCTAAATTTTGTTATAACTGACATGTTAGGAAATTAATTTCTGTTCGTTGTGCGTGAATGGCATAACTTCCAAAAATTGAACCTTTGAACTTGTTTTTTCTCTAAGAGGATATTAAAAATAGTTTTTGCTCTCAAAGCAGTTTACACGCTTTGAATTATAAAAAGTTTTTCCAAGTTTGTGCTTAACTGTGCTGCATATAAATGATGACAATTCAAATCAAAATTAAAATATTTTACCGATAATATTACACTAACTCCTTAAAATGCTTTTAATTGAAAAAAGTAAGAAGATAAATGTTCAAGTACAAAAAAACAACTTAACAGTTGAAATAAGCTTCAGTTTCCATGGGTTTTGAAAACCGTCAGCCCAACTGTTCGAAGCCTTTTTTGCAGAAATCAATGATCACAATTTTGTGGAATTTATTCCAAACTTTATGCACACAGAAATCTAGAAAATACTTAAAAAATGGTCAACGTGCTTTGTGAGTATTACCTTTACGAGCTAACTATCCAACATCATAACCACATAAAACATAAGCTGTTAATTAGTAATAAACTTTACAACTTTTCATAACGAGTTGGAAAGCGTAATAACGGTTGTAAAAAAATACATTAACTTTAACTGCAGTTTTCACTTTACCGTAATAATTTTGAAATAAAAGTTTGAACTCAGTTAAACTTACCGTTTTATTTGTGACCTTCCGATTGTAAAAGCTTTAGGTGGTTGACACTTACCTGAAAAACATAAACGTAATTAATAAAAAGCTTTTGCTTGTAATATTCGATTAAAATCCTAACGAATGTCTTACTTCGAATTTTAACAAGAGAGACAGACAGACTTCATTTTATTCAGTTTTATTTTTTTATTGTTGGACATCATCCTCTCAGAAACCAGGCTAACCAAAACACAGGTCGAGGACCTAATTGAAGAGTAAGAAGAAGAAGTGCATGTATTTAAATAGTTAGCAAAAAAGCTGTTAGTGATTACTTAGTATCTACTTACAATGTAAAATTTTACCTCAACAACCATTACACTGTGTAATATTATTAAGTATTCAAACAAAACAAAACACTATATTACGTAGAAATGTCATATATATTTATTTAATACCAAAAAAATTACTGTAGGTGAAAACGGATATGGTTCTGCCATGTATTTGTTAATTCAGCTGTTGTTGTTAACAACCCCTTACGTGCAGTCCTATATTGACGAATGCCTACGAACACGCAACAAAGCTAAACACTAAACAGTTTTCTTTTTGAAGCGAAATGTTTATTTTTTTAAATATTGATGTTTGGCAAAAATCAACTTAATATTAATAACAACGTCGATTACATTTCTTTGATACGATACAAGAACTAACGACTTTGAGGGTCACATTTGGTGGATCGCAATGTACAAGGTTTGCTAGCATTTTTCAGATTTTCACTTCATCTGACTATTTTTTGCAATTGCATGACAACTGTTAATACTTTTAATACTGTCAGGAAACTCCCGAAACTTTTAGTAACTCCAAGGAGGGTTCCAAAAACTTCTATATAAGTACATATGTCTTTCTGGATTCCTATCCAAAAATACAATATTCGAATAAGTTACGATAAATCAAGTAATCCAAAATAAAGCAATAACTAAAAACATAAATTTCGAAGCTAAGCTAATTACTTATATTCTATATTTGAACTACAAGTTTGTTAATTATTGTAGCTAAAAACAAAAATGTGAAATATCTTCTGATTAGCATGTTTACATTAATTATCAAGCTAAATGAGGTCGCTATAATTAAAGCTACAGAGGAAGTTTATTTTATGTAATCGTGGAAAATTCACATTCTAGATTATGCAACTGCAAATTGCCATTCCAGGAAAATACAACAGACAAGGGTAGATAAAACACTTAATGATATAAGCTAAGTATGTTGTGAATTAATTAATTAAGTAAAAGATTAATACAGAGCATAACTACGTATTTAACAGATAACCATCTATGAAAATTAATTGAAAAAATACAATATATATGGCCTAAAAGGTTAAAATAAGACTACTGGGGGAAGCAAAACATTAAATCTGATTGTTTTGTCTAATAAGAACCAGAAACAAAAATTTATATAAAACCTAATTTTTCCTTTGTTCGTGTTTATTATCATTATAGAAAAACTAATGTTTATTTCGTTTCTCAAGCTTAGCACTATGGGTAAGTTCATTGCTACTCAAAAATTCAAAAATCTCCCAACCACAAATATTTATCTGCAAAATATATATTTCTGTCCAAATAATCAGCCTCTGATTGAAACCTAACGAGGCCATTAATTTTCCTAATTTGAAATTCTTTTTGCGTACACTCGATTAAAAGCCGAACCATCTTACATAATTCAAGCCGAACCACTCGTATTATTCGAATAAGAATCTCTTTCATCAGGATAATTGGAAAACCGCCGTCTTTGATGTGTAGCATATATTCAAAAGAAAATTTATTTCTTCGTATAGATCACGATGTAGATACTGTAATTTGTTCTCAAAGGTCGGACCTTTTCAGTGATGTAAATTCATGTACCCCCAATTATAGCAAGCTTGATTCTACATTTAAAGTTATTAGTTCAAAATATTTATCTAAATTTGCTCTTCCCTCCATTCCATCAATTTGGAATATTCTTTCTTTTCTATAGGAATGTAATATAAAACACATTCTTGTAAAAAACCTTAATGTTAAAAAAATTAAAGCCGGAAACTCTAAATTGGATTACAATAACTAATTTTAAAGAATAAATTTAACAAAGAGCACCTTAGCTTAGTTAAATTGGACTAATAACCAATTAAAATAAAATAAAATATTTCATTCTTTTTCTCTTCCTTCCAGATTCAAACCAGAAATTTCGTCAGAATGTCAAAGGCCACTACATTTTAATAATCTCCTCTGTAAGTTTCACATCTGTTACCCCGTAAGTCATCAACTTACCCCTGACAGTAACAAAGAAACAACGAAAATCGCCCTCACTTTCTCGAGATTTGGCCAAGCCAAAACTAAAACGCTATATTTTCCGGGTTAAATAAAAAATTCGTTAGCGTTTTAGAAGCCAATTCTTTTACTTGCATGTTTGTTGCTCATTTCAAAAGGTGTCGTGACAGATACACTCAATTTGTTATGTCTTGTAACAAGATCGGTTGTTTCTTTTTTCGTATTTCCGTCAAACAACCCCATATTTTAGGTAGTCAACGTTGTACTGAAAAGGAATTTTATCAAAGGAATGATGTTCGGTTACTTCGCTTTTATATAAAGTGAATTGATGTTGTATATGATTAAACTCTATTTGCATCTGATACATTATGGAATGCGTGTTTAATAGCTTAGAAATAAGTTTATTTCTTATGCTTTGATGATTCTACATGCTTCAATTCGAAGCATTTCTCTCGTCAAAATTTGCATGTTCGTCTCTCAACATCTATCAGAAAAGATTATTCAGTACACATCGTTAGAGTCGTTGTTTAAATTAGGAAAAAGTATAATTATTTTAATATAACTTAAACCATAAATTTCCCAAATATTATTCTTCCTCCGCAAGTGCCGGACAAGGAAACACCTACCAGATATGGGTGGTACCTGGGAAATTAAATACCAGCCTCCCAGAGGTTTTACTCTATTCTCTCTTGTGGTAGAGATGGTCTCTTTAGGTAACCTCGGGGAGTATGTCCCCAGCATTTATATTATTAACGGATCGATGCTGCAGAAGAATTATCCCCAAACAGGCTTGCCACCATACGCCTATGACAGCATGATTTGCGCAATTGTAGTACTGCGGTGCAGAAGGCAAGAAGAAATCCACTGCACTACTTCCCTTTGCACATCCATCATGATGAGAAACCAAATAACCACAGCGCGGGGGCCTAGATGTTCCTTAACTGGCACAGGGGTACTAAGAATTTCCCAGCTCAAAATGTTGGAAATTCAACGAATATGGAGTGTACGATCACTTTATGTTAGCGAAAAATTACACAATGACCTTCTAGAAATGGCAAGAACAAATATTGAGATACTTGGAATTTGAAACGCATTAGAACGGAAGTGGATCCTTTAGCGAAAATAATAATTCTGTTGATTACTTTGGACCACAACACGGCGGGTGTCACTGTTTTCATGACTGATCGCAAATCATTTCATGCCAATATCTGATCGATGATTATCCCGATTTCTGGTTGATTGGAAGTCCAATAAATACTAATACCACACAAGTTTATGCTTCAACAGCAGATAAGAGTTACATAGAATTCGAAAATTATTATAAATTAAAGAAGCCTTGCCATCTGCAAAAAAGGCATGTGGGTGACTTATGCACAAATCGGAGATATGAGTATAACAAACATTATTGGGCGACAAGGTTTGGGCAAAAGAAAGGCGTACAAGAAAAGGTAATAACAAAAAAATTTGATCTAGATCGTCTAAAGACAGAAAACATAAACAAAGAACTTAAATGCGAGAAAGACAAATAAATGAACAAAATAAAGAAAATGTCTACAAAAACTGGAAAAAACTGAAAGACGCGATTCTATGTCCGAGACAAAAACTGCTAAAACCACAAAAAGAAGAATGAAAGAAAAATGATTGGATAACAAACGAATACTTAAAACTAATGAAACAACGTAGTCGTTTCAAACAGAAAGATCTCCATAAAAAGTTACAGGAGGTAATTGGAAATATAAAAAGAAAAATTTAGCTCTGTTAGAAATTCTGATCCCAAAACATTTTTATTGCTATACATAGATGAAGCAAATGAATGGTCAAATTATCTTCATAAGCTGTTTGAAGACGAAGGACGTGAACCAGTACTGCCAGACCAGGGCTTTTTAGAGTCTGAAGGAGTCGAAGCCAGGTAAATTTCCTGGCCCGGGTATGATCCCTAGAAAAATCATAGAAGCAACAAGTATAAAGTTACTAACAAATTTATGTAATCAAATTTACTGCACCTGAATGTCCCCAGACGAATGTCTCAAATCGATCTTTATTGCAATACAAAAAAGGAAATAACCAAACACTTGCAGCGACTATAGATTGACTAGCTTAACGTGCCATGCGCCCAAGTTATTACTCTGGATTCTACAAAACATCATAAGTGACGAACAAGTCAGGTTTACATAGTAATTATGAATCTTACTTGAGAAACATAGGGGATTTTAGAAATCGGTTTTGATGTGCTTTATAGACCGAGTTAGATATAATAAACTGATAGAAACTCTCAAATAAATAGGCGTTAAGGATCGGGATTTAATCTAAATTAAAAGCCTGTATTGGAATCAGTTAGCTACAGTACAAATAAACCAAGAAACACAAACGGACAAGAATGTGTATCATACCCAACTTTTTTCAGTTCATATTTAGAATTAATATTTAAGGAAGCAACAATCAGACAAGCGAAATACAGAGACGCATAGGACTTGGTTGGTCAGCTGTTGGCAAGCTGAATTACATATTTAAAAATAACGACATCCTAATATACTTAAAAAGGAAAACATATAAACAATGTATTGCACCTGTAATCCACTCTGGCGCAGAAACCCTAACCCTAACGAAGAAAACTGCCGACAAGCTGAGAGTCGCGCAAGGAAAAATGGAACGAGCTACCTTATGATGGGAATTACACTCAGAGATCTAATACCCAACGTGGGGGGTCCCATATGGTAGTGTGTGTTGGGTCTAATCCTATACTTATTTACAATAGATTTGCCTATAAATGGCCACACGAGTACATCGACATTTGCTAATAACAAAGTGATCTCTGCAAAATACGTCAAACCAAATGAAACTTCACGCCTATTGCATAATCAGCTCAATAGGATACATTACTGAATGAGTAAATGGGGTATTATGCTTAAACAAAGTAAATCATTACATGCTATATGCGTATTTACAAAATGCAAGTAACATACTCCCCGAGGCTATCTTATGAGACATCAATATCTATTACAAAAGAGAACAGAATAAACATCTGGGGATACACTTAGATGAAGCTTTTAGACAGCACAGCTATGCAATTATGCATATCTAAAGAAACGCTATTAGCTTGGTGCTAAATTTCGCTATTACTATTAGTTAATAGAAAATAAATCACAACTATCTCTTTCGAAACAAATTGTTATATTATAATCTGGTCTAGGTTTATGTTTATGATCTCCAGCTATGGGTTATATCTTCCAAAATTATTACTATGATATTACAATTATTGTGAAATGCTCTACGTAGGATCGACAAAAATTATTGTGATATCACAATTGATATTTTAATAGGAACTCTTAAGGGTTACTGGGGTTCTTACTTTTATTTTTCTTCTATTCAATATCTATAATTATTTTCAATTATATTTTAAAATAAATCTTAGTCAACTTCATTAATACGGATTTATTACAATTCTTTCCCTAATTTCCCTACTAACTTATATATTCTAATTCAACACTCACAGTTACGTTGAAAATTCAGTTTGTTTTTTACGGCTAATGGTTCCCAGCATATAAATATTTCCAACTTGAAACGGACTACCAATAACCAATCCTCAGCATTGAACCATTTTCAATTCCAAACTGATTACCAATAACCAATCCTCAGCATTGAACCATTTTCAATTCCAGTTTATTATTTATGCAAGTTATATTAGTATCCAATTCACTTGTAGTATCAAAACTTATCTTCAATCGAATTTTATCCAGTTTCAATTCTTCCCCAATTATTATAATGGAAAACAAATAGAATTATTCAACTTCAAATATCATTAAAATTTTAATTTAATAATATTTATTTTCGCCTGGAAGATTTTTACTTCCTCTTCGCAAAATTATTATATCGTTTTACTGTCTGTTTATCTTGTTTCTTGTCTCCTTGGTTTTTCGAAAATTCTTTATCCAATTGGAAAATTGCGTTTTTATTCAGGACAACCGTTTCTACTTAACTTTTCTATAGCAAACCTATTTAACTATTCATATTTTACAACAATAAGTAATAATATTTACATTTTCAACACATAATAAATAACCTAGCTATCTAAATTTTTATATTACTTTTTTTTTATATAACTAAATCCTCATTAAATAATTAATTTTTATTTCATCAACAATAAATTCATAAACACCAATTAATATCATCTCAATCTCAATATACCGTGCGTCCACGGCAAGACGCAACATAGGGAAACAGCAATGTATATTTTCAGAAAAGATCCGGATGACCTTTGGAATGTGTATGGATGCGGCGTTCAACGTCGGTAATTGAACTTGCTTAATGCTAGAAAGACATAGAAATAGCGCAGGAGTTTGGTAGATCTCCTAGAAAGACTACAATCTAAAGTACTCCGAGCCACGGTAGATGCCTCAATTTTTATAACAAAGATACTGGTTACGACCTTAATATGCCTACAATTAAAGAATATAGTGAAGTTAATTGTTAAATAGATAAATAACTTAGAAGTGCATTCAAACGTATTGGCTATAAATTTACTAAATAATAGTAATCACCAGTACAGACTAAAATGACACACGCCCCTAGGTTTACCCTACAAACATTGAAAAACAGCCAATTCATATCAGATTAAATATCAGATAATCACTGTTAAATAATTGATCGAGTACGCACAGGACATCTATTCTCAGATCAAAAGTAATAATCGTTTAGCGAATTTGCTGATTGTTTAGTATTATACCGAAATAACAGATTGGAATTATTTATCACAAAAAATGTAAACATTAATATAATCAGGACCGTGTAATAAGCTTAGATTACGATTTAAAATATCCAACGCGTTTTTCAGTTTTTGGTTTCTCTTATTTAAAATATAGTATTTACAATAGAACAATGATGGTAATGTAGCATTCAATAAAATACATACAACTACAGTACTCGCAGTATTGAAGCCCTAGAAAGAAGAATAATTAACATCTACAAATGACGAAAACTCAAACTCTGGTTTAAACAAAAAATTAAACACCCAACCCATGCAAAAATCCCAAAATAATTCGTCGCCCTAGAAAATAAAATAAATACCTCGCTAAGAGAAATAAATAAACAGTTTTTGAAAAAATTCTCATTAGAACTGGAGTATGATATACAGAGTGGCAAAAGGAAAATCTGGAACCTGATAGGATGTAAGAAGTCATTAATTTATACTTCTTAATTAAGAAGTATAAAATATAAAACTCGCCACAACAAAGCTTTCGAAAATATTATTTCAGTAAACGAATTCGTGCAAACCACTGCTATTAGAGAGTTATGGCAAGTACAACGCTAAATTTAGCGTACGTTATTTTCGTACAATCGGACGAATGCGCATGCGTCTACATTTGACGTACCTACGCTAAATAAATAACCGCGGTCCGGTATTTTCATAAAATAGCGGAGGGTTTTTGCGTCCTACGTTATTTTGAGTGGTGGGGTTATGTTGCCGTATTTATAAAAAAGTAATTTTATGTATTGAGGTTAGGTTCGGAAACTTTAGAGCACGATAAAATAGCGGCGTGCGATAACTATAAAATGTCATTTACCGTAAAAATAAAATAGCGCATAACATCACGTGATTTTAGCGTTAACGGAAATTTAACGTAGTACTTGCGATAACTCCCTTTTAAACCAGAAACATACGTTAATTATTTACTTATACGACTAATCAGAACGTATATTGGTAAGACGACGAAAATAATAATGACGACCATACACCTTAATCGGCAAGGAAAGCATTGAAGGTGAAGAAAAAAAGTTAGTTAGAAAGCAGAAAGTTTGTCGGAAAACACCGCAAACAAGCTACTGAAAAATAGATGAAGTAAATTAATAGAAGAAGTAAGAGCCTTCAAATAAAATAATTAATTATGTAAAACCTACGGACGAACAGTAATGCTTTTATTCTAACAGGCCAACGATTGAAGCTATTCTGATAGTTATGTAAAATTGAAGAAAACAATTCAATGTAATAAATCCATATATTTCGACAGAGTATGATTAAGTGACGTAGTGAAGATCCAGAAATAAAGGGAAATCCACCTTATATTAATAACTTTCATACAAGATACTAAATCCCAACACAATAAGAATAATAATAATAGAAAGAAAATTCAAAACAAACAATGATCTTACCGAAGAAAAACAGGTGTCCACATATGGAAAGGGGTACAAACCATAAAAATATTTAATCTGTTGTGCCAATGATGATATTCTAATACATGTAGCAGAAGGTGGTTTGCAGAGAACGTTGTTTAAATTCACAATCATAGCAGAAATAATATCAACGAACAAAACGATGTAAAATTCAAGGTTGATGATGGTACAAATTGGGAGAACCTGGGGGGTCCATATCAGCCATGTGTCCGATATGACAAAAATTTCGAAAATATTGATATCGAAAAAGCATGGACACTATCGATATATCGAATAAATATATACGCATAACAAATCAATCAATATATCGATAAAATCCCCATATAAAAGAAAATCGAATTAATCAATTTATCGAATAAATCTGTATGCCCAAGGATTCAATACGTGAAATAAATTGATCTATCGATTCATCAAATTCTCCACATACCGATAAAAAAAAACTCTTGTAGATAATTTCATCTGTAAGTTTACTTAGGAAGTTAGGATTTTATGTAATTATTTCATAAATGAAAGATCTTAAAATATCAATTACATCGATATATCGCAAATAATAAATTGGATACATCGATATTATTATGTATATCGATATTCCGATTCATTGATATTTTTTGAATTTCATATTGATACTTATTCAGTATATCGATACATCGATATTTATATTGCTATACCGAAAAAAATTTCAAGCACTAGTCCATATATACCAAGTGCAAGACAATAGCGTAAGGAAAATGGCAATGTCAGAAAAACTCCAAACAACGGAACCTCGTGACAGACCGCCTAAGAAATGAAAAGAGTTCTGGACATTCACATTACAAGTAACTAAGAAACAAAGGCCCTTGTTAACCCAAAGATTTCATCCAGACTGGTATGGGAATGTTCTAACGAGCTCAATTTATTTATTTATTTAGCGTACCACATTTGTAGCCAGGAGAGTACGTAGAGCTCAATGACCTAGCAGAACGCACCACTGTTAAATTATTATAGGCTCCAGGCCCTAGCGGAATAGACAGTAAGGAGACAGCCGATGATCTGGTAAGGCAGAGAGCAACTTGGGTATACCTTGGTCCAGAACCTGTCTTCAGAAGTCTTCAGAATTCCAAGAAGTATAATCTGTAGATACGAGTATAATAAACTATATTAAGAACTAAGAACTGGATTCGTACTCAACATTTGGACTCATTCTCCAGGATAACGCTATAACAAGGCATTTTTAGAAAGACCCTGCAAAAAAGAGCTGCAGAACTGTCTTTAAGTAGGACGCAGCTTAGAACTATCACTGTAATTTAAACAGGACATGCGTCCATGAAGGAATACCTGCAGAGGATCAGAAAGTTTAATGGGGACATCATATGAAAACTATGTAGTGAGGAAACTGAGGCTACTACATATATGAATGTTCGGCGCTAGGGACAAAAAGACAGGAAGAATAAAAAGGAAGAAGAAATATTTACAACTCCCGTTAACTCTATGGAAGTGTTAGAACAAGGAATTAAAGAAAAATGCTGGCATAACTTTAGAAACATTACAAAATTTTGTCATAGTATAAAACGACATGTAAACTTATGCTTACAAGCTGGTAGCATCAACTTCTGTAATTTTGATAATTTTCTGCTTATAGTAGGCCACTATGCTACTTACCAAAAGAGAATTATTCTTTTCAGAGTTAAAAAATAGACCCTAACCTCATAGGAACCAATGCTATACTAAATTTTTTGTTTAATTACCAAATAATAAGTTCAAATTCTGTTGGTGTGATGTTAGCCGAACCTTAACCCCAAAAGCGTAACGTAAATTAGTCGGGCGTTACTTGCAGTAAATATTGTTTATAACTATGTATGCAGCTAATAACACAGTTTACTTGTTATATATATATATAAGTGTGACATGTGCTATAACTTTTCTCTACAATAATAACTGGTGGTAGCACTTGTTGTATGAGGTAAAATTTTCACAGCAAACGCTGATAAAAAATTTAAAAAATTATCTAATATTAAATACATAATGTTGTAGACAGATTTTACAGCACTGCATAAAAACTAAAGTACAACGAGTTATTTTATATTATGTTGTTGAAGCGAAATCTGAAAGAAATCCATACTAAAATGAAAGCAGCGCAGTTCTACATTTATTTAAAAAATAAAATAAAACCGTAACAATGCGAAACGAAAGTACAAGGCACAAGAAGAAGAAAAAGCGCAAAATACCAACAATTAATTTAAAAATTCAGTGAAAAAGTTCAAAACTATACCCGCCTGAAACTTAATATTCATTACAAAAAATCCCTTCCGCCAAAGTTTTCTAAATAAAGCCATCTTTATATATTTTAATGCGGAAAGTTTTAATTGTTGATAAATTTTTATTAAAATGGGTATTTAAAAAAATGATAGCTTTCTGAAAGAACGTCTCATTATTTAAAAGCTTGTAGCCCTTCCCACAGTCTTAAATTACTGCAAAGAATTGAGTTTACAACTGCAGTATTATCAGTATTCACTTCGTGTACAAACTAAATTTGAAGGTAAAGACAGAAACAGCGAAGATAATGTATGTAATAGAAAACGTGCTTGCATGTTTGATGCATTCTAGGAAAGCCTGTCAAAGCACGACACAAAGTGGATTTTCATTCACTAAGTAAATTCACTTATGTATAATTTTTCGGAAATGTGAACGAATAACTGATTAGACTGATTCAATCGTACATTATCTCTAATGGAAAAAATCCATTAACCCTTCAACAAGTGGATTCTTCTATTTTCTTATCAAATTATTGAATTACTGAGTTACAATAGGATACAAGATAAAAATAAAATGGAGCAAGAAAATTCATGAAAGCCTTAATAATTCGAATGTTGCAATATTTTCTTTGCTGATGAAAGGTCTCATTTGGGAACAATTTGCATCTTTTAATACAATTTACACTGTGGGCGAAATATTCAGACCACAGTATAAAGTTGAACATTGACAAATTTAAGTTGCTCCCATCTGGATGAGATAACAAGATGACAAATTAAAGCGGTGGGATTAATGAGATAAATTTAGAGCAGGTATGCAATCAATCATCCACCTATTATTCTATCAACCACCTTTCTCATACACACCACTTCCACTAACATCGATGCTAATTTAAAATATAATTCAGAATTTAACAGGTTAAAACAAATACAGAGTGTTCGTGAATGAAGTAACATAATCTATGCAAGTGAATCTATAGCTGAAATCAGTACGTCTGAGTCAAAGCTTAGTCTAAAGTTTAATGCCTACTGAGATACAACTCTCGAAAGCCCATGGGGCAAATATAAATTTTTACTAATAAATAAAAAAAGTTATTGGCAAAGAACGTTTATATTTCACATAGGCCTTCGCGTATGTAGGTAGGTTTGGTTCAAGCCTCATTTTTTTTATGTCTACATTCACCTACATATGTAAATAATTTACTTCATTTACTAACATCCTATATATTTAATAAAATTTAGTACTTATTTGAAAACACCATAAAGAGACCGTAATGTGATTTTGAAAAACATAAAATGTTGTGTACAACATGCCTTATACCATCATCATCATAATGCTCAACAAACAGACATCAATCGTCGGATTTGTGCCTCCTCTAAATTTTCATCCACCTTTATGAGTATGGCTGTTATAATTCTATCCATTTGTTTCTGTTCTGAGCTATTTTACATTCAATTCGTGCCTGCTAATTTATTGTTTGATGTCGTTCGTCCATCTTGTCGGTTGAGGTCCACGGTTTCTTTTGTAGCTTTGTGGTCGCCATTCGGTAATTCGTTGAGTCCATCGATTATCTGTCATGCGGGCGATGTGTCCGGCCCAGCTTCATCTCAATTTACAGATTCTCTCAACTCGTGTGTCGTCTGCGAATTCCCTCATTTGGTATTCGGTCACGTATGTTCCTAGTATACGTCTCTCCATGGCCCGTTGGGTCATTTGTAATTTATGTATGATTCCTTTATTCATAACCCAGGTCTTTGTTCTGCAGGTCAGTACAGGTAATACAGACTGGTCAAATGTTCTAGCTTTTAAGGTGTTCGGCGCACGTGTAGTCTCCCAAAAGCTGCCCATGCCAACGACTAGAAAGATCTGCTTTGACATTTTCTTTTGGTGTTATTACTTTTTGGTCCAGTCATATGTAGACCTCTGTTTTCCTTATTGAATGTTGCCAATTTGTAGTGTTATATCGTCCTCTAGAATATTTTCGTTGGCCATGAACATTGTTTTCGAAGTGTTCATTTTAAGCCCAAATTGTTTGGATTTATGATGTGGTTCTGTTAGAATTTGCAGTTCCTCTTTATTAGATGTAATCAGAGCTACATCATCGACAAATCGCAAGTGGCTAAGAGCTAAGATACTCGCAATCTATTTCTATTTTGTTATAAAATTGGACTATACTGCCGTACTAAGCCCAAATGTGGTAACTGACATAATGCAATAATCGAATAATAAAAGGTTTTTCCATATTTTGTGAAGTTTTTGCTGGTCACTGCATATTGATCCACATTTGTAGTGATGGCTAAGAATATTTTGGCCAAATACAGGTATAAAATTCTGGGAATAAATGCATTTCATGCCGCAGTTTCACATATCAATTTTCTGAAATGCGTAGTTCCCGCTTTTGGGCTTAGCAGACCTCAGGCCTGCTATCGGTACTATATAAACTATTCGCCAAAATAATAAATAAAACGGAAAGACTAACAAAAAAAAACACAATAAAATCCAAATTAGTAGAGATGTCAGACAAGGAGACACGATGTAACCTTCTTTCTTTTTGCTGTATTTTGATTCAATTAAATAGGTTAGTTCTTAAGTATTTTATCATTTATAAATTGTGTGTTAGTCAAAGTTGTACCTGTCATTTATAATTATATTCAGTTTATTTACCAGTTTTACCAGGATAACGTTATAATTTATTTAAAGCATTAAACGAATTTTTACCCGAAACCTCTGTGTGGACTTTATTATAGTAACCAACAACCTCATCTTCGACTCAGCTACCCCGAGCAAGTACAAACCCCATTTAGGGGGTTACAAGACGGTTTGTTATTTTCGTAAGTACCTAGTTTATATAACACCGACAATAAGCTAATTGGACGGTAGTTTTCCAGTTTATAGTGATCTCTTCTCTTATGTAAAAGTACTACTGTTGAATCACTTCAAGTCTTCGGTATTTTTCCCTCATTTAGGCATCTGCTACGTAAGAAAGTCACTTTTTGTAGGAGCTTTGTACTGCCATATTTGATCATTTAAATGATGATTCCGTCCTTGCCTGGTGCTTTATTTCCTTTCATTTGATTCAGTGCTTTTTCTGTCTCGTTTTGATTGATGTCGGGTAGGTCCTCGAAACCTATATTCTGGATCTTCAGAGGTTGCCTAGACGGGGCAGTGCTTGGTTCGTTTTTTGGGACTTTAGATGCGTACAGATCTTCATAGAACTTTGTGACTATTTCCAAAATTTCATTTCATTCTTGTTGTTTCTTAGAGCACAGATTTCTTTTCTTCCTAGTTTTGTTCGTAGCTCCATTTTTCTCTATTGTTTCGTTTATCTTTTTCTCCTGTTTTTTCAGTTTGTCATCTTTGATTTTCTTTCGTATTTCTCTACATAATTCTCTATATTCCTCAGTGTTCCTTTTGTCTTCAGTCACCAGTATTCTTCTCTGTTTCAGTAATTGTTTCACTTTGTCATTTGTGGTTTTATTATGGTTGGTCTTTGGGGTGAACGTTTTTATTATTTTGTGATAGCCTCTTCTATTTGATCGCTTAATGAATCCACCGTTTCGTCTTGTATATTGCGGTTTTCTATAAGACTTAATCTGTTTTCCATTTCCTGTTTATACTCTTTCCTGTAGTTTTTAATAGTTTCAGCTATTAAAACCATATATTCAACATACTAAAACGTTTCTTACATCAAACTTCTTATCCCTGTTTCACTAGGGTAAGTAATACCCAGACTAAATTAAATACGAAATATGACAGCGAGGTCACTTACAGTGGATGAACTATATGAGACATGTTCAAATGATATGAAAGATAAGATTTAGAATGAAACGAAGCACAGGAAGACTAAATGAAATCTGAGACGGCATTGGGACAAAAGTAATACAAAAGAAAAACAATCATTAAATGGATCCAAAATAAGACACAAGAAGGAAGAGAATGGAAAAACGAGAATAGTGAGAAATACATCCCTTCATCTCCCATTAGCAGAGGGAATAATGTAGGCTTAGTCCAAATAATAAAATTAATTATATCGGACGGTATCTAGTTTCTTATTTTTAAACATAATTGAATCTTATCGGGGTGCTTTTTATATCAAGTGTAAAGCACACATAAGTCAAAGGATACTAGTATAATTCAATAATTATTCGGTCCCAAATCAGGATCTACTTTGGTTTACAAAGATCATGAATGTCTTATATTAACAATTATAATTTTGAATTTATGTTTTGTTTAACGAAGAAACAAAAAATTAATTTTATACAATTGTTTGATATCGTATCAATGTCATACAAACATTTTCTAGTGTACGAATATGAACTGCAATACACGTAATGTAAACATCTGTTCGATATATAGCAATATTTGAAAAATTCAAGCTGTAGAAAGTTAGGAACATACTCAACGAGCTACCGAAGTGTGCTAATGTGAAACAGAACGCCGTACAACAGGAAACGTGCGAAAAGCAATTTTGTGTGCTAGCATGTTACCCCTCACTTCATTCACTAAAATGCTATCAACGACGAGAATATATCATCAAGTTTGTACGATACCTCAAAGGTATTTCGAGCGAAGGAAGACAATTCGTCAACGGAAATTGTGTGCTTCATTGTTTGTCTTGTTTTTCGGGACTGATTGCTTTATTATATTCGAGTTTATCTTTCTTGTTTGTTGTTCAATAAACGAAGTAAATCAAATTTTTATAGAAAATTCTGTTTTATTTCTAAAAAATTACTTTTACGGGTCCAAATCTATCTTGCCCGTAAAAATCATAATTTCACAGTCAAATTAAAATCAAATTTTAAATCAGCTTCGCTAGTTATAGCTACACTTAATTCTGCTATTCCAGTAAAAGTTATGTGGCAAGAGGATGAGCTTTACACAGCCAGGCTATTTAATTTTAACGTAAATTCAATGCCAACGTAATACGTTAACATTGTGGCCAACTGTGATCTAAAAAGACCACTGTATTTAAAAGAAATCTAATTGCTCTGACAACACCAGCGTACGTCCATGAATGTAAAGCTCCAAGCCGTGCACGTTTATTTTATGTTCATTCAAGCAAATACAAAAGCTACCTCTGATTCAGCATTTTTACGATATTCCTCATATTTCCTGATGTCTTCATATTATAATCTGTTGAATGTTTTATAATGTGATATCTAAGCTATGAAAAACGAAAGATTTGGATTTTTACAATCGCCTGGTTGTCAAAACGAGGAAACGACCGCTATAAAACCAACGTCTATTGTTACGGTCATTTCTACAAAAAGTATTCCGAACATTTTTACTTTACGCTGCAAAAACACCAACTGAAGGGGAAATTTGCCAAGTTAATCCAAATTAACATTTTCCGCTTTACATCGACAATTACACAACCCCTCATTCAAGAAATTAAACAAAACTTTAAATTAAAATGGTTAAAATCTGTAACCGTGTCTTTAAATCTGGCTGTCTCATTAACTCATTCAAACTTTTAAACATAATGCCCTAATTACCATTCCTATCGTTGTATCTGTTTAAAGTTACTTTATAATCCGCCCTAAATCAAAATAATCAAAGCAGCTTCAAGTTTATTAGGTTACTCTCGCTTTAAGCGTTTAGATTTATAGTCTATAAAGTGGTTGTGTACTTTACAGTTTATCTACATGGCACGGTTTAGAAATTTTTTAAAAATTTATGGAAACGAGCGAAGCTTCTACGATTAATCTTCACACTCCCAACCCTTTTTGTTGAGAAACACGTTAAATGATTTGCATTTAAATAACTAAGTTAATTTAGGGCGTGCTGAAGAGAGTATCTCGGTAAACAAATTTGTTCTCTCGAAAAAAATTGGAATGAAAATTACTATAAAATTAATGAGGCAAACAAGCTTCTTGTTACGTCAGTAAATTATTAAAACGCTGTATAAGGTGCATACAGTGCAATTTAAATTGCATTTTACTTTGCATAACTTACAGAAGGAGACTCATAAATCTGATTAATTATTTTATTTTACAATAAAGCTCAGCCAAAGAGGCATAAAACAAATAATAAAGGTACTTCGTTGACTACAAACTAAGTACAAATTATATTAACCTTAGAAAAACATCACAAGAACGTTGACCTAGGTTTTCGTGGGTGCTTTTTCATCGACGGAATATAAAACTAGGCTAACGTACGCTGAAAGATAATGTAAGTATAATTATAAGACTTGGCTAGGTTGTTTTGAAGGAAGTGGTAGATTTGGATACTTCAGTGGAACAAAACTGAATTACATTTTCAGTATATTTTTCCATTTTCTCCAAAGCATTAGTTTGAAAATCAAATTAATAAGATTTCGTTTCTTTGGAGAAAATTATTTATTACTAAGCCTTTGTTACATTATACCGTTTTATAATGTTATTACTCTTGTAATTGGCGTGGCAAAATACATACCGAGTGCTAATCAAGATTTGAATTTTAACAAATTCTTAATTCAAATATTTTGTTTGTCATATATAGCATTTTAGCATCCAACCTAAAACGATGAACGAGCTCCGTACCAAAATTACGCACCATTCCGCTGTAAAATCAAAACTACTTATATAATATTAATATGGGAAATTTATTCACGAGGTACTATAAAATTATTACCTAAGACAGTCGAAGACAACAAAAAGATGAAAGCAGTCCTAGATGAACATAAGTCATCCGATACACATGCATACTGCCAGAGGATAAGCCATTTAGAGTATCAATAAGAAATTTGCATCATACTACTGGTAAAGAAGAACTAATAGAAGCACTAGTGTCCTATGAGCACCAAGTAAAAGACGTTATTCCTGCTAAACACCGCACTAAAAAGATCCCACTAAATTTATTCTTTATTGACCTCAAACAACAAGATAACAATAAAGAAGTACATATATAAACTCGACACTCTTCTAAACTCCATCGTTGTTGAGTTAAGCTCCCTCATCAAAAGAGGGAAATTGCACAGTGTAAGAGATGCCCGTGATAAGGTCATACTCAGAATTATCGCACACGCCCGCATCGATGTGTAAAGTGTACCAAAAGTCATGTACTGTCTTTGGGAGCACACCCTGTCAATTACAGGGGATGAACAGTATATAAAAAAATTAGAAACATAAGATTTCCTTTCTTTAGATTTCTCTATCCAATCAGACCTAACAACCAGCACCAACTGCAGATATTGTACGTCAACCTCATGTCCAATGTAACAGGTGCACAAGCTCCTCACACATGCTAGCAAGCTAGCATCACATCAACAAGAAACTCGTCTTCTTCATGCAACAAATAATAGACTTCCAGCAAACTATGATCAACAAACTTATGGAAGAGATGCGAAATTTAAAAGATCTGTTAAGGCAGTTATTAAGCTCTAACCAGAAATAATGGCTCAGTTACTCAAGATAACTCAATGGAACTCTAGTAGGTTGGTTAATCACCGCCAGGAAGTGGAAGAATTTGTATTATATAACAACATAGATATTTAGTGATTTCCGAAACACATTTTTCTGAACATTCGTACTTTAAACTACGTAGTTACGATACATATAACACAAACTATCTTAATGGCACAGCCAGAGGAGGATCAGCAGTAATCATAAAAGACCATATCATGCGCCATGAAATCCCGAAATACTGATCAGAATACATTCAGGCAACCAGTGTAACTGTAGATCTATCTGCACATTGATTCAATAAATAAAGCCTTGAATAATACTTGAAATCGCCAGGAAATAGATTTCTGGCTGGAGGGAACTTCAACGCCAAATACCCCCCATTGGGAATTCCGTATCTCCCCTCCAAGAGGACGAATTCTACTATCGATCGTGCAACAATATCATATAATTCATCTGTCTACTACTCAGCCTTTAGTCCAGTCAAATGGTCGAAATAAACAGGCAAACTTTGCATTTTGGGTAGGCAGCTATTTTTTTTTATCGTTGTGTAGAGGGGTCAGCGATGAGTCTAAATCAGGGTTTTCGGGGTGGTAACGCCCTCCATTCGGCCGCCATTTTGAAAAGAAGGGTTAGGTGGTTTTTGGGATATATCTCTGTAGTAGGGAATCTCACAAAAAAATTAGTACACAGCTTTTTTGTAGAAAATCGTATTGTGCACGATTTTTATTCATAACTTTTTTACATAGCATTAATAATAAAAAAGTTATGAGCTGGAAAAGATAAAAACTTAAGCGCTTATAACTGTTTTATTATTAATTTTATGTAAAAAAGTTATTAATAGAAATTGTAGAGAATATGGTTCTGCACAAAAAAGTTTTAAACAAAACTTTTTGTAAGACTCACGACTACAGAGATATAGCCGAAAATCTTATTAACCTTTCTTTTCAAGATGGTGGCCGACTTGGGGAATGGGGTGGTGGGGTCATATTAATAAAAGTTGTAGATAATACGATTCTCTACAAAAAAGCCTTGTACAAACCTTTTGTAAGACTCACGGCTACAGAGTTATAGCCGAAAAATTAATTAACCCTTCTCTTCAAGATGGCGGCCGAATGGAGGAGGTTACCACCCCGAAAATCCGGATTTAGACTCATCACTGACCCCCACATACATCGCAAAAAGAAAACCCCTGCCTACCCAAAATGCAAATTGAATTACCATTTGACTGGACTAGTCCAATCAAATGGTTGAAATAAAATGGTTAACTTTGCATTTTGGGTAGGCAGCGATTTTTGACGATGTGTACGGGGGTCAGTGGTAAGTCTAAATGAGGATTTTCGGGGTGGTACCCCCCTCTCCATTTGGTCGCCATCTTGAAAAGAAGAGTTAATTAGTTTTTCGAGTATATCTCTGTATCCGTGAGTCTTACAAAAATTTTGTTCAAAAGGTTTTTGAAGGAAATCGCATTCTCTATAAGTTTTATTAATAACTTTTTTAGGTAGCATTAATTATAAAAAAGTTGTAACCTCTACATTTTTTGTCTTTTCCGGCTTATAACTTTTTTATTATTAATGCTATGTAAAAAAGTTATTAATAATAAATAATAGATAATACGATTCTCTACAAAAAAGCTTTATACAAACTTTTTGTAAGATTCTCGACTACAGAGGTATATCCAAAAAACGAATTAACCCTTCTTTTCAAGATGGCGGCCAAATGGAGGGGGTTGCCACCCCGAAAACTCTGATTTAGATTCACCACTGATCTCTCTACACGCCGATAAAAAAAAATTGCTGCCTACCCAAAATGCAAAGCTAAATTACCATTTGACTGGACTACTTCTTACTCGACCTTTTCGTGATTAAAGGCATACCGCAAGATTACTTAAAAATTACATTACAAGTACCTCGACTTGTCTTCGGATCACAGCCCGATAATAGTAACCACGAGTACCTCAATACTAAGTAAAACAAACTAGGATTACTATAAAGATCAATTAATTACTACTTATCTTACTAAAAACAACAACTGATATAGAAAATTCGGTTGAAATTCTTACGTAATCGATATAAATGGCAGCTCCTAGAGCAATACCACAGATAACAGAAAAAGCTATTATTACTCATTAGATATAAAGCAAAAGACTGCTGAAAAGCGACGCCTGCGACGAATATGGCAAAATAGTATACCACCGGAGGACAAACATAGATTCAACACAGCAACCCGAAAACTGAAATAAAAGATCAAGGGATCCAAAAATAAATAATAAATTGAGGAATACCTTAAAGGATTGACTGCATCAGAGAATATTAAATACTCACTGTGGAAAGCCACCAGTCGTCTCACTACACCGAAACATCATGTGCCTCCAATTCTAAACACAGCTCACGCACTGATATGATGAGCAAAACAGAAGTATTTGCTATTCATTTCTAGGAATTTTCAGCCATTACCATCAGAAAATTAAGACAACGAAATCTTTCTCTCTTATGATCGCTACAGAAACAAAAAATATTCCACGGATATGATCTAATCACTGGGCGTATACTGAAGGAACTGCCTCCCAATACCATTAGGTTAATTACGCTAATTTTCAATAGCATTCTACGAACAGCAATTTTCCCAGTTGAGTGGAAAGTTGCCCAAGTGGTCTTATTCAAAAACCCAGTAAATCGATGAATGACTCAACGTCAGACAGACCCATCAGTTTGCTACCACTGCTCTCCAAACTTTTTGAACGACTGTTACTGAAAAAGCTTACTCCCATTCTCGAAGACGATAAGTTCATACCCGATGACCAATTAGGATTTTGGAGCGCACATTCGACCATAGAACAGATACACAGACTAGTTGACAATCAACATAGCTTACGAAGACAAGGGATACTGCTCAGCTGTGTTTCTTGATGTTAGCCGGACTTTCGATAGGGTCTGGTATGAAGGTCTATTATTTAAGTTAAAACGGGTCATTTCACACCCCCACTACATGATCGTTAAATCATACCTCGAAGAAAGGCACTTTCAAGTAACGTTTGGAGAAGCAGTATAGGATCTACATTTTATTGAATCCGGAGTCCCGCAAAGAAGCATTTTGGGACAGTTCTGTATGTTTTATATACAGCCGATATAGCCTCGCTACAGATCATGATTCTATCGCAGCCGCTCTAACTTTACAACAGTACCTGAACGAAGTGTGCGATTGGTTCAAAAAATGGCGCTTTAAAATTAACAGTCGCAAGTCAGTGCATATCACTTTTACTAAACGTAGAGGCACTGTTCCAGAAGTTAGCATGGATGGTGAAGCATTACCTGAAGCAGACTGTGTAAAGTACTTAGATATGCATCTCGACAAAGGGTGAACCCAAATCTGGACGAAGAGAAAACAACTCAACCTTAAATTACAGAATTATTACTGGTTGCTGGATCACAACTTTAAGTTTTCGCTTTCCAACAAACTGTTAGTTATAAAAGTGTTATAAAACCGATATAGGGCTATGGCATTCAGTTGTGGGGCACCGCGTCACATTCCAACATACTAGAATACTAGAACGCTTCCAGTCGAACATTCTTTGTATTATCAGTAATGCACCCTACTATGTTCCCAATAAAGAAATTCGGGAGATCTGAATGTGAAGATAGTGGAAGACAAGATAGTGAAGTGTATTGACAAATATCTACAGCGGTTAGAAATGCATCACAATCCATTAGCATTGACAGGGACGTTTAAAAAGCCTCATGTAAGAACTCGAAGGGTTACTGACGAAAATACAGAAGTCGCTCTAATAGAAACAGTTACAAATGATCCTCACGTAAGCCAAAGAAGTCTTTCCCAAACCCACCATATCAGCAAAGGCTCTACGTACAACATCTTGAAAGCGAATGAGTATCATCCCTATCATTGTATACCAGTCCAGCACCTATCAGAAAATGACTTTGTGTTTACAGTTTTGTGCTTTTGTGAGAAATCAGTTAATCTTGAACCCAAATTTCGTAAATCACACTTTATTTTCGGACGAGGCAACATTTAGAAATAATGGTTGTTTTAACAGACATAATTAACATTATTATGCACAAGCCAACCCTCACTGGTTCCAAGACTCACATTTCCAGTGCGTATTTAAAGTTAATGTTTGCTGCAGTATTGTAGGAGATCATGTTATTGGCACACACTTCTTTAATGGAAACTTGACTGGTGCAATGTATCTTGATTTCTTAATTAGCATTTTACCTCAGCTATTGGAAGAAGTTCCACTAAATATCAGACGAACAATGTGGTTTCAAAATGATGAAGCACCTCCCCATTTTCACAGGGATATTAGAAATCACCTTACAAGAACTTTTGGACACCGGGTAATTGCACGAGGTGCGCGACATCCTTCGCCCCTTCGCAGTTCCGAATTCAATATTCTGGACTTCTTTTTATGGGGAAAAGTAAAAAATGATGTTTACCAACAACCTATTGCTAATGAAAATGAATTATGAGAAATAATTATCGCCTCAAGCCTCTCAGTTACTCCAGAAACATTCAGTAAAGTTAGAAGAAATTTCCTCCGTAGAATTAACTTGTGTGAGCAAAATAACGGAATGCACTTTGAACACCTGTTGTAAATGTAATACTTGTTTATATTATAATATTGTACCTATGTAGTTTATCGTTTAATACATCTTTCTAACAATTTGGACAGTTTGGATTAGTCGCAGAACTTGCTACTCTGATCTTTCAATATTATATTAATTTATTGTATTGCTTCGACAAGCTGTTGGTTTCTTCGTATTTTTTTTTTAATTTATTGAAAAAGGCATAAAAGAATATACATAAATAAAAACATTAGTTGAAGATTCCATTTAGAAAACGTATGATTATTAGATGAGTATAAACCTTAGTTCGTAGGCTACTTGAAGAAAAGAAAACTTTAGAAAAACAATAATTTTGAATTTAAAATTTAGAAGAATCGATTTCAACCCAAACCTGAAAACACAAATTTCAAGGTGAGTTCTAAGCTTATTCATATTAGTTATTCTTTTAGTATTTCGATTAAACACCGTCATCATAAATTGAAGCTAATATTACGAAATTCAATAAGTCGCATTCGTACTTTTTAAATTTTAGAAATCACCGATTACATTTTAACTCATTGCAATGGATTTTTCCGAATTTGGAGGTTTCCTATAAGATCCAATCAAACAATTAAAGCTTATTTATCAAATTCTAAGAGCAATTATGAGATTGAAAACTACATGAATTGTATTTAGATGTAATTTCAAAAATTACATCAACGCTATACCGAATATCAGAAACTATCAAAATGCTATCTCAATCTTGATACCACAATTCTTGTTATGCGGTCAATTGAAGTGGCACTCTAGTCTTCAACCTTATCTACATCAAATTAAATCAAATTATTTTCAGTTAAGTATATAAAGGCGCACGAAAATCAACTAGTATTAGCTATCACCATGGCAAAGTACTTGGTAGTATTGGGTTTACTCGTAGTCAGCACCTTGGGTATGTACCTTATTTGTTTTAATTTTTAATTTAATTTATATTTAGGGAAAAAGAGATCTGGATAGTATTGTAATTAATATTATGGAAGAATTCGTATTTTTACAGTTTGACACTGCGGCTACATTACAATTTAAATTTGTGGTTTTGGCTCTAGTTCGCGATGGTACGTAGTTGTATTGAAAAAAAAATCTAGTGAGACGTAATTTATATGACGTACGAAATGTTTGCAACAGAAAATAGTTAACAATATAAAATCCAACAATGAGCCAGTTTTCGTTAAACTGCAATAAAGTAAACTGCTTACAGTACTTATGGCACAACAACACAAAAAAATTCGGAATAATAGTTCTTATTCGGAACCGTTGAACTAGAAAAACATTGCCCAAACACAAAGCTCTTAAAAATCGTAAAGTGAAATGATATTATAAGTTTTCATTTGCAATACTTCTAATTAAAGGAAAACAAAAAACATATTTTAGCTGCCGTGCCAAGACCTGTAATCGATTCCAGAGCAAGCTGGAGAATCGTTGGAGGCTCAAACGCTCCAGATGGTGCACATCCCTATCAAGTATCTCTGCAACTCTTCGGTTCATTTGGATGTAGCGGTTCCATTATAACCGAACAATGGATCTTTACAGCTGCGCAATGTGTTTCTGGGTAAATATGAGTTTAAATTAAAAATATTAAATTAATTCTTAAATGTGGCATTGTTTTTCAGACTTAGCCCGTCTGATATATACGTAAAAGCTGGAACCAACTCTCTCAGCAACGGGGGAGTAACATACAAAGTACTTGAAATCCGAGCTAACAAAGATTACGATCCATGGATCGTTAAGAATGATGTTGCCGTTTTAAAAGTAGAACCTATTTCTTATAATGAAAAGGTTAGTCCCATTGCTCCAGAGACTGAAGACTTAGGAGGCGATTTAGATGTGGTTCTTAGTGGATGGGGTACGACTATTTTAGGAGGATCGCTTCCTGACAAACTGCAAGAAATCAATTTGAAAACCATTACCGTGCAAGAATGTGAAAGGAGACACGAAGGTGTACTACCAGTGAGTGCTAGTGAAATTTGCACCTTAACTAAAGCAGGAGAAGGAGCTTGCCATGGTGATTCTGGTAGCCCACTGCATAGAGTTGATAAAGATGGTAATAAGAGACTAGTAGGAATTGTTTCTTGGGGTCAACCATGCGCATTCGGCTATCCAGATGTACATTCTAGAGTATCTTCTTTTGTTGGTTGGTTCAGGGAAAATTGCGAAAATTGCTTCTAAGAACATTTTAAAAACAATACTATGTACATAATTATGAACAATAAATGAATATAAAAGAAAACAAATAATGTCCTATTTTTATGACAAATGTATACACAGATTACAATAACAATTTAAAACGAAGACATCACGCAAATATGATTTGAACTAATAATTAAGTCTCCATTAAACGAAGGCATAGAAGTGCCACAATGCATTCTTTTATTTGACTAAAGACCCCAACTTTTAAACTCAGGTTTCCTACTTTCAATCTCGGAATCTTTACGAAGCCGTAGAATACCCACAAGGAATTCTTAAACTTAGGATCCCAATATTAAAAATCGGGATGCCGAGTTTAAAAGTTGGGATCCCGAGACTAAAAGTTGGAATACCGAGTTTTAAAGTCGGGGTCCCAAGTTTAAAAGTCGAGATTTACTCAAATAAAAAATCTTTGTGTCCCTTTTATGCTTTACAACAGAACCTGAACAAAATATGCGACTGATTCAAAAATGGCGCTTTAAAATTAACAGCCACGAGTCAGTGCAAATTACTTTTACTGTATGGATGGTCAAGCATTATCTGAAACAGACTGTTAACCTGGAGAACCCATATCTGGACGAAGAAAAAACAACTCAACCTTAAATTAAAGAATTATTGCTGGTTGCTGGGTCACACTCTAAGCTTTCACTTTGGAACAAATTGCTGGTATATAGAAGTATTATAAAACCGATATGACATCCAGTCGTGGGGCACCGCGTCACATTCCAACATTGAAATACTAGAACGCTTCCAGTCGAAGTTTCTTAATGTTATCAGTAATGCGCCCTAATATGTTCCCAATGAAGAAATTCGAGAGAATCTGAATGTGAAGACAGTGAAAGACGAGATAGTGAAGTGTAGTGACAAATATTTGCAGCGGTTATAAATGCATCGCAATCCATTGGCTTTGACACTACTTGACAGCAGCGACCAAGTGCCTAGACTTAAACGTTTCAAACCATTAGATCTTCCTTTTTGCTAGTAAATATGTAGTATTAAGTACCTACTACTTACATACAACTCTAAGTAAATTCATAATGAGGTACGCCAACGGACGTTTACTCTACATGTAAATTACCATTGTTATACCACTGTAGTAATCTGATTAGCTTATTGGAAATATTATATCAGATTGCAAATAAATGTCTTACCAAAAAAAATTTCAATTTTTCAACATAATCCCCTCCCTTATTTATACATGATTTCCATCGCTTTATCCAATTTTCGTAGCATTCTATAAACCTTTTGTTGGGTTCTTTTAAACTACTGATAAATAGCACCTCCTAACGCAGAATGTGATGGAAAACTAGCGCCTCGGATGGAAAAAAATCCTTCAGATTTGAAAACATCCAAATATTACTAGGTTCAAGATCTAGTGAATACGAAGGCTGGATGAGGGTTTCGATTCCGTTTTCAACAAGGAAATTGGTAACAATTCCGGCTTTGTGAGGCGGTGCGTTGTCTCAATGCAAAATGAAATGTTCATCAGTCAGATGAGGACGAAATTATTTGACGGCAGGCAGCAAGCCATTGCGTAAAAACAATAATAATTATACGACACTTAGGTACAGGATGTGCTAAAATTAAACCTTTATCCCAGAAGATGGCATAGAGAACTTTATCGTTGACACTTGCGGTAGAGGAGAGTCTGAGTGTTTACATTGTTTCGTTTGGCGTTTCATTTCTGAATTACAATAAGATATTAAGGTTTCATCCATGGGTATCACAGAATTCATTGTTATATTTCTTCAAAATAAGAATTAAGAAATATGTCGACGCAAGCCCGCTTTTTCTCGTGAGAAAGTATGTGGGGAACCCAACGTGCACTAATCCTGCTAACCTCCAAATGATCGATTAAAATTAAAATTAAAAAGGCTACGTTCAGTCAGTTCTTCAATAGCCAACTGTCGATCTTACATTATCAAATTCGGTCAATGTTTTCAAGCGACACTGCAGAAATTAGCCTTCCAGAACGCAGCTTATCTTTGATGGGCACTGCCTGCTTTAAAACTCTTACCCATTTATATATATCTTTGAGCTGCTGAGAAATCTCGCTCGCCTTTTCGCCACGTGCAAATAAAATTTTTTTCCGTATCCATAGTGTGTAATTGACAGATTATTTATCTCATTTGAGGTAAAAAATGACAGGCAAATATAAAAAAGCGGGATGATATGAAAAAGCGGGACGATATGAAAAAAGCGGGAGGATATGAACATTTGCGGGTTTAATATGGTTTTAGTTATGAATAGGAAATAGTATGATTGTATTCTATATTATAAAATTAACTATTTTTATTTAATACGAACTTCTCATGGATGCGGAAAAATATCTTGTGCCCTACGGGAATCTAACGGCATATTTCATCCCCCGGCTTTTGAAATC
The DNA here is from genome assembly GCA_963082815.1 of Melanotus villosus. Classification (NCBI taxonomy): domain Eukaryota; kingdom Metazoa; phylum Arthropoda; class Insecta; order Coleoptera; family Elateridae; genus Melanotus; species Melanotus villosus. The sequence goes on from OY720425.1 coordinate 45,732,144, forward strand.
TTCGGGATGAAATATGCCTATATCTTCCCTTATGATGCAATATAATATATTGCCGCTCTTTGCTGCTCCACACTAAAATTAATTTTTTAATACATACTCGAAAGCACCTCAAGTTGAACACATTTATTTTTCTGTTCTTAAGAAGTATAAAGAAAACATTAATTCCTTTAACATGTACAAGGTGGTCCAAATTGGACACTTTTGATAGGAAACACCAATTTCTAGAGGAGATAGAAAAAAACTAACCTACATGTTACGAGCTCGATTTTTGTGGGAAAGTGAATGCCGAAAACTGCACATCGTTATCTTGAACTGTTTAGAAGATATAGGGTGGTTTTCAATTTTGTGCATTTTTGACCCACCCCCGTAACTTATTTATTTATGAATATTTTTTGTTTCTGTAAAAACATTCTTAAGGCACTTTTTTTAAAGGAATCCAATGGTGTCCCAAGTTTTTTTGTAAAAAGAATGGTTTTGAAGATATGACATAAACTTGTATTTTTTCTTATGGACTACCCTATATATTTTTGCATATTCTTTTTCTAAATATATAAAATACTTGCTACTTTGCTTTTTAAACATGTATTTTATAACAGCTGTAAGTTTATTTCGTTTTATTGTTCAACATGGCACTCCAGATTAACAAAATTCATCTATAGTATTTTAGAAACAGCAATAAGAAAAAATACAAGCTTATGTCATAGCTTCAAAACCGTTCTTTTTACAAAAAAACTTGGGACACCATTGGATTCCTTTAAAAAAAGTGCCTTAAGAATGTTTTTACAGAAACAAAAAATATTCATAAATAAATAAGTTACGGGGGTGGGTCAATAATGCACAAAATTGAAAACCACCCTATATCTTCTAAACAGTTCAAGATATCGATGTGCGGTTTTCGGCATTCACTTTCTCACAAAAATCGAGCTAGTAACATGTAGGTTAGTTTTTTTCTATCTCCTCTAGAAATTGGTGTTTCCTATCAAAAGTGTCCAATTTGGACCACCTTGTACATTGTACATACCTACCTGTTATGGTCATTTTTAAAACTAATTTTTGAATAACTTCTAGATGTACGGGCTAAAGTATATACATTTTTAGAAAGGTAATTTGGGCAGTACAGCAGAGTGGAAGTGCACGTAATACTGAAATATACAAAGTTAAGCATGGGCCTGCTTGGCCAGAACTTGAATGGGTGACCGATCTGCGGCTCGGTGTGTCCGGCCCTCTCGACACCGCAAAGGTATTAGAGCGAAAAAGAAAGAACGAAAGAAAGACAGAAAGAAAGAAAGGACATTTGATTTCCTGCAGAATATGTTATGTCAACAGAAGAGTTTCACCTCTGGCTTTGTTTACAAGTTGAGTTACCGTGATCTTTTAGTGCCCCCTTTATCCTCTTGATGATACTCCCTAAGAAAGTAGGCAAAATGTTGAGTTCCTCTTTCTTAATAATGATACGATCCCAGCCCAGAAAACGTTCTTTTAACATCTATGCGATTGTTTGTCGATAATTTGAAGATACTGATAGCAATGGGCCTAGGCCTTGTTGAAATTGACAGATCTGCAAATTATATTGCTAAAATTATTTAGTTAGATGGAATTTTTTTATGTTAGAACGGATAGTAACTAGAAATTACCATTTAAGTGTAAAAAACTTTTTCAGAGCTAACTCTGAATGAGGTAGGTTAGTACGTCGTCGGCAACACTGTCGAGCAAACCGTTCAACAGCTTGGGTGTGACGTGGTAATTTTCTAATATTAATAAAGGATTTATTTTCAATAGCTGACAACACTTTTGATATTTATTGTTAGTGGGGGCTCTGTGATATAGCATTCGCTCCAATCTATTAATTCGGTATAATCTTTGACATTCCAATTTATAGCGGGTATTTTAAATATTCGTAGTTTTGCTGGTGGTTGATTTCTAGCCTTTAATATGCGTCCAAAAGCGCAATCTTTAATTGAACATGGCTCCGTACATTTATGGAAAACCAATAGTGAATCAAGAGACCTTCCTAAAGAAGTAAGAACAATTATCGATACAGTAATTACAACTAACGCATATTTTGCCCACCCGGAAAATATTTTGGTAGCTATGATTGCCGATGAGGGAAATCACATTAGGGAACTTGGCTTAAGACGCATATTAAAGGCTAGAAGTCAACTACCAGCAAAACTACGAATATTTAAAATACCCGCTATAAATTGGAATGCCAAAGATTATACCGAATTATTAGATTGGAGCTAATGTTATATCACAGAGCCACCACCAACAATGAATATCATCAAAAGTGAACATTTATTGTCAGCTATTGAAATTAAATCCTTTATTAATATTGGAGAATTACCATATCACACCCAAGCTGTTGAACGATGTGTAAAGATTATAACAGGAGCGTCCAGCAAAGTTTGTGGTCACTCTTCAAGAGACGGTTTTATAAGAATTAGAGCAGAGACAAGACAAAATTTACCTTCGTTTGAAAATAGAAACAGTACTACAATCATAAAAAAGTGAAGACATCCAATAATTGATAACATTTGAGGGTGGCAGGGAGGGTGCAACTCGACATGCAGCCACCTCACCGTGGGGAGTTGTGGGTTAACTAAATGAGCGCGATTTAAATAAATCATCATTTTTTCAAGCGAAGAGCTGCATATTTGGACCTTAATTGACCTGGGGCGCGGTTAAACATTAAAATATATTAACCAAAAATTTTTTTTGTAATAAAAGTGAGCAGTTTTCTGCTATTCCATTAAAAAAAAAATTTTTTTTAGCTAAATTGAATTTAATTCTTCAACGTGGAATACAGCATAATTTCTGGCACAGTCGGTACGGATCTTTCCAACAATCGAAACACAATCTGAGGCAACGCAGAATTTTGCTACATCGCACTAGCTGTAATACCCGAAGAATCGAAATCAATTGGTGAATTCAATTTCCGAGGAAGTTCAACTCCACAAAATGTATCATCATCCCTACACCAAAACTTGAATCCTAATCAAAACAATTCAAATCCTGAACAAAGTTCTTCAAATTCTGGTAATACTCCATATCCTATTGACTTTCTATGTAAATTAATACCGAAAGAATTTTCTGGTAACAGATATGAAATTGGGCAATTTTTGGCTAATTGTAATAATGCTAATGAATTAGCTTCACCAGAACAAAAGCTTCCCTTATTATACTATATATTGGCAAAGATTTCTGGTCGTGCTAAAGAACAACTTGCATGTCAAACATTTTCAGATTGGGAAAATTTAAAATCAAAACTTAAAGACTTATATCAGGATAAAAAACATTATGCACAAATAATGGAAGAATTAAATAATTGTAAGCAGAACTATAATGAATCAGTTCACGATTTTTACCAAAAATTAGAAATTTTAAATTCACGTGCTTTTTCTGTAATTAAACTTCAAACACAAGATCCAGTAATATTAACGGGTCAAGTTCAAGCAATACAAGAAATAACTTTAAACAGGTTCATTTTTCATTCGTCTCCGCAAATTTCACAAATGCTTAGATGGAAAGATTTTGATAATTTAAATGCTACATTTACAGCTGCATGTTCAGAAGAACGAGCTTTAAATATGCAAAATTTTAGTAAACGTAATAAGTTTTGTTCAAATTGTAAACGAAATAACCATTACACTTCAGAATGTAAGGTTCAATAGAGAAAACAAAATTTACATAAATCAATTAATTTTGTGAAAAATGAAAATTCAGTAAGTGGTTTAAATTACTCTCATGATAAGGCATGTAAGTATTGTAAAAAATCTGGTCATGTGATAGAAGAATGTCGTAAACTTCAATATAAAAATAAAATGAAGGAACAAAATATAAATAATTTTCCAAATTCAGATTCTAATTAAATGCAACAAAATAAAGCAATTCATTTAAACTACCAGCAATCCACAGTGACGAACACCACACCGTTGGATCAGATCTCTCAACTTTCGGTGTTCGAGAATTAAGAATTTTAATTTCCAATGATAATTTAAACTTTATTAAAATAAAATCTCCAAATTCTAAGAATGTAAATAAATCTTTTAAATTTTTAATAGATACTGGCGCAAGTGCTTCGTTAATCAAAGCAAACAGACTTATGACAGAAACTTTCTTTAATTCAAAAGAAAAAAATATTTTACATGGACTTTGTCCCAATAATCCAGTAGAGACTGTAGGTAGTTCCAACATTTCTTTAGAAGTTGAAAATCAAACAATTCTTACAAAACTTCATATCCTAAATTAGGCAACTAACGTCCCCTTTGACGGCTTATTAGGACAAGATTTTCTGCAAAAAGAAACTGCAAGGATTGATTTCGAAAATAAAACTGTATTATTGAAATCTATTTCAGTTCCAATTAAATTATCTACAGAACATTCAGAGATTTCCAATGCAGATAATAATAAAACTAACAATACTAATTTAATTAATCTTAGGTCACGAACTGAAACTGTTCTAGAAATTAACGTAAAAAATCCCGAAATAAATGAAAGAATTATTCCAGATAATAATTCAAATTTTGTTAATTTAGTATCAAATAAAAATAATTCTTTAAACTCGATGAAAATTAGTATAATCCGAAAAGATGACGTATTTGAGAATTTTATAAGATATCATTATGAAAGTCAGGGTATGCCTAAAATAGAATCGCATTCTTCAGATAAATTTTGTCAGTTTCCTAATATTCTTTTGTATTCAAAGGATTTAGATGAATCAAACTTATCACATTCACTAAGAGATACGTATGATTTTTCAGAAATGTCAGAATCTAATGATCTACATTCATTCATTAAACTTTGTAGTGATAAAAAGTCACTTATCTTTGCATTGCTAAACAATTTCAATTTGACAAAATAGAATATGTATAAAGAGATATTTTATTGTTTAAGAAACATTGGAACAGAATTAATTAGTAAATCTAATACCGATAAAATTTATATTCATGATGTAACTATAAATAATAAAAACATAAAAAGGGATATGTTCTGTGAAATAATACATTATTTGTTTAAGGATACTAAATTTAAACCAATACTTTTAATTCAGGAACGAATAATACTTTGAACGGAGGATGAGATATTACAGGTACTTAAAGATAACCATGATTCTAAATTAGCCGGTCATTCTGGAAGTCTATGAAAAAGGATATCAAAAATTATATTAAAAAATGTCCATCTTGCCAAGTTAATAAAACTAATTTTAAACCTTCCAAGGCACCAATGGAAATTACTTCAACTTATACGGTATCTTTAGAGAAATTAGCTATAGATATAGTTGGTCCACTACCACAAACTTTAAATAATAATAGATTTAGTGTTTAATTCAATTTAATAATAGATTTATATTAACGATGCAGGATGATCTCACAAAGTTTTCTTATGCAGTAGCAATTCAAAATCACGAATCTCAGACAGTTGCACAGGAATTAGCAAAATTTATTACCTTGTTTGGAATTCCTAAAATAATCCTATCATACCAACGTACTGATTTCACTTCAAAATTAATGAAAGATCTGATGAAATTATTTCAAACAAAACACATTCGGTCTTCTCCCTATCACCCTCAGAGTAATGGAGCTCTAGAACGATCATATTTGACTTTAAAAAATTACATAAATGACAAACAAAATAATTGGGATGAATTTTTACCATTTGCAATGTTTTCATATAATACTCATATTCATAAATCCACAGGATTTTCACCTCATGAAATTTTATTTGGCAATAAACCTTTCTTACCAAATAGTATAACACAAGAACCAACGTTAACGTATAATTATGATGATTACATTTTTAATTTAAAACAGAAATTAAATTCATGTCAAAAAATAGCTAGGGAAAAGTTAATTCAATCCAAACAAAAATCAAAAATATATTACGATAATAAAATAAGAACGTATGAATATAAAATCGATGATTCAGTTTATATTGTAAATAAATCTGTTAATCCGGGTTTAAATAAAAAACTTAGCCCAAATTTCTTAGGTCCATACAAAATAGTAAAAATATTCCCTAATCAAACAGTGCAAATACAGAGAGGCAATAAATTAGTGAGATATCATGTTAATTTATTTCAGACTGAAATCACAAATTGGTATAATTTCAAATACAATCTCTATTTTCAATAGTTCAGTGCAAACTTTAAACTTAGCGAAGATAAACTTAACGCTTGTAAGGCAAATGACCATAAATGTTGATCAATATTACGATTTTTTTATTACTTCATTTATATTAGCCATCCTCAAGTTATTTCACCTATAAATTTATTAAAAGAATTATCAAGAATTATAAGGTTAACAATCGTCTATTCCGTTGAATTATTCTGTAATCCACAAATATATTCCTAAATTAATCCTTCTTCTCCGTACCTTTTATTGAGTACTTCAAGAGTTTACTATTCCTAGTTGCAAAATTTGGAACAATGTACTAGGATTTTGCCAGACTATTATATCGGAAAACAAATAAGTCAGGAAAATTCCTGATTACAATCACATTGGTTTGGGTATTCTACGTCTACTTCAAAGGATATTATGCATCATCCCCAGCAAGATGCTGCCCCAGGATTTTCAACATCAATATAACAGGTGTAACCATTACTCAGGATTTACTCAGCACTTAGTTATCGGAAGGTGTGGAGTTTGAAAAATTAGAAAATGAACGAATAGAAATGAGTGCGCGTGTGTTAAATAAACAATTAGAACTTCAACCAAGGAAACCAGCATCTCCTGGGCCTTCTGTTGATATGAATTGATTCATGTTAAAATTCACCATAAATCAATCTTAAGGAGGGAGGTGTTGGATACTTTAACATATTAGTTGGATGCTTTGTTATTTTTATATTTTACTTATATTTGTTTCCTTAGTTGATAATATTTCATTTGTGTTAATCATTTTCAATAGGATGTTTAGCTTGTTAATTAAAACGTATGATTTATGATTTCTTTGTGTCATATTTGAGTAAGGGTTAAAACATGCACTTTCACACCAAATATAATTCAGATGGGGTGCCATCCAGTTAAACACGATCTTTTGTTTTACGTGCCTGCTGTCAGGTTTTTGTCTAAAGAAAAGGGATTTATAAAAGCAGACACATTTTTGTTATAGAGCAGAATCATTGGCACACTCGAAGTGAGAAGTTATTTTGTACGTTCGATATTTAATGTTACTTTGTCAGTGTTTTTCTAACAAACAAGTTTACAATTAAATTGCATTTAATTCCTCAACGTGGAACACAACACCTTTTTCACTCCCTTTGGTAGGGAATATTTATTATCTTCTGTATCGTATTGCCACGACAAGCTTTTGGTTTCTTCGTTTTTTTTTTATTGATTGAAAAAGCAGAGAAGAGTGAGAGAGTGTAAATAAATAAAAACTTTAGTTGAAGATTAATTTAGAAAACGTATGAGGATTAGACGAGTATAAACTTAGTTCGTAGACTGTTTGGAGAAAGAAAATTTTAGAAGAACAACAATTTGGAATTCAAAATTTAAAAGAATAGATTTCAGCCCAAACCTGAAAACACAAATTTCAAGGTGAGGCGAAGCCTGTTCATGTGTTCATATTAGTTAAAATAGTTAGTCTTCTGGTATTTCGATTAAACATCGTCTTTATAAATTAAAGGTAATATTACGAACTTCAATAAGTCTCATTGGTACTTTTAAAATTTTAGAAGTCACCGATTACATTTTAAATCAATGGAATGGATTTTTCCGAATTTGTAGTTTTCGTATAAGATCCAATGAAACAATAAAAGCTTATTTATCAAATTCTAAGAGCAAGTATGAGATTGAAAACTACATGAATTGCATTTAGAAGTATATCAAAAAAGTACAACAACGCTAAACGGAATATCAGAAGCAATCAAAATGCTATCTCAATCTTGATACTACGATTCTTGTTATGTGGTTAGTTGAAGTGGCACTCTAATCTTAAACCTTATCTACATCAAATGTTTTGCTTGCAGTCAAGTATATAAGGGGGCACGAAAAGCAACTACTGGAGTATTAGCTATCACAATGGCAAAGTACTTGGTAGTATTGAGTTTACTCGTAGTCGGCACCTTAGGTATGTATTTGTTTTAATTGTTAATTTAATTTATATTTAGGGAAAAGGAGATCTGGATAGTATTGTAATTAATATTATGGAAGAATTCATATTTGTACAGTTTGACACTGCGGCTACATTACAATTTAAATTTGTGGTTTTGGCTCTAGTTCGCGATGGTACGTAGTTTTATTGAAAAAAAATTCTAGTGAGACGTATTTTGTATGACGTACGAAATGTTTGCAACAGAAAATAGTTAACAATATAAAACCCAACAATGAGCCAGTTTTCGTTAAAATGCAATAAAGTAAACTGCTTACAGTGCCAACACAAAAAAATTCGGAATCATAGTTCTTATTCGGAAACGTTGAACTAGAAAAACATTGCCCAAACACAAAGCTCTTAAAAATCGTAAAGTGAAATGATATTATAAGTTTTCATTTGCAATACTTCTAATTAAAAGAATACAAAAAACATATTTTAGCTGCCGTGCCAAGACCTGTAATCGATTCCAGAGCAAGCTGGAGAATCGTTGGAGGCTCAAACGCTCCAGATGGTGCACATCCCTATCAAGTATCTCTGCAACTCTTCGGTTCATTTGGATGTAGCGGTTCCATTATAACCGAACAATGGATCTTTACAGCTGCGCAATGTGTTTCTGGGTAAATATGAGTTTAAATTAAAAATATTAAATTGATTCTTAAATGTGGCATTGTTTTTCAGACTTAGCCCGTCTGATATATACGTAAAAGCTGGAACCAACTCTCTCAGCAACGGGGGAGTAACTTACAAAGTACTTGAAATCCGAGCTAACAAAGATTACGATCCATGGATCGTTAAGAATGATGTTGCCGTTTTAAAGGTAGAACCTATTTCTTATAATGAAAAGGTTAGTCCCATTGCTCCAGAGACTGAAGACTTAGGAGGTGATTTAGATGTGGTTCTTAGTGGATGGGGTACGACTATTTTTGGAGGATCTCTTCCTGACAAACTGCAAGAAATCAATTTGAAAACCATTACCGTGGAAGAATGTGAAAGGAGACACGAAGGTGTACTACCAGTGAGTGCTAGTGAAATTTGCACCTTAACTAAAGCAGGAGAAGGAGCTTGTCATGGTGATTCTGGTAGTCCACTGCATAGAGTTGATGAAGATGGTAACAAGAGACTAGTAGGAATTGTTTCTTGGGGACAACCATGCGCATTTGGCTATCCAGATGTACATTCTAGAGTATCTTCTTTTGTTGATTGGTTCAGGGAAAATTGCGAAAATTGCTTCTAAGGACATTTTAAAAACAATACCATGTACATAATTATGAAAAATAAATGAATATAAAAGAAAATAAATAATGTCCAATTTTTATGACAAATGTATACACAAATTACAGTAACAATTTAAAACGAAAACATCACGCAAATAGGATTTGAACTAATAATTAAGTCTCCATTATACGAAGGCATAGAAGGGCCACAATTTATTCTTTTATTTGACTAAAGACCCCAACTTTTAAACTCAGGTTTCCTACTTTCAATCTCGGAATCTTTACGAAGTCGTAGAATACCCACAACGAATTCTTAAACTTAGGATCCCAAGATTAAAAATCGGGATGCCGAGTTTAAAAGTTGGGATCCCGAGACTAAAAGTTGGAATGCCCAGTTTTAAAATCGGGGTCCCATGTTTAAAGGTCGAGAATTACTCAAATAAAAAATCGTTGTGGCCATTTTATGCTTTACAACAGAACCTCAACAAAATATGCGACTGGTTCAAAAATGGCGCTTTAAAATTAACAGCCACGAGTCAGTGTAAATTACTTTTACTGTATGGATGGTCAAGCATTATATGAAACAGACTGTGTAAAGTACTTAAGCATCTCCGCTTAACCTGGAGAACCCATATCTGGACGAATACAAAACAACTCAACCTTAAATTAAAGAGTTATTGCTGGTTGCTGGGTCACAACTCTAAGCTTTCACTTTCCAACAAATTGCTGGTACATAAAAGTGTTATAAAACCGATATAGCATCCAGTTGTGGGGCACCGCGTCACATTCCAACATTGAAATACTAGAACGCTCCCAGTCGAAGATTCTTAATGTTATCTGTAATGCACCCTACTATGTTCCCAATGAAGAAATTCGAGATAGTGAAGTGTAGTGACAAATATCTACAGCGGTTAGAAATGCATCGCAATCCATTGGTTTTGACACTATTTGACAGCAGCGACCAAGTGCCTAGACTTAAACGTTTCAAACCATTAGATCTTCATTTTTGCTATTAAATATTTAGTATTAAGTACCTACTACTTACATAACTACAACTCTAAGTAAATTCATAATGAGGGACGCCAACGGACGTTTACTCTACATGTAAATTACCATTGTTATACAACTGTAGTAATCTGATTTGCTTATTGTAAATATTATAGCAGATTGCAAATAAATGTCTTGTCAAAAAAAATTTCAATTTTTCAACATAATCCCCTCCCATATTTATACATGATTTCCATCGCTTTATCCAATTTTCATAGCATTCTATAAACCTTTTTTTGAGTTCTTTTAAACTACTGATAAATAGCACTTCCTAACGCAGAATGTGATGAAAAACTGACGCCTCGGATGGAAAAACATCCTTCAGATTTGAAAACATCCAAATGTTACTGGGTGCAAGATCTAGTGAATACGGAGGGTGGATGAGGGTTTCGATTCCGTTTTCAACAAGGAAGTTGGTAACAATTTGGGCTTTGTGAGGCGGTACCGTTGTCTCAATGCAAAATGAAATATTCATCAGTCAGATGAGGACGGCAGGCAGCAAGCCATTGCGTACAAAAACCAATAATTATACGACACTTTATTAGGTACAGGGTGTGCTAAAATTAAACCTTTATCCCAGAAGATGGCATAGAGAACTTTATCGTTTGATGACACTTGTGGGCTAGAGGAGAGTCTGAGTGTTTACATTGTTTCGTTTGGCGTTTCATTTCTGAATTACAATAAGCTATCAAGGTTTAATCCATGGGTATCACAGAATTCATTGTCATATTTCTTTATAATACGAATTAAGAAATATGTCGACGCAAGCCCGCTTCTTCTCGTGAGAAAGTATGTGGGGAACCCCACGTGCACTAATCTTGCTAACCTCCAAATGACCGATTAAAATTAAAATTAGAAAGGCTACGTTCAGTCAGTTCTTCAATAGCCAGCCGTCGATCTTCCATTATCAAATTCTGTCAATGTTTTCAAGCGATACTGCAGAAACTAATCTTCCAGAACGCAGCTTATCTTTGATGGACACTGCCTGCTTTAAAACTCTTACCCATTTATGAACAGTGCAGTTAGCAAGAGCACTGTCTCCACAAATAGCTTTGAGCTGCTGATAAATCTCGCTCGCCTTTTCGCCACGTGCAAATAACAATTTTATTACGGCTCTTTGCTGCTCCACACTAAAATTAATTTTTTAATACACACTCGAAAGCACCTCAAGTTGAACACATTTATTTTTCTGTTCTTAACAAGTATAAAGAAAGTATTAATTCCTTCAACATGTACAGTGTGTCTTAAATTCGACGTGCATGTATGGGTAACTTTGTTATTTGTACAGCTACGGCAAAACCGATCGCACGCCAACTTTTTAAGACTAATTCTATGGTGGAAACAGAAATGGGCGATCTTCTTTTGTTTTCGAGTTATTCCGCTAAACTGAAAATTACTCCAATTCTACTAAGTCTTATAACTTGTTTATTTATAGAAATATCTGTATATAGTATAGAGGTTATTTATAGATATTTTTACGTAGATTCCAGTGGAGCACATAGAATTTTTCAATTTGCTATGATGTTTCAGTTACAGCATAAACTTGTGTTTTTTTAAATGGAAATCATAGTTGGTGTTGACCTCATTTAAAAGACCATTTTAAGAGCTTTTCAAATATATATGGTTTATTATACTTGGCGTTTGAAATAAGGGCATTGTCGGCCATTTATACCTAAATTAACATTAATTATAATAAAATAAACAGTTAGCCATGAAACAATAGAGCATTATAAGTCTTAACGGCATTAAAAATTCTTAAAATGGTCTTTTAAATGAGGTCAACGGCGACTATGATTCCCATTTAAAAAAACAATAACATAAACAATATATGTATACAGGGAATTTTTCTTTTTAGTATACATATCCCCTATGTATACTTTTATAATAAACGCAAATAGGCAACCCACTATACACTATAAACGTCACGTCACGTGGTGCGCAAAGGTTATGTTTCATGTTTGTAAATAAAAAATAAATCAAAATTAGTGGAATATCAACATAATTTTAATTCAACGATTATTCTAAAACATAAAATATCAACAATACAAAACAGAAAGGAAAATAAAAACAGCAACAGTTAAAGACTAATTTTTTGACATTAACTTAATTTGATGATTTTTGCCACATCATGCTAATTTTTTAACGTTTATAGTGTACAGTGGGTTGCCTATTTGCGTTTATTATAAAAGTATACATAGGGGATATGTATACTAAAAAGAAAATTTCCCTGTATAAATAAATAATCTATACTATATTCAGATATTTCGATAAATAAAGAAGTTATAAGACTTAGTGGAATTGGAGTAATTTTCAATTTAGCGCAATAACTCGAAAATAAAAGAAGATCGCCCATTTCTGTTTCCACCATAGAATTAGTCCCAAAAAGTTGGCCCAATAACATGCAATCGGTTTTGTCGTAGCTGTACAAATAACAAAGTTACCCATACATGCACGTCGAATTTAGGACGCACTGTACATTGTACCATATGAACAAAAGTTATTTGGATAAAGGGTGGCTTTGGAATTCTGACTGTACCTTGATGTTTGATTCATCATCAGTAGTTGAAATTATATAGGTTATGTAAGCTAATCAGCTTGTCAAATAAAACTTAGGTATTAAACTACGGGTTTATTTTCAATTTACTACATTAGATGTTGAAAATGGCCACCATTCTCATGCAAACATAAATTTACACGCCTTTTCATGTTTTCAAATGCGTTTCGAGAATACCATGCTGAACCAAAATTCAAATCGAAACTGACATTTAATTGATATGTAGAACCAACAACAAGCTGAACCTATCAAAGACAGTGATTTTGTTCACCATGGCCATCCCTTATCTAAATATTTTTTGTTCATATGGTACATAACGTGTGATCGAAAAAATTTCACCTCAAAGTTTGCCATGAAAAATATAAATCATGTCTTTGCTAAAGTCATACAACATAAGCCATTAGAACTACTAAATCTAAAACCACGCCTAACTGATAAAAATTAGAGCAGATTAAATTATTCTAAAAACTAAAATGAAATACAAATTGAACAGAACAATGATATTAACCGAAATTTATTTTAAAGTAGATGAGTTACGTAACCTCCATTTTCTTGGTGGCATATTTGAATTCAGTGTTTAATAGAATTGTTAGTGATTTTTTATATGCCTGACAGCAAAATAGACATAACCTCATACACCTCACATAATCTATAAAACAACAGCTGACATTTGTATGGCTTAAAAGTCGACATCCCTAATTTTGTGTTTTCATGTTTCATAGCCAACTTGAGGTGAAATTTTTTCGATCGCATGTTACCTGTTATGGTCATTTTTAAAACTAATTTTTGAATTGAATAACTTCTAGATGTAAAGGCTGAAGTATTTTACAGTTTTAGAAAGGTAATTTGGGCAGGACAGCAAAGCGAGAGTGCACGTAATACTGAAATATACAAAGTTAAGCATGGGCCTGCTTGGCCAGAACTTAGATGGGTGACCGCTCTGCAGCTCGGTGTGCCAGGCCCCCTCGACACTGAAAAGGTATTAGAGCGAAAAAGAAAGAAAGAAAGACAGAAAGAAAGGTAATTTGATTTCCTGCAGAATATGTTATGTCAACAGCAGGGTTTCACCTCTGGCCTTGTTTACAAGTTGAGTTACCGTGATCTTTTAGTGCCCCCTTTGTCGTCTTGATGAAACCCCCTAATAAAGTAGGCGAAATGTTGAGTTCCTCTTTCTCAATAATGATACGATCCCAACCCAGAAAACGTTCTTTTGACATCTTGTAACAATTTTTAATTAATTGTTCTTTCAATTAGTATTTATGGTTGGTAATTTGGAGTTTTGTTGGTGGTTTGTTTAACAGTTTAGGGCGAAAGCTTGTTCTTATTTCCTAAATTTAGTTTTCCTTTTCTTTTAGCATTCGAACTGATCCTGATTTTTGCTTTGATATTTGACTGAAACAATTTAATCCAAGGTCGTATAAGTTATGGGAGAATATTTTCAAAAATTTGATACAAAAGGACCTTTAGCAAAGTAATGCTTTGTTTTTTTTTTTTTTGGTGGAGATGGAAACGGAAAAAAATAGAAAGAGGTTCTTGATTGGGGGGTTAAAAATCCAACGGACGTAATTTTTCTTTTGCGGCTACCTAAAAGTATTTTGGGGCAAGAAAGAAGAGAAATTGGTTTAAAGCTACACTTGGCTTAATTTGTTAAACGAATTACGAAGAATGGCGCAGTAGCCGTTAGGCTAAATTTGGATTCCTGTTCAAGTGGTATTTTCTTTTGGATACATAATTTCTGTGGAATTTGGTACCGCCTGGGGTTGCTAATTTGGTAAGCTGGTTCTTCTTGCTGGCATCGAGCGTAGGAGGTGACGCCTGCTGAGGAAGGGTTTCTCAATCCAGTTCTTCGGTTAACAAGGATTTGGTTAACTAGTTCAAATAATAACCGTTCCATCAGTGGCTGAAGGTCAGATAATTATGTGTTGCTTGAAGTAACTTTGCATTCTGTCCATTATAAAATTGATAATGAGACTTGTAATCAAAAAGTATTAATTATTTATCTAAAAGACTAATTGTAATAATCCGTAAGGTTTACAAAACATTTGTGTATTTAGATTACGTTAAGTTATTTGTTGAATTCGATCTTTAACATCTGCGTAATTTTGTTGTAAAGAAGACGCAATCGGTAAATTTTAATAAGATATAATCCATAGAGATTGTCAATTTATATTCCGTCGTAGGATAAGATCTTTCCAAACACGAGAATTCTAGTAAAAAATTTACCAACTATTTTGGTTTTAAAGGGAACTTGCGTTTTCTAAAGTATTAACAATCTGTCCTTTCTGTAATTTTACAAACTTCAGCAGGATTCAGAACAGTGGCGGCTGGTCCATAAGCGCTGCGACACTGCAGCACCCCCAGAACAAAATACGGAAATTAATTACCTATTAAATTTGTACTTGAAAATATCAATAATATAACAATCATTCAATATTTTGCATAATTATTACATAAATTTAATTAATTAAACCGCTTTTAAAAGGAATTATTTTAACCGAAGCTGTAGATTCCATTCCGAGACGCTGCGATATATAAAGTGTCGGAAATGTATACATACGCGGAGGCTTGTTTGCTATTAATAGCACATGTAACAAGGTGCGCGAAAACTGCTTTCGGGACAGCGTCACCTGATTCACTAGTTATTTATAAGAATAACCGGCGCGAAATCTGCTGGTTCCAGCGTCGGCATTATTTTGTTTATTTGCGTAGGATAATATTTTTATTGTTTTCGTTGAGGGTGAGCAATAAAATATTGTTTTCTTTTCTCGTACTTAATTAACATTTAAATATTTGTTACAGAAAAATACAATTAAATAATAAATATTATTTTAAATGTGTTATGATGGATGTTACTGTTGAATATATTTAAAAAATTACATTTTACCAATTGTCATTACGTGAAAAAATTGAAATAAAAAATAAAGGTCGATGTACGCCAGAGGTTTTTATTCATTAAACTTAAACAGCAGTTAGTAAAAACAAAATAGTTATTTATGTATCAAGGGCGTAAGGATATCGATTTTAGCCCACGGTACATAACATACGCTCGTGGTCTACAATAACCCTTCTTCGCGGGCGTAAAGTAATAACTTTCCGCCGGGGAGTGCAAAAAATATTTTACCAGATCTTTTAACAAGGACTGGCATGAAAAAATAAAATGGTTGGCTGGTTGCCAAATTAGAAATGCTCTATTTTGTTTTCCTTGCTTACTTTTTGACTACGATACTGTATTGGAATGAGTGTGGCTGAGAATGGATTTTATATTTAAATAAAAATTCTTTTTATTTCATTTTCCTGTAAGCTATTTTTTTTATGAATTGAGTACAATTTCGATTTGTTTTGTTTTACTTAAAAAGAACATTAAAAATATCAAGGATCGTTACTGGTATGTATATTTCGAAAGCTACAGCACCCCCATGATTTCCAGCCACGAGCCGCCACTGATTCAGAAACAAAATTTAATGTCTAACTTGCGTGTCAATATATTAAATTTTTGAAGGTAACAAACTTGATTTAATTTTCGATAAATTTAAATATCATCTCAATTTATTAAATCGTTGATGTAAACAACCTTGATTTGATTGCGATAAACTTTTGTATTTCTAAAATGTATTGAATGTTTGATGTCTGCAATTTTAATAATATTATGGGAATGAAAATATAATTATCAACCATTTAGTGACTTTTATTTATTTGTACCTTGGACTCTTGCCCGACATGCATGCTCCCGGCAATAGTGACCAAGATTATCATACAAGAATTTTTTAGTGTAGATTTTTTGTGGTTACAATCTATGGGCTATGGGATTGTTTGTCGATAAGTTGAAGATACAACCTGATAGCAATGGGCCTAGGCCTTGTTGAAATTCACAGATCTACAAATTATATTGCTAAAATTATTTATTTAGACGGAAATTTTTTATGTTAGAACGGATAGTAGCTAGAAATTACCATTTAACTGTAAAAAAACTTTTTCATAGCTAACTCTGAATGAGGTAGGTTAGTACGGCGTCGGCAACACTGTCGAGCAACGTACGCAACACGTATATTTACGAATATACATCTGGGTTGATTAACTACATATTGCTGTAATGCCTCACCAGCGGCCTGTTAATCTATCGAAAAATTAACTATACGAAAAAGTTTCCTTCCGCTCTCTATGCCCCAGTCCTTGTATTCGTCGATTATGCACGAAACACCAACACCTCCAATCCAACCGATCCAGCTCATAGCCGAGCTTGATGACTGCCAACTTGTTATTGTCTCTGGCGAATAGGTCGTCTTTTAAATAAATCTTTCCATAGATTTGTATAATCAGGTTTCTGGTAGTAAAATTGTTTCGTAGACAAGTAATAAATTAAGAGCGATCGTGACCTAGTTGGTTCAGCGTGCTCCTGACCACTGACTGAGAGTAAGAGTGACCCGGGTTCGATTCCCAGAGCCGCACATACATCGAGAACACGTGACCGCTTCCCTTGGAAGGCAATGACAAATCACCGCGATATTTCTGCCTAGTTTCCTCTGGAGTAGAAATTCAAGCACTTTCGTGGTTTGGAAATAGATTGCAGGAAAGAGAGTCGTTTTTCAGATATTAAACATAGCATTTATTAGATGAAGCGCATATTAGGGAAGTAGCAATCCATAATAGTATATTATAGACCAAGGTAGAGAAGACATTTTTCTCAGCCGAGCAGTATTATTTCCCGACATGCGAAGCATGGAGGGAAATAAGTTGTGAGGCTGAGAAAAGTCTTCTCTACCGTGGTTTACATACTATTTTTTTCACTACTAGCACCTTTATTCCTTTTAATTAATCATATTTACATAAATAAAAAATAAAATGACAGATGCGTATATTTATTTCTAAATATCCACAAAAATCAAATAGCCTTGCTTGAAAACAAGGGGAGAGGTTAATTTCAATTGACATTTGGGTAAAACATATTTAAAATAGGCACCTGAGCGCATAGCAATTGTTTTTATTATTAACCAGTAGTCAATAATAAAAAATTATTGACCACTAGGAGAGAAATTCATCTTCTGGGCTCGAAAATAAGGTCAATAATGACATCTTCTAATACTAGTAGTGAAAAAAAATTTAAACGATATTGCTATAAAGTTATCATGCATGGCATATTAACAACTGCGTTGCGAATTTAAATCAAGGATCCATTATTTTAGATAAAAACCTACTCCTATTATGTAGAATAGAACTGTAAATATCCCAGCCTACAAAGCATTGGAGAATGTTTCAATTTAACAAAGGATAATAAAAGAAAACAAGAATGTTGCGTATCTTACTGAACAAGAAAAGCTGGATGGATTTCTGCAAACAAACAGTGACAACGGAAATGGCATATGAAGTTCCGCAATAAAATAATTATCTTCAAAATATACCTACAGTCCCTGATCAAATTACTAGCCCATCTCACCATTTTAACAAAAAAACTAAAAAATTACGGCAAACCAAGATGTCGGGCAATGGTTTGGTAACAATGAGAATATAGTTTTTCCGCAAGATTATGCTCCTTGTCATACTACCAAATCAGTAGCAAAGTTTCTGTTACATAGTGGAATATCTGTTCTCAACAGACCGGGCATCTCGCCCGATCGAAGCCCTGTTGAAAATGTATGAGAATTGCTTAAAAGAGAAATAGCGAAGGTAGCTTTTGCAAATAAAGGTCAATAATAATATAATAGAAAAAGTGGATTGGCACTGGAATTACAACCAACGTATGAAAGAAATGGTTTTAATGTGTATTAGTAGTATGTCACGGAGATTGCAGACTTTACTAAAAAGAACGGGGGGCCAGATCAAATATTGACTTGCGGTTTGTTGACCACTAATTTACGTTCATTAAAAGGTTGCACACATTGTTTTTGCTTTTTATTGTTTTAGGGTACCCGATTTAACCCCGGCGAGAAATGCAAAAAATTAAATGCTGGGCTAATAATTCCATCAGGGACTGTTGTAACAAGCATCATATCAATTACCTTAATACCCCTCTGTTATTCAATAATTCTGTGTGTTCCGTTTTAATGGTTTTATTAATTTATTTTGAGTTTGAACGGTTTTTAGAAAATAAAAATCTAGGCAGGTAATGTACGCCTTACATCCCCTTTGGTACTGGATATTTGTTATCTTCTTGATCGTATTGCATCGACAAGCTTTTGGTTTCTTCGTATTTTCTTAATTGATGCAAAAAACATAAAAGAGTATAAATAAATAAAAACTTTAGCTGAAGATTCATTTAGAAAATTTATGAGTATTAGACGAGTATAAACCTTAATTCGTAGGCTGTTTGACGAAAAGAAAACTTTAGAAGAACAACAATCTGGAATTTAAAATTTAGAAGAATAGATTTCAGCCTAAACCTGAAAACACATATTTCAAGGTAAGTCGAAGCCTGTTCGTATTAGTTAGTCTTCCGGTATTTCAATTAATCGCCGTCTTTATAAATTGAAGCTAATATTACGAACTTCAATAAGTCGCATTCGTACTTTTTTAAAGTCACCGATTACATTTTAAATCATTGCAATTGATTTTTCCGAATTTGTAGTTTTCGTATAAGATCGAATAAAACAATAAAAGCTTATTTATAAATTTCTAAGAGCAACTATCAGATGGGAAACTACACGAATTGCATATAGAAGTAATTCCAAAAATTACAACAACGGTATACCGAATATCAGAAGCAATCAAAATGCTATCTCAATCTTGATACCACGATTCTTGTTATTCGGTCAGTTGAAGTGGCACTCTAATCTTAAACCTTATCTACATCAAATGTTTTGCTTTCAGTCAAGTATATAAAGGGGCACGAAAAGCAACTGGAGTATTAGCTATCACCATGGCAAAGTACTTGGTAGTATTAAGTTTACTCGTAGTCAGCACCTTGGGTATGTATTTGTTTTAATTTTTAATTTAATTTATATTTAGGGAAAAATAGATCTGGATAGTATTGTAATTAATATTATGGAAGAATTCATATTTTTATAGTTTGACACTGCGGCTATATTACAATTTAAATTTGTGATTTTGGCTCTAGTTTTATTGAAAAAAAATTCTAGTTAGACGTATTTTGTATGACGTACGAAATGTTTGCAACAGAAAATAGTTAACAATATAAAATCCAACAATGAGCCAGTTTTCGTTAAAATGCAATAAAGTAAACTGCTTACAGTACTTATGGCACAACAACACAAAAAATTCGGAATAATAGTTCTTATTCGGAAACGTTGAACTAGAAAAACATTGCCCAAACACAAAGCTCTTAAAAATCGTAAAGTGAAATGATATTATAAGTTTTCATTTGCAATACTTCTAATTAAAAGAAAACAAAAAACATATTTTAGCTGCCGTGCCAAGACCTGTAATCGATTCCAGAGCAAGCTGGAGAATCGTTGGAGGCTCAAACGCTCCAGATGGTGCACATCCCTATCAAGTATCTCTGCAACTCCTCGGTTCATTTGGATGTAGCGGTTCCATTATAACCGAACAATGGATCTTTACAGCTGCGCAATGTGTTTCTGGGTAAATATGAGTTTAAATTAAAAATATTAAATTAATTCTTAAATGTGGCATTGTTTTTCAGACTTAGCCCGTCAGATATATACGTAAAAGCTGGAACCAACTCTCTCAGCAACGGGGGAGTAACTTACAAAGTACTTGAAATCCGAGCTAACAAAGATTACGATCCATGGATCGTTAAGAATGATGTTGCCGTTTTAAAGGTAGAACCTATATCTTATGATGAAAAGGTTGGTCCCATTGCTCCAGAGACTGAACACTTAGGAGGTGATGTAGATGTGGTTCTTAGTGGATGGGGTACGACTATTTTTGGAGGATCTCTTCCTGACAAACTGCAAGAAATCAATTTGAAAACCATTACCATGGAAGAATGTGAAAGGAGACACGAAGGTGTACTACCAGTGAGTGCTAGCGAAATTTGCACCTTAACTAAAGTAGGAGAAGGAGCTTGTCATGGTGATTCTGGTAGTCCACTGCATAGAGTTGATGAAGATGGTAACAAGAGACTAGTAGGAATTGTTTCTTGGGGACAACCATGCGCATTCGGTTATCCAGATGTACATTCTAGAGTATCTTCTTTTGTTGATTGGTTCAGGGAAAATTGCGAAAATTGCTTCTAAGAACATTTTCTAAACAATACCATGTACACAATTATGAACAATAAATGAATATAAAAGAAAAGAAATAATGTCTTATTTTTATGAAAAATGTATACATAGATTGCAGTAACAA
Source organism: Melanotus villosus (assembly GCA_963082815.1). NCBI lineage: Eukaryota > Metazoa > Arthropoda > Insecta > Coleoptera > Elateridae > Melanotus > Melanotus villosus. Next base: position 45,753,312 of record OY720425.1, read on the forward strand.
TTCACACAAATATGATTTGAACTAATAAGTCTCCATTATATGAAGGCGTAGGAGGGCCACAATGCATTCTTCTATTTGACTAAATTTCGACTCTTAAACTTGAGACCCTAACTTTTAAACTCGGGTTTCCGATTTTCAATCTTGGAATCTTTACGAAGGCGTAGAACTCGGGATCCCAAGATTAAAAATCGGGATGCCGAGTTTAAAAGTTGGGATAATACCGAGTTTTAAAGTTGGGAACCCAGGTTTAAAAGTCGAGATTGGTCAAATAAGAGTGCGTTGTGCCTCTTTTACACTTTCATACCATTATGCCAAAATGTTAATATTTTATAAGATATAATGTGGCTACTCCTTGTTGCTACATTGTTTTAACTATTTTTAACACTATATATTTCTCTGCAAATGTAAAAAGCTGCAAGGGAAGGGCGAAGAAAATCTTTAGGAGTTTGAAGCCAATAGTGCGCATACTTTACGGCATCTGGCTTGTTTTTGAAGCAAATTGCTGTATACACTTTTGCGAATGGTGTGAGTGATAAAGAAACGCAGTTGTCCTTGAGGTTAGTATGACCCAGAACTATTGTGGATGATTCACTCGCGCGGTCTTTGGAATGCGAAACGAAGAAATAAGCATTCCGAAGACGTGGGTGCGTTCATACTGTTGCTGAAGAATTCCATAACCACTTAGGCGAACTTACTTATAATTAGCGTTCCTTACAAAATAAAGAGTCCTCAGAGAAATGTTCCGAACGCCCGGATTATTGGAACTGCGGTAAACGAGGATACATACGATACGTATCGGAAACGAACAGCCATCGCAAAACTAAAAAGGGACGACGAACGTGAGTGAACATTGACCTCGAAGGGGAAAGTCTAGAAGATTACCATTCCACGATTCCACAGTGCCAGTATGTTCATTAATGGGTATTTTTTATTCATTGGTACGTTCTGAAGTTCTGCAAGAATCTGCGAAGCTGTTATCTCTCCAGCTTGGGACGACGACAGGGTTGATGATATTGACGGGTGGAGTAATGAAGATGACGATGGGTAGGTATTACAAGCGAAAATCTTAACCAATTGTTAGTAGCTGTCATTGGTGGTGACTGCAATTTAACAACAGATGTAAGAAAATTCGATTCTGTACTTAAGTTCAAGTGTGAAGTGCTTACCTTTAATTATTTTAAGCAGTTTATTTTAACAATTAGTAATAAGAATATTCAGCATTAGTATGTAGAACAAAACTGGAGCGTTGCGTACTTAATCACATAAGCAATAATTATTGCAACGTCTTATTTATTGGGAAAGTACGGAACGTTACCAAAAGCATACATTCCTATTTCAACTTAAGTCGAGTTAAGATTGTTTTGTAATTTATTAAATATATGTTAATTTCATGAACAAGATGTTTGAATTTACCAACCACAAATAGTAAGAGAGGAAGGTTTATCACATGGCGACCCTACCAGTGGCTGGCTTTACTCGTTTTTGTTACGAAGTTTTTGCCACGCCCGACCTTTAAAGAAACTGTTGGGGTACAAGTCCAACCATTGGAATGAAAAATTAAAAACGTAAAATGGAGACTACGCAGTCGAAGGAAGATTATCACAAATTTTTGCGAGGTCCACGTTTGAAATTTGAAGATCCACGTCATCACGGCCCACCCGAACCAAACAACAAAAATTTAAAATGTGTGTAAGTAATGTGTTTAAAACAATATTTGTGTAGTGTTCGTAGGTTAAATTTAATTTTTAATTTTTATAAGTAATACAAATGTCTGTATCTGTACCCACCTAATTTAAATATTTGTTAGAAGATATAAGAGTTTTTCATAGAAATTTAGGAAAAGATAATACTGCTAGAAGGACTAATTTTAAGAATATAACTCGTAAACTTAAGAAAGTAGATAATTTTGTCGCGGAACTTGCAAATTTAAAGCAAATTTTTAATCAAGAAACGCACTCAGCAGAAACTATAAACGCTACAAAAAGTGCTGTTGATGCAATAAATAAATTAATTATAGACTGTAGGAATATCTTAGAAAATAGGTTACACGAATCTGAAAATAAAGCAGAAAGTTCAAGTTCAGAGTGTTCTGACGTAGAAATTTTCACAATTCTCTCTGTTACTTGTTTCATGTATCATATTAATAAGTGCGATTTTCCATTCTGTTGGGATCTCTTCGTCATTTATGCATTTTTGAAAGAGTTATTTGAAATGTCTATAGTTTTTTCTGCTTCCTGTTTTATTAATTCATTAACATACATAAATTTAAGTATAAAAGATGAGAGTTGTTATATTACTACACAATTTTTTTCTTGGCATTGTTTTATCTATTTTAAAGCTCAATTTACAACTCTTCGCATGACTACAAAAAAAGCTATGATTAAGCAAGTGAGTGCTTGCGAAAGAAGCATTACTAGATTAAATATCACTCTAGAAATTTATACTGCAAGCGCAGATACGTGCTTCGTACCCTTGTATTTTCCTTTACATCAGGGAGCTATTACAAGGCATGGGCATTATTTAACAACTACCCTCACAACCAGATAAGATCAAACAAAGTCTGATAGATCGCTGTTGAAAACAGCGCCTATACAAACAACTTTCCGCGAGAAAAGTGGATTACTCTCGTAACTCATATTCTTACGATTTAAATTCAATAAGTGCTTGGTGAAAAAGGGATTTACTCGTATTTCCGTAAATTTATTTCTATTAAAACGCTTAATATAGTTAAAAGCTGATTTTATGTTCGTTCTTTCCAAGGCGTGTTGGTTTAATTCGTTTTATTTTAATGATTTGCCTTTTCGTTTAAATTTTCAAACATGAATTTAAGGTCGAGCTGTTCAATATACGTTGATCAAAAAAATTTTTATTCTGTTGAAGCTGGAAACTTTAGAATAGTGCTTAATGTAAATACATAATTATTGTATATTTTTTTAAAAGTGGTTGTTTAGCGATCAACCAAAGGCATACTTTGCATGTCGAACACCTACGTTAAAGGCATGTTTATTTTATCACACGATACAAATCCAAATCGAATACCAGCTGAAATATATATTTTTTTTTAATTTCAGGACTGTTCCTGCATGTACTGAACCTGAATAAACCTAAACAAGGTTGCCATTCGGTATTCCCTGAATTCTTGAATAATTCCAGACTTATTGTTATTTGCGACAAGGAAACTGCTTTTATTTTCAAACAGTGCAATTTTACGCCGGCTGTCCCAAGTTCAATTTACATATATTTTGAAATAAAAAGAAACTTCCTCTTAAACGCCTTTAAACTTAAATTTCTTTTTGTATGAGCATAATTTACAATTCTATATAATTTACTGACTCTAACTTACAATTTTAGACCCTACGAAAGGAAAAACACGCCAATAGAGCTAACAAGCTTTGTTCAAAAGCTTAGTCAAAATTTGGAAACTCTGCAACAAACGAAACGTTTCCACTTCGTTCTTTTCATTTTTATCTTGTCAGAAAAGTACGTGGAAATACTGCACACTTGGAAAATGTTAACAACTGAATAGAGCCAATCATCGAAGATCTCGTAACGAGCTTTGCCCTTAACAAAATCTGAAGCAATTTTTTCTATTTCTCTGCGGCATAAAGCCGATACTTCAAGATTACTTATTCTACATTCAATATCTGGAAACGTCCGAAACAAAAGGAAATAAAAACAAAGCACCCTGAAGTTTCTTTCACCCTCACTGTTACGTGTGAAATATTCAGGTATTCATTGTTTGCTTTCTAAAATTCCCGAAAGGATTCGCGCAGCTCAACTTCAGCTTAAGAAATGTAAAAATTGTGAAAATTCTTCTGATATTAAAAATGTCCAATTGCGAAAACGAATTTTGATTAACATAAATTTCTGGAACATTTCATTTATTTAACGTGCATTAAATTTTAAACTTTAAACCTAATACTTTTAGTAAAGCTCCCTTTAAGTTTTAAAATCTAATCGAGGAGAAGATTGTGGATCGATTACCTGGCGCCTGTTAACATTATTTATTTGCTAGTGTGACGTGGGGTTGCTACTTCGGGCATAAAATGATAAGGAAACGCCTCGGAAATCCATCGAGAATTGTGGTGGTGCTTTTGATAAATTTATCTTTATTGCTTTAAACCAGGTACTAAGATGTGCAAACAGTTTAACCATTGAATATTTCAAAAGCAATATAAATGCACTTTGCCATGATGTGAACTGCAAGCTTAATTAATCTAATTTACTGACAAAGAAACTTCATAGAATTGTTTCTATATTTTTTAATGCTAAAAAATCACCACAACAAACATTAAAAATATTTTAAACTGGTAGAGTACATTTTATAAAAAAAAAAAAACACCAATACTTAAAATGTCTTTATTAAAGCTTAATAAAAGTAGCGTTTCAGAAGGGATGTTCGAAATTGGCCTAGAAACAGTTTACCAAGTACAAAAGGAACTTAATTTTGTAATTTTAGAACATCCTGTATGGCAGAACAATTGATCTAAATACTTATAACACAATTAAAATTGCTGTTTGAAGGAAACATTTAAGCGGCTGCTGGTGAACTTCTCCCCAGAAAAAATAAAGCGAACCCCCGAAGTTAAAGCAGCACACTACGTATTTAAACCGAATCATGTGTGAATAAGTTCGCAGCATTAAAGAGGATATAAGCAACTCGATCTCAATAAAAATAATGTCCGAATTTATAAAAAAATGAGACGTTTCATTAAGTTTGCGTTACCCTAATGTATCAAACTAAACTACACGTTTTCCCAAACAAATTAATCGGTTTAACGCCTTTGCAAATTAATAAACTTTTCCGTATTGTTTGTTCTGATGTAGAAGTTTCGGTGCAACTACTAAATTATCCAGTTGCTAACAACGAACCATTTAGTCTGCACAATGGTCAGTTTGAGTAACTTCCGTCCAAAACATACATTTCTGTACATGTTTTAACATTGTGTACATTTCCTTAATAATTTGCAAACTCCAGTAGTAATCCCGCTGAAATATAGAATGTTGTCGAGATGAAAACAAATATTTTGTAGGTAAAATCTGTGATAGAAATTTACTGGGCTAATGAGTATCCGAAACACTTTGTTTTCAAATCGAGCATCAGCAGAAAACGTTTATCGTTTTGTAACCAAGAATTGATTGTATTTGATGTTTCAGACATTCCTTGTTACAATATATTATGATGCGCCTTTTTAAATTTATTGCCAATGTGGTAACGTGAGTTTTTAGATATCTGTTACTTCCACGAATAATACGATGGCGTAGTAGGTAGTAGTAGGGAGGGTCCTCATGACGACTTTCGGTAGCGTGAACAATTCCACGAATCATCAAGGTTCCGAGTTCCGGATAACGAGGAGGCCGACCGCTTAGCCAAGGAGGGCTCCTTGAAATCCTGTTTAGGCCCTGCACTAGTTCTCCGCCTACCTAAAGCAAGCATTCAGCAAGCAATTACAGACTAGACTCACTCTCAGTTCATTTCATATTGGGCTTCGCGCCCTGGTCTGAGACAAGCGAAGCAGCTTATCCACAGACCTTCAAAAGACAGGTCCGAACAACTTCTTAGGTTCAGTAGAAAGCACCTCCGAATAGTCACATGCCTCCTTACGGGCCATGGCCTCTGCAGATTCTGCGATGCCCCAAACTAGTTCTTCTGAGGCATCGCCGATATGGCGCTGGTTTTCTAAAGCCTGATAATACACTGTCTAAAGGCATCCCTTAATTTGCGGCGGATACGCAATAGGCCTAGGGCCTGAGTGCTGCTACTTCGCAACGCCGAAAGAAGAAGAAGGTTTGGAACATAACTACAATAATCAGTGCCATATTATATTTAAAAAAATCAAAGTTCGAACTTGCTCGTAAATTATCCCTCTACAGATCAACATCGGCATGTTGTTTACTTTTTTCTAAACCTCTTACCTCATAGTAGAATATTCTAAATGTTTCTGTTTGCGCATTTCTTACATTACTTTACCACTTTGTGTATAGGCGCCGACTCCGTGAACTATAATAAAATGTTTATTTAAACAAATTACAAATAGCAAAATTTGGTAACCAAGCAAGTGCTTCTATATAATTTATGTTAACAGTTTTGCATTTTACGAAAATCCAAAATCCAAATCGAGAGATAACTGTTTTGCTTGACTAACGAATATTCCAGTCCAAAAGAATATTATTTAACTGTTCCACTATAAGGATCTTGAAAACTCGGCGCCTATGGACTCAAGAAGCGCTTCAGACCCGAATAAAGGGTAATAACCTAATAACAAAGAGATAATAGAAACAACATCGAAGAAAACATAAACTGCTTGAAACATAAGGAGAGGCAAAAAGAGGCAAAAGGAATTTCTTCCAGGAAGCAGTGTTAGCTAAAGCCGAAGAAATGGCAAGAAACAACAATATGAAAGTACTACGTGGAAACTGAGTGAAATAGGAAGACGACATACAAATCAGACACGAGGCAAAGAAGGACAGCGTATAAGTGAACCGGAATTAATAAAACGATGGGTAGAATACTTCACAAGTAAACATAATGGGTGTTAGAAAATTCGTCTTATCAGAGTCACCTATGAAAAAGATTAAGTGTCTTAGATTAATTCTTAAATATCCACTATTCATTAGAACTACTGACAGCTGCTGTCATTTAACTAATTGTGATTAAGTCTACTTCAAAATTAACTTAGGTACCAATACAGGACCCATACAGGACATACATTTTAATAAGCACAGGTGACTCTGATCAGACGAGTTTTCTAACACCCGTTATAAATAACTAAGCACCAGACATAAAAATAGACAAGCACAAGCCCAGTTTAAACGTAAGAACAAGCGAGATAACTAATCAGAGCTGATCAAAGCCGACATAGAAGCAAGCACAGACAAGTTACTAAGTAAAGTACGATAAGATAAAAAAATAGCAGAAGACTGGAAGGTAGCACTCTTTGTAAAGTTGCCAAAGGAAGGAGATAACAAGTATAAAAATTGGAGAGGTAGCCCTTCTATGTACAGCAATTGAAATACTAACCGGAATAATGCTAGAACGGATGAACGAAGAAACAAACCCAGGCAGGCTTCAGAACAACACTATGAATCATAATAGGACAATCGCTAGAAATGAATAACAAACTATATTTGAACTTTATTGACTTTCAAAAATCCTTTGATAGTGTGAACCGATCAAGCATGCGCGACATTCTCCAAGCGTATGGAATACCAGACAAATTTATCCGCGTAATCAAACTGTTCTACGAAAATTGCAAAACAAGAATTATATACATGTTGGAAACCTCTCGGAAGTAATACCCACTGAAAGCGGAGTAAGGCAGGGGGGGTACATCTTATCACCAATAGTATTTCTCATAACAATTGACTGGGTAATGAGAAGAGCAACAAGCAATACTACAGCAATACAATAATTAGATCCCCGTTTACACAGTTAGAAGACCTTGACTTCGCGGACGATATATGCCTGGTAACAAGCCAGAAAGTTGGCAGATACAATAAATTTAAATCTTAGGCTTAAGAATTCAAATGAAATCGAGGAAGCCACAAATAGTCTTATTAACGCCCTACAAGAAGCAGCCCAACAAGCTTCACCAAAGTAACATATAAAAAAGATACCACAAATATTCCTCTAGAAACTAAAAAATTAGTGGCAGGAAAAAGAAAAGCAAGAGCCAACCGCCACCGAGGTGCATACTGCCTAGTAAGTCTTCTTTGAAGGTTCGGAGCCCACGTTAAGCTGTAGGTCCCCTATGTCTGTAGGCTACTTGACACGCACACCACAGGCATATGGAGAGAAGATCGGCAATGCGCTGTAAAGGGTATGCCACTCTAAGAAGAAGAGCCAAATGGCAAAGGACACGCACCCCAACAGAAACAATATCCTGAACAGGCTTAGTAACAAGCTCAAATCTAAAAAAAGCTCTGAGAGAAGACTCAGTTAGAGCTTATTTATCTAACTTAAACTGTTATGATAATTCTATTTGCAAACCAATCAAAGCTAAAAACAAACCTACAATAACTCATCCTCCTTTAATAATTGAACAACCATCACAAGAGCAGTGGGCAAAAAGTGATAAGGAGAAAGCGGAACAGTTGCAATACACCTAGCTGATATATTCCAGCCTCACGAAAATGACACAGATGAAGAAATTTTATAAATTCTAGAGTCACCCATGCCAACCAATTAATCCCGTCACACCTAAAGAAATACAAGAAGGAATAAGATTCCTGAATGTAAGAAAAGCAGCGGATATGGATGTAATAACAGTAAAAATTCTAAAAGAGCGGCCAAAGAAGGGTATAGTATTACTGACCTATACCTTTAATGCAATCCTCCGAATCTAATACTGGCCCAAAAAATTAAAAACCGCAGAGATAATTTTATTTCTTAAGCCTGGTAAAGATCCAAATAGTGTAAAATCATATCGTCCGAGTCTATTATCAGCTGTTTCAAAATTACTTGAAAAATTAATTCTTAAAAGAACTGATACTGAATGGATACCCAATTATCAATTTGGATTTCGCCAGGCCCATTCCACCACCCAGCAATGTTATCGCATTTCACAAACAAATTCAAAATTGTTAACACAAATGTTAAAATTATGCTGCTGTATGGGACAGAACCGAAGAAACAACCATCTATCGATCTAAATATCTAACAAAGAATTGTAGAACTGCACACATCAAGAGACTATCAGTATAACAATTAAAAGAACGAAATATACCTAGATAGGCCACATACTTAGGAAGCCAAGAGACAATCTAACTAGACAAGCCATAGAATTATAGGCGCCGACTCTATGGGGCACCGGAGCCCATGTCCCCATAAAGCAAATGGTAAAATTTGGTTGGTAACTGGTGCAGATAATTTTGCATAATTAAGGTTAACTGTTTTTCCTATTAAGACTGACTTACTGTTTTGTTTGGCTAACGTTAACGATCGGTGGAGTGAGTATGCTATCCAAACTCAAAAGGAAAGTTAATAAACTTTTCTAAGAGTGGTAGTTCTACGGCAAAGTAGAAAACACATAGCAAATAAATAACTGTGTTTAATATTACCATTCACTACAAGCAAAAGAAACGTACAAATCAGACAGATAATTTATGTTATTAAAAATATTGCATCTTCTAGTTAAGATTTTCCACAAATGCAGCGACAGTGAAGCGTGTGCAAGGTATTTTTTGGTTTGACTCCATGACTCGGTTACAAATCATTGCAGATGAGGCTAACACGGGTTATAATAAATCCAGAGCACTAAGCATAATGGCAACTTTTATGGTGAAAATACATTCAACACTATCTCATGAGAAAGGATAACAAAAGAACTACTACGGAGAAAATTTCTTCTCAGTTGTAAGACATGGAATGATTCAAAGCTAAAGCGAATAGCCCAATTCAGATTAAAATGAAGAAATATGCCGTCACAAATCAATCGAAGGGATTGGTAACCCGAAAGAGAGAGAGAGAGAAGGTTAGGATTTCTGTTAGTTACAGAGCATTGTCTCTAGCAATCACACATTATCTTTGAAGCTTAGCCAGATGTTATAATTTTCAAAACATCTAAATGCTAGATCTGCAACTACTTGATAAAACGAAATCATGACCTTGACCTGAAAACATTTGGAATGGTTTATAAATACGAAGTATAGGCAATAATTATGATTTATCAATCATTTTGACAATTTGTTAAACATGGTTTTCCTAATACAGCACAAAAAGCAGAGATCTGTTTTCGAACTACATTATAGTTTCTAAGAGAACCAGACGAGTTCAAATTCGTTTATAAAATTTTTAAACGCATATTTCTCAAATTGAATGAGTGAACATCAACAAAAATACTTAACCTTATGGTCATCTTATGTTCGTTTTAGATATTAAAAATATAGGAATCCTCTTATTAGATTTAAAGAATGTCAAAACAAAACTAGCACTAACTCTAATTCGATCACAGTTTATTGTTATAAGTTTGAAATACTTACGATTTTACTACCGAAAGCATTACATGGATTGAAGGTTAATTTCATGTCTTACCACCAAAATAACTAGAGCGAGTCCAAAACAATAATTCACAGCGCATTTAGTAAGAAGGTCAGTAAGGGGGTTTAGTAATAAAAAAAGCTGAAGAAGTCATTCGTTGGCAATGAACACTTTTATAAAACTCGATAAACTTGGGAAAATGTGTAAGGTAAACCAAGATCTTGGTGCTAAGCTCGCGTTTAGGGCAGGTTGTAGATTTCTATTAAACCAAATTTAACTTTATTGCTAGTTAAGTTTCCAAAAATAGAAGATAAACCGAAGAACAGGGTACTAAATGGCGGAGGCGCCTTTAATGTCTTTGTATTTTTAGTTTTACTTTTTCCCGATACAAAAGTCTTTTGTGGCATTAGAATTTCGGAAATTAATTACCGCAACTTCTCTTGATAATAAGCTTGATTTTTATGACAAAACACAATGCATTATTAACAAAATTAACGGCAAAATTTCTCATTAAAGCATTCTAAAAAATAACATTGCGCCTACCTAAAACAAGCCCCATCTTATTTAATTCTTAAAATTACAGCGTTCCCCTTTAATAAGTAACAACATTATTTATTCCTTTAATAACACCTTAAGCAAACGCCGTCACTAATTACGCACATTTAATAAAATGTTTGGGTTTGCCAATATTTCAGAAAGTTCAAGTTCAAATGGTCTCCTAATTTAATTAGCCTTTAATTCTAACTTGTTAGATTTTCGCTGTTTCAGGTATAAATTCTAACATGCGCTAAACATTAATTAATATCACTTTATTGCTATTAACAACGCAGTAGGTGTTGAAAGTTTATGGTTAAACGTGGGAATGTTCATTATTTTACAAATACGCAGAACTTTGAAAGATGAATCGCTACGGACAGGATTATGAAAATTTATTAGGTAATTCTTAACTAACAGGCCTTTTCAGGATTGAATATTAAAAAATAAATAAATTTTCAAATGCTTCATTTTATAATGGATACTGTCAGTACAACAAAAGCTCCATAAAACACTAAATTCGCAAATTTACCTAACTATTCAAATCCAAAGCGGCGGTGACATTCAAATTGAAGAATAAAACCTCGTTAACCTGAAAAAATTAATGAAACTAAAGTTGATTAAATGCAGATGACGCGATAGAAAAAACCTTTTGTCTGTGAATATTGAAAAAGCGAATTATCTTTTTTTGGTTTTCCCATTTGTATTACAGCTGCGTACAACAAATACTAAATGAAGTAATTTACGGACTAATACATTGAAAAACTGGCGTGGATTATTGGATAAATTGAAAAATATCCCGCTGTCTAACCTAAAATGAAATCTTCAATATAAATCTGAATAAACATCATCTGCATGATAGGACCGTTTGTAAATTTTATGGGTTCTAATATCGTTGAAAAATAGATTAATAATTGAATAGACCTATACGTTGGCTGACTATTTATTAATAGTATTTTATGTATCTAGGACGAAAAGTAAGTCTTTAAGGTATGAGCAAGTTGTTTACGGCCGAGGAGGGTAGCCGAGGCCGTAATTACTTGCGAGTACCTTAAAGACACTTTTCGTCTGAGGTACATACATAATTTTATGTCATACTGGTTTCTAAAGTTGTTAAAGTATTAAAAGAAATCTCCAGCAATTTGTAGCAGTATTAGTTTTAAGTAAGTAGTCTAAGGCGCAACAATTCGTATCTCCTAGCAACGAGCATTTATAGAACAAAAAGTGACACTTTAAAGAACTAGGACTTTAAAATGACACTTTAAAGTCCTAGCACTTTAAAGTGTCACTTTTCGTCCTATAAATCGTTCGAAAAACGTTGCTTTAGAAACGAGTATGATATAAACAAAATAATGCAATTTTGTATTAATTATTATTCGTATGTAATATGAGTTAAATTTATACGTTTTTATATAAATGTTTTCACAAGAATTCACCAAAATTACCAAAATTTTTGCTGGCTGTTCTATATCTACAAACTTTATGTTTTAAATATACGCTGTTCACCTCTCATTTTAGCGATAGTTCGCCATGAATTTGCAGAAATTTCTTATAGCGGGCACTACTGAAGAATTTCACCCTGCATCACGTTAAATAATTAGTGTAATCTAATTGTTTACCAACAAGGCAGCTTAAACCAGGCAAAGAAAGTCTTGTTTAGACCAACCAAACTGGCTCCCCCACATGACTACGCACAACTCCATTGAAAACATCGGAAAACATTAAGAACTGTCAAGAGACAAGCTTTTCTATTTATCACAAGTTTCAGATACGTATGTATTTACTTTTTTCAGATAAATATTTTGAGTTTTAGTTGTGGTAAGTGAGTGAACGAAGAATTGGATCAAACAGGGAAAGTCTGATGCCTTACTAGCATGAAAAGGGCGTTAATAATTCTAAATGTACGTTAAAATGGAAATTAAAAACGTAACAGTCGATTTAGAATTACGAGGAAGCGCATGACGTAAGTAAACACTAAGTGAAGGTTGGGCCGTCCAAGCGACGGCGATTTGGAATAAATCAAAGTACGGTTTAATTCCACCTACAGTGATAGAGTAGTTTATTCTGTTGTTGCCGGTCTCAAGCCCGGAAAAAGGAGACGGGTTGTTGCGCAGGGTTTAAAGCCAATCACACGTAAAAAATTTAGTAGCAGGATGAAAATTCAATAACAACGTAAAGAACGTACCATAAGACTCTTCACATGAAATGTAAGCGTCACAATTAAAGTATGAGAAATACGGCACGAAACAAGAAAATGAAACAGGACAACCATACTAACAGAAACGAGGAAGAAAGAAAAAGGACAGGAAAATATAGGAAACTACCTACACACTTAGAGTGGGTTAGACAAAAACGCAAGAGCAAAATTCGGGATTTCCCTTTTTCTAAAAAATAAATGGATAATAAAGATTAAATCATGGGAGCAGTTAGATGAAAGGTTGTGGAAGTTGGTGGCTGGATTCAGCAGCTCACCAGCTCCAATACCGGTCTCAAGCCTGAATAAAGGAATAGGGCTCTTAGGCAAGGTTAGCATACTACCCAAGGTAAAAGAACAAACATGCTCATAGAAATTATAATTATTGATCTCTGAACAGAACGGATTTAAGGATGAAGAAAAGAGCGAGATTAGCCAAATGGAATGTCACTAATTGAATAACAAAGAACAGAATATAATAAATGAATTTCGCAGTCATAACATTCATATATGCGCAGTAAGTGAGACGAAGAGAAAAGGAAAGAAACGCCAATCACAGCGCAATGCCTTCTTACATACAGCACAAGAAAGAACGCATGCAAGTGTAAGTGTATTAGTACACTGTTATTGATATCAAGTATCAATGAAGGAATTTTGTTACATACTTTGGATTTTAATGGAATTAATACAAATACGTCCCGGATAAGGGATCACGAATGAAAAGAGAAAACTCTCCAGAATCTGCTGAACATTATATCGAAACAAGAACAAATTCTATAGGAGACTGGAATGGCCGAGTTGTAAATTCTACATATATTGCCAGAAGTTAAAAAAAGTTTAATGAATCAGATATTGAAGAGAGTGAGGCTATAAAATCATCAAGACACCTAATATCTTGAATCGTGACACTGGTTATCATCTGTCAGACATATGGAAGTTTGACCTCGCGCCCTCCACTTATGACCAATCGTCATTCTCGTCTGATACGCTTGACCGCTTACAGCCGGTGTCGTTACCCCCTTCTGTTTTTCTTCGGAAGGGTTTCACCTGTGACTTGGTTTACACGTTGGGTTATCAAGTAGCCGAAATGTTGAATTCTTCTTTCTCAACAATAACACGGTCCCAAGACGGAAGACGTTCTTTTAATACTGACACTAACGTGGAAGTCTTCAAATTCTATAATACAACAGCAAAGATCAAGGTTGGGACTTTAATGACACAAAATATTGAAACCACGAAAGGTCCCAAACAAGGATATACAATATCTCCACACTGGATTATGATATCATAAATTCGTCTGATAGCCTGCGAGTGCTTGTCGTCGGAGGGGTCAGCTTGACGCACAGATTCAGAATCTATAGTCTACCAGAACAAGGCTCATTTTGGAGGCTGATTTTCCTGTTTTAACTCGAGAAACCGATTTTTGCACTGTTCTCTCACTGGCAACACCTTCTCTTACCACAGCACAGATTTCGAAAGCCGCAAATTCTTTCTATTAATAATGTCGTAAAAGGATTCTGACAACAAATTTTTCATCCATAGTTAAGTAACTGACAATTATATCAAACACTTATTGAAATACAAAGGTATTGATAGATATTGACAGCGTAAACAAAGCGCTTTCAAAGATTATAAGTCTACATGTCAAAGAAAACAAAATGTTACATTAAGTTCAACCAACAAATAGTAACCCTTTTGACTCAGTCTAGTATGGTAAGAAACATAATGGTAAGAACAATTAAGAATTGGAAGATATTGTACATGACAATAATAATTGATTTAAAGGCACGTTTGCTGCAGCAGAAAGAGAAAACATTTGGGGAAGTTTAGAACAACTAAAAACACTATGTAAACTGAAGTCAAGCATACAAATGCAACAACTGATTAATATACGGGATACAGAGACAGGGAAGTTAAAAATGCGTAAATAAGGGTCAAGGGTCAATAAAAGAAAATCAACTAACATCGAAAATATCGAAATATTTTGCAACGGACAAGAAGATGGAGACAGCAACTAAGTAGAAGTGTTATAAGTTATAATAAATGAAGGAAAGACAGATAGAGAAATTCAAAATAGGGTGAAAAAGCGCGCAATGCATATTATGCTTTAAATCGAACACTGCTATGAAAAATAGAAATAAATACAATAGTTTAAGCAAGTACTGTACAACCCCAGTACATTACAATACCAATATTGACGTCTGAAAATTAAACTTGGGCACTCAAAAAAAAATATTTAAAGGCATTGTCAACTTATGCAACATATTTAGTAAATGTCAAAATACGTTTGTTAAAATACTCGTAAAAGTACCCGCAGTGGTTGAATTTCAATATCTTTGATAATAACCACAATAAACGGGTAGAGAGAATTCAGATCCTACTTACGTGACGTCACCGGTGTCAGCCTCCGGAGGCTACTACGCAACGCATTATTATACAATTATATACTGCATTACTACGCAACTACGCTAGCTATGCTTGTGCTCTTACCGGCGATCGACATCGGTGACGTCACGTATGTAGGATCTGAATTCTTTTAGCTCCCATAACACGGTAACGAATTAAAATTCGGCCGTAAAATTTTGCACAGGTGAAATACTCAGTTTACTCAATCAAATTACGAAATTAAAAAAAAATCGACTTTTCATAAGTTGACAATGCCTTTAAGGAAAATAGCAGGGAAAACGAAATAGAACCGTTAAAGCAAAGATAAATCAAGAACCGATTATGGAAAAATTAGTAAAGGGTCAATTTTAATTGGCTGGGAAATGTCATAAGAATGAATGAAGATAGTTTGGTTAATATGAGTTGAAAGGGATAATAGAAGGAGAAGGGGAAGGCCAAAAAGGTCACAAATTGATAAAAAATAGAAGAAAAATAAAAGGAGAAATGCGAATTGAAGGAATCAAAGGAGGAAGTAAATACAAAGATAAGAATCTGACGCTCTACGAAAGCATAAGGATGAGCGAAGAAGAAATTAAGCGTTGTTGGTCGTTAAGAACTTTTAAGTTAAGAATCTAATACTTCTAACACTTTGCGGTTTTAAACAAAATAAAACGCAACAAAGGAGAGAATATCCCAGTTTTAATTTTAGAAATTTGCTCGTTATATTAAAGTGTTCCATATGCTAGTAAATCTTTAATTTAATACTTTAACTTTACGTATCAGCTTTTAGAGTTCTGATGTATATAATTGTTACAATTTTTTGGTAAATTGAACAATTATTAATTTGTTTTGCTGTTGATATCATCATTAGGCTCTTTGTTTGTTAATTAGATCCTTGTTTTAGATCCTAATTTTATACTTATATCAAAGAGTATATTATATATTCTTTGCTTATATATAATTTTAAGTTTGGCCAAGGCGCAAAATTGCCTAGATACGACACTGTTCTGATAATTCATACTATTTTTATCCTGTCATATTCAAACAGGTTTGCATGTCTTTGTGTTTGGTACTCATTTTGATTTTTTTTGTAAGTTATTTTTTCTTTTAAATTTAGTTATATACACTTTTATCTTATTTAGATTTTTATTTTTAATTGCACTCGAGGCGGAACATTTAGAATAACTAAAAATTCCAGGTCTTCTAGTTAAAGGTGTCTTTTTGAAATTTTTACTGGAAATAGTTTATCCATTTCCACTATCGAAATCAATTTTATAAGTTACATTTTTTTTCATTTTATTTTTTAACTTTTATTTTACTTCCAAGAAATTGCTTTGTTATCTCAATCTTGATTAGAAGTTCATTTAGCATCTAAAAAATAATACAAAACTAACACGAATGTCAATTAACTACAAAATTGCTACCTTACTTTACTTTCATTAAGGAATGAAGATTGATCAAGTTTGATGGCTTATAATACTCGTTTATATTTAATTAAAATCGCTGTCTAGACAATGATTTAACAACTAATAATATCATAATTAAACTAAAATCGATATTTTCGAGACACGGAATTCCCGCAATTGTAATGTCTGATAGTGCCAAACAATTTGTCAGCACTGAACATCAAAATTGGATTGGAATTTCAAGATTGCAGTATCCTCACCCCACCACCGGCAATCGAACGGTCAAACAGAACGGGCCGTTCAAACTATAAAAAAGCTAATGAAAAAATCTATTGAAGGGGAAGAAGATGTATATTTAACATTACTTGGGTATCGCAATTAATACCCCAATATACAGGGTGTATGAAAAAAGCCGACAAATAGGTACACCATGGGAAGCAGCATTCAGAAGTAAGCAAAAAACTCTAGTCCCGTTTTGCTGGTAACCCTCTAGTTATCGAGTAATTGATAGTCTTAAGTAGGATACTAATTTTTTTATTAGGGTGAATTATTATTAAATGACAATGATTGGTCAGAGTTTAAGCAACAGGAAACACAGCCAGTTAGTATTTTAGCACTTTGTATTTGGAGTTTGGCTATAATTTGTTTTCAATTAAAGCAAATTCTTTGCTTCTGAAAGTTTTAAAAGGTTTTGCAACGCTGCACTGTTGCTAAGTAACAACTGCAAAATTCGAATTCTTTTTATTTAGATCAACATTGCTTTCCTGTCATTTTGATTTGTCAGCAATTGCTTGTCTGCTTTAATAATTTTGAATTGTCCGTTTGTTTCATTATTTTGTTGTGTTTTGGTTTGATATTTTACGTTTTTGAAATATTGTATTATGGAATAAACACTTCAAGAATATGCAGATATGTACCTATCTAATCTTAGGTGAGGCTGGAAATTTTCATGTAGCTGAACAACTGTACTCGCAACGTTACCCAAATAGAAGACATCCTAGATCAAATGTGATAAGAAGGTTAGATATAAGATTACGGGAAACAGGAAGACTTGCACCTTATCTGACTGACATAGGTCGCGGCCGACATGTACTGGAGCCAGATGTGGAGGAAGAGGTATTGAATACCTTCCAAAATAATGCTGGATTAAGTACTCGTTCTGTAGCTCGTAGATTAATAACCTTAATCACTCAACAGTACACCACTTACTACAAGAAAATGATTTATACCCATATCATTATCAACGGGCACAAAGTTTACTACCAGAAGATTATCAGCGGAGAATGCGATATTGTGAATGATTGCTTCGTCAGCAAGAACAAAATCCCAGATTCATTAAAAATATTTTATGGACGGATCAAGCCACTTTTACTTGAAACGGGATTTTCAATATTCACAACATGCACCAATGGAGTGACTAGAACCCCCATGCTATTTATCAAACCCATCATCAAGGTGCGATTTAGTGTAAACGTTTGGGCTGTAATACTTGGTGCTACATTAATAGGACCACATATTTTACCCCAACGTTTGACTGAAAACAATTTTGTGGAGTTTCTGACTAACAACTTGCCCGATTTATTAGAAGACATCCCTTTAGCAACCAGAGGAAGTATGTGGTTGCAAATGAATGGAGCACCAGCTCGTTGGGGAATTCAAACAAGAAACTGGTTAAATGAAGAGTTCCTTGAGAGATAGATTGGACGAAGTGGTACGGCAGAGTGGTCTTGACACCTACTTATGGGAAACTTTAAAAGAGCTCGTCTGCCAAGAAGAAATAAACACAGAAGAGCAGCTGATAGAAAGAATGCAGCAAGTAGTCGTCACAATAAGAGAAAATAATATGTTACAGAACATCATTCGCCGAGGGAGAAGGTGGCGAGATGTTGGAGGAGGTCATTTTGAACAGTTATTATAAATTGTTATCTAGTTTTGAATAAAAAGTTGATTTTTTAGTTTATTATTTTTTTATTGTAAATAGTAACATTGATAAAAAGTAAAAACGTTGCCAAATTTAAAAAACTTTAATCGAAGATATTGTGGAAACTACGAGTTTGATGCCAAAATGCCTTCGAAGTTTCTTGTTGGGTTTTTGATGTAGTTTCTCATGATGTAACTATTTGTCGGCTTTTTTCATACACCCTGTATAATTCATCGTATACATCTGCAAACACTTACTTACCGATTTCCGAGGAAATACCTTCACCACAAACCATAAGCACTATAATTGACAATCAACAACAAAAGTCAAAATAGTATTATGATGAAACTACCGCACAAAGAAAAATAAAGCTTGAAATTAATAATAAACGTAAAGTATGGTACCAAGAATTTCCTAAGAGTTCATGGAAAATAGAAAAAATTATAGACAAACTAGGAGATCGAACTTTCAAATTGTAAAGGAAGATGGAATACACTTGATTCGAAACCAAGTTTATTTAAAAAAACATCCAAATAGCCAAGAAAATCTTCCATGTGCCTATAATCAGTTCGTAAATGATAGAATCTAAATGATAACCAAGTACCTCAACCAGGTAGAGAGTTACCTAGACGTAGACAAGTAGTTCCACGTAGATTTAATGACTATGTTATGTATTAGCATAGAATAAGTTTTCATTGTTTATTTAAATACTTAATCTTACTTTACAGGGGAGATGTTGTATATGTAATGTTTATTTAAATAATTAATCTTACTTTACAGGGGAGATGTTTGTAATTATATGTAAAATGTATACCCACATGTACAGAGTGTAACATAACCTTGTGAAGAGTTATAACGACTTCGTAAATAAAGTTAGTCTAAAATCAACCGGGTCTAAGTACACATATAATATTCTGTAAAAACACTTCCCTTCATCCAATGTAAACAAGATATTCAAATTTTTAATTTATTATGAAATATTCATATTAGCGACTAGCGAGTTTTCTTCAAAATGTTTTACCGCCCACGTTTCACGTCATCGTTATTTAATAATTATAGAATACAGCTCGTAATACAGCATTACTATTCTAACGTAGGACGTTAATCTGTTAATACGTTTTGTGAAAACTATCAAATACAGGTTGATTTTGTTTCTAGTATTTTTCAGTTAAGAATTTTTAATAGGTCCTCAATTTAAAGTCAAAATTGTTTCTACTCTTTACCTACCCTAACAAAAAGTTTTTCATTTTTTTTTCAATTTAATGAACAAGAGAATGTTGAAGCCCGTTAGAAACTCAGTTTGTAAAACTATAACATCTTGTTTATTTAATTTTTTATTATGTTAGTAACTTCTTTTCTTCCTATCAGAGTGGAAATTAATCTAAATCACTCCAAATCAATCATAGCAAGTAAAAAGATCAAGTAAAAATAGTGTAGAAGCTTAGGAAATTCAAGATGTCGAACCTGATTTAACAGAACCTTCAAGCGATGCCTAAAAGTACGGCAGCGCTTACCAACGCCGACGCCTTCAAACGTATGAATGCAGCAATTATTGTGGTGTTCGCTACACGCTAGTATAAAAATTAAAAGCAAATAACTTAAACGGTAGAGATGTAAATGCAACTCCCGTTTTAGTCCTTGTCGGGTACCATAGGTTAAATGTTAGACCATCAAGTTGCTGCTGTTGTAGCTGGTGTTATTGGAGCCTCTTCAATTCGTTGCCGAACAGCTTCAATTAAAGCAGACGATCTTTGTTTTCTGCCACACCCTTTTGTCGTCATACAACTTCTAAACTTTCTTGAAAAGTTGCAGTAAGATTTTTCACATCATAAAACAGATAGGAGAGGTCGGGGTAATGACGCCCACCTAAGCTAAAAAATTCGTGTATTCTACATCTTAATGTGTATTGAATTCAGGTTAGGGGGTAGTATTCTCAGGATATTGCTACAAGTTTTGGCTAACACAAATTTTGTTTAGCATCTATAAACAAAAAGATAATTGCGAATTAAAAAAAGTACGGATTTACCCACTCGTGTAGGGGTAATGCGGTAATGGCGCTCGCGCATTTTATGTATAAAAAGTTAATTTTGTTATGTAAGAAAGGCAACTTTATTAATGATACAGTTTATTTACCTTATATTTTATTATTATTAATTATATTACCATTTACAAAGTTCGCACACGTATCCTGTGGGCCACATTAACAATGTCGATCAAACATTTTTCATTTTCTCCAAATAATTAAAAACAAACGATCTAATAGATACTTAATCGGTTACGAAAGTGTGTTTTATTCTACGAAATATAACAGATACGTTGTTACTTAATAAAACCTGGGAACTACCTCAATAAGGGTAATGCCGCTCACTGAGCGTTATTTCCCACAGACTGTTAAGCATCATTGGCCTAATATGCAACATTTCCTAACATATGCATTCTAACCTCTCCTAAACATTCAAACCCTAAATTAATTTTGCTAAATCCAATAGGAATGCATCAACATTTGGCTGCTTAGCAATGTTAATATCTTATGATAGTTATTTATTATATCAGTGGGATAAAGGCATCATTAACATACGAATGCGTTGAATTGCCCGACGAGGGCGTTAGCCCGAGTCGGAGTAAGAGCATGAGTATGTTAATGGCCTTTATCACACGTATATAATACAACATTTTATCTATGACAGCTCAAAATTGAAAAAATTAGTTAATTTTCAATTTGAAAAAATTACATAATTTTGACAGACCATCTTTTTTATTCAAAATCAGAGTAGCATGGTATTTTATTTAAAATCAGAGTAGCATCGTGTCTGCATAATTTAGTTTCGTCATAGCAACTAAATAATTTCTACGTCAATAATTTTGTATTTTTAATTTTTCCTTGATTTGTGGAGAAACACCGGTAAATATTTGTGAAAGTATTCCGTTGGACATAGAAGAAGCTGCAACGAAGGTATTTTCTTCATAAAAAATAAAACTTTTGCTCATAAATATTGTCTTATCCCACTAAGTTTGATAATGAATTCATTATCTCACTCAGTGCGATAATAAACTTCATTATCGAACTCAAATGAATGATATAATAGGTTCTTATCCTAGCAGGAGTAGATAAAATATATTACACTATTTACCTGCTTGGTTTTTAGACAGACTTCTTATAACAAATACATACAATGCATAAACAATGGCTGTATGACCCAGGTACTTGTTTATTACTGGAGTTCTTCGTGCAGTGTGTTTAAAAATATAAAACTTCAATATTACCAGTAAACGTGACTGAGCGGTATAACCCACTGAGTGTCATTACCCCTACCTCCCCTACTAACTTTGTAATAAATGATAAATAAAAATAGAAGCCCCAGCCATGTATATATTAGTTACTGAACTCTGCAACAGCAAATATGCCAAACTAACGAGGGATGGTACAGAAGAGGAAGCAAGCAGCGGCCTGACAATTAGAGCAGATATTATCGTTAAAGGTGGTATGTACGAGATAATTACCAACATTGCTGTAAAGAAAAATATACAATACCACAAGTGGTCAAAGGTATGTCGATTATTTTTTTGCTGTAACATCTCGAATGTTCCTTGTGCTTGCATCACAAGGAACAAGGAACATAAGTGATTTTACATCAAAAATTATCTACTTAACTTTGACCACGAATGGTATTTGAGGGACTATTCAACGAAAAAAAAATCATTTCCATCGAATTTCATAAAGACAGAAAGAAAGAAATAACATTTTATTTGACTACGTTTTGTTAAATTACAATTGCAGCAAGTCAAAATAGTCCACAAATACTTATATGTATATAAAATTCCCAACAAGAAAAAAAAACAACCTTTTAAATATGAAAAATACACAAAAACAAATTACATAACACTTAAGACTTATCTGTATACATATACCGATAATTACAGTATGTCGTCCTTATTTATTTTTACAAACGCTTTGTATTCCTCTACTGTGTAAAATGCCTGTTGTACTAAAAAGTACTTTATTTTTATTTTAAAATATTTAATATTTAACAATTTAATATTATAAGGTAAAATATTATATAATTCAATATCCACTGAATTTTTTTTTTTTTTTAGAGTTCAAGTCTATATCTGTACCACCTAAGAAGCTCAGCCGATCTTGTGCAATATCCATGAACATTTGAATTACTCTGAAAATCCTTTTTTTTGTATGAATCTCTAAAAGCTGATTCAAAATGTAAAGACATGGTAGTGTTAGTATTTTTAAATCTCTAAAAAGTGGTTTACAGTGCCCTGTATAATGCGCTTGAACAATAGTTCTTAAGGCTTTTTTTTGTAACCTAAATACTTTGACCGACCATGATGAATTACCCCAAATATGGACTCCGTACACCATATTGAAATTAAAAAGAGAATAGTATACCATTAGAAGGGTAACTTTATCCAGAGTTGATCTTAATCTTCTAAGTGTAAAAATTGCCGCGGCTAATTTTACAGACGTGGCGTCAATATGAAATTTCCATAGCAATAAAGATTCGTGAATCCAGTTAAAATTATCAAAAAATTATCACCACTTGTGTAATTACTGTTGACAATTTTTTCTAGTGAAAATTGTCGATACAAATCGTTTTGATTGGCTCAAAAACGTCAAATCTTGCATTTTGATTGGTCAGTTTTTGACAGATGACATATGAGTTGAATAGTCAAAGTTTTTTTTATCAAAGACAACTTGGTGATAAAACAGTATTGACAACACATGAACCTAAATACTTTGGAAGATCTGTGGATAAATACAAGAAGCAAAAAGGATATACAAAGGCAAAGAAGTAATAGAAATAGATAAGATTACAACAATGATAACGTGACTCTCTACATAGAAAGGGCTCGAGTAAGTAGTCTGATCGTTCTTTTAAAAATGTCGTGGGAGAAAAAAACATGAAATTTAATTCTTAAAAAATGCAGAGAGAAGAAAAGTAATAAAAACCTGGATATATTAATCTATTTAAATTCGTGTTATTTTCTTTATTTTAATTATGTAGGACCTCTCCAATTTGTCAAAAAAATAAACACAAGTGAAAACTGTGCAGTTTAATTTCATTATTAAAAAATGTCTCATTATTCTAATATAATATTATTACAATAAAGTTTTGATTAGTTTAATAACCCACTTTCTACTTCCTCTTCCGCCCTAACTCCAAAAAGAGCACATTTCACGTTTTAGTGCAAGTCTATTGTGCGATACAAGTTACCTATTTACCTAATTATCCAAACAATTTAACCAAACACAAGTGTAGCTCTTTAATTCATTAAAACTTTGAGTGAAACTTGAAAACCTAATTTAGTTAAAGTATAAAGGTGCTCTCACTTTAACCCCTAAATGATTGTAATCAGACAGATGAAATTTATTAAGGAAGTCAGTTACTTACTCCGTTAGATGTTTATTTGGATCTTTATTAAAGGAACAATTTAATTTCGCTTTATTAAAAGGAAAAGTTCTAATTTGAAGTTAAATTTGGCCAAAGCTGTCTTTATTTACAGGAATTGAAGCACGAATCGTACTGCTGCGCTTTTACAACAATAAAGAATAATTTTTGCGCACAAATATAGTTTAAACGCCCAAGAATTAATACCAGTATTCAGTTAGAAAAGTATTTTCATTAAACAAATAAGGTAATTTCCTAAATGCTGTCTTATGTCCATTTATTTTTACTTACTTTATTAAAGCTTCTACGAAACAAATTTTTTGTTAATATAAAGTACCTAATAAACGTACTCCTAATATCACCCACGCGTTCGGTGAAATGACAAATTACCATTAATATCATGGATGAAATTAATCCACAAACAAGATAATGTCAATCATTTATATACCACACCGCTACAACTTTCCTCAAACATGTCTTAAATTTCGGCCTACACAAATTTCGACGTTGACACACCAGTATACTTAACCTAAATGGTTCTGACGTAACGATGTTGACAGCAAACATAGTTAAGAAGGATGATTTGCTAAATAGGTGTCTATGTCTATAGTATAACGTGCATCGTTTTGTTTTAAAACCCGTTGTTATTCTTTTATTAAAGGGTATTTTAATTAAAAACTAAAGTGATTTATAGTGTGAATTTCAACAAAAACTTTTATACTTTAGGAAAACAATAAGCAAAAAGTTAATTACTTTGCTTGGCAGCTAATTTGTTCTATGCTAATCTAAAGTGTCAATTTTATCGTCTAGAAAACACTTCCACAGATTCTAAAGAAAATTTAAACCTGTTAAAAATATATTTCAACTACACTTATTTCGTTTAAGTTCCTGTTTTTCAAAAACACATAACTGATTGTTCGGTTTACCCTTAAATAAAATAAATTCAAAATTTTGTGAATTGATTACTTGGAAAAAACTGGAAGGGGTGATGTAACTTAATAAATATTCTCCAAAGTTGAAGACCTCATACGAGCTCTATAAAAAATTTCCTCGTCAAAATTTCATTTGGATGTGTTGTTTCTGTTTAGAAGGAAGAACAATTTTAGAACCAATCTCTTTTTTTTATATCTATTAGAAATGTATGTCAAATGAACCAATGTAATAGTTATATTTTAGAAAATCTAAAGATAATGAAGTTAGAGTTTTTAAACTCATTTTAATTGACGAGTCTCTTTAAAATAATTACATAAAATCTACAGTATTAGAGTAGAATCCGAAAGATTCATTCTACAGAAATACTAAACATGCTCACTCACCGATTCTAAAATGTTGCAGAATTTCAAAAGGTACATACCTGGAACAAACAAAAAGAAATTACTTTAAATCCACCTTAACATATAAGAATAAATAAAGTCAGCAGCAACTTAGGTATATATAACTCAACGTTGTTTCAGAAATGCAGTTTAAATCATAATAACTAGATATGGCTTATATGTATACGATTTACAAGTCTGTTTTTAATTTATTATTATACAAGACAAATCCTAAGTGGCGGATAATATTTGTACCGCTTCAGCATCGAAAACTAATTTAGACCAACATGTGTAGATTTTGAAGAATTGTTAATTAAAGTTTTATAAACTCAGCAACACTGTGTGGCCACTTGGCCAGTCATATTACGTCACTGCGATATCACAAATAGCAACCCACTTGATTTATTATAGGACCAGAATGTATACAGGCGCACTAGACATGTTTCATAGTATTCTAAATGTGTTTATGCATTCCTAAATTAACATTAAGCAATAATAAAAGTCTCAACATGTTTAAAGTCTTTTTATTTTTTAAATACACATTAATTATAATAAATTCTCAAAATGGTTACTTCCAGCTTCTATACATTTCCTAGACAACTGCCTCATTTATTCGTTGCACAAGTTGCTCCTGAGTATCAATCTCTTCTCCGTAGACAAATTCTTTAAAAGTTCCCTACAAGAACAAATCTAAATAACTCTGGGCTTCTGGACCGCCACGACCAATTCATCGTACTACTGGAAATTCAGGGTCCTACCATTCTCGAGTTTGAATAACCCAATGTGCTGGTGCCACATCCATTCTTAAATCTAATGGTATATCATCTAATGTATATATTCAGCTTTAACTGGCCATTAAGGCCCATAGCTTGTCGAGGAGGACACACCTAGCCGCAGTAAGCTGAGCCTGGTTCAGGTCACACATCATCTAATAGGTCTCTAAAATCGGTGTACAAAAATTCAGCAAAATTATTCGGATTTAGGCGATAAGGCAAAACATGTGATCCTATAAGCCTATTTCCAATAAGTCGACCCCACACATTAACGCTAAACCGAACTTGATGATTCGTTTGGATTTTCGTCGGCCCATTGGTGCATATTGTAACGTAGTGGTTAGGGCCATATAAGTTCGAAGTTAATAAAAATACGTAAAGTAAATAATTTAGGTAGAGCCCTTTACCCAGTTACGCTACGAGTGTTTTGCTTAGCATTACGAGAGGTTTTGATTGAAAATCTGTTTCAAACTAACATGTATTAACAACACGTCTTCCGGATTGGGACCGTGTCATTTTGAGACAAACGTTTCGCCCACTTTTATAAGGGGCTTCTTCAGGAGGAAAGGAAGCACTAAAAGAGCACGGTAACTCAACGTGTCAACCACGCCAGAGGCGAAACTCTTTTAGCAAGAGGCAGAAGAGTAGCGGTAACTCAACTTGTCAACCAAGCCAGAGGCGAAACCCTTCTGAAGAGAAACAGAGAGAGCAGCGACTTTATACCGGCCGTACCCGGCCAAGCGTATCCGACTGTGACGACGATTGGTCAGGGTGGAGGGGGCGGAACCAGTTATGATGGCGGACTTCCAAATATCGGATAGATATAGAGATGAAATAGAGATAATACATTTCATATTAATAATGCTAGGCTATCCCAAAATCGTTAAAGGGAAAAAAATTTAAAATGTCAAATGTAGTAGCTGAAAAGGGCAAATTAATATCATATTTACAAGGGATATTAAAAACATGGGAATTTTTTTACGAATTAGAGTTTTCAGGTCTAGAGAGAAACAAAGCGAAGAGGGAGAAGATCAAGAAGACAAACCAATAACCAATAACAGTGAAGGGGGCCCAAGAAGTAGTAGGGAAAATAAGACTAGGTAAGGCTGGAGGCCCCGATAGAGTAAATAAATAAAATTCCCAAAGAATGGGAAATAAATACAATATTGCCAATATACAAAACGAAGACCTTAAAGATCGTAAAAATTATAGGGCAATAATATTCTCCAGTACTACTTAAGATATATACAAAAGTTACCGAAAATGGACTAAAATTGATTTAAAATAAAACACAAACTAAAAGATGAACAAAGTACCTACATACTGAGAAGCTAAACGAACTGTGCATGACGTTGATGTATACGGAAATTAAAAGACACAGCGCTGGAAAGCGAAACCAATGTATATCTAACCTATTTGGACATTTAGCACGTATGAACATTGAGAGAAAGACAAAGCAATATATAGAAGAAAAAAATATTCGACCTAGGAAAGCACGAGAAAGGAAGATGTAAGAAATTTAAAAGGAAAATGGAAAAACAACGGAAGAATTAAGAAAAAAACAGAAAAGACTGGAAAATTTGGATGAATACCGAATATCTGACACCCTAAGGGAAAAGCACAAAGTAAAAGTTACTATAGACCGCTCCTACCTTAGAAAGAAGTACAGGGGTTATGGAGAACAGCGTTGCCACCAGCAAAACTGCGACCGGCATTATTGTGCGCATAATAAAACGGACAACACTGTTTTATTACAAAAAAGATAGTATGATTGAGATAACTCTCAAATTGAACGAAGACAAACATATCCCATAAGAGCCTTCCTTTTAAGGTAGGAACGAACATTTTTTACAAGCAAATGTGTAAAACCAAAAAAATAAATCTTCCGTTCTTTAAACAATCATGCGAATTCACTGGTCTCTTGGTGACCAGGGATAAATTATTTTGTAACCAAGTAGACAGACACAAGTAAGAACCTCAGCACATGGTCACATTTTAAATCAGGATACGAATCCTGTAAGATACTGACGTAAGCTATATAAAAATATAACACTAAAAAATCAACTGTAATTCAAACCAAAAATGAGTTTTACAGTTTTAAAGTATTAAAGTTTAGGAAAATAACTCTCTCGTTCTTTGTGGAACACAATCGTGGTTGTAAAAAAATCGGAGGGAGCCTTAAATGCGAGTACAAAAACAAAACCTTACAAAAAATTATTATTACTAATGGGCTTTCAAAAAGTTTTCTAGTCCCAGCTGGCTGTAAATTATAAAACGCGTGTTTTGATAAACTTCATTAAATCTAAAACAGAAGGGCCTTCTTCCTCTTGCTAAAAAAAAATCCTCTTTGGCGTAGTTGACACGTTGAGTTACCGTGCCGTTTTAGTGCCTCTTTTTCCTCCTGATGAAGCCCCTAAAAGTGGGCGAAACGTTGAGTTCTTCTGTCTCAACAATGACACGGTCCCATCAAGGAAGATATTCTTTTAATAACCCATTACATCTAACCTTTTACACTTGAATTGCCATAAAAAATTGGACAATTTTTAATGGTAAATTACCTTCTTCATAAAAATCATTAAACAATGAGCTGAAAATGTAACTTTAAGTTAAGAAAATGTGGAGCGCTATATAAATTTCCAATATAAGTTACAGCGAATAAAATTTTTAAAACATTGAACTTTTTATTTGAATCACGCCCCTTAAAACCCCTTAAAAACAGAAATTAAAATTCTTAAAAAGCTCAATAAACTCATATTTACTACAACCAGTTCAAACTTAAGAGATAAACAAAAATCAGATTAAAACTTTAAAATGAACAGATATCAGTTAAAGTCCATCCAAACACTCGAAACGTTGCGCATTTGCGTATGTTGACTTAGTAAAATCTTCATTAAATTAACCGAATATTCAATTAACAGTAAAGATATACCCCTCGTGACATATTTATAGCCTTAATAGGAAATGTTAATGCCCACCACGCAAATTGAACAAGAAACAACAAAGTAAACATAGCCGCATGAAATAATAGGATTCAAACCCACACTGTCATTTGCAATTTGCTGTTTGGGGGAAGAAGGGGCACCCAATTATCTTTTTTAACTTAAATTGCGTTTTTGCGTTGTTTTACTCAATTATCTCGGTTTTGGAGAAATGAAAAATAAAGCTTTTGCTATTAATTCTGACAAATAATATAATTGTTTATTATATTATGAAATATTAAAACGTTGTTGATGTTAATCAGAGGGTTTCTTGAACTTTCGTTGACTGGAAAAATTAATCGTTTAAGTTAAGTGGTACCTACTCTACAGCAAAGGTTTATTAGATAGCTAATTTTAAAAATACTTGTAAAATGTGATGAATTAAGTTTAGGCTAGTCATTTTAGTTGAAAACATCAAACTAATTATAAAAGAAA
The DNA here is from genome assembly GCA_963082815.1 of Melanotus villosus. Classification (NCBI taxonomy): domain Eukaryota; kingdom Metazoa; phylum Arthropoda; class Insecta; order Coleoptera; family Elateridae; genus Melanotus; species Melanotus villosus. Next base: position 45,782,632 of record OY720425.1, read on the forward strand.
TAAAGTAAGGTTTTTTAAACTTGAAATAATATCCCCAACAACATATTAAAAGTCTAGAAAAATCTAAGTATGGGAAAGCCGCCATATTGGATTTACTCTCGAAATCTAGAAAACGATTAACTTCAAATATATACCAAATAGAAATTTTTTTAAACCAGGAATCATATAAAGACTTCATCCAATTTTGATTCTATCATGTTCTATTTATTACAAAATGTTAATAATAAAGGTCGTTAAGTTATGAACATTATAATGATACGGTATAAGTGTTTGAAAAAACTTTGTTAAACTTCTACAAAATCGTTTAAATTACTGTACACTCTTTGAAAAAACTACTAACACAATTAAAACACTACTGTCATTTCCAACATATATCACTCTCCAACAGAAACACCATCGTCGTATACTTCTTCTATATTGGAGTTACTGCAGAGTATACCGTGACATTCACTGCAAGCTTATGAACATTACAAACCATGTTTTCTGCATGAGCACCTTGAAGTACTACAATCTGTCTTGCATTTACATCTTATGATATCGAGCAGAACTGGGGGTGCTGGTTGAAGGTCAGTCAGTACTAGTAGGAGTTCACCACCCTGTAATTGCCAACCCCAATCCTCAGGTAGAAGAGATGTATTACCTTTCCAATCCTGAATTTGGTAGTAGACCCGTAAGTTATGGAATTTAGCAGTAGCTGAATTCGGTGGAAGTGACTGGGATTGAACAGCTTGAACCATATTTTTGTTAGCCACCTTTGTACTGAAACATCTGTATCGTAGTTCATCTAAGATCTAAGGTAGCAGATGTCCTTCCTCCATACATGGCACCAATAGCATTTTCCCTAGCTGTAATTATGTCTTCTTTTAGATTTAGACTGTTTGCGTTGTTGAATACTTCAGCACTTCAGCGTCGGATGTTGGTTGCACCACGCTTTGGTTCTGGTTTGAATATTACTTTTTTATTCTCCATTTTAACATAGAAACACAGGACATCAGTGTCGTCTGCAATGACAACAACATCTCTTTGTTCAGACGCACCAACTGCTGTCTGGGTGATCAGAAGGTCTGCATCTCCACGTGCATGTATTGTCTGACATCCAACACTTTTAAAGCTGTCACTAAACATCATCAAAAAACGCTGCTTATTCGTTTTATGTGACCAAAACATATCCTTCTTCCATCGAGTACATAGAGTGGATCAGAAAGTGGTGTTTCTGCTGCAGCTATCTGACATTTCTCCACCTTGGCCCACATGGCATTGGCCAGAGCCGATTTATTTGCTTTTCTTCGGAGGACTGAATCGGCAAACAAAGATGCTAGATAGCTACAAAGTTTATACTTGAATATGCTCCTGTTATTCAGAAACAAAAGTAAGTCTTTGGAATAGCAATTGCGAGTCAACATTGACGACATCTTGACCTACTTTATTATTCTTCGATCCCATTGTAACAGCCTGTAAATTTCGTTTGAATGAATAGTTCCAAATGTTCTGACCATGCATGGACTGGAGAATTAGATCGCCAGGTTCTTTTGCTTTGTCAACGTTGACATGACTTCCACTCCTGATGTCAAACTGCGCAAAGGTTTATCAGTGGTGAATGAACTTCGATCCAATAGAAATGTCAAGATTTTCCTGGTGTCTAAGCAGTCTCTTGTCTGCCTGGTGTATAAAGCTTCTTTGTGTTGTTCACTTGTATTATACATGACAGTAGTCAACTCTTGCATGGCATTGTTGACCTCTGTGCATGGAATCATGGATTGAACCCATACGCATTCCTCTTCCTCTAGTTAACCCTACTGTAATTTTGATGCTTCTCATCAGTGCCTGTTCAGTGATAAGATCACTGGAAAGACCTGCCCAATACTCGTTACTACGACGAACAACATGCAGACCTTTTTGGAACTTGCTGTATACGATCGGGTGAGACTTCTTAAGCTGTTGCATCTTTTGGAGGTATACATACACTGTGTTTGTGTACAAATTGTGCCCTGCTACTACAAAGTATGGCAGCATATCGTAAAAAAATAAAGGTTAAGAACGGTAACAAATAAAAAGAAACTGCATGAATTATAATGAAGAAAAATACCTCAACAAACATATCAAATGCCTTTCTCAAGCTTATTACTGGTAAAAATGTTTTTTCTCCATGCCCATCTAGTAAGTTACACTTACTTTGACATATCCATTGCAGGTAAGTTGATTTTACTGTTTGTTTACTGGTTGTCATGACATTAGGGAAGTAAGGTAAAACCTACTCCCCAAGGGAAGTAAGTGAATTACGTGTTATTACAGTAATTTTAGTTTTGTAAGTGATCTGAACGGGTTTGAACTTAACTGATCCTAACCTATTTGAAATGCAAAAACTTGTTAAGATAAGTAGGGTTAGGGTATAACTAAAATTGTATAAAAAGAGTTAAAGAACTAATTTATTAAATTATATTAAAAACCAACCTTCATTAACAAATAAATTTCGTCAGGAGGTTCATATAGTAAATACGTTTGACTTTCTAGATTGTTAACCATCATTTTTTTCGTTTTAAAAATGCTAATACCTTTGGATATTTAGAAATATCCTTATTGTCGTAAATAAATATTGTGCTTTTCTGCATTGAATGCTCACACCATAAGCTCAATGGAGATTTTTATTTGACCGATCTTTCTAAAAAAATACGCCAAAAACACGTTTTCTTCCACTGAATAGATGTTTTTCTCGGCGCACCATTTTTTAAACAACTTGTATGCATTTTCATAATGGATTTTCAATTTTTCTGGTAGTAATTCCAAACACGCAATATTTGCCCCCTTCATCTACGCTAAATTCTCTATTGTCCTTATCGCCTATTTGCATTTTATCTTTTGAAAACTACCAAGAAACGCAAGTACAAGTGGTTTTTTATATTGACAGAAACAACTGAAAAACAATTGCTACTAAGCAACTCAACACTAGGTGACTATTTGCTTTGTTTGTAATAGATTAATTTTCTATCAATTAACGTGGAATTATTAAGGGAAAATTATTCAAATTTTTGTTGGGCATGGAGAAATAGTAATTAACGTCACAAGTCCGGGAACTCATATTTTACAGTACGAGTAAGATGTTTAAAGACGAGGCGACGCAAGGAGCCGAGTCTTGAAACTCGAAACGAGTACTGTAAAAAGAGTTCACGGACGAATGTCGTTATGTATTTTATTTCATACTGTCAACAATTTGATTTTTAATTTTTACATGTGACGCTTTTTCAAAACGTCAACATGTGACATTACTGTGTCAAAGCCGGTAGGTGTGGCTTGGTTAGACTTTTACGGGCTCTGATTGGGTGCATAAAATAACTGTCCGGAAAATGTTGCCAAGCAACATTTTCCGGCTCTGATACCGTAATAGCTCATTTTCCGGACACAAAATGGCGCCGGGAAACTGAATTTACCAGACAGTATGAAATAAAATATTATAAGCATGCTCGGGAAGTAACTATCTACAACCAGTCTCGAACTTTGCCAGCCCTCGCTCGCTCGGGCTGGCAAACTCGTTCTCGACTGGTAAAAGCTACTTACTTCCCCTGATGCTTAAATAACTATTAAATGGCTTCAAATAACGTTCGTGGTTAAAAAAAACCTTTTATTTGATATATATTTGAAGTTAATCGGAGCAATATATGCATTTTATAGATTTCGAGAGTAAATCTAAGATGGCGGTCAATATGGCGACTTTCCCATACTTAGATTTTTCTAGACTTTTGATATGTTGTTGGGGATATTATTCCAAGTCTAAAAAAGCTTACTTTATTTCTTTTACAATTAGCTTGATGTTTAACCTTTTGTTCACCTAAAATCACTGGACTAGTTCAGGCGTTTATCGGTTGTGATTGCTACACTAATTGTGCCTTGTATTTCTGACTACCACAATAATTACTCAGAAACAACTAATAAAAGAACAATGACGATAATTTAAGCAAATAACATACGTTTATTCTTTAGTTTTATACCAACTCCGAGCCTGTTTTACATTAACAAGAAATGAAGACTTTCTTTGTGATATTTTTCTTTATAATGTCTTTATCTCCATCTGTGATTCATTCAATAGCACCAGGTAGAGTTTTATATAATTACTGTTATTTTCTTCGTTTCAATTTTAATCCTGGTCAACATTTCCAAAAAGTCAGCCTTAAAGGTCCTGGAAATCAATTTTGCTGAAATACAAAACTGAAAACATTATTTTTCAGGTCAAAATTTAATCAAATTTCAAAAATAAAACTCCAATATATTAATAATAAAATACTGAACTTATTAGTTTATAAATATTTAAGTTTGAGTTATTTGCTTGGCTTTAATCACTCAGATGCCACAAATTTCGGTACCTACTTCGCCATTTAACCTTTCGTCCTGTTTCAAATAATCAAAAACCAAACAGTTTTCTATTTTTATTTCCGTCAAAATGTAACGATAACTTACTGACGTGTTTGATTTAACCATAAAATATTTTTTATTTTTAATTTGAACTTAACTTCGTGAAATAACGTGTCGAGATATGAATCTCAACTACAAAAATTTTTATTAACCCACTTACAGTTACAAAATTTCACACGCGTTCTGTTAAATTAACGTTAAATATAGCTTTTAACAGGTAATTATATCCGAATCCTACAAGCCAATGTTGGAAAGTTTTGAATAATTACTATTCGTGACACGTTGGAGGGGGTGATATATTTATATTAATAAATAGTTCCACCAACGCTGAGCATTCTGATATTCTGTATTATTTAAAGGTTCGTCGATTAAGCGCTTAAAAAGTATTTGAAAGAATTTGGGACCTAAACGACGTCCTGGAAAATAAATCATGGCTTTCTGATTTCGATTTTTTCGCAGATCTTCTGGTACACATGAATAAACTGAACTTCAAGTTGCAAGGAAAACGCGATTCCTGCACAATAAATGGGGAGATTTAAAAGGTTTCAGGTTGTAGTTATTATTTGCTAGTCAAATCTCCAATTTTGCCTTTTCTCATTTTCAAAGGGTACTATCTCTAAACTTTGCTACACCAAACTATAACATTAGAATGTATGGAGACAATTTCAGAAAATTATCTTCAAAATTTGAAAGAAGATTTCACCGTTCACACAGTACCATTTGTTACTCATGCAATGAAGATGATGGCTATGTTCAGTTCATATTTTAGGCGAACAAGTCAATAAAGAAGCTTAGGAAACAAAAATACAGTTGAGCACCTTTCATCAGATTTAAGGATTTCTCTTTCACACTACAAACCAGTAGTAAAACATGAAAATGAATACATTAAATAACACTAAAATTATGTCCTATTTTCAGTTTGTAATTTCCTTACTTTTTGTAGTTAAAATAAATGTATAAATATTTCTTTTAACTACCAATCATTACTCTGGTCCGCTATGTATGTCAAGTTACTCCAAATTGCCCGCCTTAAAAAAGTTTTCCTATCACTGGTTTAAACTATGAACGTACAAAATCAGTAGTAAATTGTTTAAGGCCACCTGCCAAACCGAGCCCATACACATCAACTGATTATCATAGAGAAAGGCTTAGAAAGTAACTCATAGAACAGAGTACTCGACTAACAAGCAACACTGTCAAATAATTTCAAGATTTGAAAAACAACACAAAAGGCGCAATATACTAGTAAAACGGTGAACTCATACCACATAGTAGAATGCCAACTAAAGGAACTGATGAACATACAAAAACAGTTACATTTATTTGAAGTCTCAATTAATTTTGAACCTTAACCCGGGAACAGGGGTTACGAATTGCTATATAGCAATTTTGAATACAAAACATGAACATTAACTATAGAGTTCTATTTAACATTTACATTAATTAAAATAAAAAAAGCTTCGATCTGTTGTTGAAAATTCAAAGCAGTCACAATGGACAAAACAAACCAATTTTTAGTTTTAAGTATACCAATAATTCTCTCACAAAACGTAACCAAAGCGTCTGTAATTGTTTTGAATCAAAGTAGACTGATTTACAATGTGATTTTCTAAAAACTCAATTGCAGCAGGCCGTATTCTGACTTAATACAGGCAGTTCTAAAGGTTATTAAGACAGAATACGGCCTGCTGCAATTGAGTTTTTTAAAAATCACATTGTATCTTTTACATTCTAATAAAAATTTTTAGGAATACTATTCAGACTTATGAATGGATAAGTTTTTTACTTGATTATATGAAAGCAACTCTGTATGTTTCAAGATATACAAAAACTAGGTACTAATGCATAACAAAAAAAATGATTTTCTTTTTATTGCAGTGTAGTAGGTAATAATAATGAATAATGAGTATGATACAAGGTTTGGCTATTAAATAACGAGACTGATAGAATTTAACCACTTTATTCTCTAAGTATTAGAAATTAAATATTATCCCCTTCGAAATAGTTCCCCTCTGCTTGAATACACCGTTCTATACGCCGCTGCCACTGTTGGAAGCAGTGTTGCAGGTCTTCATCTGTTAAGACTTTTAGAAGCTTTAGCATTTGTTCTTCGTCTCCTCTATCGATGTAAAATGGGCCCCTTTCAACAAACTTTTAATTTTAGGGCATAAATAAAAATCGCAAGGAGCTAAATCTGGCGAATAGGGAGGGTGTTCGAGCACCGTTATACGTTTTTCGACCAAAAACTGCTTTACGGAAAGCGCATTGTAAATTGTCGTTGACTTGGTGCAAAATCCAGCCATCTGACCACCTCTGAACGTTTCTTTCGAATTCCTTTTCTTAATTTAGTCAGCACGTCTTTATAATAATGTTGATTCAGCGTCTGTCAATTAGGAACCCACTCGACCAGTATCTATCACAGCCTTAATGTCAAAAAAAACCAAGAGCATTGCTTTAAATTTTGACTTGCTTATTCGAGCTTTCTTCATCCCGGGAGAGGTGGCAGTCTTCCAAAAAAGTTATAAGCCGAAAAAGACAAAAAATTGAGGGATTGTAACTTTTTTATTATCAATGCTAAGTAAAAATATTATTAATAAAAATTATAGATAATACGATTCTCGGCAAAAAAGCTTTGTAGACACATCCCGATATCTCATGGCCCTCAGTACAGAGAGAGAAAACGCATCTACTACTCAACCTAAAAAAAAATTCGTTCTGTCAAAGTCAAAATATGAAAAAATATTATTAGTTAAAACCTAGCTTTATATTATAATAAGCTGAGAAACTTGCAATATAGGTGGCAGCTAATAAATGTATTTATTTTCAATTTCATAAGGATAACAATTTCAAATTTCACCCGCTTTTTCCTGAGTGCCGCATGTTTTTAGGTTTCACTATTAGACTTCCATCTCACTCTTTCACAAATTCGACGTGCATGTCGTGGGCCATGAAATATCGGGATACGTCTACAAACTTTTTGTAAGATTCACAACTACTATAGAGATGTATCCGAGAAACTAATTAGTCCTTCTTTTCAAGATGACCGCCGAATGGGGGGGGGGGGCTACCACCCCGAAAACTCTGATTTAGACTCACTACTGACCCCTCTATACACCGATAAAAGAATTGCTGCCTACCCATTTGACTGGACTAAATGGCAAACTTTTTTTAAGACTTTTTAACCACTGTAACTTTTTTGTTATTGGGTTTTTGTCAAAAGTTTATTCTGAAAACATGTTTACTTTAGTCCACCCTATCTACCCTGAAAATTTCCTCCGTACGTTATAAATCACCCTGTATATAACTTTATCTATGTGTAACGCTTGCCTTGCAACAGCGACAACCCGCAAGTGCCAACCGTGGTTATAATGCAGTACAAAAATAACTCGGATGTGGATAGGAATTTATTCCTATTCGCATTTGTCAATCGTTATTCGTCATTCGTTCCCGAGTTTCCGAATTAAAAATCATTCGAATGATTTTGACGACAACAATCAAAACATTTCGAATACCGACGACAATCGAATGACCCAATTGTTTTCATCTGAATTCGCCCATCACTAGAAAGGACACCAACAGTCAGGTTGGTATGACCAACTCTGAGTCTGGCAAGTATTATTTCATCCCTTCGAGTGTTTTGATTACTTGTTGCCCATGGTTCGAAGGTTGGCTTTATCATCCGTAGTTTATTTCTTTGCAGGGTGTTATTCCATAGTCTGTTGCATTCTGTTCTGATTGCACTCTTATATAACCTCTTGAAGTTTTCGTAAGCAATCCCTTGTAGATAATGAATTAACCATTTAGCATAGGTAAAGGGATCAGACAGGGCTGCATATTAAGCCTCATTTTGTTCAACATCTACCGTGAGTTGGTCAGGAAAAAAGCCACATAAGATTGTCTGGAGCAAGAATCATTAATGGCATTAAAATAAACAACCTTCGCTACGCCGATTACACCACGTTGATAGCTGTATCAGAGGAAGAGTTAGTCTCATACAAAAAGTTAAGGAAGCAATAAATATCATGACTAATATCATGAAAATAGATAAGAGATCTGAGGCGAGAGAAATAAATAATAACGAAACAGTAGACAGTTTTATATGTCTCGGCTCTCTAACAACCAACCAGCGACGAAATTAAGAGGAAAAGCGCAATAGTAACAGAATTAATGGCCAAACTCACCAACATATGGAAAAGTCATGAAATCAGTCTGAACACTAAAGTAAGAGTGGTAACAAGTCTAGTATTCTCAATTTTCCTTTGCGGATCAGAATGTCGGGCATTAAAGCAATTGGATAAACAAAAAATTGACGCCTTCGAAATGCACTGCTGGCGCAGAACGTTAAGGGTAACCTGGACCGAAAAAAGAAACTTAAAATGAAGAAAAGACCCGCACGTATATTACCTTAAATTAAACCTGCATCAAAACATATACTTTCATATTCAATCGCCAAAAAGAGGTAGATGCACCACAAGAAATAATGAATGACAACAGCAATAAAAGCACCAATCAAGAAAAAGTCAAAACTTTAACTTTCTAAACTTTCAAACTTTTTCAAATGATACTATTACAAAAGAGCCGTGTATCTAATAAAAGGCCTCAAAATTATAAATAGTTTTATTTTTTTCACTTTTATTCCACATTTTTTACAATTAAACTAAATCAATTTGAATTCAGAAAGCATTCAGGCGTTGTTGTGTAAATATAACATACGATACCCCATAAAAAGCTCTACAATAAATTTAAATTAAGAGCTTTCTCCACCGTTTTCCGATAAACTGAAAACGTCACAAAGTCGTTGTTGAAGGACGAAGTTCGGCTTCTTAGCAAAACGGCTTCTTTCTCTTATCTGATTCTAAAGATTCATTAAAGGTTAGTTGTTTTCCACGCACAAAGAGACCAATACACCCACGTTTTCTTTAATATTAGATAGTGTACGATAAAAATATCTATATCTCCTTAATTTAAATTGCAACATTTCTAAGATTTCTTTTAAATTGCCAACACGTCTGTTAATTTTTTAGGAATGTAGAAACGTCAAAAATTACTTTCATTCGCAATAAGGAAGACCAACATGCAAAAAGTTAGTACTGATGGCATTTCTTAATTAGTAAAACAATTAAAATTAAGAACGTGTCGCGTAAGCAAAGGAAAAATGATGAAGCAGCTAATCAGTTCATAAATTACGTAAATTACTATTTTCTAATTTTCTTTCTTTTGTCCAAAGCTTTAAATTAAGCGGTTCGTAATAATTAATTTAAGTTTGTTCGTCCTTATTTCCCTTGGTACATTCTCCTTATTGTACGTCTCCAAATTTTCTGGAAGTCACAAGGCGCATTTAAACCAGGGAGGTTCTGATTTCTGTCTTACTGGACTTTATTAAATTCTAGCAAAGCCTATTCATAACAATCTGAAACCTGCAGCAATGAAAGAATCCTTAACGTACACAGTAAAATATACTTTGTTAAATTTGAATTTAACAAAATTATTAAAGTATGTACCAGCACATTCCTATGTGTATAATAATGGATCAAAATAATAGTAATAAAAAAAAATTAAACTATTTATTTCATATTTCATATTTATTTATTGACCACTTTACATATTAAATTACATACATTTGTGGCAAGTCAAAGGGAAACAGTAAAAACAATAAAATAACACACTTAACCATATTAGCAATAAATCTACTAAGTATACAATACAAAACTATACAATAAATTAATTAAATATCACAGTCAATGTTTAGCGAGGTATCAAAAAATTCTTTAACAGTGTAAAAAGCCTTCCTAATTAAAATTTGTTTGATTTTACGTTTGAAATTATTATAGTTTAAGTTTTTAATAATACATGGCAAATGATTATAAAGTCTTAAGTCTAAAGAATTATTTTGACTAATGGTTAATCTATATCTTGGGACTCTTAGAAGATTATTATTTCGTGTATCATAGTTATGTATGTCAGAATTCGTAGAATAAGATGAGACGTTTTTGTGAATTTCCAACAGCGAAGAAAGGATATAAAGAGATGGAAGCGTTAAAATAGAAAATTTTATAAACAGAGGACGACAGTGTTCCGTGTTACTTTTCTTGGCCATAACACGAATAACCTTCTTTTGTAACCGAAATATTTTTATAGCTTGGGTAGAATTACCCCACAAAATTACCGCATAACTAATGTGAGAATGAAATAGGGAAAAATAAATTGTTTTTAGCAACTCAGTACTCAGAACTTGCCTTAAATTTCGAATGAGAAAGATTACTGATGACAGCTTTTTAGACAGATATTCAATATGCGACTTCCAGTTCAAAGAGTCGTCTAATATAATTCCTAGCAGTTTGACACTATTGCCTTTAGTCAATGTATTATTAGAGGAAACGACAAGGTTTTGAGTCTTTTCGTTATTGAGTAGGAGAAAGTTAGTGTTGAACCATTTTTTTGCCATAGCTTCACAATCCTGTGATAGAAATTTCAACTGTTGAATATTGGATGCGGACGATAAAAGTGTTGTGTCATCAGCAAACAGGATACTGGTATTGGGAGACATGTAGTCACTGAAATCGTTAATAAAAATAAGAAAGAGGATAGGGCCAAGAACTGAGCCCTGGGGCACACCATATTTAACTGGTTTATAGTCAGAAGAAGCTCCGTTAATGCAAACACTGTTCTGCCGATTTTCAAGATAAGATCGAATGAGGTCTAACGCAGTGTCAGTTACACCGTAAAATTTAAGTTTTATGAGTAAGATGTCAAGAGGAACGCAATCGAACGCTTTGGTCAAATCACATAAGGTAATTGAAGATATATTACCAGATTCCAGGTTAGATACTATTTTTTCTACAAGACGAAGTACCGCCTGTGTAGTAGAACGGTTATTACGAAAGCCGTATTGACCCGGATTGAAAAGGTCGTTATGTTCGAAGTAAGTTACTAGTCTGTTTTTTATTACTAGCTCAAAAATTTTACCAAAAATTGGTACAATAGCAATTGGACGGTAATTATTTAAGTCGTCTTTATCCCCCTTCTTAAAAATAGGAGTTATCTTTGAAATTTTAAATGCATCGGGAAAAATTCCCATTCGAAAACTTTGATTAATAAGTTCACAAATTGGATAGGCAATAATATCTGCAATATAGTTGATGATTTTGTTATTTAAGTGATAAATGTCTACACTCTGGGAGTTTTTTAACGAATGAATAACGTTATAGATTTCAGCTTCCGTTGTAGGATGGAGAATGAAGCGACATTGAGGTGATGCAACGAATTTAAGAAAATCAGAAGCTTTAGAATCGCTTTTTGGCAAAGACTTTAATAAATTACAGGCAACATTGCAAAAGTAATCATTATAATCATGAGGTGAAAAACAATGTACATGGTTACTACTTGAATTATTATTTCTTACATGATTAATAAGCTTCCAACTATCTTTCATTACATTGTTGGAATTACTAATAAAGTTACCATATGCTGCCTTTTTTGAAATTATTATTTCGTTTTTGTATTGTTTTTTAAGTTTTTTATAGGTTTCCAGAAGAATAGGATCTTTGTTCACATCATAAATAATTGCAAATAACGTTGCTTTTGTACATATAACTATTGTGGAATCTGCCATAAACTAACTTAACAAAACAAAATGTAAAGTTAACAACGTATGCTGCCTTCTGGGTGGAGTGTAAAGTTAACTATAATACCATGAGATCGAAAAAAAGATGATTCTGAGCAGGCCTTGACTAGTACAACACGATTGGCAAGACTGATTTCAAAATGTGGCAGTAGGTTAGAGGTTAATAAATGTCAAATAAATTAAAACACAAAACAGTATTTATTTAGGGAACAAACTGAAAACTAAGATGAATGATAAGTGTAGCCAATCGTGTTGTACTAGTCAAGGCCTGCTCAGAATCTTTTTTTTTCGATCTCATGGTACTTTGTTAAAATGTAAATTAGTTTGGAACAGAGCGATTTTTTAGATATCAAAATAACATTCAGATATGTTATTTTTCTAAGAGCGGATCTTTCCATCTGCTGACAAATGTAACTTCCGGATATTTTCTTTGGTAACCCTTGCTAATACAATTGTGTAACTGAAAGATAACTTTATAAGAAGATGACAAAACGTAATAGTAAAATTGTACATTTACATCTAATTACCAAAGATGCCAACAAATCGAGTTTTTTACACTTTATGTAGCAGTTTCAAAATAGTGACAGAACCTATGTATAAACGTATAACAGGAGCAGAAACTACAAAACAAATAAGCAGCAATAATGGAAGCATAGCTATAGAATTTACAGAAGAGAGAGAAATTAAGGTAATAAGCACAACTTTTAAAAGAAAGGACATATACAAGGTAATTGAAGAGGAAACCGTAATATTGGGAAAATGTCCAGGGGCCTAAAACAGCCAAATAATATACATACCTACTGTATTAAGGGATCTAGGTTTCTCCGAAAAGGACAACATAAACACCAGAAACCAATAAAAAAAATGTAAATTGTAAAAATATATTGAAGTGTTACAAAAAGCAGAAGTCAAAAGATACGAGGAAGAAATAATGCAAGCATGTGACGACGGAAGAGTAATAGGAAATACCCCAATGCCAAGAAAATAGAATCAATTTTCTAGAAAGCAACAAAGAAGTAATACCACTTAAGGAATTCCAAAAGAAAGAAGTATTGAAGAACGAAGAAGGAGATAGAAATAAGAAATAAACAAGGGATGAAGGCATTTCAAACACAACCAGAAGAAGGTAAAAAAGCATATAAAGACCAGAAACGAAAGTTAACAGATAGAAGAGAGAGCCAGAAGTGAACAGAAGGTTTAATAAACAGAAAATTACTATAAAAAGAGAGATAATCGAAATTTGTGTAGACTGTAGACAATCCAAGAACGGAAGGTAAAAGTATAACCAAATATTATACATTGAATATAAAGATGCGAATTTGATGGTAAAGTAAAAGGGCAGAATAGTGTACCGACGGAGTACATAAAACACGGACAATACGGAGGAAAAAGATGTCAAAAATCTGGGAGGGAGAGTTACAGTAATAACTATCCTAAAACATTGAGATTTAACACAGAGCAATAGTTACAGAGAAATAACCTTGCTAGATTTGGTTTACAAGATGGCAGCGACATTAATTTATTAAAATAAGGTTAGAAGCAATAGTAGAGTCATAGGTACAAGAATTTTAAGAATTCAGGAAGGGCAAGGGAACAACTGAGCAAATTTTTATATTGGAAGAAGGGCTACAAAATTCAAGCATTAATACTGTTTGTTGATTTTAAAAAGGAAATAACGGAATAATTCAATATACCCTGAAGTTGTGGAATTGACAATAACCCCCCCCCCCCTAATATTATTTAACATAGTAAGAATTCTTGAAATAGTTATCAGATGATATGACGTGTTAGCCAGGGTCATTACACCAGTAAAGATAAAGGCATCCAAGCATGCACGCGAATAACGCAAATGACCGCTGAAACTGAAACATGACACTGTGCAGCTGGGAAACTGATGAAACAGCACTTTGAAATGTACAGATTAGTACGTTCATGAAATACGATATCTCCCGCAGCTGCACAAAGCGCTGATAACAGCATTTTTATAAAATTCTAACTTCAGCGTAAAATGATACATATAAGTGGGGATCTGACTCTTATAAAAGGAAATGCTTTAAAAGAACGGACCATGGTCAGTACATCCGCCAAACAGTCATGTCGTTAAGACGTCAGGTTCCATCCTTAGTACCCAGTGGTGTTTCCTACGATTTGTATGCAAGACTATTTTTCTGTATTTAACTTAAATGTAATTCAATTCATTGTAAGACTTGCTAATAGTTTTGATTTGACACTTTGTTCCATTTTTTAACTTTGATGGTTGTACGTACTCTCCAAAACTGTCTAAGGGCCCGTTGCACAAAGCTATTGTTAAATTAACGAATGATCAAAGTTGACAAAAGAGCATCATTTTTTGTTTACTGATGTGTTATTTGCCATATGCATTTGAATTTTGATTCGATTTTGTTCACTTTAACGAATGATTAGTTGACCAAGCTGATAAATCATGTTTGTGCAACCCGCCCTAAGTGTTTAATCGAAACTTTAACTTTAAATAATACTTTGTAAAACCAGTTCAAAGTTCGGACAATACATGTTATGTTAGTTGAATCAAACTTTTAAGTAATATAAAACCTCTCGCAGCAAAGCAAACCGCCCCGTGGCATAGTTGGTCGTCATACCACCACATTGGCACTTAATAATTATCAGTAATTCTATTTAAATTTAATTAACTTATTTTTATTAACTATTTACATTACTTTTGGCAAGAACCACTACGTTACAATATGGAGCCGACGTGGTCGTAATATCTAGAAATGAAAAAGAGTTAAAAGAAGTAAACAACAAAATGGTACAGGCGACACAGAAATTGAGGCTAGAATTAAACAAAAAAGTAAAATCGTGAGAATATGAGGAACCGAAAAGTAAGAGACAAATTTCGAAGTGGATACACAGCTAGGGAAAATGAAATTTTGAGCAGCAGTAGACAAGTTTGTTTATTTGAGAGCAAGAACAACAATTAACTTGCAAATGCTAATAAGAATGAGAGACCAAGATTAGACTAAGCAAAGCAAACCACTGAAATTAAACAGTTATCAAGAAGTACAAAAATTAGAATCTAGAAGACGATACTTAGAGCAGCGACCCTTTATGGCTGCGAAGTATTATTAAGTAATTACAAACAAGTAATATGACATGTGAAAGGAAACTAATCAGAAGAATAGTAGGGGGGGGGGAAAGGAGGATAGGTATATGATATTTGCAAAAAGCCAGCAATCAATATTGCGACAAAGCGACGTTCTAACATGCATTATGGAATGCATCGCCACGCGCGTTAATATGACGTGTTAGTCAGAACATGCGAGTAACAAAGGCATGCATGCTGTGAAGGACGACATCTCGCAGCTGTGTAAAAGCTGAGACAGCATTTTATGAAATGCTGAGCTCAGCGCGAAACGGCACGTATGCACCTGTTCGAGTGAGAATTGACGTCCTATATAAGGACTTGCTCACCATGGTTGGTGTAGTTGTGTGTTTCCACGTAAGACTATTTTTCTGTATTTAACTTCATTTGATTGAATGCGTAGTAAGTAAGATTTGCTAATAGTTTGGATCAAACCCTTGGTTCATTTTATTAACTTTGATGCTTGTATGTACTTGTAACTCATCTCTAAAATTGTTTAAGTGTTTTGTCTTTAACTTTAATTCTAAATATTTTGTAAAGCTTGATGAAAGTCGTACAATATATGTTATGTTAGTTGAACCTGAATTTTAATATAAAACCTCTCGCAGCAAACCCCCATGTGGCGTAGTTGGTTAACATACCACCACGTTGGCACTTACGAATTATCAGAAATTCTACTAAATTTAACTAACTTATTTTTACTAACTTTTAACATGACTTTTGGTGATAACCATTCCATTATAATATAATAGTAAAATTAACAAGGCTACAGTGGCTAGGCTATGCAAACATGATGGCAGAAGAAACGATAGTAGAGAAAATAGCCTGGAGAGTACCAGATTACAAAAAAAGAGCACAACCATGGAGAAGGTAGCGGAAACACAGACAGTTATGGAACACAATAACAAAACCGGGGTGTAAAGAACCTGTGAAAGCCTTATGTTGTAGTTTTAACCCCAAAAATTAATAAAATAACGTTATACTAAATAATTATCAGTAGCGTTTCCCTGCAATATCAAGTGGCCGTACTGTAACGACCAAAATGACAAATGGCATGGGCATTTAATTCAATCAACGCGCTGTTATTGAGTTTCTATAACGGCTGAGGGATTGTGCGCCCATTGACATTTATCAACGAATAGGTGCTGTCTATGGCAACGCCTGTGTGGATGTCACTACTGTTAGGCAGTGGGTAAGAAGGGTGAAAGGAAACAATCCAGCCACAACAAATCTGCATGATCAGCCTCAATGTGGTCGGCCCTTGACAGCTACAGATAAACAGCATCAAGCGCTTATACATGAACTGATTCGTGCTAATCGCCGTGTGGAGCAGAAGAATATCGCTGGAACTGTTGGGATTTCTCTTGAACAGGTCCACTACATTATTCATGCTTTGCTTGACCACAGGCAAATGTGCGTAAGATGGGTCCCACGTATGTTGACTCCTAAAATGAAACACAATCGAAAGAAGATTTGTGGCTCGATAGGAAGGTGATGCCTTTCTCCCCCGGATTGTCACTGGTGACAAGTCCTGGGCACATCATTATGAACCGGAGAACAAGCGGCAAACAATGGGCCCGAAAAGATTCAAAGCCTTCGATTTGGCAGGCAAAGTTCCGATGGCCGCCTTTTGGGGCGGGAATGGCATAGTCCACATTGAATTTTTGAAGCAAGGGGGCAGTGTTAACTCCAGCCAATATGTGAACACTTTGAAAAAACTCCGAGCTCGATTGCAGCGAGTTAAACCTGGCACCGCCGCAATTTTTCAACAAGGCAGTGCTTGTCCTCATTTCAATCGACATTATCGACCCCCCCCCCTTCTTCAACCTGGATCGCGCCTATTGCGATTTCTTCCTTTTTCCGAAGCTGAAGGAAAACCTGAAGGGCAGCGTTACACTAATGATGAGGAGGTGCAAGCAGCTGTGTGTCCCTGGTGCCGGCAGCAAACGCCTAATTTATGCTCCAACGGAATGAAGATAGGTAATACTTGCAGAGATGGGTAACTATTTTGAATAATTCTATTTAAAATAGCTATTTAAAATGGAAAATGGCATTTTGTATTTTACATTTTAAATACATTTTAAAAATGTATTTTCCATTTTTCATTTAAAATGGATTTTTAAGAACATTTCCTATTTAAAATACATTGCAGATATTGGTTTAGGTGTCTTTTCCTCAAATTTATTTTAAGAAGGAAGTTCAGTTTTCTGATTCATAGAACAAGATTTCGTTTTTAGAAAGGCTTAAAGAAGATTTCTTTCTACTGAATATATAATCCTCTTCAACAACAAACAAAGCTCCTAAATAAATAAGTTTTACTTTTAAGTAAGAACAGGAAGGGGTAAGGGTGGGAACTTTCTAATACCTACATAAACGGTACAAGTGGATGGGAATTTCCTATATTTTTGTAATAACCACCACTTTTACATGCTAAGTTTAGCTTTGTTCCTGTCTGTTTTATATGGTCGGGTGTTTAGTTCTTTAGTCACTATTGGCTTCATAGCAGGTTCCTTTTGTGATAGACTGTGTAAAGAACAATCAGTTTATAGTGAAATTTGCTCAGTTTGGTAAGTAGCAATCGGTTACGCACCCATATTTTAAGCTAAAATGGGCAGTAAAGGAAAAGCGAAATTATATTAAACAGTTATTAATAAAATAAATAGAAATTTCAATTTTTGTAAACAAATATGTTGCTGTAGAAAATAAGAATATTGATGAATATTTTTATTTGATGACGAGGACGATGGTAATGGTGAAATTTTGACGACAAATACTGTAGAGCTTCAAGTATTACAGTATTTGGAAGACCGTAGTACCGAATTAAATATGTTAAATAATTATAAATATGTTAAAGAAGTATTCATTAAATATAATACTTCTTTACCGTCATCGAAAGATTATTTTCGTATGGTGGTATGGTCATGAGACTCAAGAGAGGGAAATTAAGCGATCACAATTTCGAAAAATTGTTGTTAAAAGCAAATTGTAAATTATTTAAATAAAAATTGTATTTTCTATTTTGTTGTTTCATTTGAAATACCTATTTTCCATTTTGCATTTTACATACAATCGAAAAAACTATTTTGTATTTTGTATTTTAAATACATATATAGAAACCATTTTGTATTTTCTATTTTAAATAGATTTTAGAATGCATTTTACCCATCTCTGGGTACTTGTCCAGCGTTGGTATACGTGTGTGGACAGGAATGGTGGTTTCATAGAAAAGTGACATCTCTTGACAGATAACTTTCCAAACTTATAGAAAATGTATAGCTTATTCGTTCACCTTATCTAGTAATAAAATTATCGCGAAGGAGGCAAGACTTTTCAAAACACCTTCGTATATTCAAAAAACAAGTCGTTTCAGAAATTCATTCTCTTGATTGACGTATTGGTTTGCTTTTGCATGATTTTTTGATATTTGCGTAAAGGAAAGTAACACACATTTTCTTTGTTTTAGGAAACTTATCCTTACAACGAAAATTAGCAAGCCTTTATTATACTAAACTTAATAAAACGATTTTGAATTGTTAATATAAACAAAGTTTTCCATTGTATTGTTTAGGTAGGTAATGAAAATAACAGGAATAAGCTATTGAATTTCTCTAATTACCTGCGGCAAAATCTAGTATAGAATAAAGTAACGTAAACTGAATTGTATTAGATTAGTTGTAGTAAATTGAGACCCTAACATTCTTATTAAAATCTGAAATCGTAACTTCAAGAGTGAACCTACTGTGTAAATATCCACCCACGGAAGAGCACATTTTAAGAAGTAAATTAGTAAAATAGTAATTGAAATTAAAAAATTATTAATAATTACCGAAAGGTAAAAGAGATTACGGATACAGACAGACAGATTATTATTTTTTAAGTGATTAAACCGCTTAATTTCTGTATCATGCTTCAACTGAAACAAATAAGAGGAACTCCAATAAACATTATACACGCCGTAATCTATCGGATATAAAGACAAAATCTAAGAAAAGCAACATTATTAAGCTCATAGAGGAATTTAGTTGTTTACCTCAGTTTTATGCCTTGGTGAAAGTCTTATCCTAACTTTACAGACAAAAGGACTTGTGAGTTATCTTGCGTATTCACAATAAAAGGATTAACTAACAAGCCTGTGTTCTAAAAGCCACTGCGACAAGTAAGACAACCGAGAAGGTTAGATAAGGCAGAAAAATGCCAACCTTTTTAGGAATAAATTGTACGTTAAAAACAAGTTGACAATACGAAGATATCCCAAGAAAATTAACCCGATCTTATTAGAAAAATATCATTGAGGGATAGAATGTTCACTTTATATTGTTTGTTGGACAAGATATTAGTTTGCGGGTGCTAAGGACCTCAATTTTCTGACGAACATAATTTTAATAAAAAGCCAAAAGCTATCAACTTAAAATATTAACTTACTCGGCCCACGGACAAATAACCTATAATCTATAATACATTGAAAACAAAATAAAATAGATAAAAATATAAAAATGTCAAAGGTTTTTCGATTCCTACATGTTTTCCGGAGTATTAGGAAGTGATCCACCGTTTAAAAATAAATGAAGACCTTTCTGTCAATAATCATTTGTATTAACTGTAACAAATGGTAAAATAAAATAAAAAGGTATAACGTTTCGAAGAAATAGAAAGGTTGATAACTAAATTTCCAACTAAAAATCCAACGAAAGTCTCAAAAACTTTAACTAAAAGAAAGAAGGGATTTATTATAATCTGTTTCAATTCATTGCCAGTAGGCTTTACGTTGGGGCTTTTTTAACGGTGTATTAAAATTTGGTTACGAAACATTTAATATTGTCAAATTATGCCGGTGACTGATAAATAAAATTAAACCGAAAAGATGTCAACAACATAGGAACTAAGTTTACAACCTACGCATGGTTGGCCAGTTACCTAGAAGCCTTTTAAGATTAAATAGTTAATAAGTTGAATGCATGGAAAAATTCTGACAGGCAAGGAAAATTACATAAATTAGTGACTTTCAATTTTAAAACAAAATTACAGTGTTAAAAAATATCAATTCAAAGGTATTCTGAAACATGAAAAAAATAAACAAATTATAGCTTTAGGGAAAAAGTTTGCAAACTTGTAACATTGTTTGCTTATAACCACTTGGAATAATTAAACAATAAGTAAACTTCAGTTATTGCAAAATAATGTCAAAATTTGAAACTAATTTGTATTTAGGATAAGACAGTATTTAACCAAGGATCTGTAAAACTTGCAAGACTAGTATATTACATACCGAGGTGGAAAGTAGTTCATTACTGTCGAGAGATAATTATAGTTAACCCAGACGCGAAGCGTCGAGGTTTACCATATCTCGAGACAGTAATGAAACTTTTCACCAAGGTTTGTATGCTTTTTTATTTTCAACCATACATACAAATTAATATGAATCATTTATAATAATAATTAATATTTTGAACAAACAAGCTGTCATTTAATGACAGTGGGCGTAGCCGGGTGGAAAGTAATCAGCTGACCACTTTCCAGCTGGGCGGGCGGAAAGTGATCAGCTAATCACTTTCCAACTTACAAAACAGTTAGTAATAACGTCATTACATATATGGTTAAAGATAATAGTTATTTACGTAGCAAGGGAGGTAAGTGAACACAATCTTACTACTACTACTACTTACATAACTTTTGATAATATAATTTGACATTCAGTAAATAACTAAATTCGAATTCGAAGACTTCCACGGTCAGTGCCAGTATTAACAAAACGTTTTCCGGATTGGGACCGTGTCATTGTCACCCCAGGTTACTACTTTCTTACCCTACACTCGCCAAGTTACGGATCGCATAGGTAGGATTCTCAAAAAACATAACATCAAAACCATCTTCAAACCTCTTCCAAAAGTGTCACAGATACTCCCTTCAGTAAAAGATAAGCCTCAACCCTGGTCATCAAGAGGCATCTATAGCATCCCCTGTTCTTGTGATGTAGTGTATATTGGAGAAACTAGTCGCTCAGTACGCACACGTATCTGTGAAAGCAAACGTTGCTTGAAATCAGGTCTTTTTTCACATTCAGCTGTTGCTGAACATCAACACGACACTAGCCATAAAATATTGTTTGAAAAATCTTCGATCATTGCCAATGCCCCTTATTTTTTCAACAGGAAAATCCGTGAGGCCATTGAACTCATCAACACCCCTAATAATTTGAATCGTGGCACTGGTTATTATGTATCCGATATTTGGAAGTCCGCTATCATTACTGGTTCCGCTCCCTGCACCCCTGACCAATCGTCGTCACACTCCGATACGCTTGGTCGGATACAGCCGGTATAAAGTCGCTGCCTTTTCTGTTTCTCTTCAGAAGGGTTTCGCCTCTGGCTTGGTTAACAAGCTGAGTTACCATTGCGTTTCTGCCTCTTTGCTAAAAGAGTTTCGCCTCTGGCGTGGTTGACACGTTGAGTTACCGTGCTCCCTTTCCTCCTGAAGAAGCCTCTTAAAAAAGTGGGCGAAACGTTGAGTTATTCTGTCTCAGCAATGACACAGTCCCAATCCAGAAAACGTTTTGTTAATAATAACTAAATTCATTTATAACAAAAGCAATAGCTATCTATTCTTAAGCTGCCTAGGGAGGTAGGTTCACACTTACTTCTCTAGTGTTACAACAACGAATAAATATATAGAAAAATCAAATATCACAAATACATCACGTGGAGTACACCCACAAATTGATTTCTTGCTATTCTCGTAAAACGTGTGCTCCATAATCGATAACTGAATGATATAATAGAGTTGTAAATTATACCATCAAAGATGATTAATACTCATCGATTCAATTTTTGCGTGCCTTGGGTGTCGAACTTCATATATTTTACAAAGCATTCCCATCACTAAGATATTTCTTTCTAACTTTAGAATGAAGTTTCACGTCTGTAAATTAAAAACATAAATCGATTTTATGTCAATTTTTAGTTAGGAAACAGAAGGTCGTAGCAAAAAGTTGAATTCCATTCTTTAGAGGACTGTGATTGTTGCGACATTCATGAATTAACTTAAAATTTAACATATACCTCAGTACATATTTTTTTAACTGCGTCCAAATTCATTAATTCTTATTTTCTATCTAAAATTTTTCTTTTTCTTGTAAACTTCTAAAATTATAGAACCTTTTTTTTTCTATTTTTAAATTTATTTTCGGCTAAAGTTATGGGTTAAATAGAAATAAATGAATTACATGTGTCAGTTACTCCATGGAGCACTTTCCGAATTGTATAAGAAATTGATAGTTGTCAGAAAATTGAAACCATTAAATACATGTCATGTTATTTCCGGCAGCAAAAGCTCCTTTTTATATATTTATTATTCCGTTCACGGAATACTTCATTAAGATACATTTTCAGCAGAGTTTTGGGGACGTAAAAGCAAAGAGCAGTAAAAGTCATATCTTGCCACATTTATGTAAATTTCTTCGGATATTTCCTTTAAGCGAACAATATCTAATAATTGTTATTCTGTTATATGCATTGAACTTGCGATATTTAAAATTTAAACTTGCTTTTAAGTTTCTTCCTTTGTTATTAAAGAAATTCATGCAATGCCCTAATTTATTTTTGTTGGTTTGTTTATTTATCTATTTCTGATATTTTTACGTCAATTTTTAATGAATGCGGTTTTTTTTATAACAGTCATTAAAGGATTAAAGCCATCAAATATTTCGATGGCCTCAAGGTTGGTATACTTGCCCTGTAAACCAAAGATATCGGGTTTAATTCCCGGTTCCGGTCGGTGAGATTTTTAATGCGGAAAACATCTGAAAGTAAGCCCTCTTTCTGATATTATTTAGTTAAAACCACGTATTCCGTACAAATACAATGTTTAGCATGATGAAGATCCCTTCCAGAGGTGAAAATGGTTGCTCTGCTGTGTACCATCTTGTTGAAATCATAATAAATATTGATTATTCAGAGCATCAACAGCTGTTGTTAGCAACATGTTAATCGTATGGCGGTATCTTTTGCCATTGATTACAACCACTTTACCTTCCTCATTTAAAGGAAAAGAAAGTCCAATTATGTATTCTTTCAAGTATTATCGCAAACCATACCGTTACCTTATGACCGTATTTATCTCTCCCATACATCCGTTTTGAGTTTTCTGTAGTACAAATTTTACAGTTTGGCTAATTAACAAATATCCTTAAATCAGCATGAGTTTTTGCTGACAATAATAACACACGAAGGCTGTTCTGAACCGTTTGTAAGAATACTTTTCCAAACTGTAATAAGTGAACTACTCTTATTAAACACCTCAATGACCTTTCAACTATTCTAAACTCATCGGCATGTCTTCTTGCTATCATTTAAGGATATGCAAGGCATCCTGACGTATTGCTTCAACATTGCCCTCAGCTCTGCGAAGTTCGAAATATGCCTAAAATCTGGTAATTCAAAACCCAAACTCCCGAAATAAAAGTGCAATTTTGACATTGCTAAGTTGTCGATAAACGATAACTTCTCTTGACCAAAACAACAGAAGGTTTATTCGTAAATATTGGTAAAATAATAAAAAAAAATATGAGACACACATTTCTATCCCTACCTAGATTCTCAACTTTAGCTGTTTTTGTGAGGCAGGTCAACGATCTTTAAACTTGGCTAAATAAAACCATGTAATTGCCATATACGATATATATCAACATATATCACACAAAAAGATATTATTTTCCTTGTGTTTGTTTCAAATTGAGCAACCTTTTTCATTTCTTTGGAATCTTCAAATAAAATTCACAATTTGTTTAATCCTGTTGCAAACTCACTTCAGGCATGTACTACATAAAAATTCTTCGTATAAACAATAATTAGTCGTAAATTATTATTTATAGATATTTTACATGATCTTCAAATTCAAATTGGCCATTTTACCAATATTTTAAAAATGGCCGACTTGCCTCACTACTGAACACAATGAAAATATGCAAGTTGTAAATCTAAGTAGGTATAAAAATCTCTGTCTGGAATAGAGTAGAGCTTTTACGTTATTAAATACAATTAAAACCCTATTAGATATGCTTTATTGAACGGAATTGAACTGAACGCTAGGATACGATACTTGCTTCCGCTGGAAAGCAGGTTAATTCACTTTAATTGTTTACTCGATACTACGTAATACATAATTCATAATTTTCCCATAAGTTTAAAGAAACTTCGACAAGTTTTTCCTTGAAGTACACATATAAATATCTTTTCATCTCGTCAGGTAACATATTTATAACTGAAAATAAACGTTAAAAAATTTTTAAATATGTGAAATTTAATAACTGGTGTACCTATTAATTTACATCTCAAATCATTTTTTCAGTTAATTAAAATATCACCCGCTGTTTACAAAATTAGAATGACTAAGCTGCCCCCATTTTTATTAAAAAAAAATACTGAAAGGGTCTTTTAAATTTTTATTTGTTCAGGAAATTGTAACCAGCATCAGACAAAGAGAACAAACCTTAGTTTATTTGTACAGGAAACTGAATATTCAGTTACTTTGTAGAACCTTGTTGTTGAATATTTGAAAAAAGTATCGACCGTAATGCTTTTATATGTAGAATACGAAACTGCAGCTGAATAAAACCCATCTTTTCCATATTGGTTACATTTGCAGCGTAACCCGATATGGCTCTGCATTCATTTATTTTTATACATTCCGTACGTTTCCGTATTTTATAGCTAGGCGTTAGAAGTTGTTTCGAAATGTTATACAAAAGGAATTTTATAGAAATGTTACATTTGCATGTGAAGCGTGGTAGATTTTCGAATAGTTAACGAAAGGAAAACCAAGAAAATAACGTATCAAAAGACTTTTGAGTCCAGGGCGGCTGTGGATTGTAAAACGTTACAATATTTATTCATACAGTTATTGTTAGTTAGCCCTTCCTAAAGACTGAATTTCGCATAAAATGCAACGTAACTTACTGCCTTAAAAATTAAAATTTCAAAAAATCGGAGCTGTACAAAATAATAAAAAGCTGTAAATCGTTGCTACGAAATAATTTTGAAAATCTAAGCCACTATAATGGAAAACAAAAAGCAACGTTACTATGCTATATTAAAGTTCCACTTTATTAAACTTCTGTAGGAATTTCAAATTCTTTTGTGGTATATTTATTATTATTATACGAGTACTAAGTTTTAGCTTAAATCTGTAGTGGAATATCGGCCCTTAAAGACCTTGCCAGTAGTACTTTTCTGTTAGACTATTTTAGCGAGCTATCATTTTTTGACTTTATGGCTATAAGTATTATGTTTCCTCTGTTCTTTCAGTTTAGTAACTTAAGTTTTGATAGAATTACAACATAAACTGCCGGTACAAATCACTGACCGTCATAAAATATTTTATAAAGGTCCCCCTAAACCGCCTTCCTTATATCTAAATATAAAACTAAATTGATTCTTCTTCGTTACCAATGGTTTAAGCTGTTTATTCCATTTCAAAATACGAGGGGTGGTCCATAAATTCGCTCCCTTAATATCAAGTAGCCCAGATAATAAAACAAAACTGAAGGGTTTTTGTTTGCACATCTGTCATACGTGTAATTATAAAGTTTGAACAGTTTCGTATAATTAGTTCAATTTTTCTACTTAAAAGAGTGAAGTGACTTGAATAAAAAAGTAAAAAATGGACAAAATTGAATATAGAGCCATAATAAAGTTTCTGACAAAACAGGTAAAAAATCCGACAACCATTCGGGAAGAAATGTTAGCAGTATATGGTAACTCTACTCCCTCCGACTATACAATTAAAAAGTGGTCCAAACTTTTTAAATGGGGTAGAGAGTCTCTAGAAAATGACCCTCGCTGTGGTCGGTTTATTGAAGCCACCACTGGAGAAAATGTGGATAAAGTGGAAAGGTTGATTTTAGAAAATGCAAGGCTGAAGAAGAAAGAAATAGCAAAAATATGTGGCATATCAGAAACAACAGTTTTACGAATCCTTCATGAATCATGAATCCACATGTAAAGAGTTTGTAGAATTGTGTAGAGATAATCCAGCAGTAATTATTAATAAAATTGTAACGGGGGATGAAACTTGGGTTCATTTTTATGACCCAGGGACGAAACAAGAATCGATGCAGTGGCACAAGAAGGGCACAGAACACCCCAAGAAGTTTAAAGTTGCGCAGTCAGCTGGAAAAATTATAGCAACAATATTTTGGGACTCTTTTGGGATTCTTTTGATTGATTACAAGGAAAAGGATACAAAGATAACAGGAGAATATTATGCTAACATTTTACATCGTTTAAAAGACGCAATTAAAGAAAAGCGTCGTGGAAAACCAGCCAGAGGTGTGTTGCTCTTGCATGACAATGCTCCTATCCACAGAGCTCGCACAGCAGTAGCCACATTGCAAGCATGTGGATTTGAAGAAATTAATCATGCACCAGTTTACCTTTTTCCAAATTTGAAAAAGGAGCTAAGGGGACAAAAGTTTTCGGCCAACGAAGAACTAATTACTGCTGTAAACAACCATATTGAAGACAAAGATAAAAGTTATTACTTTGAAGGTTTAGAAAAATTAATTGATAGGTGTCATAAATGTATTAAAGTTAATGGGGATTATATAGAAAAATAAAAGCATTCAAGTTTTTATAGAACTTTTCTTTGACACTTAGCAGACTACACGTTGTTTCTTATTGTTTTCTGTATTTTAGCTTATGGGTCAGTTCTAGCCTTGCGGGTGCCAAGCATCTTAACTGCTGTATTAGCGCAGAATTTTGCTGGACTCAAAGGACTTTTACCCCTGAAACGGATCTTTATTGTGCCAAACATCACATTGGCACGCGATTTAAGATTTTGCTTCGTATTCGAAAGAGGGCAAAGTTTTAGATTTCTTTGCATTAAAAATATCACCTGACCTATCACCTTTACCTTTACAATTAAGAACAAATCGTACATGAGTTGTTTCTGTTACTTCTTATATTCTTATATTAAAATTATTGTGTTTTTTGTCTTTTATGTACCAATTTCTAGTTAAATTAAATGTTCCAGTGCTTTTGTGGCACATTTCAGGATGGCCAATTTTTTGTGGGTTGATTTAATTAATTACAGTGAAACCGGAAGTAATTTAACTTGCGTTTTATGTCATATAATTTAAGTTTGACGAGCATATTTGAGCATATAGCAAATTTCATTTTAATATCTTAAAACATAATTAAACGTTCTACGTTTCATTGACACCCTGTAGAAGAACGAATAATGACTGCGTTAGTTGGGCTGTAGTTCTTTAGGTTTTTAAATATTTTTTAATCTGCTCCAGGTTTCGGTATTACCCCATTTTTAATAAAATCATATTCCACTGGAATACTACAGAACATTATAGGTTCGACCAACAAAGAAACACATTCAAAGTGATAAAACATCTAAATTCAGAAGAAAAGGACAAGTCAAAAGTAAATAATAACACAGAAGAAGAGTGGCTGCCATACTACAAAGAACTTTTGACAGACGAATACATCGAAAGAAAAAAAGTAGACAAAACCACATATAGTGGTAGTGTTGATTTCATAACCTTAAATGAACTAAACGAGTCGCTAAAGAAGTGCAAGAACAAGAAAGCTGTAGAAACGGATAGCTTAAGTATAGACTTATACAAATAGGGAGATTATTAACATCTATTTAACAACTGCTAGCAACACGCAAGTATGCTTACAAGTTGGAATCTTAGCATAATGCGGATTATGAAATATAAATGCAAAAATAATATACATATACTTTAAGCAGTCGCTGAAAATATAATTATCAAAGAACAAAGTGGATTCCGTAAAGGCTGATCCACCATCCATGATGTATTTGTACTACATCAACTCATCGAAAAAAGGAGAGAATTTAAGTTCCAAATTCATATCGTTAACATCTGGTATCCGACAAGCTGGCCGCCTAAGTCCACTGTTATTTAGCAAACTCATGGACAAAATCATCGAAGAAATATGAATAACAAACTCTGGCCAGAAGAGACAAAAATTGTCTGTTATGCCGACGACGTAGCCCTAATCGTAGAACCAGAAGACAACCTTTAACGTATGCTACTAACCTTTCAAGAAACTTCGGAAACGTCTAACATGCAAATTTCGATTAGCAAGACAAAGTACCTAGTCTTTTCTAAAGAACCAACTAGATGCAAACCCTCCGTTAGCGACCAAATCATAGAGCAGCTAATGTCATTTATACATCTCAGGATAGGAGGGTAGAAATGTCAACTTTCACTAACCTACGAAACGAAGTACTAAAACAACTACAACTAAGGCAGCACAAAGATCAGAATGTTTACAAGATATAATTTAGAACAATCAAAATATGGATATGGAAAGCAAAGATAGAATTTACAAGAGATGCGTTAGACCTATGACGACCTATGCCGTTGACACTAGAGCAGACACGTCGCAAACAAAACGAATCTTGCGTACAATAGAGAGAGATCTAGGGCGATAGCAGGCAAGACACTAAGAGAGCGGATGAAGAACACAGATATAATGGAAATATTATGCAAAACACAGGATGTCGTGAGGTGGTCACGACAAAGTAGGAACGAATGGAACGATCACATCGATAGGATGAACAAAAACAGATTAGTATGCATAGCAAAGAATGGAACACCAAGAGAAGCAAGACCACCAAACAAATGGGAGGACAATTTTTCAGTCAAAATCTCAGAAGTCATAAGTTGTTAATCACAAGCCTTAAGGCGTAACATACGAAGAAGAAGAGCCTTTTCTGTATATATTTTACAAAATCCATAGATTTTTTCCTCATCTTCATAAGTATGTACGTTGTTTGTTTGTTTGTTAAGTGGGCGAAATCTAGGCTTGCGGATGCGAAGGATTTCAACGCCCGTTGACTATTATT
Organism: Melanotus villosus; assembly: GCA_963082815.1. NCBI lineage: Eukaryota > Metazoa > Arthropoda > Insecta > Coleoptera > Elateridae > Melanotus > Melanotus villosus. The sequence goes on from OY720425.1 coordinate 45,811,659, forward strand.
GCTATTAGTACTACCCGACTAGCATTTTTCCAAACCACCGGGATTTCCATCCCTGGAAGGGATGTTGATAGTGCCAAACATCGTATTATACTTTATGACTTCTTATTTCTCTAATAATCTCTTTACTTTATACTCTTGATAGCCTATGATGGTTTTTATTTGTAGATATGTTTTCCATGCTTCCTTTTCTCTTTCACTTTTATTTTTACTTCTCCGTTCCGACCGTTGGTTCTCTTTTTACTCTGATTTTGTATCAGCACCGTTCCATAACTTTCCTTTGCAACCTTCAGAATGGCATTCTTGAAGTTCCATTCCAGGTTTCCTCTATTTGCCATATTTTCATATGTTTTTCGTGTCTTTCTATGTTAAGCTCGTGAACCATAAACTTAAAATTAATTAAACGTGACCAGGAAAAGTCTTGTTCACACCAATGGAATTTCTTCTTAACATGGCCTACTTTGGTCTACAGAGGTCGTGCATGCCTTATATGTAGACCAGTATTATGTAATATGATAAAGCGACGTTCTAACATGCATTATACTATGCATTGCCACTTATGACGTCTTATTTAAGATCATTATACTCGCCAGATTCATGGTCATGCACGTGCATAATAGTTATTTACGATATGAGTATCGTAACAACTCGTATTACGATGCGAGATGGAAAGTTTGTCAAACGAGACCGCAGGTCGAGTTTGACAAATCCATTGAGGATCGTAATACGAGGTTACGATATGAATATCGTACAAAGCTTTATCTACTTTCATAAAATTAGCAAAACAATTAAATATTTATCAATAATTGCCTGATGCAAAAGTTGACTGTTCCAATTTTCATTGAAATCTAATACGTTAAGGCTTGATTTTTTGTTTATTTGGTGTTGGTTGCTGTCAGTTTGAATGAAAATTGGAACAGTCAACTTTTGCATAAGGTAATTAATTATTGGCAAATATTTCATATTTTTTGATAATTTCATGCAAGTAGATAAAGCTTTGTACTATATTCATATCGTAAAAATCGTAAAAAGTGCATAATAAATGTTTATAACAAGTAAAATAACTATGAATTCTCTTGTCAATCTGTCATTTTTATGTCAAAAGTTATTACGATACTAGTGCGGTAATATAGTTCATTACAACACGATTTTTCGTTTCGAAATATTGATATTACGAAATGAAAGTAGATAAAATACTATATCACTCGCAGCTGCACAAAGCGTTGATAACAGCATTTTTTATAAGATGCTGAACTCAGCGTAAAACGATACGTGTAAAAAGTGGGGCTGACCTTATGTATGCTCGGACAGCTCAATCATGATTGGTGTAGTCATCGGAAAATCATGTTCTCAAGAAGTCAGCTCATATCCTTCGTGCTAGTGGTGTTTCCGACGATTTGTGTGTAAAACTATTTTTCTGTATTTAACTTAAATGTAATTCAATTCATACTAAGACTTGCTAATAGTTTAGATCAAACACTTTGTTTCATTTATTAACTTTGATAATTGTAGGTATTTGGAACTCACCTTTAAAATTGTCTAGGTGTTTATTTGTAACGCTAAATAATATTTTGTAAAACCTAATCAAAGTTTGGGCAATATATGTTATGTTAGTTGAATCTGAGCTTAAGATTAACAGTAATTCTATCGAAATTTAATCAACTTATTTTTGCTAACTTTTAACATTACTTTTGGCAATAACTACTACGTTACAATATCATAAAAAAGCACTCTTTTTGTTATATTTTCAATGAGTTAATGTATTCAGCTCTACATAACTGCCTACATGGTTTAAGTAATTACAAAGCATTGTTGCTTCTTTTAGACCAGAATAAGACATGGTTTTAATTTAGCAGGTTGGCAGTAAATTTATATAAGAATCGCACAGCCTGTTATTTCATCACGTGTCGAATAGATTATGAAGAGAATGATCTATTATTAAATAAGGTTTGCTAGGATTACTCTAATTTGAATATGAATAACTAAATCAAGTTAATTTGTGTCATTGTGTCAGTATAATCTTAAAATTAGTCCAGCATTAATTTACTGACTAAGCAGAATTATAACAGGAAAGGCCTTTTTCACAACCATCCAATTCTCTTCCTAACATGGCCTACTGTGAGCTAACAAAAGTTATGAGTACATTTATAAGTAAAGCAGTCATTAAATTTAGTTAACTAAATATTTGACAATTAAAGAATAAAAATTTGTTAATTGTAGTGTAGGAAATAATTAATAACCAATTAACGAACATAAAACTAAATCAAAATAATGTAACCAAAAAAGCAACAACAATAAAGCAAGTTGTATCAGTCTACGTTTAAGGGAAGTTTTTCCAACTGAACACCCAAAGGAAAATCTCGAGTTAATAAAATATTTACCATCACGCCAATATCGATATTCAGTTAAACCATATCAACAGACGATTTTAGCCTTGACTTCGTACGAAATACGTCAATGTCATTTCGTAACCCCAAATTACCTAATAAAATCCTACACAGGGAAAATGCTGCCTCTACGGTTTTTACAAAATTCTTTTTGTTAACATAAGCTTGATAATTAGTCTAATATCCTCATACGCTCAAATAGGGGGCGGAAACTAAACAAAAAGCATAATCAAGACTTCCTACAGCAAATACAGGGCGATTTAAAAATACTTGTACATATTGAATATGAATAAACAAACTGATTTTATATAAAATGTGCAAAAGAACAATCAAGCTAAAATTTAACCCATCACCATTTGCGAAACCCTGGTAATATAGAAAAATCACAGTACTGCTCCTTGGTTTCATTTATAATTATAGGTAGTTATTTTACCGAACCCAAGGTACTTCAACTCCTTTATGACGTCAAACATTACATTGACCTGAAACCAATAGTTTTACTTTAGCTGAAAGCAGAACAAAGTTTCAGATTTTTTCTGCATACAAATCCCACCTGCCTCGGTCGGCATTGAACCCGAGACCATTAGTTTACAAGGCAACCTCCTCTACACCCCCGATATTGAATTGATGTGTATAAATACATGTAGATATTTGTTACGGTATATGAAATTTCCAAAAGTTATGTTAATTTTACAGCCAACAGGCCAATGTAATGCACTACCCTCGAAAGAGGCCAGTTGTGCCTTCCATAACTTTCTTTTTCATAAAGCTGCAGAAACATTATGTTTCTTACTACTGCTGTAATTCTGCCATGGAAATAATATAAACTTATTTTACCTATATTGAACGTTTGTTTAGTGAAACTACCGTAGTTATTTGTGGTCCAAATTTTCAATATCGAACAAAACGGCATCTCCTTAATTACGGATTCTTCACAGTCAACATGTTTAAAAAGCTCAAAAATTCTCACACTGTAAAGGAATTCATAGTTATTTTCCTAATAAAAAAAAAACTTGTAATAAGTGACAAATATTTTTATTAAGTAAAAACTCAATAATTTAGCAGCATTTCATTCGGAGAAGTTTCTCATTCAACAAAGTTAAGCAAAGGGATTCGAACTTTTCAAGCATTGTTTATGTTTTTTTTTTCTTTATCAAAATATTTACGTCGGGAGAAGTACGTGTACTGTTACAATGGCAAAAGTTAGAAACAAAAAAGTATTCTAACTCATAATTAATCGCATTTGTGAAAAATTCTGTGCTCGCAGAAAATGAACAAACGGGGAAACTTTTTACGAGTCATTCCTGCTGAGGTCGAAGTTTTGTGTTTACTTCATAATTTGGGGAAAAAGTGCTACTCAAACTGTTCTTTTTTTATTTAATTTTTATTTAAGTTAGTGGTTTACTTCCATAACTCGTCAACAAGGTAAACTAAAAAAATAAATTTGAAAAAGAAAGTACACAACATAGGATAACGAAAACTAATCGAAAAGAAAAAAAGCTCTGTTATATGTATAATAGTGTTTCCAAAAAAATAATTCACTAGAACATCCAGAAAATGAAGGATCCTAAGAAAGTAATTTAAGTGAAAGGCTCTCACGAATTGAATTAATTTATAAATCGAAAAGGACAGCAAAAAGCCTTATCGAACAAGTCGTCCTTAAGTTGACAGTTCTTAAAAATAAAACATAATAGATATGATGTAACAAAAACTAGAATTTAATATTGATTTTAAATTTAGATATTTCAAATTTTATTTTGAATTCTGATCTTGATTGTATGTTATAAGGATATAAGGTTAAAATTGAAAAATTGATTGACTTACCTGTAGGAAGATCAATTTCAATTTTCCGAGATTTTCTTCCGAAGATAATAAATTACACAATGTAGTATCGTTGATTCACACCCGTTGGTACAATATTTAAAGCAAAAGATAAGAATATATCGACGATGATGTGTTATAACACCAGATTCCTCACTTCGGTATTTGTGCTATCAGATCGCACTGGGTAATTAAGGGAGGGAGGGTTCGGAAGAAAAGCTCGGAAAATTAAAATTGATCTTCCTACAGGTAAGTCAATCAATTTTTCAATTTTCCTTCGCTTTTCTTCCTTGATAATTACACAATGTAGATGTTTACAGAAATTTGTGCGATCTGAGATAATGTTAAACTAATTAACACAATTAAACTAACTTAGTTTGCTTAAGACGAACAATATAATATTATCAGGTGAAGCTGAAACAATTTTATTGGAGTAATAACGTGATAATTTAAACATAACAAAATTAACAATGTGTTAATTATTACATATAAATGTAAGAATAGACATATATTATGTTTAACAGTAAACATAAGAAATGTTAGTAGAGTCTAGCGCGGATACAAATATAACTAGTACTCGTTCGTTCCCGCAAAATAGCTGGAAGCATTTAACAACTTAGTGGTAGATTATAAGAGTTAAATACAACTATCGTAAATCATCCCTACTGGGCTGGTATCGACAAATTTACAGCTGCCTCAAAATAGAAGAATTTTCATTTATAAACTGTTAATTATTTTGGGGAAACAGTTCAAAGTCATCCCTGGTAGGGTGTTTATGGCAGCACTTGCCACTTCTAATTCGTCATAATATTTTTACTGCCCGTTGTAATAATTTAAGAAATAGAAATTGCGCACGCAACGGAACAGATTATAACTACATTATATGACCTTATGAGAGTCATTTTGTGTAGATTTAGGAACTTCATTTAATACCTAATACAGCTTTTTTTCCATTATAACCAGATAGGCATACCATTGCCATACATGGTTTGGTTACAATATTGTTATCCTAAGCGTGTAAATTAGTCTCAATTATTACATATTTCACTATTGATTGTTATCACACTATACACTGTTCACTGATCACATAAATCCTGTGGTAGTTGCCTCTTTAATCTTTGGTGAATATCTCTTTGGCCTAAGTTGTAATATACTGCTCCTGGGCATAGGTTTAATGTAGTAATGAATTGGTTTGTGGTGTTCTTAATGTATTCGTTAATTTTAGGAATTCCCATTTCTTCATGTATTTGGTCATTTCCTACAAACCAGGCGGCGTTTAGAATTATGCGCAGTACCTTATTTTGAAATGTCTGGGTTTTATTAATATTAGTTTTGTTTGTGTTAATCCGTATTGGGCAGCAGTATGTTAGTATAGGCTATACGCCTTAAGATAGCCTTGTATAGTAAGAGTGCAATTCAACTTTTAGTGGCGATTTTCTATTTAGTATGGGGTAACTTTAATGTAATGGATAACATAAAGTTCAGGGCACTTTTCAAAATACGGGAAAACTAAAATTGGCTGAAGTTTATTCTTTGCTGACGCTCTTATTTTATCTGATATTTTAACCTGAATTCTATCTTTGATGAGAATTACGTTTATAATGCTATTTTTGACAGCGTTTGACTCTGTGGTCAGTAGTTAGTGCCAGAAGCATCACTAGCTTTTGGAACAACCACTCTAGGCTGAGAGTTTCTGAGGGATAAAGCTGTTTTAAGTAATTTAATAGTGGCTGTGAGTCCCAAGTGGACTGATATTTAGGTCCAGAGATTCGAATGTTGTATACGCAGTTCAAAAAAACTCTTCACAATATTTCTAATCTAGAGGGTCGGTAAGATTTTTATCACTATAAGCCCACCATTTTCGGTAACAGGCTTCGTACGGATTTAAGGTGCCATCACTTAAAGATGCTAGCAAAATAAGAATAGCTTTTTATGGTACTCGTCCCTTTAGCATTGACCTCCGGGTAATCTCCCGAAAACCAACGAAAGGTTCAGGTGAAGGGAATGCGGAGTCCTAATAGGAGAGAGTAATAAGTTTCCTTAGGTTCAAATAACAGTGGTTCGCAAGTTAAAAATCCATTAAATAGAGGGTACTACGGCTCTGATGGCCAGTTGGGGACGACCAAGATGCCCTCTTTATCGTTTAAAATTTTTGGTAAAACTCTAGAAATTAAACACCAAGGTGCATAAAGAAAAAGGAAATGAGTTCTAATTTATTGTAAACGTATCTATGCGACTAGTATCGGGACCCCAAGAAGCATAATTATCGCATTCAGTATTTAGTTTAGAAGGGAATAAGTTAGTATTTGTTTTTCCAAATTTTTTGCAAATTTTAGGAAATATTTTATCGTTTAATTCATATTCTGCCTGGATAGATAACGATATAGATTCCCTGTCAGAATGCAAATTTTCTTTAGATGTTGAATACTTCCTTTTTTATTAATGCAAGCTATAACTGTTTTATTGTCAATCCTTAATAAGATATCACTTATTAGGTATGTTATAGTATGACGACTACAAAGATACCAGCGTTACAAGATCATCGAATGGATATGGGCGTGGCTACCCAAATTTATTGTGTAAAGACAACAAGTACATCATTGATTCGAGAGAATTAAGGGTTTGTACGATTTTTGGCCCATTACTTTCTGCTCCAGATAACGCTGAAGCTACAGTAAATTGGATATTTAGTGTAATGACTAAATTACATAGTTCTTATTATGTTGTAGTATAACGACTACAAAGATATCAGTGTTACAAGATTTAAGGTAGGTGTCCACGAAGAGACAAAAATTTCATGAGATTTACTTGAGGTTTTAATCTCATGAAACAATTATTTCATTTTTGTTTTCACTAGTGGGCAAATATATCATCAATCACGTCTCTCACGATAACTTGATCTCTTTTAACTCATCTGAGATATTTTTGCGTTTCCATATTGCATATAAATATTTCGTCTCTAACTATTGAACACTTTGACTTCCGGATCCGTATTTTAAAATTATTATATTGTGAAAGAGTATGTCAAAAAAACAAAGACGAAAAGCTGCCGCTTGTGCATACACAATTCTTTCGGGAAAGCCGAAAAGATATCATAAATGTTGGGTGCGGGATTGGATTAAAAGAAGAGAAAATGACAGTATTAAAAAAAAGTTTCTAGAAGAATTACAACGAGTGGATGAAGAATGCTACAAAAACTTTCTTCGAATATCCGCTGACGATTTTAACTATTTATTACTGGGGAAGATAAAGTTCGCAATAGAAAAACAAAATACATTGATGAGAAATGCAATTCCTGCAGCAGAGGCCATTGCATAGGCCGCCATAGTTTGTTCAATATTTCAACTGTATAAATATTTTAAGAATATTATGCATCTTATTTAATAAATTAATATCATTCTGATTTTTAGAAACAACAAAAATGCATTTACTTACTACCAGAGTTTTTACAAGTTCGCCGAGATAAATGTTGCACGAGAGCAAAAACTCACTTGCTGCAGCTGAAATAAATGTCTCAGACGAGATACGTCATGTATCACGTTTACACGTTGAGACCTGTCGATAAATTTGAATCGTATGATACATATTAATCTGTGATACTTTTGTACTGTCTCATTCGTCTCGCGACTGTTTCCACTATAAATTTAAGTTTTGCTGAGATTTTTTAATCGTGAAACAAAATTCTCATGAAAATATCTCATCGTGGATTCGCACCTTTAGACTTAAGGGATATTGGCGTGGCTACTCAAATTTGTTGTGTAAAGACAACAAGTACATCCTTGATCGAGAGAATAAAGGTTTTGTACGATTTCTGGTCAATTACTTTCTGCTCCAGATAACGCTGGAACTACAGTAAATTAGAATATTTAGTGTAACGACTAAATAAGTTCTTATTATGTTGTAGTATAACGACTACAAAGATACCAGTGTTACAAGATGATCGAATGGATATGGGCGTGACTACTCGAATTTATTGTGTAAAAACAACAATAGCATATCCTTCATTCTTCAGAATTATGTATTACTTAGCTTAATAAACTACTTTGAACTGAATAATTAAGGGTACCGCTAGCCTGTTGTCAAACAGTTAAGTAAAACAAAGAAAAAAACTAACCTTCGTCCGAACCCTTCAATATTATCCTCCTTTTCGGAATCTGCCACTGCCTCTTCGATCTGAATGTCTCTTTGGCATCGTTAAAATAAAAATCACAATCACAGCGCGTATGTGAAACCGATGTTCACCCAACGCGTACAAATAACGAAGTGACGAATCTGGTGTTACAACACATCATCGTCGATATATTCTTATCTTTTGCTTTAAATATTGTACCAACGGGTGTGAATCAACGATACTACATTGTGTAATAATTATCAAGGACGAAAAGCGAAGGAAAATTTCTAATATCACTCCGAAAACGGATTTAAATTCGAAGAATCAGCTCAAGTTAAATCAAACTCGATATACTTAATTAATTAATTGATTACTGATAGATTGAAAAAGAGCGAGGGGGGAGAGACAGAGAGAGATAAAGGGAGATAAATTGGAAAGAAACAAAAATTATCATTAAAACGGAAAAGGCCTCGTTTGTTTGTTTGTATTCTGAATTGAAAAACAGAATCCTTAATTAAATTTATTTAAAAAATATAAAACAGACCAGTTTACAAATTAAAAAAAGAATTTTTAGATTTTACTCCTAATTTACAAGTGCTTTTACAAAATGTCCATAAATAAAGCCTTCTTGAAAGAATTAAAAAAATTAAAAGGGCTTTAAAAAATTACAGTTCTTTAGAATCGACTAAATCATTTTCTAGGATTGAATTGTTTCAGAATTACGAAAAATCTTGCAGAAAATCTCCAATAAAATTCTCGTTGGTCCAGTGATTTACTACTCAGTCGGTGACTTTTTGACTAAATTAAATATTTTTGTAAATTCCACAAAGTTGGTAAGGAACAGATTCAAAATCAAGAGCCAAATCTTCGCAATGCAACAGAAGATCTGAATTGCCCTTCTAAATGGTCTTTGATAAAAATTAATACCTTTTCATTCAAGAAAGTCCTTGAATCTAAAGTCAAAATTCAAAGATATGGATTTTCTAAAACCAAAACTGAGTTTTTGATTCAAAATTTCGAATCTTTAAGTTGAAAAAAATTACTTGTGCTTAGAAAATCTGCTTCAAATTCGAACAACAAAGCAGTGTTAATCACTGTTCAATTTCCAACATTTTTTTGATAAAAATCAATAATAATCTTCGAATCTTCAGTTAAAATTCAAACATCGGAAAATTTTGAAATCAAGTCTGAGTTTTGGATTTAAAGTTTCAGAAAAGTGGCATTGTGGAATGCGAACGCATAATCAAATAGATGTACTAAGTACTAATAAGTGAAACACACATGTTTTAAAATACCTCATTATGAAACATACCATCATCCCGATGGTACTGCACATGGAGGAACTGTCAAGACTTCCTACCGACCACCACAGTAAAAGTAACAAAGTTGCCATATGAGCTGACACTATCAGATGTCTACTGCCCACCTTGGATTTTGGAATAATATAAAAAAAAACTGATTTCGACGAATGTTTCCAAACGCTAGGTACAAAATTCATAGCCGGTGGTGACTACAATAAAGGGGTTTAAGATTAATACCTAACAACCAAAGGAAGGGAACTTCTTAAAACAATATAAGACAAAAGATACCCATTTATATCAACAAGAACACCAACATATTGGCCTACCAATCAAAATAAAATACCCGCCCTACTGGGCTTCTTCGTAACAACCGAAATCAACTCGATATACATCTGTGTTGTACCAAGCTTTGACTTGTCATCTGATCACTCCCCTGCATCGTAACTATTTGCACATCTGTTATACACAAAAAATTCGCACCAAGGCTTCACAATGCTAGAACGAACTGGGATATCTATCGTAACATAGTTAGTGAAAACACAGACCTAAGAATTCGACGCAAAGAACCTAAAGAAATAGAAGTTGTCGCTGGAGAACTAATAACAGCACTTCAACAAACCATGCAACAAGATACGCCAAGAATTCGGCAAAAGAAACCACATACCGATATACCACTAGAATTTTTTTTTGTTAAACATCTGACCACAGTTTTTCAACGAATATACAATGAACCAGATCAAAAAATAGAACAAGAAGAACATTTATCCATTCATTTAGAGCCACACCGGCATATCAAACCATTGACTTCAAAAGAAATAACAGCTGATCCCAAGAAGGCTGCCGGTATCGATATTGAAGGAACTTCCAAGAAAAGATAGATATAGTGTTGTTAACTTATATCCATAATGCCATACACTTAAAATTAATTAAACGTGACCAGGAAAAGTCTTGTTCACACCAATGGAACTGTCTGCCAAGGCTTGGATATTGGCGAAAACGTTGTTCAGAAAGGATTTCAACACATTATTATACAGGTATTAAGGGCCCTTATAGAAAAGTCAAACGAATACGACATCTCGCTCTGGATGGTTTTCGTAGATTATGAAAAAGCGTTTGACTCTATAGAGATCTAGGCAGTTTTAAACGGACTGAGCAATTGTCGAATCGACAGCAGCTATTCAAGGCCTACATATGTATATGAAATATTATACATATAAAGATACAATATTCCAAATCATAATGAAAGAAACCACCAATAAAATCAAAATGGAGAGATGCATTCGACAGAGAGACATCATCTCGTCCAAGCTCTTTACACTTGCACTAAAGTCTAAGTAAGTTTTAAATAGCGGTTGAACGGGTTTTTGTTTCCCCGCCCTATGCAGTTTCAGATTTAGTTACAACAAGATATAACGCATGGCAAATTTCACGAGTCAGAGCGGGACACGGATATAAACGTTGTCTTTGCCAATGGACCTGGGCGTGGATGTGGACGGTATTATGTATGAAAACTAATGATTGTAGTTAATATTTAGAAATAAATAAACGTAAATAGTTTCATTTCAATTCGAACGTACGAATAATTACACCCGCTACAGTTTCCCGTAATAATAATTATCTGTATCTGTATACAAAAAATTTATAAAAATCATTTTTATTATATAAAGGATGAGTAAAAACGTTGGGTTTTATACATAACACCGTCCATATCCAACTGCATAGGGCGGGGAAACAAAAACCCGTTCAACCGCTATTTAAAACTTACTTAAACTTTCGAAGACATGTTGCAGCAACTTCGGTGGGAAGTGGGAAGACAAGGGCATAAACGTAAAAGGAGAACATCTTGACCATCTGCGATTTTCTGATGAAACCGTGCTTATAACGTCCAAAAGAACTGCAACAGATGTTAACAAATCGAAAGAAATTGGACTAAAAATAAACATCACTAAAACAATGTTCATAACAAACAATAGTCTCTGTGAGAACGATACATTATTGATCGATAACACCGAAATAATAAATACTTCATACATTTATCTTAGACAAAACATACAAATTTCCAAGAAAAATCTCAAAGCCGACATTATCAGAAGGATATCGTGGGCGTGGTCAGCTTTCGGTAAACTTAAGAACATCGTTTTGTCCAACATATCGAACATCCTGAAGGCATGAATATTCGACCAATGCGTACTACCGGTGCTGGCTTACGAAACAGAGACTTGGACTCTTAATAAGGAAATCATAAGGAAAATGAAAGTTGTTCAAAGAGCAATGTAGAGAAGATTGTTGGGTGTAGGAGTGCGAGACAGACTGAGCAAAAAGGAAATCCACAGACGGTACAAAGTAACAGATGTTGCGGCCAGAATATCTAAACTGAGCAAGAAGAACGGATAACCGCTGGACACCAAGATTAATAGAGCGAAAGAAGAAGCAGAGGTCATCCCCAAACCAGGTGGACGAATGACATAAAACGCTTGATAGGAACCAATTGGATAGAGGAAGCGTAGAACAGAGATAGACGAATTTATTTATGGGAGTCTTATGTCCGACGATCAACTACATAGCTGATGATGAAACAATCTTGTGCAGCAACTGATATGGAAATCATATATCACAAATAAAGAAATAAATAGACATAAAGATGAAACAACTAAATTGACTGACAGGGAGAAAACCTATTTAGCCATACGGGATAGAGCTATGGGTTTGTGCTTCTAAATCAAATATAGCGATAATCAAAAGGAGCCAATCGAAAATACTCCGCCAGATTTCAGATGCCCCTTTTTATGTATCAAATCATACGCTTCGCCTAAATAAATATTTGAATTTTCTCAAATCTGAGCTTTCAATTCGAAGCTTCGAATCTGAAATGAGCTTGAAAAATCTATCCCAAATTCAAATTTAAAGGTTCAACTCTTAAACTTCCCAACAACAGAATCGTTGGTTTGTTGATTTGCCAATTTTTACGAAAATTAATATTTTTGGACTCAAGAGTCTCTTTAACATTTGATTTAAGAAAAATCAAACCTGGTTTTTCAGTTCAAAGCATACAAGTTAGGTCTTCAATTTGTGCCAGGAAATTGCCCAAAATTTAAATCAAATCTTAAAAATTCAGCTCTTAGAATAAATTTCAGAATAAAATCTCGGATAAAACTTTTCCCCAGAGAATAAAAGCGGTTGTTGAAATTAGCAACGGATTAACCACCGCTTACATTCAAATTGCTGTAAACGGTAACACCGCTAATACTTTAACTTTACAGTTACACGATTTATGTAATTAAACAGCAACTCCAACTAATACAATTTAAACGCAGTACGAAAACGTTCTTTTATTACATTTCTTATTAAAGAAAACGTTTCTTTGTCATCACTTTCTTTACTTAAATATTCTCTTCTTGTCGCTACAATAGTATATTATTATATGAGCGATTATGACAGCCATTATTCACGAAGATGACGTTTGAGCCCACGAGCCGTCAGGCGAGTGGCACAAATCATCTGAGCGAATAATGGCCATAATCGCGAATGTAATACGATACTTTTTCTACACCTATTAAACAAATATATTAGACTCAAATTAGTCAAATTTGTTAACTTTGTAAACAAGCAATATGACAACACACTTGGGCGTGTCGATTGTCAGCCGCAGAAGGAGTTGATCGCGGGCGATTTAAAATATGATTGGATTAGCGAAATATTGATTTTTGGATTTGTATTTGTGATTGGCCGAAATCATAATTCACTGCAGTGAATTATGAATCCATAATTCACTGCAGTGAATTATAGGTACTATTTTTCACAAAAAAAATGCTAATAATTGCAATATAATTAAATAGGTGTAGAAAAAATAACTTACGGCCACGTTTATGTGCCCCACTTTCAGAAAAGCCATTTAAGACGTTTCCACTTAACGGCAGCATGCGTTTTTACTAACCTAACTAACATTTTGTTCACGAATTGAACTTTTTCGTGCGGTACTAGGCTAATGAAACATCCGCGTTTATGTTACGTTTTGTACAACGGGGTTGACAAATTGGATTTAAATTTTTAATTGCAACCCTTGATGCTTAAATAGATAACTAAGGCGTGGAACACCCCACGGTAATCTAAACAAAAATTAGACCTTTTTACCCAATCCTTTTAATTATATTGAATTTAATAAATGATTTCAAACAAAAGAATTTTTTGTGAAAGAATCTCGTTGCTAATGTGCACCAGGGGAAAATATTTAAATTAACCAATGCATAACAAGATGGATGGTCAAACTACCACACAACCGCAAATTAGTTCAGGTGTCTACAGTTCAGTGAATGATTTGGACAGTTGCCAATTAACAGATAACAACCTCACAGTGGTTATCGATCGGACAAATACTTACATACAAAGCACACCAAGTTAACTTATTTATTGGAAAATAACTATGACGTGAATGCATGCGGTAACAAAACGAAATACTTCTTTGTTTCTGTCATGACTTGAGCAAAATCCTTACTTGGGAATCTTCACAATAAACAGCTCACATTTTTTAGAAAATCTTCACAACTGAAGAAGTTGACAAAGACTGAAAAGTAATTTCAAAACATTTAAAATCTTTCTTTACTGCAATGCCTTTCTTGAAGAAGAATAAAAATGAAATAAAAATGAAGACCAAGAAGAGAAAAGAAAATCAAAAAAATGGAAATCTACTTTACAAAGCCTCACTTGTTAAATTAATAAATTTTTGCAGTTGGCAAAAACAACTCAAACGGTGGATAGACAACAAAGAAATTGCATTTCTTAATCAATTTTTCACACCTGGAGAGTTCAAAAAAGACTAAAAAGTAACCTCAAAACATTTGAAGTGTTTCTATACTATCATGTCTTCATGGAAGAAAAAGGAGAGACACACGGAGATGAAGAACAAGAAAAGGAAAATGGAAAAGAGTAGAAATCCCCTTCGTAAAAATTAGTAAATTATTTGTGTTGATAAAACAACTCAAACGAGTTATTCTCCACAAAGGAGTTGCATTTTTTAGCCAATTCTTTAGGGATTCGAAAAATACAGCGAAAGTGTTCACCTACTTTATTCAAGAATAAGAAAAGGAATAAACGAAGATGAAGAACAAGAAGAAGGAAATGAAAACAAATACGAATGGATTTGGTAAAAACAATTGAAATGTTGTCTCAAAATACAGAGCTTGAATTCCTTTGCCATTATTCGCAACTGAAGAGTTTAAAAAATGAAAAGCTACTTTAAAACATGCAAAGTGGTTTTACTGTAACATTTCCTTGAAAATTAAGGAAGAAACCATGGCGAAGAACAAGTAAAAGAAAAAAGAAAAATTAATAGAAATTCAATTCGCAAAGCACACTTCCTTAATGAAGCAATTAATAAATTACTGCAGTTGTCAAAAGCAACTCAAATGATGTATTCACAACAAAAAGGGGAAGTTTCTTAGCTAATTCTTTACAACCGAAAAGTTTAAAAAAGACTGACAGTTAAGAAATGGTGAAGTGCTTTTGCACTGCATTTTTTTCGAAATAAAGTAAAAAATAAAAGCAGAAGAAAAATAAATGTAAAAAGAAAATAAAAAGAAGTACAATGGAAATTCACTTTACAAAAGTACCCTTCGTTATATTATTGCAGTTGGTAAAAACAGTCTAAACAAGCCACAAGGTATTCAGAACAAAAGGGGTAGCAGGTAGATACCTATTCATGATTTTCCCGATGGAAGGCAGATCTATTTCTGGGTCTAGCATTACAAAATTCTTCACTTCGAAATTCGACTTTTATCAATAGCGTGAGCAAGCGCGATTCAGAACGGATTATGGGGCAAATGACCACTTGGAGACGGTAAACATCTTAATTGAAAAATCAGTGGAGTACAACAAACTGCTTGTCCTGATTTTCGTGGATTACGAAGAAGCTTTCGACTCAATCAACCAGAATACGATGCTGAAGGCTATGGCTGAGTGCAGAGTTGACCACCGATATAATACGCTGATGGAAAGGTCAGTGCTTGAATTCTCAATCTTAGATAGAGTGCCAAATACAGAAATTTGCAAGAAAACAGGAATGCAAAGCGTGATAGAAAGGATTGCACGTCTGATGTAAAATTGAGCGGGCCATGTGGTGAGAGTAAATGATCGAAGGTGGACTAGGAGACTTTTAGAGTGGAAACCTAGACGGGACACTTAGAGAAGTAGAGGAAGGCCCCCAACTAGGTGGACGAATGACTTAAGACAAATTGAATGCAAGTAGTACAAAACGGGGAAAATTGGTGAAACTTACGGGATGCCTACGTCCAGCAGTGGACTTTACAGGACTGATTGGTGATTCCCAACAATGAGGCTGTATTTCTTAGTCAATTTTTCAACCCTGAAGAGTTCAATAAAAACTAAAAAGTAACTTAAAAACATTTGAAGTGGTTCCCTACTGCTACGCCTTAAAAAGGGAAAAGAAGAAGGAAGCTGAAAAGAAATATAGAACGAATAAGAAGATAAATAGAAATACACTTTATTAAAATAATAAATAATTGGAGTTGATAAAAAATAACTCAAACGAGATATTACATAAAGAAGTCGTATTTCTAAGCCAATTCTTTACAAGTGAAGAATTGAAAAAGGACCGAAAAGTAACTTTAAAACATTTAAAATGTTTCTTAAAAAAAGGAGCTCAACAGAAACAAAAGGAAAAAGAAAAAGAATAAACTTTCACTTCGTTAATGAAACAATGAACAAATTACTGCAGCTAGTAAACACATTTCAAACGACATATTTAGGAAGTATGTAATGACAAAACCCCATTGGCTTATTAAACATTCCAGACTAATCTAATAAAAAAGGGCTGTAATTTGTCTGGGAATTTCGGTTTATTGACTGATACAGTTATTGTTATACAAACCTTGCTTCTTAAAGGTCTTACGAGAGGAGCCAAAAAACGTTGGAAAACTGTCAAATGGCCTTGCTATTTTATTTTCAAATTAAGAGTTAGCGTCATATTTTCAATAGCTTAAACCATCAATTTCTAATTTATGTTATAAGGAATTAAAAAGTAATCATCAAGTGTGTAACGAACGTCGATCTTTAATGTTTAAGCTAATAAAACATTAGTACTATCATGGTTAATATCTATATTTACACACTCTTCTAGGAATTAAAATGAATAGCTAGGGTTAGTTATAAGAAAATCCATAATAACAAAGAAATTGACGATAAAAAAGGTAAAAGCTCGCTCCTTCGATTTACCGATATAGGTGTTTGTCTAGTGCTTACCCTTTGTTATGTTATAAAGTTGTGGCAAGAAGGATCTTGACAATTAGAGTAATTAGAAATTCGATCAGAATATTCAAAAATGTGGTTCCAAAACCCATTGCTATTTTCTCCAAAACAATTGACCTACAATCGGAAGTATGCATACACGAATTCTTGTTTAGCATTTTTTATTTGTTTTGAAATATAGCTTCGTTGAAAATGCAGAATACTATAAAACTACAAACTCAATAATATTAGCGATTAAGGATCAAAATATGAACCAAGCATCTCTGCATCTTTCATGTACTTATTCTTACAGAGTGCTACTTGACCTCTTTGTGTATTCTCCAAGTGCTGTAAGACTACTTTTAATCCCATTCAGAAGGTTTTCATGTAACAATATAAGAAATTCCGTTGTATTTACAGTGCACCTAAGGAATTAAGGACATCAAACATTGTCAGAAAATAATCAACATAAAAGCCATAATGTAAAGTCGATCTCTTGAATTTCTTCAACCTGACTTCAATTTTCCTAATTACGTCTTAAGTATGCACAGCAGTCGCATGTATTTTGTATATTACGCGTGTGAGAGGCATTCAAAGAAAATAAAAAGGAAAAGGGAAAGGTCCTGAAATGCCACTTTGTATTCTTGGTAAAATGTTGCGACAATACTAAGGGAATTGTATTAAAATTTCGAGGCTTATTGAACTTGTAGAAATAACTCTAGTACAAAATTAAATTTGCGAATTTGAAAATTGAACTTCATTTTTAATATTAATAGTAATTATCAATGTACATAAATACAAGGTGTTCATTTTAAAAGTTTAGCTTGTAAGTTTGAGCTACATATAAAATATCTCATAAACGACGTACTTGCAGAATTATAATATTTATTTTAAAAATAGCAATCCGATTGCCCACTGTGGTATTTAACCAGTGCTAACACTTCATCACACCTGAAAAAATGTGAGAAGAAAATGAAACCTGTAAATTATTTTTGCAGGATCAGATTTCTGTCACAGGCTTTTTAAATGCATATTAGCGAGCGGTTCTCAAAAGTGTGTAACAAAATTTAAAATAAACTAAACTAAAGTACTTCTATTTAGGTATACCCATTTAATTTAATGACAATACTTTTGAAGCTCCCTGTGTACTACTATGGTGATAACCATAATAGTATAACCAGATTGCAGAGACAAGTTAGGCAAGGTACAAAGACTAGCTTGCCTAGGAATTACAGGGGTGATGTCATCAATCCCACAGCGGCCTTAGAAACCCTGCTGGATCTGCCTCCTCTTCACCTGATGGTAAAATCGAGGGCATTAGAGGTTAAAAATAGGGAAGAGCATTTTGCCATCCTAAATGAAATCAATAAATACCCTACACTTAGTACTGCTCGCCATAAAAAGCCCAGTGTAACTATTCTGATTTAAACAGAAATTGGTAGAAACGTTTATTGTGTTACCAAATATAATCGATTACATTTTCATTGAAAAATACATTCAACAAACACAAAACAAATTAGTAATGGGTCGCTGCTCCACGTAAATTAGTACACTCTGCTACTCGCCTAGGCATGCTTCGAATAAAATTATCTATGACCTCTTGAGGTATCTCATCCCAAGCTCTCTGAACAGCATCATGAAGTTGCTGCAGGTTCATTGGGCGGCTGGGGAGCATGCCCAGTTGTCGACCTATGATACCCCATACTTTTTCTATAGGCGATAGATCCGGTGACTTAGCAATCCAGGGAAGGACATTAACGTTGGCGTGTTGTAAATACTATATCGTTGCAGTTGCTACATGAGGTCGAACATTGTCTTGTTGAAAAGTAGCATTTTCAACTCCCGAAGGTAGGGACTGCAACTGGCTCCAAAATTTGTCGGATATTCCATCAGCGTTTAAATTCCTACGAAGAAATACTAGAGGTGTTATGTCTCATAAACGTATACCACGCCCCTAGTAAGAGCAGTTCCCCGTTCAACTGCGACCTTCAAAAATCGGCGTTCTCTTCGCTTACGTCTGACACGTCTACGGCTGTCGTGCATTCACAAGCAAAAGCGGAATTCGTCCGAGAAAATCACTCTATTCCATTTCTCATCCCAATTGGACCGTGTGTTGCACCATTCTAGTCTGAAGTCACGATGTCGATTTGTAAGAGGGAGTATTAGCCTTGGTCGATAAGAAATCAGACCAAAAGATCGAATAATAATAATAATAAATCTTTATTGCCCAACAGGAAAACCCCATTTACAGGACAATGCGAATGCGGCTATATATTGAGCCCATTAACAGTCTGGGACCTACATCTTCCCAAAAACTGTTTTCGACTAACCTTGAAGTGCTGTGTCGATCCCTGGAGGCAAGAAGTTTAAGTCGTCTATCTTTACGCTCTGTGGTACTTCTAGGCCGCCCGGATCCTCGTTTGACATGTTGTCTCCCTTCTTCAGTCCATGCTTTCGAACAACGAATAATTGTAGGAAGGTAAACGTCTTACAATTTCGCGAAATGGAAGTCCTGCCTCGTGTTGGCCAATAATACGTCCCCTTTCAAAATCACTCAGTTGGCGATAATTAATCTGTCTTCGAGCTGTTGGCATTTTAGCACTTTTGTGGTTTACATTAATCACAAAAAAATCAAAAAAATTGATAGGGTACAAGCAAAAATGAATTGATAAAGACATTTTGTTTCTAACAAAACACGCTCGGCATCGCGATAAACATGCATCTTTTTTGTTCAAATTTTAATCACTTTTTACTGAGACTTAAACAAGTTATTCAAGATACACTTGATTTGTATAAAATGTTGTATAGGGAGTGATACGCTTTTTATGGCGAGCAGAGGATTAAAAAGACGTACACCAGCAGAACCTTTGGAATTATAATTCTAACTAGGGAAAACTGGCGACGTAAGCCAAAACCGGTTTAGTTTAACGAACTGGTATTTCATACAGATGGCTCCAAAACTTCAGGAGAAACTAGGACTGGAATATATCACTCGGAATGCCAAATATCTATTAATCTCGGGACTTCAAGCAGAAAATTATGCCATATTAACCTGTGCGCAGGAACTACAGTAGTAAAAGAATATTCACAGTGACTGACAGTCAGCCTACCTTGAAGGCGTTAAGAACCTGCGAGGTCAGTTCAGGCTTAGTACTTGGCTGCGTTCGCAGGGTCGACGAAATCGGAACAAACAATACAGTGCAACTAGTAGGGGTATGAAATACCTGGGCACTCGAAAATAACAGGAAACTAAGAAGTCGGCATCTAGCAAATAACGGGAGAAATAAGCCTTTTAAGGGCCCCATACACCGACCGTTTTACCCTACAGGTAAAACTGTTGGGAGGAAGAACGAAAAAAGTCGTCACCACACACTATCGTTGTTTTCCGAATCAGTTAGGAACGATGAACCGAACATGCCTATTGGCAGTGGCGGCCGTTTTGGCTGAAAAAAGAAAGAAAAGAAAAAATCGTTCGAAATGGACCAAGGAGTGGCTACTGAAACGAAGTACCTTTGGTCATGTCAATTTGTTGGAAGAGTTAAGGTTGGAACAAGGAGACCGGCATAATTATCTTCGAATGGAAAATGCGGTAGCACGTGGCGCGGGCGACACTAAGAAAACACGTCAGTTTTAGCCCACACACCTCGTGTTTAACCGAACGGATAAATATCATACTCGCTTGATAATTTGGAACGTCGCGTCGGGTAAACACGGCAGTTTTTGCCCATACACATCGGTTTTCACTGTTCATTCGTTCCAACTATCTCACCAGTCGGGTAAAATAGTCGGTAAAGAACGAGGTGAATTGGGCCTTTTATAGGACAGGAATCATGACAGCTATACACAATGGGAATCAGAGACGAACCAACGTGTAGAGGGTGTGAAGATGAGGAAAAAACTGTTGCCTATCTGCTATAACACTGTGACGGTTTTGTCGGTAGTAGACGTAGCGTAGTAAACTAAGTAAGGCCGCTATATTTAAAGAAAATTTTCTACTTAATTAAAGACACAGGTATCCCCTAAATGTCTCACTGATCTGGAGGGTATATTCCAACAAAGGGCTATGCCTATACATTATTGCTGGTGTTTGTCTCATTTTTCTTCAATAGTCCCTTTCCATAACCTAACATTGAGCATCTGATAGAATAATAGGCGGTTTGTTTGTTTTTTTTTTATTATAGGCTTGCGAGTGCCATTTAATAAGAGTTTATTTAATTTTCAAGGAATTCTAATACCAAATAATAAATTGAAAGTCTGGCCTACTTTGGCCTAAAACTGTAAAGAATGCGTTATACTTTCGGTCGTTTTGATAAAATTCGGAATTAAGACAACTTAATTGAAAGTCTGATCTTGTTTGTCTATTACCTTATTGGACGATATTGCAACGAGACGGGATGATGATGCCAGTCGCAAATGCGTCATCTAACAGAAGCCCGCGAGAATGTTCTCGGTAGTTCGGCGAATCATCATCTCGATCGTTCCAGAATGAATTCAAGATGGTGCAGCTAGTATATTAGGCGCGATCCGACGAGCACAAATTCAGTGATACCAAAGTCTACGACCGGGCGACTTAAAAACGTGTAATAAAAGTGCGTGCGTGATTATAAATAACTACTTAACTTGTATAAATAAATTAGTAAGTGTTACGGGTTAATATTAGTGTTGTGTTTTAATGTTTAAGTTGTCGTTTCGTGTTAATTGCTACATTGTTTAAATTTGTTAATAAATAATTCACACCACGAACCGAAGTACCTACTAAATAAACGTTTTAAAACTGTTACAATATAATATTTTGCTACAAAACATGATTTTTGAAGGAAAACAATCATGAAAGGTAAATTTCGAAAAATACAAAACAGTAAGATATTAAAAAATCTATTTTAAAAAAAATATTAACTTTTACTATTAATAAGTGTCTTGAAAAAAGTATTCTACATAATATTTATAAGAATCCAAAATATAAATTTTTTTAATTTAAATATAAGAAACTTCTTTGGAGTTAAACAAGTCATTTATATAATCAACTAGGATTGACAAATAAAAACTTAAACTTTGAATTCAAAGTTTGGTATTTTTATGTTGAGGTAAAAAGCTAAATCTCAAATTTACCCTTGAACAAATTCCAAAATAAAATCAAACAAAAACTAGTTTACTGATTTACTGATCGTGTTCGGTGACTTTTCGACTAAACTAAATATTTATGTAAATTCCACAAAGGTAACAAGATACAAAATTAATTAAGTATTAGAAATTCTTTCTCCCACGAGGACCGGTCACTATGAGAGAGTAAACTAAAAACCCCATTCAAACAGGGATATGTGTTGGCTGGTTACAAGAAATAGAAATTCAAAGAGCGAGCTTTGAATCTTTGATCTGTTCATCTTCCAAATGGCTTTTTGGCAAAATTAAATAGTTTTTTTTTGTTAAAAAAACATCTTCCGAGTTTGGACCGTTCAAAAGGGTTTGAATTTAAATTCACATTTAATGATTTTTCAGTGGCCTTTTGACGAAAACAAATATTTTCTTTAGATTCATGAAAGTCCTTCGAATCTGTAATCGGCATTCCTATATTTCAATTTTGTAAAACAAAAGCTGCGCCATCTTTTTTCCAATTGTCCCATACCCCAGAAAAAAAATCCTTCCGCAACTCTGCAAAATATTGTTCAGCAGCTTTTTTGAGTGCTTCACCAGATACAAAACCCCTGAAATGCCTTTTTAAGTTCTTGAATAGAAAGAAATCTGACGAAGCTAGGTCAAGTCTATAAGATGGATGCCTTAACTCCATGAATCCACAGTCAACTTCATGACACTGCGATGTTCCACCTTCATTTAAATCATTTTATCAAGAAGCAAACCTCCCCAAATCTCTATAAACCGTAGAAATTAAATACAACTTAGCTACTTAGCACATGTGCTTCTAAATGTCACAGCCATTTTTTAATCATTGGTTCGACACCGTTTGAGTCGTGTATAGGTAGATAACGTAAAAATACGCCCTGGTAGATTGCGGATTACATTTCCTACAATTATTTTACAAGAATAATTTTGCTAATAATAAAGCAAAACAAAAATGTATAAGAAAAATGGAGTGTATTACGCGTACAAAAGCAAAGGAAGTTTTAGGTACTGAAATCAATTGTGATAATTTTCAACAAGTTCAAGTTTTAATAGAATTTTATCTTGAAAATTCCTACACTTTAAGCCCGTTCTTCAGATTTGCCCGCTTTAAAATATTCAATACTAATTCTGTTCCTTGAGATTAAACTTAGCAGGGGATTTACAAATTTAAGTACTAAACATTACAATTTCTGGGCATTATCTTCTTTAAGTCTCATTTCAAAAACTGCTGGCCTAATTTCTAGAATCAGGTTATAATGGGTAACATATTATCTTGGACCTTTTAAATGAGTTTTACATTTCGAGTTTTGTATTTTTCTAGAGTAATATAACTGTTAACATCCGATGTGGGAGGACATTAACCCTTTCAGGTTAATAATTCGAATGCATATTTAGCTGCAACTATATTAAATTACTTCCAATAATTAAATTTGCCTTGCCTGCCAATACAATTATAACAAATTAATATGCTACAGCTGCATACAATTTTAGAGAAATAAATTATGGCCAATCTCTACAAAAACAATAATTAATAGATCAGTATATCGATAATGCATAAATATCGAAATTAAATACTTATGTATACAAGTTCAACATAATGCTTCACAATTTTTTTAAATTAGGTAAAGTAAAAAACCATTTCATTTTCTATTTATAAATTACATCAACTAAAAGTTTGAAACTTGTAGTAAGAGAATTATTTAGCTGTGAACCCATTTATATATTTAACTTAAAATCGATAAAGCGCTAAACACCTATTTACCTACATATCCGCCTAGTTTCTACCTTATTAATTCAATTCTAAAATCCATTACGTTTGCTTGTATGTATATGCAATACAAACGGGTGTTGTTTCAGATATACCAGTTACAGTTTTCGGGTGTAAACTAATCAAAAACAAAATGAATGCAAGTTTTAGTTTTTATTTATAGTAGAAGAAATTGCTTGACAATTTATCAAAACTCGTTGATTACATATTCGGCTTCACTTGCGTATTTCTTTTACTTAGAAGTACAAAAAATTGTTTAAGAATTTATCAAAACTTGTTGATTACATGTTTCGTTTCACTTGCGCTTTTTTTTACTTGCCTTATATCGATAATAAGCTACTACCGAACTTAACGTAATCTAACTTTTTTTATACCTATAATATCAATATTATATATAGTCCATTGTCGCGTCGCCTACCGAAACGAAGAGTTATCAAAACTTTCTTCCGAGGACAAGTTAAAATTATACCTATCTTTGGTGACCATTGCGCAACCGCGGTGGATAATATGCAGTAAAAACTCGTAGATTATCAATCGGCTTGGGGCACATATGAATCGTGCCCGTGACAGATTCTAGTTAGTTCAACAGTGGAACTCATGCACATAATGTGATTGTATTTGAGATTACGCGCATTTAGTGAACGAAATATGGTGTAAATGATTTGAAACATCTTGCGGAAAGAGCTAAGCACGAAAATTCTGTTTCTCATCTTAACTCTTATATGGACTTTATTCTCTTAGGAAAAGTAGATATGCGCGAACAATTGAATAGTACTTACTTGCAGCATAAATTAAAGTGCAATAAAGACGTAGAGAAAAATCGCCATATTTTACGTCGATTAATAATGTGTATTAAATTTTGTGGAGCTTTAGAATTGGGCTTGCGGGGCCATGACGAGACAAGTTCTTCAGACCATCCAGGTATTTATGTAGGCTTAATTAACTTGGTTGCGGAATTAGATTCTGTCCTTGCAATACATTTGAAGGACGCGAAAGTGTTTAAAGGCACTTCCAAAACTATCAAAATGAGTTGTTGGATGCAATGTTCGAAGTTTATTAAACTGAATTAATAAAACAAATAAAGTCTGCAAACTTTATTGCTTTGGAAGCGGACGACAAAATTATTTGATTCCAAAAGCTTTAAAATGTCTAGACAGGCATCCCTCAAAATCTTTTTGACAGTGTAAAAATAAAAACTGAACTTAGAGCAATTTATGAACGAGACGATATGTGTAGCGTAGGTGGTGTTTTGTCACTTTTTGTGTTTATTGCTGATAAAAATGTCACAAGAGTGTTTTTAGAAACTAATAAATTAGTTGACATTATTTGTACAACACCGATGTCTACGACTGAATGTGAAAGATGTTTCTTCACTTTAAAGCGCATAAAAACATTTTTGAGAAGAACCATGTCTGAGGACAAGTTCAACGCATTGGCAGTATTGTCGATTGAAAAAAAGTTTATACACTCGATCCCCGATTTCGACAATAAAGTTATTGATGTATTCAGCAGTAAGAAGAACAGAAGGATGGACTTTCTATTTAAGTAGGGAGGTAAGTATTTTTAGATAATGTTTCCAGCTCGGTTGTGATGTGCCCTCCCGCTAAAAAAACTCACGAGCCGCCAAAACGAGACCAAAAATTTGATGAAGTCTTTTCTATTTGGATTTATGATATGGACGAACAAATAATTTTTAGGTTTTATCACTCATCAAGAACATTCTATCAATTTTACAATTATTAGAAGCGGAACAAAATAATCAATTACCTTTCCTCGATACACTGATTATAAAAGACAGAGGTCATGTTAAATTTATTAATTTATCACAAGAAAACACATACCAACAGACATTTATACTACACTTCTAATCATCACCAAAACGTCAAAATAGGTGTATAAAATTTTTGCGATAGAGCAAAAACAATCTGCTCGAATGTCCAAATGTTTAACAAATGTTCTTATAAACAATGGCTATCTCAGAAATCTGATACAAGATACTTTCACCAAAATTGAAAATAAACGAACACAACAAAATCAAACCACGCCACAGACGAAATGATACATTAACCTAACAATATCATGCATTCCAGGTACTTATCTGATAATATAAAATGAATTGGTAAAACTTTACAACAATTTTCAAAACTAATAATACGTTAACATCAACTTTTTCAAAAACCAAACCGCTGAACGAAGGATAAAGATTGCATAGTATTCCCTGAGAATGCGGGAAATACTATACCGGTGAAACATGTAGATGTAGGACATTGAAAGTCCGAACTATAGAACATAAAAACATGATTAAAATTACGAAATTAAAAAATCCAAAATTGCAGAACGTGCCTGGAATAATATCCACAAAATCCACTGCGACAACTTCTAAAAAACCTTGCAAAGTAAAAGTAAAGTTAAAGAAACAGCTTATATATTACTAAACAAAAATGATTGCATTTCATCTCATTCAGTAGATTTAATAATGTTTGGTTGCAGGTTCTCAAAAACAAAATTTAAATACATTATACCCTTATATGGTAAAGGGCAACAGCTATGTCAATACTACGTTAAGGTGGAGAAAATGGGTATACAGATTTAACTGGCTCTGACACTGCGATAAGGAAGGTAATGGGAAACCACCTCATTATTCGCTTTATTTCAAATAATGTTTACCTACATTCGTCATGATTATACAAATCCAATCAAAGGCTCCGAGTGCCCGGTGTTTCTTAGATGGGACAGGAGTGCAAAGAATCCCCGGGTGGAAAATTAAAAATCGCTTCTTGGAATGTAAAAACCTTATATATGAATCAGGAAGGCTCCGAAATTTGCTGTTAGAGGTAGATAGGCTGAATATTTCAATAATAGGAATATGCAAAACCAGATGGCCAGATAGCGGAAACTGCAACTCGAATGGTTAAAATATTTAATTCTCTGGAACTCAAGATTAATCTCACAAAAATGACGTCGTAATAATATTATAAAAGAGAATATCAGTAAAAGTGTGAAGAATGTTGTTCCTATTATAGGACCGTGTGATGTTAATACAGTTGGTAGCGCAAGCAGTAGCCGTAAGTGCTATTCTAGTATACGGCAGATAAACAACAAACTGAAATTGAAGAATTTTACCTTGAGAATCACAATTTGATTATAGGCAACTTCAAAGCCAAAATAGGTAGGCAAGCAACGTCAAACATTACTGGACAGTACAGGCTTGGTAGCAGAAACCCTAGAGGTGCGTCTAATTAAATTCTGCCAGGAGGAACAATTTGTAATAACGATCACCTGATTCAAATTACATAAGAGAAGGCTTTACACTTGAAAATCGCATTTGAACGGCCACCAAAATAAAATCGTAAAGAATCAAATAGATTTCATACTGATTAACTAACAGGGTTAAGCAGTTAAGACCTATCCTGGAGCGGACATCAAATCCGACCATAACTTGTTATGTTCTACAATAAACGTAAAACTAATGAACATTGTAAGACCAAACAATAACAGCCATAAAATGCACCTAGAGCTCCTTGAGGAAACAGAAATTAAAATAAAGGTCTCTGAAGAATTAAATAACGAATTACATGGAATTACATGGATACAATAACATTTCAAACGGATTCTATTGACAATAACTGGACTAAAATTAAATCATCTACTTAAATAAATCTAAAAAGATACTTGTAAGGAAGGAAAGAACAACAAAGAAGGATTGGGTGGCTTCAAAAATACTGGATTTAATACAACAACCAAGAAAATGTAAGAATAAACACAAGAATAAATACTTAGATCCTCATCGTACCATTCACAGAAAAATTAGGGATGCAAAGGCTCGAAGAATCATGTCGTAAAATTAAAGAACTACAGAAAAAGCACAATAATTTTAACGTACAAAAAAAACTGACAGAAGCCTTAGAAATCTGTCAACCAAGGAAGGTGAGCTTATTGAAGGACTCGCTAAGGCTACGGTTACAGCACCGGTTATAGTAGATGCGTATTCGGACGAATAATAATTCTGACGAATCCATCAGAACAATCAAACAATAAAAATGTTATCAGAGTGGTTATAGTGCAGATGCACTATTCGTCAGATAAAACACGAATTCTTTAGAGCAGGTTGGTGGTTGAAATGAGTTCGACCTTACATACGAATTCGAAGGAGCAAAGTGGTTAAAAATGGATATAGAAAAATTAATTACCCTGGTATTTGGAAATAGATGTTTATGGCATATGAAACACAAAAGTTATCATAACGTAGTTATCAGACGTACCACACGTCTCTCGTAGAAAGTGGGAAAATATCGGATAAAGCAGAAGCCCCTATTACAAAAAATGTCATGACCTTATTTTACTAGTATGATGTTTTTAAGAGATCAATTCTTGCCAAAAAATTTACAGAGCGGTATTTCTGAGCCTTTTGGGAATGACACCAGTTTAGCAAAGAAACAAATCCCGATTTGAAGGAATCAAATAATTCGGAAATAACAGAATCCGAACCACGGATATAGACAGCATCCGAAGATTTTATGGCTTCTTACGTTAAATATACAAAAAGAATCAAACGTTTTTGAGAAGCCTTTGGTTATCGAACAAACCAAGCTAGCCGAGTTTGTTACAATTTTTTGGATTCCAAATTAATTGTAGCAGTTTTTGTCATTTTGCCAGTGTTGTTAACGTTAAGAATTTTTGTTTTGTGCTTGTTTAATTTTCTTTTCATCAAAATTTCACATTTTTTTAATTTATTCACTTAATTATTTTCCTTTTTCCGTATTAATTTTAAATGCTTTTCTTAGTGAAATTTCGCCTACTAGTTATGCAGCTTGTTTTGCATTGCAGTGTATTGGGTTAGAGACTTTCTGGTTAATAGTTAGGGCCTGCGCAGTCGATTTTAGTCTGTCAGGTGTGGTGTAAATTAAGTCGAGTCTTTCTCTTTTGGCGATTGACATTCCTTCGAAACAGACCTTTGGGTTTTTGCTGAAGTTATCATCTTTACGTTTCATGTTTTAATGGGCGTATTATTTAAGTATTTCGATATAATTCTCTGCTATGTTTGATTATCAAATATAATCGTGTTCTGCACTGTTTTTAGTGGTGAGTTATTTTTTCTTAAATTTTCATTAATCTCCTTTTCTTATGGAATTGGAATTTTTCAGCACCTATTTTGGGTTATAAAATTTATTATAAATTTGATCTACTTTCCTAACTGGAGGATCGATGTGTGTTTTTCTTTGCTGGGATCTTCAATTCCTCTGGAAATTTTACTTTTTATTCTGTCGAAAAACGTGGAAGGACGCAATTTTATGCAAGCTGCACATGTCAACTTTAATTTAATTTCCTGCATATTTCAAATGTGGCTGGATGTGGAAATTCACCTATTTTCAGGACTGAGATAAGTGTTTAATTATATTTCTGGTAATTTAATAAATTTTCTGTGTTCATGTTAATATAATTCACAGGTGTTGTGCACCTGTTAATCTTTAACTTCTTTTTGTAATAAAATTTTCATATTAATTTCAATCATGAATTAGATTAGTTATTAATTCTTATTCAAATTTTTCTTGTTTTATTTCATGATTGAATTGCTAATTTTTTTTCCTAATTCATGAATGAATAGATACTATTTTTGATTTTTAGATCTATATTTTGTATTTAACATTAACTTTATAATTGTGTGTAGATTTAAATTTGTGTAATTCTATTATCAAGTCTTTAACAACGAACTTAATCATTATTTAATTCTATTTGTTAGTAATTTTAAACCCTGGCTTTTTGCGCCGTACTTGAGTCCGTAAAAAATAAATTGTTAATGTTTTATGGCTTTTTATTATCCTTTTGATAAGTTTCGTAGCAAGTTTAAACGAAAAGTAGATGTTTTAAATAAAGATAAAAATGAAGAGCATGCCGATTATCATTTTCGCGTGAGTTTGTTGCCAGCTCTCCGAAAGGTTCCAGAAGAAAGGAAAACGTTTGTGAAAACATAATTGCAACAAGTGTTTTGCGACGAAAAAATGTTTGGCCAGCATGCTCCCACTTCAAGACAACAGCAAGAAACCAACTGCAGTAACCTGTTCTCAATTCCACAATAAGTATTTAGTTTACATTAACTCTTCTTCATCAAGTAATTTATTCAACACAGCGAACTTGGGAAAGTCACCCCAGGATATCCCCAATAGCACAGGATATAACCCTTGACTTCGTATTTTTCTTCACATGATCCTCGTAGCTAAAGAGCAAAACTTAATACTTTAGAGTTAGTATAACAAAGTTTGTACTTCAGTTTCTGATATTAAATATTAAACCACTATAAATAAATGTTGTTGCCTTAATGTAATGAACGAAAATTTGCTTGCTTATAGATATTTGTTTCAATTTCATTAAGTATGTATTTATGTACCATGAAATGTATGTTACCAGAAACATTCTGAAGTACGCTGAAAAGTTATTTGATTGATTCAGTAATTCCTCAAATAATGTGTGATATTCCCCATTCGTTTATCTTGAAACAAACACCTTATTCGTGCATTCACTTCTTTCACTCAAGGGTAACATTTTCAGCAAAGATTTTTTCCAAAAAGTAATTATCTATATCCATCTTGCAAACTACGACTACTGATAGTCGTCAGAATACGCGTTCACTGTTACCGCACATTTCAGAAGAAATTTTCTGACAAATTCGTCTGAGTTATTAGCCTTATCGCAGGGTTTCGTTGAAAACGAGTGGTTCCGTAGTAAGCTTAGAATTTAAAGACATATCTAAATTTATGTACTACAACTTGTTTTCTATATATCTTGTCAACACAACATTTGCTGAATTTAGCGAACTTGTAATTCCATAGCCATCTAGTAGTAGTAGTAGTAATTGTGGGGAGACCTGAGTCTAGCAAGTAGGCCTCTATAGGCCCTTTTTGCCAACCCCTATTCATCCCCTCAGTCACGCTCATCACCTTCGACCTCGTATGCCTCATCTCCCTCTGTGAACCTCCTAGATTCTCTAATGCAAAATTAGGATGTCAGTCCACGCCAGGGAGTACAACTCTTCCTTCTGAAGCGTAACCGCACCGAAGGTTTTGAACCTTAGTCGCCCATATGTCACGCATTCTCCCAAGTACTGAAAGGACGTCTCCTCGGCCCTTCCACATCTCGGGCATTCGGGGTTCTGCTCTACTCCTATCATAGATAGGTATCTTCTTAATTTACAGTGGCCTGTCAAGATCCCTATCAAAAGATTTAAGGCCCTTCGACTTTTTCCCAGTAACCCAGGTTGACTTTTTCAAGTTAAATCCTGCTATGTGGTCTTTAGCCTGTCGACAGCCTCTATTACTTTCCCATTTTTTCTTAGATGTGTCGAAGGTCCATTCGCTAAGAGCCGTTGAGACAGGTTTCCTTGTGATACCCAAAAAGGGTTCTGGTCCTAAACATGTTTCCATGGCTTCGAGTTTGGCTAGTTCGTCAGCCATCTAAGGATGACTTTATATTGCATCTCTCAATATATTATTCTTTCATTATAAGGGATGTACAATAAGTAACCGTACTAAATTTAGAAGACATTTGTCAAAAGAATTTGAAGCAAACAAAATATACGTTATTTGTTACGATATAACTTGTTAGCTTTCAAAGTATTATCACTAATCGCCCGTTGGAATTTACTAGTTGAAATGAAACGTAATAAAAAAGAAACGCCTGCTAAAATAATTCTCCAGTTTTACCTTCAAGCAAACATGTACAAGAAAATATGAATGAATATTTTTCAATTGAAGGAGTTCCTAAAATATTTGCTGTGGCGTTTTTAAAAGCTTTGATTCTAGCATCGTGCATACATAAACATCTTTCTGGTCGTCCAAAATTTGTAGTTCAAAACATCAAAAATTCTTATGAGAATCGGCCAGGAACATCAATGAATACTTTGTCAAACGTGCCTGGAAAGAATTGCCTCTAAAGTTGCCGAAAAATATCACACATGGTTCGAAGTTGCTTATCACAATTAAAAAGTGGAGTAAAATGTTAAATAGTCTAATAATATGCAATAAGGTTTACGTGCAGTTATAATGTTGACTTTTTCGATTGCGGTTGTATAAATACAATTGACGGTTTAGGGTATTTACCCGCGGCGACTTAGTCGCGGCCGTGTAGACGCAGCCGTTTAATGTAGTTGCTTATGTTAAATATTGAATTTGACAAATTAATAAAGATTGAAAGTCCCTTATTCTGAAGTAAACACAGTAATCTTGGGATTTTAATTCATAAAAACATAAGAAATACAATGCCCAAAATTGCTTCTGATCTTTAATTATTTATAATAAACATATCGCTCTGTTAGTCTTAAACTTACGTATTTTCTGTAAATCTGAGTGGGCTGGGCTTAATAATAGTGCAATATTTACTAAAATTTCAGTTTCCGCCTAAGAACTAAATACCTGGCCGTTTCTAAATAATCGGCTTACATTTATCAATAAAGTTATTCAACAT
Organism: Melanotus villosus; assembly: GCA_963082815.1. NCBI lineage: Eukaryota > Metazoa > Arthropoda > Insecta > Coleoptera > Elateridae > Melanotus > Melanotus villosus. The sequence goes on from OY720425.1 coordinate 45,843,858, forward strand.
TAATGTAATTATTTCCTATTGCTAAGCTTCGAATCCCCTTTAGTTGTCATTTCTAATATCTGTTCTTTTGCGTTAGACTTGTTGAATACACGTATTCATTCGGTTGTATCCTCAGTATGAGCCGATTAAGGGAGAATTTTCCGGTGTACTTAATTGTTGTCTGTTTATTTATTTATTGGGCGAGATTTGGACTTGCGGATGCCCAGTTAAAGTTTGTTAAAAGCGATTTCAGCCTTAATAATAGATATGATAAAATATCCGTTTGAATTTATTGCTAAACGTTTCTCAAAACCTCAAGAAAACTACATTTTTTAAATTTTATTAAACGCTTCGCTTGCACAAACATTAATTCGTACATACATACTACTTCCGCAATTCAAGAATAAAATTCTTTGTTTCACTATCAAGCTTACGAATTTTCAATAATTTTAAAAAGCAGGATATCATCCATGAATAAATAAATCAAACCCTCTTATAACAACATAAATTCTCTCTGCTAATCTCGAAATCCGAAATCCTCTTTAGTTATTGCGTATTTAGTTCCAATGTTGCCACACAATAGGCCCTAGCCTTGGTTCAATTTTTAATTAAAATTCCAACACTGAAAGATTTAAATAATTAAAACAAAATTCAACAAAGAACGTGATTATTTTTTGAATGAGCATATTTCACTGTAGAAATTTATCCAGTAAACAACCGATTTTCTAAAATATAAAAATCGATCGAATATAAATTTTTTTTCTATGTTAATCATAACTTCTTAATATTTCAATATTTTCCTAATAGTTCGAATTTTATACAAGGAGAAACGATCTGTCCAATAAACCTGTAAAAAATTTAAATGGTACTGCAAAACGTTAAAAATCTAGATTTTAAAAATTTGCAACAAACTGCGTTCTTCTACGGGAGCCTAAAAGCGCTATGAGCAGATTATTATTAATAAGTCGACATGTTAATATATCCAGTTTTAAAACGATTTGTTGAGTTTTAAAGTCACTATATCGAGTTTGAAGGTCGACTTGCTGTGTTTAAAAATCGGTATATCCCGTTTTAAAGGCGATTTGTCGAGTATAAAGTCTATAATCGAATTTTAAAGTTTCCGTTGAGCCTGGTAAAGTAATATGCAATTTAGTGATAAAACACATTTAATTATAATTTTTCAAAGTGTTCCCCTCCACAGTCAATGCATTTTTGCATCCGTGAAAACAAAAAAAAAACTCAATCGTTCAAGCAGCCGTGTGTGGCCGAGCATTATCAAACGGGAACAAAGCTTACGTACCTTCAAACGTTTGTGTAAAATGGTGTTAACTGCTTTCACACCAATCTTTAGAGTTGCTTTAATACTCCTTACAGTAACATGCCGGTCCTCTTCAATCATGTTCCGAACTAGACCAATATTCTTTTCGGTAACGGCTGTTTTTGGCTTAGGAGCTCGAAAACTGTCATTTACGGAAAGTCGACCACGTTGAAATTCATTGTACCACCGCTTTATGGTAGCTAAATAACACGACTTGTTACCAAATACTCCATTGATTTCCTCAAAACATTGTTTACGGCTTAAACCACGTTTGAAATTGTAAAAAAATCACAGCTCGATAATGTTCTTCGTTTAATTCCATGATTTCGTGCGAAAAGGATTACTTCAAGCTTACGTATTTTAATTATCAAGTAAATATATTTGTCAACCGTCACCGTCATTAAACTAGCTTCCACTGTCAAACAAAATTTGTTGGAAATTTTAATGGCCCTAATAGATAGGCTCACCGGAAAGAGAACAGCCTTCGTATCGCCTTTATGTTCAATTTAAAGAAATCTGTGAAATTGAAAATCGACATATCGAGTTTTAAAGGCGATATATTGAGTTTCAAACGAGATTTGTCGACTCTTAAAGTCGACGACGATCGAGTTTTAACGTCGACATGTTGTGTTTAAAGTCGACAATCGAGTTAACTAGCTTTATATTCAGTTTATAGGGAATTTGTAGAATTCAAAATCGACATATAGAGTTTTAAATTTAAAGTCAACATGTTGTGTTTAAAAGCGACAATCGAGTTTTAAAGTCGGCTTGCTGTATTTTTAAGTCGATATATGGAGTTTCAAATGTGGACTATAAAAAAGCGTTCAACAGCATAGAAATACCATATACAGAGTGTCCGAAAACCAGTCTAAATATACAAAAATTACTGAGTGCAACAAGGAAGACATAAACAATATGGGTAGCACAACAAAGATAGAATGCAATCATGGCTAGGTAAATTTTTAAACTAAAGATCTCTCTCCAATAACACCTGTTATAAATATTTTATCTGTCATTAAAAGCATAAATTCCAATTCTTTCTCAGGTATCGATTAGTGGTTCTTATAGCATCACATCTCTTCTTCACAATAATTGAATAGCATATCGTAGTTTTAAACTGCACACTTTGAATACACGAATTAAAGCGATCAGCAATTTAACCTCTTTATGCTTTTAATGGCAGATAAAATATTTATGACAGATGTTTTTGTTTGCTTGCTTGTTATTGGAGAGAGATCTTTAGTTTAAAAATTTACCTAGCCATGATTGCATTCTCTCTTTGTTGTGCTACCCATATTGTTTATGTCTTCCTTGTTGCACTCATTAATTTTTGTATGTTTAGACTAGTTTTCGGACAATCTGTATAATAAAAGCTTTCAATGAATGCCGTATAGGCTATAGATGCACACGCATAATGCAAACAAAGCAACAACTATGTATAATAAAATTACAATGAATAAACTAACAAAATCAAAATAGAATAAGGAAGTACGACTGGGTGACACGCTCTCACCCAGACTAGCACTTGAAAATACATTAAACAACTGAACTGGGAAACGAAAGGTCTAAATGTTCACGGCGTGTATCTATCAAATCTGAGATGTGCCGAAGACACGGTGTTGATTGCAAAGGACGAGACGGAGATGCAAACAATGCTACGCGAGATATATGAACAACGGCGGTAATCGAATTGGAACTAAACATGAAAAAAGACAAAAACTGTGGCGAAACGAAGTAAATAGGTTCACAATCAACAACAAAGAAATAGAAGTGGTTGACCAGTAGGTACGTATAATCTGGAACATAAATTATTAAAATTAGGTAAAGAACACAGGGTGGGTGGGTAGCTTTTGGGAAACTTGCGAATACACATAAATCAAAATAATTCACCAAAAAACAAAAAGCTAAAATCTGCGGCACATGTGTCTTACCAATACTCATCTACTGCCTTGAAAAGTCTGTAATCACGGAATAAAACAGGTGTGAAGGGTGCAGAGGTTAGGCCAATTAAAATCTACATAGCGGGACACATAGCAAGAAGAACATACTACATATGGACATCCCGTCTGCTACATGGGAGGCCAAGAATGACCAAGCGAAACGTAGGAAGACCTACAGTCATATGGTCGGATGGTATTAGAAAAGTGAGATGAAGACAGTGGTTTAGATTAGCAAGAACTAGAGACGAATGGAAACATATTGGGGAGGACTATGTCCAATATTAGACCAATAATGTGTGAAGAAGAGAGAGAGAGAGAGAAGAGATGTTCAGTTTAAAGGGAACTTATGGAATTTAAAATTAACATATCGAGTTTTAAAATCAACATGTCGAGCTTTAAAATCGACATGCTGTGTTAAAGTCGATATATTCAGCTGTTAAATTGGCTTGTGCTTTTAAGTCGATATATCGAGTGTTAAAGATGATTTGTCGAGTGTTAAAAATCACATTGTATGTTACTTCATATATAAAACCTCTCCCAGCAAAGGAAATCCCACATGGCGTAGCTGATTAAATAATTCTAACAAAATTTGATTAACTTATTTTTATTAACTTCTAACATTATTGGCAATAACCACTACGTTACAGTCTCAAATTTTAAAGTCGACATATTGTGCTTTAAAGTCGATATATCCAGTGCTAAAGTCTACCTTCTATATTTTTGTGGCGATATATCGAGTTTAAAGTCGACATGTTATATTTTAAAGTAGGCATATTAAATTTTAAAGTCGATATATTCAGTTGCTCAAGTCGATATAGTGAGTTTTGCTTATGGCCCTTTTACGCTTCGTAATGCTCCATATATAATAGTACAAATATTGTTAAAGAGCAAAGGTTAAGAAAAATAGACGTTTATGATTATTATTAGATGCCGTGGGAAGGAAGCAACTGTTGTGGGATGATAAATTATCAGTAAATTACAAGTTCACATTAGTCTCTCGTTTAAAAAATCCCTGTTTTTATGAGCCTACAAAGTGATTTTTTATTACATACTTAACTATCCATAAAATAAAAGAAAGAGCCTCAAATGTTTTCTATCACTTTCCAAAATATAATATACAATAATGATTGTTTAGGCTAGGATTGCATTGATTGTACTCGTATAAAAAATTCACACTGTTTTATCATAAAATACGCCACGATTTGTTGTCGTTCGCTTGACAAGATATTGCAAATTTTAGTTGTGTAAATATGTTATCTTAAAGGTCGAGATTAGTGTAGGTACTTTGTAAACCAAAAGACGCTGGTTCGATTCCCAGACCAGGTGGATAAGACTTTTACAGCGGAAAAGTGCCAAACTTTTGACTAAATTACATGCCGCATTTATTTAATAATAACCTAAGAAAACAAAAAGATATAACCTCAACTAATGATTCATAAAAACCCATATGCACACTGTCACGTGCTAATTCCGCACTAAGACAACCTATTGGGCGACTTAGAAGTCGGTGGCTCGCGGCTAACAAGCAATGGAGAAAAGGGGGGTTCCAAACGCTAAACCCTTTAGATGGGGCGTCGTAATCAGGAGGAAAAATGGGCGCCACTGCGGAAATCACCCAAGATGGTCGCGAGGAACGTATTGCAGATGGTTCCCCTGGGCTCGAAGGGGGTTAGGGTGGCTGCATCCTATTGCTGCATGTTACATACCCTTTCTTACTGCTACTGGTAGGCAGGCTCACAAGGCTGCACACAATTATTACAATAAACACAAAACACAAATAAAAGGCAAAAGTAAATTAACAATAAAGTTTAATGCATGTAAGAAATATTGAAAATAAGACACGGGTGAATCTATAAGGTCTATCTTAATTTACGTGAAAGGGGGATTGAGGGATGCCACATTCACTCAAGCTACGGCAAAAATATTTAACAACTAGGCTCCCTTAATCGCAATCAAATGAGTGGTAATGACAAAACTTAAACTAAAAATCTGATTACAAGTAATTTTTAAACATGCAACACAAAATTGGTAATCATCGCCGGCGGAGGGCTTCGTTGAGGGTGGCCCAGTAGAAGCGATGGTAGGTGGCAGGTGCGAAGACCAACGGGATGTCCTAGGGCTGGTAGGGTATTTGATCCAAAACGAAACTGTTTAAAAACGGTACTTCACAAAACACTAAACTTCACACAGAACTATATTTTCCGAAATGGCAAGGCACTCTCTATGAGAATCCGACAAATATGTCGTAAAATAGTTTTCCAAAACTAAAACGAAAACGAGAGGCTTTTTCGGGATTTTTCCTACCAAGGCCCGGAACGAAAATTCGTTGTCGACCGACTGATTTGAAAGATTTGTTTCTTTTCTTTTCCGTGAGGCAAACAGGATGTTAGAAGAAGAAGAACAAACGCGCCTTGCGGTACGCGGGACGGAAGTATGGAAACCTTGAATGGCGCCACCCTAGCTTTTCCTTGCAATCGGTGGTTCCCCGGACTTTTTAACAAAGAAATTCACTGAACAAAATATTACACCACCCTATTCGGTCATCATATTTGGGATTTCTTTCGCAACAACAAAAATACGCCGATTTGGCGTTTTTCGCGCGGATTTTGCAAGCTTCAGGCGGGCTTAAACTTCGAACAACAGGGACGTATTACACTTAATTTACGCAAAATCTCAAAAACCGTGACAATACAGAAATCCGCCAGATTGCTTGATGCCAAAAATCAACGTTCTTTCGTTATAGGCAAAACGAAACCCAAAGCTTGCTAATTATTGGACAGTAAATGAATTAAACGGTCGTTTTTTAGATTCGTAAATAAGTTTCATTAATTGGCAGCAAATCTCGAAACTAATAAACGTAACAACTAAATTTTTGCCCAACGACTATGTAAACCTTACAAGAGGCATAGCTTTGACTTCTACTATTGAGTTCACTAAATTTAAAATTAAATCGCAAAGCAATTAAATAAATGTCTTCATATATTGGCGAACCCTAATATTTAATCAATTAAAACTTCTGTATTCACAAACCTTAATTAACATTTAAAAACATCAGTAATAATTTATTGAGTTAGAGTTTCGAACTACTTATATGACTTACTTTCTGAAGAATGATCCGTAGTGGTATTTTATTTATGAACAAAAACCAATATTACCAGTTTTTTAAAACTATGATTACGTAATTCCGTACACTATGTTTTGATCATGCTAATAATAAACTTTATGTGTAGGGCCCGGATTTTAGGCAAAACGGACTATTTTTATTTTTTAAGGCACATAACCCAAACTTATACATAAATGTTTTTTAGGAGAAATGTAATTATATGACGCCTATTTATTTTCGCCTAAACTGCCTAAAACGTGTTTTAACTGCCTATTTTGTTTTGTAAGTGCCTAAACTTGCCTAAAACTGTTTTTTTTTAATTTTTACTTTGGAACTAAAATATTTTCTTGAAATTTTATTTTTTAGAATATTGAATTCAGGTAGTTATAGACTTTTATAGTGACAAAAAACAGGGAACAGGTAATGAACCATGAACTCTTGCATCATCTTATCTGCTTAACTAGAATTACTGTCGGTAGTCGGTACATTTCGGTACCACCCGAGAAAAGGCCGCATTTTTCATTCAAAATTTTTTTTTTCGTTAAATTTCCTCCCCAACGTGGCAAGTGAAGTGTCTATTTTGTGAATTGTGAATATTTAAAAATGCCCAAACAAAAGAGTTGTTTGAAGGACAAGTTATCCCTGTGGACCATAAAAAAAGTCCGAGCAAGAAATTTTTTGTAAAGTTTGTGGAAATGTGGTGAGTTCAAGAAAAGGGGATAAGCCAGTTTTGTTCTTATTCATTTTGTTTGTTTTTTTATCTTAATTTAAATGTGAAAAAAAAGGTGAAAACGTCATTACGACAAACTATGCTGACACAACCACAGACCCACTCATCCAGCAATAGTGAATTTAATTAACAACATTGCAATGTGTTACTGGCTGCAAATATACCGTGGCAAAAACTGCAAAACGCGGAGTTCAATAATTTTTTGAAAAAATATTGTGAAGAAGGCTTCCCGATTAATCAACATTACGCAAGAATTATTTGTCAGAATGATGTTAATATTTCAATAAAATTAATAATTTTAATGTAAATATTAACTTTTTTAGATGATTGCCTGTATTCGTGAAGAACTGAGTGCCTTCAATATTTGGGTGTTTTTTTAAGTATAAGTCCATTTTAACGACAAATAGGCAGAGTTTTAAGATAGAAATCTTAGAAAAATATTTAGTTTATAATGTAAATGCTTAAATGTAATGTTTGTGGCTTTTAAATATAATTTACAAAAACAATAAAAAAAAAATTTTTACTGTCTAATTTCAAATTTTAAAAGACTATTTTTGACATTTTAAGGGACTATTTTAGGCGCCTATTTTTGGAATCATAAGTGCCTAAAATCCGGGCCCTATTTATGTGTTACTCACTTGTAAACGTCATTTTACAAAGCTGTCTATTCATTTTGAAAGTTAATCTTTACAAGCTACTAACTTGTAAAATAAACAGCTGATTTAACACGTTAGTTACGTATCAACAGCTGATTTAACACGTTAGTTACGTTGAAACAAACGATATGTGTTGTCTTCCAAGGCAAGGCTTAATTTTTTTGACGCAAAAATGACAGTAGTATTTTTTATTTATTAATTTCGTTTTCAAATGAGTAACAAATAAAATATTATACAATACACGCCAGGTAACAGTTTTTACTGGCTCAAAGAGGTAACCGGCTCGCCTGGCGGCTCGTCAGTTATATTCTCTTATCGCCAGTAAAAACCCTTTTACCTGGCTTGTAATGTAAAATACTATATATCTTGTTTATAATATAGTTAAATGATGGCGGTAATGAAATGATGCATTTAAATGGACTTTGTAGGAAATTTGTGTGTATAATTGGTGCAATGCTCTTTCAATAATCATTATTTTACCAACAACACAATTTTTAGGTTTTAATTTTTTAAATGAATTTGAATTTTTTAACGAGAATCTTATTATAGAGAAATATCGAAATATCAGGTCCGTGGCCAAAGGTTAGTGGTTCAAATACCTCCGGAGATTTTCAATAATTAATAAAATCCTTTAAAAATATTACCACAAACGAGTTAACTCTAACGATGTTTCTATTTAAAACTTTGGTGGTTTAAAATTTCTGATTTTTGAGGGATAAAAAATAAGCTTGCAATATAATAATTTAAAAATTAATCTTTATAATTTTTATAATAAATGTCAAATGTTGTTCAAAAGTTTGAACGCTGAACTTTTTTAACAAGAATTATTTTCTATAAACACTTCGATTTGTGTTTATTAAGAATTTTGATCAAAGAAGCTTTAATAAAAACGAAATCCTACCTTAAAGCTGTAGATTTGAACCTGTTCAAAACCAAAATTTTTCACCAAAATTTACAAAATTACAAAATCCGAAGAAGAACGCCATATTTGTATTGTATTGTATTATCTCTAACCTCTCATACCTTCCGGTGTTAAGGTGCAATGCACAACCCGACCCACATCTGCGGGTTACGAAGTTGGTACGCCGTTTAATACCAACATACCACACCATGTGTAAAGTGTAACAATATTTAAAGGGTAAAAACATTCAAACTACGAATTAAACTCGATAAATAAATACGAAATTGCTATAATATTAATACACGTCCAATTAAACTGCGCTGTAGATTGAAGTAAATATGTGCTACCAATTCTTTTAGAAACCTACATCTTAAGAATAAGCCTGTTTGATAGGTTGTTCTAATGCCAGATACAAATATCTGGGTGAAAATGTGCGCTAGCTGATAATGATTTAGATTTATCCTTTGTGCTGTTTCTGTCGTTTTCGTTTTATTTAGAAATAACATACTTCAAATAACTTAGAATAGATATATGTTATTGACAGTTTAGTGGTTGTTATACATATATTTTTTCGATTAATTAATTATAAGTAAGTAAGTAGCATTAAGTAGCATTAAGTAAATTGTTTAACAGATGTAATGTCATAGAGGGAAGCAGACGTCCAGTGACATCTCTTCAGAGTTCTCTTACTTAGATATACCTATATGCATATAAACAAGTGCATGTATCAGCTAAGCTTAGGTTAATAATTAATTAACTAACTAATTAACTAACTAACTAACCAAATCTAAATGGCAAGTCCAGTGTGTAATGTCTTTTTAATCGACGGTTTTGTTCACTATTGTCTAACAAATTTAGTGCTAAAGCAATAGTATGAAACTGTAATTTATCGATATATCTTTCACTCATTTTTACTATAACATCTTTAACAGGGTTTATTTTTAGATCACTGTGAATATCCGCATTTATGACACAGTACGGTGCACAGGTGATGATTCTCAGTATTTTAGCCTGAAACCTTTCTAGGATCGCTATATTTGAATCTGAGGCCGTACCCCACAACTGCACTCCATACAGGCTTGAATAACACTTTATAAATTAGTAATTTGTTGTCCAAGGAGAGCTGGGAATTTCTGCCGAGGAGCAAGTAATGCTTGCCGAGTTTCCAATTTAGTTGCTTGGGTTTCTTCCAAATATGACTTCGCCAGGTAAGCCCCTTATCTAGGTGCATGTCCAAGTATTTAACTTCTTCACTTTGAGGTATTACTCTACCGTTTAGTGCAACTGGCGGGCATATGCCCCTGCGCTTAGTGAATGTAATATGGGTGGACTTCGTATCATTTATTTTTATACGCCACTTCTTAAACCAGGCCTCTAGTTAGTGAAGACTAGTTTGTAGTTTTTCTGAAGCTGATTCAGGGTCTTCATGAGTGACTAATACAGCGGTGTCGTCTGCGAAGGTGGCAATGGCGGCATCATCTGTAGTAGGCAAATCAGCTGTAAAAAGGAGGTAAAGCACTGGCCACAGTACACTGCCTTGCGGTACACCTGATTTGATTAGGAACAATTTGGTTTATTCTTCTTCATACTTAACAAGGAAATATCTTTCCTGTACAGATTTTTATGTTTATTATTGATAAATTATTATTATCAAGACAATCATGAAATAAAAACACAACCAAACCATTCACTACAAATATGGCAGGAATTTACATGTGAAACAAAAACACACGATATTAACACAAAATGTTAACCAAAATATATATTATTAAAAATTAGAATGTAAAACAAAAACCTCATATTTAAATAAATGGTAACATTCTTCTCGCGTATTTTCTTTAATATTATATGTCAATATTGTATGTTCTTGTTTCCTTAATAAATATCTGTTAATGCTGTAATATATGGTTTGTGTTTTGAGAGAAAAAAAATGCGTTTCAACTAGGTCACTATGGTTTCCCTTAAAACAATACAACTAACAGTTATAAAAAAAAACTATTTAACCTACTTTATACCAAGTACTAAAATCACACATGACTACCTGCTACAACGAACAGCCCAACCCACCTGGGCCACCTGTGATGCATGTGAAGAAATTCTTACTGCGAAACACATTCTGTGTGAATGTCCTAAATTTACTGCAGCTCGATCAAAATATGCTATTGGAGACTCACTTCAAAAAGCACTATCTAAATCAACAGATTTAATTAACTTCCTTAGAGAAATTCAAGTTTTTAACACGTTGAGCCCGGCGTGACATCAATGTAGTGTCTCACCCTCGTGGTCCCGCCGGACGGCGAGACCTTCCGTGGTGTCTCACTACTACAGTTCAGTAAACCGGTGTGTACACCGTTGGATCACTCGCAACAACGTTAAATATATGGAGTAATAGAAGCAGCCGTCCGGGGAACCAATCTATGCACTTGGGTCGGAATTTTTTGGGATTATTTGGCTTTTACAGTGCATGGAAGGAAAATTTATGCATTTATAAATACGGAAGATAAGTAACCTGCACAAACACAATATAAAGTCAAAATTATCGCATCTTTGTAAAAGAAAATTTCTACAAATCGTTTATTTTGTCTATAAAAGCCTGTTACATGGCAAAAAACTGAATACAAAATTAAAAAGTAAAAAGTAAAAAGCAACTTTTTTGTTACTTTGTGTACACTATAAACGCAACTTATACAATCCATTTTTTTAAAACAGACATCTATGACAAAACACATGTTATAAAATTATTTTTTTGTAACTTTGTGCGCAGTAAAAAAACAACTTACACAATAATGTTTTTCACAACCAATACATTGCCATTTTGTGCGAGGACACTTGCGTTGGGTTACTATTCTGCCATGTTCTTCCTTTAGTTTCGCATAGCAAACAGTACAACGACCTTTCTTATTTTCTTCTAAGATATGTTCTAGATTTTCGTTACCTTCGCCAGAATCGCCACGGCTTGACTTGTCTTGCCCCAACAGTGATAGAGCAAGAAACTCTTTATACTCAGTTATTGAAATCTTTCTCTGTGTTACCTCCTTGAATACTAAAAAAGAATTTACTAATGCAGACCCCAGTACGAGTTCCATGGCCAATTTTCTATACCATTTTGTACCCCGTCTCAAACAATGGGAATATGCTTTTATTTGATCTGAAAGATCAATGTAAGCTTTAGATTTATTATAACTCACTATAGCTTTTGGTTTTTCAACATCCTTTCCACGTTGTCTAACCGTGGTTACATCGGCATTATGTGAAGTAGTGAGCATCAACACGTCGCGTTTGTCTTTCCATTTTAGCATTACTATACCGGTGCCACTGTCTTGTGCATATACCTCATTCTTTTGCAGTTTTTTTGTGACCACGTCTTTACAATTCAACTTACGGTTTGATCTTAGCGTACCTACAAGGTGTGTATTACGCCGTAATAACTCTGAAGCCAAAGACACACTTGTGTAATAATTATCAGTATAAAGAATTCGACCACTATCCAAAAGATTTTGCACTAGGTCCATTACTACTGCAGAGGAGGCGCTAGATATTCCTTGTTTGTCCTTGCCGCAATAGACGCGCAAATTGTACGTATATCCTCCTTCTGTGCATAATTTATATAATTTGATTCCGAATTTGTGGCGCTTATTTTTTATATACTGCCTGAACTTCAGGCGACCACGGAATGGAACAAGAGTTTCATCGATGCATACTTCAGCTCCAGGAATAAGTACATCCTGAAATCGTTCAATCAGTTTTTCAATCAATGGGGTAAGTTTACGAAGTCGGTCATTTGCAAATGATTCGTCTTCATTATTGTTGAAATGCCACATTTTCAACAAATCCTCAAAACGATTCCGTGGCATTATATTTTTCATATTATTTGCGTACAAAAAATTGGTGCTCCAGTACGACCGTAGTTTGGGAAACTTTATTAGGCCCATCCACAACAGGATGCCAAGAAATCTTTCCATTTCTTCGGAATTTGTGGGTATCCAAGCTTTCATATGACCTTTTGATTTCTTCTTTACTTTTAGCACCTGCTCTGCATAAATGTTCGTTTGCTCTACCATATAATCTATAATTTCATCCGTGATAAAAATCTTAAAGCAATCGTATGGATTTTTGTTTATGTAATCTTCATAAAGTTTTGGGTCTATGCCTTCGTTATTTACGATAAAATTGAAATTTTTTAGAGATGAACCATCTACATCGCGCCATGAAATGTTATCATCTACAGAATTGTCATTGTCATCTTCACTATCAGGATCAGCAGCTGCAATCTGGCCAATAACGTATTCTATTGCCTGTTCTACCTATAAGTAATGTTTTTCATTTTGGAAACCAATAATTATAAACTAACCTAGAGTTATGGAAGGATAATATTAAAGTAAAAACGCTTACCGTATCATTATCCTGAAGTGGTGTGGCACGTGCCGTTGAAGCTTCTGCTTATGAATGCACTATATTTTGAGTCTTTGGACGTTTCTGATTTGAATAGTTTGGCCTAGATGAAGTTGATGGACCGGCTTGTGGCTCTTCTCTGGCAACACATTTTGGTCGCTTTTTTGGCCTTTCATCTTCTTCATAAGAAGATTGGGCAGTTTCGTCAACACCAGGTGTATATTCGTCTGATAAATAAATGTCCCCAAATTCACTTCCACTGCCATCTTCGTCGGACATAAATTCTTCCCACAATTTATGCAGATGTTGCTGCTGTTTCTCAAAATTATCCGCCATTTTCACCTTGTGTACGTTATAACACCTTGCACTTCAACGAATGAGTGATGCAATGCACTTTTACGCGCAGAAGTAACGGCATACATGCGCAAAAATGCAACGACATGTGAGACAACAGCATGTGTCACGCCGTCTGTGGTAACAAGAGTATGCTCCCAGACGGCGAGACATGAATGTGGTGTCTCACAAAATAACTACAAAAAATACCATTTTGAGCAACATTTTGACAAAAACCAGCTAGCATAACTCAGACATGATATTTACGAGTAAAATTACAAAAAAAAAATTTTTGGTCCCGGGGACCCCAAATTTTTTGCATACACCCGAGCTTAACGTGTTAATTACCTGTAATATATGTACATATACTGTGAAATGTAGTGCCATAAGACCTAGATGTTAAGGCACAAACAAATTCCTTTAATAAAAAAAAAATAAATAAATAAACGAACCATGTGAGATAACAGAAAAGGCGATTTTTTTCGTTTTCCTTCAATAACTTTTTAACCATACTTCGTGGCTACAAATGTATCGAATTTTGTAGGTAAAGGACTTTAACGAAAATTCAGTAATAAAATAAACGCTTCAAAAACATCTTAAACCAAAAACAAAAGTTCATAAATCCTTTGGGTATATTTTTCTCCGAAAATTTCAAATTTTTACTTCCAAAATTACTTTTTTTCAAAATGTTTAGCTTTGAAATTGAGTTGTGGATTTTTTCCCAATTGTACCTTCAAAGCTGCGTTTTTTTTATGTACTATAACCTCAACGCCAAAGTTGAGTCGCAAACCTAAAGAAATTCTATAAGCTTTCAAAAATGAGACAACGTAGCAGTTTCAAACATATCTTTAAAGTAGTAGGTTGGACGAATTTAAAAGGAAAACCATACCATTCTCGCCCAAAATTTCGCTAAAAATTACAAAGTCCGAAGCAGCACCCAATATTTAAACAATAAAATGAATATTTTGGAAATACTGCACTGAATTACCACACATTTGGATTAAAAACTACCCTTTGGTTTAAAAAAGTTATTTAAAATTTGTACTTCGATAACATATTGCCTTACTGTTTGTAGTCACAGACTAAGGAGAACATTAAGCAATAGGAAAATTACGTAGCACACATATAAGTGTTTTGCCTTGTACAAGATATTTGGGAAGGTAAAACAAAAAGAAAGAATTTAGCATTAATTTTAATATTAAATAATGGTTTATGGTATGAATGAAATATTATTATGCAAGTCTAGACTGAATTTATATCACTTTGCAAGATATAAACGTCAATTTTGAAAACACATTCCTTAAATATGCACCATATTCGTGCTTCCACCTTATTCAACATGTAAATATTTTCATATATGCAAACATTTACATACAACATTTACCTCAACACATTCCGTGGACTCTATATAACTTAATAACAATAACTTCCACCTTTTGGTCATGGTTGTTACAAGAAATTGTTTTTCCAAGCCTGTTGCTCATGGACCTACTACGTATGCGTTTGTTTTAGTTGCTAAACACCAGAAACTTGTCCACTTCAGAAAGGTTATAACCAAAGGGGTACGGGTACGAGACATTTGTTGTAACAAGAAAATTTTATAACGCCGGAGTTAATTAAGAAACTTAATTATCCCAAAGTCTCCCCTGACTAAATACCACATAAATGTAAAGCTGTTCTAGAATCTAAATTGAAATTAAAGTATGGTGTGAGGGACGACTGTACTCTGAAAGAAACTCAAACAATAGAAACAATGTTGAATAAACAGTAACAGCAATGCTACACAAAATACACTTTTTAAATTCATGTTTGCTTAGTATTTGTTTGAGGGCATAGCATTTCGAAAAATCTGATGAAACATCATAAACTAAAGCCCAAAGGGGAAATTAAATTGTTATCTACGAGAATATTTACTTGTGGGAGATGTTGCATGAGTGCTGCAAGATCGAAAAAATTCGTCGAAAAAGCAATGACGACGAAGGCAAACAATAATAAATTAATAAATATTCAAGATTACGTATGTAGCAAAATTTAATGTAGCGTACATATACAGGGTGGTGACTCGAACACCCGAACATAGGGATTTAACATGTAAAATCATATTTTCATAATTTCCTGCTCCCCTAATTATTTTAGGTAAAAAAGCTTCAAATAAAAGTTTTGGAGCATAAAATTCTGCATCTGAATCAATAAACAAAATTAATTTTGCGTGCCTTGTAACCTCAGAAATTAGGTATGAAGATGACGTAAATCACCCCAAAAATAGCGATAGCCATGGAATTCAAACAAAAATTAACAAATGTTAACGGTTTATCTGTCAAGTTACGCTGCGTTAGTTTATTTTTATTATTACTTGTAATTACTGTTAAAGTGAAAATATGGCCAACAATTATACAATAAGTGAAAAAAATCAATTTTTAAAGTTATTTTACAGTGGTAACAGTATACGACAAGTGCGAGATCTATTTGCGAATTTATATCGTCATATACCAATTCCGTCGACATCAACAATCCATACCATCATCAATAATCAAACAAAATATGGGTCAGTGTTCGTCCCTTGCAAGAGTTGTACTAAAAAACAAATAAATATTGCACCAGAAGAAGATATTGAAGCTGAAGATCATAACGCTAACGAAATCAATGTATTAGCTGCGGTATCAAATAATCCAAATGTGAGCCTCAGAGAAATTGGATCTGGATTAGATTTGCACCACACCACGGTCCTAAAAATATTAAAAAAACACAAATTTAAATCTTTTACATTTTCCGTCCACCATGAAATTTGACAGATAAACCGTTAACATTTGTTAATGTTTGTTTGAATTCCATGGCTATCGCTATTGTTGGGGTGATTTACGTCATTTTCATACCTAATTTCTGAGGTTACAAGGCACGCAAAATTAATTTTGTTTATTGATTCAAATGCAGGATTTTATGCTCTACAACTTTTATTTGAAGCTTTTTTACCTAAAATAATTAGGGGAGCAGGAAATTACGAAAATATGATTTTACATGTTAAATCCCTATGTTCGGGTGTTCGAGTCACCACCCTGTATAGGGTCTAGGTCAATACCACTCCGCAATTACCACGCCGGTCAATACCACGCCGGTCAATTCCACTCCCACAAAAATCACTCCAAACAATAACCACTCCGAACAAAAACCACGCTAGCAAATACCACTCCGTAAAATATCACTCCTGTAAATTACCACTCGGGGTAAAAACCACTCCAACAAATATCACGCCTGTATAATTCCATGTACCTATGTAAATAGTATTTTAAGACGTAATAAGAAAGATACAATGGTATTACCAAAATAAAGAAAAATTAAAAATAATGATTTATATGTTATGGCTAATTTGATAAATTTATCGATTTAGCCGTAACATATACAAGAAATTAGATACATTATTATCCATTTGAAGATAGTAGTTCATAAGCTTCTTGATTAATTAAAATAGTGCAAGATTTCTTATAAATTATTTAAGTTTGAAGGAGAATGTTAAATTTTTATATCAACACGTGCCATATTATTCATTATCAATAAATTATTTTGCTATCAGGAGTTATCACTTTAATGGCTAGAAAAGTAATGTTTTTCTTGAAATTTTACCTGAATTTAATGTAATTTGAGATCTATGTTAAATTGAAAAAGTAATACACAAATTATACTTACCCATAAGAAATATCTCTTAGTATATTTTGTTGTATGTATCTTGTGCGCCTATGTACGTTTTAGTTCTTAATTTTATATTATTTTATTTATATTATCAGATTCACATTAGTATTATTATTATTAGTCCATAGACTAAACAAACGAACAAACTTCCCATCTTCTTTGTTATTTTCTTTTATCTTCGTCGCATCTTGTACAATAAACTTGATCATTTTCGTTCTTATCACGTCTTGAAATATAACTTTTATATGTCGAATATAATGGCGTGATATTTGTTGGAGTGGTTTTTACCCCGAGTGGTAATTTACAGGAGTGATATTTTACGGAGTGGTATTTGCTGGCGTGGTTTTTGTTCGGAGTGGTTATTGTTTGGAGTGATTTTTGTTGGAGTGGAATTGACCGGCGTGGTATTGACCGGCGTGGTAATTGCGGAGTGGTATTGACCGGACACCCCCTGTATATGATCGCCAGAAAGCTATTATAAGCTTATTGGGGCTTATCGTTTCTTAAACCTATAACAATGCAAGGCGGTAATCGCGGTCAGATGACAGGAGATAATATTCCAGATCCTTGCTCATCATTCAGCATTTTCCATAAATATTGCTTTGGTGTTTTTTGAACCTCCTTTATTATTTAATCAAAATAAAAAATTCGAAACACACAATTCGTAAAGCTTTCTAAAGTTACCTACAGAGCAAGATTTTAAAAAATTGTTTATACACGTAGCGAAATAAAATAAATTTGTTTCCCTTAAGTTATTAATTGAAAAATTGATTAACTTACCTGTCGGAAGATCAATTTTAATTTTCCGAGCTTTTCTTCCGAAGATAATTACACAATGTAGTATCGTTGATTCACACCCGTTGGTACAATATTTAAAGCAAAAGATAAGAATATATCGACGAATGTGTTATAACACCAGATTCGTCACTTCGGTATTTGTGCTATCAGATCGCACTGGGTAATTAAGAGAGGGAGGGTTGTAATTATCTTCGGAAGAAAAGCTCGGAAAATTAAAATTGATCTTCCCACAGGTAAGTCAATCAATTTTTCAATTTTCCTTCGCTTTTCTTCCTTGATAATTACACAATGTAGATGTTTAGAGCAATTTTTGCGATCTGAGATAATGTTAAACTAATTAACACAATTAAACTAACTTAGTTTGCTTAAGACGAACAATATAATATTATCAGGTGAAACTGAAACAATTTTATTGGAGTAATAACGTGATAATTTAAACATAACAAAATTAACAATGTGTTAATTATTACATATAAATGTAAGAATAGACATCATATATTATGTTTAACAGTAAACATAAGAAATGTTAGTAGAGTCTAGCGCGGATACAAATATAACTAGTATTCGTTCGTTCCCGCAAAATAGCTAGAAGCATTTTACAACTTAGTGGTAGATTATGAGAGTTAAATACAACTATCGTAAATCATCCCTACTGGGCTGGAATCGAAAAATTTACAGCTGCCTCAAAATAGAAGAATTTTCATTTATAAACTGTTAATTATTTTGGGGAAACAGTTCAAAGTCATCCCTGGTAGGGTGTTTATGGCAGGACTTGCCACTTCTAACTCGTCATAATATTTTTACTGCCCGTTGTAATAATTTAAGAAGTAGAAATTGCGCACGCAACGGAACAGATTATAACTACATTATATGACCTTATGAGAGTCATTTTGTGTAGATTTAGGAACTTCATTTAATACCTAATACAGCTTTTTTTTTTATTATAGCCAGATAGGCATACCATTGCCATACATGGGTTGGTTACAATATTGTTATCCTAAGCGTGTAAATTACATGGTCATGGTGTAACCGACTTTAGTCTCAATTATTACATATTTCACTATTGATTGTTATCACACTATACACTGTTCACTGATCACATAAATCCTGTGGCAGTTGCCTCTTTAATCTTTGGTGAATATCTCTTTGGTCTAAGTTGTAATATACTGCTCCTGAACATATTGATCCGTATTGGGCAGCAGTATGTTAGTATAGGCTATACGCCTTAAGATAGCCTTGTATAAATAGTAAGAGTGCACATTCAACTTTTAGTGGAGATTTTCTATTTAGTATGGGGTAACTTTAATGTAATGGACAACATAAAGTTTAAAATTTTTGGTAAAACTCTAGAAATTAAACACCAAGGTGCATAAAGAAAAAGGAAATGAGTTCTAATTTATTGTAAACGTATCATGCGATATGGGACCCCAAGAAGCATAAATATCGCATTCAGTATTTAGTTTAGAAGGGAATAAGTCAGTATTTGGTTTTCCAAATTTTTTGCAAATTTTACGAAATATTTTATCGTTTAATTCATATTCTGCCTGGATAGATAACGATGTAGATTCCCTGTCAGAATGCAAATTTTCTTTAGATGTTGAATACTTCCTTTTTTATTAATGCAAGCTATGTTTTATTGTCAATCCTTAATAAGATATCACAGTTCCTTAGGAATTTTGAGAAGGATTGGGGTGCGTAAAAGGCTGTTAGTATTTCTAAACGATTTATGCGGTATTTTTTCTGACATTTGGGACCAGAATCCATGATTTGAGTTTCCTCTACAGAACGCCTTCCTCCCTGACTTAGAAGCCTCTATGAATATCTCTAAGAGGAAGTATTGGCTTCTATTGATCTTTGGGGAAGACGATTTTATATTTGCTATCCACCATGCGATATTAGTTTTGATGTGATGGTAATTTAAAAATATGACTATAACTTTTGTATTTCTTTAGAGTTACGAAATTTCTCTCTCAAGACATTTTAAGTGTAGCCGGCCATAATCTCTGTACGAGAAGCTGCTACCAATTTTCCAATCAGTTTTGCCAAATACCGAGTAGCACAGTAAATTTTAGTCTGAAAAACAAGTTGTTTATTGTACATACCCTCTTTTCCTCAGAAGAAAAACGTATGATCATATTTCTAGTGTTATAAGTAACACCTAAAAAGGTTAAGTCCTGTGATGGATTTAAGAAACTCCTTTTAAGGTCTATTCTTTCTTTCTTTCTTTCCCCTTTTACCCTCTTATACCGTTACGGTGTTGATAGGGAGGGATACACCGAGCTGCAAAGCCGTCACCAATCCAAGTTTTGGTCAAGCAGGCTCTTGCTTAACTTTGTATATTTCATAATTACGTGCACTCCCACTCTGCCGAACTGCCGGACTTATTATTAATAATCCTATTTGACACAAAAGTGCAATAGTTCTATTTACTGCTAATTGATATTTTGAGTCTGCTGTGTCTATCAAGAGGATATCATCTAGATAAATAATTAATAAAATGTTTAGTTTTCTTAAGGTTGTGACGATAGGTTTTAATAATTTAGTGAATATGTATGGAGCTAGATTTAGCCCAAAAGGTAAGCAGATGAATTGGGGCGAATAAAGTTATAACGCTCCTGTAATTTTCAATTTTGAAGAGTGGAGCTTCTGTAAATTCATTTAAGTTCTTTAGGTTCAATCTAAATCTAATTTCTCCAGTAAGTTTTTTTAATTAAGAAATGTGGCGATAGAAATTCTCCCGGTTCGTAAAGACATTCAGCTATGGCACTAATAATAATGGGGTTATTGATTGATTGTTCGTAATAAACTTTTTCAGTTGTGGAGATGTTAACGTTTTTTACATAATGTTTGATGAGGTTTTGTTTCCAATCAATTGAGCAGGGTCTGCCAAAGTAGTGAGCATCTGCTTGTTGCTGTCACTACTATTTTTCAAAATTGTGTTCATCTGGAAACCCAGGGCGGCCAGGGTATGCCCAGTCTAATCTTACACGTTGGCAATGAATTTGTCTTGCCTCAACGTTTTTGACTCCAAACAGGACATTATTTTTGGTTCATTACTTTTCGTTCCAGATAACGCTGTAACTACAGTAAATTGGAATATTTAGTGTAACGACTAAATAAGTTCTTACTGTGTTGTAGTATAACGACTACAAAGATACCAGTGTTACAAGATGATCGAATGGATATGGGCGTGACTACTCCAATTTATTGTGTAAAAACAACAATAGTAAATCCTCCATTCTTCAAAATTATGTATTACTTAGGTTAATAAACTACTTTGAACTGAATAATTAAGGGTACCGCTAGCCTGTTGTCAAACAGTTAAGTAAAACAAAGAAAAAAACTAACCTTCGTCCGAATTGGTATCAAGTTCTTCACTGGAAGAAGCGTCAATCGTACGTCTAAAACGTTCTAAATCCCTTAAATATTATCCTCCTTTTCGGAATCTGCCACTGCCTCTTCGATCTGGATGTTTCTTTGGCATCGTTAAAATAAAAATCACAATCACAGCACGTATGTGCAACCGATGTTCACCCAACGGGTACAAATAACGAAGTGACGAATCTGGTTTTATAACACATCATCGTCGATATATTCTTATCTTTTGCTTTAAATATTGTACCAACGGGCGTGAATCAACGATACTACATTGTGTAATTATCAAGGAAGAAAAGCGAATGAAAATAATGTATTATCTTGTCATTCTAGAGAGGTTGAAATGTTTTTTTTTCTAACAGTGTATATAAATAATTTAGTACTAATCAGTAATCACTAAAAATAAGTCAGTAATTATATTGCAGTACAAAAAACAAAGTGTTAGTATCATATATTTAACTTTTTGTGGTAATTAAACTAAATGCCTTATACACTATTAAAATTCAGCTGTTCCAAAGTCTGTCTAGATTCACAAGCAGAGTGAATGAGAGTGAATGGATTATACTTTTTATAAAGTTAATATTTACGTAAAACAAGCACACAACCCCCTCTAATGAATTTACTTTTCTGATACCCACCATCACACTATTTATAACGATAATTTCGCCTCTTATCCTTTTTAGTAACTCTAGTACCATGAGTTCAAAAAAAAATTACATAAGGCTTGGCCATAGAAAAATAAAATAATGTCTACTGCAAGCTTAGAATTTATTAACTGTCATCTCTGTTGTTGTTGTCATAAGTTAGTCAATTGGTATATAAAGCTTACAGTAGACATTATTTAATTTTTCTATGGCCAAGCCTTATGTAATTTCTTTTTGAACTCATGGTATAAGTTGATCATATAGTACTTTATTAGAAAAATTGGACATGACCGTAAATCTAATAACCCACTTACCCACGATATTTATTATTATTCTTTTAGCACACAAATGTTATACAGATATAAGATTTTGGGGATCTAACGTCTGATCATTCACTTACCTTACTGACATTAAGGAAAACATAATAACCAGAGAATCTAACCCAACATTAACTAATTAGATTTACAGATTGGAAGGCCTTCAAATTAGAGCTCAATGAAAAGATCATGTTAACCAATCTAAACAAAAGAGCAGTTAGAATATTGTGATAAAGCGACCTTCTAGTATGAATCATGTTATACCACGCGTATTGATATGACGTGTTATCTTGGGGTACAGGTGTGTGACCGTGAAACTAAAATACGATATTTCGCAGCTGCACAAAGTGCTGATAACAGTGATAACAGCAAAATGCTTACCTCGGGGTAAATCGTTACGTGTAAGTGGGGATCTGACTCTTATACATATATTGTATGCATGTGACATCCCCGAAAAAGAAGATGACACCGCAGTACTAGCAGTAGGAAATAAGATAGATGAGACAATGGCCAACTTCCAAGATGAAAGGCGCAATTAATAAAATAAACACGTGGATGAAACAGTGGCGCATAAAGGCTAATGAAGGAAACTCTTAATTTCACGAACAGAAAAGTAAACTCTACCAGTGAACTTGAATAATAACACAATTCCACACCAAGGGAATAGCGGCAATAGCCAAATACCTAGTTTTAAACATAGATGCCAAGTTGAAGTGGGAACAGCATGTTAAAAAGGAAACAACTGAATTAAAACTAAAATATAACAACATGTGTTGGCTTCTGGGAAGAAATTCAAACTATCAGTTCAAAATAAAGTACTGGTTCATAAACAGGTACGATCAGTATTGATTTATGGCATCCAGTTGTGGGGCTGTACAGAAAAGAGCAATTATGCCTACATTCAGAAATCCCAAAACCGAGTTTTACGAAATATGGCAAATGCTCCCTGGTACGTGCACCGGGAACTCCAGGTGGAAATGGCCGAGGACATGTTCAGGAAGTTTGCCAAGAGCCATGAGGAGCGGCTCCATAGATATCCAAATCCAGAAGCTCTACAACTTTTAGCCAATTAAAAAAAATCCAAAACCACTTCTTGGAACCCTTCAAGCCCTAGTAAATTGTGAAAAGATCCTAAAAAAATCAAAAATTTACAGGCAAAAAATATTAACAAAAATCCAAAAACGGAACGGAGCCTTCATTAATTTAAATTTTAAAACAAACGAATAATCAGAGTTTTATTAATGAAATTCGGTCAATTAGCACTTCTGGCTATGTTTTAATTATTGTTTGTAAGAATAAATTCCGCTCATTACTTCTCAGAAGTGTTGTTTATCTTTAGTAACAACAAATTGGCATGATTATCTCATCTTTTTGCACGGTTTTTTCAACGACAAAAAATTAAAAAATCACTAATCGCCTCAGCCTACAACAATCATTCTGAACTTTCTTTTAATTTTTCTGGGATTTGTCAGAAATTTCCTGAATTTGCAATTAAGCTTAGAAAAGTTCAAACTCGTTCTAAATCTTCATTAAAGTTAAAACACTACTTCATAACATCTTCTTTAGTTATTAGAAATCATTCTTTCCTTCTTTTAATTGCTGAAAAATTATATGAAACTCCGGTATTTTCGAAGGATTGCTAAGGTTTTCTCTTAACTCTTTTAATATTCTTCCTTAATTTTGATGATTTTTGTAGAAATCCTGTGAAATTTTAGAATTCTTAAAGAGTTTTTGCAGTTTTTAGATCTTTGTAATTCAATTAAGCACTCCATAAATCCTTTCAAAGAATTTTCACGATTTCTCAAGTTTTTCAGAGATTTTGCAAATTGTTTAAATAGTTTTCTAAGACACCGATCATTCCTAATATTTGTTTTAAAAAGTTGTTTTTCGTTAAATCAACAAATACTTCAGAAATTTTCAGCTTCCTCTAAGTTTTTAAAAATGTAGATAATTTTTCCATGGTATTTTTCAAACTTTCATGAGTTTTTTTCAGGTTATTAGATCACATTTGGTTGGGTTGCTTAACATATAAGTACTTTGTTTAGCTCTGTTAAAAATAATCTCAAAGAGTCGCAAGCTTTCTGAATTTCTCATGAAATCACTAAATATTTCAGTAATTCAGGCTTTTTTTTTTTTTTTTGACTTTTTTGTTTTAGTAGTTGTGCTGTGGAATTTTATTATTTAAGAATTCGGAGAACTTCTCTAACTTTCTTAATTTTATTTTACTTTTTCCTACGAACTCTCAGAACTGTTAAGAGGTTTTCAGCTTCTTGGAAACTGTGTAAAAAAAGAATTGTGTGGGAGAATTAGAATCTCAAGAATTGCGAAAATCTAAAGCTTTAAATATTTGCAAAAATTTGCTCGCCTAATATTTTTTAGCAAAAAAAAATGTGTTGTTTCCAGAACAAAAACTTGAAAATACAGTCGTAAATCATACATTTAATTAATAAATTGTTTATTTTCTAGTGTCCTTAAATAGATCTTGTCCGCAGGCTCAGAGAACGAAACACTTCGAGCTTTGTAGTGTGAAGTGTAATACAGTAGTGAAAGGCACAAGTGCAGCCGAAAAGGTTTGTGTGCAAAATGTATCAGAAACTAGGATGGATCGATGGAACATCCGGATTAACAAGTATTCTTTAGTAATTTAGGACATAAAACGCACCAGCCTCAACACCGAAAGTTATAAGAGGTTAACGATTACATTACAATACATTACAAAATGTTAATTAATCTTAAAGATTAAGTGCATTGTTAATTGTCTATCAAAGACTCAAAATATGAACGATATTATTTGAGGTGTAACAAAATTGAGCTATAACAAAAATTCGGGCCTCTACGTCGGGGATCAATGCTACTCAATAAGATCGTTAAAAAATCCTATAATCATACCCCCTAAAGTGCCTGGTTTCCACCATGTTGCATGTAACAAGACGTAATTACAATTTTTAATAATTTCTCAGTTCCTAAGAAATTTAAAAACAAAACAGACAGGATTATAGCAACGCATATTCAACACGATACCGTGGATGAAACTCCTCAGATCAGTATAAATCTAAAGAAATACTCTCGCCTTGGGGGAAGACAATAAAATTATGTATAAGTACGTATTGGTGCCTTTGAAGGAAACTCCTTTGAAAGTAGTAGCATGTAGTTTCTAAACGATAGCTACAGTTTCTTTGCTGCTTTTTTGGACAAGTTAGTTGAAAATAATTATTGAAAGTAAACCCTAAAATGGTAAAACTTTCTCCAGCCGATACGATAAAAGAGAAGAAAAATCAATTTCGCAAAGGAACACTGCGAGAAAATAAAATTAAAACAAGATCAGCAAAGTCAACTAAGGATAAGTAAGCAGCACTATCCACTTGAACATAATAAATTGTAATAAATGGATCGATAAATATAATCACAATTTTCAGTTATGAAATTTTCTGAATTACTGCTACAAACAACTCTACGATTTAAATGTGCCTAGCAGCCAGGATTAGCTTTAAATTTAACAAGTTAATTAAGCTGACTCAAACTTCATAGCCTATTTGAATCATTAATTATGAATACTTAAATTCAGTAATTGGCCAACTATTCGGAAATAAAATAACGATAAATATGGATGATTCCCTGAAAACATCCGTTTGGAAATTCAAACAAGAAATTTCAATAATTTCATTTTAAATCAAAACACCTCTTTCTAAAAAGGAAATTGCAGTTGATATCCAATATTGTTTGTACACCCAACCCTCATTTCCATGTCTATATTTAACACCTCAGGTGATACACACGCCAGACTTTAACAAAGCAACTTCTAAGGTGAAAAGTTTCGTTGGCCTCGGGGTTATCAACTTTGTTCTTCCGAGAGTAAAACTAGGTGAACTTCACTGCGGTTTAACACGCGAGTTTTCCTAATATAAATAAATTTCAATAAACTTGTTGAAGATTAAAATCTACAAATCGTTTAAAATGTAGATCCATTTAATATTAGGTGACATAATCTCACTTGTAGTTATAAAAATTAGTATTTTATAGCTACCAAGAATTTTTAGCTTTTATTTATACATCTTTTTTAATTCGCTCAAGCATAAATGGTAAATCATTTGGTTAGATTGTCCGTAAGTTGGTTGGCACAGAATTTTTTTTATTGCAAACAGTTTTAGATATTTGTAAAGCTAAAATCAAAGCCCTTGATAAAAAGGAAAATGCCCCTCATAGAAAATTAATTAAACTTGTACCAAAACATCAGCAAAATATTAACACAAACTGTACAGGTTTATCAAAGATTGCTGACATATCATGTTAAACACCTGTCACACACAGCAGTTTGTAAACGTCCCGTAAAATTCAGAAATAGAATTGCAAAGTAGTGATTTACTATTCACAACGAGTAAATATGCTTGTACGCAGTGAAATACAAACCTGACATTACAGACGTGCATTTTAAATTTCCCATTAACGCTCGTTCGGAAAATTCGGAGGCATGTCTTAGCTTATACCACGTGTAATACAATCAGGTATTAGAACTGGAAGAGAAATCTCGATAAAATAAGAAAAATGCTGAAATGCATCTTCAGCAAAGGGGATATACACATACACACCTAGCCAGATCGCAGGTACAATGGAAATTGAGAGTAATAGTGGAAAGGATAAACAACAAATAAGAAATACAGAAGCAATAATAGTAGACCAGAAGGGTAATCGCTGCGGGGACTGGTTGAGGGAAGTAAAAAGGTATTGAAGGAAGACCCTGAAGACTACAAAATAAGATCTGTGGATAAAACCAAAGAGAGAAGGCTTCTTCTTGTAACTTGTAACAGAGAAAGCAGCGGGAGAAACGATAAAAATTGCTATCAAGGAAAAAAGGAGAGAAAGATATGGCAATATTACATGTTAAAAGCAATAACGGTCTAACCACCAGGGAAGAAAAAGAAGGAACAGAAAAGAATACTATTACGATAGGGAAAATGTGACCTATTTATAGAGGAAACCAGACCGCAACCATACAAACGACAAAAAAACTATCACGCAAGTTAATAGAAAAGGGAAAGATAAGAATAGGCTTAGGAATATGTGTATACAAAATAGAGGAAAGGGTAGAAGTTAAGGAATTTTTTGAATGCTAGAGCTATGAACACGAGGTGAAAAACTGCAATGGCGAAGATAGAGCCCCCTCATATAGACCACTGTGTCTATTGGACACCCTGGGGAAATTAATAGTGCAGAAGCTGAGAGAGGAGTTAAAGGAAGGGGAGGATATGTCTGAAAGACAATACGGCTTTATAGAGGGACAATCAGCAATACATGCTATAAAAGAAGAACTCAAAGTAGCAAAGGAGTTGAGCAAATCTACAAAAGACGTACGAAACGCCTACAATTCAGTGCCCTCAAAGGAGGTTGTGGGGGAATTAGAGAGGAGAGCTATTTCACCGCAGCTCATGATGCTAATTAAAAGCTACCTGGAACACAGGTACATAGAGCTAGACGACGAAGAAAGGCTAAAGGTAACGGTGGTGTTGGTACCATTCCTGTGGAACGTATTTTATGCTAGCGGGTTCAAGGTGGAAATGCCAGAAGGCGTGTGGACTGCAATGACTGCCAATGACCTTGCAGTTATAGTAACAGAGAAGCGAGAAGATACGTTCGTCAGGACGGTAAACGAGGCACTGTACAGAATTAACGACTGGATGATAGACAAAAAACTACAGTTAGCACCGGAAAAAACAGAAATCGTGCTTGTAGTAGGAAGAAAAAAGCATGGAAGAATTTAGTATAAACTTGAAGATGCAAAGATAACACCACAAAAAACCATGAAGTACCTGGGAATAGTGTTGGATAAATGCATGTCCTTCGGCCCACATATCGAACATATAATAGAGAAAGCGAACAAAGCGTTAAATAATGCCGCGGATAGGAGGGCGAACATTAAGTATGGTGGTGGATTCAATAAACCTCTACGTAGCAGCAATTTGGATAGATGCTATGAAAATCAAACTATACCAAAGGAAACTCGAATAGATACAACGAAAGGCGGCACTACGGGTTGGTTAGTAGAGTATAGAGAACCGTCTTACTCCCCACAATTATACCAATCGACCTGCTGGCAGAAGAGAGGGCAACAACTTTTGGGTTGCAATGGGTGGAAAGGAGCCATGGAAAAATAGGACGGGGCAGGGATGCTACCAAAGTTATTTGGCCAGAATAGGCAAAGCAGATACGTGGACATTCTATTGTAACGAACAAAAGGAGACAACAGAACACACACTACTAATACGCAGGAAATGGGAAATAAAAAGAGAAGAGGCGAAAACAACGGTAAACGAAGAGTTACGGGAAACAAATATAATAAACATTATGCTGGCATCCGAGGTGCATTGGGCAACGATAGAAAACATGATAACAGCAATAATAAAACGAAAATAAGACGAAAAAGAGAGAAGCCGGGAATGATAAAGAAAGGACAACTTGCACCGTGAAGATATGCGAAAGTAGTTCCGTTGCGCAGACGGAAGAACAGGAAGGGTTTTAGTGAGTAAACTATTACGGGTGTCTCACACTACCTTTGTGTAAGAATGTAAAGGTATCTATAAAGGATTTCCCCTCCTGCCGAAAAAAAGGTATTGGAACCGTAGGGAAATTTATTAAATACGTTACACCATATATACCACGACATAGGTGTATTGTTGGTTGCGAAAGTATAAACAATAATTACTTCAAAAAACAACAAAATAATTTACTTTTGTATTAAATAAAGCAAGAATCATGGGAAGGATTTGGGGTCAGGATGGAGAGAGACTATGCTGGAAATCAAAAACTGTTTTATGGAGTACTAAAAACCCTCAGACAGGGAAAAATACATAAGGCTAAACCCAGCAAAAGATGGGAGAATACTATAAGAAGATGAGGACATTATGAAGAGGTGGAAGGAGTATTTCGAGGAACTTTTAAAGGCAGAAAAGATTAGTGACTCAATAATTAAAGAAGATCATGATAGTAACGCAATAAATAGCGAGCAAGGTGAAGATATAACAATAGAAGAAGTGACAGAGGCTTTGAAAAGATTAAAAATAGGCAAAGCAGAAGGACATAATGGAATATATACAGAGCTGATTACGAACCTAGGAACGAGGGCTTTATAAATAATAGTCAAGCTACTAAATAAAGTTTAGAGAGACGAGCAAATACCACAAGACTGGGAAATAGGAATCCTGATGCCAATATATAAGAAAGGGAACTGCTCCAATTAAAGATGTATCACTTTGCTATGCATAATAGCCAAAATATATGAATGGATCCTGGCTAAAAGACTAGAAAAGACAGACAATTTAGAGGCCGCACAATGTGGATTTAGAAAGGGAAGAGGAGTACAAGACCACATATTAAAACATCGTTAAAACAACTCATAGAGAAACACATTAATAACAAAATACATGTGGCCTTTATAGACATCTAGAAAGCGTTCGATAGTGTACCCAGGAAATTAGTTTGGAAGAGCCCAAGAAGAAGAGGAGTGAGTGACAAACTAATAAACTGTATCAAAACCCTATATAAAAACACAAGGAACTATGTTAGAACCAAAAATATAAGATCTGAAGAATTCGTAACTACGGAGGGGATAGTTAAGACAAGTAGGAGTCTTCATCCCAGCACTACTCGACGTAATTATAGATGATGTAATAAAGGAAGTAAAGGTGAAAGTAAAGAAACTGAAGGTGGGATACAGGAATATGGAGCTAGTAGAGATAGCAGAAAGTGCTTTTGCAGCTGATCTGGTGATCTACTCGAAGAATAAAGATAATCTACAATATAATTTAGCTATATGGGTAAGGCTAGAAACTTAAAAATAAATGTCGAAAAGACTAAAGTTATGGTGATAGGAAAAGAAGACGAAGAATTAACAGTAAAACTGAATGGTAAAGATATAATTTAAATACCTAGGTGTAAAAATACAGAAAACGGAAAGTATGGATGCGGAATTAAATGACAGGTTAGAAAGCAGCAACAAAGATATACTATTCTCTAAACAATGCATTTATAAGGAAAAAAGAAGTGTCAAGGAAACTCAAGATAGCAGTATATACGATCTTCAAATCTATATTAGGTACTATACGGAGGTGAAAGCTGGATATTAACGAAACAAATGGAAAGCAGATTACAAGCAATGGAAATGAGGTTTTTAAGTGGAATTAAGGGGCATAACAAAGAGGGACAGAATGAGAAATAACAAAATAAGAGAAGAACTGGAAGTGGAAACATTAAGGGAAGATATCAGACGACGACAATTATTAAAGTAGTTCGGTCATCTAGCTAGAATAGGAGAGGAAAGGACAGTAAAGAAAATATGGCAAGTTAGAACACAACAGAGACGATCAAGAGGTAGACCAAGAAAAACGTGGGACATACCATTAGCAGACGTATTAAGAGATAAGGGTATGACATGGAACGAGGGGATAGATCGGCACGGAACAAGCAAGAATGGGCCAATTTATGGACCCAAACAAAATAGGAATTAAGCAATGTATTGCATCTTATAATTAATACTTTGCAAATTTTTCTACATTACGCATTAACACCTAATGGTAAATAGGATCACAATAATATACATTATATAAAAATAAAAATTTTAATGTGAGGTTAGAAATCATAACTTTTCAAGTCAGTGGCTCTAAACTCTAAAAATGATCAAAACGAAACTTAGCAAAGAACCCAATTAGTTTCAGTCATGTAAAGCACACCAAGGAACAACTGTAATATTTTTAATTGTGTCATCAAACGTCCAACAAATTACCTAATCAACGAAAATAAAAACAAAATAAAGCAGCTCAGGAAAAATGTTAACAAAGAGTCTTAAAAGTTTACGAATCTTATTAAAAATACTGACTCGCGAAAACTTTTAAACTTTTATTACTAAACAAGGGAAAAGTCCCTTTAACTGAAGCTCTAAAGAACCACATTAAGACCCTGATACTACAAAAAGCGAGGCGAATCTTAAAATTATGAGCGAAATCGGAACACAAACCTGATTTTATGTCCTTAATTATACCATTAAAAAACATCACCAATTTAAGGGAGCGGATTTGAAGATGCTTTAATATTTTATTTTAAGAATATTAAGCAAGAATCACTGAATTTAGTTTATAGCTAAAATGGAGTATTTAAAACTATTTCCCAGTGGGTCAATCCTTACAAATTAGATTTCTAAAATAAAATGGAGTATGTTGTTTTTAATACGTTTTCAGGATTATGCAATTCAAATAAAAGAAAATTTCAGTTAATTTTACTCCTCGAAGTATTTGTTTAAAAAGAAGAGTTAATGGAGGATTGATGCTTACGCTTAAGTGATTTTTAATCAGGTAATTTTGCTTGTTTTTTTGGAAAAGCTATTAACCTACTTTAAAATGTAATTATGGAACAAGCGTGAACAACCACCTGTAATGCTGAAAAACGAAATGAACTTGAAATTCAACTTGTACGCTACATATTCAACTACAGAATATTTTATAATTCGGTTTCCTATACTTTTTATTTAAAAAAGGGCCAAATTTAAGAAACTGGAAATTCAGACAAAATACTAAAATTGCATAAGACATAACGCAAAATGTTCTTATATTTTCATTATTAATTTTCCACATGATTTAAGAACAAATTAAGCAAAGTAGGTCGTGCATCATATAAATCTTGATTTAAAGTGTTCTACGTCACGTGCAATAAGAGCACATGCTGAATTTTTGTGGGATATTAAAATTTCTGTGATGTTGATTAGATCTATAAACAAAAAAGATTGTTCATTATAAAGACAAGGATGAATTCTTTTCGCTGTCCGGAGCGTTTAACCAATTCATTTTCTTTGGCGCCTAATTTTTTATGCGTTTAAAACCGAAAACATCTCAGTTGAAAGAGCAGTATACATACTAAAGGTTTCATTAAGTTCTTGATTAAAATATCCCAAAATAGGCAACTAAATTTCTTATTTCAGACTCGTCCCACCTTTATTTGAATTTAAAGCTGGAAGCAGAGTGAACCGATGGTGTTCACCAAATATCAAGGAAACCCTGTCAAAGACGAAATTATTCCAAGAACTTCCGAACGAGGTCTTCAAAGCACCCAGATCCTTACATAGTTTATAATAGATCTACCTTAATGTTTAACAATTAGTTTAGATCAAGGATTTGAACTTTATAACATAAAAGTTATAATTAAATTTATAATACCGGAAATAATATTTTGTAATTATTAAAAACAATACTCTTAACTTTTGATAAGATAGGACGCTAGCTAATTAAAAAGTGAATTCCAGCATTTAAAACCTGTGATACGAAAAAACCGTAGGTTTTTTAATGAATTTAATTAATTAAACATAACAGAAATTAACTTAAAAGATCAAAGGTTTTTGTAATCTACTTTATAATACTTCTAATGTTTTCGTGCTGAATTGTTCCAGTTCGTATTTAAATGATTATACTTCCGTCTGGATATTTTATTAGGATTTTTATAAAATACAGAAGTTTTAAATTTAAATTCAAACTGAAAATGTTTTCCTGATCATCCCCTTCGTTCAATTTTTGTTACTTCATTTCCTGCACGTTAATTACAAAGTTAATTATTTCTGTGAGCTTTCGTTTCATTTAACAAGCTTTTATCTTTGCGTTGAATATACCTATATTGCATAATTGCACTGTGCTTCCACTGCATACATTACAGTCTAATGACTGCTCATCCACACATTTTCATGCGTTTTATAATAATTACTCATTCGCTGGTATTAAATCTTGTGAATCACGCGTTTTTCAATTAAGTTCCCTTTGGTTCACTTCTGTTGGCTTATCTAATCTTTTAAATTCGATGAAATAATGAGAATTCACTACGGGAATTTGAGCGAAACGTGATTTTTTCAGGAATAACAATAAATTTTTATATAAAAGGCATTTAAAATTAAATTTGCGAGATGTAAAGCATCAATCAGTACAACTTTGAAAATAATGACAGAAAAATATTCATGGCTCATTGAAAATACTTTTAAATTAATTGAAAAAACTTTCAATTTTCTATTAATTCAATAAATCCGTATCAAATTTTTTTATTTAAAAGAAGACCAGCTTTCCTGTATAAAGGAGAATATTTGCTTCGATTTACAAAAGGCAAAGGCTGAATATCACCTGCAGATAAAGAAGGATTTGGCCCAATGATAGTTAAATCAATGAACGGAAAATTACTGTAAACTACCCATAGCCTCCTCCCCTGCTTCGAACTACTTTAATTGACACAAAAGCGTCAAGCTGCCTCAATTTTCCCTTATGAAAAAACTGAAAACCTCAGTGATAAACTACTTCTGAAATGATGCTGATTAGTTTCAAACTTCCCAAACATTTTGATTAAGGAGAATCATAAAACTTTTTGGATGAAGTGGTCATTTAAAGAAGCAAAAGAGAAAAGCCCTTTTGCGATTGCTTAAAAATTACTGAAACTGGAACAACGTCTTGCTAAAAATTACATGTCTATAAAGAAGAAATTGGTGTCAATGTAAACTACTTAAAACTAATCTGGAAATTGTTGTAGATTGTCTTAAGTTCCCACAAAAATTTCAGCGATCTGCCATAATTTCCCCAAAAAGCTCCAGACTGCTGCAATATTTTCTTATGAATGTCTCTATTCAAGTCCATTAAGCATCAGAAATATTTTCTTGTAAAGACCAATCATACACATAAACTTCAAATTTTCAAATCTTTCGATTAAGGACAATCAGAAAACCTTTTGAATAAAACGATCATTTAAAACGTAAAAAAGGAAGCCCTTTTATATCATTAATTCTAAGGGTAGATATAGCATATGAAATAGTATCAAATAAACGGTAAGCTCAGAAAAAAATTAAAAAGATCAACACAGAAATTGGTTTGGGGTCACTGGAATCTAAATTTATCAGACGCCTTTCTCGTTCATACTGATAAGAGAGTCCAGGTATGTTCCGTACGTCGGTACGTCGGTAATTCTTTAGACGTTTTAATGGAAGGTCGGCCTAACCTTAGCAACCGAATTAACTGATGTTATTTTAATTTACGGGGAAGCTCTTTAGAATGCTGCAGCAGCTCTGAAAGACGGTGTTTGTGTAGAAGTTAATGGAGGAACATTTGAACATCTTCTGTAAGTCCTGTTCCTCTTTATTAACAACAATTTTTTCTAAGATCACTTTTTAAACATGCCAGTACTCTAATTACTATCGCAGGCTTTTTAAGTGTATATTAGCCAGCGGTTCCCAAAAGCGTGTAACAAAATTTAAAATAAACAAAACTTGCTATAAGCTTTAAATGTTTGCTGTAATGTACTTATATTAAGGTCAGTCCTGTATAATCGATGCCTCTTCTGCCGGGAACGAGCGTAGATAAGTTTTCTCCATTCTTTTTTGTGCTTCGTGCGTTCCATTGCTTCTCTCCATGCCCAACCATTTATATTTTTTTTTAGTATTTCTGTAACTGATGTATTCCATTCAGTCCCTGGTCTTCCCCTGTCTCTTCTTCCAAACGTCCTGGCTTCCCATTTAACTTGCCTGTTTGCTGGTAATCTACATAAGTGACCCCACCACCGTAGCACTGATTTTTCTATACACTTTTGAACACTTTTAACTAGGCCCCGATGAAGGCGTTCCTCTTCCTATCTAATCTTGTGTCTGTCTGTGTGTACTGTCTGCAATTTATTAATCTTTTGTTTACTGACTGTCCAAGGTTCGCTACTATGAAGTAGTAATGGCATATACACATATACTGCTTTATACAGGGTGTCCCAAAAGGTATAGTCATAAATTTATGGGCTTATTAATTATGGTTTTTTGATTCTAAAATTCAAATAAACTTATGTTCTATTATCAACAGTTACCGAGTTATGAATAAATTCATTTCTTTTATTAGACTTACAAATTTTATAAATTAACTTAACCTTAACACTTTTAAAATGCCACAGACCTTAGAGTAATTGTTCAAAGTGATTTCCTTGTTCTAGTATACATATTTCACAACGGCGAATCATGGACCTCCTAACATTAGTTAACCGTTAACCGTAAATAAAATGCATTTCAGCATATTCACGTGTAGTAAATCTTTCCATTTTCAACTTTATACGTTTATTTAATGTAACCGCGAAGCTTTCAAAATCTGACTGACAAGTAATCAGCATTTGTTTTTGGCGTTCAACTACTACGTATAAAAATAAATGAATTTATCCATAACTCGGTAACCGTTGATAATATATCATAAGTTTATTTGAATTTTAGAATCGCAAAACCATAATTAACCAGCACATACATTTATGACTATACCTTTTGGGACACCCTGTATATGAAAATTCACAATCGGGAAATTGTTGGAGATTATCCCAAATTCACCTAAACTACCTCCAACTCATATCATACCATTCAAAAAGAGATTTGGCCACAATAACAACGAAAATTCACAATCGAAAAATTATTATCCCAAATTCCCCTAAACTGTCTCAAACTGCCTTAATTACTTTAGAAAGCCTCAAACTAAGAATGTATTCCTTTAGCTCCGATACCATCTTTGAAACCCAAATTATACACACAGTACAAAATTCCCAAAAATTAAATTAAGGACGCAAAAGCTTTGTACCGGATCATAATTTCAATTCTGTTTAAAAGTACAAAGTTGTCAGGCACCCGGTCCTTTTGAAAATGACATTCATAGAAAAAAGAGAGGGCCCCAAGTGCAATCAAATTTCTAAACTTAAACTACTTGGATACTTAAATCTACAAAACGATTCTGATTTTACAACTTTCAACAGGTTAAAGCTTTTCTAAAAACTCCTTTAGATCTCATTTCTATTATTGGAATGCGGGATGCATTATTGCAGAATATAAATACTACTATAAACAAAATTTGCACTCGTAATAAATGTAGCGGGAACTTGAAATTACTTTTATTCGTATTTCTAATTATAGAATCGGTATCATCGTGCCAAAATGTGTTTCAAACATTCAGAATAAAAAAGGCGCGTGTTCCGTGCAAATAAGAAAGTCGCTGATAATATCTGTGTCAGTAGACTATTCAATATTCCATCTGTTTTGAGCAGGCACCGGTTAATTTCCTCCAACTTTTTTTCTGGTTTTCTTATTGGAAATTCTGATGTACAGCTGTTGACGAAAACAAATCGAATATTACGGTTAACTGATTTTTAGTCCATTGGTAAGCGATAGTTCTTTCAGGAATAAATTTGTGATTTAGAAAGGTTCGCACAAGGAAAATTTTCTTTCAAACCTTCAGAATACAAATTGAAAGAAAACAACGTGTCCAAGTAATTTAAAAGAACTTTAGTGGTGCACCATCTGCGATTTAAGCAATTTAATTTCCTAGCCGAAAATATGATAATCCGTTAATTTACCGTATTCCACGTGGGAAAACCTGACATTTCCTACCCAACATCAACGTTTACAATGTGCCTATAAATAGAAAGTTTTAACCGGACTTATAAATATTAATCCGGGAAATATCGACGCCGCATATCAGAAGCGATCGTCGTTAAAAGTTTCTTTAGGTGTTGACGAGACAAACCTTTCTCCGTCATCGTTGAAGGCATAATCCCCCAAGATGAGATCTCTAAGTCGGTACCGAGGAGGCAGAGGAGGAGACACCACATCCTTTTCCTTTTCACGGCCCAGCAATGCCATGCCTCCGTCCTCGTCAGAGGGATCGTCCTCCAGGATGGTAGCCGGCCTACGTGGCCTCGAACACTTATTAGATAACAGCTCGCACTTTTCCTTCGCACACCGCGTATGAACACTTCACTCGCGGGTACGAGAGCGTCGCGGCGCGTTCGGAGGTAAAGTGGCGCTTCACACGTACGATACGGCCGCAAACCGTGCGCCGCCAACTACTGTTGCCTAGAAACCGGCGTTGTCGCACTCCCAAACATCGTTATTTTCATTCAAATAACTTCTTTTGAATACTATTGAAGATACTCGACCCCAAAAAAGGATAATGCACCACAACGTAATTACATAATAATATACATTGTATTTATAGGTATATCCACCCCCCAATAACACCCACCGAATAACTTTAACGCAAACGATCGCATGATGATACGATGGGGTGGTTAGTGATAGTTTTCCTTTTCGAACTTCGATTTCCCGGAAACTTCTGGCACACTTTCTACACGTTGATCCTGTGTCCAATTAACTCGATGTTCGATGGATTGGCATTCCATCGGTGGCGAGCGTAACTGGCCGTTAAATTGTAAAGACAACTGGAAATGTGTGCTTTCCAATTCCTTGTCTCTCAAAATAGTAACCAAACCCTCAGTTTGGGAAGAAGATAAATTACGCAAGCCTTCATTGCTTGCACCTTCATCATCGTTTCAACAGAACAAAACCAAAATCTAGGCACTTTCGAAAAACAATATGAAACGAGGTATTTCCAAGAACGAAATTAAGGAACCAAAGTCGTTATTTATTTAGTAGTGTTTTAAGTAAGTACAGTAAGACTGTACAAACTTGTCAATACAAACATATTAACAAATTGCAATTCAAGCTACTAAAATATGAACTGTAGACTGAGGATAACATGTAGTCGAAGTTACTATGAAACTGCAAATGTTCTTCAACAGAGTCAAAGGCATGTTGTAGCAAAAAGGTGCAATAATATTAAATTACTTTAAAGGCAAATAGGTTACTTCAGATAGAAATTTATTACAGAATTAAGCACAAACAAATTTTATTGTTGTTCTTTGTGTCATAGTCCTGTACTTCAGCGTGTGTTTTATAAAGATTATAACTAGTACATAAGTTATGAAATATACATGGTGCCCAAACTAATCAGCTTACCATTGGCATCTCTAAAACCGTGAAAAATAGAGACAAAATGAGTCGAAAATTCAAAAATTTTAGTTGGATTTGGAATTATAAACAAAAACCAAAAATTTCGAGTTTCAAAGTTTCCTTTATAACCTCGGCGTTTTAAAAGTTACACTGATATTCGTTTATGTTATTATGGCACCTTTTTACGTAAATTTCAAATCTTTAACTTACAATAGTCTGTCTTTCTTCAGTTACGAGATTTTAAAACCAGGTATCTCATATTAAATATAAATCATAGGAGGCGAAGGCACGTTAAAACACGTCCCTTTTCCTAATTTCAAACATGTATAGTGTACAAGGGTTTCTTTTACAAGTAACGGTGTTATCAGAAATACATTTGATTCAGATTTATTTGTAGCAAGTACTTGTTTATAAACTTCTGTTAATTCATTTCGGACAATTACTTTATTAGTATATGTTGAGGATTATCTGGTTCGTAAGACCAAATGTTGAAGATTGTGTAGTATGAACGCTGGTTCGTTGTAACTTATTTGCAGGACCGGCTCTGCGAGATGCTGGGTTAGAGCTCACATGAGACGCCGGGAGCATAAATAAACGCACGTAATTGAAATCAAATAAACGTATATTCAACCTTAACTGAGTGCATGAAATACTATGTAATAAAATTAAAAACGAACAGAAACAAGTAAAAACACGTGGACCGGCACTAACTGGACTTACTTACTGCTTGCGTGTTGCTTCTTCGGTGGTTGGTACAAGACAGATTTCGCCAAGCGCACCTACAGGGTGACTTAGTAAGATATACAGTGGCGTAGCCAACCTTGGTAACGTAAGGGTAGCCAACTTACTAGGGTAAAAATACCCAACTGCTTTAACAGTATACAATTGCCTGTTTGTTTGGAATATTTGTTTGACAACTGCTAGTTCATTTGAATAGTTGTGAATTTAATAACTTAACTGTAGTCATGCTACATCTTAGCACAAAAAATTTAGGAGATGACGTGAGTAACTTTTTAAGAAAATACAACCACACGAAACGCCTTTTCGTCGTTTAGAAGTATTTAAATTTGAAGATCAATCGTATTTTTTTAATCCCAAAAGAACATTATGAAGTGTCAATTGAATATATTGAAAACACTGTCTTGTAAAAGCCGGGTTCTCATTAGTCGATTTCATTGATCAATGAGACTGAATCCACCCCATTGAAAACACAATTGAATGCGAAACTTGTACACACAATTCAAGGGCATTGAACATTCAGTCCAGAAATGATTAATTTTAAAAATGGCTGCAAAGAAGAAAATTGTGCGTGCTGAAGTCGGGAGTCCGTATTGTGTGTAAATATTTAGTAAACCAAAGAGAAAAACAAGAAAACCTCGACGTTAGTGGGATATTCCTAAATAGACTGTTCATAGTATATTCTTCTTCTGAAAGTGCCTATTCGTTTCGAATATTGGCGATCATTCTGGCTATGGTAACTTTGTTTACGGCTGCTCTGAATAACTCCGTGGTTGTTTTGGAGAACCATCCTCTTAAGTTTTTGAGCCACGATATTCTTCTCCTACCAGGTCCTCTTCTGCTGTATACTTTCCCCTGCAGGATTCATTTGAGAAGGTGGTGGCATAGTATATTAGCATGACAAAAATACATAGGTTGTTTGAAAAGTAAGCTAAACGACGCAGAGATGGCAGCACTACGATCAAAGTCGGTGCACGGCCGATAAGTTTGATCCTTCAAACGAGCCCTGACCGAGTTTCAGCTCAGTGCATTGTGAGGTTATTGTTTGGTCACGCGAAGTACGCAAACGTGCAAGCATTTTCAAAAATGATGGACAGAAAAGAGACTACTGCAGTGATAAAATTTTATTTTTTGAAGGGGAAAATGGCGACCCAAATAAAAAGTAAGCTGACTCGTGTCCTTGGTGATTCCTCCCCTTCATTTAAGATCGTACATTTGTCGACTGCTGACTTTAAACGCGGTCGAACGAGTACCGAAGATGAACCTCGCAGCGGACGCTCAGGTGATGTAGCAACTTCAGATATGGTGACTAAGATCCATAAAATAATTTTGAGTGACCGAAGATTGAAGATCAGGGAGATAGCAAACATGATAGGGATCTCAACCGAACGAGTTCATAACATTTTATACATATGAACATTTGGTCATGCAAGAGCTTTGTGCGCGATGGTTGCCGCGTTTGCTGACTTTAGACCTAAAGCGTGTTCGAGTATCCCCCAGTGCCTTTTGGTGCCGTTTCATCACCATCGTTAAAACGTGGGTCCACCACTACACGCCAGACTAGAAAGAACAATCAAAACAACGGACAGCCAAAGAGGAATCTGTTCCAAAGAAGGCGAAAACAATAGCATCTGCCGGCAAGCTCATGGGACTCATAGGGTTGACTACTTGGCAAAAAAAGAAGGACAA
Source organism: Melanotus villosus (assembly GCA_963082815.1). Classification (NCBI taxonomy): domain Eukaryota; kingdom Metazoa; phylum Arthropoda; class Insecta; order Coleoptera; family Elateridae; genus Melanotus; species Melanotus villosus. The sequence continues at coordinate 45,884,260 of OY720425.1, forward strand.
TCACTGGACTGGAGAGTACTACGCAGGTTTGCTGCAAAATTAGAACGAGGAAATCAAGAAAAAGCGACCGCACTTTGCCAAAAAAATCCTCTTTCATCAGGACAATTCACCGGTTAACACGTCAAACGGTTTCCATGGCTAAAATCTATAAACTCAGATTCAATTTGTTGGATTATCCACCCTACTCATCCGATTTAACCCCGCCTAACCTCAATTTGTTCCCGAACCACAAAATATGACTCGGAGGACAACGATTTGCCGACAACAGTGAAGTGATTCGAGCTGTGAACAGCTAGGGTCAAGTGGGGTAATAATGAGACAATTTTTAAATCTTTTGAGTTTTGAGTGTAAAGTATTGAGGAAATAAATTGAAGCAAAGGGTAACATATGTAATAAAGGTTGCTCTTTCGTATAGCTTCATTTAAATTGAGGTAGCATACAACTTTATCATGTGAAAGTGTATAACTTCTGTCTCATTTTTGCCTCTAAAATAGGGTAAAAAAGAGACAGCTCTGTTGAAAAATGAGACACCCATGTAACTCCATCTAAAACGAATTTAGACTGAATAGAGGGCAAAAATAAGACATGGCAGTAAAAAAATAAGCCAGAAAAAAATGTTGTACATTTTTTTCGGTGAACTTCTATCACTGTAAGATGAAATGCTATATGGTTTTGTAACAAATAAGCTCTGCTTTTTTAAATACAATAATAATTATTAACGAATGTGTTAAATTAATATTTTTTTATCTACTGTCTTATTTTTTACCAACTTTTTCTACTGTCTCACTTTTACACCACTTAACCCTATTTTGCAGACCAAGAGAAATCATTTTATAAAAACGGTATAATGAATGGCTTTAGGACATCATAGGGGAAAATGTGTCGAGCTCAATTGAAATTATGTTGAAAAATAAATACAAATTGGTCAAAGCTATTTGCATTTTCTTTTTTATTTGCCTTACTTTTCAAACGATTCCCGTACCATCCTTATAAATACAGAATTTGTCAAAGATTACACCAAGGAGATTATGACAGAAGATTACATTTCTGCGAATGATATCTAGAATAAAAGCAAAATGATCATCATTATTCGTTTTCAACTTGATGGTTTGATGGAAGTAGATTTACGAATAATAGGCTATCCAATAAAAACAATGTTATTTTTGGGTAACACAAAATCCACATCTATTGCATGAAAACAGGCATCAGTTTTAACTCTTCGCTGTCAGCCAACCACAATTTCTTGAAATCTCGCATCGAAACAGTTAATTTTCCTTCAGTTTTGAGTTTTCTCTTTACCATAGCCCAATATCTCTCAATTGGTCTAAACTCCGGTGTATGGACGGATTGTCGATTTTTGGTATAAAATTGATAGAATTGCTTTCAAACCATTTTATAACGCTGGTTGAATAGTAAGCGGTTACAAGGTCAATCCAAAATAATGTAGATTGTGTATGACTCTTAATTAAGGGCAATAATCGTTTTTTCAAGCACTGATTCACGTAGATCTCGGTATTAATGTTTCCTTCATGGTAGGAAGGAACGCTTCATTTACCATATTGGCATACCACCTGCTAAACCAGTACTTTTGATCCAAATTTTGCAATAGAAATAGTTTTTTCATTCTCTGGTACATCATTCTTGTTCTTCGCAATAAACTATTGCGGTCCGCACATTTATTCTGGACTTCGACATTTCAACAACTGAATTGTTTTCACTAAATCGAAGCCTATTTTCAGTTCTTTTATGCCCAGTAGTTTTTTAATGTATTTCAATTCGAATGTTTAATTAACCAGATTTTACTAAAAAAACTTGATTAAAACCGTACGAAACTTTCTGAATCAAGCCTTATTTATTCAAAATCTTTCTACTGTTTTTACTAAACCTTCTCTCGTCGAACTGTTTCTAACAACAAGCAGAAACGAAGCTGATCTCCACTAAATAGAGACTTTCTGCAACATCGTCTTGCGTGGTCAATAGGTCAAAAGAGTGGAAAAAGTGGTGCCAAAAAGCTTCAGGGAAAGAGGGATAACAACCAACCGACCCAGACCCCAAGCTTTACACCTAACGGTAGAAAGGCTCAAAATTATGTACACGAGCATGTGAATCTATTTTTAAAAATTTTAATTAATCTTCCAAAATTAAAAAATTGGTGAAGTTTTTTAAAATGTAAAATATCTAAAAATTTTTGGGAAATTTGTTGATCACTAAAAAACTCTTATTTTGGGGTTTAACTTTTCAATTTTTCGTTTTCACCAGATCTTTTAATTACTTTTGATAGCGTCTTTTACAAAATGACTAAAAATACAACGAAAATTAAAAGATTGTTTTATTTGTTGCTGTAAATAGCATGCCAAAAGATTATAATTTTGCATTGAGGTTTTCTTATTAAAATCAACGTTCCAAATTATTTAGTTTATACCTAAATATTATGCTTTCCTGTCACTTATTTTTTTTTGGCTATTTACCGCGAATATAAAGTAATTAGCAATGAAAAATAAAGCTCATTTTACATGCAATCTGAAATTTGTTAAATTTTGCTAAGGGTCATGAAACTTTCTCAAGATATCGTAAATTATCTGACGGGGTCTTATCTTCCTAAATATCTTAGGCAGAGAGTTGAACCATGGAATTTCTCAAGTTTAATTAGTACAGCGTTAATCCCACACCATAGTAATTATTAAGGGACTTTCTTAAAACAACACGTTCTTAACACAAAATTTACATAACTTCGTAGGAGAGCGAAAAGAGTGAATAAACGGCAGATTATTGTAAACACTGAAAATAGTAAAAGTAATTACACACGTTACGAAAACAGTTTTATATGTTTACTTTGTTGTTTTAAAGAACCACTTCAATAACAAACAAAGAAATTAAAGGATTTAAATTAATATTTCTTTAACGATCCAAGGGTTTAGAGATTTATTTTTTAAACTGAATTTGTATTAGTTTTTCATTTTCTAATTAAGAAAAGCAGTTAGTTTGCAATTAACGTTAGTCTACAGAATTTTCCAACGCTTATATAATACCACAATAGAGCAAAAGTATCTAAACAAACATCAAAATCTAATTGATTTATTGTAACACAAACAAATAACATTTTCTCTTTTATATTATTTGAAAGTACGAGCAACACAGAATAACCTTTTATTAAACAAATACTCACACATCTATAAAATCTAAACGCTAAACGCTCATTATAATTTTATTTACAAAACGTATGACCTAGATTTAATAAGACAATTTTACCTGGCGTATAAAAATAGCACACTGCAACAAAAATTACAGAGTTGTACTTTAGGAAATGATCGATAAATCGTAATTAGTCTAACACCGTACTGAAAGCTCACGCTCACTTAATATTTTAATAAATGATCAAAGTGAACTGTGGTGTAATTCAGCACACAAATTTTAATCTTTCCCACATTTCCTTATTTATAAACATGAACAGTCTATTCTACAAAAAAATAATTCCGGTAAAACAAACGAGATTTCACGTTTCACCTAACCGAATTTAAAGGTATTGATTCACACTGAATTAACGGCAATAGTTTATCGATTCATGTATAACTTGTGATTTATTAAATAGGATTGTTTCCGTAAAATATTGAACTCTTCAGAACCACCCACGTACGTAAGCAAATCAAGTGGCTTTCTAGAACTCTTCGCAAACGAAGGAAAACTTCCGCATTCAGTCAGTGAAGTTTTTCTTATAAGCTAAGTTATTCCTTGCGAAACAAAAATCGATTATACATTAAATAACTAAAAGAATGGATGGAATATTTAATTTAGTTTTAGATGTTTACGAAGCGGAAGAATGCATTTCGAAAGTTAGAAGAGTATTTATTTCAATCCTGTTTTCGATCGCATCCAACTTTTTTAGAATATTTCTGGTTTTTAAAAAATAACAAGAGGACTATAATTGATTGGTTATTATCTTTCAATAAGAAATTCGTAGGTTAGTTTGCACTAAATTAAAATCAAACAGGACTTTATATTATGGTGGAGGCGCCAACCGTCTCAAACTTTCATAATTAACTTCTTGCTTCATTTCAGAATTTGTTTGAAAAATAAGCAATGAAACTTTTGCAAATAAAAATGTTAAACCTATGTTTCTTATTTATAGAGAAACATAAGCCTATAAAACTTTGTGGGGTGTATAATTAATTACCTATCCAGAAAACAAATTTAATGTAGGTAAATATTCTTGTTTAAAACTTGTCGCAGCAACAGGTATTCCCAGCGAACCTTTACGCGAAAACTCTAATAATAGCAGCCATAAATCACGACTTTGCCTAAGTACATAGACATGCGACGTGCAGACTAAAGAAGAAAATAGCTTAGCTAAGTTTAGCAGTAGAATCCTGTCACTTTTTTATGTTAACAATGTTAACATGTTAAGTGCTTATCTTGCAAACACCTACGATAAAATTAGCACCATTGGATAACAAAGCCTACTAGTATAATAAATAAGTGGAACCTAAAAGTTGTCTCATAAAATGCCACGCACTTTCAAGACAAGATGCACAGCAAAGTTTCAAGAATTAAATGCTATCTTGGGCCTCAATAAAAAAATAGTAAGAAACTGATTTTAATCATATTCCGAACAAACAGGAAATGACCATCTAAACAAAACGGATACGTGGTGGTAGAGTAGCCTTATTCGGTAAGAAATTAAGAAAAATAAATAATCTTCTAATAAGCGACAGAACACCAGAAAGTCGCATATGATGAAGGAAAACAATTGGTATTACCTTGAAAGAACAGGAATAGTCAGACTGACTGGGATCTTTTCCGATACATTATTAATGAAAAACTGAATCCAAGAATTCCACTAAAAGCCCTAGAAGACTTAGAAACAGCTGTAGAAACTTTAAACATCACTATCTAGCAAGCTGCCCAAGAAGTACCTTCAATGATCCCAACAAAAAGACGGAAACAGACTTGCTCAATAATAGTCAAACAAAAGATAGCTGAAAAGAGGCGCCTTCGAAAAACTTGGCAGCTAACTAGACATCAAAATGATAAACAACAGTTCAATCGAGCGGAAAGAGAATTAAAAGGGCTCTCCCGAATATCTTGCAAATCTAACTCTAAAAGCTGGAGAGCAACTAAAAGACCGAATCAATCGAAATAGTCCATACCTCCGTTAAGAAAAGAAGCTCGTTCATTGACTCGAACGGATTCCGAAAAAGCAGAAGTTTGAGTTTGAAAATTCTTCCAAAACACCTGCACCAACATCGGAATTTAAATCTTTTGAACACAATACCTATTTCATGATGAAATACATAGCGAAAATTAACAAACTACAATTTTGGCAGCCTCGGACAAGGATGAAATTATAAAAGAATTTAATTAATGTAATAACCCTTTGTTATTTATTAATTAGAAAATGTAGTTCATGTTTATGTTTTAAAGAGTTATTGTTATTTTACTGTTCCCATTAATTTATACTTTTAAAGATTATATTTGTTTTGTGTGAAATATACAGTGTTACTCGTAATTCGATATATTCCTTTGGAGATGTGATGGGACAGGAGCTAAGAAACAAATTTAACCCTAACATACATTATGCAAAACTCAATAGTTTTTGAGATATTTCAATTTTTGTGTTTTTCTCAAAAAAGTAGATCTTAATGTCTTTAAAGTTAATTTTAAAAAAATCTACTTGACATTTTTTGAACTTTTTTACTGGATTACTTGTCCCATTCTATGGTCATCCGTTTGGAATGGAAAATGTCCGGAAACATTTCGATCATGTGAAAATTTTAAATAGAAACTTATAAAAAATAATTTTTAAAAATCAGCTACGAAAATTACCTATTCGTTTTTCTCAAAAATTATCAAACATAACATGCGTACAAATTATTTTAAAAACTATTTCAACAGCTATCTATCAAGGTACAAATGTTCAACGTGCCCTTGATAATTCCATTAAAAAAAAATAGTAAAAGTGATGCAAGTAGTATGGTTCTTATTTTTGGATAAACAGTAAAAAACATATTGTAAAGGTAATCGTTTAATTCTTAATTAATTTCAAAGTTGTACTAAATTTCTACAGTTCTTACTCCGTATACAAGCACGGCAGCGTCTTATTATTTCCGTCTTTGTTACTCTGGTTGTGAGGATATGCCGTAGGGTAAGTCCGGGATAGTTGGACCACTTTTTTTTAGAACGTTGTGGTTTTGTTAATTTCACATTTAAGGCTTGAAAACTGATTGCACTCAATACGTCTTTTGATAATGTGTATATATATTTATTAAAAACTTAGGTGAAAGTAAAAACATTAACATGTGAACAAAAAATGTAAAAGTGATAACCGATCCATCTAACCCATACCAAGCGGGTTAGTTGGACTGCACGCTATGGGTTAGTAGGACCACTGTTTAAAGATAGGCTTTTAAACATAAACACCACTCTAAAAAATAACTTTCTACAAAATAAAAACGTAACATACATTTTAGATTAATACTTATAACTGTTCTCAGAAAGCAGATTATACACTTTTTTAATAAGCCACTTTGCTGCACCGTTCACACATGACTGCATATTTCATGCATCCTTCATGTGACCACCTATCACATTTAATGCATTTGCACCAGTCAGCTTTTCTTTATGTTGTAGAATAATTTTCTACACACCCTGAGCAATTATTTTCATCCCACTCCTCATCTGTACTAACCCAAAAAGGAACGGTCCAACTATCCCGATACTATGGGTTAGTTGGACCACTTTGTCACTGGAGCCACGTGGTTAGAAACGTCGCAAAAGTTATGTTAACTGTACTTCTAACATCTTAGCTACATGTATAAATATAAATTTCAAAAATTTTCTTATTTTTATGCTCGATATGATCAATAGCAAACAGCCAACACAAAACTTTAGCAGAATATTTTCACAACTATGTTTAATTTTGATATATCGATGAAAGATCTGTAGGTGATTATGACCTGCCGCAACTTAAACTGTTCCACTGAAGGGGTGGACGCGTTATAAGTTCATTCATCGTTGCGTAAAGTAGCGTTCTCGGTGATGGTCCAACTAACCCATTGGTCCAACTATCCCGGACTTACCCTATGTGTTTGGCACCGTCGACTATCCTTTGTCTAAGGTCTTCTCCCGTATCCACTGGTATTTCATAGACCATCTCTTTCATATGGTCCCACACGTAGTAATCTAGAGGTGTTAAATCTGGCCTTCGCGCTGGCCAAGGTATTGTACCTGCCCTTCCAATCCAACGGTTAGGAAAACATTGATCGAGTAACTGTTGTACTGTAAGCCGATAATGTGCTGGACAACCGTCGTGCTGAAATATCATTCGCTGTCTCACGGTGAGAGGAACATCTTCTAGAAGCACCAGCAGCTCATCTCTTAAAAAATGTTCATAGATTTGCCCGTTTAAATTTTGGGGAAGAAAGTATAGCCCTATTAAATAGCGGCCAATGACTCCCATTCACACATTTTCAGAAAACTTTATTTGGAAACTAGTTTCCCTTATTAAATGGGGGTTTTCGTCGGCCCAATAATGTAGGTTGTGGAAATGTGGTCTTGCATCGCGATCATATTTCGACTCATCCGTCCATAAAATGTTTAGTAAGAAATTTGCATTGTCTGCATCCGTAGACAAACAAGTTGTCATTGGTGTACGTGGCCATGGCACTTAAAACACAATAACAACAACAATGACCTAAACCAAAATCTTCAGCAACAAACTCAACAAGAGCAATAAACTTAAGGGACACGGAGATAATAATGCCAGTTAATAATACACATGCGTAAGCATCGAAGTCGAGGACTGACTGACTGACATGAACGATTTGTCATTTTTTTTTCTATGTACACTTTTACTTTTTACTGTTTATCCAAAAATAAGAACCATACTACTTGCATCACTTTTACTATTTTTTTATTAGAACTATCAAGGGCACGTTGAACATTTGTACCTTGATAGATAGCTGCTGAAATAAGGAAGTTTTTAAAATAATTTGTACGCATGTTATGTTTGATAATTTTTGAGAAAAACGAATAGGTAATTTTCGTAGCTGATTTTTACAAATTATTTTTTATGAGTTTTTATTTAACATTTTCACATGATTGAAATGTTTCCGGATATTTTCCATTCCAAACGGATGGCCATAGAGTGGGACAAGTAATCCAGTAAAAAAGTTCAAAATATGTCAAGTAGTTTTTTTTTAAATTAACTTTAAAAACATTAAGATCTACTTTTTTGAGAAAAACACAAAAATTGAAATATCTCAAAAACTATCGAGTTTTGCATAATGTAGGTTAGGGTTAAATTTGTTTCTTAGCTCCTGTCCCATCACATCTCCAAAGGAATTACCAGTAACCCTGTATATTATGTCCTTCCTAATTCCAATTTTTTTTTTCGTAGTCCCCAAAAATTCTCGTAGACCCTAGGCACTGTGCCTAAAGTGCCTAATGGATAAGATTTTTTACTTTTTTTACTTTTTTTAAATTGATCTTCAATTTAGCTCTAAAGATTAACTCAAAAATGACTTGATTATGTACAATGTTATATATTAGCTACTAGAGGAATAACTTCAGATTTTTAGTGAGAGAAAATACTGTTATATTATTGTTTAGGTCACATTAAATGAATTTGGAAAGACAACAAATATTGAAGAATTTTCTTAAGTAATTAAATAAATAAATTATTTAAACTACCTACTGCTAAGGATTTATTTTATACTTAAATAACCATCTGGTATTAATATGTATTGCTTAACTGTTCTCAATTTAATGATTGATAAGACTTCTTTAACTTTTCGTTTTTCTCTAGTGGGTCACGATAAGTTCGGAAAATATATACACCCACGTTCAATTTTCTACAATTTTTAAACTGACAATAAAATAAACCATAAAACAGAAAAATGCCGCACACCTATAAAAATGTTCAATTTACATGCTATACTTATTTCAGTACAGAGCTTTTTCGTTATTGCAGAAAACCAGGTATATTTCAAGTACCATAAATGTATTATCAAGTAAGCGTTTGCTGAAATTTACGGCAATTTTATGAGCTGCTCCCGAGCTGTACTTTTTACACCTGCAGCATTTTCAATTCAATTTATTACTACTTCCAACCATAAAAACTATAAAACTGGGGATGTTAGGTTTTTTGTTCGGCCATTTTGATACAAAAAGAAACTCGCTATAAATCTACGGTTTAGAAATAAGGAAATTTATGACACGAGTTTTTTTAATCAAGCCCAACCAACCATCTTGATTCTATTAATTAAATTCAAATCTGAGGGGTTGATCATTGAGGCAGATTAGTTTTCGTTGCCGAATAAAACAGCCTGAAGCTACTCTTAACAGGCTGCTTACTTAAGACAAACTTTGATGTTCTGAGGCTCAGCCAGTTTGGGCATTCGGTGTTCGAAACAGTTTAAATCTGTTCAAATGTTCAGTCTTTCTGAGGCAGTCGAATTGATATGTAGTTAGTAGGTAGATTTTCAAAAAGGCATTCCAGAGGAAGTCTAGACTTTGACCTCCTCGAGAATGCTTAGAGACTAAAAACCAAATTTCCTTAAACTGCTTCAGAATGCCTCAAACTGTCTTGATATGTCCAAAAACCCTTCAAATTTTAATTGCTATTTTAAAAGCTCTTCAAAAGTTTAAATTAAAAAACACAAAACTAAATATTTAAATCTCTACAAACAGTGAAATTACTGAATTTCAACATTTTCCAGCAGAAGTGAAGTTTTAAAAGCAAACTCGCCAATTCAGCCACAAATCCATCACCAAAACGAATTAAATTTACATCAATTTTAACACCAGCAATAACAATCAATCTGCCTGATATACATTTCTGCATTTACATTTCACATTAAACCTAAATTTTGCGCAGAATCATTATATATCCTTCTTAAATTTCGATTAGCACAAATTAAAAAAAATAGAAGCCTACCTTAAACAAACAGAAACAACTGGCCATCTTCGGCTTCATGTCGCTTTATTTGTCCTTTCCACTTTTACGCATTCAATTACCGAGTTCGGAAATTGTGATACGTAGCACCAATCACAAAATAAACTTAAAGGTCTAACAATTAAAATAATGCACAATTAAGATAAACAACACTAATTGAAATGTAAAATTAACAACTAATAATTGCAGTTTTGTCAAACACGGCGCGCGCGTCTACCATTAAAACGAGCAACTGTTTATGATTGTCTTTTATTTTCCAGGCTCATCTCACACCAGGCAGCTTGATCACTAATATCCGAAAAAGTAAGAATAGTACGAGCCCAACGTCAATGAAATTCGTACCTACACCTGCATCTTTCGTTACACCTACACCTTTAGAATGCTAAAAAGCGACTCTTTAAAACGATATTCTGAAAAATTTATATTTAGCATAAAAGTTTGATTTCTTCCTTAAAAATAGGTGTTCTTATTTTGCTGAATTTTAATAATTGATAGGAATGAAATTAAAATCAAATCTAGACATACACTTCAATGAAATTCGTACACCTATTTTCCGAGTTCACTCAAATTCGTACACCTAGGGATCTAATTTAGTATTCATCTAATTGCTAGATTTTTAATTGTTATCGTGTTTGTTTACAACATATACGAACGAGCCCGAAATCAATAAAATCATAGTTTTACAAGTTTTTTACCTTAAACATATAATAAGTAATTTGTTAAGAAAAGAAAGAGCTATGCAAACAAATTTAATAAAACCGGATTTGCAACATATGAACCGAATTTATTGATTATTGATTTACATGAGACTAAACATACTTGTTGAGGTTTTTATTAAAAATTTGGTGGTCAAACAGAATATCAAATGTTGAATTATGGAGATGTTAATACAGAAATTTGAAGAAGGAGATAGGAGATTCAGATGGTTGCGGTATGCCCTGAGAAAAGCCATGGATGCTCCAAATCATATTGCGTTGGAATGGAACCCACAAGGTGGAAGAGCCAGAGGACGCCCCCGCATTACATGGAAAAGGGCAGTAAAAGAAGAATGTGGGAAACCATCAGACGGTTACACGTAATTGCCCAAGACAAGAGTGGAAACGATTCGTAAACAGTAAAAGATTATATTATATTTTTGTAAATAACCCTATGTCCCCAAAGGGGAATAATGGGATTTGATGATAATAATAATAAACATACTTAGATGTTACATAGTTAGGAAACCCCCATTATTTACAATATCTATGTATGTACATCTTTAGTACTGAGTGGCATCGCCCTTATTTGAAATTACAGCTCTTAGACGCTTGTTTATGGTTCATAATAGTTCTTGGCCCTGCTGTGCAATGACAGAATTATAGATTTTGGTTATTTTTCCTTTAAAAAGAGTTTTCATACTAGGACGACCTTTACGTAGAATCCTTTTGATAATTCCCCAAAGGTTTTGAATGGGGTTCATATCGGGACTAGATGACGGAGAGCCCGTGATTTTGTAGCCACTGTTGTAACTTACCCCACCTTGTTGAAAAATAATGTCTTCATCAGTATATAGCTTTTTCATAGACGGTAGAACATGATTCTTAAAAATACTTTGATATTTTTCGGCATTAACAACACCGCCTAAAAAATGAAGGTTTCCCACTACATTGGAACTTATGTAACCCCCATACCATTATTCCATCAGTGAATTTAATTGTTTACAGGGCGAAATACTTCAAATTTATTGTGAATAACTCTACCGCGGTAAATACGTAGCAACAGGATGAATACTAGACCAAATTCCTAAGTGTACGAATTTGAGTGAACTCAAAAAATAGGTGTACGAATTTCATTGAACCGTATGTCTAGATTTAATTTTAATTTTATTGGTATCAGTTACTAAATTTCATCAAAATAAGAATACCTATTTTTAAGATAAGAAATCGAAATTCTACGGTAAATATAAATGTTTTAAAATATTCTTGTAAAAACCCGCTTTTTATCCTTTATAGGCATAGGTTTAGCGAAAAATACAGGTGTACGAATTTCATTGACGTTGGGCTCGTATATTAAAATACAAGTTGCAGAAGGCATCTATTCAAGCACGAATTTGAAATTCCGAAACGAGCTGCATAGCGGCGAGTTGAGGAACAATAATGAGTGCTTGAAGGACCTTCGTGTTTTATACTATTTTTTCTATTTTACCATTTTATAAATTAAAAAATAAAAATTTTAATCTAGGGAATTTTGCGGTGGTTGGTGACGTTTAAGTGGCGTAATTTTAGGCGGCTGTGAAAAAAATTAATTTGAAACGTCAGTTTTTTTTATTTTCGCGTTTAATGTTCGAAAATGAATGCAGAAGAAAGTTTATCACTAACGCCGCCAAAAATTAGGCAAATTGCAAAAAAACGTTAGAAACTTCTTTTTTATTGTTATTTATTAATTTGCTTTGTTCTTTGTGAGATTTATTTTTTGACGTATGTCAGTTGACAGTTCAACGCTACCAACATCAATACAGTAAATTTTACTAGTCTATTCTAGCACACCAACGCCTTATTCTAACACTCAAATGACGTCATTTGGGTGCTAGAATGGAGTTATTCTAAACGCAAAATAGAAAAAAGAATTAACAAAATACCATATGAACAAAAATGATTTAGATAAGGGATGGCCATGGTGAACAAAATCACTGCCTTTGATTGGTTCAGCTTGTTGTTGGTTCTACATGATAGGTACGTTCAGAATTCCAAAGCCACCCTTTATCTAAATAATTTTTGTTCATATTGTATTATGTTTGCAGCAAGAAATAACCTTTGTTAAATGTGAATTTTCTTGCAAATAAATTATTGTTCTGAGTGTTTATCACGGAGTGGGGTACTAAATTATTTGCTTGAACGACGTTAAATAACAAAACTGTTTCTTAAGATAAGAGATTTTCAGGCCTCTACCTTTGATAATTTACCTGTTTTAGAGGCCACTTTTAACAATAAGGAGTACATCATCATCGTCATCATTATTGAGCATTCTCTGTTGGACATACGCCTCCTCCAGACGCTTCCAGTTTTCCCTATCCCGAGTATTTGCCATCAAGTTCGTACAGATTCTTTTGATATCGTCAGTCCACCGTCTGGAAAGTCTTGGTCCCTGGTTTCTTTTATCAGTTCTCGGACGCCATTCGAGAAGTTTGTTTGTCCATCTGCCGTTATCTTGCCTCCCTACATGCTCTGCCCATCTCCATTTGGCTGTGGCAATGCGTTTTATGATGTCTTCTACGCCCGTTATTCTGAGAATATCTTCATTTCTATCCTTTGAGCTTAGTCCTAGCATTAATCTTTCCATTTTTCGTTGTTTTCTCTGAAGTTTCATTGCTGATCCTCTAGTGAAGGTTAGGATTTCTGTACCATACATAAGTACAGCAGACTCGCGATTATCCGAGTTAATTGATACCGAGACTACCTCGGATACGAAAAAATTCAAATAATACGGAGATCAATGATTAATGGGTTACAAAAATTGACGAAAACGTAACTGCATTAATGTAAACATCATTTATTAATACCATACACGAAACAATACTGTATGTAAATGTAGGTAAAGGTCGAAACGTCCGCAAGCACACACCCCACTCCTCTAATGACTGCATCGGTTAACCCGGATCCTCGGATAATTGGGGCTCGGTTAACCGTAAGTCTACTGTACCGCTAAGGCATATAAGGATCACATCAAAGGACTAACAAATCGATAATGTAGGTAAGTTAATTTATTCAACTAATCATGATACTCCAAGAGCAACTATATTGCTTAGAAATTAAATGAAATATGTTTTCATTCCAGACTTTACAATGAAAGACTTAGTAGCAGTTGATATGGAGCTACCCAGTGAACACGGCAAGAGGCAAGTTGTAATTGCCTGGGCCTACTTTACTAACGGTGCACTCCGGAGAAAGTCCAAAGCCTCATAAGGTGGTGCAAGCAAAAGAACAAAAATTTAATCTTAAGTTGCGATGTAAATACGCACCACATCGTGATCCCGGGTTAGGGAAAATGTGTGATAACGATACTTCCAACTATCATTAAAGTTAACACAACAATCACACAACTGTCTCATTCCGAGATTGTATGGTTCTTTCTTGAGATTATCCGGATTGGACCGTAATATAGCTTAAAGAAGCTACCAAAGAAACTAACTACTAACTAAGGAGGGGGACGAGAGGCCTCGAAAGGACGCCACTGGTCGGCTGACGTGGCTTAAAGTACAGGGGATTCTCCCGAACCGTATCACGAGAAGCTGCCATATCTGAACCAAGATGACATCATGTCTCGATAAAATACGCCTGAATTGGGTCACCTTGGGAAATTTAACAAAGGAACCTTTTACAAAGACGAAACATACTGAAATGACTTGAAGAATTCGTAGAACTGCAAAGAAAGAACGTGCCGATTTAGGCTTAACCTTTCGTGCCCTCCAGACTGTAGCAGAAATAAAATAATTGACACGAAATCAAAATTAAAAGACAGGGCCGTACTGAAGAATCTTAACAATAATTCAAAATGACTTGAAAAACCCAAAATAACACGGGATTGCAAAATCACGTGACAAGATGATGGATTTGGTACAAGTTTCGTAGACCCCAGCCAATATAAAATTTGCTACGAAGGCAAAGTTTGAAGGAAAGGTACTGGTATGGTTAGACATCGGACATCGGCCCAAGAGGTTGAGTCGTCTTCTGATACGCAAATCTTCTTTTGCAATCAACTCAAAAGTGTATTTAGATTAATGTATTCGACGTGAACTGATCCCCTACATTCGTAGCAATTACAAAAATACCGAATATGGCTTCTGACCTGATCTTGCCGGTTCCCATTATGCAAAGATCGTGACAGATCACCTGAGGTATGAAAACATAGAGCTTGTTGAGAAGGATGACAATCACGCAAACTGCCCTAAAGTTCGTCTAATAGAAGAGTTTTGATCTTTATTCAAAAGAAATGTTTATGCTAAGATGTTTTCTCAGTCCAGATTTCTCTTATTCAATGGCATTCAACTTTAAATTGCGGCGAATTTTGGAAAAATTTTAATATTTTATAATTAAGTAGATAACACATTTTCTCGAACTTAAATTTCCCAGATCTGTCTTTAATTTCATTTTGTTTCAATTATTTATAAAATACGGACGACGATAATTTTCTAATCAGCAGTTTGGAAACATTTCCATAATAATTCTAAAAATCATTTTCTAAATTTCAAAAATTCAAAAAGTTGCCTTTAACACAGTCATATGAGACTTAAAATTAAACCAACACAGTTATCATTTGCTTAAAGAATATTTATTAGATAAGACAGAATATATGCATTCAAAGATAAAACCTTCAATATACGAACACGTCGCCCTCCCCACCAGAAAACGTGAAACGTAAGGCAACACGAAACTGTTTTAAAACTAGCAGGATAAGAAATTGATTTAATTGTTGTAAAACAGTAAAAGTAGTGACACTTCGTAGTACAAAATGAGTATATTTGTAGGAGACAATGAAGCAGAATTAGCTTCAGAGCTTGCTAAATTAATAGAAAATGTGTCTAACAAATCGATTCAAGAGCATAACCGATTCCTTATTGGTGTTTCAGGTAATTGTATTTTTGTAATTGCAACTGTAAAAAATGTAATGTAAAAATATAACAGGTGGATCTTTAATAACATTTCTATGTGCCGGCCTTCCAAAAATCAAAACCGATTTCACCAAATGGAAAATATTTTTTAATGATGAAAGACTTGTACCTGTGAACGATCCTGATTCTACTTTTGGGGCTTATAAGAAGGATTTAATAGGAAAAGTGCCATTAACTCAGGATCAATTCGTTCAAATCAAACAAGGAATTCCAGGTAAGAAATTTGTAAAAATCATCGTCCTACAAGCATATTAACCATGACCTTCGCAAACAGCTGATGCAGCAGCGAAGGATTACATTCAACAGATGTCGCAATATTTCACGGAACCATTGCCCAGGTTCGATATGTTGTTGCTTGGAATGGGGCCAGATGGACACACTTGCTCACTCTTCCCAGGACACAAACTCTTGAAGGAAACCTCCGTTTGGGTAGCCCCGATTACAGATTCTCCAAAACCACCATCTGCCAGGGTTACCATTACCTTCCCTGTTATAAATAATGCTAAATATTGCGTTTTTGCCATGGCAGGTGAAGGAAAAGCCGATATGATTAAGGTGAATTGAAAGAAAATTTTGTGTATATGGCGCGCCATCTGTGATCGAATAGTTATAACAAATTTTCGCTTTATCCTAGAACTCAACCTTATAATTCGAATTCCTTTATACATGTAATGTACGGTTTAAATTCATGCCGAGGTACACCAGAATATAAATTTAATTATTATACTTGCAGAGGGTATTGATAAATAAAGAAGATCTCCCAGTGAACAAAGTAAAACCAACGAATGGAACGTTATGTTGGATGTTGGATAAAGCGGCAGCAAAACATTTAGATATTTGAAGAATTATTTTATTACTTTTAATACGTTTTATAGAAATACATTTATAATATAATAAATACAACATATTAAAATATTAAGTACATCACATCATTCTCACCTTTTAATCTCATTCTGATTACCTAATTCTTGGAATACATAGAAAATGAATGTCATTTAGTAAATACATTTATTTTTATTAACTATCGAACTTTTCCGTTAGCAATAATAGGACTTTTAGGAAGAGAAAAGGCAGGATACACAACACGTTTATGTATAAATACAAAGAGAGTTTTGTTTTTAAAAAGTTAAATATGTAAAAAAAAAATTAACAAGCAGTTTAGCTTATAGTAATTCTTACTTAAGATCGGTACAAAATAAATAAATAAACAACTAGTGCAATTGCAATACGGCAAAATTGCTAGAGATATCTTTTCTTCCTGGGCCGAAGCCGGACTCACAGAAAAGGAATTAAATATGGATTGGCAATAAATAAAATTGAATCCTAGAGTGTATTTGCATCACGTCATATTGACTCCAAGTAGTCGACTGGAATATTCGTATACAACATAACTTATGCTTACAGCTGGCATTACTTTTATGAAGTTTGGTGTGATACCTCTGTATAATCCTAATACACCTTCCGTTCTGACTATCGTTTTAAACACTCCACTCATTGTTGTATTTGCCTTATCTACAGATCGAAGAGCAACTGTAACCAAAAGTTAAAAATTAATACAATTATCGGTTAATGTTTACATGTTATGCAAGCTCAAAAGGCTAACCCACTTGAGCACACATCGGCAGTAAAAAAAGAAATGTTACGAAAACAATACAATAGCCTTGGACATACAGGTAGAATAGTGGATAAGACCCCAGCAAATGAAAAAGGATATGAGTATTGGATCATGGAACGTGTTGAGCCTGTATCAACCTGGTGCCGTGTTCGATGTAGTAGATGAAATATTCAAGTATAGAATAATAACAGTATTGCAAGAAGTATGGTGCTATTGAAGAAGCAAAGGACAGAGAAAAATCGGTTTTATACAGAATTAGATGGAGCGTTTCGCAGATGCAGTAACCATGACATAAATGATTTCAATGCCAAGGAAAGCAAAGAAGATATACTACATAGCTTGCACGAGGAATGCATTCTGTATAGTGGATTTTGCTTCTACTAATGGCTCAAGGATAGGAGGAACACTCCTCGTAAAAGTAAATGCAAAGGCACCTGGACGTCCCCTGATTGAAAAACCACTAATCAAATAAATCGTTGTTTAATTGATATATCAGGCATGCCAGTAGCCTAATGGATGTGTGAAGTAAAAGAAGAGCGGATTGTGCCTCTGATCATTTCCTTTTAAGTGTCAAGTACGACATAGAATTTCAAGAATGTTCGAGCAAAAATAGGAAAGAAAACCTAACTGAGATAAGAGGTACCAGGAGGAAACTAGAATGAGAATACAACATATGAATGGAAACTACAGGAAAATATGGACATAGACAAACAAGGAACAATAGATGCCGCAGATGGAAACATAGAAGCCCTAAAAAATGGTTCGATGAAGAGCGTAAGGAGGCAATAGAGAAAAGACGAAAGGCAAGAGCCGAAATGACGGCAACCAGAAGCAAAGTAGCTAAATACGCAGAAGAGAAAAGGGAAGTTAATAAAATATGTAGAAAGAAGAAAGCGAACATAATATGCAGAAAAAGATAGAACAACTAGAACAGCAACATAAAGACAAACAAGTAGGGAAAATACCAGGTGATTCACGTAAGACACGCCCCTTAAAAGCTTCAAATGCAACCCACCATACGAGGATTAACATAGATCAAGGTTTCGAGTTGTGGAAGTTATATTGGTTCAGTAGAGTTTTTAAATAATACAAAATTATTTAAGTTTAATTGGTATAATTCCATACGTTTCGGAAGATACTTCCGTTTTCAATGGTATATTTTAAATTTTTTATGGACAGCACATTTAAAAAATTGTTTGTAATTAATGAGAATTTATGAAATTCTTTCGATAAATTTGTACGTGGAGTATAACTTCCACAACTCGAAACCAAAAAACATTCAGTAAACATCAAGCCTATCATAGATCAAGGTTATTTATGAAATTGTAAGTTGGGTTGCCTATTGCAGTGGTTTAGCGGCGCGGCGCGGCGCGTCTTGCGTGAATCACCCAGTATACAAGATAGTAGATGAATTAAGAAAGGATTCCAACCAAAATGCAATATGTGCCGAAGTAAAAATGTGCGAAGAAGAAAAGATAGTAGAAAGATGGACTGAACACTGTGCAGAAATTTTTGAATGGGGGAAAGAATACAGAAGAGAATGAAGATGAAGTTGAAGAGCAACAACGAGAAGAACATGATGAAGAAGAAATTGAAGAGCCAATGTTAGAAGTAGAGGGGGCTATAAAAGACTTAAGAAAAATTACAGCCCCAGGAACTGATAACATACCCTCAGAGCTGCTTAAAGCTGGGGGAGAACACCTAACGAAAGCAGTAGACAAAGAAAAGATAGTAGAAAGATGGGTCGAACACCTTGCAGAAGTTTTAAATGGGGGGACAGAATACAGAAGAGAATGAAGATGAAGTTGAAGAGCAACAGCATGAGGAACACAATGAAAAATAAATAGAAGAGCCAATGTTAGAAAAAGTAGAGAGGGCTATAAGACTTAGAAAAACGAAAGCCCCAGGAACTGATAACATACCTGCAGAGCTGCTTAATGCTGGGGGAGAACACCTAACGAAAGCAGTGCAGAAACTAATTGTTGGAAAGAAGAGATACCAAACGAGTGGAAAGTCGGCATAATCTGTCCTATCCATAGGAAGGGTGACAAATTAAATTGCAATCATTACAGAAGCATCTGCCTACTTAATACAACGTATAAAATACTGGCAAATATTATGAAATACCGATTAACCCCACTGGCGGAAGAGATACTGGAAGAGTATTAGGCGGGTTGATTAAAAACATATATGAACGAAGAACAGCAAAGGTCAAAGGGGTAAGTAAGAAGGGGGGACCCCTTGTCACCAGCATTGTTCAATAGTGCAAGAGGGTATGTTCAGAAAGCTGCATAAATATAAATGGCTGACAATTATCAAACTTGCAGTTTGCCGATTGTATTGTTTGCAAGAAACGGAAAGAAATTAAAAGACATGTTACAACAACTAAGCACAGAAAGTAGACAGGCCTAGACATAAATTATAGAAAAACGAAAGTTATATACAATGTCACTGTCCAAAATTTAAAGATAGAAATTGACAGAAGTGAAATGGAAGAAGTAAAAGACGTAATCTATCTGGGTCAAACCATCTCCTTTAACACGTTCCCTGCCAATCATGCCGAGCAGCGTTGTCAGCAACCTAGTGCTATGTGCCAAAAACACACATTTGCTGTTTATTTGTTATTTTGTCTGGCATTGGTGACTACACTATCTGCTTGTATCGGCATTTGGCAAATACAGGCCTTCACAACAACGCCGGCACAAGCAGATAGCCTAGCCGCCAATGGCAGACAAGCAGTAACAGATAAATAGCAATGTATGCATTAGGCCTCACGGCGTGGTCGACATATAATACAAGGTTGCCGGCTACGCAACGGCAGCAAACTTGTTAAAAACCGATTAGTAAAGAAGTTATAAGAAGAATACATATTAGTTGAAGAAAAAGTATTTAATATTATGCATTATCCCTTTACTAGTTTGCGGTTGCCAAACATGGGCACTAACAAAACCTGAAATTAAAAAATTGGAAGCATTTTAAAAATAAGACTTCAAGATAGAGTTTCCATACCGGAAACAGAAGACATATCCACGCGTTAGTGTGATGGACAGGTGCAGACACCTAAAGAGTAGATGGGCAGGTCACATTGTCAGAATACAAGTAGGCAATGATCACAACAGACTTGATACAGCCAAATTACAGGAGAAGATGTAAACCAGCCGCAAGATGGAAAGATGAGATACTACAGTCAGCAGGCTCATCGTGGAAATCAATGGCAGTCTATTAGGTCTATCTTCGCTCGGTTTCCAGTCGCTGACTTTCCTTATTAGTGCTTCGGGTTTTTTTCGCTGTATATGTCTGAGCCATCTCATTCTTTGTGTCTTGCTATTTTTAACAATGTTCTCTCCTTCTAGCACTTCTGTTAGTTCGTGGTTCATTAATTTCCTGTGTTCGCCATCGTTCTCCTTTATTGGTCCCACTATTCTTCCTATCACTTTCCGTTCGAATATCCTCAATCTTTCTCCATCTTTAATTGTGAGGCACATTGTTTCTGCTGCATATGTGGCTGTTGGTCTAATTGCTGTCGCTTGGTTTTCTTACTTAGATTTCTGTCTTTTAATAATTTATGATATCTCCAATAAACTCTGTTTCCTGCCAGAATGCGCTCCGTTATCTCTGCACTTCTTTCATTTCTCTCGTTTATCATAACCCCTAAATACTTAAAATTTGTCACTTTTTCGAATCTATATTCTCCGATCTGGATGTCCTTTGTGTTGTCTATGTCTGCTGCTTCTGATGTATTTGGTCTTCTCTTCGTTAATTTCGAGGTTTCGTTCTTTGGCTTCCTTTACAATTAATAATAATGTTTCTTCCGTCTCTTCCTATCAGTGTCAGGTCA
This sequence comes from Melanotus villosus, assembly GCA_963082815.1. NCBI lineage: Eukaryota > Metazoa > Arthropoda > Insecta > Coleoptera > Elateridae > Melanotus > Melanotus villosus. Next base: position 45,905,309 of record OY720425.1, read on the forward strand.
TCTGCGTAGGCCACTAGTTGGCATGAGCTCTGAGCGATTGTTCTTGTAACTTGTGCAGCTTTGAGTGCTCCTTCTAATGCTACGTTAAACAGTGTGGTGGAGAGGGTGTTACCTTGTTTTACTCCTTTTTCTGTGCTAATTGCATCCATTACACCCTCCTCTGTTATGATTCTTACTGCCGAGTAATCCATTGTCATTTTTGTTAACCTAACTAGTTTTGCTGGTATGATCATCTCTTTCATTTCTTCCATTAGTTTATGTCGTAAAATGCTATCGAATGCCTGTCTAAAATCTACACATAAAATGTGTAGTTCTATATCATGCTCATAGCATTTTTCGATGGTTTGTGTCATGATATGTATGGCATTGATGGTGGAAATAAGAATGCTTAAAGATAAAACCGGTGGTGACATATGTATGCTGCAAAAAACGTGGTGTTTAACTAAAAGTGAAAGAGGCTAGACTTGTGGGAACGTACAATTCTCAGGAAGATATATGGGCCGGTAAATGAGAACGCGGAACGACGATTGTTATAGTAATTAACGTCACAAGTCCGGGAACTCATATTTTACAGTACGAGTAAGATGTTTAAAGACGAGGCGACGCAAGGAGCCGAGTCTTGAAACTCGAAACGAGTACTGTAAAAAGAGTTTACGGACGAATGTCGTTATGTATTTTATTTCATACTGTCAACAATTTGATTTTTAATTTTTACATGTGACGCTTTTTCAAAACGTCAACATGCGACATTACTGTGTCAAAGCCGGTAGGTGTGGCTTGGTTAGGCTTTTACGGGCTCTGATTGGGTGCATAAAATAACTGTCCGGAAAATGTTGCCAAGCAACATTTTCCGGCTCTGATACCGTAATAGCTCATTTTCCGGACACAAAATGGCGCCGGGAAACTGAATTTACCAGACAGTATGAAATAAAATAATAAAGAGTTGAGAAGTCAGTACGCCAAAGCAAATATATCAGCAGAAATAAAAAGTAAACGAATTAGATGGTTACGGCATGTCGAGAGGATGCAACCTACAAGAGGAATTAAAGAGATTTTAAGAAGTAAACCAGAAGGAACGAGAGAGGGAGGAGTGGGCCAAGGTTAAGATGATTGAATGAAGCAGAAAAGGACTTAAAGCCATAGGAGTTTCAAGAGGGAAAGAGAAAGCAACAAATACGAAAGAATGGAGGAAAATTATAGCTAAGAATATGGAGAATCGTCCCCTTCTGCATATAACTCCGGAAGATTGGAATGCGAGTGATAACCGCTTTCTGTAAAAAATAACAGTGTTTTGCAACCCTTAGGGGAGGTCAAGGTCCTCCACGGTTCGTAGCACCAAGGAGTAAGTAAGTAAAGCTCAAAGGTTAAGGTGACTAGGGCATATTTACAGAGTGTCTGCAGAAAGGGCCCCTCGACAAATTCTCAAAAGTAGCTTAGGAAGAGGAAAAAGAAGAGGAAAGCCAAACAAACATGGTTTGACGAGGTCCAACAAGACCTGCATCAACTTGGCATTGTGAATTAGAAGAGAAAAACAGACAACAGGAAGCCATGGGTCTACCAGGCCTCTAGTGTTATCTTATATAAGTTACAGCTCTGAGTCATGGACTCGGACACAAAAGCGTAAAGAAGTATTGAACAGTTTTGAAAGGCGAATGTTACGACCAAGAATCCGGATGAATCATGAACTAAGAGAGATGCTTCAAGAGCAAGATCTGGTGGGGTTCATCAATAAGCAAAGAAAAAGGTGGATGGGGCACTTACGGAGAATGCCAAACACAACACCTAGAACAGCTTCACTGGTAGGCCAGATGGACAATATACAAGAAGACCCTGCGCTAGCAAAGCTTTGCAAGGGCCGTAAAGCTATGATGTTGATGATATGAGCATCATTTAAAAAATGCAATTATATAATTTCTTACCTTGCGCTTGCAATCTTGTTCTAATTAGTGCTAAAGGATAAGAACACATTTGTCCTAGGGTGCTCGAACAGCTTCCGCAAAAAAGCAGCATACAGAATCCGGGTTGTTCATTTTGCGGATGCGTTTTAAGATATTTCTTTTTTAAAGTTTCATACACAGCCAAATCTATTCCAGCGTATGGTATGATCCCTAGGATATTTGGAATGTAACCACGATAAAAGCTCATCAAGCCTTCGTTTGTATATATTTTAGTTGCAGCATCTACTATACTTTTGTACTGTCCGGTTTTTCTTAAAGCTAATCTAGTTTTTAACACTTCTAATGGATAAATTGCAGTTTGACTAATGCCACCTGCCATCGCCCCAGCACAAAATCTTTCATAAATGCCCAACGTGTTCGATGTATCACCTTTTATTAATCTTTTTACTTGTTCGTATGCTGCGAATTTTATTGCTGTTTCGGGCGCTATTTTCAGTACATTTATTCCATTTCCTCTCCAAAGGCTCGCTATACCACCTTCTTTTAACATTGAGCGAAAACAGTCTGGTATTGTTTGTCGAGCTGGTTGTACCTGCAAAATAAATATTATGTTTAATATTCGGCTACTGCGTGTTGTGTTATTATCAGATTTATCAGGTTAATGAACTCTTATATTCCATTAATATTAATTACCTGAAGGAAAACTTTGAGCCTATCTAATGGAGCTGTGCATGTTCGGGAAACAGCTCCTGCAACGCCTCCTGCTGCTAAATGCCTCCACCACATTCCGGTTTGCATTTCCGTTTGTGTGAAGTCATCGGGGACATTCATGTCCTCCCCAATATCCAAATACTGCAACAAAGACAAATTTCATTAACAAAACGGTTAGTTAATTATATTTAATTTTTCTACAATTTTTTCTATGTATTGCTGAATATTTAACTTTGCCATTGTACCATAAGCTAATTCTACGCATGTAATTTAAAACTGTATTTGTAAATTTACACAATTCCTGTAATAAATCAACCCTGAGTAAACTGATAAGTACTTTTATTATTAAGGCTGCTCACTAATTTTTACAAAATAAGTTTGTGTTTAGCGAGTGCTAATTCTTCGTTATAAATTCATACAAGTCTAGAAAAACCTGCTACACATTAAGTAAATCGAATATGTACCTTTTTATTTCGATAGATAACCGTTTTCGAAAAAACATAAGGAGTTAGTTAAATTCCGAGGTTTGTATCGTTAAGTTAAATATATATTTGAAATAATCCACAAAAACCATGCCATCATAAAATATGCATACTAACCCTAAAAACAACTCTGTCGTTGAAAGTATTCTGAAGAAAACCTAGTAATTCTTCCATTTTTGATTAATCACTTTGACAATTCAGTACCATAACTGTCAGTGCTTTTGAAGTGAAAGCATGAAACTTCAAAAATGAAATATGCCTACTTGTGTTTTTTTTATTAATGTACTTCAGAGGGCACGTTAAGCCGGCAGTCCCGGTTTCACACCTTTGACAACAAAAGACCAAAAGACACAATACAATAAGAATTAAAAACAAGCAAATTTAATAAAAATAGCAACGTGGAATATCAAAACAATGTTAAGAACAGGAAAAATGGAAGAAATAGCAAGGGAAATAGAAAAATATAAAATACAATCACAGCAGTACAAGAAATAAGATGGGCAAATAAAGGAGAAATAACTAAAGATAAATATACCTTATTATACAGTGGAGAAGAAAAAAGAGGAAGTAGAGAAGAAAAAAGAGGAAGTAATGGTGTGGGATTCTACATAGCAAGGGACATAAGAAATAATATAATAAATTTCAACCCAGTAAATGGAAGAATAGCCGTGCTAAGACTAAAAATGAAGAAAAATAACTAGAGTCCGACCGAAGTTTCGATTTCGGCCAATTTCGGCCTAAAATACGAGTTTCGGTTTCCGCCAAAAAACAGACGAATCTTCGACCTAACCGAAACTGTCTTCATTTGACGACGCCCGGCCCGAGCCAAGGTCCGCTGAATTAATATTGCATATAAGGCCTTACCACTTTATTTAGCCAAGACGAAATTAGAAACAACGGTGGCGCCATTTGCGGTGAACTATACATTTTTTTAATGGAGAAATGTATAGTTCACCTCAATTGGCGCCACCGCTGTTTCTAAATTGCGTCTTGGCTAAATAAAGTGGTAAGGCCTTATATGCAATATTATTTCAGCGGGCCTTGCCCTAGCAAGACGTAACGAAGTTCAGTCGTTACGTCTCGGATCGTCCTCGGAAATACTCGACCAGCTAACTAACTATAAAATTAAGTTTGCTTTTGTAGTCATTCAGTTCTTGTTTAGAATTTTTGTTTTCGTTTTAAACAATTTTAAATTTATTATAAGTGTCAGTATAGAGATTTTATTGTTTTCATTCTTTCTTTTTTTACTCTAAATGAGCATAATATGTTTTCCCACGACCATATAAGAAAGTCGCTCCTAACGCACAACAAACTAGGCGCGAAAGTTGACAATATCACTCGTGCGATTGACTTTCGCAAAACAAATGAACAACCCGTGCGATATGAACACGTATAGGGATATATCGCACAGTTTGCGCAATAATAGGAAGCTGCGGCCGCTTCAAAACAAAAAATGTCGGTCGTTTTACCTGAACTGTCAGTGTTACTTTTTGACATGTACATTTTTGGTCGTGGGAAAAATAGTGTTCGTAACTCGTTCGAAAGCAACGAAATAAAAAAAGAAGGAAGGACCATAACACCAATAGTATGCAATTTAGATGGTGTATCAATATGGCGGATTTTAGAAGCTCATTGGCTGAGAACACTAAATACGTCAACTGTCAAAGACAAAAACGTAAACAAACAGTTAGGCTACCAATAAAAACTCGTGCCGGTTGGTGTTTCAATATGGCGTGTGTGACGTATTTCCGTTGTACTTGTAGTTATGCACCATAATACCTTAGTTTTCTTCCTTCTTTTTTTATTTCGTTGTTCGAAAGGCAAATATCAAGCGAGTGTTTATAAATAGATATACGAGTGCGGAGCGTAGCGGAGCACGAGTAGAAATATTTATAAACACTCGCTTGATATTTGCTACTTTCCACACTTGATACGAAAATAACTATAGCAAATACTTATACTGAAAGGTTACGTTTCAAATAATAAGTTAGTATAAAAATGCAATCTAAGTTATAAAGGAATAATACGTATAAAAGAATAATTATAATTATCGTTAATTTCATGTTGTGTATGTGTTTTCCTGTATTTAAAACAAGTAGTAGGTACTAACTTCTATTTAAAAAAAAGCTAGTTAAATTAATATAAAATTCATAAGTTTCGGTTTCGGCCGAAACTGGGAAGAAAGCCGAAATTCGGTTTCGGTTACGGCTTCAAAACTTAGTTTCGGTCGGACACTAAAAATAACATTTCAATTGTAAATATGTATGCACCCACAGAAACGACAGAATCTACTGAAAAGGATCAATTTTACGAAGACCGAGCAATATAAGTGAAGAACTACCAATAAAAGATGAAATAATCATATTAGGAGATATAAACGCGCAAATAGGGAGATAGCAGGCAAAGGAAAATGGAACAACACATGACAAAACAAACGACAATGGGCACAGAATATGCCAAATAGCTGGAACACTAGAGATGATAATCCAAACAACAAAATTTGAACACCCAAGAAGGCATAAAGCGACATGGAGACACCCAGGAGGGATAATAGAAAATCAGATCGACCATATATTGGCAACTAGAAAGATAAGCAAGAAAACTGTAGGTGCAAGAACGTACAGAGGAGCAAGTACAGACACGGATCACTTCCTGGTAATAGCGAAAATGAACAACTTAGAGAAAACCAAAAGATACAACCACATAGAAAACAAGGAAAGATGGAAGGTAGCAGCGTTACAAGACGAGGAGATGAAGAAAAAATGCAGGGGCAGGGGTAGAAGAATATTGGCAAGAAATGAAGAACAGTATAATCACAGTAACAAGGACAAAAAATCTCGGAAAGGAAAGGAAGTGACTAGTTTGATCAAGAGTGCGAAGAGACCAGAAAACAAAAAAATGCAGCAAGAATGAAATGGATACATACTAAAGGGGAACAAGAAAGAAGGAATTACGAAATAAAAAGAAACAAAGCAAACGCAATCTACAAGAAAAAGAAACATGAATGGATGGACAAAAACTTAAAAGATATTGAAAAGTACAGACAAAAACAGATGATAAAACAATTCTACCAGAAAGTAAAGGCTACCAAACACAAACCACAGTATAAAAGTAGGGGAATGAAAAATCAAAACGACCAAACAGAACAAGAACTTGAAGAAATAGGTAAAATATGGAAAGAATACTATAGTAAAATCTTATACAGAGAAGAGGCACAAGAAGAACTCGAAGCAGAATCAAGCAGAACAGAGCATGAAGAAGAGGAGGAAGAAGAAATTAAACACTCCACAGAAGAGGAAGTTCAAAAGGAAATAAGAAGAGCACGCAATGACAAGGCGCCAGGAGGGAAACAATTACACAGGCAAATATACTTACTGATAGAGAAAATATGGATACAAAACAAGTTACCAGAAGAATAGAATATAGCAGTTATAATACCATTACACAAAAAAGGGGACAATGACAACTGCGCTAACTACAGAGCAATAACTTTATTGAATAGTGCATATAAAATTCTGGCAAATTTAATCAACAGGAATACAGGAAACTAAAAGAGCAAGCCGAAAAAATTCTGGGGGAGTATCAGAATGGATTTCGTCCGGGGAGGTCGACAATAAGCGCAATACATACATTAGAACAAATATTACAGAAATCCTGGGAAAATAATATAGAATTACATATAAATGTTTATACATTTCAGAAGCGCTTTTGATTCGGTAGAGACAAAGGATGTTACAAGAATTAAAAGTACTACGAATATCAAGAAAAATGAGAGAGTTAATAAAAATGTGTCTAATAGAAAACACAGCAGAAGTGCGATTTAGCCACGTGACAACAGAGAGATTTAAAGTAAACATAGGAGTAAAACAAGGCGATTCGATATCAACCACATTATTTAATCTGGTACTAGAAGGCATTATAAGAAGGGTGAAACTAGATGAAAACATCATATCAGGCAAAACGCAAGTCATAGCATATGCCGACGACCCAACAATAGTAGCGAAAACAAAACAAGAACTAGTGAAAGCGGTAGAACGATTAGACAAAACGGCAAGCAGCTTCGGACTAGAAATAAACGCACAAAAAACAAAATATATGAAGGCTGGGAGAGGAAACAGTCGACACATTCAACTATCTAGGAGTCACGATAGGAAACACAGGGAAAGAAAGGGTCAGAGAAAGAATATTAAAGGGAACCCAAGCATACGGTATAAATAAAACACTATTGTAAGAAGATCAGTAAGAAAACAAAAATTAATATATATAAGACACTCATAAGACCTGTGATTAATTATGCCAAGGAAACAGCGATAATGAACAAACAGGAAGAAGACCTAAAGAGAATCGAAAGAAAAATAATGAGGACAATACTTGGAACAAATATAACAGCAGAGGGAGAAAGAAGAGCCAAGAAAAACAAGGAAACAGAAGACGAACTGAGTGGAGAAAATACAGTTCGATATATAAAATCATTACGTTTAGATTGGTTAGAGCATGTAATGAGAAGAGCACCCACAGAAATGGTAAAAAAAAAGAAATAAAAGCAATGAAAGTGACAGAATGGGAAACAAAATGTAGGGACAGAAAAAAATGGAAAGAAATAACGAAGGCAGCCAAAACACACGAAAAGTTATAAACAAATCAAATAAGAAAAGGAATAATCCACCTTAAAAAAGAAAATTGATCTAAAACTCTCTTGAAGAGTGAGCTATAATCCCAAGGGATTGAACAGCGGTGAAGTGAATGTGCTTCAGAGGGCATGTTAAGCCGGCTGTCGCGGTTGTCACACTAAACACCTACCACAATCTATCTTCTTCTCCTTATTCGATGGGTAAGTCTAGCATACGTGCTAAGAGGGCTCACAGAACTCGTTATTACAGGTTACAAATAGACCATTGGCCTAGGATTCGGACATGACATGCGAAGAAGAAGATTTAGGTGGTTAAAACTATTGTTGATTTAAAAGCTTATTATCGTTTTATCTTTGTAACTACTTCTTCCCTTATCGTTATGCCTTCATAGAGCGTCCGATCTATGTAGCTACAAGAAATCGATATGCTCGGTAATATTTTACTGTTTGATAACCAGAGTTGTACTTGTACGATTGTAGAAATAATTATACGTAATTTCCACTCGCGAAAAAATGCAAATCATCTCTCGTTCAGCATTTACTTTTGTGTGATTACTGGAGGATGATAAAACAAAACGAACAGTCATTCCACTTGAATTAATTCTAAGTATTTTACTTCGTTATCAGTCCAATTTTTCATTAATGTTTGAGCTTTCAGCAGTTACAAAAAATTTGATTTTGTTAGTAACCTTTAAGAACCTCATGTTGAAGCTTTGTTAATTTTTTTTACTGCGAGTAACTTTTCATTAGATAAACCAGACCAGACCAGAACTTTCCTACATAATTTAAAGATAAATTTTACAGCAGTGTATCTAAATACGAAAATAATGTCATAAAATCTTGTTTCAGAAGATAACAGACAAGACAGACAGGAAATTGGATTACGTTTTTTGATCTTATCATTGGACAATGCACATTCGAACAGTGTGTCGACCTCAATCTTACATACTTCATGACCAAGAGTAATACATTATTAATTTTATGATTTATGTTAAAGCAGACCTCCGACGCCTAAAGGGGCAGAAGGAGTTGAGAGAAGAAGAAGCAGATATTAAGGCAGACCTTTTTATTCTTACAAAATTAATAAAGTAATTTAGTAGATTAATAATCATGGCTTTGTAAATAGTTATTAATACTTTGTATTGGAACGTCCTTCGCTAGACCGCCAAACTTCTTAATAATTAAGTTCAGATTTTGCAATTTCTGAATGTTAAAAGTTACTACCGATTGTTGCATATGATTGTAATAATCAGTTAAAGCTCGTGCGTTTTGTAAACTATACAGGGTCCTGCAGCTCACCTCCCGTCTTATGTAGCTCATTTATTAATAGACATAGAATTTTTATATATCGCAGACGTTGTCTGTACCCGAGGCCGCATTTCAGGAAAATATTTTTGATTATACAGGATGTTCTCAAAAAGTGTGACGTCATTATGATATATTTTTTTAGATTACACGCCCGATATTTTTTTGCATATTTGGGTTCCTCTTGTGGTTACCTACATACCCCTAAAATTTGGTTGAAATCGGTTCAGCGATTTCAAAAAAAAAAAAAAAAATAGATAAAAAACTGTTTTGCACTACTGATTTTAAAACTTGATAAAAGATACAAATAGTGCCTCGTTAATAAAATTAAAAGAGGTACCTATTAAGTAAGGTAATATCAGTTTCGTTAACCTAGTTTGGTTGATTCGAATTATACAGGGTGTCCAAAATGTAGTGTCAAACTCTTCAAATTTTAAAGCAATTTATTTGCCTTATTTTCAATTGGAGCCCCTGTATATTTTTATGTCATTCGATGCTAAATTAAAAAATAAACATTTTTTCTAAATACAACCCTATCAAAATTCCTAACACATTAAAAGTTATTCGGCGAAAACTCGTTTTGGTAACAAACTATTACAATTAATGCCTATTAATATTAACGGATTATGACATAATTTTGTAATTACAATAGTAGATTACGTGCCAAGTGCAGAAAAGTGGATTTTTACTAGACGAGTATGGCAGGTTTGAGTACGAGCGATAGCGAGTACTTAAATGCCATACTATTTTTTCGCATTTTATATTCTCACATAAAAAGTTATCTAAATTTATTGAGATACATTCTGAATAAAATTAATAAAAACACTGAAAAAAGTAGGCGGATTCTCGATAACATAGCAACATAGGAACTGTTTTTGACATAACAGAATTCAATTCAAACAAATAAATACATTTTTTTTTTAAATCTAATTCCGAAATAGACTTGAGTGACGAAAATAACTTGGAAAACCATTCAGAAGATATTTTAAATGCTGCCCGAGAAGCTGTCAAATTGCATTGTAATGAAACCTGACGTTGCTATGCAGTAATGGTTGCTATACTGTAAAGTGACCCATTACTTCACGATTTTGAGTGTACTAATGTAATACATTAGTGTATGAAACGTGAAAAAACATATGATATCAATAAATTGTTTTTCAATGCCACCTTTTTTCATTGAAATTACTATTGGAATAGTTTGTTACCAAAACGAGTTTTCGCCGAATAACTTTTAATGTGTTAGGAATTTTGATAGGGTTGTATTTAGAAAAAATGTTTATTTTTTAATTTAGCATCGAATGACATAAAAATATACAGGGGCTCCAATTGAAAATAAGGCAAATAAATTGTTTTAAAATTTGAAGAGTTTGACACTACATTTTGGACACCCTGTATAATTCGGATCAACCAAACTAGGTTAACGAAACTGATATTACCTTACTTAATAGGTACCTCTTTTAATTTTATTAACGAGGCACTATTTGTATCTTTTATCAAGTTTTAAAGTCAGTAGTGCAAAACAGTTTTTTATCTATTTTTTTTGTTTTTTTTTTAAATCGCTGAACCGATTTCAACCAAATTTTAGGGGTATGTAGGTAACCACAAGAGCAACCCAAATATGCAAAAAAATATCGGGCGTGTAATCTAAAAAAATATATCATAATGACGTCACACTTTTTTAGAACATCCTGTATAATCAAAAATATTTTCCTGAAATGCGCCCTCGGGTACAGACAACGTCTGCGATATATAAACATTCTATGTCTATTAATAAATGAGCTACATAAGACGGGAGGTGAGCTGCAGGACCCTGTATACCTACGTCGACATGACGTCGTACGCATAATACCAAACCCCTTTGTAACGCCTATGTGCGATGTTTTGACGTCATTTAGCGCCAAAACGCACGAGCCCTAACTTTGAATAATAATTAAAGATCTTACACTAACACTTGACCGATATATAGCTAGTTTGAAGGACTCTCAAGTCAGATTACTGTTGTAAATACCCTTGACCACTTAAAACATTTGTCGTCGTAATACTCCAAGGGTAAACCACAGTCGAAATATGGTGTATAACTGATGGAACTTCGTAGAATTCCTTAGGGACCTTAGGCATTGCCATCGACTCTGTAAAATTTTGTTAGTAGTTTCCTGCTTGATAGTAAGTTAAGTCCCGAGTTTCGATAGTTGGGTACCCTCCAGTCCAGCACGATCAGTCAGTGCTGGAATGGGTAGCCCGATTGCAATGGAACTTCTCTTCCACAAGGACCAGACACTATGGGAGAGTAGACCAAAAACCCCTCACTAAAAAGTGAATGAAGCCTTTGCCCTATATAGGGATATGTACGGGCCAATAAAGAAAGAAGAAGTAATTGAGATTTGTAGTCTTTTAAATCAGCCAAGTGGTAGTACATAACCAGTACAATGTGGAAGGTGAGCAATCCGTGTTTAAAAATATACAACAACCAATGTTTTCAAGAATACAATACTTATCACCATAGATTGGTTCTGACATTCAAAGGGAACTTGATCTATAGACGAAGTCTCGTATAAGTGATGTACAAAATAGCAACAGAACGATTAACAAGTAAATTAAATGGACGTCTATCAAAGTTGTAAACACGGTGGTTTGGGAGAGGTTTCAGTATTCCGAATAACCTTCCAAGTGTTGTTAATAGAGAAACCAAGAGAATACAACTTCCCATTTTGGATAGTATTTGCAGACTACGAAGACATTCGACTCTGTAGAAATTTGAGATGTTTTGAATGATGTTAAGCAATAGTCTCCCCCATAGCAGTTAAGCGCAAAATGCTCATACAAAATAACTCGGAAAAAAAAAATAAAACGAAGAACCAGCCACAACCTATTTATTCAAGTATTCAAGAATACTTTCGAAGAACTTTAGTGAAAAATATATGCACTGAAGTAGGTACACGAAGAACACCTAAATTTTCTATGATGTGCATTTGATTATTTGATATTTTCATAGTAACATGGAACAAACGTTTACTGACAAAGTATAGAATTAAAAATCAACACCAGCAAACAGTTCCTGCAACTAATGAAAGTCTAAACAGAAGTGATGTGGTCTTAAAACTTCATTGCAGCTATATCGAATAAAGACGTGGTCTTGGTCAAAAAGATTCGAATATCTAAGAACAACCTCAAAGCAAATATCTACAAAAGAATACTACTTAAACAGTTAACTTTTCAAGGATTAAAGTGAGTTTTCATTCGACGCACCAATTAGTCTGAAAGTGCATTTAGCCAATGTGCCTTTCGCATCGATTACATTGGGCGAGTGTACCTACTAGCTACTCGCCGGCGAGAAAACTCGCACGCGATCAAGCGTGTTGAAACTATCTCGGCGAGTATCAATAAATTAAAACATAGCTAATAAATTCGTCTATTTACGTGGAAAGTTTTCAACTATTGTTTCGAAAATTTCATACTTTAGCATGGAATATGAGACTATTGTAATATTAAACTAAAATATGAAATGTTTAAAAAGAAGCAAAGACAGTTTGAAGATTAAAGTATGCTCAAGGGGATGGATGAAAAGCATTTTGGTATCCTGTTTCCTGATCAGCCCATCAATAATCTGCAATAAAACATCAAATTGGGCCCCATCGATTCTCAAAATATTCTGGTAGGTAATGGGCCTTCGTCCTTCAATTCTTTCAATAAAGTCTTGCCCAGTTTTTACCCCACTTTTCTAGATTTCTACTTCTGTCGACATTTTGGCAACTACCCAAAAGTCTACAGCGATTTTACTAACCAAATGTATTACACACAGCGGTTTCACTAGTCAGAGAGTATAATAGCAAGCGAGTAACGAGTCTTCAACTTAACTCGCGGTAGTAAAGCGAGCGGTGAATTAACTAGAGAATGTTATTACATTGAGCGAGTTTAGTAGCAGAGAGTAAATTAGCCCAATGTAATTGAGGATTTTTACCGATTCTAACTGATGAATTTGAAACTAGCACTTCAATAAACAAATCAACAGACTATAAGTTTTCCACATAACACTGGGCAGAAGCTCAAAGAACAATGAAGGAAAGTCCAAAGAGCTATGAAGAAAAGAATATTAGGCAAACCGTAGAACTAGGTAAATCAAAGAAATACAAAGGTTTAAAATTACAAATGTCAAAGGGAAAGAACCTGCAGACTGAAATGGCACAAACCACATTGCTAGGGTGTGGGATCATAGCTGGGTTTACCAACTAATCAAACAAACACCAAGTAGCCGAATAATAGGCAGCAGACTAGAGATCGGTGAATATTCTGAAGATTAGCTACGACCTGGTTCGATTAATAAAGCACAAAAACTGTAACAAGCTGAACCTTTCTTTTAAGAGCCACATATTCGGTGATTAACAAAATAAATGATTCACACCATGGAGATTGAGCATGTAGTTCTAGTATACCCTACCAGCTGATTATGCAAACTCATTTGGGATTATTTTATTAGTGTGCTGCAAGTGTCTACCAGTCTTGCTAATAATAAGGCAGTTTTAATAAAAGTATAATACACGGTTTAAATCCATTATCCTGCAGCGATTATGATAATCTAAGGCTTTGGTATATTTTTTCTAATATCTTGTATTACCGTGTTATGTAAATTAACTATGTTGCTAAATTTTTGTAAAACTGAAGGTGTTGATAAATTCTTTTAAAATTAAGGGTGATGGACTCGTATTTCAAGACTTGGCTTTTTGTATGTATTCGGTAACATACATTTAATAAAAACCAACTCTAGAAACAAAATGTTGACAAGTACTGTTAACAAGATATTATCAGCCAAAGACCGCAGAACTAAATAGGGAAACTACTCAGATTTTTAACCCTGTTAATGTTATATTAAAACAAATCCAAACTGTATAGATTTTAATTCTGGTAATACCGGGCGATCCAGAAAAAAAGGAATTAGAGCTGGCCCTGATTAAGCTGTTAAAGTTTGGTAACATTGCTTCTCATTTTTTTAAACTTCATATCAATGGCAATCTGATTTGCTACTTGAAAAATAAATTTCACGTTTTATAACCTAAAATAAAAGCATTAGTGGACGTAAACATTTATGGTTATTAAATAAAGTAAAATTATTTATTTATTTATTTAGACTGCCTACAAACAGGTAATTACTTACTAATATTTAAAACACGGACAATAATATTGTTGCATGATTTTGACAGTTAACGTAATCTCTTCAATGGTCAAGTGTCTCTGTTTACGCTCACAGTAGGCGAATCACGGGATACCAACTTTGGTAACTAGGTCATGGCCTGCTCTAATTCGTTTTTTTTTTTTCTGGATCAGCCGGTATTATGGGTTGGGGAAAAGAAACAAGACAGGATTTTGCATGCAGAATAAACTATTAGTTAGCGAAACACCACCTTCGAAGGCAATTTACCTGGAAAATACTGGGCAATATAGGTCGATATCAAGTTGACTTTATATTAGCCAAACAAAAATAAACCAGGTCAAAGACAACAGAAGTTACTCTAGCCCTGATATTGATAGCCACCATAACATGGTCACGTCATGAGTCATGATGAAATGCAAGCTACAATTAGAAAATATTGCGAAAAAAGTAATAAATAAGTTGAACGAAGATATTGAAAGCAAATGAAAAAGTACTAGAAGAGTTAGAAACAAAGGTGGATGAGAGTAAACCAGAAGTAACCTAAAATACAAATGAGACTAAAGAACTGTATAACAGAAGGATTGAATAAGGTGGTGGGTAGTCAATCAAAATCTAAGAAAATCATGGATAACCAAAGAAGTAATAAATTTGATAAGAGGAAAGAAGAAAATACAAAAACAGCATTACGGAACGAAAGCAAAACATAGGCAATTGAGAGACAGAAAGATGAGAGAGAAATTAATATAGGGAAGGGAGCGAGAGAAGACTGCGCATTGTCCTCTCTGCTTTTTAACATATAGGTATTCGCAAAAAACTATAGAGACACTATATTTAGAAAGTGAAAAGCGAATCAAGATTCACGGTACAGATATAAAAACCATTAGGTTTGCAAATGACATTGCCAGCCGGCCTGCAGCATAATCTAAACAAACTAGAAAAAAATCCTACTCAAAACAATAATGTAACCTACATAAAACTAAATAAGGAAAAGACGAAAATTACGGTGTGCACAAGAACAACACATAGAATCAAAACAAATGTAACAATAGACGGCGAAAAACTAGCAGAAGTAAACGAATTTCCATATCTGGGTAGTACAATTACAAGCGAAATAAGGAGTCGTATCAAACAGGCAAAGAAAGCATTTCTTAGTAAGAAGAACCCAATGATGTTTAAGAGTGAAAGTGAAAAAAAAATTGTTGGTTGTGAATGCTGGACTATCGGAATACCAGAAAGAAAGATGATGATGATGATCAGCTGAACGGAAAGAGTAACGAATGATGAAGTCCTTGGACGAATAGGAGACGAAAGAAAATTATTAGCTATTTAAATGGAAAAAATTGGGTATTTGTAAAGAAATAAAAAAATATTCGCGAAAAATTGCTATTTTCAATTTTTTAAATAAATGCTTGAAAGCTTGCATATGGGCTTAAAATTCAATTCTAAGCAACTTTTTCAAATAATTTTCTTCGATATTTTGTCATCTAATCCGACTTTTTGCGACTTCACGGTGATTTTGTTAAATTTGCCGCCGTACCAGTTGTCACCTGACATATCTCAAATTCAATTTTTAGGTTACCGGACATGCAGAACCGATCCCAGAGAAAAGTTTTTTTGATACTCTAATAATAAAAAATTTTCCCATATGTTGCGAACTTTTTGCCGGTCACTGTATTATACGAAGTAAAGGCATGTTGAATACTATTATAGAAGGACAAATGAAAGGACGACCACGTTTACAATACAATAAATAAGTAATGATGTTAACGTAAAGACGTACAGCGAAATGAAAAGGCTGGCTCACTATAGAGATAGACATATGTGGAGAACTGCGACAAGCCAGTCAAAAAAAGACTAAAAACAAGAGAGAGAATGTTATCTTAAAGTGAATAACAACTAACAACGAGCTAGTTATACAAGCCGAGAGGTAACGCAGTACAATAGCAATGGGTTCCAGTTTAAATCTTCAATGCATGTTGTATTTTAGTATGATATTTTTATATTTAAATAGACTGTTGAATTTTGTGTTCTTTCACTTCCTCTCAAATTCTTGAGGTATGGTAATATATCAGTGTAAGTACGATAATGTTTGGAGCTGATACGATAAAATGAACTTGCACATTCAGTGATTATAATTACTTCCACCAGAAATCGAATGTGAACATTTCTATAGTTGTAGATGGTAAAGACAAAACGGAATTAGGCTGATTGTTATCTATCTGTATCTGAACATAACTTCTTTTCTCACTCGAAGAAAAATTCTGAAGCCACCAACATACGAATCTCATCATTTAAACAAAAATTTTTTAATTAAATTTAATTTAATTAATAGCTTAGTACAAAACTTCGGCAAATTTAATGAATTTCTTCGTAACTACATATGATTTTAATGTTCCAACACCTGCTCAAATTTAACTTAATTATTTGCCTGTAATAGCATTTAATATTTCTGCAAAAATTAGATTTTTTTCTGTTTTAAATTATTATTTGTTCTCATACAAAGCATTTTATGTATCTAAAAATAACTGAAAAATATGACAATTAAAACCAAAACGCTAACGAGCTAAAGTTAAGCAAGAAATAAGTCGAGATAATTTACGTAATCTGCTAAAGATCACTATTACAAACCTATTTATAACAAATCTAACCGACAGTTAGCAACAAAATCATTATTCTCTTATCACATCTATGCCGAACAGACGAATATTATTTTGCTAGCGATAACCTGCAAATATTGAATACAATACCGAAATACACTGACATTTAGAAAGAAAATTTACTGATAGTCATTTACATAAGATTGGGCACAGCAAATTTAAAAGGTACTTTGCAATTTGAAATGAACTAGAACTTTCCATCGTTCATAAACAATAAAAATTAACATCAATTGAAAGAAGAATAAATTAATGGAATTACACCAGCCAGTACGAGATGAAAGACCTTCGGACTACGGACGTCATCAAATATGCGGAAAACGACCGACTTTTCCTTCTTTTTTTTAATTTTTGGAAACGTCACACTAAACACTCATATTTCAGTTGCTACCTTGCTTATTTATTAGCAAATTACATTAACCTTTCATGGTTATTTGCATATTAAAAGCACCCTAGATTCCGTCAACGTTATCTTTTGAAATAGCTTGTTGGATTACTTTAACAGGAACTTACGAAATCAATTAAGTTTTAAGATAACAAATTATCGAACAATGGTGTTATTAAAAGCGTTTGGTTTTATATTAATGACGAAATGAGGTTTATTTGTTCATTAAATTGGCGGAGGTTAAAGATAAACTTGCAACCTTAGTCTCTCTGACAGTAAATTAAATTAAATATGTTTGGACCCTGTACAAACACCTCACCAACAATTTAATTAATTAACCATATTGAAAACTACCATAAAACACTGGAAGTAACAAAGCAAATTAGGAAGAGGGCGATTAGCCAAATCGTCTACTAAAACCGACCATAAATGTCACAAACTAATTTAAAAAAATGAAACAATCATTTTTACAGCCTCAGAATTTGTAATGGAATAAAACAGTACGTCTAACTAACGCATCCTTGAAACTCAATTGAATTGGCAAAAAAATTAGAAATATTAACTGCAAAATCAATTGAATTTGACGTTTTAACTTGAGCTAAGTATTGCATCAGACTTATTAAACTTGAGTGCCCCCGTTTAACCAGTTAAATTCGGATCAAGTCCAGCTTTATTAATTAAGTAACTGACAAAATACTGGCCAGAAAATTATAACAGGTTGATTAGAAAATTAATTCCGAATTCCCTACAGATCTGAAGTTTTGTGAAGATTTTACAACCTTTGTACAGTTGAACTAGACCTTAATTTGATTAGCGAACACTTGTTTATAAAACGTGATTCGTCGAAAGGTTTCAACTTTCGAGATTTTCTTGTTATCCAAATCCAATTTAACATCATCCCAAGTTCGAGTGTTTACCTAATTTGATTTAATCTTCAGACTTCCCACAATAATAGAGATTAATAGAACTGACGCGTTAGCAGTGAGTACTCGCGGAATTTTATCGAATTATTTTTTGGAAACTGCATAGATAAGTAAAATTCCCAACTGGAAATTTTGAATTTCTCAGTTAGCTAAGAACGTAATTAAAATGTATTTGCAAAACTATGTTTATTATTTTTTAATCACAGTTTTCCTGAATTGTTTTTATTTATTTGAATTCAGAATAAACACCCGAAACATTCTGAATTTTCTGGAATTGTGTAGGAAGCAAACGAAATATAAAATAAAAAAACAATTATTACGAAGTAAACAGGCGCAGAAATCCTTATCTAATCTAATTAGAATTAGAATTAACGTCCAACAAATTTAGGTTTTTCCAGTTACGATGAGAGCATTTAAAAAAAATTAAGACTCATTTATCCTAAGACTCGTTACTTTTCTTCGGGGTTTTTGGTTTTATAAT
This sequence comes from Melanotus villosus, assembly GCA_963082815.1. Taxonomy (NCBI): domain Eukaryota; kingdom Metazoa; phylum Arthropoda; class Insecta; order Coleoptera; family Elateridae; genus Melanotus; species Melanotus villosus. The sequence goes on from OY720425.1 coordinate 45,923,924, forward strand.
TTGGTATTTCTGTTGTTAATTATCTAAACTTTCTAATTTATCTACTGAGGGCAAAGGCATTATCTTTGAAATACAACAAATTTAATCCTGAATTTTACCTTTTCGTGATTAGTTCACAGATTAAATAAGGGAAGAAATGCCGATTTCTTCTGTGCTCAGTCGACTTTATATAACAATTAAACATGGAGCATCATTTTACTTAGTTTAATCAATTAATTAATATAAGTTAAAACAGCAACTTTCAAAAGTATTAAAGCCCTACTCACAGTTGCATGTTGGAGACTCCTTTAAAACTTGCATTTTTCACATGAATGTAAATTAATCAACAATAATTAACTAACAAGTAGAAATGCATTATGATTGAACAAAACCAAGTAAGAGATCAGTCAAGTAAATCCGAACTAAGGTAACCGGAGAACCTTGAAGTTTGGATATCGACTGTTTTTAATTCAAATTTATTGGTTTTTCTTGGATACAAACTCAAAAACTTATAACGTTATAACATACAATCTGACCTTCAGTTTTCTCGATGCATTTAATAATCATCAAAAATATTCGACAAAATTCCATTAATAATAACGGGTGAAATCATAAATGAGAGGGGTCAAAACGCCCACTTTACTAAATTTAAAAAAATTGCTAGATAAATAAATTAATAGATACCAAAAAATGCTGCCCCGAAAACCCTCCCTGCATCAATGAACTTATAAACCTGCTGAATTTGAAATAAATGAGGCTGCAAAATTGATGCCTATGACGTAAATAACCCGTTTTTATATTAACGTCAATGGAAATTGGGTTTTATTTTGTAACAAATTTATTTGTAGTCGCCCTAGGGATTATTTATAAACTCAAAATAATATTTAACACTTATTTAAATTCTATTCCCTATTTTAAGGATGTTAAAAATTACTTTGTAATGTTATTTGGAAACGTATCATCTCCGCAGGGATTTGAACCAGAAATCGGTGGTTCAAATCCCTCCGGAGGTACAAGTTTTCCATAAACGGAATTTTAAATTTCGTTAGAATTTTTAATATTAGGAAATCAGTAAGGTAAAAACAATTTGTAACTGTTTAAAATATTTAAAAGTTGCCAGAGGCTTAATTAATTTAAGGACTTTAATTATTTAGTACGTAGCGTTTAAGGTATTCGCTTAAAAATAACTGTCGTTATCAGTTATCACATTAATCTACGCATTTCCGAGCTCTTTAATGTTGTTGTTTAATGAGGGCGTCATAACAAAACAAATTCATACGAATAATAAAAAAAAACTCGAATGAAAGAGACTTTAAAGTGAGCCTTTTTTTAATCTACAATCTGTCTCTTGGAGACAATTCAGTAGGAGTTTTGACAGTAGAATACATATTATACATAACTAGGACATGCAGAAAACAAACCAATGCGAGTTTCCATTTACAAAGGTGAAGAGCCTTTAAAAATATTTCAACGAATTATTCCTTGCTTTTTTTAATTTTACAAATTGTTTAGTATATTTTTAGAAAATGCCATGAGAATAAATAAATCGAATCAAACGTTCGAAGGCAAGAATAAACGAATTCACAAAGTTCAGAAAGAATGTACGAAGGATCAATCTATTTTCCTGTAATTCATGAATAAAATAGTATGTGTCCTATTCATAGCTTAGGCTTATTTATTAGTAAACGTGGAAGATTCCCATTCGAATTTTTCCTTGTAGCTTTTTAGAAGTAAGTAATAAACAACATTATACTGCAAATTTGTGTTATTGTTTAATTCTGGCTTACAGCAAGGAGATTTTTCTATTTGTTATTTATTATTTTTTTAACTTCTGTTTACATGGCTTTTTCTATTTGCTTCCTATTTGCTTCTGTTTGTACGTTTCCTTGCATTTTGCTTTTATTTACTGCCACACAACAGTTAAATTTTACAGAATTTTTAAAGAATTAAATCGTTAGTGGGTTTTCAGGGAAAAGAGAACAAGCACAAACAATTATACACAATTAAATACCTACAGCAGAACAACATCATGTGATGCCATCTGAAAAGAAAAAATTAAATACATATTTGCAAGCTTAACACTACATTTCGATCATTTTTTTTTAAATTGTGTTTTGGCCTTCAAAAGGACCTCAGTATATTGAATCCCCAGTTTTCAAGCTATTCATAATCTTTTACATCACAGTAGGTATTATTTTCTACTGACAGCGCATTTAATAACTAAAAATGCATTTGTATAAGGCTTTTTGCGCAGCTTATAAATAAAGTTTGAAAAGCATGAGTGAACAAGGGTGGTTTGAACCATGCCTTAATTTTTAAGTTAGGTGCAAAAGGCCCATAAAGACGTGGTTCAATTGAGGTTAAATAAACACTTCTAATTTAATACAAAGACATTTAATTGTGGTGTATTGCCTTCAATGAAATTTAGTTCGCAGTTTCTTCAACGAGGAGAGGTAGTAGCTCGTGATCTGAATTGAGCTATATATAAATTTATAAATTTAACTTTCAAAGCGTGTAACTTATGACTCGCCAACAGGCATACTTTAATCATGTACGAAGGGAAAGGGATTCGTTTTTGCATTTATAAATTTCGAAAATCCCAGAAGACGTACTCGAGCGAAACAGCAATAATTAACTCTTCTTTTTAAGGGGTTGAAAATCAAAGAAATCCTTGCAATTTCAAACTTTATCAGCAACTTCAGAGAAGTACAAATGCAAAAATTTAGAACTTCAAATTTGTTTTAAAAAACTTATTCTTTGGTAGTTAGTTACAAGTGGAAAGGGGGCTCGCTTTTGTTGAATTTATAAATTAACAAAAATGACCTTAACTAAATACGAATTAGGAATAATCAACTATTCTTCGCAATTTAAAAAAAAACCTAAAAAATCAGAAACAATTTGTAATTAGTAAAAGCAAGTTTAAAGGCATTAAAAAGAGTGCAGTTATCGCAAAAAAAAGGGACTTCAAATCCCTATAACACCTTTGAAGAAGAACAAATTAACCAAAAACTTTTGAACCTATTTATTGGTCTTGTAAAGTTTGCAAAAAATGAAAAACCAGAGGAATTAAATAATCTGAGGTTGCTAAAAGCAAAACACTAAAGTCAAAAATAATAGAAACTTCGAATAAGCTCAACTAAAAGATACTTGAACTTTCTCTCAAAATTTCATTTTATAAAAACATTACTTTGGTCTTTTCCGAAGGGAAGGGAGTTCTAGAAAAATCCAGAACTCGTGTTGGGAAGAAATATGAATAACTTGACTCTTTTCTTAAGTCGGCAAAATTAAGAAAAATCAGAAAAATTAATTACAAATCGAGATTATTATAATCAGAGCTGAAAATCAGAATAATAAGAAATTCTGGGAAAAACGAACTTTAACATTTACCAGCAATTTTCAAGTCTAAAATTTTGAATTTACTGTAAGTTTATTTTTTTTTTAATTTAGAAATTTCTTGCCAATTTTCAAAAAAACAAAAAAATCAATGATTTTACAAATTGTGAAAATAAAAATAATAAAAATAGGGAGAGCTGAAGGTTTAGATAATAAAAAAAGGGAATCATGAAAAGTTTATCAGCAACTTCGAAGGGCTAAAAATTACTGAAGGCAAAGCTCAAGGTTAAATTAATAAAAATTCGAAAATTCTGCCTAAAAAGAATTTCTTCTGAGCAACTCCAAAAGAACCCAAACACAAAAAATAATACAGAATTTCAACAATGGAAGAGGTTCAATTTTTATACCTAACAATTTCAAAAATTCTAAAAACTAAGACGCTTCGGTTAATCAGTTATTAAGGAAGCTTCCAAGTTCGAAGAAAAAATCCGACAGTTTTAACCATTTCGGGCTACTAAGACAGAGCTAAACGATTAGATTAAAAATCGGGGAAATTATGCCAAAAGAAAGAGATCGCACAAGCTATCAATAATTTCGAAAAAAAAACAAGATTTTGGAACTAATTTTTAAAGCGAATGTTTTGGTCTTATACGAAGTTTGCAAAAAATTAAAAACCAGAGGGGTTAAATAATTTGACATTGCCAAAAGCTAAACTACCATTACAAACTTGGAAAATTCCGCCTGAAAGAATTTATACCAAAGAAGCTTAAATTATGAACTTGCTTTCAAAAATTGACTTTATAAAAACATTATTAAGGGAGAAATGTTCATTTTGATACTCAAAAACGTCAAAAATTCTACAAGACACAAAATCCAGTCGATCAGCAATTGGAATCTCTTGTGTCTGCAAAAGAAGAATCAGAACGTTTAACAACCTCAAATTATTAAAGGCAGAGCAAACAAAAAGGAAACATTTCACAAAAATAGAAAGACGTTCAAATATTTTGAACTTGCTTTCAAAGATTTGACATTTATGGAACATAAAAATTTTACTCTGAACATTTTGAATTGCACTTCGATTTCGAATAAATAATAAAAAGACTTTAGGCGATCTACACAGGAATTTCCTATCTTTAATATAAAAATACCATAAACTTTCACTGTATTAAACAGTAAGTTGTTAAATGAATGAACAGCAAATATTTCATTTCACTTTTGGCATTCAACTGTAACAAATTCCTCAATTTCGTAAGCCTTTCGTTGCATTCAAAGCATTATTTAAAACATTTACTTAGGGGAATTTATTGAACTCGGCTATCACTTTTGTTGACAAGAGATTTTTTAAATTGAGCTTGTTTACTCCTTTAAAGAAAAACCGGGTTTGTACTTTGTTTACTCCTTTTGAAAATTCCAACAGTTTGGTAAATAAACATTATATTTATTATTAAAATAAACCAAAACAATTCCACAAAAAAAACTGAAAAGTGTGATGAATATCCAGCGGCAAAAAACTTCGTATTTTCTAAACAACAAATTAAAGATATTTTAATCGAAATGGAAAACTTGGATTTAAAAGTAAATACGTTCAAAGCAAACACGATTAAGATTAATAAACCTGCTTTTCCACTCGGAAATAATCATAAAACAGGAAGCATTTAACACCCAAGATAACGGAAAAATTCACCTCGAAAATTGATCTGCATACAACAAACCATTAAGATAAAAGGTGGAAAATTCTGTGATAAAAGGAAATTTCAATTCACTAAATAAACATTTACAATAACAATGATTAGGTACTATATTAGCATCGCAATTATATAAAAGTACAAAAACGTCTTGCCAAGAGTATGCTAAATGAACTCGTACAATTAAAATGCCAACCAAATCTACTTTCACTGTTAGTTCTTCATGAACGTAATTCAAGGATCATTGCCAAATTACCGGTGAATTTAGAAAGCGAGCCTCGTTACTATTAATAAATTAAGTATCGAGGTGGAATTTTTACTTGGCCAACGAAGGGTATAATGGGACTTGAAACAATTCCGTTATAAATTAGGTGAATCCAACTGCAACGGAATATTTTGCTGTTGCACTTTAATCTGCTAGAAAGTCAATCTAAAAATATTCCACATACAATGCTCATCTATAATTACATTTTGCTCTTAGTAAGCGTCTGCATGAGTGAACAGCTGAGGCTTTCAAATGATTTAATTGCTGCTGAAACAAATTCTGTAGGCTACTTCGTAATAGGTCGCCAAGGTGCCCAGCATCATTCCCAGCAATTTAAATTAGGAAGAACTTTTAGAAAAATTATTACGATGGTTCTGATCAACAAAGCAGTCTTTTATTGCTTTAGAAGACAATTTGGAGGAATTGTATGGTACAAATCGACCGTTCCAGGAGGTTAAGACATCCGTTTAGACTTTAGATAATCTACCACTTTGCAATATTAATACAAGTCTAGGAATTGGATTAACCCAAAGAATGCCTAGTTTTCATGATGCTTACATAAAACACTTTAAAATGCATTTATGTACAAGGCTGATTTAAAAATATAATCAAACTTGGCAACTCCTGAATTTCTTTTAGTGGCAGGCAAAAATGACAAATGGCAGATGAATCTGGGCATATGTTAAGAATAGATTTTTAAATTTGAATCACCTCTTACATACAGCAGCTGCTTTTTAAACTTGAAAAATGCAGACTTAAAATTCAATGAAATTAGAAATATAAAACTAGAATTTCTCTTACCACACTAGAGCTCAAATATTCTAATTAAATAAGAGAAGCTTTATTCATTTAATTATTATAGTTTGCAACCATTTTGGGGCAATTGTAAATTAAAAAGCAATCACCAAAAAAGGTACGATTTCTCAAAATTTAGCTTAAAAGTAAAACATTTTAGTTTTAAAATCCAGTGAATCAGAGTTGGCCCTGATAACAGAAAAGTTTGACAGTTGATTTATTTAAAACAAATGCAAAAATCACAGCCAACTGCATTTCGTAACAATTTATTTGCTTTTTTGAAGATTTTTTTCTCATAGTTTTTAAATGTTTTGGGTTTTAGTTGCAGAATTGCACATTAAATCTAAAAATTGTAAAGGTCAATGAGAATTCTCTGCAAGTTTAAGTGAATAAATTTCATTAAAATAATATTGTACGCATCAATTAAAAACTTGAATCGGTGCTTCGCCTTTTTGTTTAGGATAACGTTCTGGAAACAGAAATTTATTTGAATTTAAAGGTTACTGAATCATTGCTAGGGATGAAGAATTAAAATAAATAAACAATCAGATATCAAAACAAACTTTGATTTTTTTTTTTTTTTTTTTGATTCATTAAATCTAAAGAATTTCTATACCGAATCAAGGCCATCTATGACCGTTAATTGCTTGAAAATCTCATTACATCACTGAATGACGAAGATTTTTCAGAATTTTGTAGTTTTCTACAGAAACGACCCAAAAACGTTGATGTCATATAGTTTTATAAAGCTTTGGAAACGGTTATCAGAAAGGTTTGAATCTCTTATCTGTGCATTGCGAATACTTTGTGCTTCATATGGTTATCTAGAAAATTTAATACTCAGGCTTAGAAAGGGTCACCGATGATGATATTACAAGAATGATTTGCATTAGTTTCTTAATAATAATTAAATCCATGGTCAGATTGTCAGGTTTGATTGACGTAACTGAGCTAAATATTCAAAGGCTATGACTGATGTAACTGACTAAATCAAGCCCAAAGGTACAAAGTAACCATTTAAAATTTTAAAGGGGCTCCAATACTGTACTAGTTTTTAAAACTCTAAATTCGTATCAGAGACCCAGGTACACATTGTACAAACTGGCAAATTTTGATATTATACAAAAAGAACTCTTAAAACGAAAAGTAAAATTTACCCTGGACATAATTGCATGGAACAGGAAGAAAAGATCCTCAATCGCATCCGGTATAGCGGTTGCTGTAAGTTCTTGTTCCAGCATGTTAACAGATTGTATTCTCGTTGATTGCAACATGATGTCCGATTCACTAACCACCGTTATTTTAAAAAACAATCACTGCAACACTTTCAAAACGTAATCGAAATTGAGTCGATCGTTGTTATATAAAAACTGGCGCGAATACAACAGGAGGCATGCTCGACAAAAACCGAACAGCTGACGGAAATGATTCACTCCGCATAAACTACAGGTAACTGAGACTGAAAAGCATTACATTAGCACTGATATCAGTCAACTAGTTGGAGGTGGGGTTCTCTCGCCGATGACGTTTTCAACCTCGTGTGAAATCCCTACTCCAAAGAGCATTCTATACAGTCCATGCCGGTTGAGAGCAGTTCTTATCAGAGAATATACCACGTGACACGCTTGATCGTTGAACAATGAGCAAACATCATGCAATGTTATCAAACGATCGGATTCGATCGTATAATTATCCTTGGTGGACACGATAAAATAGAAACTTCGTAGGAGGCGGTTGAACTCTTGATGAACTCCGTTGTTTGAAACTTGCTGGACGTCTGATTTTTTGTATTTATCTGTGCTAGAATGCTGAATTATGACTTATTTTATTACCACGTGTTGTTTAATTATCGGAGACGTTTTAAATGCACCAGAGTTACTTAAACATGATCAGCATGCAATCACATGAAGAAAAGTTAGTCTAGTTTTCTGTTTTGTCATTATTTCTTCTGAAAGAAAAATTTTGGAATCCATCACAGTAGACTTCTAATAAAATTTCTTGAATCTTTAAATGTTAGGCTGCTAGAAGTCAAACTTTATGTATAAAAAAAATTCGCTAGACAAACGAGTACTAAATCGACTAGCTGAAAATTAAAATAACTCGATTGCTATTTTTGTAAAAATCTTGCAGAGTTTGGCTAGGTTTATTTGTTGAACTAATTCCAACTACATTAATTCTAATTAGAGTAATCGAGGCTTATAGCAGTTTTTGGTTTTGTCTACTCCATTTAAAGTTTTTTTCTGTTTGTATATTTATTTACCTACTTTATGTTTGGTTTAGTAGCGAACCCCCTGTAAAATCACAGAAATAATTAATACAAATAAATACGTATTTCGGCAACTAAGTTTCCATCATCAGTGTAAAACTCATGACAAATCGCACGATTCTGTCTCAGCGAATTAAATTACTTTTGCAATTTGGTGAAGCGAATATCTTCAGAGATTGACTCCAACTAACGTTGCCACGAAATCTTACCACCAAGGATGACAACTTACTTGTCGATATACGTAATTATTTTCGTAGTTTTACAAGGCTTTTGACGTTCATTATTTTATTTATTTTTATTGTATTGTATTTTTTTTGAGCTATCATTTATTAGTTCTCAAACACTTGTATCCAAATTTTTGTTGTTTTAGAAAATAGAATGTTTTCTTCGTTCTTTCGTTTTGCTTCTTCTTTTTCGGCATTTACCCTTTCACGAGTTCGCCATCTTTTGTTTCCAATTTTTCCTATGTTCCCAATCTCCTGTTTGTAACCCTGTATCTTCAATTGCTGACTTTATGTAGCTCTCCCATCTATCTCTTTTGTTTCTACCTTGGGAAAACGATTGCGTCATTCGCTTGGGCCATCTGTGCGTAGCCATGCCATTTAAGTGCCAGATTTTCCAAACTCTGTAATTGAGCGTGTGATATTCATTCTTTTCCATATTTCTTGATTCCTTACTCGATTGTGTCGTGTTAGCTGTAGGTTTCTTCACATGAAGCCCAGTTTTACTTCGAATTGTCGTTGTATAGGTGGCCACATCTTTGCCACATACAAAACGATGCTTTGAATTATACTATGAAAAAGCATTTTCTGAGTTTTTTGTCCTATGTTGTTATTCCGTATTAACCCATGAAGATGTTGTTCTTTTTCCCATCGCTATACGGGTCTCGATGTCCCATTCACACGTTCCTGCTAAGTTTATAATGGAACCTAAATATTTAAAATTCCTACTTGCTTTGATGTTTTCCTGCCCTACTTGTACTTCTCATATTTCTCTCTTAGTTTACTGAGCATGTAAAGTCGTCTTCATCTTGTGGAAATATAATCTGATCGTCTGCGTAGAAAAGAGAATGAAAAGTAGAATATCCGACTGGGAAACCCATACCTGAACATTGTCTTTGTGTTGCTATATATTGTTTTCGTTAAAATGATCCGTTTTTCAACTATATTCTATCGTCACATCGTATTCCACAAATGACATCTGGACACTTTGTGGTATGCCTTTTCTAAGTCTCTGAAGCCCATATGTGTCAATGTATATTGTCTAAACATGACTTTCCTTCCCTAAAATCACTCTGCTCTTCACTTAACCCGGGAAGACTCGCACCTAATTTTGTAACGTGCCCACTGGGGCAAAACTTGTACTGGTTCATTTGAGATTGAAAGTGTTTCCTCATAATCGCCGGATTGTTCGGTGCCGGATGCATGTACACTATCCTCAGAGGGGGCATCCTCTATATCGGACTCAGAGTCCATAGGGTCAAGTTCCTCATCTGAAATCTCTTCGAACCATTTTAGCGGTTGCTATTCAGTTTTATAGTCCATTTTCTGTCTGTAAATTTAGTAGTTTTAAACAACTAAAATAGCACATAAACATCAACCAACTTACCTTCAAATCACAAAAAAGAAAAAATAACTAAAATAAAGAATACCAAAAAATCACATACGTAAGAACTCGCGTCGTTAGATTTTTCCTAACAAGGAACCAACGTGATCGCTTGCGCGTTAGTTTAACACTTACTTGTCGAATTATGGACGCCTTGCAGCCCCCATCCCCCCACCACAATATACATAAAATACGCGGAGGATCATCTCTAAGGCATTCCTGGAGAATGGGATAATTAGCACAGTGAATAAAAAAATCTCTGTAGTGAAACTAAAAATGTTAGATTTTATCTAACAATGCGAGTCCTACCGGGTTAATGGTGTCACATTTTCTTGTGTCTTATTCTTAAGAATACTGTTAAAAAGCCTTGCCACCATTAGGGATGGACAGTTTCCCGGGAAAGTGTTTTTTGGTAATGTTCCCGGGAACATTCCCCAAAATGGGAAAGTGGAGGGAAAGTGTAATTAAACAGAAATTAACTCATAAAAAATTTATTTCAAAGTACATTCATCGCGATTTAAACACAAATTTTAAGTACTAGGTGAACATACAGGGTTTGTCAAAAAGTACGAATCATATGGGACTTTTTTTAATTAAAGTATTTATTAAAAAAGTCAATACGGCGTTGGTTTGTACTTGTCTAAGGACTAAAAAAAGTGCACACAGAGTTGGTCAAATGACATTCTGTACCTGTCAAATTTGACACTTTTTGAAAACAAATCTTCAGAAGTGGCCTTATTTATGATTTTTTCGAAAGATGTTATTTGGGAAAGTTGTTCAGAATTGCATTATATATTTTCAGTTAAAAATTCGGACTTATTATTTTTTACTTATTTTTTTTATTTTTCCAAGTATAATATATTAAATTAATCCATTTAGCGGGAATGCTGTAATAATCTGGCAAAACTTATTTTAAATACCTCATTAGAATGAAAGGTGACTTCCTGCAAGTGTTTTTTGCACATGTGGTTATGAATATTATAAAAAACGCACTTTCCTGGTTTTTAGTAACTTTCTCCATCTTCGGGGTATTTCCGGGGAATATTCCCGTTCCCCTGGAACGTTCCCGCGGGCACGTTCCCGACTGTCCATCCCTAGCCACCATATATATCACTTATCACGCTTATTCCACTTCCACTGTAGTTGGAGCAGGATTTCTTGTCACCTTTTTTAACTATAGGGCAGATGTATGACAAATTCCATTCTGGCGGTAGATCCTCTCCATCCGCTATTTTATTGAATATTCTTTTTAAGTAAAATGCTACTTTAGTTTCGCCATATTTGAAAAGCTCCATACTCGGGTTCCGAAGAGCAGCATATTTATTATTTTTCGCTTTCCTTCTTACGTCTTCTGTAATTTCATATTTTGTCTCCCGCATTTCCTCGGATTTTCCCGTTTTTAGATATTGCTCTCTGTGTTCTTGAAGGATATTAGAATAATGCTTCATCCACCTCTCTGGCTATATTAACTATTTGTATTATTCCTCTATTTGTCGCGTTGCTTCTGTTTTTACTAATAACTTTCCAGATGTTAATGTCACTACATAACCTTTGCCAATGTTGATTCTTTTCTTCTCTCACTTTCACTTTGGGGGATCATGGTATTGCTACATATGCTTTTCTATGTTGCAGGTTTCTGCTCGTCAGCCACTTTATGTATGCCTTTTTCTCTTCTTTAATCATGTTCTCTACCTCATCCGAGAATTTCTCCACATGTCTAGTGTCCTTTTTTGCATGCCTAGAGCTTCTCGGGGAAGCGTCAAATATGGCCTGTTTTAAATATTCGTACATTTCTTCTGCTGTCCCTTCCATGTTTACATGTTTGCATTTAGCTTCTGTTCTAGGCTATTCTGATATACAGCTTTAACACTATGGCTTTAGTAAGTCCGTTTTGATTTGAGTTCCGTCATCTGCTTATATTGGTTATTTGCAGGATTGTTAGGTTTTATTTCTTCTCTTTGTATATGTTAGATGTCTTATTAACATGTGATGATTGCTAGTGCACTCTGGATGGCAATATACCCTTACGTCCTTTATTTTAAATGTTTTCACTTCGCAATTAGTAAGTCAATAAGGCGGGTGTCAGACAGCGTTTCGACCATCAGCGATCGATCGTCCACGATCGGCAAGATTTTAAAGTTGTTAACACAGAATGTGTTGGCCATAGTTTATACTGAGATTTAATGTTCTGTGGTTTACACTTATTTACAAGAAGCTGATCATTTTTTCAGCAATTGCAATTAGTCGTGTCATAAAAATTAAAATACCCTAACTTTTTGGGAAGTAAAAAAATGTCGTCATCGTCATTGAATACGCCGGCAATTTTTGATCATTTATGTATAATGACCGATTGTCTCTAACTAAATAAATTAATTTGTTCTTCAGCTGTCCTGTCCTCCATGAAATAATACGAATAAATATAAATAATAGAATCAACAATTTCACTGCTAGAACGCCGTGTTTTATAAATAACGGAAAACTCATTGACTGTTCACTGACGACCGACCAAAATTTCGAACAAGCCTTAAAGTTCGAACCGGTCGGTCGTAGACTGTCGCTGCCGGTCGTTGCGGCATGGTATTTAAACAGTTGGTCGGTCGAGGACGGTCGAAGTAAGTATACTCTCTGACAACTGCCTAAATAGATCTTAAGCTTCTAGTCGGGTCTACCCACGTATATTTGTGGATGTCTTAGTGCTGAAATAATGTATTTGTGGTTCTACATTCATTTTCTTTGCAAAAGCTATTAAGCCTTTGTTGATTGCTTCTTCCTCCCCAAACGGTCCCAACACGTCATCTCCTTCCTTTGCAACTCTGCTGTTCAAATCTTCGATTATAATAACTTCTTTTTGATTTGGTATATTGTCCCTGATGTTCATTTTGTTGAAGAAATATTCCTTTTCTGTATACGAAGCATTATCGTTCATTGCATAAACCCCAATTATAACCGTATCTTTGCCCTGAATGTTTATATTTATCGTAATAATTCGTTCACTTATTTATTACAACCATTTTAGGTTTGAAAGTTATCAGTCGGTGCATTGCCAATTTCAATATATATTTTTTCCAATATTTTCCTCGTAGTATAGATTTTGCCCTTTGTCATAAGAACAAGTAATCTTTAAAACTGATAAAAAGTATCTGACAAGTGCGAGTCCAATATATTTTCGATCGTTAACTAATTTATTAATTTAAAAAAACGTATTGTTCTTTCTGAAGAACACATTGGCCACGTGTATGCAAAAACATCCTATAATCATAGATCATTTTCAAGTGGGATTTAACAAAGTTATAGCGTCATAGACACTCCTCCTTTTACAGGAAATCCTCTATTAGCAATTCTCTCCATAAACGTCAACAGGAATGTGAATTAACTAACTGTGTCATTGCAATTGACAACAAAATTTGCTGTAGGACGATGCTCTGTGCCTCTGTACTTTTTCAGGTTCATGAACGAGTAGTAGAGGATATTCATATCTCAACTTCTTGTTTTTATTTGCCGTGGAAAACATGGGTTGCTATTTTTAAATGTTAACCACTACTAAAACAATTGGAGATATCGGTGAAATTACTGCGGTTATTACTTGGTATAAAATTAAAAACCTTGTGTTGTCAAAACAATAAAGTGATTGCGTCAGAAGTATTTTATCAGGGTTTTGACACCGTTAAACTTGTGTTATCTTTTACGTATGTAGAGTTCCATTTGGACTTGGATACCGAATTTTTTATTTTTAAAGTCTACAGTTCGAGGTTTTACGTATTTAAGTTGTATTTAACATGAAGCAGATTAGCGAATTTTAATATTAAATAATATTATTATTTTCAAAATTATTGAGGTAGGTTTATCGGCTGTTTTAATACAGCGAAAACTTGAAAATGTGGTTTTTAGAGAGCGCAGAAATTAAAAGTATTCGTAATGATGCAGTTGGCCTTTGTTAAAAACTTCTTTCACGTGGTTTAATAAACGACATTGGCATTGTTCCAGTATATCCGGGGAACCCAGTTCATGTCGCACTTTGAATAAGAAATTTTAAAATACCTAACTAGTTTTGAGTCTAAAGTTCATTTTGGGATCGGTAAAATGTTAGTTTGGCATCCTTAACTTACCTTTAAATTTTATTTAGTTACAATTTTGGGTTTAATCAAAGATATACGAGGACTTCAGAATAAATTGCAAATGTAGAAAATTATTGCTCGATTTAGAAAATTTCAATGCTTTTTTGGAGAATCTCAAATATTATTTTATTGATATTATTCTTCGATGCCTTTTTTGTCTTTCTTGATTTAAATTAAATATTTTATTCTGTTAATTCAAAATGATTTATTTGACGATATTTTTAATTATTTCATATATTCTGTACAACATGAAAACTGTTGAACTATGTAAACTAACTAAACACTAAAACAATTGTCTAAAATTCATGTACACGGTTGTGGAATGTGGACTTATTTTATTGCAACACCAGCGTGTGTTGAACTTGAACTGTCTGCCTGTAATGGGGTCCCTTTTTTATATCCCATGTTTTATTTTTCTTTTTTTTTTAAATTTTTGACTTCTCCGAGGTCCTGCACGGTCAATATAGTTAACAGATAACCCGTTACGTAATGGCCTGAAATTTCTTTTATGGCTTTACTTAGGTTTAGGTGGGCAAATCCGTTACTAAAATCATTTTAGGGCCTTGCCTTTGCCTTAAAAAACCTTAACAAATCATGATAGGGTTTTTAATTATTAAACAGTAATAAAATTTATTTTCAGGGTTTTGTTTGCGTTTGACGTATTTTACCTCAGAAATTTGAATCGTCCGCGTATGCTACTAACTGAGTTTCATTGTTGAAAAATTTTCCGTTCATATTTGCTTTTCTTATGGTATTTCCAACACCAGATTGAAGATTGATGATATTAAGTATCAGTAACCTCATTTTAAATTACTGTAAATTAGTTCAATTACATTTCGTGCAGCTTTACAACAGCTCATTAGGTAATATTAACGTATAGAATAGTAGAAGAGTTGACTTTCAAATGAAAAATCTTTGGGTTGGTTTCTTACTGATTTGCAAAACATCCTTTGTAAAATTGAAATATTTTAACGGAGTGTTCTGGGAGTATTTTGAAAGTTTTAATCATCTGAATGAAACTAAAGTTTTCACAAATTATAAACTAGACTTGAACACTCTTCGGTACCAGAAAACATTGATCGCATGGCGGGGCTTATCTAACGAGAGCCTCTTTGATTTTCTTATTTTCTAACTGTTTTTTATGTTTGGTAGTTGGCAATCTTCATGGTAGATTAACTGCAACATGAAAACTGTTTGAACAACGTAAGTTAACTAAACACTAAGCATTTATTTCGCATATATTAATGCAACACCGGTATATGTTGAACTTGAACTGTCTGCTTCGAGATCCTTCTTTTTTAATGTGTTTCTTATATTATGTTTTTCTTTTTGTTTTGAATTTTTGGGACCACTTTCGGGTCTTAACCATCCACTATAGCTAATAGCCATAACATTTACTTATTTTATGATTTACAAGCTATACATTTCCGGAGAAACTGTAGCTGCTACATAGCTCTCTTGGTCCATTTACCGTGGTGGATAAGACCACATTTTCTATCTGTATTGTTTTCTTTTCCTACAGTTCTTGGTGTGTTTTAGCCCGATTTACTATCTTCTTTCCGTTACTTAATCATACTTCTTCAGTTTTGTATCTTCATTGGTCTTATATCCTTCTGCTGGACTCCATTCTGTTAATATTCTTACTGGTTCTCTGGCGTCCTTCCTAATTCTTTTAACAGGACATCTATTTCACGATTCATCAATTGTCTTGTTTCTCTTCTTCTATATTTGTTGGCCCCATTATTGTTCTCACAATTTTTCTTTCAAATATTTTAAGTTGTTAGTTAAGTTGTTATCCGCTGCAAGGTTACAATAACGTATGTTTCATAAGTTTTGGCACAAAATAAAAACTCAAATATTTTTAACACAGCAAACTTTTATTAGAAATTATTTTTTTCTTAAAATAAGTGGACTATCTGAGAACATAATTTAATTATTTAATTATATATAACGGCCCGTGCTGTTCCACGAGGCGCAATTTTCTTCGGACACCTCTCATAAGGGTCTGGGCGGCGACAACATCAATTTCCCTGATCTTAGTCAAAATCCTACGACGTAGTTGGTCCCCATTTTGGGCTGTCCATCCTCCGTCGTACACTTTTCGTGCCAAAAGTGCCCAAAAGTCTTCAATAGGGCGAGACTGTGGCAAGTTTGGTGGGTTATCATTTTTTGGTACATAAGGAATGTTATGCTGTCGAAGCCAATTTTGTGTTTCTCTGGCATAATGGCAAGAAGCCAAGTCGGGCCAAAACATTATTTCATCTCCAGCATGATGGTCTTGAATAAAGTCAACGATTTTTGTTAGGCAGTTGTCAATATATCGTTTGTTGTTCAGTGCTTCGCCCCGTACATGACCCACATAAGGCCTTGCTACACCCCTTTGAGAAATTGCACACCACACTAAAATTTTGTCAGAAAATTTAGCTTTTTCTTTAAATCTCACATTGTCTGCACATTCCTCTATGTTATCAGTATAAAATCCGGAGGATGGACATCCCACAATAAATACGTCGTAGGATTTTGACTAACATCAGGGAAATTGATGTTGTCGCCGCCCAGACCCTTATGAGAGGTGTCCGAAGAAAATTGCGCCTCGTGGAACAGCACGGGCCGTTACATATAATTAAATAATTAAATTATGTTCTCAGATAGTCCACTTATTTTAAGCAAAAAATAATTTCTAATAAAAGTTTGCTGTGTTAAAAATATTTGAGTTTTTATTTTGTGCCAAAACTTATGAAACATACGTTAGGTCTGATAGTTGTTTTATAAATTCTCATTTTTGTGTTTTTACTCAGTGTCTTATCCTTCAACTGTTGTTTGTTGGCTAACAAAACTTTATATCCTGACTGTATTCTCTCTCTTATATTTTTTCTTTCACCTCTTCTATGTATTAATATTCCAAAGTACTTCTTCAAAGTTATACTGCCAGATTTTTAGCCCTGTGAATATTACTTTTCTTTGTTTTATTTTCGTTACTTGAGAGTCCTTTTTCTTTTGCTTCTTCTTCTATTATTGTAAATGTCTCTTCTAGATCTCTTCACCTCCTTGCTGTTATTGCCACATCATGAGCGTATGCTATGATCTGTACGGATTTCACGTTGATTGTTCCATTACTTTTCACCTCTTTAATTATGTCATCTAAGGATGTTATAGATTTTTAAATAAGTGGAATTTAAAAAGCTAAAATTTCGTTGTGGTGCTTAATTTTTTAGTCGGACAAGCTTTTGAAGAATTAGAAATTATACTTACTTAATTAAAAAGTTAAACTGTAACGAAAGGGCATGCAAATTCATCTTCAAGGTTCTATTTGAGTTTGGCTTAAGAATTTATTCGAATTCCTTTGAGAAAGTAATTTAAAGTTCTTTCCTTCAGCTTAAAAGTTGCCGTTGTGGATTCGTTTAAAAACATCGTAGGACTTAACAACCGCTTATTAATTAATATTGATGTACAGAATGTAGGGTTGATTGCCTTCCTTACAACTATAACACTATCTACAACCTTCAGATGAATTTTTTTCGTCTTCTGAAAACTGAAATATTTAAATGGATATTTTGGTTGTAGGCGAAAGAAACTAGAATTTTCACAAAATAGAAACTCTAACCTTGAACCACTCTTGGCACCAGAAAACATTGATCGCATGGTTTATATTGTACGGGGCAGGCTTTCTGTGGCTTATCTAACGAATCTGTTTGGTTTTGTTTATTTTTCCAACGTTTTAAGCGTTTGGAAGCCTTTGTAGATTGCGTTGATTTTTTCCAAATTGTAAACAGATACTTTAAGTTTACGGATTTTGCAATGATAATTGCAGGAATGAAAATCAATCAACAGTTTTGAATATCATTGTTGGTAAAAACAAGCGATTTTAAAAGTGTAAAAATAATAAAGTTAGAAATTTGATTAATCCAGTAATTATCATAAATTGTTTAGGAATAATGCTGGTCTGTAACTCTTTGACCTAAAGCTAAACAGTTGAGCAAGCTGCAATAATTTAATCGCTGTTATGAACCAATTCGTACTGATAGTAAAATCTAGACGAAAGTAGCAGCTTATAAAATGAAAAAGCTTAGTAAAGCCACAGAGCAGATATTAATATCTGCTCTGTGGCAAAGCAAAACGATTGATACATTCAGCTTTAGTGGCTATAAAACGTAAAAACTTGTGATGGGTTTGTTTAAGCAAAATTCGATAAAAAAATTTTATTCAGGTTGTAGGGTTTTGATGAGCTTAGAGGCGTATTTAATAAAAACAGCAAAATTCTGATCAGAACTGACGGCTTTCAGTAAACAACCTAATTGGTTTTCAGTAAGCATTCTCTCCGCATAACAGGTTTTTATATTAAATTTGTATTTATCACTGGAATTTCAAAGAAAATTTCTATTTTTGGATAATGATAGGCAGGTTAAAGCGCATTTCCTCTTTTCTTTGAATTTTGTAGCAGAAGCAACTTATTTAGCGATAACGTTTTTGTACATTTACAAGTATTATTCTATTATCAAGTACAAAATATCAGAATACATTCTAGTTATGATAATCAAACGTTCTAATCTAGGTATTGTCCGTAATCGGTGTTGTTTTGCACTATTTTTTTTTTACAATTTCCAGCCTTGTTTTTTCATTTTACTATTAGTGGGTATAGCAGTGGAATGTGGAATCACGTGCTTTCACAAGGGGAGTGATATATTTTTCATTTTTCATTTAAACCCAAATTATTTGCCTTTTAGGTTTGCTTTAAAATTTACTTTTAAAGGATTTTTGAATTTTGAAAATTTGGTTTGTGATTTAACTTGCCTTTATTCATAAGTAGATTTTGTAGGCATTAGGAATTATTTAAACAGTAGAACCCCGGGGTTACTCGAAGTCAAAAACTTTGTTAAACTTGTTGCTGAGAACCTTAAATATTTAAAGAGCATCGTCTTTAAAACACTCTTACAAGCGGATTTTTCAGACAAAGAAATTGTGAAATCGTCAGAATAACATTAAAATTTGAATTTTTAAATTTTAAATTCAGTCTCCCACGTTCGTTCAAGAAATTCACCTTTCTTCAGGAAACTTCTAACCAAAAATAATCAATCCCGTACTTATATTTATTAATTATTTAATTAAAGGTAAAACCTGGCTCATTAAGCTTACAAAAATTAATTATTTATGATTATTCATCAGTTCATTAACAAGTTTAAATTTCTGACTAAAGCTAAGTTGGCTTAAATTGCAAGCACAGCCTGCCTGTATTTACAGTTGTATTAAGAAGAGGCTTAATTTTCAAGTTAGAAACTTGCAAAACTCGTTTGCAAAGGGTTTTGAATATTTAAACAGGGTTTTCGTTTCAAGGCGTCCTTGCAAGCGGATTTTTCAGACGGAAAAGAATAGCAAGGACGCCAGCTTTAATTCCAGGAATGATTAGAATAGCATGAGACATGGCAAAGTTAAACCCGAAAAGAAGAATTAAATTATTCTCTTTGTACGTTTCAAAATTTTAAGTTTGAAGCTAACGGTTATCTATCTGAAAAGACGTGTTTGTGCAATTTCCAAGGAACATTTGATTTCCATTTAGTGGATTCTTAAAAGTTGAAATTTATATACGTATTTTACGATCCAGAGGTTAACTTGTGTTCTAATTTTTCTTTTTTTGTATCAAATTTTTACATAAATTTAGTAAAGCTTAAGCCCACAAAATACAAATGAATTGTTTTAATAAAGGTAGGAAGTTTGGTTAGTAGACAGAGTCGCTTGTAACTACTTGTTATTAAGTCCAGAATAAGAGAACAGAGTTGAATTATTAAAAATTTTACAGTGAAAGGGAAACCCAAGAAAGTAATGGTAAAAGTTTATGCCTCAAAGTAATGGTAAAAGTTTATTTATAGATTTCCTAGACAGGTGTTTGGCTTATCAAATCTAAAATTGTTAACGTAAAACTTATGCCAAATATTTTTTAAATGTACATCACATTTGAAGTTTTAATTTAACGTAAAAAGAAGGAAAAAGTGCCAATATTTTGCAATGAACTTCAGTGAAGTGAAAAGGCAACGTATGATATATCTTCCCGAAATGCAAATTGTGGGTTGTCACAGCTCACAGATGAAGAATTCCTGAGCTGATTTTTCAAACATATTTAGAAATGATGCTTTTGGACAGAAACTTATAGGTCTATGATTCTCAAGTTTATGAATAAACACCTCCCCATTATCACTTCACTTAAGTATTAAAATATATGCCTGTACTTGAAGTGATTTAAAATTAGTTGGAGATAAAAGAAAATTCTTGTGAGGAATAATCATTTTCTGGTAATTGGATGGAACTAAGCTATTTTAAATATTTCTTAGCTTGATTGTTTGATTGTTATTAAGTGTAATTCTATTGAGGGTTAATTATTTCTTAGTAATTGGAAACTTTTATACTTTGGCCGTTACAAAGAGAAAAGGCCAAGAAAACAAAAAACTAAACTTTAAATAATACATTTTATGTAATTGGAGTCTTTCATTCTTTGGCTGTTAAGGAAGAATAAGAAGCAATAAAACAGAAACATAGGCTATTTTAGATTGTTCTTCGTTTGATTGTATGTTGATAATCAACTAAATGCTGTTGGAAGTATAATGAATCATCAGTAATTGGAGCCTTTGTTAATATTCGTTTTTGAATGTTGCTTTTCTTTACTTTGGCTGTCCAGGACGAAGAAAATATACCAAAACAGAAAACCAGGCTATTTCAAACTCTTCTTCGTTTGATTATAGGCTGACGGTAATTAATTAAAATTTTTAAAGAATAAATCTTCAGCAACTCTGGGATTTTTGTTCTGTAAATTGCCTTTCTTTAATTCTTTGGACGTTAAGGAAGAAGGAAATGTAATAAAACATAAAAAAAGGCTATTTTCAATTGTTCTTCTCGTTTGATGATTGTAGGTTGATACTTGATAATCAATTAAGGATCCTGTTGAAGTATAATAATCATCAGTAATTTGAGTCTTTGTTAAGATTTGTTTTGAATGTTGTTTTTTAATACATTGGCTGTTAATGAAGAAGAAAGCATACCAAAACAGAAAACTAGGCTATTTTAAACTGTTCCCCGTATGGCAATTAATTAAAATTCTGTCAAACAATAAATCTTCAGCAACTCTGGGATCTTTGTCTTTAAATGTTGCCTTTCTTTGGCTGTTAAGGAAAAAAAATGCAATAAAACAGAAAAACAGGCTATTGTAAGCAGTTCTTCGTTTGTTCTAGATTGTTACTTATTTACTTACTTACTTAATCGCATCCTCTTGTACCTTTCGGTGTCGAGGTTAGATTCTAGATTGATAATCAATTAATAATAATTGTTGAAGTATAATAAATCATCCGTAATTGGGGTCTTTGTTAAGCCTATCTTTTTTAATACTTTGGCCATTAAGGTAGAAGAAAGCATACCAGAAAAGAAGACCAAGCTATTTCAAAACTGTTCTTCGTGTGATTGTAGGCTGATGGCAATTCATTAAAATTCTGTTAAAGAATAAATCTTCAGGAACTCTGAGATTTTTCTTAAGATTCGTTTGTAAATGTTACCTTTCTTTAATTATTTAACTGTTGAGGAAGATGAAAGCATAACAAAACAAAACTAGGCTATTTTAAACTGTTCTTCGTTTGATAGTTGTTCTGTTGAAGAATCATAATTTTTCAGTAATTGCGGTCTTTTCTGTTAAGATTTGTTTTTTAATATTGCCTTGCTTTAATTCATTGGCTGTTAAGGAAGAAGTAAATGCAATAAAACGGAAAAACAGGCTATTTTAAGCTCTTCTTCGTCTGATTGTAGGTAGATAATCAATTAAAGTATAATAAATCGTCAGTAATTGGGGTCTTTGTTGAGATTCGTTTTTGAGTGTTGCCTTTCTTTAATACTTTAGCTGTTATGGAAGAAGAAAGCATACCAAAACAGAAAACCATTTATTTCAAACTGTTCTCCGTTTGGTCCTAGGCCGATGGCAATTAATTAAAAATAAAATTGTCAAAGAATAAATCTGCAGCAACTTTAGGATTTTTATTAAAATTCGTCTGTAAATGTTGCCTTTCTTCAATTTTTTGATTGTTAAAGAAGAAAAAAAGCAATAAAACAGCAAAGTAACCTTTCATCTTGCGGTTGCTAGTGTTGATCATGATTTAAGTGAAATTATTTTTGATATTAACGACTTTTCAGTAATTGGAAGCTTCCTTAATTTTCATCTTTGAATATTTTCTTTTTTTTTTCTAATCTGTTGACAGTTAAAGAAGAATACACGGCTATAAAACAGAAAAATAGGCCGTTTTAAGCTTAACGTCGGTACCTTCAATTAAAATAAAAAATATTCTAATTCAACAAAATAAAACATTAGTATTTTAACAGAGAATCAAAGTTTAGCATAATCTGGAGCTTAATGCAGATTTAAGCAGAAGCTTGGCTTAAGTGGGCTTAAATTAGAGATTAGAGCTACAGCCAAGCCTTCTTACACGTCAGTCCTAATTTAAATAGGCTTAAATTTTAGCTTAAACCTGTACTGAATAACCATCCCTTAATAAAGAGTTTCAAGGCTTTAGCCATAGTTTAAGCGTATGTTTGTTGGCGGTATAAAAGCCAGTATTTCTGTACAGGTTTAAAACAAAACTTAAGCCAAATTAAACTGGAACTTAAGCCAGGTTACTTAACTTAATAAGCCATTCTAGATCGCAAGCCGTAATTTTAAGGGCCGGTATTTCAGTGCATATTTAGTTTAATTACGGCTTAAGTCAAGCCTGGTTACGTTAAAAAAACCCTAATTAAAGCTGCTCTAAGTTAAGCTTTAGCCAGTATCAAACTTTTTTTTATGTACCTATTTGTTTTCAAAGGATTTGCAAAATGTTTTATATTTTTCATATATGTACCTATAATACTGCTACGTTTAAAACGAAAAAAATCTAAAAATAAAATACAGTTTAGCTCCCTACCCCACTCTAACTTGAATTTATTTCTGAAACAAAATAAAATCACAGGATTGCATGATTCTAAATATGTATGGTTTAGTTGAAGCCCGACCTACGCAAATTCTTGCGAAACGTATTCATATCTTTGCAGCTTCGCATTTTGAGTTGCATGACCACGGTGTCGTCATTGCTACGTAATCAAACAAATATATTTTCACTTTCTAATTTTGCTACAGTGTGTTTCATTAAATACATTTCTGATCTTACGAGATCATTTTATTAATGGATTTGCAAAAATATCCAGCGTTTGTATCTTTTAAAATATTTAAATTTCCAATGTCAGATTTGTTTTTTTAATTATTTATATACCTTGTGCCATCAATTGCCAAAAATTAAAGGTTAAACAAGCAACCGAACTACTAAGAACAGTACAGCGCTGACATGAAAATCCGGATTAATTAAAACAATGCCAATCCGGATTACCAAATCTTCACAAAAAAGGCAACAAAGAAGAAAAATACAATTTCAAAAACACAAGTGTAATTATTTAAAAAGCACATTTCAAATATGTATA
This sequence comes from Melanotus villosus, assembly GCA_963082815.1. Lineage (NCBI taxonomy): Eukaryota > Metazoa > Arthropoda > Insecta > Coleoptera > Elateridae > Melanotus > Melanotus villosus. The sequence continues at coordinate 45,947,444 of OY720425.1, forward strand.
AAACGCAAATTTAATAATTTCAGTTTGCTTCTATCCTTTGGTGTTCCTCGAAAACAAGTTCTAACGGTACAGTTAATTACCGTTTTTGGCAATGTCAAAAGTGTACTTTGTGTAGACACAATATATCAGATAAGCATTATGCAGCAGATTAATAAACACAAGCAAAAACTGCTGTATTTTATTTTGAATATTTACATGTGTTAAACATAAAGATCCGAATTACCAACACCCAAAAAGTTCGGACTATATGTATAACAAAATTTCAATCCGGATTATCGTGGACTTCGGATCACCAATAACAATAACTCGGATTATCCAAACAAATGACATAAAAGTATTTTATTAGCCTGGCTAAAATTATACAATGTGCCCCTAGATAGAGAGATAGAGAAAAACTGGATATGAAAAAAACTTTCAGTAAGATGGGTGCCACTACTGCTTACACCTGATTAAAAACGTTTTTAAGTGCAAGTTTTCAGAGTGTTTGGACCGTTTAAAAAATCCAACCAATTTTATGCGTTGATTTATATCTACAAACGAGACATGGGTTCATTACTACACCCCAGAGATGAAATGCATTGCACAGTCAGGAGACTACGTTGAAAAATAAATATCGTTTTAAAACACATACAACTAGTTTCTCAGTATTAGGATAACCACTAATCAATAATCATCCCGCCCCCGTATCTGTCTCCTATTATCATATTATAATATTACTCGGCGATTCACGTAAGACGCAACCCAACATATATTTCAAAGCTACTACATATGACTGCTAGTTAAGAAATAAAATTTGATCTAGTAGATGTGTTTACGAATACTTAGGCCTAGGACACACGATGCGTTTTTGTGACGAATCGGCCGACGATTCGTCCGACGCTACGTGTGTGCGCTTTCGTAAATAAGGCCATATGGAATGGCTCGACGATTCGTCAACGCGCCGCCGCGCCGCCTGTAGAGCCGTGTGTACGGTTCAACTTATCAACGAATCGTCGGCCGATTCGTCACAAACCGCCTCGTGTGTCCAAGGCCTTATTATTGTTTGCTTAGTCATTAAAAGTATCAAAAAAAGTAATGAAAAATAGTGTTTCATTAAGGTAATTTGTATGTAAAATTGTTATTTTTTGTATATTTGTGTACTAACAATTGATAAATTTATTATGTTTTTGATAATATTTCCTAATTTTCTAGTTATAAGTTATGAACGTTTTCAGCTTGGAATATAACCTTCATATGGCATTTAATTATGTATTGTCATTCTGAAGTAAGCTACCTCTGATTATATATAATGTACGTTGATTATTTCTGAATTTGTAAGTTGGGTTGCCTATTCTAATTGTTAAGGGGGACATCTTATGTGAATAACCCAGTATATCCTTCGCGATATTTGCCGTGGATTTTCTTTAAATTATAAAAAAGAGTGATCCGAAATACATCCATAAAATTTAAAAAAGCCTTGAAATAATTTCAGTTGCTTATAGAAGACGTGTCCAAAATCAGGTTCCAAAAAATTAAATAATCGTTTTATTTTAAACAATTTGATACGTAGCCAAAAAACCTACACTGCCACTAAAAACCCAAAGAACAATAAAAAAAAATGTAAAAACGAAAACAATCACAAGCTTCAAGCCAAAAATTTTAACGTTTAGAGTTTGTTATCATTTAAAATGTTCAAAGCTCCTTCCGACCCAAAAGCAAACGAATGCAATTTTCTTTTACTGTTTTATTCGCAAAATAGTCAAGTTTTAAAGTTTATGTTTGTTTTTATATTTATTGTATTTTGAAAACGTGTAAATTTCCTATAAAAGTTCTAGGTAGTTACGAGTCAGTAAGTTTGTTATTCTATATTATTCCGCCCATATCCTTATTTTAGAAGGATTATGTTTCGATAACTTCCACCTATGTTTATCAAATACTTTGATTTCCAAAACCAAATAATAAAAGAAGGGGGTTACACAGAATACTTAAGTATACTCCCTTCACTCCGTATTCGGAAAATAGTGAGCCACGATTGTAGTTGATTATGTTGGGGTAATGAAACTTATAAGTTTATAAATGTCTATGTATTTGCCAAACCTATAACTATGTCGCATGCTCAATTCCAGGTTATGTAGACAGTGCTTGGGATTCAGATTTCATTTTATTTTTTAATCATAATTTCATAAACAAATCAAGTTTTCTAGTAAAGCTTGTGAATGATGTAACTACATATATAGCTCAAAATGCGTATACAAAATGAAAAATGTAATGCATGTATATACGAGTATAACTCATTTAAGTAACATAAATAAATAATGTTTAAAACGTTAAGGAAATGCAAATAACTGACTGGCAATGCTGCTTCTAATATAAATAAGAACAAACTATAAAACTGATTCAGCGTTTTGTTGAAAAGGCAACCAAAATGTTTCCTTAACATGGCCCACTGTGGTCTAAAAGATCGTGAATGTATTAGATTTGCCTATTTTTGACATATCCAAAGCTTTGTATACAAAAAAGTAATGTTTAGCCTCTTTCAAGCAAGAGTAAATTCAAATATGATTATTTATTGTTGCATTACGTGTAATTCACATAATATAAAACTATATATCTAAATGTAATTGCAGTTTATAACTGGAAAATTTGAGAAAATCATTTGTAAAGCAATTTGAAACATGCAATTCATCAAAATTAGTTGACGAATGTTTGGGTGTCTCGAGCAATTCAAAGTGACAGGAGAAGAAACGTTTACAGTTTAAGTAGTCAAAGACATCTTGTTAATATCAAAATTGTAGCTGATTTATCATTATGAATAAATGATTTTATGATTCTACAGGGTGTGCTTATGAAGTAACAGAAACCTCAACGTCAAGGATTTTTGTTTCACTTTTAAAGTGAGAATTAGTGCTTTAAATAAAATCTTTAAAAATTCAAATAAACAAAAAAAAATAGCATGAAATTGATTTATTAACAATTATATTAATTCTGAAACAATATTTTAGTTGATACCAAAACTGTTCACTTTCTACTAAACTTTTTCGGGCGATTTGGAGAACAGCACCCCTTACGAAATCCTGTTTCAGCCAATTGTACTTTTGTAATTTGGCGCAATGAATATCTTCAGAGATGAATTCCAACCAACATTGTCAAGAAAGTCTTAATTCCACTGAGGATGACAACTTAGTTGCCGAAATACGTATTTGTTTTATAAATATTATTGTGGCTTTCTACATGGCGTCTGACGTTCGATTCTATCAAGCACTTGATAATTATAGACACACGGAAGGTTAATCATGGAAATAACTTTACAAACGGCAGAATTTCAATAGCTTGAAGGGTGTTAAAAACAGATCAATACATAAAATTACGGAAATTCATGAAAACATACCTACATAAAATTTGATATATTTTAGAACTAATGTGAACAGAGGCTGACTCGCAATAGTTTTTCAGAGACGCCAAGTCACCAAGCGTATGTATGTGTACGCTTAGAAGGTCCATTTATTGGAATTAATCTAAGCTTAAGATCAAAACGCGCGTCAACTGATTGTCGTTAGCACCATCCGACTAGAATTCTATCAAATCCAAGGAATATCCACGTCTGGAAGGGATTTTTATTGTACCAAATTAAAATCGTATTGACACGGGACCTACGGTTTCAAGTTTTCCCCGTATTAATCTCGTCCGGGATCCAACCCGAAACCTTTGGTTTACCAGGTCCAGCCAGTCTCTGAATAGGAAAGAATTTACAAGTCTCATCTGGCCGAGATCTTTCGAAAGGTAGACAGGAATCCTAAGCTGACAGACAGAGAACACTTGGTAGCGTGCCTGAAGGATAGTTCAACAACAGAAGAGCTGCAAGAAGACACAGACTTCCTTCAAAACTATGTATATCCTTTGAACAGGCATGCCCAATGAAGACAGCCTCAGCACGTAGTATCACCTTATGGTGGTGCAGAAAACTTACGAAGCTAAAATTCACCTTGGGCAAACTGTTCAATAAGGCAAAAAGGACTAGAAATGCAGTCGACTATACAAAGAAGACAATACAAAAAATAAATAAGGAAAAGACAAAGGGACACGTGGAAATCTGCACAAGTGTTGTGCAACTTAATGCAAACAGCACCTAGACTAACTGAAACCTGGTGTACAGAACACTCGATGTCCATTAATTTGAAAAAACCCTAGATGATTTTGTTCACTAAAAAGAGAAAAATCGAGATACATAGAGTACCAAAACTTTTTCAAGTTCAACTGGCCTTTCCAGATGAAGTCATATCTGGGTGTTATATTTGACAAGAAACTGAACTGGAACAACCATGTAAAAACAAAGGTGGGGAAGACATGCGTGGTATTCTGGCAGTGTCGCTTTGGGGACCTTCAGGCTGCTTTATGGCTGTACACTGCCATAGTTAGACCTAGTTGACCTATGGTGCGGTACGTTGGTCTGGTGGTCCAGTCAGGCAAACCAAAACATCAAGTGAACTCATACACGTGCAGACGTTAGCATGTTGAAGTGCTATCGGTGCAATGAGAATCACTCCCACTGCAACTCTGGAGACTATCCTGGGCCTCTCTCCACTGGATATCTATATGGAGGAGTTGGCGTTCGGAGCAGCCCTAAGTCTGCAGGCGAGAGGGTTGTGGAATGATAAGTGTACAACATCAACTTATCCTTCAGTAGGCTGTCAAAAGGACACCTCTTCTGGGAGCGTTGGTTAACTCCCACTCTCCCAGATATTCATTCAAGAAACACTTCCAAATATAATATATTCATCGACACTCATGGATCTAAAACCGTGAAAGGGACAGATGCAGAAATCTTTTTACATGAGCTGAACCTTCACGTAAGTATAGCACTAGGCCAACTTACTACCGTTTTTCAAGTGGAGGTTATTGCCATTATGCAAGGCGTAAATGAAATTCTAGAACGAAAACTACAGCATTAAATCATCAGAATAGCTAGTGACAGTCAAGCAGCACTGATGGCTCTAGTTTTAAAATAATCTCAGGAAGTGCCCTAATACCACAACACACTGGAGCTAGCTGGCAGAAAAAATGTCCTACAACTTATATGGGTTAAAGGACACACAGGATTATATGGAAATGCAGGTTATTTGCTGATGAACTGGGTAGGCGTGGTTCAACGCAACCCTTTTGGGGCCCTGAACTAGCAGTGGCACCATCCCTGACTTTGCTCCATACAATAATAAAACAAAAAACTCATAGTCGCCACTATGACAGATAGGTTAACTTGGATAAATGTCATCAAGCGAGGTTGGTCATATCCGCTCCCTCATCGACACTGTCTAAATTCTATATGCAGCTACCAAGTAGGAGACTACGACTTCTGGTAGGTATACTTTCAGGACACTGCAAACTGAAGAAACATATGTGGCGATTAAGGCTAACTAACAGCCCCACCTGTAGAGGTTGTAATTGGGAGGAAGAGTCGCCAGAGCATATTATATGAGACTACCCTGCTCTAGCCTCGGTTAGAGGCGCCATATTGAGGGATTTCGGGCCTGATATGGCAGGAATCCGTAGCATATCCTCGGCTAGCATCCTCGGTTTAACTGAGAGGATTGGGTGGCTTGAATAAGACCACCAAGGCTGTGTGCATAATTTTTTGGGGGTAGTACAATGAGCCCACTTTGAGGCCTAAGGGCACATGAACATACCTCAATCCCCACACCAAATCTAGAATCCAATCCTCATCTGGCAAGTGATGAAGCACAACACTACGTCAATTGATGCCACTGTTAAAAGTCTCGAAACGAGCACCTTCAAGACAATGAGATTTGCCTAAAACCCTACCTTTGGATGGGCGAGAGACACATTAAAAGGGAATTATGTTGGCGATGGACCATTCAAGAACGAAAAACCATCTAGAAAACGAAGGAAAGTGAGGTTATGGGCCATGGTTTCAGAATTAAACATATTATAGTCAAATATCGAAGACAAGATGTTGATGGATAAGCCAAAATGCATTCGATAAAATACCATACGGTATTTAAAGAAACAATTAGTTTATATTGCAAGTTTCTGCATTCAAGTTACATTAAAAGATTCTTCAATAATTGTACTAGGTACTTTGCAAGTCATTTTCATTGATAAAAATACAGTAAAATAAATCAGAAACATCGGAAACTGTCCCTGTTTCGCGTTCGTATTACGAAGGCGAATAAGGATAGAAGTTGAAGAAGTTTCTACGCTTCTCTCTAACAATTGGCGTAACGCCAAAAATATTGGTCATAATAGACACGGCACTATATTCACAGCAAAAAAAGAATGTGTGCAATCAGGTAAAATAATTGGCGAAGAATCTTCACTGATCTTTTAATACTTGCTAAAACGTCCCTACTACGCGCTATTTATATGATTTCTTTATTCTACAATTGCTACAGTGTTATATGCGAATTTTTACAATATAAAGTCGAAATCAAATACTATAAACCTCCTAAATACCTTAATAATTGTACGTGATTTTCCTTAAAAATAAAACATTCCATTTACAAAATGTCTTTGAATTTTCAATTTTCATTGAACACTCTGTACACATAACAATCCTATATGTTTGCTTATTACCTAGCTTAATGCATAATGCATAAATAAAACCCGTTGCATCACCTTGAACTCTTGATGGAAAAATTAAGGGGCCCGTCTCATGGTAACACAACTCGTCAAAACACAACGGGGGGGCGTCGGCAATAAATGCAATCATTTTAATTAAACCTGACATAAATCATACGACAATCACATTTTTACCATCCTGTTTAGAAGCGTGTCATCATATCTTTCATAAATCTCAAGTCAAGGTCCGGACGATTATGATGTTGGCACTGTGGCGTGATAAAACAAAACGACGAAGAAGAAATATCTACCTTTATTGACATCAAAGTACGTCTGCAGACCTCGTGCCCCCAGTTATTGTTTAATTTTATTAAAGTAAGGAGAATGGCATGTTTAAGTAGATAAATAAATAAACTCAATGTCGTCAGCAATGTAAAATAATAACCATGCATTTGTTAGCTGATAACAAGCATGTTGGATATTTTCAATTTATATAAAACAAAACTTTGTCAGGTTTTTCACCATCGTCGTTTCTAACCGGAAAACGATTAAATTATCTGTTATACACAGTGGTTAAAAATAGCCTACTTTTATCATTTAAATTTGTTTTTATTGTAATAATCAAGGAGTTGCCTTTAATTATAAAATTAGAAACAAGCCCAAATTAAGAACTTTAGGCTTAATTTCAGGCATCAATTTCAAATTCCAGATGGAGTTTCCGAGCTGCAATTTATTCAGATCAAGTTTTAGTGGGATTGGACGCTTTGAAAAGTTAAAAAGCTGCGCTGAAACGCTTAAATTATTATATTGTAAATGTAAAGTAATCGATTTGAGTAAATCAATACTAGTTCGAATTTGATATTCGATCTCATTTGACAGGTTAATAGAATTTTTAATCCTAATTTAAATATTTTATTCAAGCATCATAAAGATTTAGATAAAGCTACTATTGATTGACTTATCGATTCTGGATCAAAAAACTTCAATTTAAATTCCAAGAATACAATCTTCGTAAATTCTTTGATGATTCTTTTTTTTTAATAATTTGATAACTGGGATTTTTATTACGAAAACTTAAGATCAAAATTTTAAAGAAAGAAGGGAACTATTTATTCCCAGGACTATTTACCACTTTTTAACGATTTAATTTTTTCGGCTATTTGTTCTTGCGTCACTGTGTTTTCTATACACTCGTTTGCAATTTCCTCTGCCGTTTCGTTCATATATCGGCTGTAGTCCTTAAATTTCTCTTCGTAGAATTTGCACCATACTTTCGCTATTTTTTCTGCTTCTGTTTTAAGTTCCTTGTTATGATCTTCTATATTCCATACTTGCTCTTTTTTATTACTTTTAGATTTCTTAGTGTTTTCCAAAACTTGTCTTTGTTTGTTGGGTATGTAGTCTCTATCTGCTTTCCCAACTGCCCCCAACATGTTATTTGTGGCTTAATTACTCCTGGTTTTCCGATTAATATACTTATACTTCTTCCATGCTTACTTCTTTTCTTTTAATTTGGCTTTTACTTCACCGTTCCACCATCTACTACTTTTCCTTGTTCCACATTGCAGTTTAAATTATTATTTCTTTAAAACTGTTCTATATTGCTTCATTTCCTTCTAATTCACAGCCTTCCACTACTCATTTTTCTTTTAGCTTTTCTATAGTTATTTTTATGTATTGTTTTGCTACTTTCTCTTTAAATATCTCTTCTTCCATTTCCATTACTACAAGTTGATATGTGTTTAGTTTGACCTGTTTTTCAACCCTGACGTCTTTGTTACTGCTGCTTCAAATGTCTTACAATCTATCACACTCTTGTGTTGACCATGTTCTGATTCGTAAGTGTATTGTGGTTCTTCTCCATAGTCATAGAATGCATTCCCTTTCAGCAGGGCGTTTGTTATTCAAAATTCTAGTATCTTCTTCCCGTTTTGATTTCTTCTGTTCCATATCTTCCCATACAACCGATTGCTTTACTTTTATCATTTCCTATACGTCCGTTTCAATCTTCTATTATCAGGACTTCTCTATCCCTTTCTTGTGCTTCTTCTGTTTGTTCCTGTAGTACTTCATTCAATTCTTCTATTTTTTGTAATTCTGAGCCCCCTTCTTGGTGCATATATTTGGAAGTTTATATCCACAGATATAATCCTGGAGTTTATTTTTTTTTTCAGTCTTCTAGTTTATTTTCTATTTCTGAATGCAACTCCTTCAATTTCCCAATTTGTTATCTCAACTCCTAAATATCTTAATGTGCATCCATTACGTAGGACTATTTTCTCTGTCCCCTTTTTCTTGGTTTACTAATTCCCAACATCTGAATGGCTCTTTCTTTGATTTCCTCCCCTATTTCCTCTTCCTAATTTTTTGTTTATGATCTTTAACTCTTTTTTCTACCACTGTATTCTTAAACCTTCCATACTATTTTATTGCCCGCTTCTTTAACCTTTTGCGTGTTCCGGGTCGTCAATGTAATACATTCCTCTGCCATCTCTCAGTCTTTTAAGATTAGTTTTTGTAACTTCTCATCCCATTCCATCAACTGACCATTTATTTCTGTCTTTTGATATTTGACCTTGGTTTCTGGTCCTTTTTTCCTTTTTTCTCTTGCTATATCTCTAATTTCCTTTTGAATTGGGTTTTCCTCCCTGGTTAACTCAGAATCAATAAATATATCCTTTCCTCTCAATCTGCAGTTTTGTAGGTGTTATTTACTACAACCCTCTGGCTCAGTTCCGTCTCTGTCATATTAGTCAATGCTTCCTTTAACTCTCTGTCGTTGGTGTGCAGTGTGCAGGTATGTACCCGGAAACTTATTTAAGGTGAAATCTCAAACAATGTCAAATTCAAAATTTAAAACCATGCAAAATGTAACTGCAAATTTGTTATTCTATTTGCGATTATTACTTGTTCAGAAAAATTAATTGGTTACAAAAGATAATAAATCTTTCAAGGTTCCAATACTTAATCTGTATTGAAATATTGAAAAATAGCTGAAATTTGAATCTAAAATATGGATTTCTTTCCTTTTCTTTCTTTTATCTGTATGCCCTTCTGGGCGTCGGATTTCCTTTCATCTGCCCACCCATTGTATCTTATATAATTGTCCTACTCTCTCACTCTCACCATGTGGGAGGGAGGTGCCGCGTTAACAGAGTAGTCTGGCAACCCATCAAAGTACTGACCCGAAGCTTATAACTCTCGTGATTGCACTTGACTGGGATACCTATACCTAGCTACCGCAACTCGAGACCTAAATATGGATTTCAATAACTGAAAAATTCACCTAACTAAACAATTTAAATATAAATTAGAACCGTTAAATTTAAAGCTTAAGTTTGGACCTAAAATAGATCAAAATTTTAATTCATGATTTGAAAGGTAAAGGATTGATTTTGATTTGAAAATTTGAGTTTTCAAGATCTATGTTGAATTACAAATCGAAATACAAATTAGAACTAAAATTCAAAGCTTTCATTTTGACCTTGCAATCAAAACCAAATGGAAAATTTAACCGACGAGACGCGACGGTTTGAAGAGTAACGATTGATTTAGACGAGAAATTTTTATTTGAGTTTTCAAGTTTTATTTTAAATCCGATTTTATTATTTTGACAACTTACTATTCTATAAGAATGGAAATAATTTACAAGTTACAAGGTTCTAATTTAATATGTTTACCTAAAAGTTTCTTTAAGGTGAAATCTACGTTCCTCTACTTCGCGTGACCAAACAATAACTTCACAATGCAAGTAGCTGAAACTCGGCAAGGCCTCGTTTGAAGGATTAAACTTATCAGTCGTACCACGATTTTGATCACGGTGCTGCCATCTGTGCGTCGTTTACCTTACTTCTCAAACGACCCACGTAAAACAATATGAAATTCAAAATTTCTCAAATTGACCCGAACACAGAGTGAATAAAATGCAAAACGTAAACTTTTATCATGGAATTGCAATGGAAAACTGCTGAACCCTGAAAACCACATATTTTGGCAACTAACTTACTATCTTTAGGGAGAAAAATTTGTCCAAAGTTAGGTCTCTGCAGACATTCTTTTCGCCAAGTTATAATAGTAAAGTTGATGGAAACAGAACTCTAGAAGATGTGCTCTACATCAACATGTCAGAGCAATCAAGGAAATCATGTACGGAGAATGGCCACTTAAATATTTCGTTTTAGTAATTCTTTGTTATTTTCGGGATTTCATTAGATCAGCCTACAGGCTCAGATTTAATGAAAATGTAATTTTAATCCCAATCTGAAGACTGGCATCGATTTTTAATGAGAAAATATAAATTTGGAACTGATTTATTTTTTTAAGGAATAAACAGCTGGAGCCTCTAGTCAGTCTAGTCTAATGAATGATTTTGGCAACTCGATAATTATAGAAGACTAAAACAACATTTTAATAAAATGCAGAGAATACCGCCTGGTTGACTATTAATTAATTATTTTTAACAATTAGGTGCCTGTAGAAACACTTTTTTTAAATTCTTATTAATATTTGAAAGTCTCACGCTTAAATAATGACTGTCCTTCCAGAATAATAAATAATGCAATCTTTTAGTTTATTAAATAATAAACTAATATGCTAATGCAGTTTCCTAGTTACGATTACATAAAAATATTGAATAATAAATCGACTTACAGTAGAATGTCGCCAGTAGTTAATAAGCTGATGGATGTCGAAGCTTGGTGCCAGCACCAAAAAATCACGCCATTCATCATAACTAATATTGAGGCTACCATCTTGATCCATCCTGCATTTAGAAAATAAACATTTTAGGGCTGATTCTAATTATTTTTAAAACACATTTAAAATTTAATAAAAGAAAATTTAGTAATTTATTCGAGACTTTTTCAGAATAGATTTGCAGATATCAAAAATCAAAACTTTCGTTTTTCATAATTAGTAAGCATGGCACTGTTATAATTTTGCAATGAAAGAGATAACTGTTGATGATTACTGTAAAAAAATAATAAAATTTTGAATGGAAAAACAACTTTTTGGGTAAATTTGTTTTTTGAAAGCTGCAATTTTGTTTAATTTTCGCGGCCTTCCATGCTCGACAAAGCAAATCTTACTTACCTCCCAAGCTATGTAAATAACTATAAAGCAATTACAAATAATTATATCTGTAGACTCTTGCAGTGCAATAATATTTGAATAGATTTGTTTGATTTACCTCACCAAATACAATCACAAACAAATCAAAAATAAAAAATAAAGTAAATAAAACCTACAAAGTATCAGATACCTCTGTAACAGATTTGTAGCCTCTTGTCTCTCAAGTGGAACTCCAAGGTCATGGAACGCCCTAATAAGTTCATCTAAGTCGATTTTTCCTGAAACAAAAAAATGCCTTAAGCAAATGTTATATTTTCCTCTAATCTAATTTAAACGTACTACATTATTTTTTAATTTGTTATTGTTCCCCTTGATAATCCATAAACTGTCAACTTAAATAACTAAGGGAAAAGCAAGTCTCTGAAATTATTAATCGAAAGAAAATCCTTAACCTGGTGGATAATCAAGGACAAATATTCAACTTAAAAATAAATGCTACGTTTTTGGCAAAGGTTTAAATGCGGCGCTAGACTGCGACACGAGTACGAAATTTCCTGTACACAAGCCAAAAGTCCAAATTCTTATTCATCCTAGACGTAAAAACGCAGCTGGGCTATTTTTATTTAGCGCCATTAAACTCCTTATATAAACTATTTTTTTAACATCACAGAATAATTCATACAATTAAACTGCCTTACTACCGCCTTTCGAATCGATGATTTAAAATACCTTTTATTATTAGATTTTTGTCGGTTTTTGTATACGCCGTTCAACTAAGACGAATAGCTTCTGTGGGGGAGTCTTACATAGGGATAGCTCCCTAGGGACCTGTTTGGAGTAGAGAATATCAAATGCATTTACCCTCTTGTGCCAGTTTCGTGTTATACTGGGGACTAAGGAAAATGCCTCAAGTATAATGGTAAACCCTCGTTGCTTGAAGTAAATGGTACGGATTTTCATTTACCTAAATACGTTTCTCATATTGTCCCTTTTTCTTCCTAATACGGGGTGCTTCTGAAATCCTGTAATCGCATTACCTTTGAAACAAGTTTACGCTTGCTAAAAATGATAAACTGGATGTACCTAATACCTGTTTAGCGTTTAGTATTAGCACGGTTTACAAAGATAATGAGATGGCAGGATTTCATAAACACCCAGTACAATCAAACGTCAAGATAGGGCGATTTTGATTTGTTTGGCTTAAAGTCGATGAGATTCTGCATTGATTATTTTTTAATCATTTTACAAAATACTGGAAATCCGAAATCAATTGAATAAGCAGATATAAATAATATCCTTAATAAGATCTCCATTAAGCTTATTGCTAATTGAGAATGTTATGAGACAGAAAGAAAGGTGCTTTTAATACATTCAAAACATCATACCAGTAAATATGCTCAACTTTTGGTCCTTAAAATAGCAACTAGGCGCCTTTAATTAATTGTATTAAATTAAATTATGTACAATGCATCAATGGCCTTTTTAGGCCACAGTTGGCCACATCAGGGAAAGGGTTTTGGGGGTGTATAAATCTGTCTTATCTAGTAAATAAGCAGATTAAGTAAATGTTAAGATTATGGTTCGCGGCTTAATGTTAGAAACCTTAATTTGTTTTACGATAACGTTTCTTTTTTATAAATATTAGACCAAAGTTACATACTAAACCTAAATCTTTCCCTTTAAACAATTAAATTTGAATGATCTTTTCCATATAAAAAAAAATTACCTTCACAGGAATTTGACTCAATGATTTTTGGCTACCTTCACCATAGAAAGAATCCTTAATCATTTAATCTTTAAAGCAGTAAGTAAATGAATGAATAAACGAAAGAACAAACGAACATACAAACAAACCATCGTTTACATAACCAAGATTTAACAACCAAGACATTTATAAACTGCATAAATCATCTTTGTCAACGTAATAAACTAAAATCATAGCTAACTATTGTATAAATCAGGAGTGGATAGTGTATATTTAAGGATAGTGTTGCTTTAACAACAATGGGTTAAAACCTGAAACCCTTTCCAAATAAAACAAAATTTTTTTTAATTCATCCTTGAGAAAGTCGTAAAGTTAGATATTTAGCACACAGAATTACGAACCAATAATTTTTGGCAGCACTCAATAAGGATGCGAATTTTTAGTAATTTTATCTTTAAAAAAAAGTAAATGAATGAATAAATGAACAAACAAACCAATCAACGAGGAACGTCCAAACAAACAAATAAACCAATAATGAACAAAAACGTTAACTCAACAATTTCATAAACGAACGAACAAACAAATAAACAAAAAAACTAACGAAAAAAACCCAAACGAACAAATAAACCAATAAATAAACAAAACAAACATTAATTAAATAGTTTCTGATAACAAACCAACGTTTACATAACCAAGATTTGACAAATAAGGCATATATAAACTGTCTAAACTTTCATTGCCAACGTAATAAACTAAAATAATAGCCGACTATTGTCCAAATAAGGAGTGGATGGTGTATATTTACGGATAGTAGTATTGATTTAACAACAACGGGTTAAAATTTTAAACCCTTCCAAACGCAAAATATATTTTTTCAATTTATCCTTAAGAAGGTCGTAAAGTTAGATATCTAGCACGCATAAGGGTAAATCTCGCTCGATAAGCAAATTAATTTGAACGTTTTTTTGAGAAAAATATTGCCTCCACATAAATACAAACCAATGATTTTTGGCTACATTCACCAGGAGTGTTAATTTTTAATCATTTGATCTTTAAAACGTAGATGAACGAAAGAACGAGCGAACGAACGAACGAACGAACGAACAAACAAACAAACAAAGGAACCAATAAATAAACAAACAATCGAAAAACATATAAACAAATAAACCATCGTTTACTTAACTTAGGATTTGACAAATAAGATATTTATAAGCTTTTTAATTTTCATTGCTAATATAATAAAATATTTTAAATTAAATTTTAAGGATTCACTCCTTTGGGGAAATATATTTCGAAATAATGTAAATTCCATATTTAGAAAAATATCACCTCCGCAGGGATTCGAACCACTGACCAGTGGCGCGTATAGCCGAAGGTCAGTGGTTCGAATCCCTGCGGAGGTGATATTTTTCTAAATATGGAATTTACATTATTTCGTTAAAAATAATAAAATAATAAATTGAAATAGCTAACTTCGAGCAGCGTAATTTCATGGATGTGACTTCTCGATCCTCAACCATTCTACTACATTCTGTGATGTTTTTGCCTGTAACATTTCTTATGAGGTCCGTGTACCTTGTAGGGAATCTTCCACGCCCTCTCTTGCCGACTACTGTGCTATCTATTTTCCAGGTTATTCCTTAGTATTACGTGTCCGATGAATTTTTCACGCCCTCTCTTGGCAACTACTGTGCTATCTATTGTTAGCTTTTCCAGGCCATTTCTTCGTATTACGTGTCCGATGAATTTTGCCATCAGTGTGCGTAGTCATTTCTTTATTTTAAGTTGTCATAAGTGAGTGATTAGTTCACTTTTTGGTCCAGGCTGCTTTTAAGATTTTGCGCCAGCAGTGCATTTTGAAGGCGTCAAATATTTGTTTATCTGATTGCTTTAATGCCCAGCATTCTGATCCGTAAAGGAAAATTGAGAATACTAAACCTCTCTTACTGGTGTTCAGATTGGTTTCATGACGTTTCCATATGTTAGTGAGTTTGGCCATTGCTTCCTTTGCTATTGCGCTTCTCCTTTCAATTTTGTTGCTGCATCCACCTTTGTCGGTTATTAGAGAGCCGAGATTTATAAAAGTATCTACTGTTTCGATACTATTTATTTCTCTCGCCTCAGGTCTATTATCATTTTTGCGGTGTATTATCATGATCTTAGTTTTCTTTTTATTAATTTATAGGCCAACCTCATTGCTTGCTTCCTCAGCTTTTTGTATGAGACTGATTTAACTAACTCTTCCTCTGATGCAGTTATTAACGTAGTGTCATCGGCGTAGTGAAGGTTGTTTATTTTAATGCCATTAATGGTTATTCCTCCAGACCAATCTTCTGTGGCTTTTCTCATAACCCACTCACCGTAGATGTTGAACAAAATGGGGCTGAATATGCCCCTTTCTTATTCTTCTTCACAGGGCGTTGCCGTGTTCTCTCCATATGAATGTGGTGTGCATGTCAAATAGCTTGCAGACATTGGGGACGTACAACTTTACGTGGGCTTCGAACCACGGAAGTCGTTGACACTTCTACTTCAAAGAAGACCTACTAGGCAGAATGCCTCGGTAGAGTCGGTGGTCTGCTATTGCCTTCCGAGGGAAGCGGTCGTGTGTTTTCGTTGTTTGTGTGACCCTGGGAATCGAACCCAGACCTGAACCAACTGAGCCACGATCGCGACCCTTTACCTACGCTAAATGAACTGGTTAATTCATTATCTACTCTGACATATGCGATGTTGTGATCATAGCTTTTTATTAGCGATGTCAAATGGTGCGGTGTGCCCATTTCATCCAGAATCTGCCATAGCGAATCCCAGCAGACACAGCCCAATGCCTTGGTATAGGCTATAAAGCATAAGTACGTAGGTACAACATTAGACTCACGGGATTTTTCGATAATCTGCCTGAAATTCAATATTTATTTACGATTTGAAACGTTCTGATATTATCTGTAACATCGCCCTGCTCGTAGGGTTATTATCCGGTAGTTTTCACAGGTGTCCCAGGGTCCTGTCTTAAGGAGCGGAACGTAGATTGGTCCGGTTCTCCAGCCAAGTGTCAGCATCCTAAATTAGTTGACATATCTTGTGAAAGATATCAATTCATGTGTCACTAACATTTCAGAGACAATACCATCTGTTTCCGGTGATTGTTATTTATTAGTTTTTTTATTGCAGCCATAACTTCTTCTCTTACAACGGGGGGCTCTTTTTCTGAATAATTTTTCTTTGACACCATCTCCAGAATTTTCTATGTTCTGCATAAGTTTTTCACAGTAAGTTTTCCATCGCTCTTTTATTTGAGTTTTGTCCGTTAGTAATTGACCAGCTGCTGACTTTATTGCTTGATGTTTTGGAATGAAGGTTCGTGTATCTGTTTAATTTTCTTAAACATGTCCCTTGTTTCATTTTTATGTGTGTGTTCTGTGTTGTTCAATGGCTTGACATAAATATGTTGCCTAGTTAGTTATCTTTATCGTTTCTACACCGCTGCTTGATTTCTCTGCTTTGTGAAGACCTTTATCTTTCAGTTGTTTTCTTGCCTCTATTTTTTTCCATGTGGTGGAGACCCAGAATTTCTTAGATTGTTTTTCTTGCCTTTTTTTCTGGTTTTGCTGTTTCCAATAAAGCCGACTTTGTCTTGATCCATAAAGAGTTAGATGTTTTACCAATTTCGTTTGTTACTGTAGCTGTCATTTTGAAATTCTTGCTGTCTTTGAGACACCGTAAGTTCTTGGTTGGTATATAATATACTTTTGGTTTACTCTGGCATGTATCTCTGCTGCTAAGAACTGGTGGTCGCCGTGACAATCTTTTTGAGGGTATGTTTTGGAGTTTTTTTTTATCGATATTCTCCATCTAGTTTTAATTAAAATGTAGTCGATTTGATTTCTATATCTGCACCTGAGGGAAGTCCAGGTATATAGCCTTCTCGGATGGTGTTGAAATCCAGTGTTAAGTGTTAGAGATAAAGAAGCCGTTTTCTACGCAAATTTCTATTACGCACTCTCCCCTAGGGTTTCTATTACATTATGTAAACCTTGATCATTTGTCTCTTTCCTCACCTTGGAATTAAATTCTTCTTCTTTATCTTAAGCCCATATGCCTTTGGAGTGTCGGACCGGTTGCCTTGGTCCATTTTTTCCACTTCTTTCGGTCTTTAGCCAGCCTAATTATTCCTCCTTTATGTAGTCAATCTCATATAGATATACCTACTTCTCGCGGGCCACTGTCTAATGTTCCATTCTGGTCTTTGAACCATCTTACTCGTATGGGTGGTTGGGCCGAAGACGAACCCTATTTAACTTCTAGGGACGAGGGGCCGGTTTATACCAATCAGCACTGGGTCGTCAGAGTTTCGTCAGTTTCTCTCTGGGTACAATATAAGCAGGTGAGGTTGGCTAGATTTTGAAGCGCCATCACCGCCTATACACCCATTACAATGGTGATTTCTCGATTTGGGAGGGTTTAGAATTTCTTCCAGTTTGTTTAACACATCTCTACTTCATCTAGTGCTTCGCTGGCAGTGTTGGGTAAGATCCGTTAATGAGGAATCTAGATACAGATCCAGATACATTTAAAAAATAGAATCTAGATCCAGATCAAAGATCCAAACCTAAAAATGGATCTAGATCAAGATCCAAGATCCTTAAAAAAGTATCTAGATCCTTTATAGATCCTTTCGCATTTTGTAATTTCTGATAAATTAGTTTGGAAAACGGTAGATCTTAAATATCGGTCTCTTTTATTTATCCACGCTATGAGTGTATAGAGAAATTCTACAATGTATCGCTTTTTTATTTTATTTTAATTTTTATAGATTCCAAAGATATGTACACTGGATAGTAACATAAGAAAACAGTAAACAGCAATTCAAATAAATATACAGTTAAGGGAACAAAACTTTATTGCAATGAGTTCGAAGTATTTTAAAGAGAGACCAAGTTAGTTTTTCTGCAGGTGCGGGTCGTAAATCTTAATCCTAATCCCTAAACTAAGTTGCCTATGGCTATGAAGTATTAACGATAATGACTACCTACTACCTGTTTTCTATTTTCTGCTATTATATGCACCGTTTTTCTTATTTTCGAAGGCTTTACACATTCCCAACGTTGGGCAGTCGCTAAGTGAATCACCCTGTGTACTTTAAATAGAAATTATTAGTCAATGAATTTTTAAAATTTCAGAAAAAAATTGTTAATTGAATAGCGGATCTTTTGATCTAAAGATGAAAGATCCATAAAAATATGATCTAGATACAGATACAAGATCCTCTTGTAAAAAAGATCTAGATCCAGATACTAGATCCATCTAGTGGATCTAGATCCTGGATCTAGATCCACTGGATCTAGATACTACCCAACACTGTTCGCTGGTAGGGAAGTACACTTGAATTACGTTGAGATTTACAGGATGACAGTGGGGTCGGACCGGAGTCTTTACTGTATGGGAGAGTTTTTTGTTTTTGATTATCCCTACGCCACTACTAGGTGAGTTTTCAAAGCCTGAATAGGAAATGTTGTGGTTTCTTGATTCAAAGTGTCTTAAGTCCTTTAAAATATGTCTCAGATAATCCGACGATTGAATGGCTGCTGATTTCTTTTTCTACAATAGCGAGTTTTCCTGCCTTGAGTAGTCCAAGGACGTTCCACGTTCCTATATTTAAGGTTTTCCAGACTTTCCATGTGATGCCTGGTATCAGTGGTATCCCACCATCACCTGGCCGGTCGCCCATTTCATACTATTAGGCCCGGACCCCGGAGTGAATTTTATGGTTAAGAAAGACGAAAAACTGGAAGTGTTTCTACTTTTTTTGCTCTGCTGAACTCGGAAAATAATTCCTTAATGACGTTATAAGCTAGTTTTACAAATCTTTTCCGACTACCAATTACAGGATTTGCCAGATTTTTATGGCTTTAACATCAACAGGGTGTTTTAGTTATATCAATGTTTTGATTCAACATTTTCAATGAATATTAACCTGTTCTACAAAATTTTTCAGGCTATTACTTAGGAATTTTGTTTATATAAGTAAAATCAAAAAGGCATTAGGTTGCAGCACTAGTATTAAATGTACAAAAAATTCGAAGTACATAGTTTTCCACACAATAGCCTATACTCAAGCACGTTTCACGTAGCTTAATTAAATATTATTCTCAATCAATTCTTCTAACCTAAAGCAAAACGTACGATGCTAACAACGTTCTTGTTTGTAAATTTGCGTTGTTTAGCACATTCTTACTAATAATACTTTCTTATCGGTTACCAAATTAATTTCAAATATGTATTAACAAACACGTATTTTCAGTTAACCATGCTTCTTCAAATTGAGAGTGGCGTCAATTTTTTTTTTTTTTCGTAAAATTTGGGGAAATTTATATAAGTAAACAAATAAACGGATTCAAGCCCCAACTTTCTTTTACTTAAATTCTAAATTACCAAAGAAAACCCCCGATTTACAATGTAATAAAATAAAGTGAAATAAGTTTCCGAATAATTCACAGCAACTGTGGTTTTTAAAAGCTGAAATCTGCAAAATAAAAGGCCTAAAATTTACAATTCTTGTTATTACAAAGGAAAAACGATTAAAAATGAAAGATAAGATTCCAGTTAGAACTAACAGCAACCCTGATTTTTGAAAGGTTTATAGCAAACTGATTAACTCAGTAACCTCTGCTTGTAATTTCTCTGCTACGTTCACATTACAAGACCGAGCAAAGATAACCGCGTTAATTAAGTTGGAAACATCTTGAAATTTCCAGTCTACCTTCAATTAAGAAGATTAAGGAAAGGATCGGTATCGACCGTACTAAAAAATTCGCTCGTATCTTTCCATGTTCTTTTCCTACATTAACCAACCTTTAACAGCTTAATTTTTATTTGTAAGATGTACCATTTTGATTAACAATTATAATTTATTTCGATGTTGAGGTTTTATGCAATCACCAAACAAATTTTTCCCAAATTTAACCCAAACCCAAAATAATAATAATAATATATCTTTATTTAGCTAAGCTAACATCATACATATATCGGTAACATCTATCACATCAGCTCAAACCCCCTTCTTTCCTAACCCCTCTTACTAATAATCCATTCCCTTACTTTAGCCTTAAACATATTTACATTAGTTGACTGCTTAATGCCATCATCCACTTCATTATACATCACCATCCCCTTAACAAATAAAGAATTATATCCCCCACTAGTAACCACATTATGTACATATAACTTATTTCTACTTCTTGTATAATAGTTATGCACTTCTCTACAAAACACGACATATTTATCAAAATAAACTGGCATTACTCCCTTGAGTATCTTATAAATAAAAACTAACACTTGATAATGTAACAATTCTCTGACATTCATCCATCCTAACCTATTTAACATTTGATTTGATCTTGTATACCAATTACACCTCAGAATTAATCGCATACCACGATTCTGCAAAATTTGTTTGTTGAGCAAATAGTAATTGAAGATAAATTCTTCTGCCTTTTGTTAAATTAAGTTCTCCCTGAAATATAGCAAACAACACAGTTCGTACCCATTTCAAACATTTTTGGATAAGGCTTGGCCATGAAAAATGACAGTTGAAGTGCTTTAAATAGGGCTAACTGTTTTGTAAATCCGGTTTTATAAATATGACTGTCATTTTCTACACTTTGAGGTTATGATTCATGTTAATTAATTACGGGACATTCTCCACAACTACAAATTCACATCGAAGCTTAGCCCGGTGTGACAATTTTCAAAAAATGTTAAAAAATGTTGAACAACACATGTGTATTTAATAAAATAAATATAATACTATAAATCGGATTCAAATATAAATCAAAATATTTGTTACGTAATTATCGTACTTTCATTTAAAAAAAAAAAAAAAAAGAAATACACTACGTAGCAATTACCGTATTTTTACTAATTATGACGTTTTGTGTTATGCTAACGAAGTGATAATTGAACGCTAAATAGCTTGATATCAGAATCCAATTATGTATAATGTTAAAATGTTATACACAATCCATTAATATGTTTTTTAAGCACCAGGCACGAGCAGGTGTAAATACCTTTTAATGTAAATTATAATGCAAATAATGTTTTAAAGCCATTTACACAATATTGGAAAATCCACTGTTCATTAACCTTTTATCATTTATAATTCAATATTCAAATAAGTGACTTTTAAAATACATACTGAATGTATAAGTGTATTCAAAGTAAGATACAATTTAGCAAATTGAAGGCTAAGCAAAATAAGAACTTTGAATTCGTAAAGCTTCATCTATCGTACTTTCAAGTCATTTGCTTAGCTATTGAATTGGTCAATCCCTTTCTAATAACTGTATTTGATAATGGTACTGGTTTTACCAATTAAAATCGGCCTCATTCGGTGTTACTATGAATGAACGTTTTCCTACTAATTGGCCAGCATGTTCTCCTAATCTCAATTCGGCAGGTTTTTTGGCTTTGTAGCAATTAAGGCAAGTTTTTCTACGACTATCAAAAAGTTGAAAATTTTAAATTCGCAACGAATGACAGATACTCAACCAGATTTATTGCAAAATGGGAGTTTACAACATAGAAGAAATATTGTTGCTTATTGGCGAACATATTCAACATTTTCGCCGAATTAAATAAACTTCATTTTTATTAATATGTGGAATCTTAAATCTGTAAATAAATAAACATCAAAGCTGGCAATTTCATTGATCGTCTTCGTTTCAACGACAATAATATTTTAGAGAATAAAACTTGTATGGATTTACTCCGTTGGGAAATACTCTTAATGTATTTTAACCATTTTTCATAATCTATTAAATAGAACAAATATAATACCTGTCATTTAAGCCCACGACTCAATAAAAATGTCTTAAAATTCTTACGTTCTTCCCAAACAGTCTATAAACGTAGATACCTAAACTTTCATGATTATATTTCCCGAGAGATTTACGCCAATTCCTCCTGATCTTAAGCTTCAATGATCGGAGGAGTTTCCATTTACGGAAGTTATCCTATCAGACCCTATAATTAGGGTATTACAGGTGGATATCACGTTTTCATGTTTGCTTCTAAAAATATCAACATTTAATTTAATGTAAATAAAATCTACTAAAAATCTTTTGCAATAAAATTTAGTTAAAAATAGTCTTGGATACACAAACTGAGTTTATTATATAACTAACAAAAACTGTAAACATTTTCGTTCTGAGCAAAGTGGAAATGACCGATATTCGAAATCTTTTTGATCAAAGTGCGTCACGTTGGGGGAGACAATTTCGTTCTGCTTCTGCTTTAAATTCGTCTTTTCCCATAATAACTGCAACGAATGATTTTAAGATTATATTGAACGATGAAATCAGCTTTAACAGTTGCCTCCATCTGTCATTCAAGTTAGAGTAATCCGAACAAGCAACATTTGCCAATAGAAGGGCATCTTCTAAATATATGATGACATTCAACAGCTGTCAAAGTTACGAGGGCTGTTCTGTATATTGTTAGTAGCAGGCCATGGATGCGAAGAAAAACAAAAACATTTGCATCAATCGAAAGCTTATTCTTTTGACCATTTCCAGTTGCAATTTTGCAAGGTTGAAGTTAAGGCATATAGAGATCCTAATTTTTGATTGTTATAATTCGTTTGATTATTACTAAGCATTATGGAAGTGCCGCGGAATGCTTTTCGGGCTATGATTTTCTACGATTATAAACGAGGCTTAACATACGACCAAAGTCACCAAAATTTAATGGCAGCTTTTGGCGACAATAGTCCATCATTATCTACAATTAGTTACTGGTTCCGTGAATTTAAACGTGGAAGGAGTACGTTAGAAGATGAACCAAGACCTGAACGACCTGCAGTAGCTGTTTGTGCTGAAAACATTATTGCAACCGAAAAGCTGATTAAGGAAAAACGGAATATCACTCATAGAGAGATTCAATACGAACTAGGCATTGGATTATCTGCAGTAGATATCATTTTACATATACATCTGGGTGTAAGAAAGCTGGCAAGTCGGTGGATTCCACATTTGTTAACCGACGAACAAAAACAAGCACGGGTAGACTGGTGCAGGTTTATGTTAGAAAAGTTCGGTGGAGGATCTTCAAAGCAGGTATTTAGTATCGTTACGGGGAATGAATCGTGGATATATAATTATGATCACGAGACAAAACAACAATCAACTGTTTGGGTGTTTGAAAAGGAGGAAATGCCAACAAAAGTTATTCGCGGTAAAAGTGCAAACAAAAAAATGATTGCCGTTTTCTTCAGATACAGTGGTCCAGTTGCAGTAATTCCTTTTGAAGATCGTAAAACTGTAACTGCTGCTTGGTATACAGAAGTTTGCCTTCCTCGAGTCTTCGAGAAATTGTGTAGTGATCGCCCAAGATCTGGTTTGCGTGGAATTTTGTTACACCACGATAACGCAACTCCGCATACGGCCGCAAAAACTTTAAATTTTTTACACTAATCCGGAGTCCAACTGGTCACTCATCCACCATACAGTCCAGATCTTGCCCCTAACGATTTCTTTTTGCTTCCGCTGATTAAAAAACTCATGCGTGGTAAGAGATTTCCTGACGCCAATGCGGCTGTTGCTGAATTTCAGCGAATTCTTGACGACCTTCCAAAAAAAGAGTTTTCAGCGTGTTTCGAGAAGTGATTTCAAAGAATGAAGAAGTGTATTATGTCTAAGGGGGAATACTTTGAAAAACAATAAAATGATTTTCTTTACAAATTCTGTAGTTTTCTTCTAACTAACAATTTACAGAACAGCCCTCGTATATGCTACTAAATTTTCAAATAAATTCAAATCTTGGCCTGCTTTAGGTTTAAAATATCACAAATGCACTATATGATGATTTGGTAAATACAAATTATATTTTCCGTATCCATGGTATGTAATTGACAGATTATTTATCTCATTTGAGGTTAACAATGGCGGGTGGCGGGTAAATATGAAAAAGCGGGACGATATGAACATTTGCGGGTTTTTACCGTGCATGCTATCGACGTGACATCTACCGATAGAATTTAGCATCAAAATTATTATTTGATTATACAAAAATCTTCATTTAAGTGACTGATAAGTGTAATTATTTTTTAAAACTCAAGCAAATACGATTATTTTCTATATAAATTCATTATAGAAGTTATTATTAATACGAAAATTTGACATGTGTAATTTGAGGTTATATGTCAAAAACGTAGGTACGTATTATATTATAACTATTTTTATTTAATACGAACTTCTCATGGATGCGGAAAAATAACTTGTGCCCTACGGGAATCTAACGGCATATTTCATCCCTCGGCTATTGCTGCCCTCGCTCACTACGTTCGCTCGTGCAGCAGAAATCTTCGGGATGAAATATGCCTATATCTTCCCTTATGACGCAATATACTATTTCAAACTATATAAGTACTAACTTAAAAATGTCCAATCAGAGAAAACTGGAATTAAATACGAGGCTTATACCGTAAGTGCTGCCTGCTGGCCTGGAAAAGCCAAACAAAATAATTAAGGAAGGCCTTGGTCACTTGTGGAGAAGATTATAAATGATCTTGGCTATTCTAAGGTGTGTGCTAGGTGGGTTGCTCGCTAGTTAACCGAAGCACTAAAGGAAAAAAGAATGGAGATTTGTGCTAATCTCGTAAACAGCTTCGAAGAGCGTGATTGCGTGGATCATCTTTTATGTTGTGACTGGGGATGAAACATGGGTGTTTACATATGATCCAAAAACCAAAAATCAATCAAAAGAATGGCGCCACACGTCATCACCACGCCTAAAAAAATGTAAAGTGCAAACTTCATCGAATAAAATTATGGCAACTGTATTCTGGGATCATCTGGGTGTTATTTTTGTCGATTTTCTCGAAACAGGGACCACAATAAATAGCCAACGATATATAGTGACCTTAAAAAAGCTCATCAATGTGGAAGAACGCGGAGGTCGCGTTAATATTCAAAAAAGGAGACACTTCCAAAGTTTCGCACTTATACAAACTGTTTATCGGAATAATAAATAACAAACTTCTCCTCAAGTTCAATTTTTACCAGCCACCAGAACAAGCTGGATTTATAAAAGGTTTTGAAATAGCAGATCACTTACAGATTCTGCGTACCTTAATAGAAAAGACAACAGAACATATTCCTTTGACTACAATAAGGCCTTCGATTCTATCGGAAAATGGGCAGTTTTAAAAGCTTTAGAGGATGCTAGAATTGATTCAAGATACTCAACCATTATTAAAGACACCTATGATACAACGACTATGCAAATCCGCATCGACGAGGACATGTTAGCTGACAAGGTAGAAATCCAGAAGGGTGTGCGTCAAGTACATCCAATATCCTCAAAGTTATTCACCCTGCTTTGGAAAACGCATCCAAAAAAATTGATAGGTCAATTAAGGGAGTGAATATTGACGAATTTTATCTCAGTCATCTACGCTTCACAGACGATATCGTTCGAATAAGCAGCGATATCGAGGGAACCAAAGATAATGCCAGTAGAACTGAATCGAGCATCTCAAAAAATAGGCCTGGAAATGAACTTAAGTAAAACCGAGTTAATGTCAGAATGTGATACGCCTTTATATTAACGACATCCTAATCGAACACGTTGAGCAATATACATTTACCTCGGCCATCAAATTAAATTGGGCAAGGACAACCAAACTGAGAGAGACTGAGAAAAATATTAGGAAGCTCAGTTGAAGGAAACAAAGAAAGACCCCGCCTCGAATTTATAAAACAAGTCATAAATACGAGGTGCATTCAAGTGCTAAGGTCTCCAATTTATTTTCTTATAAACTACTTACAACACATATATATCAAACTTAGTCACTTCTCAACATAGTCTCCCCATAGACATACACATTTTCGCAACAACGACGCCGCCATGATTGCATGGCCACTACGAATGCTTCTTTACGTGTCTGTTTAGCCCATTGGAAAATTTCCGATTCGAGAGCAGCACGGGAGAAAAATGTGCGGCCCCGGAGACTATCCTGTAGCGTTGGGAAGAGCCAAAAATCACTTGGTGTAAAGTCAGGCGAGTAAGGAGCAAAACATGGCTACCATCATTTTCTCGGCATTGACGGAAACTCGAAATTTATGGTGCGCGCCTAAATGTCCTAGACCGTTATTAGAGATAGTTTCTTATTTAATTAGGCACATAATAAAAAACCGCCGAATTAACCCAGAACAAAACAGCAGGATTATAAAATATTTGATTATATGTATTAGTTAATAGTAAATTTAGAAGAAGTTCTATATTAAGCAAACAATTAATAACATAAACTTTAGAAGAACAAATGATGGTTCACTAATGCAAATGCCAAAAAAAAAAATCAGAAGTGGTTATTCAATTATTCCTAATATGAAAAGTAAAATAAGGTTATGGCCTTCTAAAAATTCTGAAAATACTGGATTCGATAAAAAAAAACTATTCAAGCTGCCAGTTCTTTTTCCACAGAATATATATCACCGTTGAAGGCTTAACAATAAATTTTTGAAAATAGCAGGCATTTTCACAAAATAAAATTGCAACTTTAACAGCTTAAACAATGCTACAAAGTTTCAAATCGATCTACAAGATAAGTAAATAAACAAATCTAGAAAATTTATGAGCATACGTCAGAATAAATTTAAAATGTACAGCGGATACCGAAATGCTCATTAAATAAGTAAATAGCTTCCCAAAATGTTAGCAAACTCCAAATTTTTAATACAATTATTCGTCTGCCAACTCGAACAAAAACTCAATTATTTATGTTTTTAGGGATAGCACATAAAATTTAACAAGCTTGAATTTCGCGTATTTCAAAACATACAACAGATATGGTTTCTATATTTATTTGCGTCAACTCAAACTTAACTTTTACTATTATAACACGCATACTATTTACATACACGACATTATTTTATTAGCAAACATATCATTATTTTGCTCGGTGTTTTGTTAGAAATATTAGCGAAATTTATCTAATAAAATTCGTCTTTACGACTTAGTTTAGATCTAAATTATCAACTAAATACGTAACTAAAGGTCAAAGCGCGTCATTTGCATATTAACATATCTAAAAATTACTTGTAGTAAGTTGGGTATACATATAATATTCTTGTGTATATTTACAAATACGTGATCGCAAATTCACTTAATTTATAGAATAAACGGCTAAAGTAAATAAGATAAAACAGACGAAATAAGGCTCCACGTTCCACACTTCTGATACGAGTTACTTGTCGAAATACGTATTACCGTAGAATATTTTAAGCCAAAGTTTTATGAACATCCCCCAACCTTCAGTACTTTATTGTAGCAACAGGAATAACATTTACTTTCTTGAGCTAAGGATTGCTAATTTACGTTTCATTTGGCCTAATTTTTAAAAGAAACTCTCATTCTGCAATAGTTTTAAGATGTTTTGGAACTTGCCTACATTAAAATCTTTAATTATACCATTTCTGTTGCTTATATAACAGAAGTGGGTTGCAAAATCTTATCAGCGGCCTTTCAAATTTTGAATTTGTATAAATTGGTGAAGAGGTTGACCATCAGCGAAGCAGTTCTTTGTTTCTTAATGGGTAAGCCATTCAAGGACAATCAGAAAAATTTCAAGCTAATTTTGAGGAATTTCGAAGTAGCTGAAGGCATTCTAAGGCAGTTCAAGCTAGTTTGAGATGTTAGGCAGTTTTCCACACTTTTCCGTCGATTTCAGACTGCCTATGCAGGGGCACCCATATAACATTTTGTAGGTAGGGGCAAGACAGGCTCAAAATAATGTCTTATGACAGCTTTAGATAATGTTTTTTAATAATGTTTCTAAAGTTACTACTAAATTTCAGTAGTTACTCTTTTGCATGAAATTTAATATTGAATAAATATTCGAAATATCTTACCTCTCTTGTAAAACGGATAGTAACGAATGCGAAAAAGTAAATATAGGGTAAACATACGATGAGGTGTTAAAAAATAAGATTTTCGAAAACCAAAATACATACAAAATCTGACAACCACACGACTCTAACGAAACATATGGTAGATACAAGATATAATTTTGTATTTAAAGAAATGTCGATAATAAACAAAGAGAGTAATTACAAAAAAACTTACAACTAAAGAAATTATACATTATAGATCACGCTGTGATTGGCTTGGTAAGTTTACAAGAGTAGGGGATAACCATGGGCTATAAAACATATATGAACGATACAGAACAAATGAAGCACAAATCGAGTGTCAAGAGTAGATTCGCATTCAAAATCCCCGAAACATCAAACGACCGGTTAACGAAAAAAACCTTAAAATCGTAAGTTAGCTTAAGGAATCAAGGAATCCAGATGGGGGCAAGTGCCCCCTCTTGCCCCCCCATATGGGCGCCAATGTGCCTATGCCTGCCTGACAGTTAGTAAAACCATAGGGTAAAAGAATCGGGTAGTTTTGCAAAAGCATTTTTAGGGATGTTGCAGCAATCTTAATGGCATTCTAAATTCGTATAAAAGAAGGACAATTGTTTTAGCTCGAAACTAATCTAAACCTGTCTCATGAATAGTTTTATTTATAGATAACTAACTATAAACCATTCAAAATGTTTTTGGATAAGCCAGCCCCACAACTAGTATTTTTTCATGGCCAAGCTTTATCCAAAGAATGTGTATTGCGTTACTTAGTATTGCTTCGCGAATTCTGTGAATATTCTCGTGGACGTGAAATTCAGAATCTCACTGTGATTTATCACTTATCACAAAGGTGTAAAATTTGGCCGAAGCCAGTATTCAGCTGGTATTCATTCCAAATGTTACGAAATAAACTGGAACTATACTTTGTAAATTATTCTATGCTTTTTCAATCCTAAATTTTCCACTTAAAGTTACGTTACGTTAATATTGGCAAAATACGAGGGCCATTCAAATATAAACCGGACTTTTGATCTCTGGGCTAGGGAAGAGTGGCGAGAGGGCTGTGGCCGTAGTGGTAGTTAGGTGGGGATGTGTGGAGGGGAGACACCCACCGAACTCCCCCGCAATGGCCGTTCCTCTGCTAGAAGTGCTATGTCCGAGCAGGAGGTTCCGTTGTCCATTGCGCAATGAATTATCATCCAATTTTTAACCAATGAAGGGGTCAAACCGACCGAAATTTCTCAGCGGTGGTAATGCAGTGGAAATTGAAAGCGATGAACGTCGCCCACAGACAAGCGTCAGTGACGGTAACATTTGGGCCGCTCGTGATGTTGCGCCGACCGACGCCAAAGTGTTCTCGAAATCGCATCACAGGTTTTCATAGGTTATGGGAGTGCGCATACAATTCTTTCAAACACGTGGAATTTCATAAAGTGATGGCGAGATTGGTTCCATGTCTACTCACACCGAGGACAGAGAAGTGTTCGAAAAAACCTCAGTCAGCGGCTTCTGAATCGCTTTGAGGAAGAAGGTGAGGCGTTTTTGAACCGAATTGTGACTTGTGGCGAGACGTGGGTACACCACTATACCCCCCAAAACAAATGGACGGGCATGGAGGAGTGGAGGAAAAGCGGAGAGGGAGCTCTGGCCAAGGCCAAAATGATGATCCGTTGCGCAGCGGACAACGGAACTCCTGCTTTTGGACATAGTGCTACTAGCGAAGGAACGGCCGTTGCCTCATTGCGGAGGGCTTCGGTGAGTGGATCCCCTCCACACATTCCCACCTAACTACCACTACGCCACAGCTCTCTCGCCGCTCTTCCCTAGCCCAGATATCAAAAGTCCGGTTTATATTTGAATGACCCTCGTACTTTCTAACAATAATTACATTTGAAAGATTAAATTAGAAAAAAATCAATCGGGAAAATCCTTTGGGGAAATAGTAATTCATTAAAATACGAGGGTAGGATGATAAATGGTTAGCCTTCACATAGGTGGCGCTGGTAGGTAAAATATTTATTCATGATTTGAAACTTCAATCTTGTAGTTGGCAATACTGAAAATAGTTTGGTGTTAATTACTGGGTATGAAAAAACTTTCAGCAACAAGATGGCCGCCGCGATTGTTTACAACTGTTTCCCTAGAGTATTTGGACCGTTTAAAAAAAATCCAACCGATTTTATACGTCTATTTGTAACCACAAACGAGACCTGGGTTCATTACTACACCCCAGGAATGCCAAAGGGATTCTGTTGACGGACTATCTCCCAAAACGACAAACTATAAATAGTTAATATTACGCTAACTTTCCAGAATGATTCCACCAAAATGTCCAAGAAAAAAGACCAGATTTAGCACGAAAAACATTGTTTTTCATCAAGATAATGCACGCCCCCAGACTAGTGTTACTGTAGTGGTTAAAATCAAGTAACTAATCTACGATTTGCTTCCGCATCCAGCTTATTCGTCGGATTTAGCTCCCTCTGATTTCCATTTACTCCCTAAGCTTAAAATTTTCTTGGGAGAACAGAGATTCTCACTGACGAGGAACTGAAGTCCGCCGTAGGCGCCTTTTTTCCTGACCTCGAGGAAAACGCCTTTCGTGATGGGATATGGGATCAGAGCATTAGAAGATCGTTGGACAAAATGAACTGTCAGGAGACTATGTTGAAAAATAAATATTATTTAAAAAAACATATAGCTAGTTTCTCATTATTAGGCTAACCGCCCAGGTACAATAACACTGAAATGCCTTTTTAATAGAAATCTGAAACTATTATAAAAACCAATAAGGAAATTTACGAGACAAAAGTGTGACACCAAAAGGCGAAACAAGTCGGTCGTATAAAAGTCGATATGTAACCTATTCGATGAACCGACGGATTTCCAAACCGAGTTTCTTTTAAAGGAACACGAGAAATATTTTTCACTTTATCCACTTTGATATATCGTTTCCGAATTCCGACAGATTTCCCTAACATGTTGCGTTTGTAACGTCTTACGACGCGTGAATTAGAAGTGACATTTATAGATTTTATAAAAGGAAAACCCCAAAATACTTGATCTTTTCTTGCTCCTTAAGAACTAGAATAGTAAGATATTTGTAGACAACTCTTAGTGCCATTACAGAAATTACAAAGAACGAACACTGATAACATTAAAAAGTGCCACAAATAACGAAAAATACTGTATTATAAAATTAAAAGCCACGTGTAAGTACTGATAAGTAACAATTACCAAGAA
Source organism: Melanotus villosus (assembly GCA_963082815.1). Taxonomy (NCBI): domain Eukaryota; kingdom Metazoa; phylum Arthropoda; class Insecta; order Coleoptera; family Elateridae; genus Melanotus; species Melanotus villosus. The sequence continues at coordinate 45,978,923 of OY720425.1, forward strand.
TTAAAACAAAAAGTCCGAGTAAGATAGGTCGCTGCATTAAACCAGAAAAGGACTGGATTGGCCCAAAATGCAATGGAATACTTTCAAAAATCGATGATTTTCAAAGTCAAATTCCATTAGATTTATGTATCACATTTGTAAATGTTTTATCTAAAAATTGTTGACTTTATTTATACTTAGAAAATCGATTTTGAAAGAATTTCAGGTAGATCCAAGAGGTTAGGGTCAAACCTTGGAGACTGCATCTCTGATACGGTAGCATAAATCGCAACACAGAGAACAGAATAAAGCTGAACAGGCTACAACGCTTAACATGTTTGGGCATTACGGCAGCACTGTCAATAAATCCAACAGCGACGCTGGAAGCTCTACTAGAATTGCCCTATCTGCATCTTGTGGCAAAGGTGAAGGCAAGACCGGCTAAACACGAATGAATTCGGGGGATACACCGGTATTATCGGTAACCACGCCGAAATCTTTAAACAAATAGAGGAAAACTACATCCTTAAGATGCAGTCACATAAAATCATACCGACTTTTGACTTCGGAAAATCATTCAGGGTGATTATACATTATACCGGAACGGGAACACTGGCGCAAAGGAAATATACAAAAAGTGATATCTGGTAAACAGAAGAGTCCAGAACTGAAAGCAGAACCAGAATAGACATTGTCGAAGCTTAAAACAGGGTATAGTGTCAGCTTAAAGCTGGACACCCTAGCTACCGTGTCCCAAGCTGAAATAATAGAGACACTCACATGTGCTCAAATCGTGCTGCAGAGATCCTGTATCAATAGGCGGATTTACATCATGACAGATAGCCAAACTGCGCTTGAGGCACTAACAATGTGCATCTTTAGCTTCGAATTAGTAGTGGAGTGCCATGACAATCTCATACAACTGACTCAAGACAACAGGTTACACCTGATGAGGGTGCTAGAACATTGTGAAGTACATGGCAATGAACAAGCCGACAAATTGGCAAAATTTGGAAGCAACACTCTTTGGGACCAGAGTCAGCTTGTGGAACAGCAAATACTGTTGTCAGGGAGCAATCCAGTGAATGGCCAATGACAACACATCTTGACTACTAGGAGAATTGTCTGTGAATGAGACCTTCAAAAAGTCTCATCCGGGGTCAGAAAAAAGGCAAAAATATTTATAAATCTCGATAGAGCGAGGATAAAAATTCTGCAAAAATTCTGACAGGACACTGCCATCTGCAGAAATACTTGAGTGTAATATAGTAAAATGTGCACTCTGCAGAATATGCAGACGCTGAAGAGACGGCTCTACATTAGCTCTGCTACTACGATGGACTAACCAATCACAGGGTAAATCGGAACTCGAAGAAGTATTTATATAAATATGTTTATTTATTCGAAATAAGCTCCCTCTGCATCAATACAACATTCAGAACGAGTGGTGAGCATTTCAAAAGATCTTTTCAGCTCCTGTTTTGGTATCTCGTTCAGTAGGTACTGCGGTCACGGCGACCTCAATCTTGAGAATGTCCTTGTAACATTCCCTTTCATCGGAATTTTTAGTTTTGGGAACAGAAAATACTCGCAGTGGAGCTCGATCGATCGGTAGGGTGGATGGTCAAGAGTAACAATACCTTTTGGAACCAAAAATTTGTGCACGGCTGTGGCCTTGTGTGAAGGTGCACTGTCGTCCAGCTGTCCTTGACCGCGATACTCCGGCCATATTCGTAAAATTCGGTTCCAAAGACGTTTCAGCAGTGATATTGGACGAATTTCTTGTGCACAATACCCTTGGAATCGTAAAATCAGACGAGCATGGCTCGTAGATGCGGGATTTTTGGAAGCGAAGTTTTTTTGGTGTGGATACGTCTGTCGACTTCCACACGGAACGTTGGCATTTAGTCAACGAATCATACTGATAGCACCATGTCTCATCACCTGTGACAATGTTTTTGAACAAATTTGGGTTGCGACGAGCCGTTCTGATGATGTCCTGAGCGTGTTGAATTCGCGCATGTTTTTGCTCTTCGGTGAGCAAGTGCGGAACAAAGCGGGAACAGACCTTACGCTTGTTTAAATAATGATCACATAAAATCATGTGGACGGAGTTCTTGGGCACTCTCAATTCCTCTGCGAAGATTCTGCAGGTCACATTCGGATCCTTGCCCAATATTTGACGAACTTTTTCAATGTTAGTGACCGTAGTCGATGTCTTCGGACGACCACTTTTCGAGTCGTCTTCAACTGACTCAGGATAGACAATCATCCCCATATACTTGTTTTAATAACTTGAAACGTTTCGATAAAAGTTTTATTTAATTTCACGCAAAACTTAATGTTGACACGTTGCTTCATTACGGTTTTCTGACAAGGAGCAGTACGATCGATAATATATCGTCCAAGCTATTGAATTTTGCTCGCTACAACTAAATGACGTGCTTAATACCATTTCTATAGCAAAAGTTCGGTTTCTTTTTAGACAACCTGTGTATGTGAGGCAAAAACATTGGAAAGCACACTAGGCATAGACTCAGCAGGAAAAAAACCATCCCAAACGAAGCACAAGAACAAATACTAAAAACCGATTGTCTAAATGGAACAATATGTTATAATCAAATATCTAATATTTCTGAAAAGAAACGAAAGTAAGCACATTAAAAAGCGTAGTAAGGTAAAAAAATCGTACTCAAAAAAGATAAAAAATGTTATAAACTGCTCCATATTTACTTAAACTGTCTCAGAATGCTTTAGCTTCAGATTAGTATTTACTCAACTATAAACTTACTAGAATTCTTCATTAAAATATATCTATAAACGTCAAATCGTAACGAATAAATAAACAGCATCAGTGGTCAATTCCTTGGGCAGATTCAAACAAAAGTTTCAATTTCGTGAGGTTGGAGTTCTTTATTCAAGATTCAAATGTGATTATGTGATTAACATAAATTTAAAAAATGCCCTCTCTTCAATTATAACAGTTTGTTCTAATTTCCTGTTTTTTAAAAATATCAGCACTTGCTACACACATATTCTAATTTTCAAATTTATTGGACAATTAAATCGATTCTTTTTTATTTCCGCCCACGAACATTCTTTAAATAAATAATCAAAAGCAGGAAGCAAATTCATAAATATCTATAAACGTCAAGTCGTAAAATAAAGTTATTACTTACCATCTCTATTCTTATCCAAATTCGAAAAGTGGAGCTTTAAGTTTTTCTCGTGTTCTCTTACATAAATGATAAATTCAGCCAAAGAAACGTCCCCGGTAAGACCTTTATCCGATTGTTGTATAAACTTCTGTAATGAGAAAGGAAAGGCATTAAAAACACAAGTTTAAATCTGTATGTTTTTTAAAATTAATAATCTAACAATTCTTTAAATTAGGCAAAGACGGAATAATTCCCAAATCTGACAAGTTGGCTGTGACTTGTTTCATTGGTTATAGTATTTCTGACATTTTCTAAATAGTTTGCTTTTGTCGTGATTTGTGAGCAGTTGTTTGGTTCTTTGCATTCTTTGTATTTTTTTGAAACCATTCTGTTTCTGTTTCTTTACCATTTTTTGAATGTAAGTTTTATGGTACAGAGTAGAAATATGACTGAAAAATAAAACGTCAATGAATGAAGATGGGAATGCAAACGGATTGACGCAGCATTGTCAAGAGCTCGAAACATTCGTAAACGCTAATCAAATTGATATCTTACTTATCTCTGAAGCACATTTTACACTATAAGGTTCCAAGATTTCAAGTCTATTATACCAAGCACCCAAACGGTAATGCCAGAGGCGGAACCGCTATTATAATTACCTGCAAGCTACCTCGGGTTTTGGTGGAAGACCGGGATGGACCAATAGCTATATCGACATTATCGACAGCATATTGTCCCCCTAGATCCCTAGATACAGAACAAATAAAGAAGGATTCAAAGAATATTTTCACTCACTGGGCCCAAGATTTATATCGGGGCCGGGGGGTGATTACAATACAAAACATCCCCAATGGGCTCCAGGGTGCATATTCCTAGAGGTAGAGTATTAAGCGGGGTTATACAAGACATCAGACTTCGGCGGAAGGGCCTACTTACTGGCTAACAGACTTGGATTTTTCCATCATCAAAGGTATTGGTCATACACACCACACGATTATAGCAGATAATTTTGATATATGCTTGGATCACTCTTCTGTAATGCTTACTTTAAGCACAAATATAATTCTTAAAACCAAACCGCCGCAGCTACACAATAATCAGATTGACTGGGACCACTTTCAAGAAATTCTTGATGAAAACCTCCCTCTGAACATTCCTCTCAAAACAGAAAAAGATATTGACGAAGCCGTGGAAAATTTAACGCGGACCATTCAGGAAGCAGCCTGGAAAGTAACTCCTCAGGCAAACACATATTCAAAAACGTGTGGTTACCCCACTGTAATTATGAATAAAATCGCCGAGAAACGGAGACTAAGAAGGGAATGGCAAAATAGACGATATCCTACAGAAGAAAGAAGATACAACAAAGATACTAGACTAGAGTATAAAGACGAAACATTCAGAGACTACCTGAAAAGCCTGACAGCGACGGAAAGCAGTGAGTAGGCTCTCTGTGGAAGGCGACTAAACGAATCAAGCAATCCATAAAGCCAGTACTAGCTATTCGAAAACAAGATGGATCATGGGCTAAAGCGGGCACTGGAACGGCAAGTGTTTGCTCATCACCTTGAAAGCATTTCCCAGCCACTGCCAAGAGAACCGGATACATATGACGAAGAAAAAACAGATGTACCATTCCGCTTTCCCTACCAAGACAGCCATTCACTACCGGAGAAGTTAAAACCATGGTTAATAACTTACATACTAAAAAGTCATCTGGTTATGGGTATACATAATTAAACAACAGGGCATACATTAAAGGAGCTATCCAAGAAAGGAATCAAAATGATCAGGTTCATCTTCAACGCAATATTAAGAACAAATTACGTTCCGGCACAATGGAAAGTAGCAAAAATCATACTTTTTCAAAAACCTTGCAAACCGTCGAATGAAATTAGTTCATACAAGCATTTTGGCAATTGTATCGAAAAACTGTTGCTCAAGAGATTAGTGCCGATTATAAAAGAAAACGAACTGATACCTGAGTATCAATTTGATTTTAGGAAACATCATTCCACCACAGAACAGGTTCACCGAGTAGTAGATCTTGAAAATAGTACATTAGAAGAAAAAAAATGTACAGCCGCTTTTATTGATGTAAGTCAAGCTTTCGACAAGGTATGGCACAAGGACCTCTTGTGCAAACTAAAGCAGCATCTACCGAACAACTTTTACCTCATACTTAAATCATATGTATTTGCAAGGGAGGCACTTCCTTGTTAAGTATGAAGAAGAGCAAACTAATCTGTTTCCAATTAATTCCGGTGTACCACAAGGCAGTGTCTTGGGACCAGAGCTATACCTTCTCTTGACAGCTGATCTACCTACCAGAGATCCAGAGATGATGCAACTATTGCCACCTTTGCAAACGACATCGCTGTACTAGTTACAGATGAGGACCCAACTACAGTTTCGCTAAAACCACAAACACGTCTTCTTTCTCTTGAAGCCTGGTTCAAGAAATGGCGTATAAGAATATAAATGAGACAAACTCTGCACAGATTATATTCACCAAACGTAGAGGTATAGGCCCACCAGTTACCTACTCTAAACGGGGGTGCAATACCACAAAACGATGAAGTTAAATATTTACTTAAGCACGTAATTACTTGGACAGGGGTCTTACCTGGAGGAGTCACATTTGGAAAAAACGCAAGCAGTTAAACCTGAAATTTAAGAAGTACTACTGGCTTGTCGGTAGAAATTTTCAACTTTTCTTAGACAACACATTGTTAAATGGGGGGAAATGCTTCAAACTCAAACATTGCAATAATAGAAAGCTTTCCATCTAAAATATTGCGAACAATTACCAGTTCACCATACTATATTACAAATGCGGATATTCAAAGTGATCTCAAGATAATTTCTGTGAAAGATCTAATAACTAAAATTAGTGAAAAGTATCTTGATAAATTACAGTTTCATACAAATGCTTTAGCGTTAAACTTACTAGATGACAGTGAACACAACCGTTGATTAAAAAAACACTACTTTGGATTTGCCATTTGAATTTAGTTAATTTAAGCTGATACTTCGTTTCATACTTAAAGTTCAGTACGGTGTCTTATGGAAAGCGATGTAGTCAGATTTCACCACAAAACTGCTTGGAAGTGAATATACACCTGTCAACCATAAATAAATCCGGCTATTGTATTTCAAGGCATCGAACAACTGCTAATCCCTTTCTAATAGCTTAGACCGCTGGCCTCTGTCGAGCAGTGGCAACATTGACCACAAAATTCCCATAAGAATAACATTGCTGTATCTGTCCCGTATTGAACTTTAAGTATGAAACGAAGAATAGTAGTAATCGTTACTAAAATATTCAACTAAATACGTTAACTAACTTGTCATAATTGTATATATACCAATGTACCTACATTATGTAAGATAGCACAAAAGAGACGTCGTTGGATGTCTGCTTACCTTATCGTACCATTTCGTTAAATAACTTACTTAATGCTATACCAAGCAGACTGTAAATAGATGATCTTTGATTGAAGTTATTCCCGAAATGGAATTAAAACAATGGAATTCTATTAGAAATTGCCTTAAGAAATGCGATAATCATCAATAAATATGATGGTCTAAAGACAATTTTCAAACGAAATTGTTGCAGCAACGTCTGATATAACGGAAAATGTGCCACCGACTTCTATTATTCGTTAATCGCGGAAAGTGAACCTGTCATTGGAACGTGTTATAAAACGTTACATTAAAATATCAACTTAAATATCTATATCAACACTGAAAACCAACAGTTCAAGAAGTCCTACCGCATCCTTCATTTGCCATTGTTAGGGGCCGATTCGGGCTCAGGGGTCAATTGGGGGTCGATAGAAAAATATAAGACATCATTGTACGGGACATATTTAATTCGGTTAACTTGGATTATTTCCATCCTGAATGATAACGCAATTAAGAATGAATCGTGGGAACAGTGACATGAATAGGACCTGTGAGATGGAGCAAGGTCATGAAAATAGTTACGGAGGCCAATCAAGTAGGCCAAAATTACGTATTCAGATACCAATAAACGGATGTCGGTGGTTCCCGCCCGGCCGTTCGGCGGGAGCGATATTGCAACACGTTCACGGTTGCTTATTTACTTATACTTACACGTATTCGATCCCAGTCTCATTTTTGCGTATCGACATACAAGTGAGCTAAACATCTTTGGCGTCAAGCCAATACACAACAAACACTGTAACGAAACTTCTCTATGTTAAAGAGTTGAGTAACTATAAAATAAACAAGCTAAAAACTCACATAAGCGTATTTTTTGCTTGTCCTATTATAATTACGCGATAGTAAAATAGAGGGGGTCGATACAAAGTCAAGAAACTCTTTAAGGGGTCATATCAATCAGCCCACTGCGTCTTATTTTCGCTTTTGCTAGGGTGGGGAGTGGGAAAAAGAAGCCGCGTTAACGGAGCAGTCGGGTCAACCCATCCCAGTACAGACCGGACACAAGGAAGCTTAACTTTCCTGGTCGTGCTGGACTAGGGTATCTAGCTACCGCAACTCAGGCCCCTTATTTGCCATTTGTAAAATTTTAATTTATATGGACAATGCTTCGTCATCAAATGTTGTTTGCTAACAGCTTTACAAAGAAATTGGGTTGTGGTACCAATAATAATTACGTACAACGGTCGACTGTTTCTGTACTAAACTAACGTGTGTTCATAAACAGTCGTCATCCCAGTAGGTTGTGATTTCAAAAACATATTTCGTAATTTGATTCAGAACACAAAACCAAATGTCAAGATTTGTAAAATGTCATTGTCTATGATTTAATCTAAGACTTGTAATTTGTTTTTCAAAGCAACCGAGATGACGACAGTTTATGGACACACGTTATAACATTAAAATTACTTCACTGTAATTTTTAGTAATTTACCTATACCAAGTAGCAACGAAATTGTTTTCGGAACATGGCACCTACTGTGGTCTAAAAAAATTATGAATGCAAAGCGCAATAAACCGAGCAATAAATAATTTTTTCTAAAAAACACTACTAAAAACTGAATTTTTAACACGGCATACTGCAATTAAAAATGTAATATTAAATCGCAGCGTGTTAAAAGTAGATCACGTGGTTTACTTTTAACACTAGTGTTAAACGGCTGCTGTCACGATGACAATTTTGGAGCAACTAAAATATTAATCAAAGATTGATTTTACCTACCAAATTGACAAATCTAAAGTTGCCCTACTAGCAGCTTCTTCTATATCGGGCCGGAATTTCTTCACTTAGATTACAACTCATCTTAAATTATTCTTTTTCACTTTTGACAAGCATATGTCAAACAATACATATGTAAGCTCAATTCTAAATTGTTTCGTAAATGTCACAGACTACTAGATTTTTTAGGTAATCTTTGAAATCTCTAATAAGAGAGTTTAAAATGCTTTCAATGGCGTTTGTAGAAAAAATAGTGTATGATATTCGTGTTAAAGTGATTTTATTTTTTCGTAGGGTTGCTCAACTCGCTACGCTCGTTTCGCAATCTTCCCCACTCACAAAATAAAATCTCACTTTTAACACTTGCATCATAAATAGCTATTATAATAGTTACTTTTTCTCTAACATTCCAATCAATAATGTATGCTTGTAAAATACATCTCCGAAAACATCCAATCTAATCAGTATCTAGAAAAACACTTAAACATTTAAAATTAATAAGTAACTATAATTAACTTTCTAATATTAGCAAACGAGTCGATTGTTCTCGTTACCCAACAATTATACATTTCGAAAACCTTTTTTAACGTCATATTTGGTAAAAATAGAACAATACTTTTTATCATTTGTAAAAAGTGGATTTCTGTAAAAACTATTTACGCAAGTAACGACAGCACTAGAAACTAAAATCATATTTTTTTTTAAATTATTTCAATTATATTTTTTGTACCATATTTGAAAACTATTTAATCTAGGATTGTATGTAGATTTTTGAGGAACTATTGATACCGATTCAAACCGACAAAGAATACCACAAGGTGTGAAATACCGTCTAAGTAATAATAATTACTACTGTCAATTAACATTGACGTCATCAAAAATCGAAAAGAATAATCATTGTTAAATTTTATTTACTCTTGTTATTTACCTACACTAATTTAGATTGCGTTGTCAAATTTCCCGTTTGATATAGAAGCAGTTGGATATTTCTTAATATTTAGGTTATCGTATTTTTTCAAAATTGTACCAGAAAGAGTATTGTTTAAATCTGGAAATTTTCCCAAAAAGCTTTCAAGTCAAACAATCTTGTAGTTAATACGCGTTTAAAGCTTAAAGTAATACATTTATACTGAATTAAGACTGGAAAGAAAAAGCAAAGAATAAGAAACCACGGAAGAGAATTGTTGAGCAGGCCAAGGCCCACAAAGGTCTGTAATGCAAAAGATGATGATGAAGTAACTTCAAAAATACCTAAAAATCAAGTCATTAAGGATTCACTCGTTTGAGAATTAATTTTTGAATATCTGCACACAAATGTTATTCACTTTGATTTCGTGGATTTGTTTGGGGAAATAATAGTATATTATTATATGAGCGATTATGACAGCCATTATTCACGAAGATGACGTTTGAGCCCACGAGCCGTCAGGCGAGTGGCGCAAATCATCTGAGCGAATAATGGCCATAATCGCGAATGTAATACGATACTTTTTCTACACCTATTAAACAAATATATTAGACTCAAATTAGTCAAATTTGATAACTTTGTAAACAAGCAATATGACAACACACTTGGGCGTGTCACGCGAGTCGATTGTCAGCCGCAGAAGGAGTTGATCGCGGGCGATTTAAAATATGATTGGATTAGCGAAATATTTATGTATTTGTGATTGGCGGAAATCATAATTCACTGCAGTGAATTATGAATCCATAATTCACTGCAGTGAATTATAGGTACTATTTTTCACAAAAAAAATGCTAATAATTGCAATATAATTAAATAGGTGTAGAAAAATGTATTTATTATATGATTATTACATAGGAAGGTTTGAATTTCTAAAATTCACGCGTCAAAAGCGATTGCTATTTAAAAACTTACTGACAAACTGCCAAATAAATGTAAAAACAATGTATTTAACATTTTAGCACTAACATCATCGTTTGGTAGAGGCTAAACTAATTAATTTTGAAATTTGTGCGTAGTCTGTTCCGGCCTACTCTGGTCCTGAACATCGATTTTGTTAAATATTTGTAGTTGCCGGGGTCTAAAATTTGACGATACATTTTTACATTGAGGGGCACTATTCTCTCTATTAGCATTACCCTAAAACCTCTCATAGTGTGCTATTCCTTTTAATAATCTCCTACGCTTTTACTTATAAATTACAATGATTTTATTAATAATATTCAATGAAGCAACCATGTATCTTTTTTACAACAAAAAGGAAGTAAGAAAGTAAGCTGCACATAAAAAAAATAAGACAGATGAAAACATTCACAAAAAAAGGGAGGGGCATAAAAAAACAAATCACAGTAATAAAGAAAACAAACAACACCTGGCCAACACGTTCACCTGATATCAGTTCGACAAATTTTTAGATTTGGAGCTATCATAAACAATAATTTTTTCTATAAGCAATTCTACGATAATTTTATGACCATTGAACAGTTAAAAATTCCAAATTCACAACAAATTGCAGATATTCAACCAGATTTATAGCAAAATGCATGGCGTAGAGGAAAGATTGTTATTTATTGAATGACAACATAATAGTAAATTAACAGATACACGGCCGGTAAGGCTAATTCTTCAAATAAGTCCTTGCCGAGTTTCAGCTCAGTGCAATGTGAGGTTATTGTTTGGTTACACGAAGTGTCCTGATAAAATTTAATTTTTTGAAGGAGAAAATGGTGACCCAGATAAAAGTAAGCTAGATCGTGTCCTTGGTGAGCCTTCCCTTTCAGTTAAGGCCGTACATTTGTGGATTGCTGACTTTAATCGTGGCCGAACTAGTACCGAAGATGAAGCGCTTAGAGGACGCCCAAATGATGTGACAACTTTAGATATGGGGACTGAGATCCACAAAATAGTTCAGAGTGACCGAAGATTGAAGATCAGGGAGATTTCAACCGAACGAGTTCATAATAATTTACATGAAGATTTGGGCATACATAAGCTCTGTGCGCGATGGGTACCGCAAAATAGAATAATCAAGATGAAGGAATTACGATTAATACAGAATTTAACCGTAAGAGTCATGCAAACGAACAACTTGCGTAAAACAGTCCAATATACAAAATGTGGTTAAAAGGCAAAAAAGAGAAAAATAGAAGCGACATGTAGGAATAATCTACAACGAGGACAGATTGGATGCTTGTATGAATAAACGACCAGGGAAAACAACTTCCTAGAAAAGCTGGTTTGCCTCGTCTACAGAATAAACCACGACAAACAGGAACTATTTCTAATCAATAGAAGAAGAAGAACAAGAATCATGAAAACTCCGAGATAATCCGATGCTATCAAATATAATTTCATCAGGTAATTTTTATATTTCTGTTAATAATGAAGTTGGTGGTTACCACGTTTCCTCCATCAGATTAACCGTCAAAATAGTTTTGGATTCCATAATGAAAGGGTTATACAGTTCAGCGGTTCACAGGTACCTACTGTCCAGTTTGGAGCAATCCCGAGACCGAGTAGTTTAAGAGGTGACATTAACCTTTCTGTTATTCTGACATGTATTATGTATTATTAATCATGTAACACTACCACGAATAACAATTAATTTGTTGAACTAGTATAATGCCTAATAAAAAGAAGAAAGGCATTCTGGGAGAGTTTGACAAATTCTAAAGCAATTCCCAACAGTTTAAGGAAACCTGCAGTCTGACCAGTGTTTGGTAATAGTTGTTCCATATTTTTGTAAAAGCATGGCTGAGAATATGGAACCTATCATGCAGAATTTTCTGAAGCTGTATAAGGTAAGATTCCCGAGGGTTGATGGTATGACGTATCGCTCTGCAAAGTTAAGCATTGGTGCCCATGGTCAGAACGGGTGACCCGAACCAGGCTCAGCTTACTACGGCTCGGTGTGTCCTCCTCGGCAAGCTATGGGCCTCAATGGCCTGTTAGAGCTGAATACATAATTCTTCGGGATATAATTTAAGCAACCAGGGAATACACTGCATAAACTGTATTCGAATTTCCTGAAATTCCACAGAGTCCATGTAGTTTCGAGAATTTTGATATTTTATGCGATTCCTCAGGAGTTTGTTCTAACAGATGTAAATTAAACAGCAATCCAAACAATATTGACAAAATTTCGTTAGCATCACCGCGGGGACTCCATGGAATTAAGGTGACATATCGACGTAGGGTCGTAGGAAGCTTTACCTAGTTTATCCCCCTTTTTTTCTTAAAAAAATTCAAAATCAACGATTTTGCGCCAGTAAATTACGAACATACAGTGGAACGGTGAAGGGATTTCTGAAATATAGGAAGAATAAGAGTGTGTGTGTGTGTGTCAGCGGTTTATACACCCCCAGTTGATACGAAGTATGACCACCCAAGTGAAAGCAGGAGACAGCATTCTTTTAGCTGCCATTTGGTGCTTCCTGGTGGCTCAGTTGTAAGGGTATGTCTGAAAACATTTTGTAGTACATTTGGCGTTACTCCTAGAAGAATTCAGTTGTTGAGAGAAAATATACTAGCCAGTAAAATGGATTGTTCAGATAACCTAGGGGTGGTCAGCGAAAAAGTCTTGCTAATACTGAGTGGACAGAACAAATTGTGCAGCACATTAAGTGTTTTCCAGCTGTGGAAAGCCATTATGCTCGAGTCAAAACTCCTGATAAGTTATATTTATCACCTGACCTAAATGTAAGCAGGATGTACCGTAGCTTTATAGAAAAGTACTGTTCTGAGTACCTACCCTCCGATCCTCCGAATAAGACCCCTGTAACAAGACAGTGGTATAAGAAATTTTTCTGAGCAGATTCAACCTATCATTTGCTAGACTAAGAGTTGATACATGCTCAACTTGCGACCGACTGGCAGTTTTAATCAAATCAGGAGATCAAGCAGCTATTGAAGAACAGGAATTACATCATCGACGGGCAGAAGCTGCCATAAAGGCGATGTGCATAATGGTTTCATTCGACTTATTGCAGCAGATGTACATCCCTCAGTTAACGCAGTCTGAAATGTACTATCCTCAGCCACTTGCATGCTGCAACTTGGGTATCCACGGCTCTGTTTTAGGGAAGGGATGTATGTGTCTGTAGTCAGAAAACTTTGGAGGAAAAGGTTCCTTAGAGATCTCCTATTGTTTGTACAAGTACCTGACAACACAAGCGCATACAAGTGGTAGAAGGCAGCTGATATTATGATCTGATAATTGTGCGGGCCAAAATAAAAAACAATATATGATTGCTATGTAGATGTACCTTGTACAGTTAGCTAAAGGTATATTTTCAGAAATTATTCATAAATATCCCGTCAAAGAGCATACGTTTCTAAGTTGCGACAGAGATTTCGCAATAATAGAAAAACGTAACAAAAAGTGTAAGGCATACACTTTAAAGGATCTTATGGTAATCATTACAAGTGCAGCTCACAAAAATCCATTCACGTGCAGAGTCTTTGGGGAGTTTTGTGATTTCAAAACTATTGCCCATAACAAACTGAACACAAAAAAATTTGGGATATCAACTGCAGCAAAACTTCGTTTGACAGTAGAGGGCGTTGGAAAAGTGATGGTAGGGAAGGGTCATAGTTCAATAGCAGGGTGGTGTAGTGCTGTAAATGTACTAAAGAAAGGTGTGGGGATTGAAGATTTCAGGGATATTGACATTCCAGAATCTCGCACACATGGAATCTCGGAGAAAAAAAAGGCAGGCGTGAAAAATATGTTGCCTTATTGAAACACTGGTGCTCGGGTGTTTTTCGAAAACATGTTGTCAGATGAAGCTCCAGAACAATCAGTTTCATCAAATTAAGAGTTCCTCCCCCTACAGACTAGAGAAATTATTTTGATTTTTTAAAAAGTTGGCTTTTACAACCATTTTGACTTGCATTCATGTTGGCATTTGCAACGTTTTGGAACTAACACAATGTTTAGTCTTTACAATGTACTGTAAACTAAGTATCTATTTGTAGAAGCCTTTTGTATTTGTTTCAAACCTTGAATAAATGCTGTTCGCCAATTATACTGTTTTTCCTTTCTCCTGAAAAATTTTATTTATGGCATATACAACGTTTTGGAAATGCACGCTTCAAAATATACCGGAAAAAGAAGAATACATATATGGAGAAGAAACTACAAAAAAAAATAGAAGAATACTACGTTAACAATGAGATAAGACGTTTTTACCAGGAAGCAAAAAAAACAAAATAAGGCTGTACATGGACAACACAATATGTGAAGAATAAAAAAGGACTACTAATAGGAGAGAGGCTAATAGGGGAAGTAGAGGAAGAACAAGATAAGGAAGAAAGAGGTGCAGAAGAGGAACCATACACACAGACTATAGTCGAAGAATCATCTGAAGATGTAATAGGAAAATTTAAAAATTGCGAAAATGGAATATCTGGATAAGTGTGCTGGATGTAGTTTACAAGATAGTAGCAACAGTAATAAGAAATAGATTGCATAAAATACAAGAAGATAAATTAGGCGAATGTCAAGAAAGACTTTAACAATGGAATAAAGAATTTTTTTGATTGCGGGTTTACTGGAGGTATTTACTGCAAACTTAAAATTACAAGAACATCTTGATAAAAAGTTTGACAGTTAATCACAGTAAATTGGAAATCTTCCATTACACTCTTGATCCCATTACAAAACTTTCAAAATTATTGTCGAAGTCCAATGCTTGTGAAAATTCTCGAATTTAAGGACTGATAGGGGCATTAGCCTGTTAAAAAATTGACAGAATGTATTCTTTTGAGGAGATCTTAATCGCTGCTTATTAATAATTATCATAGATTTTTGAAAGGCCTGGGGCTGGGACAAACCACAGCAATGCAAAAGAAAAACAGTATTTTGATTTGAGCTGAGCTCAAATCCTTTGAATTAATAATTGTATATTGCCTATAATAATCTGAAACTCTAAAGGGCAATCAATATATGTACATTATCTAAAAGTAAATCAGAGATAATCACTGATGAATGAATGAATGAATCATCGATGAGTAGTTCAAGGTAATTCATAGATAAATAATTCCAATACCTAATCTATTATGTTGCAATTTTTTGTAATTTCTAAACAGAACTCATCTTTCGTACATCAGTTTGAGTTTGAGTTCATGGTAAATCCAGCGACCTTAATTACGCAACATTAGTTTTCAAAAATGTGTTTGAAATCTTCTGAAAATTCATTTTTTAAATGTTGATGAATAATTTTACCACTACCTGGAAATTTTAGTAAATAAAGCTATGTTTTTAACGTAATACATCATCACAACTCACAACAAACCATTCCTTTTTATCAACTACTTGCACATTTCGAACTATGCAGTATGCATTATGTAACAATAGTATACGAAAATAGTACTTTTTAGAAGAAATAATTTATAAAATTCTTATATTCACGTAGTTATATTCCCAATTAATAGGGGTAGGAACAAAATCCCGAAAAGTTACCACCCAACTAGTGTCCGCAACATCCCCTTTTTCGTGAAAACCCACCCCTAGCGTGTATAGGTTACAGTTTTTTAAATTTTTTTTGTAACCCGTTGCTCCGATTCGCAAAATGTATAGGAAATGACATTTTTATTATTAAATTCTACACAAAAAAGGTTATATTGTCCTTTTGGCTAATCTCCATCCAACTCTGGCAAATTGCGTTTAAAGTTAAAGGGATAGTTCTGAAAAACCTCGTGAAAAACACAACACATAACTTAAGCCTACTAGACTAGAGACTAAAGCCACAACACATAACTTAAGCCTACTAGAGACTAAAGCCACAGTCATGAGTTTTAATGGCCGCACTAGTGGGGTATTTAAACGTTATTTTTCGCGAATTGGATGGGGATTAGCCGAAACCTCAATATAAGTAGTACTTTTTGTGTAAACTTTAATAAAGAGTATTTTTGTTTCTATAAACATTTCCCGTTTAAACAACGGCTAAAGAGAAAAATGAGGAAAACAAGCACAATGTACGAGCTGGGGGTTGATTTTTGGTAAATAAGGGATGTTGCGGACACATATCAGTTGGGAACTTTTCGGGTTTTTGTTTCTATCCCTGCTGAGAGTTTATCTACGTAATATGAAAACTTTATAAATTATTTCTCCTATTCTGTTTTAATGTTTAATTTGCGTATACTACGAGTAATTTTGATTACTTTGCTATTATTTCTGCTTTGCATTACAAGCCATTGCAACTAAGATATTATTTAATAGGTGTACTGTATAACTTCAAATTTTTCGGATTAAATCTGTTGGTCGACTAAATATTCATAATTAAAATAATATTCCCGAATTTCATTTGCACCTCTTCAGTAAATTTAACAGAAATTCCGACCTTTAAAAACAGCAATATTCTCTCGAATGATCGATCATCTAAACTTTACATTAGGGAGCTATTAGCAACTTTCAATGAAAAAAGAAAAAGTTTGGAATTTCTTCATTCCCAGCAAAACACGCCTGGAATATAAAGAGAATTCTTTGATGTGCTTTGCTGAAAAGCGTCGTCAACCTACTTAATTTTCCGAACACTTCCCCACCAATAAAATTTCGTTTCCCAAACTTGGACGTTCCTTTATAACATTATATGGTTTATCTCTTACTTCCTTCCTGATATCTAACACCGTTAACACCGTCATATGTTGAGTCAGCAATTTCTAAGAGAAAAAATGCAGGTCACCGTGTGTTTAAATGATGTCATAACCGACCTCTATAATTTAGCAGCGTCAGTAAATTGTTAATATATTTTAATAACCTAATGTAATCAAGTTCTTAAAGTCCTTACTTAGAAATGTTTGGTAATATAAGATTATAAACCGTTCAATGGGGTAATTTATTATGACAAAACGTTGACGGATTGATTACTTTTTAAAATCAACGGGTCGTAAATCTTGATTTAATTCAATTAGTTCATTTTTATATCTCTGTACTTAGCTGAAAAACCATTGACCTGAACCACAAAATAAGGGCACTGAAAGCACCCCCTATTCAACTTCAACTCATTCAGAGTAAGTTGGAACAACCTGAAGCTAGCTAGCTACACATTTATTTACTTTGAAAACCGATTGGCGGAGAAGTCATTTCACATACAAGCATGTGATAAAACTCACTGTACCTACGAGTTCTAAGAATTCACCAAAATGTCAGAAAAATCATAATATTTTTGCAAGAAGTTTTATAAAAAAAACACCATTTTTGACATCTATTAACTTCGTTTATTTTTCATTTGTCAAAACAAGAAACAAGTGAACGTTCTTTTAAGATGTCTAACTTCAGACCTCTGCATTCTTATGCTAAATGGCAATTAAACCGTCAAAGTATGAACAACTATTTCCAAACAACAAAAAGTTAATGCTTTTCAAGCCTTATGCTTTCTTATAAATAATAAATAGGGAGAAATCATTAACAAAAGTAACCGTTTTTGGAAAACTCTGTAGTCAATTCTTATTAGCCAAATTGCTTTGCTCAACAGGTTTTGGACGATCTATAAATATGAATTTCAAATCTACTTCCTAAAACATCGTAGGATGGTACAAATGTGTTTGTAGTACAATACTCTTCATTGACTACCTAGTAAAATCCTTTCTACTACCGTAACAAATAAAACTTAACAGGTGGTTGTGGTTGCTTCAAAACCGTAATTATTAAATCGTTCAACATGTACATCGTCAGGATATTACCAGATTGAACTTGTTTCAAAACCATAACAAGGTATAATGACGTCAGCAGATGATTTTATCTTCGTGGAAAATTAAAATGAATTTATTAAAAAAATGCCAAGATAAGCAATGCCAAAAAAATCATTTGTTATAGATGAATAAGCAAGCTTTCACGGTATTTCTTTGATGCATAAAACTTAAAACAGACGAGTGGGTGGTTGTAGTAACTACAGACTATTTTAAGCCCCCCGATTAGCCTAAACAAAAGGGCATCAAACTTCATTTGTTTCAGGCAATTAATACGTATGTAAACGAAATTTGATGCGATTTTGTTCCGAATATTCAAGGACCAATTTAACCACGGGCGTTTTCCTTTAACCAGGACCTTCTTGAATTCCTATTTAATACTTTAGCAGCAGTAACTATTAAAATTAATAATTACATAATAAAAAATATAACAAGCATAAAATACAGCTGTTACGAGTGATACTCAGTCCTCAATCCAAGGTTAGAAATTACCGCAAAAACTTCAACATACAACTTACGTAATGAAAAACAAATGTTTGAACTTTGGATGAATACAAAATCTACGTAATTTTTTTTACTAAATTTTAAGTTGAAATAATGTTCCTTTCCATAATCACTGAATAAAATTCTTGGACATTCTTTTTAGGTTCTCAATTAACCTGTATAAAAATCAATATAAGAGAAACTGTGGAATTTATTACTGAACCGACAAAATTTGAACCCTTTCTAACTGTGCTAATTTTATTCATGTCAGCGGCCTTAACAATCAGCTTAGAAATTCTACTGAATTCACTGATTCACAGCACCATTACAATGGTCCTAATTTCACAACCAGATAACCATCGATTAAAATGCCTATCTGCAATTTTTTACTAAAACCAACGAGCATCTCATGCTTTTAAATGTTAAATTAAAGGAAGTCTTACAGGTTTATCTACATAAACGTAAAGATCAACGTAGCCCCTGATAAAACTAACCTAACCTAAAAAAACTAAAAAGTGAACTTTAAATCTACAAACCTCAGCATACTGATGATGTACCCCAAGTTTCCTGAGTTCAACGGATAGGTCATGTATGTCAATTTTTCCATTTCCATCGGTGTCGAGGTGGGCAAATAGATTTTCCCACCGTTCTTCATCTTCACGAGCTGAACAATTATTTGAATTTGAAAAGAGGTTATCTATTTTGACGAGTCCGTCCCTGTGCACCATTATAAATTAACACGATCACCAAATATGTGCACTAATTTTTAAAAAAATACTAGCAACAATTAACTCCGTAAAATTTCATTTGCACTTTTCCGCAATGCGACTAATACCGAATTTTGACAGCTGTTTTAGCTGTGCAAAAGAGGTCAACTCGGTTATCCTTCTGCCACCTATTGGTAATACCTTCTACTGAAGTCCTACGCGGTTAGTTCAAATGTTAATCTTCTCAGCGAAAGTTAAAAAATCATTTCAAAAAGTGTTTCAGGACAAGTACACTCGAATATACGCAAAGAAAGACTGACTATTTAGAGCTTTGTAGCCCTGCTCTAGTTAAAATTATGTTGTTCTATTCTGCCCAAAACAATCCCATAGAAATTATTTTTAGAATTGAGTACAATAAAGTGAAGAGTAGAGTACAAACATCGGAATAAATTTCAAATTCATTTGTTTATCTGCCAAATATTTACATAAAATTAATCTTAAGCCTTTTAGATGTTTAACTAATTGTATTCACACCTCTATAATAGGTATATTATTATCTGATTTGTTTGCTTTACCTTATCTTAGTCGTTAGAATATTTTAGAATGTGAAACAACTGCTTTTGTTGTTTTGTACAAGTACAACGCCGTTATTGTGACATTCCGCTGTTTTTAATTCAAAAGTCTGGTAAGAAACTTGGCCGGTTATTGTTTAAATAAAGTAAAGGTATGAAAGGAATGAATTATTATGAATGGGGCGAAAGAACAGCTGAAAAGAAAAACAATGGTTGAAGACAAATGCTGAGGGTGACAAAAAAAGGCATATAGAGCTGCAAGAAATAGGGTTAACAACATATGCAAATGGGAAATAGAAGAGTGGGCGAATAAAAGAATAGAGCAAATCGAAAAGAATAACCGGAAAAATAATATCAGAAGTATGTGCCAAACAATTAGATGAAAATAAAAGTCATAAGATATAGAAATAAGGAAGGAAGGATCACGTATGAAGAAGAAGAAATCCTAAGAGTATGGCAAGAATATTTTCAGGAATTATTAAGTGATCCAGATGCAGGCGACTGTCTAAGATTCTTAAGACATGAAGAAGATATCAACACAGGCCAAGATGTTGAAGAGCAGCCGACACATCCGCCAACTTGGAAGAATTTCAAGAGGCAGTAAACAGAATAAAAAACATTAAGGCAGCAGGAAGCGATAGTACCTATAGCATCAGAGCTTCTAAAGTATGGAGGAAGTAAGTTACATGAACAAATACACCTTCTAATAACAAGAGCAAGAGATATGGAAACAAGAAAAAATGCCCAAAGAGTAGAAAAGGGGAATAATTATATCGATCTTTAAAAAGAGAGACAATGAAAATTGTAAGAACTATAGAGATATGCAAAACAAATCATTGACGACTATCAACAAGGATTTAGGCCTGGACGATCAACAATTAACGCAATAGGTACACATTATACACTAAACAAAGGAAAAAGCAAAAGAACCTGGATATAAATGTTATACTAATAGATTTTGAACGTGCATTTGACTCGGTAAATAGAAGAAGAATGATAGAATTAAGCTCATAAGACTAATCTAGATGACCTTAGAGGAGACAGAACTGGTGGTCAAAGTAAAAACTTAGAAACCAGTAAATTCCGGATACACAAAGGGGTAAAGCAAGGTGACCTACTGTCATCAACAATCTTCAATCTGGTGTTGGAAAATATAAGAAAAGCAAATGCGAACGGAAAAACATTTTCAACAATAAAACTCAGTCAATAGCATACCGCATACGCAGACGATTTAACAGATATAAGAACAAGAACGATTATAGATGAAGGTATTATAGTAAACGAGGCAGAAAAGTTCGGTTTAAAAAAAATTTATGAAACTTGATAAGGCACCAGCAACAGAACAGGGTGTATATAAAGTAGGAAATTACGCATTTGGGATTGTAAAATCCTACAATAGCAACAGCCAAGCAAGATATGGTAAAGAAAAAAAATAGAAAAAGCAACTAAAACCTCGGTCGTGGCTCAGTTGGTTCAGCCTGCGTCTGACTACTGAGACTGGCTCGGGTTCTGTCTCATTTAATTAGACAGAGTTCAAAACCAAACAATTAAGAACATAATGGGGGTATAGGAGGACATAGTGGAAGATGTGGAAAAAATGCAATTGAAGTGGTATGTTCAGTGGCTCAGTTGGTTCAGTCTGCGTCTGACTACTGAGACTGGCTCGGGTTCTGTCTAATTTAATTAGACAGAGTTCAAAACCAAACAATTAAGAACATAATGGGGGTATAGGAGGACATAGTGGAAGATGTGGAAAAAATGCAATTGAAGTGGTATGTTCAGAGGATGGATGAAACACGCATTCCGAAGAAAGCAATGGAGTAGGAGTAGGAGTAGGCCCCCCGAGAGTGCAAGAAGCGGGGAAGGCCAAGAAATGCTGGAGAAAAGGAAGAGAAGGGTATAGAGAGAGAGATGGAAGAAATTATTAGGAGTCGGAAGATGATAGACGCTGAAAAACCGAGTGGAAGAATTCTATTTCTTAATATTCTGCCATACAGTCTAGCTGTGGATGCTATGACACTAAGTCCTCAGTAGTTTGTAGAGTTCTTTTTATCCCTATCTATCTATCAGATCAATCATCATGGTTTTACAAGCTGCTCTTGACCTAGATCCTTCAATTAAATTGTCTAATTCGTTAGATTTTCTCTCCCAGTACGCGTTTTGGACTTTCTTAACCTTTTTTTTACTAGGTAACAATATCTTATGTATAATCTTGTATCTTCTTGATCGTTCATGATTAACCATCTATTATATAAATGCTTCTTTTCCTTTATTAATAATTTAATATCTTCATTCCTAAGTAGTCTGTGTAGTTTCTCCTTTTGTAACTTCTCCTAAAACTTCCTCAGCTGCCTGCTGTAAATTTTCTTTCAATATGTCATACATCTCTTCTCTGGTGTACCATATATTGCATCTTTCATCTTTTCCACGCATCTTATCTTATACAAAACGTCAGTAGACTCTAATGTCTGACCAAAACTAAGTTTTGAAGCCGTAACCAAAACCGAATTTCAGCTTTCATC
Organism: Melanotus villosus; assembly: GCA_963082815.1. Lineage (NCBI taxonomy): Eukaryota > Metazoa > Arthropoda > Insecta > Coleoptera > Elateridae > Melanotus > Melanotus villosus. The sequence goes on from OY720425.1 coordinate 46,001,184, forward strand.
CCAGTTTTCCAAATTATATATATTTTGTATTTTTGATTTTAGTATCTTCCTGCTTTTGCGGTTTTTGTTTCCATCCTTCTGTATTTGGGAAGTAGGGTGGCATGTAAAAGATAGCGGGTGGTGAGTTGCGGTAGCTAGGTATCCCAGTCCAGTACAGTCAGGAAGAAAAGTTAAGCATCATTTCCGGTTAGTACTAGAATGAGTGGCCCGATTGCTCCGTTAACGTAGCACCCCTCTCCCACGAGGACCGGTCACTATGGGAGAGTAGACCAAAAAGTGAGTGGATATAAAAAAAAAGTGCAAAGAATAGGAGAAAAAGAGGGAGTCTATATAGAAATGTACAGGCTGCTAATAATAATAATAATAATAATAGTTCACAAAGAAATGTGGCATTGTAGTGACTCGAGTGCTAGATCTACATTAAGTAAATCTCTAGTTCAAATTCCTCAGTCGATGTAGAGTTTCCTTTACATTCTTGGTGATTGCCACTGGACTTAGATGCATCTATTCACATTTCGACACCAAATTAATTCAGAATTCGGCCGGAAATAAAGTGAATAGACTTGCACCAAACATTCTACATGCACAGTTCACACTTCACGCATTACAAAATAAAAACGTCAGCGGAAACAATACAAATGAATGATCAACTGTAATATATTTACATATTTTGATAGGTTAATGAATTAGGCATTTCCATGTGACGTCATGACTCCGCCTCAACAGCTGATCACGGACCGATTTTGTTAGCGCGTTTATGGAAATGTGCCTATTTTCTTGTTTTTTTTTTTACAAAATATAGACAATTAAAAGCTTGTTTTTCTAATCGTGTGTGTACACTAGGTTTGTGCTACCTATTATGTGAATAAGTGCTAGTTAAGTGGTTTATTATAATTTTTATAGCGGTCAAAACGTATGACATTTGGAGGTTCCAGTGGTCGAAAGTGGAGGGGGATGGCATCCCCCTAGTTTGTTAAAAAAATTAAGCCGTTCCCCTACATTGAAAAGAAAATTTAACCATCCCTCTACTTCAAATATGATTTTTAAAATTAACTATTTAGTAGGTAGCCGGTATGTAAGTAACTATTAGTGTTCAATTCTTCAAAAACTATGATTTATTGTTTGGGTTTGAGCACCGCGCGGCTCCCGTGGAGTTTATTTATTTATTTTAAAATACCCACAGACAAAACAACTATCCATTACTGATAAACACACTCTTATCAATCTGCGTGTATTAAAAACTAAAAAAATTGGAGTATGTGGAATCAAGTATTAGATTCTTAAGTGAGGTTTTAATTAACCAAATTAAAAAACTCAGCTTTATTTTTTGTCTTTGTAGTATCGCCATTTTATTTTCCTAAACTATCTCACACACGTAAATAGGGGGGGGGGGGCACTAAATATTGGAAAATCTAGCATCCCCCTTGTAATGTTTTCCCACTTCGACCACTGGGAGGTTCACTTTTTTACAAGATCATTTTCATTGAAAATTGTACTTTAAAAGGTAAAGTGTGTTTCCTTATTCTTAAATACGGGTGGAAAAATGTTTTCCTTGTTTTAGGAATTACAATGCGATGCATAATGCCAAGATTTTGTGCGATCTTTGGTTGTACGAACAGGAGCAACAGGGAAAGTGATAAAAAATAACAGCAACAACAAAATTACACTTCACAAATATAATTTCCGGTGTAACCTTATCTAATGAGTCCGGGAAATTTATGTTTCTAATGTAGGAAAATAAAAATAAAAGTTTACACGTTACATTGCGCAATTGGTATGTCTATTATATTTTAACAAAACTTATGGAAAATAGGTAGGTAATTACCAATTTTAAAAAAATGTGCTTACTATCCTGAACACGTGTCTATGAAACACAACACAGTCTTTATAAAGGTGTTATTGTTCATGAAATTATTTTACACTATACGTCCCTACTCTATGGTTTACAAAAAGTTAAAAAACTATACATTTTTATTAACAAAAACAGGTTAAAAACACAGATTTACACACAACTTCCACAAGAGCGCTAACAAAAGTTGTCAGCAATCAGCTTGAAGGGGAGGAGCCAATGACGTCACTGTGACGTATTTGGAAATGCCTAATTAAATGAACTAATTTTTGCATACATATTTGTGGTGAAATGTTGATAATAGCGGTCACTTTAAGACATATAGAAGTAAACCAGTGAATTCTGTAACCGCTATTATCGACATTTCATTGCGATTTTCAATTTTTTCTAAAATAAATACTTTAAATTTTGCATATGGGTCTAAAATTAAATTCTAAGCAACGTTTTCAAATAATTTTCTTCGATATTTTGTCATCTAGCCCCACTTTTTTCGACTTTACAGTAATTTTTTTTAAATTTGCCGGTATACCAGTGGTCATATCGTTGATTGAGGAATAGGAAAGATACGCAGTCTTATGGGGCGAAATGTAACGCACAAATGGGTCGGTTGACAGAGGGCGTACACGTATTTGTGGGTCGAAAATTCTCAGTCTTCCATGGAATGTCGCCGAGGAAGGTAGAGCAAACTGATAGGGTGTACCGGGTGGACCATTTTCGAAGAAATTCCATGCTACCTCCGTAACTATTACACCTACACAAAAAGTAATTAAAGGCCCTGGGGCCAAATTCTTGAGACAAATCTAACGGTGTAAATTTAAATTTAATATTGTCTTTTGTTTTCAAGCTACAACCGAAAATTGGAGTTTTCGGAAATCCTTTTCGTAGTTATAACTCGTTTGTTTGTAGGGATAGAAACAAAAAATACAAACATCCTTAGGGGACTATTTCTTGTAGAATTTAATGGTGCAATTGAAATATTAATTCGCTTATTAAGTTTTGTGTTATATCAAAAACTATGGAACCGAAAAAATTAACTATTTAAAAAGGCCATCTGATGTGTTTGTAGATTTTGTATATAAACTATTATTATTATTTAATTCGTCATTTTCCACTTTCAAATGTTCCAAAAATGTTGCTAAAAATATCACAATGTATATAATATCAGAAAGTGAACAACTACATGAAGAGTTTTGCAAGATACATATAAAAGAAAGTATTTATTTGTTAATTAAGCTTAAGATTTATAGAAATCTTAAGAATGAATCTGAACAAATCGAATTTACACGATTAAACACTAGTAAAGTAAGAAAAGAACACAGGAAGCTTAAAATACTATCCTAAATTTACATTTTTTTTGTTGTACATATATTTTAAAAAGTTTATAAATCAGAAAATCATTATACTCTTTTTTATTTTAAACTGCAATTTGCATTAGAGTGTTATGTACTTTTCTATATTTTTCCTTACAAACACCAATTTTTAAACATGTTCTGTTATTTTTAAAGAAGAATAAAATATCTTATCATTTACAGTATAAAACGTTTAAAATGTAACATATGTAGTTGTATAAGTATAAACAATTTTTGTAAAATATTTATAATAAAGATTGTTTTTGGGTACTTTGTCGCTAAATTAGAAACAAAAATAAGTAGTTGTAAATTATTTATAAATCATTCTCGAAAAAAATAATATTCTTTAGGTTAACGAATGTGCTTCGAGAGCCTTTCACAGGTAGAACTTTGCATTCCCTTTGCGCCAAATGTACAAATACAAACGATCTTTTAGCGTTGATTGAATTTTTAGCATCTTGACCGCATCTTGAACGAACGATTTTAGTGAGGGCGACACTTTCTTACTTACTAGTTGCTGGATAGGGGGGTACAGGGCGTTTAAGAAACTGGAGGGAGTTAGAGTACACATTTTAACTAAGAGCTGCGTATCTTCCCTATTCCTCAATCAACGGTCATATGACATACCAGCATTTAATGTAACCACTGTTATCGACATTTCACCACAAATATGTATGCAAAAATTAGTTCATTTAATGAGCGCTGGCGTTTGGGTGAATCCTCTATTGCCATCCATTTAAGTATTAGTCAGGTATTTAATTTCTGTGTTGTCAGTCATACTCCCTTGCGCAGTGTAAGTGCCGATACCTTTCTTCTTCTTCAGGCTTTCCTGTAGAGTAGTGTAGATTTTATTATAGCCCCTTCCCAGACCATGAATGAATGTTGAGACCACTGTGGTAGATACAATAGAGAGCAAACAGTTGTCTTGCTATGGCCATATGAGAATGATGCCAGAGGACAGATCACCGCAGTTGATATGGTTCTGGACCTCCAAATAGCAGCCACGAAGATCCAAATCTACTAATAAATGGAAGAATGGGATAAGAAAGGCAATGAACGGAAGGCCCTTAATTGAAAGACTATGGCAAAACAAGGATGAATGACGTTCAGGATGCGACAGATGGCCTATATAATGTAACACCAAGAACAAACTTTACAAAAGCACAATAATTGTTTCGATTGTTTCCCCAGGCAGCTGTGGCTACCAAGTAATATCTTTAAACACTGCTACATTTCTATTAAACTCAAACGTTGTAGTTACTGTAGAACGTATTTCTGAGCTACCAATCTGTAATAAATTTCAAATTTAAAGGAATTAGTTTATTAATTAAAAATTAAAAACAAACAAAACAATTAATACTTGATAATTTATTATCAATATAATTCATGTACTTCCACCCAAATATACAGACGTGATTAATGTAATCAGTACAATAGGTAATATATTAATAATCACATGTGCAACATGACCTATTATATATCAAATATGATTGCCAGAATAATTAATAAATTAAATCAGAATAAAATAGCAAGCATAAATAGTAAAATACATAATAAAATTTTATAAACAGCACGACACGACTAGACCTGGTGCGTGCATATATAAATGTTAGTCTTAATTTTTTTGGATATACCAATCTGCAGTTCATGTGTTCCATCATAAAAAAAATGACAAAAATGGTATTCGGACTGGCATGCATCCACCAGTTCTACATGCGTCATGATTAACGGCAACTACATATACATACAATGATTAAAAACAATGACACAGCCTAAACTATATTGCAATCATCACAAGTCCCTAAAGCACATATTAAAAGGATTATATGATAATGAGAACATTCGCATGTTAAGACAAATAACAACCCAGCTATTTATTTAACTCTACCATTTCAAGCAGAATAAAGCAGATGCCAAGTTGCTATTTCTCTAACACATACTAACGTTTCGGTACACCTACGATAATATAATCCATTTTAACTATTAAACATATGCAGCTTTTCTTACATAGGGAAATACATAACTGAAAATCTATACCACCTTCTGACTATATAAATTATGATAAAAATAAAATGTGGCATTTAAGGAATTTCTTTGAATATTTATAACTCAAAATATATGATCTATGACTTAGTAATTATTTAATTAATGGGAAATCATCGAACACAACGTCAATATATTTAGAGTTTTGATATTTAAAATATTTCTTTAGCCAATCGATTTTTGTTTTTAAATCATTTAGTTACGACAAAACAGTGGAAATTACAACAACATTTTAATCTAGCGACATACAACTTAATATTAAGTAATTTGGCATTTGGTCGGCGTACAATTTTAACCATGTTTAAATAAATATAAAGCTCCGTTGTTCGAATCAAAACAAATAAAAGATGTTGTCCATAGGCAACGTTGTAAAAGTGAAAAACAAATATTATCACAGTAGTTTCCGTATTTTTCTATTAAAACGATACAAAACAGTACGATTGCACTTCAACAGGGTAAAAAGTTAAAATTATTTTCTGCTTTATAAATAGTAAAATAAATAAATATGTTCTAGTAAAAATATTTACAGCAATATTAAGAACTTCTTTAAAAAATTGCAAAATCAATCAAAACAAGGATGAACAATTAATTGTAAGCATTCATTTTTGCTTATGATAAAAAACACTGCCGGGTATAAGGAAAATATTTATAAGAACAGAACATTTACTTATGCTAACACAGTGACCCACATTTTAATTTCATCATAATATTGTTAGATCGTCATCTACTCCAATTGCTACACACCGTATTTATAATTTTCCTTAGACACTTAAAGCCGTGGTCAAACAGAATGTTTATTTGTGAAAAAACCCACAAAGATTATTTGCTGCTTTTAGAAAATTAATAAATTTTATAGTCACAGACAAGATAAAATTCGTAGTGTACAAACAGAACAAAATTTTTTAGTTGGCTTTTTAACCTTCCCAGGGCACCATTTTTAAATAATAACCAAGGCTAGCAAAATTAAATATTAAGGCCTTCCCAGTTTATTTAGCTAAGAAGCAATCAGAAACAACGATGGCGCCATCTGTGGTGGATTTACAAGATTTACTATGAGAACTGAAGGGAAAAATGTAAATTTTGCAAGCATAGTTCTGTTAGAAAAGACTTTTTTTGTTTTAATGTATTTAAATAAATGTACGACAAACTCCTAGATAACCAAATTATATTAATATTAACAAAATCCACCACAGATGGCGCCATTGTTGTTTCTAATTGCGTCTTGGCTAAATAAACTGGGAAGGCCTTAATATTTATATTTAATTTAGCTGGCCTCGATAAAAACGAATATTACGGCGCCCTCTCGTATAATTTGAAGGTATAATGTCTACCAACTGCAGCTTATGCTAGCACAACCAAGGTTAATTTAGTGAGTTGGGGGGGCTACCTGACCCCAGTGTGTCTTTCGCTTAATTTTTCTTATCCAGCTTACATTGTTTTCGAGTTCTATGTAAGTAATTTTAACAGTTTAAATGTTTAATAGTTGATGTTTGCTCAGAAAATATGGCTAAAATTAACAATGATTGGGAACAGAAATGTCCATTGACAGAACAAGAGCTGGAAGATGAGATAATAACTGTTTTTTACACGAGGATGGTTCTTTTGGCGGTGAAGCTACAGATTAAGAAAGCGAAGAAAAGGATTTGGAAGAACCCGAAGGGGAATGTTCAAGATGACTGACAGTAATCTTCCTTTCGTTCTCTTTTATCCTTATGCCCTTCTGGGCGTCGGATCTTCTTTCATCTGTATTTTATCTAATGTTCCTACTCTACACCCTCACCAAGTGGGAGGAAGGAGCCGCGTTAACGGAGCACTCGGGCAACTCAGCCAAGTACTGATCCGAGACGACGAAGATTAACTCTCGTGATCGTACTTGACTGGGGTACCTAGCTACTGCAACTCAAGACCTTGACTGACAGTATTCAAATGAAAAAATAACTACAAATGGAGTTCAATAGCGCCAGAAAGAAGAGGAAGAAGTTCACAGAAAAATAGGGTCCTTTATGCCAGGACCAAGAAGGGCTCGTAATATAAAGAATCCATTGAAAACTCTTTTATTTGATCAGGAGATTTTACATACAGTCGTTGTCCAGACTAACAAAGAAATTACACGAAAAATGACTTCAATCAATAATTTGTAGAACTGACATAACAGAAATTCGTGGTTTGATTGGACTGCTCTATTTAGCAGGAGTTAAAAAACATCAGGCCGTGTTAGTACCGAAGAGTTGTGGTCAAATAAATATTCATTGTTTTCGATCTGACAACAAAGACAAATCCATGATAAATTAGCCCTTATTAGAGAAAGGCACGGACGTGTAAAAGCGAGGAAGGAAATAGAGTTTTACAAAGATGAATGGGGTATTTTCAGAACATAATGAATGACGAAGAGAGAGATCAGGAAGAAAACAGTATGCTATCGAACTCAGAAAAAAGAGGAGTAAGTAATAAACCAACAAGTGAAGAATCAGTATTGAAACGAATGAGAAGTAACAAGAGTTCAGGGAGTGAAAATATTCAATCGGAGCTCAATAGAAATGGAAGTGAACAGCTGAAAACGGAGCTATATGAATTGATAAAACAAATATGGGAGGAGGAACAAATGCCCAATGAAACTGTTATAAATGTAGGTTATAAAGTTGTAACAACAATTGTTAATGATAAACTGAAAGTGTTATAAGTAGAGACCGGATTTTAGGTGATGAGTCATCCAAATAGGTAAATTTACCTAAGAGGCGCACCTGCACCCCCACCTGTACCGTTAACTTTCTTTAATAACACATTGATTTGGTGACTCAATAAAAGCTTGGCCACGCCCATTGTAAATCTATTGTACCATAATGATTGGTGAACTTTGTCAACCTGTTTTAGGAAACATTACTATAAGCAGCAATAGTAAACAACTGTTTTAAAAGTGCTACTTAAGTGTGCTGCTCTACTGAAATGATTTTACTAAATCCGGTCTCTAGTTATAACTGAACATCAGTGCGAATTTTGACCAGATCGATCAGTAACAGATTAGATATTTGTGCTGAAACAAGTGCAAGAAAAGTACTGGAAGAAAAATATAAATCCACACCTTGATGATTGATTTTAAACAAGCCTATGACAGAGGCTTTACAAGAACTGAACTTTCTCAAGAAGCTAATTCATCTGGTTAAGATGACATTAACTTAAACTAGCAGCCAAGTCAAAGCTAGAAAATAGCTTTAATATCTCTACTGGACTTAAACAAGGAGATCCCCTGGCTCACACTTTGTTTAATATAGTGTTAAAATATGTAATAATGGAAAGTGGATTAACACGAAGTGACAGTATTTTAGGAAACTCATTAAATTATGGCTAATGCTGACGATGATTTGTTGATGTCAAGAACTTGTACAAGAAACAGAAGCAGCTAGTAAGTTTGGGTTACAAATTAATGAAGAAAAGTCGCACTGTTTGCACAAATAACCTACTTAGGAGTGGAAATAAATAGTGGTAACAACATCGGCAGTGAAACTGATAGAAGAACAACAGCAAGTTCGAGATTGGGAGGAAACAAAAAAGTTTCGTGCGAATTTATAAAACAATTATGAGACCGGTAGTGACTTTCAGTAGTGAAACATGCACCCTGCGAAAACAAGACATCCAGAAACTGTACATCTGGGAGAGGAAGATATCAAGATGGATTTTTGAAGGGCTTAAAATAGGAGAAAACTGGAGAAGGCGAACAAGCCAGGACGGTTGAGATGGCTGAGACACATTGGGCAAATGATGGAGTCAAGAATGCCAAAGCTCATGATGGAAGAACCGTGGGGGTACAGACTGCAGGAGTCGTCCGAGGAAGTCTTGGTTGAGTTGTGTGCAAGAGGACATTGGAACGGAAGATTACTTTTAAAGCCTTATCTTCGACTGTTGTAAGTTATACATACCACACTCTTATTGCATAATAGATGAGCAACTTATGGGATTTAGAGGCAGATGTCCATTTCGCATCTATTTAGCCTCGAAACCAGATAAGTAGCACGAAGATAGTCTTGATGAATGATGCTAGAAAGTGGTATATGGTCGATGCTATACCTTATGTAGGAAAAATATTGACAGAAAATAACGAGTCAATCAATTCATGGGACGGGTAGGTTTTCCTCTGTAGATCCTTTTAGTCAAATGCTTACTGCACATAATATTACTATGATTGGAACTATAAGAAAAAACAAAAAGGAAGTGTCTCCTTCCTTTCTTGGCGGAACATTTTGATGATAATAAAACTCTGGTTTCCTTTGTACCAAAAAAGAAAAGAAGTTTGGTTGTTATCCACAATGCACGATTCAGATGAATTAGATCATGGATTACAATAGATATCTTCGATAAACTTTGTCATGCTTGGACAACCCAACGATGGCCAATGAGATTTTTCTGTGGTATGCTTGATCATAGCGGCAGTGTTCTTCAATTTAGCAAATAACGGGAGTCAAAATGAATAGAAGAAGCTTCCTAAATGAACTGGCTTTTCAACTGATTGAACCATTGATTTGAAGATTCCAACTCTAAACAGGGTGCTAAAAACCTACATGAGAAATATTTTAGGGGCGACTGAGACCGCACAGCAATCTAAACTTGTAGTAAAGAGTAAGATGTGGTTGCAACTCCCTTAAATTCTTGCTTAATGGGGTCCCCTAGACCCTAGTAAAAAATAATGATGTCCTGGGAAGGATAATTTTAATTAGATACAATGCACAAGCCTGAAGTTGGCGATAACTGTCTTGTAAAGACTTGTCTCTATTTTCAGACCAATGCATTTATACCCTAAATGAAGTACACAAAAAAAGGCGAATAACGAAGTTTTCAGTTTAAGTTTGGTTTGTAAATTTCTTAGACAAAGCCATTTATTCGTTGGAACGAAAAAAAAAATTAACTGTTTGACCACACACTAATACTCGACACCACATATGAGGACCTAATTAAACATCTAACTTGATTACGCATATGACAGATACATGACATAAATGCATTTGTTCAACATTTTTAATAAAATATGTTGTTAACGATAATTGTGATATTTTCTCAGTAACTTTCTGTTTTAAGCAATAAATATTATGATTAAATTAAGTCGTATCATTCAAGATGAATATAACCTGCATTTTCAAACAAATGCACACTAAAAAGAATAATATCAACTGACAGTATTGATATACCAATCACACACAGTATGATTTAAGACTTAACCACACGCAAAGCCATCCATTTTTTCTATAACTCCGGGGCTTAATTGTGCACAACACTAAATATGGCCCCAGATTCCAATAAAACTGGAAATTAGTGATTACTCGATTATCAAATTTTTAAAACTTGAAGGGAATTATTTGTTCAAGTGATATACAGAACCTGACGCAATCATTTCTTGTTAATTTTAAACGTAACACTTTTTTGAAATTTTTCCAAAATTTATAACGCAGACATACCAATTTACTGACTTCATAATATTGTATAATTAAAATCAAAGGATTTTAAGAGTTTAAAGAAAATATTATTAAATCAAAAATTCGTAAAGCTGCAATTAGAATAAAGGAACTTCATTACTAATTTTAGTAAATCGAGTCCTGTAGTAAATTGCATCAGTTTCTGCCCACCAAAACCCTAATTAACTGCACATGTCATGATACATAAAAGACAAGAATAAAACTGAACCCATTGGGTTGAATTTACTTGTTGGAGTCATCCTCACTGCTCCAGCGTTTTTCCTGTTCCTCGAGTTCCTCCTGCCAACGTAATTCTAACTCACGCATATCGTTCGCTATATCTTCTTCGTACATAGCTTCTTCAGTCATACCCAAACCTGTATTTCCATTTCCATAATGGCTCATTGCTTGGTTTAGTGATGAGACGATTTTATTCTGTAACAAAATTTAGAAAACAATCACAAAAACAAGTTACAAAATATGGCTGTAACAAAATTAATTAATTAAGACGGTTTCTGCTGTAAAACTTATTAATCACAGTCCATTATCATTGCTGTAGCCTCCAGTTACTCTCTGGCCACTTTAGCATTGCAATCTCCAATTACTATTTTTATGTTTTGTTTGGATAGAGATTCGTAAAGACTACCCAATTCTTCATAATAGGTACTTGTCCTTTTCCTCCTCTCCCTTCTCCTCCATAGGTGCATGTACGTTTATTAAGCTCAAATTTCTGTGTGTTCCCTTTATTTGTATGAGACACAGTCTGTCAGACTTATCAATGAAATTACTAATTAGGTTTCTCATCTTTTTGTTTACCAGGAAACCCACTCCGTATGTTCGCATTATCAGTGGCGGATTACCGCCTAGGCGCAATAAGCGCGCACTTGGGGTCTCTGGACTCTCAGGGGCCTCGAAAACCAAACAACATTTGCTACCATAAATACTTTCTTTGTTTCTTTGGTATATGTTTTACATTTCATGAAAATTTGAAACACAATATATCTTTCGGGGTTTCGGCTTTCGGCAAGTGCAAGGGGTTTTATTAGTAAATATTCGTAGTAGTAAACGTAAACCGCTTCCTGTTTATGAATCATAACAGGATAACACCGAACCACCGAACAATGTGCTGCAGCTTAGGGCTTACGTTAATTCTCTGAAAATGCCATTAGACCATAACATGACATTTTTAAATTTATGAGCTTCTTAAGAAGAATGAAGTCTAAGAACGGTATACATGTAAGGCGGGGGGTTTCTTAATAAACATAAATGTTGGAATGTTGCTTATTTAAATTGTCAGTTGTCACCTAGTGCATTGCGAATTTTGCATAAGTAAAGTTCTGTTTTCTGTTACTCTTTAGTGTTAAAAATTAAAAAATATTTTAATTGTTAAGCTTAGCTACGTGAAAGTGTTTTCTGTTCTTGATCTTTGATCAAATATTTAAAAAGCTACTGCAAGGTAAGGAATAAGAATATTTTATAGCATACAAAATTGTTGCTAAATGTATGTTACTTTTACTTAAGACTTTATTGCCAATTGCCATATAAATATGCAGATATTTTAAAATATCAAAATATACAAGTAAAGGTTACTTTTATCTAATTAGCGTTTTTTTCTGAAGAAAATTAAACTGATGCAGTAGATAAGTATATAAAGTATAACACAAACTTCAATTACTACTTTTAATAGGTATTTGAGAATGAAGAGAAGATTTCAGTCTGGTGCTGAAAAACGGAAGCAGCTGAAAGATAGAAAGAAATGTGCGGTTCAACAGCAAAATTCCCTGACGAAGTTTTTAGCAGATACAAATAATATAATTCCTCAGTCCGAATTAGAAACGGAGCAAACTGCAACTCAACAGGTGAACATTATGGAACCTGGAACTGAAGCAGAATGCCGGGACCGGGACGAACAAAACGTTGAAATAGACAGAGAATCTCTAAATGAAGACTACGCGGGTGAGGGTACTTCTAATCAAAACAAAACTGAAACTGACAAAGAACCGAAAGAACTGAGTACTAGTGACGAAACAATAACAACGTCTGTTGAGTCAAGTCCACAGTCAAGAAAATGCGAGTTTCCCACTGACATTTCATTATGGCCTATGCATTTGTCTGGCAAGGTGGTAGATTATTATGTAATAAATAAACCGGAAAATGTGGGCAATATTACAACTCTTAAGGTTGAATACACTGACAGGAATCGTACTTACTACAGAAACCTTTCAAAATCAAACTCTTATTGCCTGAAAGCAAACGGTACAAGAGAATTTCAGGAATGGTTAATATTTTCAGAAACTAGTAAAAGTGTCTATTGTTATACAGGGTGCTGAAAAAATGGCGTATTAACTCAATGGTACGCTGTTAAGGGACACTTGGTGAACATGGGAAAATAATTTAAAAAAATCTTTTGAGTTTTATTCTTCAAGATATGGAGGTACTACTTATTTATGAAAATAAGTTGAACTGGCAACGTGGTTTATTAATAAAAAAAGTAGTAGGTACAGTATTTAAGTAAGGTATCCTAGAAACAATGCAACAAACAAATAATAACAATTAAATAATATCATCATACAAATGTTGTTGAAATAATTAGAGAAGGTGTTCGAAGTTAAGACCCTGTGCGCTCAAGCAAAGTAGAGCTCTTTTGATAATATTATTGGAAACGCTTTCTAACATATTTTGATTTATTAATTAAAAGGCTGCTTGTATCCGATTAATTAGATCTTCTCTATTTTGAACTGACGTTCGATAAACAACATTTTTTATGTAACTCCAAAGGAAAAAATCCATCGCGGTCAAGTCTGGCCAAAGTACGGGGCCGTTTCTGCCAATCCATTGGTTAGGATAATTGTTATCAAGCCATGTCGAACTGGTGCTGTATTATGTGCCGGTGCACCGTCTAATTGAAACTACGAATTATTCACTGCTGCCAGAGGAATATCGTCTATAAGCTCAACAAAAGTATTCGTTAAAAACTGCACTTCATGTTCAGGAGCTTTGTATTATTTTGACTTTGTACAAAATCTATTTGTATATTTCTCGTCATCCACTCGACGATGGAATATTCTCGTAAGATTCACGGATGCTCAATTCAATAATTTCAAAAAAATAAACGTTACTAGATGGGCAGCTAGAGCGGATGCAGTTTCAGCTTTAAAATCAAATTACAAACATGTTAAGGAAGTCTTAACTGAAATTAGTGTGGACTGTAATGAGAAACCGATGGGTAGATGGAGGCAAAAAAATTATCAAAATATTGTAATGAATATGAAACAGCTTTGTTGACAGCTCTATGGGATAAATTGTTACAACGGATCAATAGTACTAGCAAATCACTACAAGATATACAATCAAATTTGTTAAAAGGAGCAACACTTCTTACATCTCTTTCTGAATTCATTACGGATGTCAGAAACAAATTCGAAGATATTGAAAAGGAATCACATTTACTCACAGAAATTAGAGACTATAAAGAGAGTAGGATAAGGAGACCAAAATTACCATTTGGAGAATCATTTGATAACGATACGCGTTTAACAGGGAGACAATCCTTTATAATAAACACGCATAACGTTATTTGCGATGTGCTAATATCTGAAGTATCTAGAAGAAGTGCTCAGTACAACAATGTTTTAAGTGACTTTTTACTTTTCTTCGGTACTAAAATGAGCGACAATGAAATCAATGAGTGTGTGAATAAACTGACGATGAAATATAAAGAAGATATCGAAACTAAATATTTTAAAGATGAAGTTCTTCACTTCATTAAATATGTTCAAGAAGAAAACGTCTCCAATCCTGTTGAAATGTATAAATTATTAGTTGACGGATTGAAATCTACATTTCCTAATGTGGAAACTATTTTAAAATTTTTTGTAACAATGCCTATTTGCAATGCTAGCGGTGAACGCTCGTTCTCCGTTCTTAAGCGAGTTAAAAATTATTTACGGAATTCATTAAGTCAGTCACATTTAAATAATTTGTCACTTATGTTTATTGAAAATGATGTTGTTCAATCATTAGATTATGAAAATATTATCGATAAGTTCGCTAAACTTAAAGCAAGGAAAGTTCTACTTTAAACAGATATTAAAGCCTATATCTCTTCCACATTAATTAATTGTTTTGCTAGTTTTGACTTTGTATAATTATGTACCTCAAACTTTATGATATTTATAATTATTTTCTGTATACACGGATTTTTGTTCATTTTCAATTAAAAAATAAATGTAATAAATTTATTAAGTTTAGTTTAATATTTTTAAAAACCATTATTATTTCAAATTTTTGGAGGGCCTCCAAATTAGTTTGCGCTTGGGGCCCTCCAAAAGCTTAATCCGCCACTGCGCATTATTCCTTTGCTATTAAAGAAAGTATATCCATCTATGTTTCTGATCTAATGCTAATGCTATAATATCTATGCCGTATCTTTTCACTTTGCTTATTAGGTTTTTTAATGCCTCTCACATTCCATGATGCTATTGTTATTAGGCTTTTGTGCTTTAAATCCTTATCGTGTTCCTTATCATCTGCCATTGTCGTTAGTGTGTTCGTTTTTTAACCTACCATTAGAGCTTTTTAGTTTTTTTAGATCCAGGACTTCAGCTTTTTTTAAACTTCCTCCCTCCTCTTCGGACCACGTATAATCGATTCCTTCTATTTTTATCTTAGCCGATTTGGATGTTCTTTCTTAAGTTTTGCAGCAGAAGTAGTGGAACGAGAGTTAGAAAGAATAAAGGTAAAAGAACAGATTGGTGGAGTACACAGATAAAGAATAAAATTAAAGAGAAGTGGCATGGAAAACATCAGTTATAAAAAAAACCAACAGACCAAAGCCGAATATATTAACAAAAAAAATAAGGCAAAAACAGCAGTAAAACAAGCAAAACAAAGAAAAATTTTAAGAAGAAATAAACAAATGTTTTATGATGCATAACAAAAAATTTTGGAATAGAATTAAGTCAATGAGTGGGAGAAGGAACAGGGAGGAATTCGAAATAAAAGATAAAAACTTAGGAAAAACTAGAAATATGGAAAGAGCATTACATGGATAAGTTCAAAAAAGAACAAACAGGAAGGAACGAAGACGTATAGGAGACAACAACAACAAAGCGAAGAGAAGAAATAGAAGCGCTGCAAAATGTTAAGAAAGGAAAGGCCGGAGGAAGCAACGATATAGATCAGGAAATGATTAAATGGGTAGAAGATGTTGGAAAAGAATGGTTATGAAAGACCTGCAAATAGGCATGGAACAATGAAGAAATACCAGAGGACTGGAAAAATAACTTGATTATACAGATATATAAAAAAAGAGAACAATAGAGCCATATGCCTATCATCAGCCAGTTTTAAAGTATATACCAGAATTGTACAGAAGCGACTGCGGAAAGAATTGGAGAAAATTAGAGAACGAACAAGCTGTCTTCAGAACAAATAAACAAACAAATGACAACATACATATAATAAGGAATATACATAATAGAAAGCTAATATATAAAAGAAGAGGAACTGTACTTACTATTTATAGACATGAAAGCAGCATTTGATGTGGAATACGATGAACAAATTTAAGGTACCACCAAAATTGATAAAAGTTACGAAATCAATATATAAAGAATTAAGAGCTCAAGTCCAAATAAAGGGAGAAAGATAAGATACATTTCCCAAGGAAAAAGGTATAAAACAGGGTGGTAGCCTGAGTCCAAAATAAATATGAACACCAGAGACAAGACAACTAAGTATCAAACAACAGTAGGATGCAAAAACTTAGTCCCAATTAAGGTAGATACACTCATGTACGTGGATGACAGTGTTGATCGCAGATACACAAGAGAAAATGCAAGGGCTAGTAGATGTTTGGTAAAAGGAAAAAATTAAAACTGGAAGCAAATCAAAAGGAAGAAAATAGAGGAAAAATTAACATAGAATATGAAGAGCAAAACTCAGAACAAGTAACATGTTTTGAATACATAAGAAGCATAATATCAGAGGTTGGGAAAACAGAATTGGATAGAAATAACAAAATGGGAAAGGCAACAAAGTAACAAGCATATAATACCATAACAATTCCAATTATGAATCATGGATAATACAACAAGCACATGAATCAGTACAGTACAGAAATGAAACATGAGGAAAATATATGGGGTAACAAAATTTGACAGAATAAGAAGGGAGGATATAAGAAAAACATTGCAACAAGAACCGATACTGAGGGAAAACTACTTAAATGGTATGGGCATATTACAAGAATGAAACAGGACAGACTACTGTAAAAAGTAATTGAAGCAGGATTAGGAAAGAAAAAGACAGGAGGAAGACTAAGGAAAACGTGGCTCAACAGAATAAGAGAATTAGGAAACAAGAGGGGCAAGACATTAAAAGTTGGCAGAGGATAGAAAAAGTTGGAGGAAGTGGATGTAGGAAAAGAACACACAACGAATTCGATACCCAATAGGGTATAAGGAGAAGAGATAGAAGTTTTGCAGAAGAAAGGCAGATGAAAATCATGAGCACCCATTTCGAAAGGGTATGTGGTAGGTATCAGGTAGACACACAACTAACCAGATAGATCACTTTCTTATATAGCAATTTGCAAAAAATATCACAAAAGTAAGGTCCCAGAGAGACGCACATGCAGATTCGGACCATTTCCTAGTAAGGATTAAGATGAAACAAAGTGCGACTTTAAATAAAAAACAAAAAAGAAAACATCGGCAAGAGTAGACATGCAAGAACTTCAGGACAAAGAAACAAGGGAAGAATATCAATAGTTTTTCCGGCAGAAATACAGTGATGAAAACCCAAAGAAAACTACAGTAGAAAATAAATGGGAGAAAGTTAGCAAATGGGTAAGGGAGACACAGCCAAGGAGGCAAAGGAAAGCAAACTGCTAAAAGCAGAAGCGGCTGGTTCAACGAAAACTGCAAAAAACATTTAAAAAAGAGGCACGAATTAAGGATTAAAGGTCTAGAAATCGGGAAAAAGAGAAAAAAAAATTCTGAAACAAGGTACAAAAACAAGGAAATCAGGAACTTCTATCAAGAGGTTAGAGAATACATAAGCTTTGTAGACAACAGCAAAGCATTCGAAAGAAAGACATACTATTGTAAATGGGAGTGTCCATATATCCAGTACAAATAATTAGAAACCTATATAATGGTAACCAAGCAAAGATCCGGATAGAAAAGCAGTTATCTAAGCCGTATGTAATCGGAAAAGAAAATAGGCAGGCATGTATAGTGTCACCAATCTCATTTAATATCTACAACGAGTTCATACTGAGGAAAACAACAGAAAACTAGGAAAGGGATTTTATGGCTATAAAAGGGTTGAGACAGGAAGACCCTTGTATAGTAATTTCGGGGATAGAAATGAATACTAACGACAGTGAGAAATTGAAAGAATCTTTTACTAATATCATGGATCAGGAACTGTGTCTAAAAATTGAAGTAAATAAAGCATACAAAATAGGATAGAGAAAACACGTAATAAAAGTGAATGAATGGGCGGAAAAAATCCAAATACTAAAAGAAAAAGGAGACTTAGAGGAAAGGACATACATATAGAATCCGAACTAACTAGAGAAGAGAGAATCATACAAAAAAGACGAAAGAGATAAAGGCACCATTGTTAAACTCTTTTCCTTTTACCCTCTTATACCTTTACAGTGTCGAGGGGGCCGAACACACCGAGCCGCAGAGTGGTAACTGTCGGCCAAAGTCAGCTAACAAAAAGCAAAAATCTGTGCGCAGTCGATGAGGTGGGATCAGAGAAAACAAAAACTGAAGATACAAATTGATTGTCAAATGGCGATGACCCCGCTACGAATAAAAAAATACAGAATTAGATAAAAGGACTACCAAAACTAAACAAACCATTAAGAATAAAAAGGGCTAAGAGAACGAATTGGGAAATTAAGAGCAGAAGGACTTTCAGGAGCAGAGGGCTGATGTCTTTCTCTCCTTAAACTCCCTCAACAAGGAAACCAACATGAAGCAAACAACACACACATACATATAAACACATGGAACATACGTACGATGCTAGACACTTCTATTCTGGCTCAAGTAATCAATGAAATGGATATACTGAAGATTAAAGTCTTAGGATTGTATGAAACTAGATGGCCAGGCCAAGGGGAGAAGAAAAATAGCAATGGAAGTCTGTTGATATATTCCGGTAAAGATGGAAAAGAAGAAAGGGCAAGTGGAGTGGGCATTATTCTAAATAAAGCCTAATGAATTGGAGGCCTATCTCAGACAGGATAATAATGGAACGATTGAAGTCCGCTACTAGGAGCATCAGAATTGAAAGCTGATACTTAAACTAGAATAGACATGTTAACTCCACTGTTAGAAGATATATGAGAAAAATAATGGAAAAACGGTTTCATAGTAAAGATACCCAAAAAAGGAGATGTAAGAAAATGTGAAAATTAGAGAGGCATTACACTTTTATGCATTATTAATGAAATATTGGCATACATAATACATCAAAGAATCAAACCAAACGTCGATAAAAACCTGAGACAATAGCAAACGGGGTTCAGAAGAGGAAAATCTTGACCAGATTGCAATAACTAGACTCGTAATATAAGAGACAGTAAGGAAGAACGTAGCACTCTGTCTGGTTTTTGTGGAGATTACCAGAGCTTTCAACAGCATAAAACACGAAATGTGGAAAATACTGAAGTTGCTGGAATACTTTCGAAAGTAATATAGCTGATCAAGATAATGTACGATGAAACAACCTGTCAAATTCTTCATAAAGAAATAGAAAAATGAGTCAAACAAGGCTGTATTTTATCACCATTCCTACTTAATATATGCCTTGATAATATACTGCCTTCCAAAAAAAGTGCAACACCTTGAGGCCGTTGGCCGATTTTCATAAATTTTTCACAGAACAAGTATTTCGACGATGCGAACAAATGATTAAAATTTCAGATATCTAGGAGCCGTTTTTTTTTTTGTTTTTTACCTTGGTAACAATAAAACGAAAGAAATTGTTTTGTGTTTTTTCTCGTTGTTATCTGTACATTTTTGAAAATAAGTACGATACAGTGAACTACAAGAGTGTTAAAATGCCTAGAGTTCGTCAACCTAGACAGTACCATCATTTGACGGAGTTCCAGAAGGGCCAGATTATGGGCCTAAAAAATCAAGGAAGCTCTTTTCGCGGAATTGCGAGACAAATCGGTTGTAATGCTGCGACTGTTATGCATTGTTGGCGAAGATAGAACGAGGAGGCCAATTATCGTCGACGAAATGGGTCTGGTCGTCCCAGAGTCTCCACTGTACGTGAAGATCAACGTCTTCGAGTAGTGGCTGTCAGAGACCAATTTACCTCAACACGAGCAGTGGGAAACGAGTGGGTTGCAGTAATCGGACGTCCGATCTCAACAAGCACCGTCTATAGAAGAATTAGTTCTTTTGGGCTACGTTTGCCCCGTCCTCTGTTAACCTTTCCCCTCACTCCTAATCACCGGGCCCGAAGACTGGAATGGTGCAATGAACGGAGCAACTGGGCTCAAGATTGGCAACGGGTGGTCTTTAGCGACGAGTTTAGCTTTTGTCTTTGGGCTCATGACAGCCGTGGGAGGGTGAGGCGTTTTCGTGGGGAGCGGCAAAATTACAACTTTTTCGCAGAGAGACACACTGCCCGTACACCTGGGGTAATGGCTTGGCGAGCGATATGCCATGGAAGCAAGACACCATCGGTATTCATTGACGGCACTTTGATAGCTGCATCTTACATCGCGAGTGTGCTGGAGCCCGTTTGTCTTCCATACCTTCAAGATCTAAACGAGCCTATTTTCCAGCAGGACAATGCACTTCCTTATACGGCAAGGGCTTCAATGCAGTTTCTGGAAGGTGCCAACGTTGACGTACTTCCATGGCCTCCTTGTTCTCATGATTTGTCCCCCATCGAACATGTGTGGGATATGATGGGAAGAAAAGTGGGGCATTTGCGCTATCCCCCTAACAACTTGGAAGATCTCTGCATTGCCTTAAAAGAGGCATGCGATGGCCTGTCACAAGCGGCTATCGACCACTTGATTGGAAGCATGCCTCGTAGGGTTAATGAGTGCTGGGAAAATCGTGCAGAACCTACGCATTATTGATTTTTTCTTAAACTTTTGGTGTTACGGTTTTCAAAATCTAATCATTTGTTTGTATCGTTGAAACACATATTCTCTGAAAATTTGAATAAAATTGGTCAACGGCGTCAAGGTGTTGCACTTTTTTTGGAAGGCAGTATATATTTGACAGAACAATCGAACATAAAAACGGAATAACATGGAATTATATATTAAATAAGCAACTCCCAGACCTTGAATATGCGGAAGATATGTCACAAACCGTAAAGGATATGAAAACTCCTTAACAAACTAGAAAAAGAATGGGTCTTAGATGTAGCTAAAACAAAAGATATGAGAATACCTAGGGTTCGGAGAAGAACAAAAATCAAAGGACGTATCAGTTAGCACAAAAGTGAGAGTATACTGAATAGGTCGGTACAAAAAAGACTTGAAGTTTGGGAAAGGAGAATTTACGGAGGAAAACGCACTGAAAAGAACTAATAAGCAGATAGGAAGAGTATATGGACACCCAAGAGGCCAAACAGAATGACAAAAATTATGTTGAGGAGTGCCGGAGGGGACAAGGAAGAGGGGTAGACCAAGCGTCTTACCAAACTGTAGAAGAAGACTTGAAGAAGAAAGATACAACATTGGAGAATTAAAGCCAGGGACAGGGAGGTGTGGAAGGAGATCATAAAGCAATGGGACTAAAGTCCTGTGAAAGCTTATATATTAATACATATACATATGTAAGGATGTTAAATAATAAGCAAGAAACTTACCAAACAAGCTTCCTTTTGTTTTTCTTGAATACCTTGTTCAATCAACTGAAGCTCTTGTGTCAAACGATCACCTTCGCTTAAGCTAGTTACACCTTGCGTTGCCAGCTTTAGGTCGTTCAATTGTTTCTCCAAATTACGCAACTGCATTTTAACCCTTTGCGATTCCGCAAGCAATTCTTTCGATGGATCTTGCATTCTTTGAATAATAACTTGAGGAGAACCTACGATCGTAATATTTATGTTTGTTAAAATTTTGTACACTGATATTTTATCTGATTAATGACAGTCCCAAAATTTCGCTAAAGCTGAGATTCAGTAAGATTGGGACTGCCATCACATCTAAAACAAATAAACCAACCGACCTATGGTAATATACCCATCTCCAAGACTAGCACCAGGTGGCCCTACATAAGTATGACCAGTTGGAATAGCTGCTTGGTAAGCTTGAGCATTGTTATAAAACCAAGAAGTAACTGGACTTGGTGCTGATACTGGGCGACGAACCTGTAACAAAAACAATATTAAGAAATTCTTATTTCAGTAATGAAGAACATAAACTTACCATAGATGAAGAAATAGTAGGATCACGGAATTGACTGGATACTTGAACACCTTGATTATGATTAGTAGATGCATTATCTTTATGCATCCTTGAAATTGGTCCAAATTTACTAACACACGGTGCGTCATATGGTACATATTCATCGTCTTTGAGAATTGAATCAGATCTAACAAATGTTGGACCCGAATTGATTTGTCCCGACCAGAATGTGTATGGAGAATCTAAATCGTATGACTCTTGTCTCGCTAACGTACTAGCAGTGTTCGATATAGATATTGCAGCATTTTTTCCAACGACTTTTTCTAACTGAGAAATAACTTCCTGTTTTCGATGATGTAATTCTGCCAAGCTTGGTAAGCTTTTATTCTTTGAAAGTTGTTGCAAATTTGTTTGATTTTTACTGATCTGTAAGTAAACAGAAAACATAATAAATTATTTCAAGGTAGGTTGAAATCTTTCTTCACAATCGGCTTATACGGAGGCCATTTGAATCCTGTTACAAGGTCTACATGATTATTGCAATCGGTGTCATTAAAAGAACAAAAACAACTTCAAAGGTTTTTGAAGTTATAATAATGAAAGTTTTTGTAGTGCCTTTTAAATGGACGTAAAACATAACTTCACTTTCGTATAAAGGACATAACCGTTCTATTTTTCAGAAATCACTTTGAGTTGTTTTTATGGAGCATGGGCATTACGTGACCAAACTCCAGTTAGCCGATCGCTTATAGGGTGAACAAAGAATGTTACCGGTATCTTCTGTATTGATGCTCGATGTTCTCGTTTCAATATTTCATAATATTTGGTCATAAATAGGTATATTAAAAACATTAAAGATCAAACAGTTTAAGGAGCGTTTATAACGGAAAAACTCAATAGAGATACAAGAGAAAAAACAGAAGCAAGAGACAATCAAATTGAAGAATACAGACAAACATCTAAAGAAGCAAGACAACTTATTAGAAGAGATATTAAACGATACCACGAAGCCGAAAAACTGTTTGAACAGAACAGAAACCTAAAATGCCTCAGAAAAAGTGGTAGAAGAAATATTAAAGCCCTAAAAGACGACAGAGATAGTGAAACAAACAATAGCCAAAGGATAGTAGAGCTAACAGAAGACTTCTATAGAAATATCCCGAACATCGAACAACTAAGGAAAAAATAATAAATATTGGATCAGAAGAAGAAGTAAAATTAGCCTCACAGACTATGAATAACAAAGCACCAGAGGACGATGACATAACGACAGAAATTCTGAAGCAAGAGGAGATGCGGTCATAGATGAGCTATGTAAATTATTTAATGAATGTAAGGTGTTAAAAACACCAAGGAAAGGTAAAACATTACGATCTACAACAATAAAAAATAAAGGGAGTCACAAATACAGATTAGCAGGCAGATACAGATACAAAAGAAGAAAACCAGGTGGAAAAGGAAATAGGAATAGCAGAAGAAGAGTTGATGAAAAATTAAGAACGGTAAATCTCCTGGATACAATAAGATTACAGGTGAAATGATTAAGAAATTAAGGAATGAAGGCACAAAAGAATTACTGTTACAAAATTAACTAAATAACAAAATCTGAAAAGAAGAGAAGATTCCTCCTAGCGGTTGGGAAATAGGACAAATAGTAGTCCAGTGAAATTAGACAAACAAAAGACCCATCTTCGGAAAAATTCGACTTGCGAGCACAGCTCGCTTTGAGCGATTCAAAATGAAGAGCTCGCCGATACCTCTTGTGCTCGACATGATCATGTTGTCGGTTTTTCAGTTGTGCTGAAAAGAAGCTCAGTGTGAGCCGTGTGTTTTGTTTGGACGGTTTTTATAGTTACCAGCTTTTAATAGTAAACTGTTTAAATCATGGATAATGAAAATTTATACAATATTGTGAAATTATACGCAAAATATCGATTACTATGGGTTCCTAAACACCCTGAGCATTACAATAAAAATAAAAGGGAAGATATATGGAGAGTAATATCTGCAGAAGTGCAAATGTCTGTGGATGAATTAAAGGAAAAAATGACATCACTTTTGGGTTACCTGCTGCGGCTCGTTCTCTCAACTCGTGCGGCAAAATTATTTTTTAAATCAGGCTCGTTCTGAGCTGTGTGTCGCGAGCTGCTCACAAGTCGATACGAGACTTTAGAGACACAAAGGGGTTTCTGTAAGGGCAGAAGATCACATATTTTTGGTCAAACAAATAATCATGAAAACTATTCAATAAACAATTTTTGTCTTTATTGATCTAGAAAAGGCATTTGATAAAGTGCAAGGAGAAGAAACATGGAATAGTTTGGAAAATGTAGGAATGAGCCCGAAATTGAAAAGAGTAGTTAATAGTAATTTGGAATACAAGTGTTGAAAGCTTGCGTTTGCCACACGAATGTGAAGTTTGCAGCACGAACGATAGTGAGTGCTGCAGTCACATGAGAGTGGCAAATACAAGCTTTCAACACATGTATTACACACTATTTTTTCTACAACCACATTTCCATAAAAAAATTTAAATATTTCTGCAAAATCAAATCTGACATTCATCAAATGTCATTATGACGTTTTGATTTCGGTGCGGCAAAATTATACTTTGCCGCACCGAAAATCATGCATGTGCGTGCGGAAAGTAAATTTTCCGCACGCTAATTTCACTTGTTCGGCAAACACTCATTTTCAATACTCGTATCTATGGAGACGAAATCTGAAAATCCCACTTTCCATGGTGGGAGTAGAAAATAGTAATTTGTAATACAAGTGTTGAAAGCTTGCGTTTGCCACACGAATGTGAAGTTTGCAGCACGAACGATAGTGAGTGCTGCAGTCACATGAGAGTGGCAAATACAAGCTTTTAACACATGTATTACACACTATTTTTTCTACAACCACATTTCCATAAAAAAATTTAAATATTTCTGCAAAATCAAATCTGACATTCATCAAATGTCATTTATGACATTTTGATTTCGGTGCGGCAAAATTATACTTTGCCGCACCGAAAATCATGCATGTGCGTGCGGAAAGTAAATTTTCCGCACGCTAATTTCACTTGTTCGGCAAACACTCATTTTCAATACTCGTATCTATGGAGACGAAGTCTGAAAATCCCACTTTCCATGGTGGGAGTAGAAAAAAGCCTTTATAACACTACTAGAAATTATGTCATCAGTAACAACTATACATCTGTTGAATTTAACACCAAACAAGGGTTGAGACAAGGAGGAGTGATGATTAGATATATGAGCTTCTACAAACATCTTTTCCCAGTAATACTTATACTTTCCTTTCAAATAAAAGGTACTTTCTTCTTAACCAAATTTCACGTTGTCTCGTTTTCTAACCACCCTGTATGTTATTTCGAAATTTTGGTAGTGGCTGAGGACTTGCTAGATGAAGCAAAACTTTTTATGAAGAATGATTGTTCTTCCTAAAATGCAAAATAAGGAAGTTTACAAGTATAGTTAGGTCCATCCGGGGACACACTGTGTATCCGAACGTGCATTCGCCGATGACGTTATCATAATGGCTCGAAGTGAAGACAAACTACAAAGACTATTGATATGGATTGACGTATTAACCAGAAGAAGAATGAAAAAAAAAAATATGGAGAAAACGAAAGTAATGGCAGTTGCGCATGAAATACAACGCATAAATATACAGATAAAATTCTACGGACAAAAGAATTTAACGCGAAGAGGTAGAAACTTTTTTGCATCGTTGCAAGCGGTAAAGTAATAGCGCACAAAACATTTGCATTTCTTTTTTCCGAATACTTTCTTTATCTAACAGCGACTTTGACTTCTTTAGGCAGCTACGATGCTACCCTAAAGGACCCGGGGAGTAATATGTAATTTTTACATACAAACCTATCTATCCTACTTATTATAATTTAGTTACATGCATGAAATAAATTTATTTTTATCTAGAATTTCATTTTATTTGAGGGGAGGGGGCGCCACAATATCAGTTTCACAAAGGCACCTCTAACCAACGCGGAGGCCCTGTCATGGATAATGTCAACAGTAATCAAGAAAAGAATGGAGGTAGCAGAAATGAAATATCTCAGACGAGTTAAAGGAGTAAAGGCTAATTCTCATGCATCCGATATCCGACGTCCGATGTACGAATCGGAAGAATTTTATTTCGGATAAAAACTTCCCATTCACAAGTATCCGAATTTCGCATGCTTTTATCCGATATTATTGGTGTGATTTATGGTAACTTTTGACATTACAAATAACAAAAGTATACTGTTAGTATTATTAATATAATTGTGACGAGCTATATTTACGTTTTTCGGCATGTTTCACAGTGTAAACACAGAATGCAAGTACTAAAGTGAGGTTAGAATTCTTCCGACGACGGAAAAAGTTAAAATAAATTTAACTCGATCCGACGTCGGATAAAAGTTGACAATTTATCGGAGAGATTTTACCGCTAAAACATGTTTAAAAATTGACCAATGAGAATAGGTTTCGGATCGACGGACGTCGGATATCGGATGCATGAGAATTAGCCTTTACCCTGAAAGACCGAATAAGGAGCAGTCAAATAAGACGAGAATTAGAAATTAAATCGGTGCTGGAATTTATAGAAAGTGGACATCTACAAAGACTGGGAAGAGACAGTATTAGGAAAATCAAAAGACCGCAAGAGACCTGGGATAATGTTATAGGAAAAATATTAACAAAAAATGGGAAAACATGGGTTGAAACGAAAACAATAGCAAGAGACAAAAAAGCGTGAAGTAGATTTGTGCATCTATTTAAGTTTTCTAGAGAACTTTAACGAGGACAACAATTAGTTTGGCTTACTAACAAGGACAATAATTAGTTTGGTATTACTCCATATTATTATTTTATTATTTTCAGCTTATAATATGTCCCATTTTGGGTGAAAGCCTCTCCGTCTTTTTTCCATGACTTTCGGTTATGCGCCTTCATTTTCCAATTCCATCCTGCGTCATTTATTATTTTCTCGATCCGTCTTCTGGCCGACCTTCCTCTTCTTCTGCGTTGACTCGGTATTGATTCCGTAACCAATTTACATCATCTACTATCTCTGATTCTAGCCATGTGGGCCTCCCAATTCCATTTTAATGTCATACGCACGCGTTTTATTTTATGAAATTAAAGAATTTCACAAATTTACCAAAGAAACTTACAATTTTTTACAAAGTTCTTTAAAAAGGGTAAAACATAACCTTGCTTTTCATGTAAACCATGCAACAGATAGTTCCGCATTTCAGCAGCCTACTACAGAATTTACGAAATATACAAGGTGAACTTACCATTTGTTCCCAATTAGGTCGTCTTGCAAATTCCATAGTTTGATGATTAACAGGCGCAGTCGCGGCATAATCTGGTTGTGCTGGATAAAACTGCCCGCCGTTAGTTAACACCATGTTATGCGGTGTATTACCATAAATATCAGGATGGTAAGAGCCCGCATTAGGACCATAAAGTTGCTGAGGTGTGGGATAATGCGGAGTGTTGTTCGGATAGTTTGGATTATACGGTACATCATAACTCATTCGTGGCATAGGTACAACTGTTGGTATCGGAACAGGACTGACCGTAGTAGTATTTGTGATCGGATAAAAATCATCAGACTGATTGTAAGATTTGTCAGTTGGGGACTGATTATCCATACGATGTTCTTTAACGTTTGCGTTGTTTCTTATTATTGATTTTCTGTTTTTGGCTCGATACCTATTAAAAGTATAGCTTTAAAAGTTGCATGAGTTTTGTAAAGTGTTTAAAATAACTTACTTTTCTAATTCTTCGTTTGAATGAGCAAATGTACAATTAGATCCTCTCGGACAGCTACCCCTCAATGTGAGGTCCCGACACATACTGATTTTGTACTTGGCATGCTGAGAATGTGCAGAATCTTGAAGTTTCCGACTGCCATGCTGATGAATAAATTCTACCAATCCTGCTACTACTTGTTTTACCGCCAGTAATGCTTCGCTACATTCCTTCCATGCTGGCGTTGTTGATTCTACAACCACAACGTATTTAAATAACTTTTTTAAATAGTGCCGAATAACGATTCTTACCTGGACTAGGATCAATTCCAGCAAGTAACTCGAGATGCGGTCTGAGTACAGATAATTTTCCCGGATCACCCGTTCTTTGCAAAGCAATAACGAGTTCTTGCACAGATTGAGCAAACGATTGAGGCGTTTGAAGTTTATCAATGATGCTTTGCATATGAGATTTGTGTGCAGTATCACCGTATAATAATGCGGACCATTGATCTGGAGCAATTCGGAGACCGGCTTCAGTAGCTATTTGAACTATTTGAGCATCATGTTCTCTTCTCAACGCTTCGTATGTACGAAATTCCTCCTTTAACTGCATTAGCGACGAATCCCCTTCTCTCTTTGAAACCTGTAATAAAACAACTAATTACTTATAAAAATAATTTAAATGATTCTTGAAAATGTATGATTATTTTAGTGTCGGAAATTCTAGATGAGAATGGAAGAATTAAACAATGCAATAATAAATAAACAAAAAAAGATGTGGGCAAATTGAACAAGTAAGAGTTGTGGAAGGGATACAAGATATTGTAATATAGTAGATTAATTGATAAATAACTTAAACATTTCCATCAGAAATGTATTCAATAAGTTAGCGTTTGGTTGTATTTGATATAACAAGTTTCAAGTTTCATAATCTTAATACAACGTAAGGATCGTTAATTCTGTTTACTAATAAAGATATACCATGAGATCGAAAAAAAAATGATTCTGAGCAGGCCTTGACTAGTACAACACGATTGGCTACACTGGTTCTAGAATGCCTATGAATTATAATGTGACAGTGACATTTCAAATGTAAGTCAGTTTTGCAATCTTGTTTCCAGAATTATTTAAGTTTATCGTTGTAATACTAGTGAAGGATCACATTTTGAACACCTACTCTAACATGTATTCATCTTAGTTTTCAGTTTGTTCCCTAAATAAATACTGTTTTGTGTTTTAATTTATTTGACATTTATTAACCTCTAACCTACTGCCACATTTTGAAATCAGTCTTGCCAATCGTGTTGTACTAGTCAAGGCCTGCTCAGAATCGTCTTTTTTTCGATCTCATGGTACTTGTATAAATATGAGTCAGGCGATGCAGCTGGTTGTATTGCGTAATCATACCATTGTGTTACAATGTTGCATTTGTTGATATTAACTTTGTGGGGGTTGTACGTCGTGACCTATATTCATACAATGTAAGAATGAATGGAATCCTTGTTCTAACATAAGCAGATGTTTAATTGTAAGAGAGAAAGAACACATCTTGACAGTATAAATACGTGAGCATTTTCATTGTAAAATTAGTCTCTGAATAGAGGTGTCACTACGATGTCTGATTAAGATCTAGATGAGAGGCCCTTACTAAGACCTGGCTAAGGGTTGCTACGTTGTTGTAAAGATGTGTTGTTCATGTAAGTAGATATTAATATTAAAACTCTGTATGGGGTATTAAGTCCTTCAGACTTAGTACAAATTTATGTATTGTTGGATCATGTTTGTGGAATCATTAAATAATGTGTTGTACGCCAGTCTAAGAGTTGTTGAGTATTTTGATCTTATATTATTGTTGAACAGTTGAATTACATTTTGTGAACCAGTTTTAATAATGTTTGTATGTAAACTTATAACAATATATTTGATGTTAGTTTGATCGTATATGTTTAATGAATACCTCTTGCACAAGCCAAGTTTTAACACTCGTAATGAAGGTGCTATAAGACTCTACCATCATAAGCAAATAATCAAAAAGGCACTTCGATACAATATAATTAGTTTAGTTATATTAAAAAAAATAATAAAAGGAAGCAAATAAAAATAGCGACATGGAACATTAAAACCATGTTAAGAATAGGTAAGATGGAAGAAACAGCCAGAGAACTGAATAAATATAACATAGAAATAATGGCTGTACAAGACACAAGACGGTAAAAATCGGGGGAAATAGCAAAAGACAAGTACATGTTTAAAAATTAAAGACAACAATGTCTCTATCATCAACATATACGCGTCTACAAAAGTTGCCGAACAAACTGAAAAGGATACATTTTATGAAATTTAAGTAAAATATGTGAAGGATAGAATGATATAGTTACAAAGCCTAGTAGCAGGATTCAGTTCATCCCCTGACCGCTCAAAGGAAGTCAGAAAAGAAGAATAGCAACTACCCCCAATAGGAAACAGAAACACCCAGTTGAAGACCCTAAGCAATGAGAATGGATAATGGAAATGGTAACCAGGAAAGAACAAAAAGAAAACAGAAAAATAATAATGCACGGAAAAAGAAAGATATAATTAAATGTGGTACAAGGAATGTTAGGACCGTGCTGGTCCTTGGAAGAATGAAAGAAATAGCAGGGAAAACTATACGATATGGAATAGGATGGATACGATGGAAAGGTCAAGGAGTAGTGGAGAAAAAAGAATATTGTATGATGTTTAGCAGAGAAGAAACACAGGGTACACAAGGTACGGGTTTTATTATTACCAACAGAATAAGAAAAAATATAATATGTTTTAAACCAATAAATGGAAGACTCTGTATTCTCAGAATACATGGAAAGCTGGCAAATATAACGTTTATAAACCCATACGCGCCAACTGATAATGCGGAGGACAAAAGAGATATTTTATGAGCAATTACAGGAAGAGTGTGAGAAGGTCCCAAAAAACGATACACTAATAGTACTGGGCGACTTTAACGCATAGATAGGTAGAGAAGAATATATGAAGGAAGTGGCGGGAAAATACACAGTGCATGAAAACACTAATGATAATGGTAAAAGATTAGGTCAACTAGCTGAAGCCACCAATCTAATATCAAGAAAGAGAGCTTCAACAATCCAAGATGTGAGATCTTGCAGAGGGGCAAATTGTGACTCAGACCATTATTTAGTCTGTGCAGTTATAAAACAAAAGATAGCAAATATAAAGAAAGAAAAACAAGAAATGGGATGTATAAAAGTTTATAAAAGAAAGACATCCAAAAATAAAATATATGAAATCAGTAGAAAAACTGATGCAAGAAATACGTGCAGAACAGGACATCGGAAAAGAATGGGATGGGAAGCAATAAAAACAAACATAGTAGAAGCAGCAGAGGCAAAACAAATATACAAAACCCAGACTGATTCGACAATTAATGCAAAGAACAGATTAAGAAGAAGAATGAGGCAAGGTTGGAATGGTTACAAAAACAAACACAAGAAACAAACGAAATTTATAACGAGGCTAAAACAAATTCAGTAAAATTATGCAGAAGGAAAAAACGTGATTGTCTAAATAGAAAATTAGAAGAGATTGAACACCATAGCAATAATATATTGTAATATAGTGGATTAACTGATAAATAACTTAAAACATTTCCAACAGAAATGTCTTAAATAAGTTAGTGTTTGGTTGTATTTGATATGACAAGTTTCAAGTTTCATAATTTTAATACAGAGTAAGGATCGTTAATTCTGTTTACTAATAAAGATGTACTTGTATAAATATGAGTCAGACGATGCAGGTGGTTGTATTGCACAATCATACCATTGTATTACAATGTTGCATTTGTTGATATTAACTTTGTGTGGGTTGTAGGTCGTGACCTATATTCATACAATGTCGGAATGAATGGAATCCTTGTTCTAACATAAGCAGATGTTTAAATGTAAGAGAGAAAGAACACATCTTGACAGTATAAATACAGAACCATTTTCATAGTAAATTCAGTCTCCTGATGGAGCCTCACATAATATGATGTCTGATTAAATACTCAGATGAGAGGCCCTTACTAAGACCTGGAAAGGGTTGCTAAGTTGTTGTAAAGATGTGTTGTTCATGTAAGTAGATATTAATATTAAGACCGTGTATGGGGTATTAAGTCCTTCAGACTTAGTACAAATTTATGTATTGTTGGATCATGTTTGTGGAATCTTTAAATAATGTGTTGTACGCCATTCTAAGAGTTGTTGAGTATTTTGATCTTATATTATTGTTGAACAGTTGCATTACGTTTTTGTGGAAGAGTTAGTTTATGTTTGTATCTAAAAATATAATAATATATTTGTTGTTAGTTTGATCATATATTTTTAATAACCTCTTGCAAACGTCAAGTTTTAACACTCGTAATGAAGTTGCTATAAGTCTCTACCATCATAAGCAAATAATCAAAAAGCCACTTCGTTACAATATAAGGAAATAAAAGAATGTAAAACAAGAAAGTCACAACAAAGACCGAGTCTACCTACACAAAAAAGAAGACAATACTACAGAGATGGCAGGAATACCTCAAGAATAAGCTAGAAAACAAAGAAATGGTAGGAAGGAGCACCCAGGAGGAGACAAAGCGAGTAGAGGAAGAAATAGAATGTCCAAAATCATTGGAAGTATGGCAAATAGAAAAGTACCCAGACAAGATAACCTAAACATCGAATTTATTTATTTATTTATTTACAAAGATAGAACAGGCAATCCCCCAATTGAAAATACAATACAAAAACAAAACAATAATTATATAATAATACAATAGTAGGTTGGAGAGCAGAGAATAAATAACGTCGAGTAACAATTTAGTTGCTAACAGGGGAGGTAAGAACTCGTTTTTAATAGATTTGATAAAGTTACATGTTAGAGTTGTATCGATATCTAAAGGAATACGATTAATTTCTCTACTAATGCGCCATACGGGAGCATTATGCCATGAATTTGATTTTGCTGTAGCAATCGCAAATGTAACAGTTTGACAGCGCAAGTTGTGAGTAGGAACTTTCCAAATTAACTTAGACAACAGTTCGGGACAATCAATTTCATTTCTTAGTAACTTATAAATAAACAGTGTATCATTATACATTCTATACGATTTTAATAGTTTAATATCTAGTAAATTAGCAACTGGGGATTAATTAAATTTGGAGGAGAGAACTTGAAAAAAAAGATTTTCCAACTAGTTCTAAAAATCTGGAACTCCGAAAGAATGCCAGAAGACTGGAAGAGCGGTATAATGATCACAATACATAAAGGGGGCGATAAAGCAGAACATAAGAACTACAGGGGCATAACCCTGCTAAATGTACTGTATAAAGTGTTATCCAACCTCATACATCTACTAGATGACTATCAGAATGGGTTTAGGCCAGGTAGATCCACGATCGATAGTATACATGTAGTACGACAATTACTAGAAAAAAGCGAACAGTACAATATTGAGTTACATCTACTATTTATGTATTTATCGACTACAGATAAGCTTTTGATACGATAAACAGAAATAGTATGTACTCCGAATGACCATGGAAGGCTCGCATGCGTTTATAAGGACAAATGTAGGAGAGACAAAGAGAGTAGAGATTAACACAGGAATACGGCAGGGAGATGCGTTGTCTCCTGTTCTATTTAATTTAATGATGGAAGTCACAATAAGAAAGATAAACATACGAGCAACATTGAATACACATATGACGCAGATATGCGCTTCAGCGGATGATATTGTGATAGTAAGCAGGAGCAAGATGGAACTAAGGTAGGTAATACAAGCAATTGAAGAAATGGAGAGAGCAGCGAAAAATTTAGGATTAGTGGTTAACAACGACAAAACGAAATATATGAGGAAAAGGACGAATAATGACGCAGAATTGAAGAATCTAAGTGGACAGATTTAATTACCTGGGGCCCCTAATAAATAGCAACAATAACACAAGCGAGGAAGGAACTAATAGAATACAAGCGGCACAGAGATGTTACTATGCAAACAAACTAATAAAATTCTAAATAGAAAGACCAAACTGCGAACATACATGGGCTTAGTCAGACCAGTAATGACATACGGAACCAACACATGGAAAATGAGCGAGAAAGACGAAGAATTATTGAGAGTAAATGAAACAAAAATACTTAGGAAAACCCAAGAAGTAGGATGAATCATGAAATATATAAAGAAACTCAAGGAGAAGACGTAGTCAAATTTATTAAGGCTCAGAGATTGCGGTGGATGGGCCACATATTCAAAATGGGACGGGAAAGCTCCTAGAGCAGTGACGGAGTAGAAACCAAATTATGGAAGAAGAGGAAGACCAGAACAACGTTGGATAGACGATGTAAATAAAGATATACAAAGCATGGGCACCCGGAACGGGAGGCAAAAAATGCAAAACACAAGGCAGTGGAGAAAAATAGTGGAAAATACAAAGACAAATGCTAAATTATAAAATACCTATAACATCGACAACCACCTAAAGGGAAACGGGGACTAATCCACCTCGTTTAAAAACCCAAACAGGATTTGGTGAGCTTTGATAAAGCAGGCTATAGTCCATTAGGACTGGAAAGCCATTGATGATGAATATTGGGAGATATAAATGCCCAAATAGGGAAAGAGACATACCTAAGCGAAGTGATATGAAACAAACGACAACGGACACAGACTAAGTCAACTAGTACGTATGTATTGTCTGTAACCTCTTATACCTTTCAGTGTCGAGGTTGGTACGTCAATGTATGAGGCTCTATAGGTGTAATGCACAATCCGGCCCGACTGCGGGTTATGTGATTGGTGGGCGTTTAATACCAACATACTGCACCATGTGTATA
This sequence comes from Melanotus villosus, assembly GCA_963082815.1. NCBI lineage: Eukaryota > Metazoa > Arthropoda > Insecta > Coleoptera > Elateridae > Melanotus > Melanotus villosus. The sequence goes on from OY720425.1 coordinate 46,035,898, forward strand.
GTGTTAGCGTGTGTTGTGTAGGACCTTGTTACTCTACCTCTTAGGCCTGTATTCGGAGGAGAACGTCGTTAATTAGGTGCCCAAGAACGAATGATCACCAGGACTGGATACCGACCTCCAGACTGCAGGAAAATCCTGCCCATCAGGACTAGCACAACGTTAGCCTGATGCGCTACCACTGCGCCACCCTGGCTATTTAAGTCAACTAGTGGGATCATTAAATATGACTTCCCTGTCAACAAAATTTGAACATCCTAGAAAACATACAATTACCTAGCAGGAGAGATCGAAAACCAAATTGATCACATAATAGTAACAAAAGGAATAAGCAGAAAGACAACAGACACAAGAACATACAGATGAGCACAGGCTGATACAGACCACTATTTGGTAATAGCAATAATAAAGAGCTTACAAATGCAAAAAACAAAGATACAAAAAAAAAATGGGACATGGCAAGAAATGAAGAACAATATAACAAAAACAGCCGAAGAAGTACTAGGAAAGACAACAAAAAGGTGTGAAAATAAAGAGTGGTTTGATCAAGAATGCGAAGAAGCTAGAAAACAGAAAAACTTGGCAAAAATCGAGTGGATAAGAACAAAGGAACAACAGGATAGAAATGACTATGAAATAAAAATAAATACAACAAACGTGGTATTGATATATAAGAGGAAAAAGAAGGATTGGATAAATACGATATTAGAAGATACAGAACAAAACGGGTTAATAATAAAATAAAGATGGAAGGATGCCCTAGAAGGCGATAAAAAGGGATGGGAACAAAAGACTGGAAATCAAAATGCAAAGATAGGAGAGCGTGGAAGAAAATAACGCAGGCAACCACGACCCACAGCAGACTATAAAAACCAAAGTACAAGAGGATTAAGCCACCTCATAATAAATGGATTTTAAAACGCATTGCGATAGCCATAATCCAGAATTGAACGGCTTGATGATGATATAAAAACTGATACAAAATATAAACGTTAATTTTGAAAACTTACCTTAAAACATGAAGCTCTGTATAATAACTGAACAACATGTCCTATGCTGGTTTTCGAGGCTTGGGGAAAATGCGGTTCTAATCTTTGAACAACGAACATTACTAGTACTTTCCTTGAAAGCGCCGAACCATCCTCCAACGCTAGTAAAACAAGCTTCAACACTTCTTCCTGCATGGCTGTAAAAATCATATAATTATCAATCAAGATTATTTTATATAAACAGTTATATAAAGACGAGTGACGGCAAAGGAAGATACACAAAACAAATCAATAGCTAGTTCACATCTGATAACTTTAGAGCTAAACAACTGACGTTACAAATCGACATGTATTATTTGATTTGAGTTATCAATTATTGTTTTAAAGGTCAATTTCAATGTTACTCACCAGGTCCTAAAAATTGGCAACCACGAGCTCTGACGGCAGCCCAAAGGTTAGCCGAAAGTTGTTGTGGGTTTTGATGTTGTAATATAAGTTCAGTAACAGTACGTTCTCCAAGAGAGCGTGCAGCACGCATGGCTCTAGTTCGTCCCTCATCTTCTACAAGTTGGCAGTTGATGAGCGTCACTAATTTCCGTTGCATAGGTCTCGATAAAATACTAGCACTAGCGTTTCCATTTGAGAATGGTTTCAAATAAACGGCTAATTCTTCTACACATTTTTTAGCGGATGTATAATGAGACAGGTTTTCTTTTGGCACCACTTTAAGATCGACACAGTCATCGTTTTCACTTTTGTTAGATGATCCGACAAGTTGAAGTAGTGCCGAATTAACTGGAAGACTGTCTATGTCTATGCTTATGGTTGTTTGGTCGAAAGGGCATTGTTTTCTGTGTAGATTTGAAAGACATGCTTTGCATATTGTGTGGCCGCAGCCTAAGCTGATGGGACTTCGCAATAGAACATCGAATTCATTACAGCATACCGGACAAGACAGGAACTCCGTCCACTGTGGAGCCTGAATTGGCATTCTGAAATGCATAACTAATTTTATTGTTTAAAAAATGTTGTCGCAACTTATAATTTTATAAACATATATTGTTTGTAATCAAAATCATTTCATCAGAGATGGTTTTTACAATAAACTTGATATCTTAAAATAAAGATTTGGAAATACCCACACCCAAAAAAAACTTGACCATCACGTATTATTGATGAGGCTTGAAAGGTAGGGGTTGGCGACACCAAATAAACAACAATTGGATTAGATAACAATGATAGGTTACCAAAACAAAATTGGTAAAATCATAATGAAAGTAAATAAATACAAAAAACATTCGTAGATAAAATATTCCTACATCATTCTGAACAACTTTTTACAGTTTAAATTACAGAAAATTTAATATTACTTAAGAACCACACATAATAAATATACATAAACAATTGGTTTCTTTGTTTTCCTTTAACATTAATCTATTTTCATAACTGGGTTAAATGGCAATATCATAGAATTGGGCCACCACATCGTGAAATTGCCAAATCTTAATCAAATCAATGTATTAGGCAATGAATAATATCACATGCATATAATAATTCATACGCTTTTGGCAGAAAATACTGAAGTTGTAAGTGAACAAACAGTATTCGTTCGATTTCACAATATTAAATTCCTTTGTTACAATGAGCGCAATACTGCGAAATCTTAAAATTCAAATCTTTTATTGTGATTTATCGATGCTTATTAACAAAATGTGCAGCTGTCCTAACAATAAAAATCCCTAATGTATGAAAAAACCAATTAGATTACTAACAAAGCATATGAAGGAACCGATACATGTGTGCGACGAGAACAACAATTCGATAGATATAATATTTACTTTGTTTTAAGTTGTACATCTGAATTATCATCAAAAATCAATTATACTCTGGTTTGTTTACAGAATCTAGAGCTACACTGAGCTAGTACAGTTTGCTGTGTATTTCATCAACAATAAAAATTACAATTTCAATTGGTGTTAAATTGGGTTTAATTTGGTTCGTACAAAGACTTTTCGGGGCATACAATAAGATTTATTAGCATTATTTAAATTTCTGAAAGGTACAAGGAAGCAGTCACGTACGTGATGGTCAAAATAAGGTGATGACACTTTCAAGTGCCACCTAGGCAAAGTCAATTGACCACAACAATTACTTTAAAGCAATATTATGGCGTTCTATTTTATACAACACACACATTAACACTTACACTTCACGATAAAAATGATAAATTTTTATTTACCTTAATTAATTTACGTCGACACATCACATTATGCTCCACTGACAGACATCACAACATACTTGTTGTGAAATAAGTTCTGAAATTTTCCAGAACGTCAATGAACGTGAACTGACAAAGCAGATTTTCACACACGACAGAATCTATACTAAACTTAAGTTATACTCGGTACTGTTACTTATAAATTAAATAATTAGGCAGCACATGCTACGCAATTGTATTGCAAGTTGTCTATTTTCAACATCCACGCGCGCAAACGCGGTTATATACAGGGTGTATCGCAAATGGCGTATAATATTCGCACCACGCGATTCTGCGTTAAAAACACGTGCTCATTACTGCCGAAATTTTTTTTGTGAGTGTTGTGGAGTGGAAAAATTGATAACGTAATATGGATTAAAGAGATATCAGTGTTGAGGATGGAAGCAGAAGAAGAAAAATAAATGAGACCAACGCGAGGCTCGTAAAAAGTTAAAGTGAGGTTCTTTCTATTAATAAGCAACAATTATCACCTTTTCGGATTGTATTTAAATCCGGATCCTGATCTAGAAAACTTTAAACGTCCTTGTGATCACCTGCAAAACGACACAGACCTAGGCAAGAAATGCAACAAAGGAATGTATCGTTTGTTTCATGAGTAAAAAAAACCTGAAGAACAAAAAAAAACCATCAATTTAGACGCAATTAAAAGTTGACCCCAGGATATGGTGGCAAGCCGGAAAACTTCGATCCTGCCAAAAGAGGCAAGAAAGTGAAATAGGTCCAAAGTCTGCTGCAAAACGTAAAGAACCACAATCGAGTGCCATTTCTCCACCATCCGATATAAATACGCCTCAAAACCCATCAGCGCAGTGAAACGTTCCAATCATCTCTGAATCTATATTCGGAGTAGATGTGGATGTAGTAGAGATAGCACCGATGCAAAATTTCTCTGTAAACTATTCTAAAATCCCGGACCTTGCAGACCAAATATACCGCAGTGATCAACCAGATGTGAAACAATTAGATTGTAAGTTAGCCAGAGAAGAGTTAGCTTAGCATGCAACAAGTATGCTTCGGTTGAAATTAATCGAAATAAAGTCTAAACAAGTAGAAACCGAGTTGACTAGCGCACAAAAGAACATTACGAAAGCGACTGCAGAAGTAGAGGGTAACATTCCACAACCACTGTGTGCTTACCTTTCACAAATTAGCCCATATAAGGATGCAATGGGCTAAGAGACAAATCTATAAATTCTAAACCTACCACCAAGAATTTGGCGGCTACCACGCCGCTCAAGTGAAAGATACTACACACGATTTGTTGGAGGAGGTACTTTAACGCAAGATGCAGACGAACCAGAACCAGATTTTCACATTTCAAAGCCTTAGGGATCTATCTTCTATGATAATCTGAGTAGAAAATTCTCCAACACTGAAAAGAGGCGCCCGGAAATAGTGTAAAGACTTAACGGTCAAGGTATATCCTCGACAAGCTACCTAGAATACACAATTTAACCGACAGTACATACTATTAATATCCGATATAATCGGAAAATTTAATACATTTAGGAAGGAAAAGTAGTGTTCTCTAAAACTACCAAGAACCGCAAGGGGACACAAGTCATAGTGTCAAAACCAACCGCTGAAGATGACGAACAAACATGGTGTAAGAGAAGCGTTCAAACAGCGTCGACCAACTCCACAGCACAAATTGGTGGAAGTTACGTATTTGTTTAGCCTCCAGCTATCCAAAGAAGAAGGAGCAGGAAATAACGCCACCGAGTAACTTTGTAAAGGTAACGGCACTAACGCCGGCAACATGTAGGGTTAACTTGTGACATCCAAGGAAGAATATGTGAAACTGTATTCAGAAGTGGGTACTGTAAAGATTCTTGGCCAAGTAAAAGTTGCCACGTTTCAGTATTATCGATCCCGTATAGGAAAATAAAAATTCTGATGAGAACATTGAACTCCATATTCTGTCATTGGGTAACTTTATACCAGATAAGAAAAAGAAAAGCATACGCCACCTGATGAGCGAACAGTTTGGAGAAGAATGGGAAAATAGAGCAGATCTTGGATGGTACAACTTGTTGAGCCACAAAGAAGAAGACAATGGAGACATTTTGGGAGTTTCTGAAGAAAATGAAGCAGGAAATGGAAGTTTAATGCAGGGGATTTTACTTTTTAGTATACATATCGCCTACGTATATTTTTAAAAAGAACACATGACCGCATTGTTTTACCTTATACATATGTAGGCAACCAACTATGCAGTAAACGTCACTCTGGCTGTAAATGTAGGGACCCTAATTTTTATTTGTTGTGGTGTTACGTAAGGTTATGTTCGATGCGGTGTTTGTAAATAAACTAAAATTAGTAAAATATCAAAATAATTTTAATTCAACGATTATTCTAAAACATAAAATATCAACAATACAAAACAGAAATAAAAATAAAAAAGGCAACAGTTACAACAGGTGTTTAAAATGAAAAGAAAATTCTAGAACAATCTAGATTGGGCTTCTAGAAATGACGCATATTGTACATCATTTCTTATTCACCCTATGAATAACCACATTTTGTATGTCAAATATTTGACGTTGACAGCGCATAACCTCAAAATTAATTTGTTTTTAAACAAGAATAATTTAGGAAAAATAGTTATTATTTACGCTATTTACAGCAGAAATGAAACGTATTTTATAAGATATCACCGTGCAAGGAAAATATGAAGGTAAGTAGACAAACCCACAAAGTATATTTAACCTTAAACCTACTTTTACAGCTTAAATTATGGAACAAATTAATAAAAAGGTAGCCTCTTACGAGAACTTTGTTGAAAACAGATTAAAAAAGGACCTCCTTGACATTGAATCCTTACTAAGTAAAAAAGTAGACGATCATAAACGTTGGCAAGAACTAAAGAATTTCATACAACATGTTCGAAGTCGCAAAGCCGACGAATTATCCACCACTGTTGATTTTGGTTTCGGTGTGTATGTGGCGGCTAAAGTAGAAGAATTAAATAAGCTTATTGTAAATGTTGGATGTAATTGTTATTTGGAAATGTATTACGACGAAGCAGATAAATATGTAGATATTAGAATGAAATATTTAAACAAAGATATAGACTTCTTACGACAGCAAGCTGTACATGTTAAGGCACATATTAAATTAGTTTTATTAGCTATTAGTGAGCTACAGAAGAGTAGTTAAGAGTAAGTTATTTTGTATCTTTATATATTTATGATTTTTAGAATAAATAATTAATTCGAAGACTTCCACGATCAGTGTCAGTGTAACAGAACGTTTTCCAGGTTGGAACGAGTGCTCCCCTTTTCCTCCTAAAGAAACCCCTTAAAAAAGTGGGCAAAACGTTGAATTCTTCTGTCTCAACAATGACATGGTTCTAATCTGTAGACGTTCTGTTACCAGAATAAATGATTGTAACTTGTTTAGTAAATTCTTAGCTTATATTTTTGATAAAGTGTTATGTTTAGCTAAACTTAATTTTTTATGTAGATTGGGAGTTGCAAGGTAAAATAACAGAAAAGTATCCATTTTTAAATATTTTTATTTGGAAACGGGAAAGACAAAAATTAAGTGAAACATTACATTTCATTTAATTTTATTTCAAAATATTTATTTGAAGCTACTACACAACATGTGAACACCTCTTTAATAATTCCATATACCCATAATACAAAACTATGGTACAAAACTAGTAAACTACGTACAAAATTAGACTGTCGTGAGCATAACAACCGTTAATATTATTATACGTACTAAACACTTCACTCCAACTTCAATATATCATAATTCTTCTTTTAAATGTAACCTACTTACAATACAAGATTATTAATAGTTACAGATGCTCTACTTTCGTACAATTAAAGCGCAACTTGCAAAGAACAGTCGACAATTTCGGCTATTATGTCAACATTTAGTATTATTTAAGTTTTTCCCTAAACTGTCGCATGTACTATATTTTACACAGTGTTATTCGTACTGATAGCCCATTGCATCAACCCACAATTATTTTCTCCCACTGATAATTATGAACAAAATCGCATCAGATTTACCAATGTATCTCTTTCCATAATCACCTTAAGTTCAATTAAATTTTGCTCAGAATAATCAACAACTGAAAATAATCGTAGCTTGGTGCAATTAAATGTTTATTTTATTTAAACATCTTGAAACTTAAAAGGTTGATTACGATACATGAAACTATTTAGAGTCAAAGTTGACTTTTAATTTGTTAAAATCTAGTGATCATAAATTAAATTAGTATCAAAGCAACATTTTAAATTTATGCTAGGTTTTTGCAAAACACTTTCAAAGTATCTATTTTTGTTTTACACTTGGAACATAGGTATACAGATTGTCCGAAAACCAGTCTAAACATACAATGTTCTGCAATTGAGTTTTTAAAAAATCACATTGTACAAAAATTAATGAGTGCAACAAGGAAGACATAAACAATATGGGTAGCACAACAAAGATAGAATGCTATCATGGCTATACTTCATTCAAGTTAAAGATAAAGTGGATGTAAACAATGATCGGCGCGTGATCAATGCGTGATCAGCACGTGTGTTGCATTTTGGCTAATGCGATTGGCTGAACCCTCACCACTGCACCCTGGAATTACACGTCGTTGATATCAGTCCATGTCCGGCTTAAAATTATTTTATTTTCATTTTATTTTTTATTTATTGTACCTAACTTTATCATCGAATAAAAATGTTCTTTATAAAATGTTATTCATTACCAAATGTCTAATTATTAACATCATTTCAAATTTGTTTTTAGTTGATTTTTTAAATATGTTTTTGCTATACTGGTTTGTATGCAAATCTTTACGAATGTCCTTAATACTACCCTGCTTCTTTCAAGCACGTGAACAGCGCATGTATTTGTTTACATCCACTCTATCTTTAACTTGAATACAGTATAGGTAAATTTTTAAACTAAAGATCTCTCTCCAATAACAAGCAAGCAAGCAAAAACCTCTGTCATAAATATTTTATCACAATTTGTCATTATGACAGATGTTTTTGTTTGCGTGCTTGTTATTGGAGAGAGATCTTTAGTTTAAAAATTTACCTAGCCATGATTGCATTCTATCTTTGTTGTACTACCCATATTGTTTATGTTTTCCTTCTTGCACTCATTAATTTTTGTATGTTTAGACTTGTTTTCGGACAATCTATATTTAAGGTTATTCAAAAGTAAGTTACATTTTGAAGTAGATATAACCCGTGATCGCATAGATTGTTATGTGATCAGGGATATAACATTTGTAAGAAATCCAGCAGATTTTTGGCTGTGGGGTTATTTAAAAGAACGAGTTTTTTAACTAATCCCACGTTCCCACGGCTATTTATAGGCAAGAAATTGAAAATATTCTACGAGATATAATAGAAAAATAATGCTGTTCACAACATAGAAGAAAGATTGTTGCTAGTCGAAGAACAAAATGGCGGACATATTCAACATTTAAACTGAATCCAGTAAACCCCATATCTTTATGAGTATAAATGTGTTTTTATTTTGTATATATGTTAATTCCTACAAATGTTATATCTACTTCAAAATGTAACTTACTTTTGAATAACCTTATACATATTGATGTATCGTATGATCAGATATGATTGAGGATTGTTTTGAATTTCCCGCCTCTCAGTCTAGGGATTTTCTAACTATTTGGTGTGCAATCGCCTGCGATTTAGGGAGTTTGAACAGTGACGGGTTTTTTTGTTTAATAAATTGTTTTTGTAATAAATTGGCATATTTTCATTCAAATTGTTAAAAAACGGTTCTTTTCAGAGCCTCGCCAATTAATTTCGACTGAGTTTTTGGTAAGTTTAAATTATTATGTTAGGTTATGAATGTTGCCAACTTCTGAAACAAAATCATAGGCGGGAAATTCAAAACTATCCTCAACCATTTCTGATCATACTGTATGTCCTGCAAAATTGTCAGTAAAATACATACAAACATAAATATGATGGTTTTAAAAGCTTTTTGACAAATTCCAGTACCTAATTCACTGTGTAAAATACAGGTATTTCTAAGTTTTGAATATTAAAACAATGATTTGATTTTCCCATTTCAACGCCGAAGTTTTTTTTTATAAATATGGTAATAAATCAGTAAAATGATCAGCTTTTCTTTTTATTGACATGCACTGTTTTGCTATCATGGTATTTATAGTGAACCTACATCAAGAAATAACAGTATTCAAAACATCGTCGCTGTGTAGAAGACTAATTTCGGGCACTGAAATGTGTTTAAGGGTAGTAGCATGTAGTAGTTAATTTAAGGGTTTTGTTTAATCTGTTGTAGGGTTGGTATCTGTTACAGATTCGCCTTGATTATCATGACATAATAAAAAGATTACTGCTTTAGTAGCAAATATTTTGTTTAGTCTGTTGTAGGGTTGGTATCTGTTACAGATTCACCATGATTATCATGACATAAAAAGATCCGAGCCAATTGAAATTAAAACTTTTATACAGCGGTTAACATTATTCCGCCTTATCGATTATCACTATTGATTGTATGGTTTATATAAGTTTATAAATGTGAATTTTTTCATAACTTTGCATCTGATCATATCGTCTTGCATGTTAATACTTTCTTCTTCTTCTTTATCCGTCCCTTATGCCCGTAGAGCGTCGGATATTTCTTGCTGTTCTATTCATTTTCTATCTATTTTCGTATTGCTTTCTGTCTCTTGTTAGTCTTCTTATTTCTGGTAGAGTCTTTCCTTTCCTTCCCGCTATGTCTTCTACTTGTTTCAGCCATGTTATTCTAGGCCTCCCTCTTTTTCTTTTTCCTTCTACTTCCATCTCGGTCGTAATTCTTGGGATTCTATTATTTTCCATTCTACAAATATGGCCATACCATTTCAGCTGTTTATCCTCTATCTTCTTAATTAGGTACTGATTCCCCTTCTAGCATATCTCTTATTGTTTCGTTGTGTATTCTGTCTCTTCTGGTGTGTCCTGTTATTTTTCTTAGGTACTTCATCTCTGTAGCTATTATTCTAGATCTTAAATTGTCTGTCAGTACCCATTGCTCTGATGCACATACCAGTGTCCGTAAGTAGGTATATTGTATTATATATATCTGTAGTTTGGTTTTATTGCTAATTTTTGGTTTTCCTATTATGGTATTGTTTATCATATAATCTATTTGATTTGTTTTATTTATTCTATTAGTGATTTCTGGTTATATTTTCCCATTTTTTGTGATGACCGTGCCTAAGTATGTATAACTTTCTACTTCTTCTATCCTGTTATCATCTATTTTAATTTCTTCTAATTTTGTATTGTTCTTGCCTATTTTCATTATTTTACTTTTATGTAGGTACCTGCATTTTAATTCTTCTTTCCACACATTTATAGCAGTTTCGTTTTTGTTAAATAGTATTATATCGTCTGCAGAGATGAGTTGTTGTAAGATCACTGGTTCCATACGTCTTATTCTGATTTGTATTTCATTGATTTTATTTCTGCATCTTCTGGATATCTCATTCATAATGATTACACACAATGAAACAATAGTGTTAATACTTTCTAACATTTATTATATGTTGCCTGTTTTGTATTGTGTGATTTAGTAATGAAGTCACAAAACAAATAAAAGGGTTGTCATACCCATTTATATAAAGCCACTGAAAGCAATTAAATGCTGGCGATGTGATAAAAAATGTAGCTAAACATTTCGGGGTTAGTGAAATAACTTTGCATGCAAACATTACTCCAAAGGTGTTGGGAGGTGCAAAAACCAGTATAAGTTTGCTTTATAGATTTCGAAAGACTTTCGACAATGCCCGGCATAATAATCTGTTAGACATATTAAAAACATAAATATTGACGAACTCTATATTGGAATCACCAACAACCGCAGTCTGAGTTAACAACACCAAGACAAAGGAAATTCCGATAAAAAGAGGGGTTAGACTGCGTTCTTTCTCGCACACTATTCAACATATATTCTGAGATAATCTTTTGTAAAGTGTTAAAAGGTCGGGCAATCATGCCTCAAAACATCGAAGATGTACAGTTGATACTGAACAGAGTGACTGACGAGTGCCGTAACAGCGGTTTAAATATCTCCAAGACAAAGTTTTTAGTTATAAGCAAAAGAGACGTACAAGCAGCACAAGTTACTGTTAATAATGAGCAAATTGAGAAGGTTAGTCATTTCAAATACCTTGGATGTTAGGTAAATGATTCTCTCGATCTTGATGATGAAATAAAGATTCCCATTGAAATGGTTAGAGCAACATTTTTGAAGTTAAGATCTTCACTATGTAATAAGAGCATAAATTTAGAACTTAGAATAAGGTTTTTGAAATGTTACGTTTGACCAGTTCTGTTATATGAATGAGAGACGTGGATACTAAAGACCAGTATACTGAATAAATTAGAAGCTTCTAAGATGTGGTGTTTTCGTCGTATCCTCAGAATTTCTTGGAATCAAGGGATGACTAATGCAGAAGTCTTGAACAGGGTAGGGCAAGAAAGAGAACTACTTAATATATAATTAAGACCAGAAAGTTAACATACTTAGACTATATACTCCGAGGCGACAGATATAAAATTTTACAACTAATCTTAAATGGGAAAATTGACGGCAGATGAGAGATAGGAAGGAAACAGCTATTATGGTTTAGGCACCTCCGCCAGTGGACAGGTTTGTCAGCTGAAGAACTCTTACACGTCACACAAGACAGGGATCGATATCGTGAAATTGTCATGGAGGCTACCAATGCCTAAAAGGGGCAGGGATTTTGAAGAGAGAAATTACAAAAGAAAGCGTTAGTGATTTAGTAAATAAGCTTCCCTATTTTTTCAGAGAATGTAGGCTCACTCTTGAGGGGAGCTTAGGGGGATAAAACCCTTCCCTCTCTCAAGTCCAACCAATAATAAAAGAAACGTTTTATTTTGATATTTTATTAATTTTAAGAAAATCGCACTTTGTGAGTTTTCGCCCATGTGCCGGTTATTATTATTATTATTTGTAAAGCCTCCTCCTAGCAAAAATCCCACTATAAAAAACAGTTTTGGAATTTTTGAAATATTTTCATTTTGTTCAATAGCCTACCTCATTGTTTTTATATAACGTTGTATACAAGTTTTCAACAATGTTGGGTAGGTATTTCCGATCTAACTGCTGTAATTTGTCCGTTCTTCAATTTACAAATATTCTTTCTGCCTTCCGACATTGTCTTTCTCATCACTTTCATTCCCTTGTTTTCTTCAATTATCTTAGAGATTTCATGCGTGTTATCTCTTCTAATTGCCTTGGATATCTCCTTATTCGACTGTGTTAACTCAGTTGAGGGGTGCAAAGCTAGTTCGCGTCCGGAACTAAAGCTAGGCTACACGTGCACCTTTCTTTGCTCTGCATCTGTTATAACTTCTATGAGCTGTTTGTTCATTCCATCGGTTCCTATCTTTTCCTCTCCTCTGTCTAACGCTCGCAATTTTATATTTATCAACTCCCAATACAATTCCATCTGTTGTTAACTTCCATGCATTTCCTGTTTGCTTAGTTATCACCTTGAATCTTTCTTTTCTAATATTTATCGTCATTTTCGCTCTAACCATTCTATGATCATTACCTATAGGAAATGTACTTAAACTGATATATTCTTTTTCTTCCTCTTATGGCCGAAGCCTATGCCAATGGCTCGTTAATAACTCATAACTAGGAGTACTGTTTCTTTTGATCCTCCAATCTCCCTGAAGGATCGACCCCTTACGCGTCGATCACGCACTGGAGGCCGACCAGATAGGAGATAGGTCTTGCACGCCTTCTGGAGGCCCATCACAGCAGAACTTTGGAAACGCAGGGAGTTCTTCAAATCCATGGGCGATCTCGCGAATCAGTCGTTGGAATGGCAACTTGTAGATTAAGAGCTCAGTACTTTTCTGATTAAAGGTGATTTCTCGAAGAGCGACGGTTCCAGGCCTGTATCTGTGAGGCTTCTTGATACCGTGGCGAACTTGCGAGCGGTTTTCGTACGAAGTTAGAAATTCGAAATGAAAAAAAATTATTTTTGGTTTATTGGAAATTATGAAATCTATTTCATTTTTCGTTACGCCGTATGGACTTGCCCACGTCCATTTCCTTTGTGGGACCTTTTTAAAGGAGCTGTTCATTGCTGTGGGAAACCTATAGAAGTTTTCATATTGTCTTCCTTAATGCCTAACTTAGCGTTAAAGTCGCCAATTAGTAGGGTGCAGTGAGCAGGTCCTTAACTCCTTGATGAAGTGCGATGGTTATGTCACCATAAAATGTTTCTATTTCTTCGTCACAGTGTGTGGAAGTTGAAGCATATATTTGGATAATTTTTAAGTTGTATTTGTTGTTGAATTTTAGAATGTGGCAAATCACTCTAGGGTTAATACTTCGGATATCCACGGTGTTTTGTATGTATTTTTGTGGATGAGAAATCGGACACTTTCTCCTTGGATTTCACGGCCTCTTTACAATGGAGTGTGAGTTGTTCCTCTCCTATCCTTTTATGCTTGTTTATGCCCAGGATATTTCAAATATACAGAATCAATGCTCCGAAGATCCACCAACTATCCACATGGGGACGATGTGGTGGCTATTGAAGCTGTTAAGTGCGGAGGACTTCTAGAAAGAGGGATAACACCGTCGCAATGGGATTGAGCAATAATAATAATACTTCATAAGAAGGGAGACATCAATGAGTCAACAAACTACCGCCCTATAAGTTTGCTGTCCCATATATTATATGCGTATTTTATTAGTAACCGTATAATATCTAAGTTGCCCCTATATCAACCTCGGAATGGTACCAATGATCACCTACAAGCTGCCAAAAAAAGTATAGAATATATCAGGCCTTTGATTTTGATATTAGTGGACTATGAGAAGGCATTCGATACAATAAACCAACATAAGATGTTGACAGCGCTATTGCCGAATAGACCACAGATATTTAGCAATTATTAGACACGTGCGAGGTTATACGAAGATATTTAAGATTGAAAGAGGAGTGCGCCAAGGCGGCGTCCTTTCACCTACAACCTACACTGTTTATCACCTATTGAAATATATGTTTAAACACGTTGAATTCGGAAACAAGGGGTAAATATTGATGGCGAAAAATTAAACCACCTTATATCAGCCGATGTCATTGAAATAATACCAGATCGTGTGGATGAGACAAAATTTATGCTCGAGAAGCTAAATGAAGTGTCCGGTGATGTTGAATTAACAACAAGGCAAAGACCCATTTTATGACCAACCTCATGTGAGCGAAGGCACATATTGAAGGTGAGTATATTGAGCAGGTAAGCTCCTATCAGACGTGTGAAATCAATAGAAGAATAGGTTTGCCTTGGGCTGCCTTTGGCAAGCTAAAATATATCTTTAAGTTTGGTATCCCAGTATGTCTTAAAGGAAAGGCATATGAACAGTGCATTATGCCTGTGCTGACCTATGGTGCTGAAACTCTAACGTTGACAAAGAACACTGTGAACAAGATGAGAGTAGCACAGAGAGGCATGGATAGGGCTATGTTGGGTGTATCTTTGAGAGACAGGGTGCCAAACACAACCATACGTAAAAAGACTGGTATATTAGATGATATCAGTAGATAGAATAGCCCGCTTAAAATAAAACTGGACGGGTCATGTGGACAGAAGAACGGATAAGACGTGGACCAACAGGTATAAAGCTTTCCGAAGCAGAAGTCATTCACCAATGCATTGGTTTGATTACATTAAGCGAACTGGATGAATGCTATTAGAGATCATCAAAAATGGCATGCGCATGGCAAAGGGAGGTCTATGTTCAACAGTGGACGTGAAGGGCTGTTGGATGATGATGATGATGATAAGAAACAATATTGTTTTTTAACAAGCAATTTTCTGGGACAAATATATTTACTCCAAATGCTGAACGACCTGTTCGTCGGAAGAAGCGATCAATAGTAAATTATAAATGTTGCCGTATTGAATATCTTTTGGAATAAATAGCCGACGAAGATCTTGTAAGTAGTGCATTTGGTTAGTAAAGCTGTGGATAATATTTGCACTTTGACCATACTTGGTTGCAAATTACGAGTTTTGGTAATATGGTCGATGATAATATGTTGAAGGTAATCGAGCTGAATTTGTACGAATTAATGAAAGGAATTAAAGATTCTGACAACATGATTGAGGGGAAATTTCAAGGGTGACTTGTCTGTTATGGTTTGAAATAAGAACCTAATAATGAAGAGGCAATTGATGTTAATATGCATTAGAGAAGACGATGCACATATGCATCCTTGTCTTCCTCCTCAGTCTTCAGCCATGCGCTGGTTTCTAGTAGCTTTCCACAATTCTCTTCACGCGCACTTTCCTTTTAGCTCTAAATATGTGTTACTGCTTGTGTTCTTCATTATTTGCTTGATGTATTCGAGCAGTGGTCTACCTCCGGCGTGACACCATCTCTTCTTAATATATGCCCTATTAGGGAAGTTCTTCTTTTCTGTATCTGTTTCCATAGCTGGTTCTTTTCGCCTATTCTTTGTAACACATCATTCTATCTACCCAGCTTATTTTCATTAGTCTTCTGTAACACCGTAATTCCATCAATTCTATTTTTCTCTGACTAGCTTTTCCACCGTCCATCCATATACATCAGCAGACTCCATATATAAGTTTATTGTTTTTAATTGTCTTTTTGGAGTAGAAAGGTCTCTTCGCTTGCGCGATTCTATTTTTGATTTCTCTGTCACTTCTTCTGTCTGCGGTTATGACGCTACTTAAATATACCTACGAATTCTTGGACTTGTTGTAGTTGGGTTTCTCCTGCTTGTATTTGTATGCCGTTTACGTTTTCTTTTCCGCATATCATTAGGTACTCTGGTTTTCTTCTTGTTTATCTTCATATTATATTGCTTTGTAAATGTTTCTTCCATTTCATGTATAATATTTTGTAAGGTCTATCGCATATGCATCTAGATAGCAAATTTAAAAAAATCAATCTTTATTGTATTTGGGGTATGCAAGTGTTTGTTTATTTAAGTTAGAGTCTACTTATTACTTCGGATATTGGAGGCTTTACCGTACTTCAACCGGATTAAGGTATGAAAGAGAGTTTACAACAAAGTTGTTGCAAACAACTTCATAAAAAGGATGATGGACTTTGTGAGAACAATTTAGAATGTCTAAATTTCCAAAGCTAACCAGGTTTAAAAATATATTTATATCTTTGCGAATATAAGCTGCTATGGTTGTATTTATCTTAACTTTATGTAGGTATATTGTGAATATTTTCGACAGGACATTTTATACATCTTAACTAGGTTTTTCGTTACGTTCAGTGAGTTAATTAATAGTTTATTAATTTAATTTCTATTTTAGCAAACTGGTGGTGAAAAACCGAATTAAGAGGTATAAAATGTATTGTTATTAATTAAAATCAAATCATTGTTTTACCTGCAATTTTTTTTGCGAAGAATTTTACTTAAGTAATTTTGACTGGCAAATTATAAACGTACTGTTTATAGATACACATTGAATTATTAGTACCTATAATTTTTACTAACATCATTACAAGAAGAATACATGGATGCTGACTAAAATAAAGCAGAATTTTTAAAAGACATTGAAATTTATAATTTGCCACTCGATTTTCGACACTAATTGAAATATTAGAAATGTTATATGATGCAGCAGCAAATACATCTATAATAGTTTTAAACCTATGGTACATGTAACCAAAGTAACACTAATAAGTGGTGTAATACAAGTTGCATATGGATATTGACAAAGACAGCTCTGTACAAAGCAAGCGACTTGTGCACCTGCGAACAGGTGCACGCCATCTTGTTGAAAATAGGCCATTTGGAAACATCGCCGCCTGCACCATAGATTCAGCAGGATATTTTACCCAACTGGATACATAATAATGGATTGCATATGCGAACGGCTAGAACAACGACACTAACCTAAACGTTGATAAGCGATGCAAGTGTTTAAAATAGACATCAAGATAGAAAATGCATGACCATTAAGAATGAAAAATTTATGGAAGGCTTACACAAGGCGTTTATATGTACTTCTACATTGGGACCTTTCTATTTAACATGCAGGATGGTAAAGAAGTTCGTAGTAAAAGATTCGGATAAGGTTTTGATGTTTACCTACAAACCTACATATTATTATCAGTCACTTTCATTTAAATGCTGTCTATGAAAGTTCCGGGTTCCACTTCCACAAATGATTTTCTTCACAAATATCACTTAGTAAACCTTTTAGTTCATTCTTATTGTTCATGAATTGACATATACATAGTCAATAGCTTAATAAATACATACATACATTTCTTAAACAAATTAGTTTTTAAAACCTTACATATACATTTTGAATATAAAAGCTGTTATTTTTAGCCAGATATTTGCTATTTTAATAAGTGAAACTTATGCTACCCAGCGATATTTATATATAAAAATACTATTGTAAGATAAAGCTACGTTGCGCAAAATATTTGATTGTTTTACGCTTTTACTACAAGTTGGATATAATTATGTACTTTTTATGGTATTGTGACAACATTTAGATCTTCTAATAACACTAACTATGAGAAACGTGTAGTCAACTAAGTATTTATATAAATACATAATCAAAGTCAGCTTTTCAGACTATACAATTCATTCGTTTGTTTGTATGAGAGTTATTTTAAAAATATTCTCACAGACTGAAGAACTGACCTGATAGATATTTTTATATCGGAATGAAGCAAAGCAAATTTTGCAGCAATAATACCAATTGTGTGTAACTAATTCTTATCTACTTTACAGTTACTTACATGTGACATCAGCTACTTTGGTAATATGGTTTGACATCGAATTGTAGGTATTTCTGTTATTTTATCTAATTCAAACGTGGTTATTATTGCTGCTATACTTACTTAAGTCAGTCCGACTTGAACCTACATGTTTTTAAAATAAAAAAGTGTATAGGTGTGAACATTTAACGAAGAAGTACTTATATGTGTATATACTAACGAATTACTTTATTAATTTAGGTAACGATTTTGTATTGTACTTGAAAATAAATGCAGTACATAATTGTTATCCAAAAATAAGTCTCGTTTCGTACTGTGCAACAGCAAAATGGGTATGGTTAACATTTGATGCTAATGGCCTGAGAAATTTGGGAGCTAAACATAATTAGCTTGATTAGAAATTCAGGGGAGTTTAATTCAGTACAAAATCCAAGGCAACATATTATTTTGATCTGGCAACTTTTATTGATTGCTCGTGTTTAAGCTCTTCTTATTCGACTGTAAAAGCAATCACGTTCCACCTATAAAATATCGCTTAGTTCGTTGCATTGCAATATACATTATATATAATAATTCTATATAAAAACATTAATCTCAGCTAGACAATTACCTAGTAGCTCGCATTTAGCAAACTACAAATAAGTATATTTGGTGTTATACGCTCTATCGGAGGCTTACTTCCTGCTCGTCCAGCCAGGAAATTTTTTAATTTCATCAATTGGTAATACTTCAGTATTACAAATATGCAGCGTTCTTTAATTTTTTTTTTTTCGTTTTATAGCCTCCGTAATATATTCAGTTGGTGGGATTACAACCTACTTTAATTGACTGCATCTTAGTTACACATTATAAAAGTTTTAAAATTCTAGGAATGCATTAGTTATTAATTAATATACCTGCCATGTGTAAATCGAAACTCATTGTGAATATATAACAATGTGCATTTCTGAAATAAAATCTGTGAACCTATACCTTTTTAGATATCTGAAATTGTGCACTATGCTGCATTTCAGAATTCATAGATTCAAAATTAACGAATATCTACAGTTACGAATTTAAGCAATGCTTTAAAGATTTTTTTTAGGTTTCATAAAGTTACATTTATACCTACTTTACACATAAGCGTGTCGGTTATTAACCGGATCTACTTATACAACTGTATTTATTGCTAGTCTTATTAATGAATATAAGCATATTTCGTACGCACATCAATAAGGAACTTTACCTAAACATTTTTAAATTCCAGATATCTGATTACTGAATTAATACATAAAAAATTGTATATGTACTACTGTGCAAAAGTCTTAGACCACTATGTTACGAACAAATTTTTTTAGCAAGACTTCTTTTAGTATTATCTTTATTTTCTAAAGGATTGTTGCGGCGAGTTCGACATTTTATATTTCTTAGTTGAGGTTTTCGCCACCAGTTATTTTAGCAACTTGTGGTGAAAATCCCAACAAAGAAATATAAAAGAACATTAATACTTCTTTCTTTCTTTCTTAGCCCATACATATCCCTATACCGGGTAAGGCCTGACATGTGAGACATAGGAGAAATACATGCTATTTTGATAATTGCTTAATTTTTTCTCTCCAGCTGAATCGTTTAGTTGTTGTATGTTCTTGTTTGGAAAAGTATGCTATTAAGCAATTGATTCTTAACTAATTAGAAAAATTTAGCTCTTCAACGTAAAATAAAGTAGATAAATATTTTAAATAAAAAGTCACACATGCACCTTATGACATCTTGCTTAAAGCCTGATGTGCATCATTTGTTCGTACTAAATTCTGAAATTTCCATAGTGATGCTGCAGCTCATCAGAACAAGTCTAATAATTAGGAAAAAATACGATTTCGCCTTCATTTCAGATAAATTTCGTACTATAATCGACTGAAAAAAAAAGTACGTTTCGATGAAGAGCTAGAACATAAGCAACAGTTAACCAAGAAGATAATATTCACATATGTTCAATTTTCCATGCATTTCACCTAGGTCTCACATGTCAGGCCACACCCGGTATAGGACAAAGGCCTCCTTCACTTATTAGTGAGGGTTCTACTCTCCCATAACGACCGGCCCTCGTGGAAGAGAGGTGCCATGTTAACAGAGCAATTGGGCCACTCATTCCAGTACTGACTTGAGACAATGAAGAATTGCTTAAGTGAAAGAAAAATCGAAAATACCCTCAAAGTTTCGAAAACAGCCATGCATAACACACATACAAAGTACAAGAAATCGGGTTCAACTGGCGATAAACCTCGGTCTGGAAGGTGTAAAAAGTTAACAGAAGAAATGCAATGTTTACGAAATAGGCAAAAAACTTCGCCTCATCTTACTCAGCAACTTGAACAAGTAACTGGAACTCGTACAGATTCTTCAACAGTCCGTCGTATTTTATCAAAATTTAGTTTAAACGACTGTGTCGCCCTCAGATAACTATGATTTCGTAAAGGTGATAAACTTAAAATTTGCGGAAAAACTACTAGAGTTGGAGTGGAAACAGTGGTATCGAGTACTGGTCAGACGAATCAAATTTTGCATTGTTTGGAAACAAGACGAGACAATTTATTCGAAGACGGGAAGGTGAGGTATTAAATCCAGTTTGCATTAAACCTACCATAAAGCATGGTGGAGGATCTGTTCTCGTTTGGGGTTGCCTTTCTTCCTGTGTCATTTGGGATTAGATATGAGTTGGAGGTAAACTGACCACGTAGGTCCGTCTGGTAAGCGCTTTAATTTGCGAAAAACCGCCAGAGAGAGTTGGGGTGGGGAATAGTGTTGTCGAGTACTGTGGAATTGTTTGGAAACAAGAGGAGACAATATATTCGAAGAAGGGAGGGTGAGGTATTAAATCCAGTTTGCATTAAACCTACCATAAAGCATGGCGGAGGATCGGTTCTAGTTTGGTTTTTTTTTCTTCACGTGAAGTTGGGGATTTGATACGAGTTGGAGGCAACCTGACCACGTAGTTCCATCTGGTAAGCGTTTAATTGGGAGAAAACACATTGCTCCTGTCGTAAAATATTATTATCCTCGAGCATTTATGTGATTACTTAAATAGGAAAAAAAAAATTGAAAGGCAACCGAAAAGGGCTACCGAATTGTTTGAAATATTACAAGAAGAATGAAACTAGTTATGCAAGTTTCAAAGTGGTCTAAGACTTTTACACAATTTTATGCAAGATATTAGACTATAGCGAGAGAAATAAACTTTAATATTCAAGTAATTGGCAGGTAATGGTAATTTTCACAAGTGTCACAAGATACATGATTTAACATTAACAGCTATAATATAACGTTAATATGAGAAGCGTTTCTTGAAACTTTATTCTAATTACACTGTGCACTCGTTTTTAACATAATACTACTAGTAACATGGCAAATAATAATGGGAGCCCACTAATGTGTAATGGACTCCCTTTTTGAGTTGCGAGATAACTGTTTTTTAACTTTTTCCAAAACGTATTCATAGTCAGTCACGGCAACTCCAGTTATCGGAAGTCGTATTCGCGGAAAACATCCGCTAATAGAAAGGAGTAGTCAGTCGTCGGCCTCCATTCCTATAAGTTCCGCTTGCATGCGACCTCCCTTATATTTGCAGCAAATTGACATGCAAAATATTCTTAACGCAAGACGGAACTGTGGACTCATTGATACTAGAATAAGTGACTTCCAGAATGAGTTGAGAAAACCTAGCCATACGATTCCAAAATGTAGAAATGGCACTTGAAATTTAATTCCAGTAAAGAATTCGTAAAGCCGCACACCCAAGTATGGAGTCCATGAAAACCAAAAGGTTACCACCAACACAAAGGACATGATATGGCTAGGATTGGATAAGTTCTCAGAGAGAGCCGTCGCATATTCTTTGTCATGTAGAGTAGCACCACTGCGTAGCTTTCTCATCATATTGAATATATATCCGTACGTGTAAATAATGGTAATAAGGCTTGGACCAAGGACCAAGATAGCTAATGTAGCGGTATAAGCTGCCATAGTGCCCCAATCTAGCATACAAATATGGCCATCATAATCGAAAACTGGTTTCTCTAATCCTAGAAGAGGCGGACAACACAACATCGCAGCTGAAATCCAAGTAAAAGCCATCCAACATTGACATCTTGTTTTAGTTTGTATGGTCTCGTAGCGTAAAGGTTTACGTACAGCCAGATAGCGGTCTACACTAATCCACATGAATGTGTACACAGTGACAGCCCATAATGTTACTTCTAAATAGCCTACGAGGCTGCAGAGGATGTCTCCGTATACCCATCGTTGCACTAGTGCTGGATACACCGAAAGCGGCACTACCAGCAATCCACATAGTAGATCTGCTACTGCCAGCGAGAGAAGATAACAGTTAATTACGTCTGAGGGACCTGAAAGAAAATATATACATGAGTTTAGCTTATAAATTACTAGAAATTCGTTTATGTTAATTATCGATGAAGAAAGTGACAGGGGCGGTCCCAGCTAAAAATTTTGGAGGGGGTCAAAAATGAAAAAGTGTATACTGTATTCAAGTTAAAGATAGAGTGGATGTAAACAAATACATGCGCTGTTCACGTGCTTGAAAGAAACAGGGTAGTATTAAGGAAATTCGTAAAGATTTGCATACAAACCAGTATAGCAAAAAAATATTTAAAAAATCAACTAAAAACAAATTTGAAATGATGTTAATAATTAGACATTTGGTAATGAATAACATTTTATAAAGAACATTTTTATTCGATGATAAAGTTGAGTACAATAAATAAAAAATAAAATGAAAATAAAATAATTTTAAGCCGGACATGGACTGATATCAACGACGTGTAATTCCAGGGTGCAGTGGTGAGGGTTCAGCCAATCGCATTAGCCAAAATGGAGCACAGGTGCTCATCACGCATTGATCACGCGCCGATCATTGTTTACATCCATCATGACCCTCGTGACCCCCCCTCTGAGACCGCCCCTGGGAAGTAAAGGTCTACAACAAAATTTAATATTAAACTTATTACTAAAGTAATCACTTTAATAAAATTTTTGAAAAATTTATTAATAAGTTTGTGGGTGGTTTTTATAACTAAAAGGAAAACGATTATATGTAGGAACTTAAATCAAAATCTCCGATTAAATATTCACATTAATTTAAAAAAAATCAAACATTGTACAAACTGAGACCCGATTAGAATTAAATACTTTTTTCTAACACTAATATCTTATACTGTTTCTATGGTGCATAAGAGCTCACTTGTTATGTTTCCTTTAAAATACGCTTTCTTTATAAAATACGTCGTCAATAACAATGTATTTTATAGGCCTTTAAATACGTCGCCTAGCAATCTGCGCATTTTGTGCATTATGACGCGTCTCAAATAATAATTTATGAAAATTTCTAATAATATATTAGTGAAAAAAAATGTCTGATATTAGTGTTAGAAAAAATCTTGAAGACAACTCGTATTTTATAGTTTAAAAATCTCGGTCTATTAAATCCTCGGCTCACTTCGTTCGCTCGGATTTGAACTACGACCTTGATTTTTAAACCTTCTATAAAACACTTGTTGTCTTAATAGCTATAAAAATCTCATTTTTTTAAGAGGGAATAAACCAAAACTCTGATCTGACTTTATTAGCTATCAAAATCCAAAATTCGTATTTGTGCAAAAACAGAACACGCATTTTTAAAGATGTTCTCATGTTCCCAGTAAACCTTTAAATCAAAACTTTTGGAATGAATTTTGAAATTAGACTGATTTTGGAATATACAAGATATTGGTTTAAAATTAGAATTTTGTGTTTCGAATTCAAAGTTCAGTGCTAAATTCGTTGTGTAAATACGCAATTAAAAGTTTATTTTTCCAAATTTGAAGTTTATAGCTTGAATTTTTTCGGGATTCGAATCCTAAAGTATATATTTTTCAATCCAGTTTCTAGGCGAAATCTCCAGATCAAATTTAACAACAAATTAAGGTAAAAAAACTGCTGAAGGTGGATAGACTGTATGATGGATGAAACCGAAGCAGTACGGGTGACGGGAGGGTATCCCCAGGGAGAGTGCTCTCTCCCCTGCTATACAATTTTTTCAAGAAACTGTTTTGTCGGGAGAGGTAAAGTAGAAGTAATATTAAACTCCAAATTAACCTAAAACCAACATATTGGCAAAATGATCAAAAAATCGGAAGCGGAACTTAGACTTGGCTATACACCAGAGTGGCCAGATTAGCTATTATGTATGCGGCCTTGCTGTGGTGGCTCAAGGTGCAGCAAGAATCCACTAAACTAAGAATAAGCAAGATGCAACGGCTTGCCTGCGTTGGCATGACAGGTGCAATGAAAACGCTCACTGATGCTGTGGAGATTCTCCTAGACCTTCCTCCTCTTCACTGTGCAACTTTAGTTTAAGTACGTAACACACAAGTATAGTTGGAAGTATAGAGGGTCCTCTACTTGAAATGAGGGTTGACTATATGACTCCCAGATACCTTGTAGGTCACTCTTCGAGGTGGCAATTTAGGATCGTAACGAGTGGAAAGATCCCAAAGAGGATATTCCTCTTGGTATACGGACGGTTTCACGATTGATACTGGTGCCGGATCAGACGGAAGACCAAAAGAGAGGCTCAGCTTTTCATTGACTTTTGACAGTGGAATTTTTATTTTAGAGCTTTAAATCAAAATTTAAATTTAATTTTGAAGTTGTTAGCTGTGGCTTGGGATTTTATTTTAATTTCGCAAATTGTACACCCTAATTTAGATTTTATTTTCACATTATTGACTTCGGCTTAAGAACCCGTAATATTTATATTTATTAACAAAAAACTCTTTGAAAAAAGGAAAAGCATAACTTGTTCAATAAGATACATATATCATTCTGTCCAATTTCAAAAGTTCGAATTGTTGAAAACAAAACGAAATCAAAGTTTAAAACGGTTTGAAATTCAGATTTTGGATTAATAATAACTTTTTGTACAAAACATCTGTGTTCAATATTTAGATCCCATTTTTCTAAATTTCAGTCTAGCTTAACTCCTAATTTAAGTCTACTTAAGTTAAACTTCAACTTAAACCTTTATTGTACTTACATCACAAGAAATGAGAACTGCAATTCTCGATTAAAAATTTGAATCTATTCTTCGAATTTCGAAGAATGTGATTTCAGTTCAATTTTAATTCACATTACAGAATCAAGCAAAAATCTGAAACGTTCAAGTAACACCGGAAAATTCTAACTGAGGAAAAACTCGAGATTTTAAAATTAGTCAAAAATCGCCAGACAAAAGTCTTCGATTTCAAACTAAAACTTTGAATCTTTTTAATTGGAAGTTTGCGCTGTCGAATATTTTGGATTCAGATAAAATTCTAAAACTTTCCAATTTTGAGTTCAGACAGAAAACGTTAACTTTTCTAATTAAAAAATTTAATCTTCCTAATTTGAGGTTTACAACTGGTTCTCAAACATGTAAAAATATCCTCAAAAGCGAAATGCTTAAATACTAATTTAAAAAAAATTGGAACTTGTAACCCAAAAGTTTAACTTTAAAATTGTATGCAGAAGGTATAAACACCTAAGCCCCGTTTAGAATTTAGAATGTATTATTAAATGCCAGTTCGAAAATTTTGAAGTTTGTATTGAAACGCAGAACCCAGACTTAATACTGAAAAAATATTTTTAGGCGAGCAAATTCTTCAAAATTAAAAAATTTAGCCTTGATCTAAATTAGCAATTCCAGGACCACGATTAATAACTTTACTTGTTTTTGTACAGTTATTCAGCCGTTCTCCTACGCCAGAATTCTTTCATTGTTTGGCATCTTTGATCCCGTAGTTTTTGTGAGACTATTCTTTATAGTCCTTTCTTTATCTCCGAAAATGTACCTACTTCCTGTAACTTTTGCCTAAAAGTTGCTCTGTCTTGTACGTCTTTGACTTGGATGTTACATGCTTGTAAGTCTTTCTTGCAGTTTGCAATCCAGACATTGTTAGTTTTGGGTTTGGAGTTGAAGTGATCAAACACGTGGCGTGTGAGTCTGTTGGAATCCATCCTACTCAACTGTCCAAAGTACCTTAAACGCCGTTTCTTCATTTCCGTGCTCAGTCCATTTACTTGGTAGTATATCGTGCCGTTGCTTTGTAATTGTTTTCCTTGGTCCATAGATTTTCCTCAGGATTCTCCGTTCAATTTTTTCAACATTTTTCAATCTCCTTAGACGTTCGGATGCGTACGCGTACATGGCGGCTGGTCTTATGACTGTTGTGCGCTGTCTCAGTTTAGCATTTCTGGAGATGTTCTTCTTGTTGTAGATGTCTTTTGTTAAATGGTATGCTAACTCCATTTGGTCCCTCTTTTTCTTGTAGGAGGCGGTGTCAAATCCATTATTTTGCATAATTTCTCCTAGATATTTGAATTCGTTGGTCTTGTGGATGATGTCTTAGCTTTTTGGGGGCGTCCTTGGTGTTGATCAACCATTCTGTTTTCTCGAAAGAGAGTTGTAGCCCTGCTTTTTCTGCGGTTTTTCTCAATGTTTCAAGATATACCTTAGCATCCCTCATGTTGTCAGTCAGGTTCGCCATATCATCCGCAAAAGCAAGGCATTCCACATGTTATTGCTGATTCCTTTCTTCTGTAGGCTCCTTTGTGTCCCTCGAAATTCTTTTTCCAGGACACAGTTGAAAAGGATCGGAGACAGTCCATCTCCTTGCCTTACACCTATATTTACTACAAATGTTCGCCCAGGAACTTAACTCTGGACGTCGTGTCTGTGAGTGTATCTCTGATGTTGTTAATTGTTTTATCGTTAATCTGAAATTCTTTGAGTGTCCGGAATAGTATTTGTCTATCGACGGAGTCATACGCTTTCTTGAAGTCAATGAAGAGGATCACATAATCTTTGTTTCTGATGTTTTTTTTTTCTTATGATTTGTTTAAGGTTAAATATTAGGTTGACGCATGACCTGCCCGCCCTAAAGCCGCCTTGGTATTCATCAAGTTCTTTTTCGATCGTTGGTTCGATTGTCATGAGCAACCATTTCGAGAGAATCTTGTAGATGTAGACAGTTGGTAGTAGGGATATGTCGCGATAGTTATTCGCGTCTGCTTTGCTGCGCTTCTTATTCAGGGGATGAATTAATGCTTCGTTCCAGTCTACTTTTATTTTTTCTTCGTTCCATATTTCCTGGAAGATGTTCTCAAAGGTTTCCGGCATTTGCTTATCGGTATTCTTCAGGCATTCAGTCGTTATGCCATCAGTTCCCAGCGATTTGTTATTTTTCAGTGATTTAACGATGCCGATAATTTCATCTGCAGTTTGTTGGTGGCCTAGAACTGGGATATTCTCGTTGTTTTTGCTTGGTTCTTCACAGTTTAGGAGTCGAGATACTTCGCTGGGATCTCACAGTTGCGTTTGTTGTTCAACTCGGTTTTGCAGTTTTAATCCTTGAAGCACAGACTGGATGATTGATACATAAAAATCTGGTAGTAATCCCGTGTGTGATTTTTTTGGAAAAAGGTATCTTGCAGTTCCTCTTTAATATGTCTTCTTTTCTCGGACTGAAATGTTTTAGCTGCATCCCTTCGAGCTGTTCTGAAATTGTTCCAATTCTGGTCGGTCTTGCGGTTCATCCATTTCTGCCATGCCTGTTGTCTTTGATCTAATGCTTGGTTGCATTTGTTGGACCACCATTGGTGCTTTCTGGCACGTTGAAGTTGCGCTTTCTCACTGGACGTCTTTGAGTTCGTCCCACGTCATGTTGGTGTCCTTATTCTGGAATAAACATTCGCAAGGGTTTTCTTGCGTTCTAAGTTTCTCGCTATTGAGGTGGGTTTCTTGTCGGGTCTGAATCTGCATTGACGTTCGGTAGTGATCTGAGTATATCTCGAGTTCCCTGTGTATTTTGATGTTTTTTTAAATTTTTATTTATTATTTTAGTACAAACTTGAATCATTTTTTAAATTCACTTTGAAAAAAAAAAATAAATGTATTGGGAGTTTGATTGTGCAGGAGTCTGTTTCACGATCAGCTTCGACATGGTTCAAATCCCATTAGTTACTTGAATAATTTTTTATAAACATCCGATATATAAATCCTGTTCTGGGCTATATGTCCGAGGCCTTATGTGA
The DNA here is from genome assembly GCA_963082815.1 of Melanotus villosus. Taxonomy (NCBI): domain Eukaryota; kingdom Metazoa; phylum Arthropoda; class Insecta; order Coleoptera; family Elateridae; genus Melanotus; species Melanotus villosus. Next base: position 46,064,041 of record OY720425.1, read on the forward strand.
AAAAAAAAGTAAATAAATAACAAATAATTCTTTACGTTGTTGCTGACCTGATTTGCTGAGTCTCATTCGTTGTTTCTGAATTGAACTGTTTAGAAATTTAAAAATTATCCTTAGTTGTGAAGTAATGCACCATCGACAATCATAAATGTGGGATTCAGTTAAATATGTGATCCTATCTTTTGATAATAGTTTTATATTTAAATAATTATATTTTCTTTTCCTTTAGAAAATGTATGATTTAGACGTATAAAAAACATTACTAAAAAGTAGATTCCGGTTTTTTCTCATTTTTTAAAAAATTTATTACCTAAAAGTTTTATTTTATCGGTAAAATATTACTCGGTCATAGCTTGTAAAATAAGTTACCGAAGTTGTTACTAAAAAGACTAAAACACCGCCCTTGCTGATTTATTCCTTGCAAAAGAAAAAAGATTTTATGTCTCCAAATGTGCCTATGCCTAACCACTTCTAGGCAACTACAATAAAAGTTTTACGTTTGTAAATTACAGCCACGTAAAGTACAGGGTAATAAATAAAAAAGGGCCAAAAAAGAGAGAAACCGTCATTTTATAAAATGCGAGACTTCAAAATAATCAAGAAATGCCGCGCTGGAAAATAGAATGAAACTGCGCAAATACAACGAGAATCACATTACGATGTAGCAGTGAAAATATATCTCTTTTCACAGATCGATTGACGTTATAAATGATTTATTTCGTTTTATTCGGAAACCGTGTCATAACCAGCATCAACAAATAATACGGAGCGGTAATTGGCCCGAACGAACCTCATGGGACTTCGATATCGACTTATAATTCGTATTTTGAAATGCTCATTTTTATGGCTGCAAGTTATTTACATTTCTAACACGATTATAAAATTTTCGAGGGAAATTTATTGAAATCTAAGGACGCAAAGGTTTTCCTTTTTACCTGATATTATTTTGGCGAAAAGCAAATTGAAAAATACTTACTTTCTTGAATTTGAATCCAAAATTGAATTCAAGTGAATTTTTATGATTGATTCGAATTTTTGTTAGGAAATGGTTTAAACTTGGACCAAAGAATACAAAATACATCGTGTATTCTGCTTCCAGACTTAAATTTCGAATCTGAACCGGGATTCAAGAGCTCATTGAATATTTTAAACGAAAACTCGGTGTTCATATTTACTCCACAAAATCAAAAGAAAATTCTTTGGAAGTGGATTCAAAGATTTTAATATTAAATCGAAGTGTATTTTTCATAAGCTTTGAATCTGGGAGAATAAATTTTCTTCTTCTTCTTCTCCTTCCTCCTTATGCCCTCAGCGGGCGTCGGAGTTCATTTTATTCATGACCTTATTTTATCAATTTTTTCCATGACTTCCTGTCCCTAGTTAATTGTCTCAACTCGTCTATCGTTTTTCCTCTTGTCCTTCCTATTTCTTCTATTTGTTTCATCTACGTTTTCCTGGGTCTACCTTTTCTTCTTTTGTTTTCTCTTCTTGCATCTACGACCCTCTTTACTAGTCTATTTTGGATCATTCTCACTCACTATATGTCCAAACAAGCTTAGATTTCTTTTAGTTATTTTTGATATTATGGGTTCCTGGTTTAATGATTCTCTTATTATTTCATTTCTAATTCTGTCTATGCGTGTCTTTGCTGCTATTTTTCTGAGTTGTTTCATCTCAACTGCGTTTAATGTGCTTTCGTGTTTGTTACGATAGGCGTAACATCTTTCTTGAATTGTTAATGAGTAAAATTCACTAACAGAATTAATGTATTTATTTTAAAAATATACAACATGAACGTGTTCTATAAAGGAACTTGTCCATGTGAGAACTATAGAAGAACTGAAAATGTAAAATTTAAAATTACCTAAGCTACCTTAAACCACCTAAATAACGGTATTTCAGAGAGGGCGACATTCTGTCGGACGCCGTACATTCAACCCTTAAATTGTAAAGGATACCGTTACAAATTCTTAAAACTAACGGGAAGTCTTGAACATACCGCCCCCTATTGAAAGATATGCTTTCAATGCAAAATTATAAATTATAGTTAATCTACGTATACTTAGCTAGTTATAATACAAGTAAATGATTAACATAAATATAGAATTAAAACATAATGAAGAAGTTCATACGATTAGTTTCACTAATTGTCATTTGGTAACACACAAATTTTTGTAATAGGGCGTTTAATCACTCCCGTATTTGTTTTTACACTGATTGTACGTATTACACTATCCTTTCCCGGATAAAGGTCAATTATTTTCCCGGTCCGCCATTGAAGAGGTGGAAGATTATCTTCCTTGATTATAACTACGGCTCCAGGTACCAGTGCCGTTTTATTGACTTGTTGCCATTTATTTCTGGATTGCAGCTGGGACAGATATTCGGTTGACCATCGTTTCCAAAAATTCTGCAATAATTGTTGAACCCGCTGCCATCGTAAAAGTCGATTTTGATTCGTGTTTACAAAATCTGGGTCCACTGGCGCAGTGAGTGAGTCACCAATAAGAAAATGGCCGGGCGTAAGGGCTGTAAGATCTTCCGGCTTACTGGATAATGGAACAATAGGACGGGAATTTAGGCAGGCTTCAATTTGTGTGAGCAATGTGTACATTTCATCATACGTTAAAAGCGCCTGACCAGCAATTCTTTTAAGATGGTATTTAACCGATTTTACGGCTGCTTCCCAGAGCCCTCCAAAATGCGGACCCCGGGGGGGTATGAAACTCCATGACATATTTTCTAAAGAAAGCCATTCAATTACATGGTCTTTAAAATTTTTAGAATTAAATAAATTTTTAAAATCTGATTTGAGAGATTTATTTGCACCTACAAAAGTAGTTGCATTATCTGAATACATATGTGACACCTTACCTCTTCGTGATATAAATCTTTTTAGAGCGCTGAGGAATGATTGAGATGTTAAATCACATACTAACTCTATATGAACTGCCTTAGTGGCAAAGCAAATAAACAATACGATATAAGATTTTATCGTTTTTGTACTACGGCCAAAATTTCCTTTTATAAATACAGGCCCAGCATAATCTACACCACAATTAATAAAAGGGCGAGAAGGTTCAATTCGAGATTGAGGTAAATCACCCATCAATTGATTCATGGTTAGTGGTTTGACCCGATAACACGGTATACACTTATGTAATATTTTACGAATTGAGTTACGCCCTGCAATAGGCCAATATTTTTGTCTTAAAGTTGCCAACGTAGATTCAGGACCAGCATGTAATTGTCTAATATGTGTTTGCTGAATAATTAGCGTAGTAATGTGATGGTTTTGTGGCAAAATAATTGGATGTTTCTGATTAAAACTAATATTCGCATTTCTGAGACGTCCTCCTACTCTGATAACGCCATCTGAATCTAAAAATGGATTCAAAGGCAATAATTTGCTACGTTTTGGAACTTGATTATGTTTTTGTAACTCGCTAATTTCATAAGAAAATTCCTGTAATTGGCTTAGCTTAATTATTAAAGTATGAGCCTTATTTAATTCTTGAACAGTTAAATAGTTATAATTTTTACAAGATTGATTTTTACAATTATTTACAAATCTTAAACAGTAGGCAATTACTCTTTGCAGCTTAGAAAATTTCGAGTAATTATTTAGTATGCTGAAATCTGTTTTTGTGATGGAAACATGACAAATTTTAATTTCCTTTTCATCCGGAATGGTTATTTTATTAAAATTAACATCATTTATAGGCCACATATTGGCGGTTTTATTTAACCACTCTGGACCATGAAACCATAGGTTCGATTTGGATAATTGCTGCGGAGACATGCCACGTGAAATTATATCTGCAGGATTATTTTCTGAACTTACATGATGCCATTGATCAGGCTTGCTTACTGATATTATTTCCGATACTCTATTTGCTACAAAAGTCTTCCAACTCTTATTTAAACCGATCCATGCTAACACGATTGTTGAATCAGTCCAGTAGTATGTTTTATTTACATTTAAATTAATAATTTGTGAAATCTTTCGCATAAGACGCGCCAACAATAACGCACCACATAATTCCAATCGCGGAATAGTTAACCTTTTTAACGGTGCGACCCGTGATTTTGCACATAGTAAATATGTAACGTGATTACTTTCAATGTCTGTTGTTTTTATATATACACACGCACCATATGCGAGTTCAGAGCTGTCGCAAAATCCATGAATTTCTATATCCTTCGGTAAATGATCAGATACGACCTTGCGAGGAATTTGCAGGTCATTTAAACTAAACAATTGTGACCTAAAATCGATCCACATATTATACAGTTCGAAGGAAAGAGGTTCGTCCCAATCTAACTTAAGTGACCATAATTTTTGCAAAATAAGTTTCGCTTTAATTAATACTGGTCCTATCAAACCCAAAGGATCAAATATTTGCGAGATTACAGATAAAACAATCCGCTTTGTTGCCTTTGTTTGAGAATCATTTATATTTATTGAATATTTGAACGTATCTAGATGAGAATTCCATAATAAACCTAAAGTTTTGGTGTCACTTTCCCTATCTAAGTTAATGACTGACGAGGTATGTGAATTTTTATTGTTAATTAATAAATTGTCGTGATTTGACGCAAATTTACACAATTCAAACCCTCCGGAGCGTAAAGCTTGGATCAATTGATCCCGTAATTTAATGGTTTCTTCTAAATCGTTTCCACCTGTTAACACGTCGTCCACGTAAAAGTCGCGTACAATGACGTTACATGCTAAGGGGTAATTTAGTTTTTCATCCGATGCTAATTGATGTAGACACCGAATTGCCAAAAATGGTGCCGAAGCAGTGCCATATGTTACCGTATTTAAACGATACGCCTTAATTGCTTCATTTGGACCATTTCGCCAAAGAATTCTTTGAAAATCTCTATTTTCTGGAGCAACCTTAATTTGTCGGTACATTTTTGTTATATCGGCCGAAAAAACATATTGGTGGGTTCTAAATCGGCATAAAATGGAAAATAGGTCTTGTTGGATAGTTGGACCTACCATCAAGTTATCATTTAATGAATTTCCCGAAGAGGATTTTGCTGAACCATCAAATACTACTCTAACCTTTGTAGTTACACTAGAAGATTTTACAACGGCATGATGTGGTAAGTAAAAACAATTTACAGAGTCCGGTTCACTTTCGCTCGGAGATACTAATTCCATATGCCCTAATTGAATATACTCGTTCATAAATTTAACGTATTCTTTGGACAAATCGACATTTCTACCTAATTTTTTCTCTACCGACATCAATCTTTTAGTGGCGAGAGTTTTAGAGAAACCCAGAGGAGTAGCATTTGATTTAAATGGCAATTTAACTATAAAACGCCCTGTTGCGTCACGAATATGATTGCTTTTAAAATGATTATCACAATCCCTCTCCTCGGGTGATAAATTAGGTACATCGGGCAATTCTTCGATTTCCCAAAATTTAGTCAAAGTTGTGTCGATAGTGTTTAACGCAATATTACATGAACTAGTTTGATTATCCTTTATTATGCCCAGTTTACCGCCCAAAACCCATCCTAATTGGGTCTTTTGCAAACGCGGTTGGTTTTTAGCTAACTTTATAAAATTTGGACACATAAGATTCCAAAATAATTCGGCACCTATTAATAAATCTACTGGACCTGATATGTTAAATGATGGATCTGCCAGTTTAATATTGACCGGTATATTGAGTTTAGTTATATCAAATGTATGTATTGGTAGATTAGTAGTTATATTTGGAACTACTAAACAATTTATTTTTGCGTCAAATGCATTATAGCGTGATTTTATTGCAACGCAGGTAGAATGGGTAATTTTATTTATTGATTGCATGATGCCTGAAACTGTAAACTTAATGATATTTGTAGGTAAATTTAGTTTTTTGCGCATATTTTCTGAAATAAAATTAGATTGTGATCCAACATCAAGTAGGGCCCTGCAATTATGAACTTGTCCGTCTTGATCATATACGTGAACAATTGCTGTAGAAAGAAGTACTTGGCTCGTATGTTGGATATCACTGTAATGATTTACTGTTACTGGAGAATCCGAAGTTGTTGCAATATCTGAATTTGATTCGGATTCGTTACTCTTATCAATGAAATGTAACAAGGTATTATGTTTTTTATTGCAGGTTTTACAACTAATATTTGCACGACAATTAAATGTTTGATGATTGGATTTGAAACAGTTTACACATAATTTTAATTTTTTAATTTCCTTAAATCGCGAATCAACGGGTAGATCTAAAAATTTAGAACACTGATAAATATTATGCGAATTTTTACACAATTGACAGACTTGGCTGTTCTGAATATTTATATGAGTTGTACGAAAATTATTTTTAAACATTTGCACTTTGTTTGCATTTTGGGCTGTGTTACCTTTATTATTTAAAGATTCTAACAGCTGGCATCTATGCGCAAGAAAATCTAGCATTTCTTCCATAGTAGGAAGTTCATTTTTATAATTTAACGATTCCCATTCTTTATTAGTATTAAAATCAAATTTTGTTGATAAAAAATAAATTAAAATCGCATCCCACGACTCTGTTGGCAGTCCTAATATCTTTAGTGCCCTCAGATGGGTATTTACGTTATTTAATAGTTGTCTTAGTGAAATAGCGGAGTCTTTAGTTACAGTTGCTAAATTAAATAATTCGGCAATATGCGTCTTAATAATCAAACGCTTATTTTCAAAACGTTTTTTCAGTAGCTGCCATGCTACTTCATAATTATCTGCAGACACCCTTAACGAAGCTATAACATCTATTGCTTCTCCATTTAAACATGATTTCAAATAATGAAATTTTTGTATATTGGACAACTTCTCGTTTTCGTGAATTAACGAGTTAAATGTATCAAAAAAAGATAACCAATTTTCATACTGACCGCTAAATGTTGGCAAATTTAAAGTTGGCAGTTTTATTTGAATACCAGAATTTGAAAGAGCTGAATTTTGACTGCTTGAAGTATTTTTATGTACAATTGATAGGTGATCTTCTCTCGAAATTAAATTTTCTACACCACTAATCAAATTAAAATATTCAGATTCAAATACGTTTCTATCATCCTCATAATTTTGATCTTGGCTTAATAATTCTATTTGTGATTGAACATCTTCAAATTCATCCCAAACAGGTTCAAATTTCCCTAAACGTACTTTTAGTTGTTTTAAATCGTCTTGGTCAGTAAAATTATTAAAGTAGTTTGAAAATCTAGTTAATTTTGCCTTAACTTGACCTCGTTTAATTAATAAATGTTTTAACGTAGCGCTTGTTTCACTATTAGACATTTTTACAAAATTTAGATTTCTACTGAAATCTTGTATATAAAATTCAATTGATACTTATGTTATGATATGTACACACAACTCACTTAAATTGTGTAGGAATTATAAAAGGTAAAGTTATAATGGGAAATTACAGGAAAGTGAAACTCACTCACCGAATAATATTTCTCACACTTTTCTTTTTTGTTGTTTATGGAGGGCCAATCCTTCTGGTCCTCGTTGTTGGTTTCCAATCCAGTACAGGAAATCTTACTATAGATGAACTTTCGATTCCAGGATTACGGAAATGCCGACGTTGTAATTATATAAATTTTCGAATCACTCAGATTCAAATGTAGAAAATTCACTGGATATAAAATCCGGCTCGAAGGACCAAATAATGTTACGATAGGCGTAACATCTTTCTTGAATTGTTAATGAGTAAAATTCACTAACAGAATTAATGTATTTATTTTAAAAATATACAACATGAACGTGTTCTATAAAGGAACTTGTCCATGTGAGAACTATAGAAGAACTGAAAATGTAAAATTTAAAATTACCTAAGCTACCTTAAACCACCTAAATAACGGTATTTCAGAGAGGGCGACATTCTGTCGGACGCCGTACATTCAACCCTTAAATTGTAAAGGATACCGTTACAAATTCTTAAAACTAACGGGAAGTCTTGAACAGTGTTTCTTCTGCGTTACCCAAGATTCAGTGTTGGAATAGTTATTGCAATATACATCTGGGTTGTTATTTGTTTGTCTATTTCCTTTTTTCAAAATATTGTTTTATTTAAAGCATAATACATTTTTGCAGCTTTCCTGGCTCTATTTGCTATTTCCAGATCCATATTACCATCGTTTGTGATCATGACTCCTAAGTAGGTATTCATATGCTGCGACTTGTTTTATTTGTTGTCCTTTGCATCTCAAACCGTTTCTTATTACTTCTTTTGGTTTTTGTTTATTTATAACCATATATTTACATTTATCTGTGTTTATTTCTAGATTCATGTTTTCTACCTCTTCTATCCATATATCTATTAAAGCTTGCATTTTTCTTTATGATTCGGCAATTAGTAATATGTTCTAGTTCTACTGGTTCTAGGTGTCTATATCCTATGGTTGATTGTATCTGTCTTGTTCTTTTTTTGTGTGTTTCAATTACTTTACTCATCACTATTATAAATAACAGAGGGCTGAGGTTGTCCCCCTGTTTTATGCCCCTTTTCATCTCAAATTTTTCGGATCTTTTTTTATTTTGTTGTACTCTTCCATATACGGTTCTATGTTACTTGGATTATTTTATTTGGTATCTCTAGTTCTTTTAATAATTTCCATATTAATTTTTTGTTGACCATGTCGAATGTCGATTTCAGATCTATGAAAGTTATATATAGCTCTTCCACTGTTTCTATTTTCTTCTTTATTATATTTCTTATTATAAATATATTGCCATTTGTTTGTTTCCCCTTTCTGAACCCTGCCGGCTCTTCTTCTAATTTTTCTTCGATGTCTTTTCTTATTCTACCCTCTATAATGCTGTAGAGGCTAGGCAAATGGCTTATGTATTGGCACTATCAGATAGTATAGTGCCGTTAGGCATGAAAATTGAAAAATCTTGGAATCCGGTTCCTATGAATGAATTTAATTGATACTTTTTCCATTGTGTTTCTAAGACCTAATACTAAAATGTTTATAGATTAGAAATTGATGCTTTTTTTAATTGAAAGTTTATTGAAAAAATCCAAAAAATGTCTTAAAAAATTACTCAATCTACAATAGATTGAATAATTTTCATTTTATAGGAAAGGAAATTCAACTTCAACAAAATACACTATATTTATTTTCAATATCTTCATTTTCAATTTGATCTATTTGTATAATAGGCGAAGGGTTGAGACAACTATCACCATTGCATTCTGAACAAGCTGCAGTACAAGTTAATCCATGCTTTCTGCATCCACAAGCAGCTCCGCATCCTGTCTTACATGTAGTACAGAAAATCAGGTTGAGTAGATTTTCAGGGGCCGGTGGCTGATTTATTGTTATTGGCCTCAACATCTCGCGATCATATTTCCATCCCCATTGTAATGGTGAAATATCATTTCCCAACCATAATTGTATTTGTAAGTATACTCTCTTCAAATGTTCAAAGACTTCATTAGATGTAGATGTTTAAACTCAAGCTTATTACCTTGAAAAAAACACGCAAATTCGTTATGTTAATAAAATAAAATGGAAAAACCAACCTAAAGCGTTACATTATATTACAATAACCAAAAACTATAAATTTATTTCGTGAAGCGAAAAAGGATTAATATGAGATAATTAATATTAATGAAAATTAAATTCGCTGAAGGCGTGAAAATTCAATTGTACAAATATTTAAGTAAAGCAAAGTTAAAAATTAAGAAATTTAATAAATGGAATAAAACCAGGTAAATTCGACGACACTTAACAATTCAATAAACACCGACCTTGAATCCTCCAAGCGATCGAGTGGCGAATAACCAGCAATCTAAAATAACTTTTCTTGATAAACGTCAACCAATTTTGCAAGTAACGTATCCAAGACTCCATAAATAATTCAGCCGTAAAAAGGCAATAACCAAAAGCGCCGGAGTACAGGAAAGTAACGCAAAAGAAAAAGAAAAGAAGCTGTAACAAAGTCGCCATTAACACGTGCGTTCAATGATAAGGCAAAAATCTCCACTTACCACCAGTATCTTGGTGCTTCTAAAAAATAAGTTCACAACGTGAAACAAAACCGAAAATCTCGGAAGTTATAATTACGAAAATTCCATCAGAATTGAATGAGTAACTTCGGGATAAATTCAAACTCAACTGCTTCGGCAGACAACCCAAACGGAAAAAGCCAAGATTTCTCGAACGCAACGCCTATCATCAAACGCGCATGACACTCTCAAATCAGAAAACCTACTCAAAACCAAAAAGTCACTAAAAACGTAATCTTTTACCAGTGAATATATAATAAATAGAGGTTCAATAAATGCATTCACCGTAAATAAGCAATTGAAAGGAGCAAAATAATATAACGGAAAATGAACCGTTACAATCATGCCAATCTTTTTTTATCAGTTAAAATTATTTCAAATAGAAGAAAACTTAATGAGTGCTTTCAAACACTTTGTCACTAGCTGGGTAACTGTCATGACTATAAATTTCAGTCCTAATATGTCTTCGAGGAATCTCACCAGCAGCCCTTAATATTCGATATTCTTCTTCATCATTATTGTCTAATGTCTCTCTGTACCAAGTTTCTGATACTATTTCATAGTGTTTTTTTCGGAAGCATATTATTGTATTGGACCCAAATTTACTGGATTATTCCACTCATCCAATCAAATCACAGTATTTTGGTGAATTGAACCAATCACAATCGAATTAAATCGAAAATACCACTACTAGTGAAATTTTCTAGAAAATTTTGCGACTAGCAGCGTTGCTTAGAGACAACGTCTGTCAAAATTTTTTGAGTGACAAGTATTTCAGTAATTTCATTATAATTCGAGGAATTATCATTCCGAATACCATTCGTGACTAGAATTTTACAGGAAATTTTTGCCGTCACAAACACTCTTGCTTGTTGCTTTGGAAAATCGTAACTCGTGCTGTCGCACTCGTTACGATTTTCGTCGCAACAAGCAGTCGTGTTGGTGACGGCAAAAAAATTTCCGGTAAAATTCTAGTCACTTGTGGTATTACTTCTGACAATACAATATTATCATTATAAAGCGACAATAATCGCGACTTAATCGTTTTATCATCGGGAATGTGTGGCGTTGTTAAAATGTTTTTTAATTCTTGTAATGAAAATTGACAATCATCATTTGTCTCGATGTATTTAAACATTTCATCCACTTGTAAAACTTGTGAATGATTTTTTTTTCTTGATGAAGAGTCCCGGAAGGTAATGTAACAGTTTCCATGGTATTTAGCTTCGATTGCAACTAAATCAGTCAGACCAGCGATTCTTTTGTGTACATCTTTGTATGAATCGTCTTTTTTCTCCTTTACAAAATTGAGGATAGTTTCTTTGAAATCAGAATTAATAACACAATGAATTTTTTGTCGAAGCGTCTTCTTTTTTATCTTTCTTTTATCTCATCAGCTTCTGTTCCACAAAATAAACAATTTGTTTACAATCAAAGCCTGTAGAAAGAACACTTCGAAGTCTTTTCTTCGGTGGCGAGTATGTGGAAACTTTGTTGTCTTTGATTTTAAACGTTTTGATGTAGGTAACTTTTGTTTATGTATTTTTGGCGACATGGTAAATGAGCATAAATGAATTGTGAATTGTTTAAATAATCTAATAATCCATCCTCTCTTTCTTCAGAAGCACTTCTTAAAGTAGGCAACCCCCTTGTTATTTTTATTATTTCATCTAAGTCCGAGCTCGATTCAGAACCTGATCCTAATTTGTTAGACATAAAACAACAGTTTTCTTCATTATTATCACTGTTCTTCGATTTATCCATTTTTCTTAGAATGCTGCAATAAGAAATATAATAATGCAATAAATAAAACAATGGGTAAAATAAAAAAGACATTACGATGTGTTGAGCAGAAAGGGATGAGTACCTTATTTACCACAGCTGAAAAACTTGTGTAATAAAATTACACTAAATAATTGACACAAAATATATGTTCAAAATAATCATAAAATTTCAATTACATATTTATATTTTTTCTTTAAAAAGAAAGCAATCGACGTGTTTGTTCAAACTAGTCGGAACTAACTGCCACGTTACTTGCGTCACCAAACAGCTACCGCTGTATAAGATTTCATTTTATAAATAAAATCTCAACTTTGCAGTGGAAAAAAAATACCTAGATAACAAAATTCATAATTTTTCATTCAAAAATTGTAATAAAAAAATTTTCAAAATGTAAAAAATCCTAATATAAACATTTTAGTATGTTGTGTTGAAAACACATTGCAATAGGTCTACCAAAAATTTATTCATAGGAAATGGCTTGCTAGGTATAAACCTAACGGCACTCCACTACTTGGGAATCTTATTTGTGTTCCATGCTTCTCTGAATATTTTCAGCGACCACATTTTATCATCTTCTCCCATCCACTTTATTAATTCAGGGTCTGTTATTTCGTCTACCCCACTAGCCTTTCCTGTCTTAATATTGTTCAGTCCCTCTTCAAGTTCCTCCGTTGTAATTTCTTCTATTTGTTCTACATCTCCGTCCATGTTTGTCTGCTCTTCTTCTATGGGAACTTCCCTTTCAGCTCTTCCAAGCATTTCTGTGTAGTGCTCTCTCCACGTATTTAATATGTCCGTTGGTTTTACTATTGGTTGGTTATCTTTATTTTTTATGCATTTTATTTCTTTCCTTCTTTTTCCTTTCGTTGCTCTTATTTTATTCCAAAATTTTCTATTATTGATGCTGTATTCTTGATTTATTTCATTGCCTAGATCTTCCCAGCTTTTCTTCTTTGCCTCTTTTACTAGTTCTTTAACTATGTTTCTTACTCTATTGTATTCTAATCTATCCTGTGTTAGGTTTATTTGATTGCATTTCTTCCAAGGTGCCTTCTTTTTTCCTACTTCCTCTTTTATTTCCTTGTTTCACCATTTGGTTCTTTTTTCATGTTTTCTTATTTTCTTTTTTCCGCATATTTCTTCTGCTTTTCCACGTATCGTTTTCTTAAAATTTATCCACATTTCATCCACATTACAATGTTTTTCTGTCTCTTCTAGTTTTCTAAATTCTTGGTCCGTTACTTCATGGTATCTTAGTCTTTTTTCGGGGTCTCCTGTAGTTTTTGTATTGCTATCTTAGTGCATTCATATTGTTCTATTTGAATTGTTATTTTCAGGTTTATATTTGTCTTTACCGTTCTATATGTGCCGTTCCTAATTCTTCTTCCTTAATTGTTTGGAATAAATTTTTCATTTCTTGTGTATACTATGAAATCTATTAGGCTTTTCAGTTATGTAGTATCGGTTGTTCTCATAATGTATTTCCAATTAATAAGTCATTGGTTTGACAAAATTCCAACATCTTTCTTCTATTTGTATTTATGGTTTCTTCTCCGAATTTTCCTGTACATTCCATGCTTTTATTTACGTCACTTCCTACTCTTGAATACCAATCGCCTATTATTATTATATTTCTGTTTTCTTCTCGTAAACGATGCAGTATATCCTGTAGTTTATTATAGAATTCTAACATGTTTTCTTCCTTGGTGTCTTCTACTGGGGCATATATTTGTAGTGTATATTAATTTCTTCTTCTAGTTCTATTGCGATATGCATTATTTTTGATGATATTGGTTTAAATTTTGTTACTCTTTTATTTAATACTTCGATTGTATTAATATAAACTGTATTTTTCTGATAACCTCCATTTTCCACTTCTTTTATTTTTGGTTTCGCTTAAGACAATAATCTGTATTCCATATTCTTGCATCTCGTGTATCAATTCCTGTTCTTTCCATTCAACGAGGTTACATTCCAAATCCCTAATGCTGTATTGTTTAATCTATCATCCTTTGTTTTAATATTTTTTGTTGTTTTATTATTCTATGGTTCCTCTCTTTTTCCTATCTCATTTGCGTTTGTCGTCGTCATATAATATTCTTCCGAGTATTTCTGTGATTGCCATTGTTCTTGTTTTTGTTGATTTTTATTTCTTCTGTTCTTCATTCCCTCTTCCTGAATTGGTGCTAGCAGTTGTTGCACTAGATTTGTTTGATTTTGTAAAACTGGTGTTTTTTAAAGTATTTTGGTGGTACATAATTTCTCGAATGTTAGTTATCTTCATTTATCAGAGTTTTTGGTGATGTACTTTCTTCTGATTGTTGTCTTGTCTTGTTTTCCGTATTATCTTCTTGCATTTTAACAAATATGTTTTCATTTTCTTCTAATTTATTGGAGGGCGTATGTATGCTCTCAGGCCCATTTCTCTTGCTTTTTTCAAATGTATCAGCAGTTTCTTTCCTTGCTGTTGGACGTAATTTGAGTAGTCTCCAACTATCGATATCTTTTCTTCTTTATCAATCTTTTTTGTTGCTTTTAGTAACTCAAGATTTTTGCTTCGTGTGCTTAGTTCTATCAATATTCGTCTATGTTCGTTGTCTCTTCCATATCTTCAGTCCACTATTTTTTATAAGTTCGTTGGTTATGTTATCAGAGCCTGGAGCCTTGTTTCCTAGGTGATTTATTACCTCTGTCACTTTTTCTAGTGTTGGGGGTTCGATTTGTATTTCTGCTGTTCGGTAGGTCTCTTCCGGTGTTGATTATACATTCTGTCCACTTCATACAGCTCTTGTATAGGTACTTACGTTGGGATTTTGTTCGGCTGCTGCTAGGATGTTGATCTCATCGACTCCCTCATTATTATTGTTATTTCTGGCCTGTTCTTGTCGTCTTGGTCGCTTTGTCACACTGCTAATTTCTTCAAATAATTTAACAATTCTCAAAATTGTACTGGCGCTGGGAATTGGTCTTTCAGGAACTAGTGCTGAAGTGTTTCTGTAGCTCTCACCACTGTATACCCATTTAATCATCTGGACCTTTTCAGGAATAGTGTAAACACTAATTTTCTGTAAACAACATGCAGAACAGCTTCCAAATTCAAACTGAAAATGAATGACAATAGAGCATCTGCGACTGACGTCACAAACTGAAGGTCAGAGAGTCTGGTGTACCCACAAACCGATCAGCTGTTGAAGCACCATTGACGTTATGTTACAACGCTGCAATATTTGAATTATTATAACTTGTGAAAAGTACTTTTAATAGTTAGTTGCTGAAGTAAATCTTTAATCTGTAGCAGCAAATCGATCAGTTGTTAAAACACCGTAGGTGTTTTAATATAGAGTGCAATATTTTAATTATTACAACTTTTAAAACACGTATTTGGTAGCAATATAAAATGCCGTTTTGTATGGTATTTGGCTAAAAAAGTTAAAATTTCATAAGAAATACAATAAAATGACGGCGAATCTGTAAACATAATATTTTTTCACTGAATGGTGTTGGAAACGCCAATTGTGAGTTATTAAATATTAAATTAAACTGTAAATGAGGACTATATTTGTTTAGAAAAATTCAAAACAAACTAAATTAAACATCACTATTCACAGACATTCTTCTATTCTCTGTCTCTTTCTAACTTTAAGAGATTCGTATAATCTTAGATAAATATCACAGCACTAGTGGATCCTTTGGTAATTTTACCTGTATAAAAGGGCTATGTTGCGTCTTCGGTAAAACACATGGTATATGACACCTATTGAATCTCGTACAGCTGTTTACGACTCGTCTAAAAATTCCACATATGCAGATGCAGAGCCATTATCAGTAGAACCTCGTACATATGACTTTTTTTTAGTAACGTGAATATATAACTGAGATATATAATATGTTAAAAAAATCACGGACAAAAGTTACCTTAATTAATGTTTTATTTTTATTTAAATAATATAAATAAAATGTATATGTTAATTCTGAGATAATCTAATTATCTGCCTATCTAACTTGCTTTGCTTACCATGATCCGCTTCCTTGTCTGCTGTTAAAAAATGTTTTTGTTAGTATATTATAGCACCCTTCTTATTTTCTACAGTTTTTATTAATGTTACCTCGACGTCGTCATTTTGGCAAACCTAGTAATAACGCCTCATCTCCATCTTCTTCTAATAAGATATTTGCTAATACACACATATTACTTTCATAAACAGCCCTTCTTAGTAAAGAGTAATAAAAACACAATTTAATTTCATTACAAGATAGACCACACCACAGCGACTAATCGACGTATTTTTCTGCATCGTCTAATGGCTTCGATTACTCGCAATAGATAGACCATCATCATCATCTCAGCTCCTAAAGACCATACCTTAAGCTTAAAAAAATACAGAATTTAAATTTCTACAAAACGATAAAAATTTTAGCTTCTTCAATTTTATTTTTAATTTATTTTACTTGTGATAATTCAATATTTTATTATAAATTATAAAATGAATGTAAATCCAGATTCTACGTACAATTTTGATAATTCAGAATTGTATTTTAGGCGAAGCTTCAATTGAATGTTTTTAATATATAAACCAACGATTTAATTAAAAATTTGTAAACTTGAAAAAAGCTTTAAACCGGTGGAACACCTCGATTTTACAAGAAATAATTTTCAGGGACAGTTTCAGCTTCTTAGTTTAAAAATTTTTGTTGTGGTTTTATAAGATGTTGACATAACAATTTAAAGATAGTTTCTATAAAGGCAATTTAAAACTTGGTATCAAAATATTTACTTTTGATTATTTTTTAATTAGTATGAATAGTCGGTGAAGATGTGTATTTGTGTTAATATTTTTTTTAATTTCTCAAATTCGTTTCTTTTTCCTTAGAATTACAACTAAATTAAACCATAAGTTGTTCAAAAATTGAGTTATCATTTACGATTGTTTCAACATCAGTTCGGTTAAAAAAAACTTAACATAAAATCTTCGAAGTAAATATTTCTATAAACTAATAATTAGGGCAGTTACCTTAATAATGGGTTTAATATTAAGTTTCAATGTAGGTGTTTTGTGAAAGTCATTATTATACTATACAAAATACCTCCTACACGATCAAGTTTCAGGGAAATGTAATTATAATGAACGATGAACGTCTTCAGCTCTGCTCATAATGAGAATATCTTGTTATTGATAAAGGGGCGTTTATTATTAATAAACAAAATTAGACATTACTGGAATTGACTGAACACAATAAAGCACCGCTAATTAAAGTTTTGTTAAAAACTTTCGACATGAATTCAGTTTTATGAAAGCAATTAAAGTTTCTCGTTAAGCATACATTTCTGATAGCTAAATGTAAGGTTAATTCGTTTACCAACAAAGAAGAAATGAATGCCTTTTTTGTCAAAACTATTAATTAATTTTTATAATGAGAATGCTTCTCGAAAAGGAGTTTGAAAATAAACTAAAGTAAAATGTTAATTTTTTTCAATTATATTTTTCATTGATGAAAACAAAACTAAAGATTTTCGAATACGTTTAGGCCAATTTTGCTCTTGAGAAATGCAGGCTTTAATCGTAAAAATGTTCCAAACACAAAATCGTATCATAAATTAAACTTTAAAAGAAGCGCAATTACATATATTAAAATAAAACGTCATTTTATGACTTCGTTTAAGACGCCCTGGCGTCGAAATCTCCACAAATCAGTTTGACATGAATGAATACTAATATTACGAGGATATCTTTCTGCAGACTGCCATCTGGCCTTGTTTATGTTTACGCCAACGCTTCGTCCCGGATTTATACTCCAAGGAACCCATTCCGGGGTCTACTTTAATCCAAAGCTTTCTGTTGAAAACTTTAGTCATAGTTACGTTGAATTATTCGATAAATTATGTTAGAATTTCGAGAAGGTATCGATTGGAATCTCTAACTATCCGAAAAACCATCATTATTTATGTGGAAACATTTAGTGCCAAATGCAGAAATTCGGGGAAAATGTGAGGAAGCATTGGGATGAGATTAATTTTCTATGAAATACTAGATTTGTTTTACTGTTAAATTGATTTCATTCTGCAATTTTACTTACTACATTTAACCTGATAAAATTTAAAATTTTTAACAAGCAAATTTGACATTTTCCTAACGAAAAACAGAAAACTCCCTTTAGTTTCGAGATGTACTACTCTAAAATAGAAATCAGACTATTTATCTCTTTAATGAAAAAATATCAAAATCACCTCGAGCAAAGCAAATTAAGTTACCCTGTTAAAAATGCAAAGTACACAAACTCGAAACTGTGACCCAGGATTTGGCGTTTAGCAGTTAAAACATCAAACAAACCCCGGATCCTTTGAACTGAGATGTTGCTCTACGGTTGTATTAAAGGGATGGGAGTTTAGTAAGGGTAACAAGATACGTATGTGTGCAAGTAGATATAAAAAAATAAGGTGATGGAATAGGACCATGAATGGGGTAAACTGGACGAGGTAGAAAATTGTTTGGGGACGATGTAGATAAGAAGAGAGAAACGAGAACCGGTCGATACAGCTGAATGGAAGTTCATAGTCGACCAGGCAAATTCCATACAAGGGCTCTAACGCCAATGAATCGTAATGACGGAATTTAAATTTTAGAGATTTAAATTCCTGCAGGAATTACTAATTAAGCTATATTAAATCCTCGTAAAAAGTATTATGAATTTACTAAAAAGGACTTTTGGTATCATTTTTTTACAGAAGGAAAGAGAATAGGTACAACATTTTTTTTAAATATGGAAATAAAACATTTTGTAGAAGGCTCCTGTGATAAATTTAAAAACAACGAAGTATAAAAGTTCTAATTTTTATGCTCAAAATTTTATAAAATGATATAGTAAACTGAAACAGGATTAAATCCCCTTTGTAGATGTGGAAATTTTTGGACAAAAGTGAAAATTTGATTTCTTAAGCTTCAGAATTTTTCCCAAAACGTCTTTTTCGGCGTTTCTAATTACTTTATATTTTTCGTATTCTTTTGTTGTTCTTACGTTTCTGAACTTTAGGTAAGCTTCATTTGCACTGTCGGTCATGTATGTTTTTATTTTTTCCCAAGTTTCTTCAATGTCGTCATTCTCTATTAGGTATTGGGTTAGAAGTGATTTTTTCTTCGAGTCTATTTTGATATAGGGTCTTTGTACTATTAATTTGGAATGATTCTATATTAAATTGGAGGTGGAGGTTAACCTTGAAGCAATATTTGCATAATAATAGTCCGGGTTCCGTTCCTACGCTTTAAGACGTTAGTGTTCTTACATCTAAAATTTGACTTGGATGAACTTCACTCTTGGTGATGATGTAATCAATTGTTGAGTTTTGATCTCTTGTGTTACCGAAGGTATATTTGTACTCCCATTTATATGTATAAAATGTGTTATTTATGTGAAGTTGTATGTATTGTTATCAACATTTCCCCATTATCGTTAATTACATTTTGCATTATTCCAGGAATAGCAGTGTTCCCAATTCTAGAATTGAAATCTCCCATTATAAAGATCGTTCCTTTTTTTGTAATTGATCTGTAAGACTCGTTGTTGTTTATTAGATCATGAGGTTCTTGACATATTTAGCCGGCTATGTTCGTGGAAACTTGGTAATTCGGCGTGGTTACCAAGGGCCATTGATCTAATTGTTTGCTTAGTACAGTGACTCCCGGGTATACCCCCTGGGATGGTCAGATAGGCTCGCCTCCGCAACTCTGTTCCGTTGGTTTCCTAGATCAAATGGGTTATCTAGGATGGGTGTAATATCGACATGGGTAGATTTTCCACTGCTTGACTATGTTCTGTCATAGTTGGCTTGCGGCACAGCTCTGCCTGCCACAGCTTTATAGGATGTTAAAGGTGTATTCATCATCAGCACTTCCCAGCATCGCTGATTCGGGAATTCTTTCCCACCTGTAAGTAACACTATCCGAACTTACGCTGCTATGTGCGCCTGTTTTGCTTTCATGTATCGCTGCTATCTGTGTTATACATATTATCTGAGTGATGTGATCATTAGCGTTTGTAGCAAATTTTGGGTGTTTACGAGACCTGATCGCGGTTACACATTAATCTAACTTGGGGGAATGATAGCTATTCCATAGTAAGTCGAATGTGCTTTTGTAATGTAAATATGCCATCTCAAAACTAAATAAAGTCGAATCGCAACTGCCCGGCTCATCCTACATTATTCTACAAATTCTCTTACATTTAAGAGAAAGAAGAGATATAAACAACTTATAATATGATTTTGGTGAAGGCCTTATTTTTTTTGTGCAAGTGCGAAGAAACAAGGAAAACAAAAGAAAAGGTGAAGGTTCTGTATTACAGAAAAGTATGGTTAAAGATTAAATAAAATAAAGTTAATTTCTAATGTCCACTGGAAGGCTATAAAAATTCGTGTAATTTTGGCGGAGGCGCCGATTTTAAGGTCGAAATTGAAAATGTGCGAAATTTTAAATATTCTATGGAAATTTGTATATCACCTTATGTAAATTAAAGATCAAAAAGGAACGCAAACAAGACTGCGACAACGTGAAAATTGGTCACAGTAATTTCAGTACATTTTTAGAAAACCACTTTCGCTGGATTGTGATGGAATATATTAATGGCGATGGCAAATCGAAAATATACAAAAATTGTTAAATCTTTGGAGCAATTTTTAAGCTAGTTCCTTACTAAATAATAGAGAAAGCTAGAGGAAAATACATTTTCGAGAAAACTTACAAATATTTTGAGAAATCAGCAATTTTGGTGGATGCGGTATATTTTCTAGATTAATTCAATGAAACCTATGATTTCTTAAACTGGTTCTAATTATAATTCTTGAATTAAAAAGAAACGGTTCAATGCCATTTTGGTATTATTTATCATTATCACTCAACAGCTTCAAAAAACGCAAAGCAATTTTTTACGTTTTAATGGCTTGAGAAAGGTTTAACATGAAGCATAGGGCAATTTAAGTTATTTTGACCCACGGTTATAAATTTTAAGAAAATGATTTCTTAAAACACCTATAAAAGCTTTATGTAACTAAAAAAAGAAAAAGTACCCTTCCGAAACTTGACTATGGAAAATTTATGGATCGCATTAGAAAATGTCTGGAATAAGAGAACGTTTTTTATATTCTATCCCAACTTTTTTCTACTGAAAGTAAATGTTAAAATGTTATTTTTGAATCAACTCTGTCGAGATACGATGTTTTCGTGCATAAATATCCATTTTTACATTTACTCTAAAAGTTCTCTAGGTGAAGAAATTCATAACTGTATTTATTAAGCATTTGGATGCCGATATTAAAATAATAAGTTACTCGAGGCGCACAATATTTATTTTAAACTTTATACATTTGTGAAATTTTATGATAGAAACTGTAATTTATTAGCTTTGTGTGTTCCGCCAGTGCATCTCTGCAACTGGCGGATCAGCTCGTGTTATTGTCAACCCACAAATAATTTATATAGGTATCGGAGATGACTGCATGCATTAATGCATTCTGAATAGTTTAATTATCATAGTTTAATTACCAAATACCAAGAGCAGCGTTTGCATATAAATCGAATACAAGCATTGGTGAATTAAACATAATTACTGTGCGTTTAATTTATGTAAAGTGCAGGGTTAAATATGCTAAACTCCTGCTTTTGTTATGTACTGATAAGAACTGTTTCTTTCTTGCGAATCTAAATACATTCGCAAGGAAATTCTTAAATTTTATTGATTATTTAATGGTCCGCAAGCGTGATTTATAATTTATGTGTACGAAAATCGAACTTTCCAGACTGTTTAAATTCTTTCTTGTTCTGTGGTTTAAGTGTGATATCTGCTAAAATTTGTGGTTTGATTTTCTTCTTGAGATGCACATTCGTGTCATCCAATTTTATGGTAGGTACTTCGCCTTTCTAGTTGGATCTCACGAAAGTATTTAACTAAAGAGTTTGTGTAAAATATAAATGTTAAGTTAAGACAAAACGATGTGGAGCAAACAGCCAAAATTTTGTATAAAAGTGAATTTAACCAAACAAGCCCTGCGGCTGCCCACAACATTATTACGTGCACGTTGTTAGGTAGACGTTCTTATAAGCCGTAGGAAGATGGCTTAAACGTGATGTGCTATAACAATGAAACCTTGGCGGCTATTCAGATTTGCTGAGCTCATGACAAGCTTTTGTTAAATTAAAATCCAAAACATGCTGTTTCAGATTAATCTCTAAAATTATCAAATTAATAAAATGAATTCTGAATACTTTCGCTCATTCTTCAAACCAAAATTAATTACCTGTAACTGAGGCCAATTATTGTTTGAAATGTGCAGAACGAAAGACTAAATTGCTGTTTAAATTTATAAAATTAATAAACGTTCTTTGAGAAAAATATTAGGTTGGTGTATCGACTGGCCAAATCGTAATCCAAAAATCCCATAAACCTGAAGAGTGATTTATTAAAGCCCTCTGAATGACAAATATGTTATAAAAATCCGGCAATTTTGTAGGTATCTGAAGTATCCGTCAGAAATGATCAACACGGAATCTGATAAAATTTAAAGATAACATTTGAAATATCGCTGTCCGTTTTGTGTTATGAAATTTCCTAAAGTTGACGTATATTATATCTTTTAAAAGTTGCTGGAAAAGCGAACTAGCAAACTAAAAAACTAATTAATTTTCGAAACGACAAACCAGGATGACCAGTAAATATTATAGTAAATTTCCTGAAAACTATGAGAAACCACAAAGTTTCGTGCACAAAATCAGTCCACAATACATTTTTGATGGAGAATCAAACGAAAGACAACTGTCATTTACCAGCAACAAGTTATGAAAAGAGCCTTACAACTTTATTAGGTATTTTGCGTTACCATCTCTGTTATCAGTAGTTATCCTGAAACTCAAGTTCAATCTTAAACCTCCCTTGTTAATATGGTAATTTAACGTTTAAGAACCCTAATTTGGACTTGGATATTTACATCTGACATCTGTAATTAAATTCGTAATCCTATTTAGCTTTTATATAGGTAAATTTTTGGTAAGGTTTCGTTTGATTATATTTATAGGAATTTTAAATCTTAGAAAGAAGAAGACATATGTACATCCAAGTTTATAAAATAGTAAAATATGAATAACAAGTAGAGGGTTGGAAGGTCTATTCTTCTTTCTTTTTCTAAATATTATCATCATCGTTATCACCGTGTCACGTGGTTTTGCAATTCTGTGTTATTCTGGGAAGTTTTAATTTTAATCCCGTGTTAATTATGTATTTTTGCTACAGTTTAAATTCATTTTAGTCTGTAGGGCATGCAAGGTTAAACCAAGTCAGCGCGTTTTCTTTGCAGTTCTACGAAATCTTCAAAGTCTCCCCAATGTTACGTCGTTGTAGAAGTTTTCCTTTATTAAAAATCGCAAGGTAACCTAATTCACGTGCATTTTGTCGACGCATGATGTCGTCTTATTTCATTTAATGCAGCTTCTCGTTGATACGGTTCGGGGAATCCCCTGTACGTAAGGATTGTCAGCTGACATGTCTCAGCGTAGTTCGAGTGTTCTACCCCCTCTCGTCAGTACTTGACAGCTTTTCGACAATATCGGACGTCTTTGGCTTCTTGTAGTTGTAGTTAAGGCGGTTGTGCAAGTTTTATCGTTCGCAGTTTGGGTATTTAAATCATCGGAATCTTGTTAGTTTCTTTAAACTATTTTTACAGCAAAAAGCCGGATAATCCCAGAGAGTGCCAAATAATTTGGGAAAGACGTAGTTCTTGTGTGAAAAGTTTAGTGGTAGTTGAAGTACCGTTCTCACACAATTTCCTTATAAGGGATTAAGAAAACCCATAGCCTTAGGAATATTCTTCGTTTGTTTCGCACCCGTTTTAGAAGACAGAACATTAACTCCTCCTTTACTGATTTCCACTATTTCTCTCTGGGGTTTGGAGGCCGACCATCGCTTTCAATTGGGCTACCACCATCATAGCTCTTGCCAGTCGCACGTCCGTCACGTACTCCCTGGCCTTCCGATCAAGTACGTACATCTCGCCAGGTAATCTACCTTCTTTTTACGCTGCACCTGCTTTTGCCGTTTGTGTTTCAATACTAGTTTCAATTTCTACGATTGCCGCTTGCGGACGGATCCCTACCAGTGTTGTTCAGTGGAGTTTGAAGTTTAATAAGTACCGCCTTTTGATTATTTTGTCTTTTGTTTGTAACTTGTATTGTAAAGTAGCCGATGTCTGATCAATTTGTTTGATCCGGCGGTAATGTGTGAAGGCTTTGTGATTCGCCTTTAGGCGGCTTTGATAATATTCACATTGCAAAGGTTGAAGACCGTTGGCAAACGTTTGACTAGTTTGTCTGAGTAATTTTGTGTTTGAGTAAAGATTTTTGTGTTCAGATTGTAGTTCAAGTTTTGAGTCAAGTTAAATTAATATTTTGTGTAGGTTGCATGTGTAAAAATTTAACTGTGCTTATTAAACTGTTAGTCTAATATTTGTTAATTCCGTATTCTGCCTGGGATTGAGGGGCTTAGTTTGTGAATGTTTTGCCGTACGTAACGTAAATGTAGTACTCTCAATTCCATCGTCCCTTAAAGTAAGAGTAGCATTTATTATTTGTTTTGACGTGACATATTAATTGTCGCCCCTTTTGTGTAATTTTTGTGTATCCATTTTTGCCTTTTTGATTTATTAAATATCTAATTGTCAAGTTAGTTTGATCTTGTTATTGTGTTCAGTGCTTCCCGATCATATTTGTGTGTTAGTGTTTTGTTAAAGATTTGCATATGCAGTGTGAGCCTGCCTACAAGTTTTAAGAATTTCAGTAAGCAAGGTAAGTCATATCTTGCAGCAGGGTGCAGCTACAACTCCTTGTTCCGAGCCCTAGGGCAATCTTCTGTGGTGGGTTCCTTTTAGATCTTAGGGTGATTATAATACCACAATGGCGCCCAATTTTCATCTCTATTACGACCACCCCTATTGAAGGATTTACCATTTCGAATCCCCCTTATCCACTGTTTGCTAGCCGCGCGCCTAGGGGCAACAACTTTCCCTATTAAATGTCGTGCAGAATAAGCACGTGACAGGCGTTATGGACGTTAACACCATTGTTTATTAGCAAAGTTTTTACGACCCTCTTCTTCTTTAAGTTCCGCTCCTACCGGAGATTGAAAATCATCACTGCTACACGATGTACAGTCGAACAATTCCCTTAGATTGATTCTTCTTCCCACCGATCTCTTTCCTTTAATCTTGCCCTGAATTATTAATTGAAGTATGCTGCATCAGTCACTCCTTACAACATGGCCAAGTTATTCAAGTTTTCGCTTCTTAACCGTTTGTGAAATTGATGTCTTTGAAATTTGAATCTTTCGACTGACCATTCCAGTTTTAAATAATTAAAATTCCGATTTTTGGGGTAGAATATTAGATTTCCTCTTCTTCTTCTTCTCTTTTCCTTGCGCCCCTTCCGGAGCGTCGGATTGACGGTCTTATTTTATCCCTGTACCCACTTCTTATACTCCTATCGGTTCTTAGCTAGTACTCTCATCTGTACCATCGTTTTCCCTCTCTTCTTTCCTAGTTCCTTGATTCCGCCTATCCATGTTTTTCTTGGCCTTCCCCTTCCTTCATTCTCGTTTTGTGTTCCAGCCATTTCAGTTGATCTTTTTCGATCTTGTCCAATATCGGTTCTTGTTCAGTCTTATTCCTTATGTTTTCATTTCTTAGGTGATCCCGTTTGCTTACATTTACTATTTTCCTTAGAAGATTTATTTATTTTGCTTTCTAACCTGTTCGTCAGTATCCATGACTCATCAGTATACGTCAATATTGGTACTGCTACGATGTTCTATACTAGTTTTTTGATTTTATTTAGTATCTATTTCCCTTTTTCCTAGTAATGTAATAAGTATGTTGTTCTTGCTTTTCGTACTCTGGTTTGTTATTTCATTACCAATCTTTCGATCACTAGTGAGTACGCTATCTACCTACCTACCTCAATTTCTTTCATCTTTGTTGACTATCACCACCTTGCTTTGATTCATATTAGTATTCATCCTGAACTCTCCTCGTTCCATATATCGACTATAGAACTATGTCGTCCGCATATATTAAACTCTCTATCTTTATTGGCATAAGATCCACGAGTATATTCCCTATAACTGTTTGCATATTCTCGGTCCTTTTCTTTGTATTTTTGGCCAACCTGTCCACAGTCACTATGAACAACAGTCGGTTTAGGCTGTCGCCTTGTTTTACTCCTCTTTCATTTGGAACTCCACGATCTCTCTCTATTGAGTTGAACTTTCCTTTTTGCCACTTTCATCAATTTCTCTAGTGTTTTTATTAATTCTAAGCTTTCCCAAATATTTTCTCCTTTGTAGTGTCAAATGCTGATTTGAGGTCTATAAATGTCATGTATAATATTTTCCCTTCTCCTCATGCTCGTCCTCACGTTTGTCTATTGCTATTGTACGCTGCCTGTTAATCTTCTAATTGTTCCTCCTCTATAGATTTTCTTACTCTTTTCTCGACAGTTCTTGTATATCGTAGTAGTTTTCACCTTCTCTTTGTCACCTCTCTTATAAACTGGAATTATTAAGTCATTTTCCCACTCCAATGGGATTTAGTTCCGTCTCCAGGTTTCACTGCATATTTTCTATAACCGCTTCTTCGCTTGAAATCCGATTAAATTTGCCTTAAATTTGTCACGTTTTCAACGTATTTCAGAACTAAATTATCTTTGAAATGGGAATGAATTACAAATCGGAACTGAAACGTTAGTTTTGTTCAGATGCACAATTTTAGCGGTTTCTCATCAGGTTCTCTCTCTCTGGCAGTTTAAAATTCGAAAATAAATGTATTCAAATTCCGGAATAACAAATTCAATTTTTGTTTGAGAGTTAAAAATGAATTCTAATTCAAAATTTTAAAATAATGGAGGAGGAATTGGAACTTTGCAACGATTCAAACCTTAGATTGGGAAATTGATTCAATTAAGATCCCTAGTTTGGATTTAAAGATCTTAATCTTACATTAGCTTTAAAAACCTACAAAATAAAGTTAAAACTCGAAGCACAATATTTTAATTTTATCTCAATATTAACTTTGAATTAGGATTCAATCAAGGTGCAAGACTTTTTGTGGAAGCCCAGGGCTTTTGTTTGATTCATAAACTAAATAGAAAATCTCTATAAAACATTATATTAGAATACTTATGCTGGAATTTATTGTTAAATTTAGTTAACTTTCTGTACTTTTCTTAATGAAAGCAATTACGAAAAGAAAAAGTTTTTAAACAAAGGTAAATTTAACTTCTAACGACAATTTTCTTGTAGATTACACCAAAGTTCTGTGGTTATATGTAAAACAACTTTACTAACTCTATTTATTCTAATCAAAACTGCGTATAACAGGCCTAAAATCGTCTCTGAAGTGTTATCTTGTATACCAACTGTGGTTCAAGCACTTGCACTAAGATACTTCGTTTCATTAATGTTGGAAACTATTTCACTTCGGACTTAACACAGTTGAAACTGTAAATGGACAAATTTAAATTGTTTCGGATTTTGTAATCTACATTATGTACTAACTTTTTAAAATTAAGTGTTCTTAAAGTGCTCAGTATTATAAATAACATTTATGAATATAATGTTTAAAACTAAAAGAAAAGACGTGGCTTGCCTTAAAAATAGCATTTACTAAGGCGTTTCAGATTTAAAGAAATGTTTAAAAAAGTACACTACAGTTTAACTTTAAAAGACATTTGTAAAAAGCTTTGAAACTCAAACGTAAAATTCAACTAACAAATCAAAAGATTTCCTAGGATTCAAATATCCAAATACAAACTGGATTTATCAAATGAATCTGAAATGAAGGTTTAAGTATTTAGAGATGAGATTCGAATTCTATCAAAAACAGAAATGGAATCTTGAGTCTTAATCAAATCCTGATTCAAAATTTAATTGAGATTGGATTAGCTTAAGCTTGATTGTCAAAGCTAATGTAAGATTAAAATCTTCAAATCGAAACTAAAAATATTAATCGAATCAACTTCTGAATCTAAGGTTCCAATCTTCATTTATTTTCAAATATTGTAATAAAGGCGAATGTAATAATTAAAGGCATTGTCAACTTATGCAACATATTTAGTAAATATCAAAATACGTTAGTTAAAATACTCGTAAAAGTACCCGCATTGGTAGAATTTCAATATCTTTGATAATAACCACAATAAAACCAAAATAAAATTCAGATCCTACACACATGACGTCACTGGTGTCGACCTCCGGAGGCTGCTACACAATGAACATAACCTAAAAACACGGCAACATAACCTAAAAACACGGCAACATAACCTAAAAACACGGCAATATAACCTAAATTTAGCGTTGTACTTGTAGCTATGCTAGCGCTCTTACCGGCGACCGACGTAGATGACGTCATAACTTAAACTTTTAGCTTCCATAACACGGTAACGAATTAAAATTTGGCCGTAAAATTTTGCAAAGGTGCAATACTCAGGGTACTCAATCAAATTACAAAATAAAAAAAAATCGACTTTTCATAAGTTGACAATGCCTTTAAGCAAAGTTTAAAACGAATTTAATTTATTAAATCCATTCACGTGTAATTGAAATGACGTCATTAGATCAGGACATTGACTAGACAAGCCGCACGCGTCGTTGAAATCTGATGTCTTGTACGAGCTTTTGTGTAAATTCCACAAGCGTGGGAAATGTTAACCAGCATTCTTGTAAGCTAACAAGTAGATATTTCACACGATCATATTAAGAAAAGGGGATCAATTTTCCGTACATAACTGTATCCAGAATACAGTAAAACACATGGTCTATATCCGATCATCACGGAAGCAGTCACTACGAGAAAATTGACACCCTTCAAGATGCCGTACTAGTGAATACATGTAAGATTTGTTTTACTTATTAATTCTGGACTTGTAACATATTTGTGTGAACCGTCTAAATTCTATTTACGGACTTGACGTTTCAACTGTAATTGTTTGATTTATTAATTCTGGACTTGTACAAAATATTTGTGTGAATCATCTAAGTGCTCTTTGTGGACTTAGCCGTTTCAGATGTTATTTAGAACTTATGAAAATATTCAAGTAAATAAATTAAATCCGTTTTACGGACTTGGTCGTTTAAATGTAACTGGAAGTTAGTTCTTAAATATTAAAGGCTTTATTTAGAATTTGAACTTAGAATAATTCATGTCAATTTGAACTTAGTATAAATTTTGTATTGGAGACTCAGACAAGATATGTAAGATTTGGTAACACTAAAGCACGTATATAAAATATATAAATGTTAGTTGAACTGGACTTTAATTTAACACCTCTCGCAAATTAGCCAAGTAATCCCCAAGTGACGCATTCGGTCAAGACTATACCTAAATTATTATAGTTGATTATTTGTATTAATTATTAACAAAGAAGCCCCCAAATCCGTTACGCCACAATATTGATTCAGTATTCATGTTTCAATTCCCACTTAATTGTCCTGACTGCTACTTTCGCGAAAAATGTTCTGAAAAGTAGAATAGCCTTTTAAGGTTTCAATTTTTAAACGTTTAAGAGACTGAATTACTTAAACACTAAACCAAACTAAAAACTTTTCCGATTGACTGAATACATTCGGGAGCTTTTTAGCGATGGTCATGAAGAAATACCAAACCTGGCAAGGAATATAGGGTCCAAAGATATTACGAGAGGAAGTTCAACATACCACCAAAAATGCTAAATCAGGGAAAGCAGTAGGATCTATTGAAGTGCCTGCAGAATATGGTGAATATACGATGAAAATTTTAGTGGAACTTTTTAATGGATAGAATCCCTAGCAACTGATTTGCTTTAACGTTTGTGACTCTGCCAACGAAAAACAATGCCAGAGAATGTTCAGAGTACAGAACTATTGCTCTTATGAATAATATTTTAAAGATCTTTTAGAAGATAATACACAATTAAATCTTTAAACAATTGCAGGAGGATATCAGTGACGCTCAAATGGGTTTCAGGAATGGAAAGGGAACCAGAGAGGCGCTTTTTGGAATGAATGTTATGATGCAGAGATGTCTGGATATGAACCATGACTCGAAGTTTTTGGAGAAAAAACAGACAAAAATATCAAATCTGCACTGGTATCAAACAGCACGAGTCCGAGTGGATGAAAGTGTAAGTGACGAGGTTAAGACATGTCGAGGTGTCAGAGAGGGCTGTGTACTTTCCTCCATTCTATTTAATGAAAATCGAGAACATATTTTCGAAGAAGGGCTTGCGGAAGAATCAGCTGACATTGTCATAAATAATGGACAATCTAAATGACCTTACAATATTTGGTCCAACGAATGAATATTGCCTGTAAGAGGTATGACCTTGATATGAACTTAAAGAAAACGAAATTTATGATTGTCGCCATACATCAAAACATAAATGATAATACTCCCATAGAACGCGTGTTTTCCTATAAATATATTGGTGCATGTTAAATGACAGAGTAGAACAGACAAAGGAAATCAAAATCAAATCGCTAAGACTTCCACAGCCAGATAAAAGTTCAGTTTCAGATTCAGATTACACTATACTTTAAAAAATTATAATTCTGAATTTGATCGATTATCTTAATTAATAGGAAGGTCTATCGAATGTAAATTTGGGAGAAGTTTACGAATCATTACCCATATTTATTTTAAATCCATTTCCTCAAAGTTTGTAAACAATCTCAGGTGCACTCCATTAACTGAATTAAACATTTAATGCTTGTACAATACCCACTAAATTAATTTTGGCATCTAAACTGAAACAGTAAACCAACGTCTAAAATGAGCATTTATTCTTTATCATTTTATTGAGCTGCTTTCGTATTTTTAAAATGTTTGTCCTGTAAGCATAATTGTTTATTTATCAATAGTAAATTTAGCCGGACATAAAAAACTAGAAAAGCTTTTTGGATTTAGGAGAACTGGCAGGCTATTAGTCAGGATTAATTAAGTAGCCGGGCCATTTGTAAAATTGCGTTCGAGTTTCAAATAATCGATTGATAGTAAAATTTAAAAAACTATTTTTGAAACATCCTTAATGTCCGCATGAGCGTTTTCGACGTTTTAAAGTAAAAAAGTGTGAAACTCTAAGACAAAAAGAACATTACGAATATTTACATCATGGTTGCGGATCATTGAACAATCATTAACGAAATTTATATTATAACTTATAACGTTATAAAATAGACATTAGCGTTGACATTTTAAAGCTTCACAGGCTGGGTGCCAAGAATGTTGACGCCGGATCAAAAGCGCATTAGAAGATTTAATTCCGAAGCTGCTTTGACCCAATATCGGAACGAGTGGGAAGAGCTTTTGTGCCAGATATATTATTTTGATACGGACTGAAGAGAATTCTATTGCTTTAAATTTCAGTTTCAACACGAACATAACAAAACTTGCCCTTATTTTTAATTATTTTAGTTTGTGGCAAATAAATTAAAGCTTTGATTGCACATAATGTATTCGCGCTATTTTAGACCAGAGTAGGCCATGTTAGGGAACCGATTTCGTTGGTGTAAACAAGGCCTTTTCCTGGTATGAATTTATTTTGTTAGTAAAAACGGTGTAAAAACCATTGCATTTGTTTTAAGGTGAAAGTGAATGACAGAACCAGTTTGGTCAGTTGTTGA
Organism: Melanotus villosus; assembly: GCA_963082815.1. NCBI lineage: Eukaryota > Metazoa > Arthropoda > Insecta > Coleoptera > Elateridae > Melanotus > Melanotus villosus. Next base: position 46,095,525 of record OY720425.1, read on the forward strand.
TTCGAATATATATTATTAGAAACTGAATTAAAATTAGAATAAATCTCAGATAACACGTTTCGTAAGATCTTTATTTAGTTTTTAACATTAAAAATAGCATTAGTATTTTGTGAAATAGAGCTGGAATTATTTTTGGCATGCTGTTAATGACATTGACAGCATACTTTTATCATTGAGACTCTTTTGTCCCATTTTCAATTGGATTCATATCTGGGCTATTTTTGGGTAACTCAGGTAGATCAATTTGTTTCTATCTTAGATATTTACATGATAGACATGATACATCATCTTCCATGGACATGCCATCTTTTATAAACCATTATTTTATTTTCGGGGCAAGGAAACTGTCTAAAGTACTTTTCTAACTGTTAGAATTTATTACACCATCCACATTGTAAATATCACTAAGCCCTTTTGCAAAAATGGCAGTTTTAATTTCAGTTTCTAATAATACGGCCACATCTGTAATTCCAACTTGCCTACAAATCTATTACCAACAAAATATATTAAAATTATAGCCTACTATGATTTAAAAATATTTTCGTAACCTAAAAAAACAATTTATGTCTAGAAAAATTAAGTAATTTGGCATTGTTTTCTTATATCAACTTTTGGTGTTTTTATACCTAAAAACAAACTTTAAAAAGGTAATTAAACTTTATATAAATTGCAAAACCAGGTGTACGAAATTACTTCAAGAACAATGAAATGCCACGACCTTGTTAGCATTTATTGAATGTCAGGTGAAATACCTGAATATAATTTCCTGTTGCAAAAGTTCTTTATGTTTACAGAAAGTTATTCAAGTTACCATCGATAAACTAAGGCGGTGAATTTACCTTTCACGAGTAAAATTACTCCGTTAATATCCAGACAAACACATAATGAATGTCTTTGTAAATTTCATTTCATTTGTGAATAAATGGAGAGATTTTGTTTGAAGTTGCCTTTTCATGGACTTAAATTATTTCTTAATGGGTAGACATTTTTTACTGAAAATCTACAACTTAAACAATCTTTTATTTAATGTTTTTCAGACATATTTGCAGAAACAGTATTTCTAAAGAGTACTGTGAGTTCCCACAAAGCACTGAATAAGAAAATTTAGAACTGGATTTCTTCCAAGAATTATTAATTTCTAACAAATTAAATCTAGCAATTTTTTAAAGCCTCCATAGTTTGGTTTCACTAAATTTATTTAAACTTTTCAAAAACACACTAAAAATAAATGAAAAACAAAGGGGCGAATAAATAACAAAATGGATTAATCAACCAGAAAGCAAAAACTGCCTATAACCAATAAGCGAAGTATCATAAATTTTGACAATAATAAAAAATATCGACTCGGTTTTGTACACAATTTGTGTTGGGTTAGTTTACGATACCCACAAAAGACAAAGAGCAATAAGTTGGTAGAGACGTATAAATCAGTTTAATATCTAATAAACAGGAAAAGTATCGCAAAAAAGGATTTCTTATAAAATATTTTCTCTTATATAGAAAGAGAATGGTAGAAGGTCGAAAGGTTTAGGAAGTTTGCTATAAAAAGCTTACCATGAGAACAAATTGAAATCAAACATATTCCTAAGCTGCACAAAAATTAAAAGTAGTATTTTTCACGTCAAGTTTATTATCTAGTTAAATTTTACTACAGGAATAACAAAATAAAAAAGGGCAAACCTTTAGCTGAAAGGAAGAAGCCTGCATCATAAAATAAAACAATAAAGTAAGTTTGGTAAAATTTTAGTCGGTTGGTGCCAATAATCATAGCAACTGATGCGTGTTGAGATCCCTAGCACTCACAGCCCTAAATCTCCCCCAATAAATAGTAAGTAAAATATTGTTGGAATTATAGCAGACGACCGATGTTCAGGTGGGGTTCCGGTGTGCATCGGGGGAGTCAGTAGTAAGTTGGGTGGGCGAGAACTACGACAACGACGGCAGACGTGCGAGACGGACTAAAGTATGAAATGCAATTTAATTAAAATATAAAAATAATAAAGAAGTGCAAAGGTTTTGTTTAACTCTACAGAAAAATTATTGTTTTCTATGTTAATCAAAAATTCTTAAAGCAGATATTTAGATCCACCATAATCAATAAAATAAAAATAATCATGAATAACCTTCAGTCTTCTACTTCTAAGAACTAGTTTAAAGGTTAAAGTAACAGACAGATTTGTGCCAGTGCCCTTAAGCAGCACATTTAAACGTGTCAACTATTTTAGATCCTGGTAGATCAGTACGTTTTCCTGTTGTCATTTGGTATCTCATTTATCATTCACTGGATTAAGAGCCTCCTTTGATTATTCCGAAGCTTTGCAGCTGAGTCTGAGCCTTACTGTAAACGTTTTGCTTGTCGCCCTTTGATAAGTTTCCCTTGTGAATTAGAAATAACGACAGGTTCGAGGATTGAAGTTTATCGCAAATTAAAAGTTTGAATCTGAAGTTTAATGATATTATCAAGGTATTTGATTGTAAAATAGTGTAAATTTATTAACTGTGTTTAGTTGTTATCTTGTAGGGTTTTCAAGCAAACGCAGATATTCTTGTGATTTTTTGATTAAAATAAAGATCTCAAAATTTTATAATTTGGATTATTAAGCAAATTTGAGTCTGTTGAACAGATGCCTAGGTGAAGGTTCAATTCCCACCAGCTGGAATAATGCAAATGTCATTCTAATACACAAAAAGGGGATCCCGCTAACTTAAATAACCACAGGCCCATAGCCTTGCTCTCACAACTATATAAAATTTATACTAAGATAATCATGAATAGATTACAGCATAAAGTCGAAGTATACCAAACTGTAGAGCAAGCTGGCTTTAGGAAAAACTTTAGTACCATCGACCATCTCTTAACCATACGAATCCTCATCGAAAAAGCCAATGAATACCATCTGCCACTACATTTCGCTTTTATCGACTACGAAAAATCGTTCGATAGTATAGAACATTGGGCAATAAAAGAAGCACTAATCAACAGTAGAGTGGATTCAAGATACGCAACAGCAATAGAAAACATCTATAAAAAAGCAACAATTACGGTACAGATAGACGAGGACCTAAAAACTGATAAAATAAATATTCTTAGAGGAGTAAGGCAAGGAGACCCAATCTCACCTAAACTTTTTACGCTTGCCCTGGAAGATCTATTCAAGTCGTTAAACTGGGAAGATAAAGGGATTTCAATAAACGGCACACGATTGAATCATCTTAAATTCGCGAATGATATCCTTCTTATAGCAGAAGACTTTGAAGCCCAGCCAGACCGCGGAAGTAAGCCGAAGGGTCAGACTCGGTTGGGCATAATTTAGCAAATTATCCTACGCCCTTAAAAATAATAAGATCCCACAACAGCTCAGAACGAAAGTATACAATTCTAACGTATGGTACACAAACATGGACATTTACTAAAAGAAACCTAGACAAACTTCGTGTATGCCAGAGATCCATGGAACGTCAAATGATAGGAATAACTTTGAAAGACAACAACACTTGGATAAGAAGTAAGACGAAAGTCATTGACGTGGCAGAACAGGCCGCGAGATTGAACTAGAAATTCGCGGGACATAATGAGCGATACGCAGACAATAGGTGGAATAGAGAAATCATGAATTGGCGTCCATATATGGGAACGAGAGGTAGAGGAAGACCGCAAATGATATGGGCGGATGATATTAAAAGACACGCAGGACTTATGTAGAGAAGGGTTGCAAGGGACAGGAACAGATGGCGCCAGTTGGGGGAAGCCTATATCCAAAACCTTAAAGTTGGATAGAGACGGGCTAATGATGAATGGCGAAGCAAATTTGAAACATAGTATTATTTATGTATAAGATCACTGGCGAGATTTTAATATTGGTATACAGAAAGAGGTTACAGATACAGATACAGATAGAGCACATCTTGTTCTTAAAATCTTTAGCTTCGTTTAAACCAAAAATTTCGTTAGTTAATATTGTTACTATACTATTGGTTTTAAAGTATGTTTAAATTTCCGATAGTTTAATGAAAATGAGCTTAAAAAATAAAAATTGTACATTTGAAGTTATGTGATCTAAAACTCCTTTGTGAATATTGGGCACGAAGACCTTCTTATCTCCAAAACCTAGTTCGTAACACACCCTTTATAACGTCCCCATGGATGGCTATCAACTCTGATATTACCGCATAAGTAAAAAGTATGGAGGGTGATTGTTACTAGCCGACTGTGCAATTTCCTGTCTATTTGCTTCATATTAATAATGTATGTTAAAGACGTTCATAGGAGGGATGAAAAAGACTTTTCAATGAGGCATTAAGTAGCAACTAAAAACGTTTGGAAAGACACATACAGTAAGATAACTCCTGAAACGAGTCTAGAAAATTTTATAGCTGATGTCTAGAAACTGTGAATACAAGAAAACGCCGAGAAAATAGTTTTGGGCCTATAAGACTGTCCGAACTTGTAAATAAAGCTTACCAAAAAACTGACAGTCATAGAAGCACAGAAAACGCAATTAATGGCAGATAAAAAAAAGTGGACTGTAAAAACACTATAACTCAATTAACTAAAATAGGAAAGTAAAGTGAGTTTAAATATTGAAAAGCAAAGAAGAAGGAATGTAAAAGATACTGAAGATGTCTATAAGAAAGAAGAAGACGAACAAGACGTTGAAAAGACTTTCAATGATACCTTGAAGATGTGACTTTGTTCCATTGTGAAATGTTTAACAGCAGATATTTATAAAATTCACAGAGAAAAAATTCCAAGAAAAAGTAAATTTTGAAGGTAGTGTTGAGTCTTTGGAATTCTTTTTAGGCCTTGAACCGGCCATCGCCCTGCCTAAAGCAAGCATTCAGCAAGCAATTAGAGACTGGACTCACTCTCAGTTCATCTTACATAAGGCTTCGTGCCCTGGGCTGAGACAAGCTAGATAGTTTCTTAGGTTTAGTAGGAAGCACCTCAGGATAGTCATGGGCTTCCTTATGAGACATGGCCTCTTTAAAAGACATATGCATCTGATGGGTCTCTCTGAGGACCCAAGTTACAGATTCTGCAGCAACGCAGATGAAACCCCCCTTTATCTCCTTTTGCGATACCCCAGACTACTTCTTCTGAGGCACCAAGATCTTTTACAGCCCGATAATACAAGGAATGCCTCTATGGACAAGATCTTGACCTCTGGAATAGGTGCCGGTCTGTATGAAGGTATCCCTTAGTTTGCGGCGGATGCACAATGGGCATAGGGCCTGTGCACCGCTGAAAGAAGAAGAAGAAGGCCGTTCCAATCCATTTAATAATAACAATTGCGGCGAACAGTTTTGCTATGCATTTGGGAATCATACGAATTTGAAGTGGCATGAAGCAAAATTAAGTTCCGTTTACTTAAGTATCTTATTAATGATTAAAAAGTCAACAAGAGAATTCAAGTTACCTGTTCATATAAATGTATTACGAGTATATATGACGTATTGAACTAAAGGATACCGAAAGCGAAGGAAACGTAATGTTAAAGATATGAGAAGAAATATTTTAGAAGATCAAAGCAGTGGTGCAGGAAAATTTACAGCGGATATAAACAAACTATACAGAAGAGGCATCTAACAGAAAGAAGAGGAAGACAGCTGTATAAAAAACTTTTGGTTCATATGGCTACGTGAATAAAATTCGTGTGAAACTTTAACCATCCTAAAAGAAAGGCAATAATATTGTAGGTATTTCTTGAGTAACTTATTATGGGTTGGAGTCTTGTCAAAAGGACTAAATCTAGGACGACAGAAGATGACAATGGAAAGAATAAAAGAGGAAGAAATAACATTGAATGTATAACAAAACAGGGAACTAAGAGTGCGGAAAAGACTTTCGCACGAGGAATTAAAGAAGAACTAACAGCAACATGAGCTGGTAAGAGCTGATAAGGGCATAAAGAACAATATAAATTTGAAAGAATGCTAAGATGTAAAACGCGAGGTTGAAGAAAAGGACGACCAAAGCTTAAGGGAGAGATAAAGAGGCACAGAAAATTTTACTACAGATGAAAATCAGAAAGAAAGGGTACCCCTAAGGGTGGAGTGGAAGAATTGTAATTAACATCAGGACTATAAGGGCCACAATATGAATCTTAAAGCAAGCGTCGAGCTTTAAAACAGGAGTCCGATGAAGGGTCAAGGAAAACGAAAACGGAAAGAGAAGGAGTCCAACAGGAAAGGACGAAAGAGAATTTTTCAAAAGGTCATGGGTTTGTAAGGCCGTTTAAACTAACTTGATAATGGCAGAAAAACAATATCCTGCATCATATGAATGAAAAAAAGATTTGAAGTATGAATGAATCTTTATATATGTATGTATTCAGCTTTAACAGGCCGTTAAGGCCCATAGCTTGTCGAGGAGGACACACCGAGCCGTAGTAAGCTGAGCCTGGTTCGGGTCACCCGTTAAAATTCTGACCATGGGCACCGATGCTTAGCTTTGCAGAGGGATGTGCCATACCAATACTTACTACCGTACCGCCTCCCCTTATCTTTACACAAATATATTAAAATTAAAAAAATTGACTCCGTTTATTTTAGATTGTTCCTATCAAATCAAAAAAATCCTGAAAGGTACCTAGATTTACATATATTTCGCGTAATACCTGTGTTGAAACATTAAATATATAAATTGAGCAATGGTTTATCCACGAAGGTGTTCCAAATTATAATGCACATATTTAAAAACTGTTAAAATAGAGCGCTCCTAAAAGTTTGTAACATGTTTGTCAAGAACGATATCTTACCTCTAAAATTAAGTAAAGTAGCGATGATAAGGACATTGGTGATGATGATAGCTAGACCCATGATGAAAATGATTCCGGCTTGCGTGAGGGACTCCAGCGTAAACACAAGATCCGTGTCGTCGTCGGCGTCGCTGAGAATGATCATAGTAGAAGTATCGCTCCCACGCAACATGACCACTAGCGGGTCGGAGTACGTGCCGTATTAGCGCGCGGGCTCGATGGCGAGCACCGCGACGCCATAGCGCACAGAGATCACCTGGAGCGTCCGCTCGGTCCAGAGCTTTGGGAATGCATTAGTTGTCCTGGAACAATAAATCTGGTTAAGGGATCACGTTCGAATAAAAACCAATTTATGGGGTCAATTTACCTAATCTGTGATTTAAAATGGGTACAGTACAGTAATCGGTCTATAACTCGTTGATTACTTCCCCAAAATACCGTTTAAGGTTACAGGAACATTTAAAATTTCAGGCATTGACTGCTAAAATCATTTCACTGTCCTTAAGTAATAATTGATCTTAACTACTTCCAATTACCTAAATTGAATCTTGTGGTACTCCTAATCCACTACGCCACTGATGTATTCGCCAATTACCCATTAATATAAATATAACAAATAATTTTTAAAATTGTTTAGAAACAAATATTAAATGCTTGATTGAATGTTGTAGGACGTTATGTCCATAAAATTGAAATTGAATTGATATTTGACTCTACAAGACTCAAATCCCTGAATGCAGATCAGAACCATTAAAGTAAAAGTAAAGGCATGGAGGATTAAGGCCTCTAAGTCGCTTTTCATACCTCGGTTGTCTCGCACGCTATACGTACGGGGTGATGTGGCAAGCATCACGCCTTCAATTCCCATTTATTTTCAGTGACTGAGTAGACTACCCGCCGTGCATCCGATTAGGGTTTGACCCCGAGACCGTCCGCGCTGCAGTCGAATGCCTTAACCACTCGATCACCATTAAAGTATACAACCTAATAATTCGAATTCTTTCTTAAACAGGAATCCAATTTCGAAACCTGATTCAGATTTCTACTCAACTAATAAATGCTGGAGTAAGATTGAAATCTGCAAATCCAGACTTCAACGGTCAGTCAAACCTGAAATCGAATTTACTTAAGATTCGAATCTTTGCAGATATAGTTCGAATTTTTACTGAAACTCAAAGGTCGATTTATGTATTGCACTTCGAATTAGTATTTAATGTTTAAACTTTGAGTTTGGATTAATATTTTCTGTCTTGAATTATTTTTAAATTAAGCTTATCGGCGTCGATTGTTACGATCATTGGTCTTCTAGACTTAACTCTACTTAACCTACGCGGGTTCGAATTCCAACCACGCTCCAAACCGAGGTCTGGTCATAGTTAGATCCGAACCCGGGACACTCGTCTGCTACACCACCGAGAGGCCTCTATCTTGAGTTTAAATTCGAGTTTTAAGTTTTAAATCCTGGAGTTGTGTTCAAAGACATCCTAGATTGAATAAATTGATACTTGAATTTGGATTTGGAATTGAGAATCAATATCAAATTTATGTTTAGCCATCAAATACAACCAACAATTGCTGTTTAAATTTCGAATATTAAATAAATGTCTACTGAAAATAAGACAAGATTCGAACTTTCCGGTAGCAAATTGGATTATCAATTTCGGAATCCAGTATTCTGTCCTAAAAATCTAGATTGTAGGATTCCAAACTTCAAAGATTTATAAGCCGAATTTAAACTTGCACAATTCGAATTTCAGTTCACAAATTTGGGTTTTAGTTCACAAACTCGGATTTCAGTTCAAAAATTCGAATTTTACGCGTTCGAATTGTTCAGATTTTGGAGATTTTCAAATCTTCACGCCCTAATTCTGACTTCGAATTCAGAGTCTAAAGACAAGTCCTCGAATCCGTATTTAATATCCAAATTCTTAGCTTCAGGTTCGATATTCAAATTCAAATTATGAACCTTAGATTCGATGCTTGTGCTGTAATTGACCTTTGAATCTGTGGTTTCCATGTTTGTAGCATAATTCCAGCATTTAAAATTCTAATCCCAAATTCAAGCAGAAAATCTTGATATTAAAGAATGGTCAATGGACGATTACTCTACTCATGTCATACTCTTATATATAATTTACTTATTACCCAGTACTTAGGAGTAGATTGTAAATAAGTAGTTCAATAAAAAAAAATCTTGATATAAATTTTAATTTTGCAAATGCAGAATACAAAATTTCAGTGTGCATTTGGAATTCGGATTAGGTACATTTGTTTAAAATATTAAATGTATTTGTATATGGCAGACTGAGGAAAACCTACAAATTTAAATGTAGGAGAACTGGCAGGTCAGAAATCAGGGCTGATTGTAATGAAATTAAAACTAAAATAATTTCTTAGTGTTATTATTTAATCATCATCCTATAAGCTGGTTAATAAAGGACATTTAATTCTAATTTATTAAACAAGTAGTTAGAATAATAACAGATACTTAATTTTTCAGTGAATAAATTTCCTGTTGGCATGGTTTCTATAATTTTTTTAGTAAGCAAGGTTTCATTAGTTTCAAGTTCATCCGTTATCCTGTATAATTTTGTCATCATTCCTGATGGAACGTTTAGTCGGTAGGATTATCATTTAGGTTCAATTTAGCGTGATTTTTATGATCAAATAAAACCTAAACGGTTTCATAAAAAAATAGCTTTCATCGATTTTATTAAAAACTGGGTCAGTTCTACATTATTATCTCGATGTTCTGTTAGATAACTTGGATGATGTCCAACAAATTTTCTAGCAATTTCTTTATTTACAAAATAATATTAATAGCTTTCAGGAAACTGAGTTTTCGGGAGATGTTGGCAACAGGAAGTTATAACTTTTTTTTGAAGATTTATCAACAATTGTTTGAGTTTTATGAATTATGTTTGGTTTGCAAGCCACAACGAAAACAAAAATGTAAATATAGATAGTCCTTGATTTATGTAATTGAAGAGTTGCCAACTTTAAAAACACGCCATAATCAACATGGCTTTGTAAATTTGTTGCTGAATTTTTATCTTTCTTAGTTTAATTTGTGGTGATTTTGGACCCTTTTTGGCAATTTAATGAAGTCTTAGTTAACAGAATAATTTCCCCCTTCTATCCTTGTGTCTTATTTCAATTATATATGGAAAAGTAAGCAGTCGTAAGTCTTGTTAAGTAAGCATTGGACGTGTGAAACGAAGTCATATTTTTCTGTGAAATTTTGGTGCAATCGAACAATGCATTTCACAGATATCCAGCAGTTTATATAAAATCGTATCGACAGGTTTCTACTGCATGCTGTTTTATGTTACATCGTGTACGATTCGCAAACATGACGTGCCAATTTATTGCCCCAACCGAATTCACATGCAAAATTCAAATTCTCTACCGAAATGGAATTTTAACGTTAAGCCAGCCATGTTCGAGCCATACATATGCCCGCCCCTTTATTTATTTTTCTGTTGTATCATTACAATAAAACAATATTCACCAAATATGCTGCTATTTTGAAATATTAAGTTGATCCAGCTGCAGATTAAAATTAAATTATTCCTGATAAACTGTATGCCTGACTTTGTGAATCAACAGTGATTTCAGTAGTGAAGTCAGGCGTTCTGTTGACTTGAGTTGCTGGTATAAATTTGTTAAGGTTGATGGAACACGTAACGCGCCGATCTTGTCTAAATAAGACTATCATTAATTAGTATGGAAATCTAGTTGACTTGCAAAAGGGGAGTGAATTTTGATAGACAACCGCGTTGTAAATTCTGTCTGACTAAAATGTACTAAAAGGTAAATTGTATGCACTTAATTCAGGACCTTTACTGAATCAGTTTACATTATAACGTTTCGAATTGAGTGTTTTTTTTTTAATATTTTTTAATTTCTGTAAAACATGACTACGTTGTCGAACAAGTTAGTTTGCTTTAGTTTAGTGTTTCAAAATTAATTCTTCTTCTTATGGCCGAAGCCTAGGCCAATGACATGTTATTAACTCAGAAGTATGAGTTCTGTGAGCCCTTTTTACACGTAAGTCGGACAGGAGGCTAACCTTTCCCGTCGAAAGAGGCGAAGAAGATCGAGTACCCTCCGAAGCATGGAGAAGCGTACGACCTTCTAAAATTCCGGTGGGGATATAGCCGGTCTCGGGAATCGAACTCGAGATGCCGCGAGACCGAGGCCTTTTCCACGTGTAGCTATCCGCTCCTCCCAAAATTAATTCAAATTAAATTAAACCATATCTCCAAAGGCGCGAAACTTTGAAAAGTTGATTTTAAAATTAACATTCCTTCAAAATTCATTGAAAAGTTTGAAGAACTCAATAATCCTCTTAGTTAGTTATCCATAAAGTACTTCATATTAACCCTGTATAAAATTTAAAGCGTCATCGAAAAGGTAATATCTTATCTCGAAAAATATAATAAGAAAAGTTGTAAAAGTCGGATGTAACCTACTTTTGAATAAAATAGCTTTTCTATGGTTCGTTTAATTTATTGCCCAATATCCTTCTATGCTGATTAAAATTCTTACTTTATGATGAGTTTTCTTTCGTGTAATTAGAATATCTGTGGAAAGTGAAATAATGAACAACCTTCGGACATTTTACTGAACTGAAATTGCTATTTTAATCACTTGTTTTAAATATCCTTCATGTGGAATTCATAATCAGACTTGCAAGTTTGCGTACTGATTAATTTTGGTTTTATGTTCAACCAATTAATAAAAGGCGGCTTAGTTTTAATAGCTTTTCTATTGTAATTTATATAAAAAATTTGTCAGTAGAGCAGATTAATTAAAACTTTTGGATTTTTTACAACGAAAATGAAGGTTTCCAATAGTATTTCCTGCCATCAACCGAAATTAATTTCAGTAAAAAGGGTACTTGCGTTTTGTGGAAACCACAGCCGTTTCATTATCGACGAGTTCCCCTAAAAACAGAGATCGTTACGCATCTGGGCGTTGTGTTGTAAAACTACTGCAGAATGTTTGTAAAACAGCTCTGGCTTTATTTCCTATTTCATGAAAGCGATTTTCAGATTTAGAGTTTTATTTTTTGATTAACGATAGCAATTTAGTGTTTTAGCATTTTCTGCTGGTAATACTGTGACAGTTCTAATGTTTAGTTTAATTCTTCTACATCTCTGGTTATTTATGTAATTCGCAAATAATTTTCTTTGCAAACTTTCCCATAGATTTTCCTGAAGCTTTTATGTATTAAGTGATCCAATTTAAAGTCATTCCCAGAAGTTTCGGGAAATATTACATCCGTTTGTCTTGACAGGTATCCCAAATAAAGTTAAGGAAATTTTGGCAGAAACTTAGGAAATTCAAAATATTGAATTTTATTTTGCAGGTAACCTTCAAGCGATGCCACCACCAAATAGTATGATTGCAGTAATCGAAAATTTTAAGCTTATCTGTTAGTTGTCTTGTATTTGGCCAACATTATATTTGTTGAATTCAACTAAGACATGAATTTCAATTCCATAGTCAAATGCGGATGACTTTAAATTTGATCATATATTAGCACTACGAGGCTTGGCTGACATCTTTTTTCCATTTCTTTCTACCCAGTGATTTTTCTCTCCATGTAGTTTAGGTCTTCCTCTATCCCATTGGAAGGCATTTGTCTTTCATCGTAATTAAATGATCCATTCATCTTATTGTATGTGCTTGTACGAAACTAATTACGTCTGGTTCGTTAAACAATGTTTTTATTCTTTGATTCAGTCGTCTTTGTCACCTATTATTTTCATTTTTGCCAAGACAATTTTTCTAAATACTTTTATTTCCCACACACCTGGAACTTTTTGATTCATTACGTTAAAGTCTCCATGCCATTGCCGTACGTCACCACTGTTCTTATTACTGTTTTGTATGTTTTTTAACTTTTTAACAGCAGAAGCACAGATAAATGGGCATGCCATAAAAACGTTAAAGATTCATAAAGCAGCAGGTCTAGACAACATTCCAACATAGTTAATTAGAGAAGGGGATGAAAGAACAGAAGGAATTATGCGTAGCCTATTAAATAGCATATGGAAAGAAGAAGAAATCCTTTAATTTGAAAAGAGGGCAAAGTAGGGAGATACCCGGAGCCCGCTGCTATTTATTATAGCATACATTAATAAAAAAAAAACGAGAGAAAAAGTAGAACAAACAACTATAGGATATATAAACCTCAGCCCCACGAAATTAGATAGTTTACTCTATGCTGATGATATAGTATTAATAGCTAAGACACATAGAAAAATGCAAACTATAGTAGATGTATGAACGCACTTAAAATGGAAATAAACACGAATTAAGGTAAAGTAATGATAATTAGTGACATAAATAACCCAGAAGAGGAAATAGTAGTCCTATGTAAATAATAAGAGTTAGAAGAAGTAACGGTGTATGAATACTTGGGAAGCGTGATAACAAAAATGGAAACTTAGATCTAGAAATAACGAAAAGAAGGCAACGCAAAAGGCGATGAACATATACCATGCAGTGAACCAAGCATCTTATGGAAGAGTGAAATAGACTCGACTATAAAGACGCGACTATACAACATAATTGCTCTACCAACTATATTATATGTTACCGAATCATGACTGCCACAGTAGAAACACGCATTACAACTAAATGCAATAGAAATGAAATATTTGGGGAAAATAGCTGGAAAAACAAAATTTGATAAAGTAAGAAATTCACAAATAAGAAATATGACGGGACAAAAAAACGAATCATGATGAAACTGGAGAACAGACAGCTGAACTGGTATGGTCACATAACAAGAACGAACCCAGAAAGAATAGCAAGAAGAGTGATAGAAATATGAAAAGGAAGAAAAGGAAAGAGAGCCAGACCGAGGAAGACTTGGGTGGAAAGGATAGAAGAAGTAGGGGCAAACGTAAAATGAAATGAGAACCTTGACATAGGATCTGAGGAAATGGAAAAATTGGGTAAGGGAAACAGGTAGCAAAGAACTTAATTCGTCGCCCTAAAGGGCAAATGGGCAAAGAAGAAAGAAGGAAGATATATTTTAACTGCATATGATACTACTTTATTCATAAGTACTTCTACCAAAGCAAACCCTTATTTTATGCTATCATTCTTGCTCCTTTCTCAATTAAGTATTTCTGGTTTTCTGGTAATTTGCAACTTCTTCAATTTGTAATGTTTTTCGTTATTAGCTTTTATCTTTAAACTTTTTCTCATTTCATACTTTTGATTATTCCATTCTATGATGTATTTTGCCTTCTTTTCATTTATTGTCAGTCCTATCTTTTGTGCTGCATGTTAGAATCTCCCCATAATCTCCTGTAATTATTATTTGCTTCTTGTTATTATAGTAACAGTACCTACCTGTGAATGCCAAATATTGATGACAATTGTGACACATATATCAGCTCTATCCTGTTTATTCTACTTTCCCTGATATTTTTTTCAGTACTACGATAAACAGCACCACTGACAGTGAAACCCGCTACTTTATTCCATTCTTTGCTTCAAACTTTTCTGATAAGTTTCCTTCTACCAGTACAACTCTATCCTCAATATCAGTTAATGTTGTTCTTATTAGCCCAACCAATTTCTTTCATTGTTCGCCATTGTTGCTCTCTTTTAATGTTATCTATGGTTGTTTAAAATCTATAAATAATACGAGGGTCATTCGCAAAGTAAAGAAGGTTTGCGCATACAGCCCGTGCAGTTGTTTCGTTGCACCCGATCATTCGTTTGCTGTGTTAAGAAGGGTGTAGATAGTTATAAAATGCAGCAGACCTTTTCACACGGTGAGTGTAACGAGCTGTTACAATGAACTCGTTGATATCAAATTCCGCCAACTGCGCCAGCGCCTGTTTTCTAGGACCATCAAGGGGTCTTCTTTTTTAATGTTTCAGAGCCCGTCTTTCTATTGATTCCGGGGAGCACTGCAGCCTAAAAAGGCTTATTGTGCATACCCTAATTTATTGATCACACTCATTTGATGATCTTTGTTGCCTGTAGCAAGAGATAGAGGTCCTTCACCGGGTGTCTAACAAACTCCTTCGGTTCCATAATATGCTGCCCGAATATGCGCTACTTTTTCTTGTCAGCGCATCACACACATACAAAATGAGTGTCGCTGTTTCTGTTTCCATGCTGCAAAGTCTACAAGTAAGGTAAGTCTACAACTAAGGTTTCCATTATATTTACCGATTTTCCACAGGCGTTCCTTAACAGTTGCATGTCCAGTTAGTAGACCTGCGACGATCATGAGTTGTGCCCTACCCATAAGAAGTAGTTCATTATGTTTATGAATGCTTTGCTGCGGTTTTGTCCTGTCTGTAAGTCCAGTATCTTTGAGTACCAATCCAGTCACTTACGTACCCTCGGATGGTACTTCTTGAAATTCCGAAGGCTGGTTCTGGTCAAAGATAAGCCCCTGCCTTGCTACTTCATCGGATTTCTCATTACAGTCTATGCCATGATGACCTGATACCCAGAATAGTCTCACGACGTTCTATTCTGCCAAGTTATTGAGTTCCTCTAGGCATTCCCATACCAGCCTGGAAGAAGTTCTACTGCTCGAGAGAGCCCTCAAAGCCGCCTGGCTCTCTGATATGATGTAGATCCGCTTGTGTTTATACGCCCTCCGATTATTTTCCCTGTATATGTATTGTAAAATTGCTCATATTTCCGTTTGAAAAACGGAGGCGTGCTTACCCAGTGAAAAGCTGAGCATCTTCTTTGGTCTTTTACCATAAAGTCCTGGTCTGGCACCAGTCTCAGTTTGGGAACCGCCCGTACCAGATTAGACCTGCTCTTCGACATCTTTGTTATGCTATTAAGAACCGTCGCAGAGGCAAACTCTCTAGTGGCAGTGTTCTGATCTATGACAATGTCCGCCCGCATACCACCAGACAGACACAGACATATTTAGTCATCCTTCCTACAGTCCGGACTTGACACCATGAACTTTTACCTCTTTCCGAAGATGAAGGAGCAAGTTGCTGGTAAACGCTGTACAAATGATGAGGAGCAACAGCATGCTGTCATGGACTAGTTAAATAGCCGGGCGGCCTCCTGGTACGTAAACTGGTGTCAAGATACGACAAGTTCCTTGAGGTCCAAGGTGACTATGTGAAGAAGTAGGTGAAAGTGTGTGGTAAAACCTATATATTCTGTTACTTTCCTATTATCAATAAATATATTAAATTTGTATGGCGGAACTTTTCGAATAATCCTCGTACAGGGGTGCATAATTTATGTTGCCTGTTTTTTCATTTTTTTAGAATACCTTACAATAGATTGCAAAAGTGATCCTTGCCGGTTAGTTATATGAAACCATCTATTGCTGATTAGTTGGGGGGTTTATTGTCAGGTTATGTCATGAAACATTGTTGAATACAAAATAATAGTTGCTTGAGTACTCCAAAAGAGTCGCCTCGAGCCTTTTTTGTCATAGCTTTACACTACCATTTGACCAAAATAACTAAATTTTATAAAAATATATTATTTTTCTACGTCTGTTAAAAATACATCACTTTTTTTCATTAAATTGCGTTCATAAAGTACATGTTTAATTAACACTCGAAAAGCGTGAAAAAAAGTGCCATAGCGTTTCATTTTTTCACTCTGTTGCCGTGAAAAAAAGTACCGTAGCGTTTCATTTTTTAACGCAATTTCAATTGCTGATCAAATAAATAGTGTGCTGGAAACAAACGTCAGCTAATTTGTCAAACTATTTCGTGTTGCGCAAATTGCATTTTCGACTTTATTGTGCCGTTTTGTGATAATTTTAAAAGAAAACAAGGTTTTTTAAATTAAATCTTTCTAAAATGAATACCGATAGTGACGAAGAAAAGTATTACATGCACACCAGAAGAAATTGTCAAATCTGCAACGGATGCAACAACGAATCTACTGCCCGATAAATCTAAACAGCAATACTTAAAAGAATGCAATTTGTTTATGGAATGGTGTGTTCAAAAAGGCGTAAATAGGCGTAAACTGAAAGAGTTTTATTAGCTTATTTAAACAAAACTAGTTATTAATACCGTTATAAGAAACACGTTTTAGTTCTGACTTCAAACTTAAATCTAACTTTATTAGAATTAATCAAATTTACAGACGTAGAAAAAATTTTGTATGAAACTCGTGTGTAAAGCTACTTTTTTTCACTTGTAGGATTTGTCGCACTCGCTACCGCTCGTGCGTCAAACTTTCCTACTCGTGAAAAAAAGTAATACTTTACTTACTTGTTACATAAATAACTATTCTTCATAAAAATTTTAAAGGGCGATGTAGTGATGTTATAGTATTCATTCCAAAATGAAATAATTATTTAGGGCCAAAGGGGTTTAAAAGTCATATGCCTTTTTAAAGGCTTAGTTGGGTAGTAAAATAACTACGTGTCATGCCTACTATAATTACTAAAGTCATTGAGACGTTAGAACCAGGGGACCCCAATATGTGGAGAACTACAAAGCGAATCTTAAAACAACCAACAATTAACTCGGCATTAAAAATCAATAATCGCCAAATTTCAGAAGATAAAGACAAATGTGAAGTATTTGCATCGCAGTTAGAAGAAACATTTACCACCACTTTCCAAAATAATGATCCCAACCACGTCCAATATATTGAAAGAGAAGTTGAAAGTATAAATACTAATGAGATAACACTAACAAACCCGATATCTCCATCAGAAGTCAAAGAGCATATAAAACATATGAAAATTAAGAAATCACCTGGAGCAGACATGATCCCTAACATACTTCTAAAAAACTTACCAAATAAATCCATCTGCCTAATAACAGCTATTTTTAACGCTTGCTTAAGGATCGGATATTTTCCCAACGAATGGAAACATGCAATAATCATAATGATTCCTAAGCCAGGTAAACCACACGACAATCCTTCCAACTATAGGCCTATTAGCCTCTTGTCTAATATATCCAAACTTTTGGAACATGCTATCAAATCTCGCTTGAACGAATTCCTAGAAGAAAATAATATCCTACCACCGTTCCAATTTGGTTTCAAGGACTCCCACTCCACCTGTCACCAAATTCTGCGACTTACTGAAGCTATAGAACGAGGATACGAGAACAAGATGCATACTCTAATCGCTTTTGTGGATGTGGCACAGGCATTTGACCGGGTCTGGTTAGATGGACTACTCTTCAAAATGAAAACTATGAACATACCCTCGTACTTATTGCGAATCATCAAGTCGTTTCTAAATGGTAGGTCGTTTCAGATTAGAGTGAACGCGTATAAATCCTCAACACGTACAATCTACGCTGGAGTCCCTCAAGGATCCATATTAAGCCCCATACTGTTTAATATCTTCATGTCAGACGCACCTCCTATACCCAACGCAGAACTAGCGATGTATGCTGATGACACAGCAATTATCGCACAAGACTCCAATATCAATCAAGCAACAAACAATCTGCAAAGAAGTGTGGATACTCTAAATACATGGTTTAATAAGTGGTGCATAAAAATCAATTCTAACAAATGTGAAACTAAGATATTTACTCTTCGACGGCCACTAGACCCGCCAAACATTATTGTCAACAATACTCCTATTCCCTGGAATCCTAAAGATAGCGCAGTAAAGTATCTGGGGATATACCTCGACAGAAAACTGACCTGGAGTTATCATATAAACAAGAAACTGACAGAAGCATACTCAAGACTGGCCATGCTCTATCCGATTATCAACAGGAAGTCATCGTTAAAAATGGAATGCGGAACCCTAATTTACACTTCCATTATCAGACCAATTTTTACATATGGAAGTAGCGTCTGGAGCTCAACGTCAAAAACAAATATACATAAACTCCAAGTGTTGCAAAACAAAGTTATACGAATTATCACCAATGCCCAGTGGTACGTCAGAAATACCCAGCTCCATAAAGAAACAGAAATCCCACCAATTGAAGAATATATAAGAAAATCCTCTAAAAACTTTTACCATAACATGCATAACTGTAGTGGTGCAGTTCATTACAATATTGGCAATAGACAATTACACACCCGACTGAAAAGGAAGTTACCTATTGACCTTTTAAATACTAGTGATAGTGAATAGCAGTGCTTAACTCTAAAATAACATAGTGATAGTGGTCTAATAATCCCGATAGTGACTTAAATGTTCAAAAACTTCATTCATCTGTGCCATGAAATAGCATCAGTGCTGAACTGGCATAACCTGCATCAAAAAAAAAAAAAAAAAAAAAAAGAATTAATCAAATTTACAGACGTAGAAAAAATTTTGTATGAAACTCGTGTGTAAAGCTACTTTTTTTCACTTGTAGGATTTGTCGCACTCGCTACCGCTCGTGCGTCAAACTTTCCTACTCGTGAAAAAAAGTAATACTTTACTTACTTGTTACATAAATAACTATTCTTCATAAAAATTTTAAAGGGCGATGTAGTGATGTTATAGTATTCATTCCAAAATGAAATAATTATTTAGGGCCAAAGGGGTTTAAAAGTCATATGCCTTTTTAAAGGCTTAGTTGGGTAGTAAAATAACTACGTGTCATGCCTACTATAATTACTAAAGCGGTTATCCAATGAAAGAATTACATATTGAAAGGAAAACCCATCTTTAAAACGCTTATCTTAACATTTTTTTAAAATTCTTAGATGTTCGTGTTTCGTTTTTTTTTGTGGCAGACTAGGAATTTTTCTTGTTTGTACTGCCACGTTATTCCACGGACAAAGAGAATCGCTTTTCAGCCCATTCTCTGGATGGCCGTTTTCCTGTTCATCGTCTATTCTTACAAATTGGAGTTAGTCTCTCTCCATCCATATGATCTACGTGTTCGTTCTACTTCTTATTTCGTTGTTTCATCCGACTACGTTCCTTTCTCCACCACTTGCTGTTCACTGCAGGACATAACCCTCCTCTAATATCTTCCGTGCACTTCTGTCTTGAGCTGTTTGTTGCCAATGGATGCCTGCTGTTTTTTATGTTATGTAGCCAACTTCTTGGAGGTCTTCCTATGCTTCCCCTTGTTTTTTGTCTATTTGTTTTTGTCCTGTTTGAACACATGACCATGTGCAACTCGTGACTTTATTTCTTTGTCTGATGGTCTCATTTCGCACTCTGTTTCTCAGACTGATTCCAGGCACCTCTATTGCTCATTGAATCATTCTAAGCCCTTTTCTTCTTTCTGTTAATGCGGTGGTTTCCAGGCCGTAAGATGAGACTGGAAATATGCAAGCCTTGTATACCTTTCGGTTCAGGCTTATGGGCATATAGGATCTTTAAATATATTGTTGTGTAATCAAGGTGACCACAGAACAATTTTATTGAACTTGTCTCGAACTCGCCACACGTTGGGACAGCCAAAATAATTAATTACCTCTGAAATGCCCCACATTACTGGGCTCCAAAAATATGTTATGTTCTCTGATTGAAAACATACATTTTAATTGAACTTATTATGTGTTGTGTGCAGATGTGTGTGTGAATACATAAAACCAAATACCAAATAAATATTCCGTATCTAAACCACCTGCAAAAAACAAACACCAACAACAAATTCATCACATTCCAAAATACATGAACGAAAATTCATAACAAGCTCAATTTAAGTTTTTTACATGGGTTCTAGCTGTAGTTAGGATTCAAAAGATTGCAATAATTTAATGTTGACAAATAAACTTTTGATAACTGAATAGTGAATAAATTTAAAATCATACGTTCACAATAAAAATTCATCAAGTTTCGAATTAACAATTACTTCATAAAATTTTCAATATTTAATCTGACTTTATAACAATTACCTTATTAACAATTACAACAATCAAAATTCAAATTAATTTTATAAAAACACAAAAAAAAATTATTTAATTGACTTATCTGGTGACTTCTTAAAATCCGGGTAAATCTTGGTGAAGGTCGAAGTTTGGCACAGCTGCATTGATAATCAGCTGTTCTGCGTTGATGCCCATGAATTCCAACCCCAACACTC
Source organism: Melanotus villosus (assembly GCA_963082815.1). Taxonomy (NCBI): domain Eukaryota; kingdom Metazoa; phylum Arthropoda; class Insecta; order Coleoptera; family Elateridae; genus Melanotus; species Melanotus villosus. The sequence continues at coordinate 46,116,271 of OY720425.1, forward strand.
TCAATGGTAAGTCTTTGTATTTTTACTTGTCTTTATAATTTTTATCACTGTTTAAATTTCACTAATTAATCACTGTTTAAATTTCCAGGTTCCTTGTTTTAGATTAAGGATTACCCTTCAAATACGTAGGTAAATAAAACGATGTTTTATTCAAATAACAATTTAACTAATTTTATTTTCAACGAAGAAAATTCACATTACATTTATTTAATAACCCACTTGGTTTAATTATCAACGTTTACATAAATGTAAATATTATTGTTATTATTACACTCAAATTTTCTTTACGACTATTTATTATTAGTAAATTTTACTAGTACTTTCTTATTATTTATTTTAATTGGTTTTGTTTATTTTAATTCACTTCATTTTACACTTTTAATTTTAATCATTCTTAGATCACGTGATATCTGTTTCACCACATTTCAGTTGCTACCCGATATTCATATGTTTTTATTGTTCTAGAATAAAAACAAAAGAACTCTACTACGTCATAATAACAAACTTTGGGAGCGTTTTAGATACGTGCATCCCCAATGGATTTTTACGAGCAACTGCCGTATTTTCTTTTGTTAAAACCAAGTAAAATAAATAAATCTAGCCAATTTTCAAACCATCTTTAACTTTAATTACTTATTTACGCTTAATTATTAATCAAAATTTATTATTAACTAAATGAAAATTATTTATACTAACTAAACTTAACTTTTAATTTAAATTTTTATTTAAACTAAACCTATTTAAACTTAACTTTAAAGAAAAAGTTTCTTTACTTCGTTCTTGGTTTAAAACTCTACTTGATTTACCTATTTTTCAAAATTATTAATAACTAAACTAAAAACTATGTAATTATATTAATTATGACAAAATAATGAGATTTTGTCTCTTATCAATTTTCTCTAAAATTATCAGTTTGACTGATAATTGCATTTGAAATCTGACGTTTACTCAATTTTACATTTTTATTGATAATTTCAATAATTCTTGCTTTTAACATTTAAATTCTTGACAAAATTAAATCTTATATGCTCTAAAACATTTTAGTTATGTTTTATACCTTGTCTCAACCTTTTAAAATAAGAAATTTATAATTTTCTATTTTTCACATACATTTGTCCTTGAAATTTACCTTTTTCAGATAATACGTTATGATTTTAACTTTAATCATTATTTCTAGCACAATAAACTGATCTAAGTGTTCCAAAAGACTACTTCATCAAGAAAAATCAGCTTTGTACTGTAAATTGAAATAAATATCTGGATATTTGAATTTCTATCCTTCATTGTCAACTTTAAATATCGTTTTTATAACTTAATTGTTGTTAATATTTGCTTTATTGTAATTAATTTGTATTAATAAATCGTAAACAATCAATAAAATGATTTTACATCAAAAATCAACTTGGTATTCAATTTTATATACTTGATGTATGTAAAATTGTGTTAATAAAATGTTCATAAAGTGTATAAACTTGTTTGTGTTTATTGTATGGATGTATTAGTGTTATTTAAAATGTTTTATGCTCAAAATACACAACATTTACCCCTCTTAAGAATTTTCAAAAATATTAACTGGTAAGTAAATTTTTCAAAATTATTCTGAATAATTACAGACTTATATTTATTCTTCAACATAAGGTTGTAACATTTGAATGTTAAATCTACCTCTTATTCTATCTGAATCTACAAATTTTAATTCATAAGAACTACCAAATTTTTGATTTATAATAAATGTTCCATTTTTCAAATATTTGCTTATTAATAAAATATTTACAAATCTTAATTCCTATCAACTTTTCTAATTAAATCCTACCTTATTCATAAATAATATTTACACCCCCCTCTTAACTGACAATATCTTTTATTTACCTTTTGAATATTTATCTGCCTTTTCTTATCTCATTTATTTACCTATTTTCAAAATTTTAATATTTTGACTTTAATCAACTACTTTGCCTTTTCAAAATTTTTAAATTTTTAATAACATTAACTTTTCTTTTCTTTACTTAATCAACAGGATTTACCATAATTAATTGATGACTTTTCTACTTTCTCAAATTACTTTCTAACAAGCTTTAACCTTTTCTTATTCATTTCATTTTAATATACACGTTAAATTGGATATTTTACTTCTAAAAGAACCTTCTTTACTACCTTTAACTCAAAAATATAATCTTTTATAATCAATGGTTTATTATTCAATACCTTTTTAATCTTTTTAATAATGATTTCTAATACCTTTCTTAAAATATCTTTCCCCCCAATATCTAACTTCATACCTATTATATTCATATTTATTTCATCGTAGATTTATTTATATTTCATTATTATTTTATATCATCGTAGATTTATTTATATTTCATTATTATTTTATATCAAAATTCATAATCAACCGTTCTTTTATCCGTATCAATTAATCTAAAATTTCCTATTATTCCAATTATTATATCACTTTACTGTCATCCCTGTCATTAAATTCAATTCTTTTTATTTAAAATATTACTGTTTAAAATCTTTAAAATTTTCAATCCTTTATTTTCATTATTTATTTTCAAAATTTTCATTCTTGGCAAACTAGGTAAATAAAGAGTTTTACTTTCTCAAATCATCACAATAAGCTATCATTTAATCTATTCTTATTTATAACATTATTTTTAACTTTAAATAATTACTTTAACTTTAATTAACTACTTTTACTGTACATAATATTAATACTTTAGAATATACTTTTTCATTGCAGTCGTCAACATTAAACTTTCCCGTTAACTTTAAATTTATTTCTTTTTCTTTTTAGGGGTTGATTCCCTATCATAGGCGAATCCTACCAACAAACTTCTGTTTAACCTACATTGGTTATCAAACTTATAATTAAAATTTCTGTATTGAAACTTAAGATAATTATTCCTAAATTTATTATGAAACCTACTTCTACAATTATGATACCTATCATTATCTTTAGAATAATTCTGATTATTAAATCTAAACTTATTTTTATTATCAAAATTACTCTTACTATTTTGACTCTTTTTGGTTTTACTTTTTGATTTGTTTTTGGATTTATTTTTATCCTTCTTATTTCTTACATTACTCTTATAATTTTTATTTTTCAAATTATTCTTATACCTTATTTTGCTTTTAACAAAATACCTATTCTTAAAATCATATTTGCCTTTATTCTTATTATTTTTACTCTCATTACAATTCTTATGTTTTCCCTTATGTTTGGCCCTTTTATTGTTTTTACTTTTCCTTTCAAAATTACCTCCTAATTCTTTATTTATACTATCTACTTCTTTCAAATTCCAATCATTGTTATTAATCTCGTTATTTATTTTTATTTCAATATCTCCTAATTCATTACTTTCATTAATTAACTTTGTATCTAAATTATCATAAATATTCTCCCCTCTTACATTATTCATATTTTCATCTTCAAAATTACTTTTAATTTCCCCTTTTAATTCTTTTCTACTATCCTTTAATTCTGTAATCATATTATCTAACTGTTTTTTAATAATATTCACTCCTAATCCCTGTTCCTTAATATTTATAAAATTATTATTAAATTCATTTTTGATTTCTCGTCTACATATTTCCAGTTTATCATTAAAATTTCTTTCTTGATTTTCAATCTTATTTACTAACTCAGTTTTAACATCCCATAATTCTACTTTAACTTCCCCTCTTAAATTATTGATGTCATCATTATTTTTGTCTAATTTTGAATTTACATTTATTTTAAAATCATGATTTTCTTTAACTAAATTGTCTAATTTTGTATTTAACTCGGTTTTAAAATTTTCTAATTTTAAATTTAAATTTGCATTTTGATTGTCAAATCTTGCATTTTGCTTATCTAATTTATAATTAATTTCATCCCTGTTTTCTTCTAATTTTAAATTAATTTCTGTTTTCAATTTATTAAAACTGGTATCTAACTCTTCTTTTTGACTATCTAATTTTAAATTCAACTCTGTATTAACATTATTCAATTCTGTTTCTAACTTCTCAAAATTATTTTTATTCTCAGCCTTCATACTATCAAATTTTGTGTTAATATCTGTTTTAAAATCTTCTAATTTTTTATTATTTTGATCTAATTTTTTATTCTGAATATCAAATTTTACATTCAAATCTTCTTTTTGAGTATCAAATTTTGCATTAAAATTCTCGTTTTGGCTATCAAATTTTGCATTAAAATTCTCGTTTTGGCTATCAAATTTTGCATTAAAATTCTCGTTTTGGCTATCAAATTTTGAATTCAATTTTGTTGTAAAATTATTAAAATTTCTATACATATCTTCATTTTGACTATCTAACCTCATACTTAAATCTATCTTAAAATCTTCATTTTCCTCAACTAAATGATCTAATTTAGCATTTAAATTTCCATTCTGATTATCAAATTTTGTACTTAAATTTTTATTTTGATTATCTAATTTAAAATTAAAATCTGTTTTTAAATTATTAAAATGATCCTTATTTTCAGTTTTTACATTATTAATATCAGTTTTTAACTCTGTTCTTAAATTCTCATTATCTTTTTCTAACTTATCAAATCTTGTATTCATACCCATTAACATCGCAATTACCTTTGATAAATCTGATTCTCCCATTTCACCTCTTTCTACCGAAGAAACTACCTTAACTTTATCTGCCATTTTTATTAAATTACTGTCTAATTTTATATTAACGTTCTTGTTTTCCCCACTTAATTCTGTTTTTACATTGTCTGATATAAAATTATATTCCGTAATTTCCCTATTCATTCTCCTATTCCTATCAATATTAAAATGTTTAATTTTATATTGTATCCACCTTTTTTTATTTTCTATTCTTGAATTCCTTAATTCAATACGATGGTTCACATATTCAATATTCTCCTCACTTAATCCATTCATTATATCATTTACTTCTGAAGCTAATTTATTTTTCTCATCCATGAATCTGTTTATATCCATAAAATCTTTACTTAATTCTAACTTAAATGACTCTGGCAGAGTTTCATACTCTTCCATTACTTTTGACCACTCTAAATCGCTCATTTTATCTTTCTTATCTGCCATCATATAACTTTACAATAGTAATTAAATCAAATTAAATATGAATATGCAACCCTCAGAATAACACAGCCACACGACTTTGGGCGCCAAATTTATGTTGTGTAATCAAGGTGACCACAGAACAATTTTATTGAACTTGTCTCGAACTCGCCACACGTTGGGACAGCCAAAATAATTAATTACCTCTGAAATGCCCCACATTACTGGGCTCCAAAAATATGTTATGTTCTCTGATTGAAAACATACATTTTAATTGAACTTATTATGTGTTGTGTGCAGATGTGTGTGTGAATACATAAAACCAAATACCAAATAAATATTCCGTATCTAAACCACCTGCAAAAAACAAACACCAACAACAAATTCATCACATTCCAAAATACATGAACGAAAATTCATAACAAGCTCAATTTAAGTTTTTTACATGGGTTCTAGCTGTAGTTAGGATTCAAAAGATTGCAATAATTTAATGTTGACAAATAAACTTTTGATAACTGAATAGTGAATAAATTTAAAATCATACGTTCACAATAAAAATTCATCAAGTTTCGAATTAACAATTACTTCATAAAATTTTCAATATTTAATCTGACTTTATAACAATTACCTTATTAACAATTACAACAATCAAAATTCAAATTAATTTTATAAAAACACAAAAAAAAATTATTTAATTGACTTATCTGGTGACTTCTTAAAATCCGGGTAAATCTTGGTGAAGGTCGAAGTTTGGCACAGCTGCATTGATAATCAGCTGTTCTGCGTTGATGCCCATGAATTCCAACCCCAACACTCTCAATGGTAAGTCTTTGTATTTTTACTTGTCTTTATAATTTTTATCACTGTTTAAATTTCACTAATTAATCACTGTTTAAATTTCCAGGTTCCTTGTTTTAGATTAAGGATTACCCTTCAAATACGTAGGTAAATAAAACGATGTTTTATTCAAATAACAATTTAACTAATTTTATTTTCAACGAAGAAAATTCACATTACATTTATTTAATAACCCACTTGGTTTAATTATCAACGTTTACATAAATGTAAATATTATTGTTATTATTACACTCAAATTTTCTTTACGACTATTTATTATTAGTAAATTTTACTAGTACTTTCTTATTATTTATTTTAATTGGTTTTGTTTATTTTAATTCACTTCATTTTACACTTTTAATTTTAATCATTCTTAGATCACGTGATATCTGTTTCACCACATTTCAGTTGCTACCCGATATTCATATGTTTTTATTGTTCTAGAATAAAAACAAAAGAACTCTACTACGTCATAATAACAAACTTTGGGAGCGTTTTAGATACGTGCATCCCCAATGGATTTTTACGAGCAACTGCCGTATTTTCTTTTGTTAAAACCAAGTAAAATAAATAAATCTAGCCAATTTTCAAACCATCTTTAACTTTAATTACTTATTTACGCTTAATTATTAATCAAAATTTATTATTAACTAAATGAAAATTATTTATACTAACTAAACTTAACTTTTAATTTAAATTTTTATTTAAACTAAACCTATTTAAACTTAACTTTAAAGAAAAAGTTTCTTTACTTCGTTCTTGGTTTAAAACTCTACTTGATTTACCTATTTTTCAAAATTATTAATAACTAAACTAAAAACTATGTAATTATATTAATTATGACAAAATAATGAGATTTTGTCTCTTATCAATTTTCTCTAAAATTATCAGTTTGACTGATAATTGCATTTGAAATCTGACGTTTACTCAATTTTACATTTTTATTGATAATTTCAATAATTCTTGCTTTTAACATTTAAATTCTTGACAAAATTAAATCTTATATGCTCTAAAACATTTTAGTTATGTTTTATACCTTGTCTCAACCTTTTAAAATAAGAAATTTATAATTTTCTATTTTTCACATACATTTGTCCTTGAAATTTACCTTTTTCAGATAATACGTTATGATTTTAACTTTAATCATTATTTCTAGCACAATAAACTGATCTAAGTGTTCCAAAAGACTACTTCATCAAGAAAAATCAGCTTTGTACTGTAAATTGAAATAAATATCTGGATATTTGAATTTCTATCCTTCATTGTCAACTTTAAATATCGTTTTTATAACTTAATTGTTGTTAATATTTGCTTTATTGTAATTAATTTGTATTAATAAATCGTAAACAATCAATAAAATGATTTTACATCAAAAATCAACTTGGTATTCAATTTTATATACTTGATGTATGTAAAATTGTGTTAATAAAATGTTCATAAAGTGTATAAACTTGTTTGTGTTTATTGTATGGATGTATTAGTGTTATTTAAAATGTTTTATGCTCAAAATACACAACAATATATTGGAGTTTTCCGAAAACCAACCAAGTGACTCACTGTTTATGATACTGGTTTTAGATCTTCTAGTATTATTCTAAGCTCATTTATGCCACAACTAAAAAGTACAATATCATCAGCAAATCGCAGATGATTTAGATATGAGCCCCCAATTTTAATTCCTTTATTTTCCCACTGTATTACTTTAAATATGTTCTCCAAGGAAAGTATGAACCATTTCGGGTAGATTATGTCTCCTTGCCGAACACCTCGGCCTAAAGGGATCGCATTCGCCTTAGGTATATTTGAACATAGAAAGTGGCAGCTTCGCATGCCATAGGTGAAACTCCTTTAGCAAGAGGAAGAAGGGCACGGTAACTCAACTTGTAAACTAGACCAGAGACGAGCCCACCTCTTAAAAGGTGAGCAAAACGTTGAGTTCTTCTGTCTCAACCATGACGCGGTCCCAACTCGGAAGACGTCCTTTTAACACCTTGTATATCGCATTATTCTATTGTAATATCACTATTTGTCATTGTTTTTCTGAGAATATCTGAAACTTGTAATTATATTCCGATCACCAGTGTATAGTTTGATTCGGGATACAATTTAAGAAAGGTAGTTTCTCTTACGTATGGTGTAGGAAGCCACATTTACGTTTAAACCTGTTAAATATAAAAACAATATTTAGGAAAGACCAGCTAAAATTCTTCGGTATTTATTTAGATAGATTTCTGCATTTTAGCCAAGAAAGGAATCAGTCTAATATTTAATGAACAACCAATCACATCAAAAGCTCACACAGTGAAAATTGGAGAAATTACTTTCGGGCAGTTCAAAATTAACTTTTAAAAATTCTTTAAAATTTCTGACATCACAACAAAACATATATGTAACAATATTTTAAATAACACAACTCAAATGTGTTATTTCAAAAAGCAAAATACTACGCAGCAGAGGCTTTTGCTTTGTAAACACACTTTATTAGAATCATGAATAATGAATAAAAACCTCAGCATTCTTCGAACTTTTCATCATTTTTCATATGTATTCGCTCAACGTTAAATTACGTTAGCGAATATGCGAACCATTAATAAACCTTTTATCGATGGTTTTTTTAATACAAAGTTTGGAAATGTGCCCAGTTTATACAATATACGAGCTCAAGTTCTGGTATTTGAATCCAAAAGAATGTTTTCGTGTGAATGAACTTGTATTTTCTGACGCAGTTCATTGTTATTATTATTATTTTTTTTTATAGTGGGCTGTACAAAAGCGTCGTCTTCCTGAAGCTAAAGAGACTTTCAATTAATTTTGTAAAACATTTGTACAATTCTTCTTCGTCTTAAAAAAATCCATCTGGCTTTGGATCTAATTTTAGATAAACAGATTAAATAATTTGTCTTTAGCCAAATGCTGTTCTTTTTTGGGTTCCTCGGCTCAAGCTAAATTCAGAGTTTAATCCAGATATTTTTCTAAAACTAAATTAAATCGATTTGAAATCAAATTGAGCAATTCTAAATCTGCACAAGCTTCGTTCTTGTTGTGAATTGGTTTGTATTAAATTCTATTTATTATTCAAATTTTACATCTCGACCATTTCACATAGATTGAATCGAAATGAATTTCAAACCAGGTTTTGAACATTTCTAGATCTTAATAATTATTTTATGCTAAACGTGGATTGAACAGAATATTTATCAAGAGTAAATAATTGTGTGAAGTTATTTTATTGTCAATTGGTTTCAGTTAAACACAAACTCAAATCGAGTTTCACAAAGAATACTCAGAATTTCCAGTCCATGCTTGAAATTCAAACCTGTACTAGTTCCAATCTAAATTTAGAACATATTCCAAAAGAAATTAATATAAAAAGCGTGCGTTAGATAAGAAAATTCGATTTCATTCCAAACTAATAAAAAAATGTTTAATAAGCGAACGTATATAGCAAAAACATGTTATCAAGAGAATAACAGAATCAATATTTTATAACGACACATGAAAAGATTAAAGTTCACTTGAAATGATAGTGCACGACAAAGGCGTTTGTACGAGAAAGCCAAGAGACACTTTTCAGAAAAATACAAAAATATAAAGTGCTTTCGAACTGATAGCGCAAACAACGTTGAAGTACATGTATTTACTTGAAAGGTTTCCGCCTGGTCTGGTTTTTATTTTTATTATTTTTTAAACTTTGTTGAAATGATGGTTGAGTAATTTTCTGGGAAAATAATCAGTGTGGTTGTTGAAACCATGGCAGTGCTTTATTAAGATACTTATAATAACATCAAAGTTATTATTACAGAAAATTTAGTGTGTTTTAGGAGCTTGCCCAGAGCATTCTCGATTTTTAGATATTCTATTTTAATTTTAAAAATTCAGCAGATCTTCTTTCTTCCTCGGGAATATTTTAATTAAAAATAAAATTGAATTTTTGGTACTTTCTGTGTATATATTTTTAAAACATTGTTGTGCGAGGTGTTTTACATCACGACTATTATAAGAAAATCTACCAAAAACTATGAAAAAAAGGTTGAAGGTTGGACACTATTTCGGCAAAGTCTTCTCTACTTTTTGCTGCTCTAACTAATGCATGAGTATTCTTCATTCTTGTCCAGTTTTTCCAAATTTTTCTTCTTCCTAGTACCCCCTTTCCTTCCACTTTTCCTTCCATAATAACCTGGGGTATTCTATATTTCGCATTTCGGTAGATGTGTCCCAAGTAAACGGTTTTTCCTCTTTAAATTATTGTCAGTATGTAGTATTTTTCTCTACCAGTCCTTCTTAAAACCTCTTTGTTCGTGACGTTTTATATCCAAGAGATCCGTAACATTTGTCTGAGTATCTAAAATTCAAAGGCCCGTAGTTTTCTTTCCGTATTGACTTTTAACGTATGGCAAAATTAAGTTAGTTAAACTTGGCATTTGGGCTTATATTTTTAAATACGAAATCAAACTTTCATCAAAAATGGAGATGATTAAGTTTATGGAAAAGGAAGGAGAAAAGTTACGACTACAAATATTAAATGAAATATGGAAAGCCAAACAGATACAAAAAGATTGGGAAGTGGCAATTATATTACCAATATTTAAAAGCAACGACAACATGTTATGTGATAATTACGGAGGAATTTATCTGCTGTGTGTAGCTATGAATCAATATTGGAAGAGAAATTAAAGACTGTAATCGAACACAGCTTTGATAAAGGACAATGGGGGTTCAGGAAGAACAGGGGTACCCAAGACTTAATCTTCACCATCAGACAGTTGACAGAGGAAACATTAGAATATGGTAGAAACGTGTATGTAGGATTTATAAATTTGGAAAAGGCCTTCGATAGAGCACCGAGGCAAAAAATTTGGGATACATTACAAGAGAGAAATGTAGAAGCTAATCTTATCGAAGCTGTCAGGAGTATATATATTCCAACTGCCGGAATTACATGAGAACTTGTAACGGAAAATCGGGAGAATTTTTCCCATTCCAAGGAGTGAGACATGGCGTATCACTGAGCCCTTACGTGTTCATAATACCACTGGACGAACTCATAAAGGAATGCAAAAATAAGATGTCTAGTTGTGATTGGGGCCACTATAAAATGCAACCGATTTTAGCAAAAACAGAAAAACAACTTCAAGAGTCATTCAATATATGGAATCAAGAATTAAGTGAAATAAACATGGTCATAAACACAAGAAAAACAAAAGTAATGGTGATTGGAAAAAATCGAGAAGATGTAAAGATAACGGTAAACCAAGAAGAAATTGAACAATTGGACTTGTTTAAATATCTAGGTGTAATAATAAATGAACAAGGTGACATTGAGGAAGAATTAAACAGAAGAATAAAGATTGGTAACCGGCTGTTCTACTCGCCACCAAATAATGGGTAAAACAAGAAGAAACCGAATAAGAAATTTGATTTCCGTAATTGATAGATTATTAGCGCCTAAAGCTAAAGGTCAGTGGTTCAAATCTCTGGGAAGGTGATCGTATCGTATCGTATAGTATCGTTATCGTTAACCAGGTTGATATTTTTCAAAATCCTTTCAAACTAAAAGTAACTTACTCTTATCATAATTTTAATATAAAGCAGAAAATAATCGAACAGTTTTATACTACTCTTCTGGTGTACATGTCATAATTTTAATATAGGGTGTTGGCGAGAGTGGAACCCTTGTTTTAAGGACAGATAGTACATAAAAAAGGAAAAAATTAATAAATGTTTGTGAAGGTAAATGAAACGGGATACTACTTGGGTACCAGTTTCTTCTCTTTAAAAATAAACAAAAATAGCCAGAAAATATTTACAAAGTTTTAGTAGAAAAGCTAATCGAAACTAGTTTTTCAAAATGTTTGCCCTTCAGGGTTTTCAACGTATGAGGAAAGTTTAAAGATTTTCTCAAATGTTTTGGCAAACAACTTGCATGCGTTTTGCCAAAATCCATCTGTAATGTCAACTTTATTGACATAAACAGTTTTATTAGCTATTTTTCAAATGAAACATTCTATTGATACTGGATGATAAGCGCTTAGCCTTGACTTAGGTGGCGCTGGTAGGTAAAATATTTATTCATGGTTTAAAACTTCAATCTTTTAGTTGGCAATTAATAATGGAAATACAATGGCAAGAAAAGTATATTTTCTATTTGTTTTGGAGTGAAAGTTATTGAACATTTTTTATTTAAAAGGTTTAAAAGGTTCAGAAATTTTCGAACAAATAAAAAGTGTGTTGGGTGAAAGTGCTCGATCATATGCGACGGTTAAGAGTTGGGTGGCTGAGTTTAAGCACGATCGTACAAGCATCCAGGACGAACATTGCTCTGGAGACCACGCCCAAAAAGTGTCACAACAAAATTCACGATCAGCTGGTGTTAAATGACGTGGTCGAAATAGCTAATGTTGTGAAGATCTCATAAAAGGGAGTGCGCAATATTTTAACACAAGAACTGAGTATGAAAATACTTTCAGCAAGGCGGGTGCCGCAATTGCTTACACCTGATTAAAAACGTTTTTGAGTGCAAGTTTCCCAACCGATTTTATTTGTCGATTTGTAACTGACTTAAGCATGGTCCACACGCAACGATTTATCGTTCGATTTGCATGTGCAAGTAAATCGTTGCAGATAAATCGTGACGTGTGGACAGCACATTTGACCAAATTTTAGAACTGCGCAAAGTCGAAAGTTGGAGTTGAAAGTCTGAGCAGAATAGCATAGATTTTGGAGATTTGCGCATGCAAGTCGTATCGTGTGGACGTTCAATCGAGATTTGTTCAGTTTTTAGCTGCTTCATAAACAGTATAATTACCTACCGACTCGTCTAACCCGGCAATTAAATAATTAAAATTAATCGATTTGATTTCAATTTTTGTTGTTAAAAAATATGTCGAGTATTTCGCATGATTTTCTCATTGAATTTCTTGATTTATATAAAAGGCTCACTAATTCTAATAAATAATTATATGTTTCGGTATCACCTCGCAACTCTTTAAGTAAATGTACATGAGAATATAAATGTAGTTTTAATAACCATGATCTAGACCATCTAGAATGTCGAGTTATATTTAGACGTTTTCTGATTTCTGTTTTTCTTTTAACATTTAAACAAACCGGCAAAATACTCCACAATAACACTTCCTCCATGATTAACACAGCGGGGAAAAATTGGCAATTGGCTCTTTTACGAATTACGATACGAGAAGTCGTTATAATGTGGACGCACTGAGTTTGCAACGATTTATCTGCAATGATTTACTTGCACATGCAAATCGAACGATGAATCGTTGCGTGTGGACCATGCTTTAGGTTTCCAATCGAAACAATGGATAGAGTCTGTCCGGTTGCTCAGCTCCTAAGAAAGCAATAGTTGTAAAATCAGCTGCCAAGGTGACGGCGTCAGTTTTTTGTGATGCCAAAGGGATTCTGATGGTAAACTATCTTCCAAAAGGGCAAACTATAAATAGTGAATATTACGCTAATCTTCTGAAACAATTGATGCCCAAGCAAAGAGACCAGGTTTAGCACGGAAACATTCATTTTTCATCAAGATATTGCACGCCGTCACACTAACGTTACTGCAACGGCTAAAATCAAGAAACTAAACTACGATTTGCTTCCGCATCCAGCTTATTTGCCAGATTGTGCTCCCTATGACATCCACATATTCCCTAAGCTTAACATTTTCTTGGGAGTACAGAGATGTTTAACTGACAAGGAAGTCGAGTCCACCGTAGACGCCTATTTGTCTGACCTCGAGGAAAACACCTTTCGTGATGGGATCAGAGCATTAGAACATCGCTGGACAAAATGCATTGCACACGTAAAATTTCTTCGAGATGCATTTATAGCCTCGGCTCACGTCATTTTCCGGGGAAGAACCGAATTTCATTTGTGTAATTTCAAAAGAAATCCTCGAATATTCTTCTATTGTGATCCTGATTAAAGTTTTCATTATTACGTTCGTGAAAGCTCCGCTAGATGGCGGCATAAATGGCGTAAATGTTGATTCATTTTAGTACCACAAGATGGCAGGCAGACACTAGGGATCAATGAAATAAAAATAAAATTGAAAAATCGAATTTTTATTAATTTGTTGTACTAATTTCATTTCGTACTGAAAATGAGGGTTTTTCAAAAAAGTAGTACTGACGTACTGAATTGAGTAGATTGGTACTGAATTCAGTACAATTGTACCGAAACGGGAACACTGAACTCAATTTGTCAACTAGAAGTGAAACCCTTCTGAAGAAAACCAAAGAAGGCAAAGGCTGTGACCGGTCAAGCGTATCGGACGAAGACGACGATTGGTTGGAAGTGGAGGGGGTGGAGCCAGTAGGGATTACAGAACTCCATATGTCTGATAGGTGATAACCAGTGTCACGATTCAAGTTGTTCGGGGTCGTGATGATTTCAATGGCCCCACGGATTTTTGTATGGCGTGGTTGACACATTAAGTTACCATTCCCTTTTAGCGCTCCCCTTTTCTTCCTGAAGAAGCCCCTTAAAAAGTGGGCGAAACGTTGAGTTCTTCTGTCTCAACAATGACACTTTACATTTTTAAGTACAGTCGGTTAAAGTAACATTAGTTAATTATTGTAAATATTTATTCTAGGAGTCTGGTAATAAATTCCAAAATCGTAATTTTTTTAATTTGGTTGAGTAGATAGGCATAAAAAAGTAAAAGCGTTTTACCTGACATATTGAACGAAATCTGTGATTGCATAACATTTAAAAAATATTTCCTGTGACATTTAATCCGTACTTTTTCTTTCTGAAAAGTGAAAATTATTTATTTACTTTGCTACGAGGATAATCAAATTCAATGTCATTTAAAAGGAGTTAGCTGCAACAGACTCAAAGTTTATTGATTTGTGCTTTTCACATTTCTAAATTAAAAACTGATGGGTTTCAAACACTACAGAAGAATACTGGTTAATAATAATAAAGGCAATTTAGTATTAAGATAATCGTCATGCTGTGCTTGTATTGGGCAATTCCAGCCTTAAAAAAACTTTTCATTTAACTTTTTATGAAATAAATATTTCTAGAAAGTATTTGAAATTCAAAATTTTTCCTTACAGATGTTGAATGTTTAAAACATAATATATTATTTAACGGTTGAACAGACATCTTCCTCCGGCATTTCAGGTTTGTTATTTTATTCGTACGCAAATTGTTTCGTTTCATATTTGCATTTTAAAATACGCTTTAGAACAATATAGCTTTTAACCTAAAGAAAATACTCAGTCCTTGACAGAAATCAGTTGCCTGAACAGATCTTTCAGTTTATTCAAATTCTTCTTAAAATAAATTTCAAAACAAATTGCTTTTACAGTACTCTTAGCCAGGTATTACAAGGTGGATGATTACTGAAGTTTCAGGATTTCTTGTTTATTGCATCCCGAGTATTCGGAAGTTCCCATTACGACGTACTTATTATTATTGCATCTTGGACACTTGGAAGATCCCGTAACGACTTTGTTATTATTTTATGATGTTGAGACGTGTAATTCTTTCTAGTGATTCCGGAAACTTAGTTACGTCTCTTGGGTATATAAAATCTAAATCTAATATAAATTTACAGCGCGTTAAATCGTCTTAAAAAAGGAAATTATCATTAATTACTATTGCGAATAATAAGAAGAAATTTCCGGAAACATCTTTGTCCCTGAAACGTTTCAACTAAGCTTTTGAGGTTTAACTTGTACAAACGTTAGAAATTGTCACCTTGTTTTACTTATAGATTCTTGTAATAGCATGAGAGGAGAAAAAACTGACGGGAATTCATTAAAAACTAATCATGTGCTGTGAGAATATGCGAGCTGCAATCCTAGCGTTTGTCCTTCTGTAAAGTGCAACGTGTATTTATTATTCAACAAATCAATAGAGCTTCAGCTATAGATTGTATGTTTCCAATTTATACTTTCAAAGAATGTGATAAGTTTCTAACTTTATAAGTTTGGAACGAAATCGTTTATTTGCCTTTTCAGCAATGGGTTTGTTTTTAAATGTTTGCTTTGCAATATCCAGTAATTTCTTAAGAAATTTCTTCTTTAAACGTCTTTCGTTGTTTAAGTTACAAATTTATGCATTTCAAAGTTGACTTTGATTCCTTTATAACTTAATAATTAATGACACAAGGATTTAATTACAGATTCCCATATTACCCTGACCTCCAGCTTTAGGTAAAGTTTCAGTAGTAATCAAAGCTGGAAGCTTCGGTTTCTGTACTGTGGATTAATACAAAGTTTCTACAGAATCCAATTATGATGTTATACTTGCCAGTTATCTCACATAAGTCCAGTGAAACCAAGGAATTAATTTACTACTGTTCTCCAAAATTGGCCTTTAAATATGAAAGGCCAGAACTATTAGCTGAACACGGAATAGTGCAAGTTGTGACAACGTGTGGGCAACGGCATGTTCTCTCATAAAATAAGCTTATTTAATATGCATTCGCCGTCTGTTAACTAATTGATAAACTTTGCTAACTACCCGTATTTTGAGTCGATGGAACATTAAAGCGAATATAGGAAAGTTTTAGAAACTTTACTCCATTATGCATGTTGTGGTGACACTTTGATGATTTATAATGTTATCGTCGCCTACAATAGATTAGATGGACCATAAATTGAATAGTAAAACTCAAACTTCCATCTTCGTTTTGTTTTTTTATAATTTCTGTTAGAAAGCACTTCCAGGATGTTCTGCTTTACATATTATGTAATTTATTAATTTTAGAGCTCACAAAGAAATTCTCAAAATTGATTTTCTGCCATGGCAAAAGCACATCAACAAATGCAAGTATAAAGCATAAAAACAGCCAAATGGACAATTCAGAAAGGTTGAAATTCAGAAACGTAGAACGTGCAAATGGTTCAGATCTGGGTGGTGGATTGTAAAAATGTATCTGATAGTTACCTACAATAACATTTTATCGTTATTGTTTCTCCAGACTTCATCCTAAGTTAATATTGATCTTAAATTTGCGACCTTAGATTTACTCCTCGCGATATTTCAGAAGGTTGTTAATTATTAATTTTCTCAATTTTCTCGGGTTTTCAAAAATTCTGATTTTAGTAATTGTGGTGATGAGGGGATGATTATGTTGTGGCGTGACATTTTTATTTCTATTGCTGAAAACCTCTATAGCTTCGCTTAAATCCATAAATGCATCAGTCAGCACAACAATGCATCCCATGTTATGTCTATTTATAGCAAACATGCTGAAAATCAGAACAATTTCGGACAAATAATAAAAGAGGAGTCTGTCTTGTTATGGTGCTCAGAAGTAAACACTCCTTTAAGGGTGCTAAAACAAACAGGAAATGGCCATATTTCTATTTACGTATGTGGGATACATCAGAAATGCAAGTACTCTCAGAATCGAGCAGCAATGGCGTGACCAACTTTCGATGATTCTAAAAAAAATTGCCGTAAGTTTTACACGGACAAGAAATCTCCAGGGCGGCCAATGTCTCCTATTTATAAAGTAGTTACATGGACGAGAAGGTCAAGTATCTGAAAGTCTGGATAGACAGCACACTGAGCTTCAAATATAATATGGAACATGTTACAAATAATCCCACAAGGGCGTTAGGGACCCAAAACCAAATATGGTGTTAGTATACCAAAATGTTTATTCCCATATTTTCCTTGGTATGGTATTTTCCTTGATATCCCATGCAAGCAAGATAGCCCTACGCATCATAAATGAAAGACTAAAAAGCTTACTTATCACGGCAAATCCGATCAGAACAGGCTGGCTTCGCAAAGGGCAGAGGGGCACGGGTACAAATACTAAACATCAAGCATATAATTGAAAAACCACGAGAATTCAACATTTGTTTTGTCAATTATCAGAAGGCTTTTGACGGCATTAAACCCTACCTCATTGCACTAATCCAACAATTATTGTACTATGGCAGCATTCTGATAGCACAAACAGAAGATTGACCTCGAACCCTTGCCAGATCAATAAGGGAGTACGACAGCGATGTTTTCTGTCCCAAATTCTCTTCAATATATTTGAAGAATATATAATGCGAAGAACTCTTGAGAACTGGGACAAAGGATTTACTACCAGCGGACACAAAATAAACCTATCTAAGATATGCCGATGATCCCACCCTATTTGCAAGTAACACATAAGAACTAGAAGAACTCTTTGATAGACTAGAACAGGAAAGTCATAATTATGGTTTAGAAATCAACTCAAGCAAAACAAAGATTATGATCATCGATCGCGCAAATAACAATATATCGGACATTGTACAAATAGGAAGATGCAAAGTAGTAAATCAGTTTGTTTGAGGGGCCGTCATTACCTATGAAGGAAAAAGGAAACTGCTCCCTGAAAATTAGAAGAACTCAAATGGCAAGAAAGGCTATGCGAGATGTGCAAAGAATCTGGAAAGACAATGGTATTACAGACAAGATCAAGACAGGAATACGATCAACAGCAAGGCTTATCAAGCTACAAGAAACGTAAGAAACAGTTCACCGAATAGGAAACGAAAATGATTAGCGAAGTCAAGAGATCACGACTCTTCTGTAAAGACGAAATGACGAAGAAGATGGCATAGGGCTAAAATTAGAGTGAACTACACACGTTTGCCTGCATAGGCACGACAGGGACCATGCCAACCCCGATCAGTCGCATCAGAAGTCCTTCTTGATCTCCCTTTTCTCCTTGTTAAAGATAATGCAGAAACAATACGGAGAACATCTTAAAGGAAATGAGACCTATAAATGAGAAACTACCTCTAAAAAATGCCACTTGATAAAATAGTTATTCTACCAAAACGGGAAGACTGACACGATGAGGTTAATGAAAGAGGAAACGTTTGGTATATACCTTAGACTGGTAAAGATGAAACAGGTCAAGATTTGCGTAATACCAAATTGGATCCAAAAAACCTTATTGCATAAAAAACGCTGAAATAATACTGCAGAGTCTCCTAACAAAAATGAAAATCTATAAGTAGCGTACAAACCGTTAGCGTACTTTTACATCTACATCCGTACTACAAATCAGCATGTATCATGTAGTAACCAATAACAATCTCACAATCTATTGCGACTGATATTAGTTACTGGGGTACATTTGTATATGGTACATATGCCTACATAGTTCAGTTCAGTCAATTTCACTCTAAATTGGTCCTCGACTCTCGTTCTCCTGACGTACCTTATCCGTTTTAAACGACTTAGCGCCTAGAAGTTATATATTTTCTTGTGCTAGGAAAATTTACTTTCTGCAGTGGTTTTACTTTGTCTTCTGCAGAGTTGGTGATCGTAGATTGAGTATATACTATGCGTGTTACGTTACTGTCTGCCTCATTTGTTCAATTAGCTACTTTAGATAGGGTGAATTTTGGTAAAAATCTTTAAAATCTGTGAGATTTCAATTTAAGATGTCTACGATTTCTTGTAGTTAGGAGACTATTGCACTAACGAGTTTCTCCCTAGACTGTCGATGTAGATTAGTAGGGGAGGCCGTAATAAGCTTATGCTGCTGTGGGTCATCTGAAATATGCGTCAATGAAGTAACTAGTAAACTAGCCAAAGCTGGAAATGGAAAGCAGCTAATAGGTTCATATCCAACCTGCAGTATATTTCTAGACAACAAACCAGATGGCGGTTTAAATGACCGTAAGTATTTGACAGAAGATCCTGGTATTCTAAACATCCCATTAGGGAACTATGAAAGACAGTGGTGGAAAGACCTCTTATGTTTGGAACAGGAGAAATTGTACATGCCCAATTAAGGGATTTAGTGCAACATTGCCGCATAAGTAAACATCTATGTGCCTTGGGGCTCGAAACAGACCCTCTATGTGGGCTTTGCAAAGACAACGTTGACACTTTCCTTCACGCCTTATGCTTTTCTGAGAGACTAACAAGCCACAAAGAAAGACATTGAAATGATTTAGAACTGAATGCACACCTATTTTTTGTACCGCCTGATGCACTTACAAATTTAAATTAGGTGCATCACAAGCTTTCTTGATGTCTAGCAAACCGCCCAGACCAAAACCCTTCTTCCTAAAGTCGTCCTACTATCAGTATCCTATCAAATATTTTGATGAAAATTTAGTCAAAATCATTTTGACAGTCTGACGAATCCATCTTCCCAGCAGTGACGTCACATGAAATTGTTTAGATGGCTTGCTTCTATTTTGACGACCAAATCGTTTCAAATACAAGCCTCTAAAATTGTTATCAAACTAAGTTCCTTATTGGTGTTTGGCAGGTCGGGAAGGCCTTCTTTAAATTTCATAATGCAGAAAATCTGATTTCGATTTTATAAAATACATTTCGTATACAAAATTCTACTTTAGAAAATATGCTTGGGGAAAACTTGGTTTAAGATACCTGGAAATAAACGTTTGCTTATTTTATGTAAACTGGCAATACCGTTACGAGTGAAAGCATGAAGTATCTGGCCAAAACATTTGACAGTGGAGCACTACGCCATATATGTTGATGGTTATAACCTCACGTCAAAGCCTTTTGGTTGAATTTTGAAAATGATATTTGACGGAAATTTTGATAATTGGCCAGCAGTCTTATGCTTTTGCTGCTTGGCTGGTTAGTTCGTGGAAAGTCATCTCACATGATTTTCCCAGGTGAGAAGCATTTGGTATCTGTGTAGTGGAAATTTTACAAACACATCGTCCTTGATGTATCTATCTGATAGTTTTTGTAATTGTTTTTATAACAAACATTGATCAGACATTACTCGTTAAATTTTTCAAACTCCAGATATAATTTTTGTAGAGTCCATTTTAACAACAAATTTTTAGTTTTGAAAATTCTGTGGTTGACAGAAACAGCAAGCTTAAAACCGATACTTCAATTTCTTTTCGTTTTGTTATACAATTTCCATTTCAGATTTGTTGGGGGCCATTTCATTTTGGAAAAGATTTTTATTTTTATATCTTCAGAGTGCCAGGGTGACGCAGTGGTAGGGTGTGAAGCTAGCGTTTCGTTAGTCCTTGGTTCGAATCTCTCGATGGGTAGGATTTTTCTGTAGTCTAGAGGTCGGTATCGAGCCCTGGCTGGTTGGACCTTATTAACAACGCTCTCCTCCAACTACAGGCCTAAAAGAAGTCGAACGAGTAGAGAAATCACATACCTGGGAAGTCATGTAAATTCACAATAAAATCACTCGATGGAAATAAAAGGTCAAATAGGAAAAGCAAGAACAGCTATCGCTAAGGTTAGCCATCATTTAAACATCGATACTAAACTAAGACTGGTCAGATGCTATGTGTTGCCGATATAGGGTAGACGCATGGACGTTGACGGAAGCCAGTACAAGGAAAGTGGAAGCGTTCGAAGTGTGGGTCTATAGACGTATACTGAGAATTCTTTGGACTGAACATGTAACGAACAACGAAATATTGAGAAGATAAAGAAAGAAGTTGAAATTGCTAGAACTATAAAAAAAAGGAAGGAGTATTTTGGGCATAAAATTAGACGCCCTGAGAGATCGAGCTATTACAATTGATAACGCAAGGGAAGATAAAGGGGAAACGAGGACCTGGTAGGCTCTCTTGGTTGAGGAATTTGAGGAATGGGTTCAACGCTACAACTACAGAACTATTTAGAACAACTGCTAAGAAAGGAAAAATAGCCATGCAGATCGCCTATATCCGATGATGGAAGGCACCAGAAGAAGAATTGGGCAAAAATCCTTGTTTTACTGTACATCTAATGTATTGTCGGTATTATCCGCTTACAATATAATAATATTTTTAAATATTTGTGTTTTTGGTATGTTGAAATAAATTCAGGTAATAGACAGCAATCAGTTATTTAAATCTAGGGAAAAAAAGTTTCTAACTTTTTTAGACACACATAATAAGTTTTAGCCGGAAAGCAAGACCGTGTAATTTTTGCAAAAAGTCTGCTAGAATTGGTTTTTATATTTCTACGTTTATCTCATAACCTCTTATTAGCTGTGGATAGGCAGCACACATTACAGATCACAGGTAAACCTTGTCGTAGAAGTATGAGTGGTTACCTAAGCCCTTACAGGCTTTCTGTATGAGCACTATCTAAAGGTTAGTTGCTAAAATTTGTATTACTTTTTTCTATTCTCGATCTAGAACAAATATATAAATTATGAATTTCAATTTCAATCCTTGAGTTCCGCAGGATAGACGCAGCTTTATTATTTTACAAAAATTTGTAATTTTGAGTAATGCATTAGAAATTTTACACAAAAAAATAAATAAAATTTAAATAATATCTTCTAAATGAAATATTCCGCCATTGATCGTAATTGAATTAATTTATAAGCTTAATAGAGCGTTTTCAAAGAAACATGGCATTAATTTTTAGTAAATAAATCACTGTTGATTGAAAACAAAATATTTTCTAATTAAACTCATTCAAGTAATCCAGTAAAAATTAAAACCTTTAGATTTCATTCATAATTCTTCGTGAAACATTGCATTCGTTAGCATGCCTTATAATTATTATTATATTACGTTTGTTAGTGAATTTCAAAGAGCATTCTCGGAACGTAGGTCAGAGGATTATTTTAAGCTATATGCAAGGAAACGCTTTTATCAGATTGAAGGTTTAATTACTCATTTCACGAAAACAGCGATGTTATAAAAAGATATGAAAAATGCTTTACATACATATCGTGCAGGGCTATGCTGTACTTTACATAAAAATTAAAACGTAAATATTGTTTGTGTAACCTTAACCCACATTTAAATTTTTCAAAATTTAATCAGGTGAAATTTATTTATGTAGTTATTTTTCCAAACTTTAACTTTTACGAATTTACAGTTTTTTGGGGATTTTCCTAACGGTTTCGGAAACCAACTTCAAAAAGAAATAGGTAAATAAATGAGAATTTCAGTTTGGAATAATGGGAATTTGAAGAATTCCTGGTAACTGTTGAGTTAGACAGATATAAATTTGGTTTTTAAGGAATTTTAATTAATTATAAAATCTGTCGAAAAATTCAAGGAACTAACTTGTAAAAGCTGCTGCTTTATTCTGAGTAACGAGCAACTACGAGTATTTCTATTATTATTATTTATCCCAGTCTAGACTAAACTACCAATTTGTGTCTTAGTCATAAGCTTTTCAGAAACTTATTTGGTAGTAAAGAAATTTATGATGTTTCTAATTCAAAATTAAAAAAAAAACAACCAACATCTGTTTTCAAAAAAGAATTTTGTGAACTTCAATCAAATTATTTTACTAGAAAACTTCGCCCTGAATTTCATCTGGTTTAATATTAATGCAGAGTTAAGGCGTGGCGGAAGTTAGCCATGAATTAATACGATTCGGTGTCAAAGGGTTGGTAATTTAACACGATGAAATCCTATCGACACAGTCATAAGTCATGCGACGGGTTAATAATTAGAACCGATGCAGCAATATATTATTCTACGAACAATAAGCTAAGAGATTAGTCCGCGTTGGGAGCACAATAGTTGCTTTCTGCAAGTTCAATCAAGTGAACTTCGACAAGATTACATTACATGGAAATAGAATAGTTTTGATTTAGTGGGAAGTCAGTTAAAAGTGGAACAATTCTACTACTTTTTTCTTGTTGTAAATTGAAGTGCACATATGAAAAACTATGAATGCAGAGGCATTTACTTTAATAAATTATTTATACAAAGAGTGCTGTGAAAGCATGATAGATACATTTAAACATATACATGGAATTAGTACTCAAACCTATTAAATTCCCCAAAAAATGTTTAACAAAGCTAGAAATTGATTTTTGATATTCTGCTTTAAATCGAGAAAGCTGATACGGGGTTTGCCCATATAGGGTAATGTATGTTGCCTATATAAAGTGACTAGGGAATTCTACGGTTTGCATATACAGGGTATCCCAAAATGCACCAACCGACACAACATACAGAAATAAGTACAAAGTCCCACGTAAACATATGTCGTTAAATGCTTTACTTTCGAAATACAGGGTGTTATAGTTTCAACAACTACCCAATTTTTTAACAACACAAAAACAAGTTGGTGTATATGCCACGAAAAGTGGTCTTGGACGGAATTCCTCGATTAAGATAGACTTCATGGTACAGTCGATCATCCTCAAAAGTAATGTAAATTATTCTAAGTTTCAATTAGATTTAAAACAGCTAAGTCCATAAAACGACTTTAAATAATTCACACAAATATTTTACAAGTCCCGAATTGACGTTAAGTTCACATAAAACAATCTTACATGTATATTACTGGAATCATCGCCTTGGAGGGTGTCAATTCTTTGTTAATACTGCCTCTTTGAAGGCCGAATATAGACCACGCTTTTGGCTTATTTTCAGCGGTATTTATACAGAAAATTGATCCCCTTCTCTCAATATTCAGTATCTTATCTATGCGCGTGCGAGGTGTCGAGTTTCACAGTACATTGCACTTCCATGCACATGCATTTTAAAAGATGTAATCTCGATACGCCGCGCGTGTGGATTGCTAGTGAATGACCTGATCGAATGACGTCATCCTGCTTGCTTGTAATTATGCTTAGATTATAATATTTGGTATTTGTACATTTGCCTTTGTTACAATATACCAACTGCTTTATCAAAGAAATATAATAAAAACCAGTCACTATATTAAAAAAACTACAAACAAATTTTGGCACAACGAGATGAACTAGCGTTTAGTTTTTTTTTAAATTAAAATAATGCAATTTACGAGGAACAATAAATTAGATGGTCGAGTAGTTCAAAGATGAAGTTTATATTTTGCTAAAACCTTTTCTAGAAATACTTGAGAAAAGGATGTCTATCCCAAATCTTTCGTCTTCTTCTCTAGCCCATTTCTATCCATAATTGAATGAAGGCCTCCTTCATTGCTTTTCATTTCTCCTGGTTTTGAGCTGAGCTGATCCAATTTAAGTCCTATCACCTTTTTGATATCGTTGTACCATCTGTTAAGGGGTCGTTCTGTAGTTCGTCTGCGGTTCCATGGTCGCCATTGCAATATTATTTTTGTCCATCTGTGTACATCTATTTGGGCCAGATGGCCTGCCCATGTCCACTTCAGTCTTGCAATACTATTCACTTGGATCATACTGGGTAGAATACATTTGTCGAAGACTTTTGTTTTCAAATGTTGCTGTATGGTTTTGGAGTTTAGTATAAAGCTTAATTTTCCATAGGCTACCCATGCCCCGGTCTAGACTCACTGTCTGTCCCGAATAGATATATTTTTTGACATTTTCTATATATACATTATTGATTTTTATGTATATTTTTCTTCTTCTACTGGCCTCATGGCCTTCATCTTATTTAAGTTCATTTGTAAGCCGATCTTTGCTGCTTCATCTTTTAGGTCTGTAAGCATGTAGTTCAAGTCTTGTTTGCTTTGCTATGAGAACAATTTCATCAGTATATCGTAGATGGTTTATATTTATGCTACCGTTTTGTCAATCCCATTCTTTAAACAAATCTTCTGGTACTGAGGTGAAGAGTTTGGGGAAAGACAGTCACCTTGTCGAACTCCGCGCTTTAATGGCAAGGGTTGCGTATCTAGATGCAGTTTATATGTTGCTACAGTTTTGTAATGCTTTTAGTACTATCCATGTGTTGACTGAGTCGAAAGCTCTTTCGAACTCTATAAATGTCATGTAGAGTGGAATATTATATTCATTAGCTTTTTCGATCAGAATTTCCTTGTAAATAGATGATCTCTAATACCATATCCTTTTCTGAATTCTGCCTGGGCCTCCGACTGGTATATATCTACGAGTTTTCCTGTGAATCTATTTCTTAATATTTTTGTAAGCAATTTTGTAGAATACTAGGAGTATAGTTATTGGTCCATAGTTTTTTCATTGTGTATGATCTCCTTTTTTATGTGGAAGGATTACAGTTCACTAATACATTTGTTTGGCAACTGTTTTAATTTTTGTTTTAGGTTTTGTCCTCCCGATTTTATTGGTTTAGCTACAACTCCATCTTTACTTGGGGCTTTATTTGTTTTCATCTGTTTTAATACACTTTCTAACTCGGCTCCGTCTATTTCTGGCAGTAGCTCGCCCAAGTCTACATTTAAAATGTTGATATGTTTTTTGGCAGTTGTTGTCCCTTTGCTTCTCTGATGCTTTTGAGTCGTATATTTTCAATATCTCATTTCCGCCATTTATTATTTCTTCCTTCGGTCATATATCCAACTCCCATTGAATATGTGATCTACTAACTACCTTGCACTGTAGAAGCGGTGTCTAGCGGCTGGCGTCAGAAGCATGTTAATGTTATACAGTGCTCCTAATCACCACCTATCATAACAAATCTCTTCATACCTTATTGGCACGGGGTGGGCCTGGCGTAATCCAGGATTGATCCACGGAGATCTGCTCCATGTCAATTGATGATGATCATTTTATAAGGCATACATTTATTTTCTCTCTAATTTCGGTTTCAATACCTTCATTGCCCCGTTTTGGCCAATTACCTTATTTATTTCTTCTTGTTTTCTGGCCTCAATTTCCTTTATTATTGTTTTGATTTCTTGACATATGGTTCTATATACGTCCTTTATCTTCTGATGCCATTTGTTTTATTTTTTCCAAAAGTAATTTTACTTCATTATTCGTCATAGCCTTTTTTGATTTTATCTTTATTGAAATGTTTTCAATCCCGACTGAGATGGCTTGCACAATTTCGTCATTTTCTTTATTTCCTTAACAGTTTCATTTTATTGATACTTTATTCTTACATTTGTTTTAATTTGTTTTTTGTTGCTTGTTTATATTCTTCCTTTTTATCTTCTAAGTTTTGTATTTTAATCTGTATATTTTTATTTTTAAGCCTTTTAACTCGTTCTATTTTGCTATTGCTAACTTCGCGGTAGAGCGTCGGGCTAGCGTTACGTTAGTCCTTGGTTCTAATCTCGCGATGGGCAGGATTTTCCTGCAGTCTGGAGGTCGGTATCGAGTCCTGGTGACCATTCATCGTTGGGCACCAAACTAACGACGCTCTCCTTTGAATATACAAGGTCCTACACGTACACCACTTACACTATACACATGTAGGTATTAAGCGGTGCACCAATCACGTAACCCGTAGAGTCGGACCGGATTATGCATTGCACCCGTAAAGACCACATACACTAACGCACTAGACTCGACACCGAAAGGTAAAAGAGGTTACGGATACAGATAACTTCGCTCCTAAGAGTCGATGGTCACTTTCTACATCGAATTTCGTTCTTCACTTAGCTATTTGGATTAGTCTAAGTCCATCGTATATTCGGCTTCTTTGGAAGAAAGTATTTATCACATAGAGTTTTTTTTCCTTTACAAATTCTGCTAATTTATCTTCCCACTTGTTTCTTTCTCGAAATCCGTATCTGCCTATGTATTCCTCATTGTCTTCCTTACTATTGCTTTCTCCAAGTTTTGCATTGAAGTCTTCTATGATAAGCGTTTTTCCTTAACTCGGTTGTTTTAGTGCTCTTCTAACCTGATCGTAAAACTCCTCGATTACTTCTTCCTCATATGCTCCTGTGGGAGCATAGACTTAGATTATTTTGATATTGTTTATTTTATCAGGTTTCATCGTTATATATGCCGCTCTGTCGGATATAGCTGTAAAATTTTAGATTCGTTCTGCATGTTTTTTTTCGTACATACCATAAAGCCTACTCCATTGAAGCTTTCGTTTTCTTTCTTTATGCAAGAGTATGTTTTCGGATGTACAGTGGGTGCTCAGTGAATTAGAAATTTTTGTTCAAGGCATTGTGCGGAAAGAATAATATCTGGATGTGATAAATGATAAACGAATAATTTAAATGAAAGAGGGGTTTCCTAATAATAATGGTATTTTCTTACAAGATTTGACCCCTTGCCACACTGCTAAGGTTGTGATTAAACATCTTGCTAAACAAAATATTCAGCTTCTAGATTGGCCGGGCAATAGCCCAGATACCCAGATATGAATTCAATTGAGAATGTTTGGAAGAAACTGAAAGATTTGACCAGTTCTAAGAGTATTACTACCAGGACATCCCTTATGGGACAAATAAATGAAATGTGGAAGTTTTGCAGTAAAATTAAGGAATTAATAGAACCGCATAAAAAGCACGCCTAGGCGTATCGCCGCAGTTATAGCTTTTAAAGGCAGTTGGACTAAATACGAAAATGTTCAGATTATTACCTAAATGTTAAAATAACTATTCAATCACCATAGACTAGTTCTGTGTTGTTATTTAGTTTTATGTTAAAACACATTTACAGTTATAAATTAAAAAATTCCTAATTCAGTAGGCACTGTCCGTCCTTCTCCCTTTTTTGCCATTTCACCTAGACCTATTATGTTCCATTTGATGGTTTCTAGTTCACTTTCTAATTTTTCTATTCTGTAATCTTCTCGTAGAGTTTTGTATTTTTAGTTCCTATCCATAGTTTCGTGGTTTTGTTATGATGGCTATTGTTGTTTAGACTCCGGGGATTCTCAGTACCCTCGTTGCCGTTTCTTTGATGCTTGCCATCTTGTCTTGTCTTTGTCGACCAATGTCAATCTAAAAACTTTAGTTTTATTTTTGAACGCTGCATATCTCAGTGAATTTTGGGACACTCTCTATCTCGTTTATACTCAATTTTGATTGAATTCGTTCATACTCATATATTCACGAACTCTACTTGCTTGATTATTTATAAACATTATTTTGCGAAATTTTAGGCTTGAAGCTTCGATTATAAATTTGAAATTCAAGTTTTGAATGAAATACAAGTTACATTATAAAATTAAACACAAAAATTGGAACGTTTGGGTAAATCATGTTCATTTTTATAATCAGGTTTGAAGGTCTAAGATTCAAATTTTCAATTCACAGTTTAAGCTTTGGCTTTTAATCAGTTGAAAAATTGTTGATCTTACAATTAAAATTCAATTTCGTTAGAAATTTGTGTTACAAATTTAAGTGCTGCATAAGGAATCAGTTCGGAACCACAATTCGGATATACTGCTTCGCAGACATTGCTTTCTGATGTTAAGTTTTAAAATCAAATATTCTGAAAGTTTTAGTTTGGGTTCAAAATTTTAAATTGTCACTTAAAAAGTATAAAGTAATATATAAATTTCCATTCAATACTTCTTGATTGGACCTTAAATCAAAACGATAAACCCAAAAATTTTACAATCAAAAATTGCCCCATTTAGGTTTAAGATTGGAACCCGTTGAAGACAAGGAATCGATTCTGAATATTGAAACTTCTGTTTTGTTCAACTTTAAATTACCGTTCTAGAAGCACATTTTTACGATTGGGATTTAAATTGTTTATCTCAGTTCGGGGTTTGGTTCTAAACTGGTATCCGCAGATGTTGCTTTCGATTTTGAATTTAAGATACAGGTTTGATGATCAAATTTCCAATCTACGGCTCTATGTTGGTCATAAGTCTGATAATTGGATTTTTAGTCAAATATTGACGATTTTGGCATTGGGATTCAAACTATTAATCAGAACCTGGGATTCGTTTGCAAATACTATAATAAATTAGAGGTTTTAGAAGACTCACAATTTGCGTAGAATGCCTTTACCCAAAATGATTGATATCCAAATTTGGACGTTTGGTTCTAAACCAGTAGATCAAGGCTTAACCTACGATTTGGATAACACAACTGATTTCTCTGAAATTAATGTTCGTATTAATGCATGTTTCAAATACAAATTGAATTTCAGAGATTTGATTCGAAATGTAACATAGCTGAAGATTAATTAATTCAGCCCATAAAATTATTGTTTATTTCTGACAAATAAAGATTTTAAATTTGGATTCGAGTGTTACTTTAAATTTATTCATTAGAATTTTCGGTTTTCCATTATACAAAATATCCCACAGATTTAGGTTCGAAGTTAGTCAGAGATTAATATCAAAACTACATACTTCTGCAGTTGTTAAAACAAAGGTAAAACCCGCAAGGAATTTTTTAGGAAAGAATCTCAATATTAAATATATAAAGGCATAAAAATAAAAATAAATAAAAGTGTAATCCTTTGTGTTTCAAAACAGTCACGGAAAGTTTCTTAAAGGCTCATTACTTCCCGGTCTCAATTCCTATTATTACGAGAACAAGGTCTCCAATATAGAATTATTACAAGAACACCTGCGACGAACTCCTACGACTGTTGGTGTTAATTGTTCCAATCCCCAATTTCGTGTTGTTATTTTATATTACGTTGTTATACAATTGTGCAACAAAAACTAATTTTCTCTGATATTTTTCTTTGTTAATATAATTTTTTGCTAATTCACTGGATGTTAGTTTTCAGATGTTTCAGAGTCATTTTATGTACTTTAGGCTAAACTTCAGGCAAGCTTATGATGTCCTAGATAAAACAGTACCTATCCAAACTATTGATGACATTGTTATTTTAATCGAAGTTCATAATTTTAAAAATAAACAGAGAAGTTTATAGTATTTCAAGAAGTTACCATCTTTCTTTTGTTGAAACCAAAAGTTACAGCAAGGTTTTATCAATTTTACCAAAAATGTAGTGCGTTTTCAACAAAACAATAAGTAGATCATTTGAATTATTTGTGTGTTTCTAACGAATAATTTCAGACACTTTAAATAAAAGTAAATAGTTCGAAGTTTAATTAAAGCTTGTTTTGAAGCAGTTCTATAAAGAAGTCAGCAGTGTAAGCAACAACTGTAAAATACCTAGAATTCTTCCCCAACTTAAATTTAATTAAAGATTATCTATCCGAAAACAAGTTAATAAAATACTTCAATAACTTAACCAACTTCTGCGAATTAATAAAGCAAACTGATCTGACGATTTAATTATTTCGAATTCTTTGTTTCATTCCAACTTTAATTAATTGAATGTTTGACGTGGGAATCTGTTCGGATTCTTCCACGTGAAATTACTCCCAAGAAAGACATATTTATTACAACAGTTCTTTACTTTTTAGGGTTTATAATTTTGTATTTATTTAATTCTTGGAAAATTTTATTTATTACTGTTTATTATTTAATGGGAAAGGTTGCATCATAAATTGTTTCATTTATGCTTTGAGAGCAGAGAGCATGAAAGAGAAATACCCAAACTGAAAAAGAAATAATTGCATCCGGTGAGTTCGAAATTTAAAGAATTTCCTTTGTACTAATTTAATTAATTAATTGCAATGATTGTCAAAGCATAATAACAATGTTTGCCTCAATTAAATTGTAATATCCATTGAGCGTTGAAAACCATTCACAGAATTATATTTGATTACAACAATGCAATAAACAAGAGAGTGTAAGTAAAATCTATTGGAAATTCATATTAAACAACACTATCTCAATAACAAATCTCATGCTAGGGAAATTCGACCTATAAATAACGTGGGGTTGAATTTGAAAAGCAAATAGCGTGCAGCTGACCTGTGCATTAAATTAAAATTATTTCCGGGTGATTTTTAGAATTCATTGCTCTTTCTGGTTTAATATTTTTCATAACACATTACATTATAGCAATAATTCATTATTTCCGTTGATAACTTGGCAAGTTGCACTTAACATGTCATATTTAAAGGGGTAGGTTTTACTATTTGCTTAGTTGTTGTGATGACGGTAGGGAAGTAAGTGCGAATTTAACACCCAAGGGAAGTAAGTGACGTGATTAATTATTTTATTCACTAAAAAAATATTAAAATATTTAGTTATCTCTATTGCTATTACCAATTGTTTTGTTACAAGTTTTCGCGATGCTCGGTCTGCAGGCTGACTTACTTGAAAGTGTAAATCTCAACCTTGCTATGTAAATTACCATAATATGCGTATGTATGTGTGTGTAACTGAAAATTTTATATGAAATTAATTAGTTTTACACTTGAGCATATTTCTAGAAGGGATGGAATTGCTTGAATATCCACATTCAGCTACCGTTTACTGTCATTCTGGGTAATGCCCCCGCCCCCCAGGTGTTCAGAAAAATAAGAGAACTTTACGGATAAGACGAAGACAATATGGATCTTATCACTGTCTTTCAGGCAGAAACAGTGGCTATAATGCAAGGTGCAAACATAATTCTGGGATAAAACATTCGGAATAAAGTTATCACAGTAAAGTTGTCCTATTAGCACTGGGCAACTACAAAGTTGTCTCAAGGGTAGTACTCCAGTGTTACCGCACTCTAAGTTGCTGAGAATAATGAGATATTGATCTAGAACTCGTTGGTTAAAGCTCATTCTGGGCTAGATGGTAACAAGCAGGCTGATTTAGCAAAGCAGGGTTCGGAACAGCTTTTGCAGCTTCATTAACTTTGCTTCATACCATAATTAGCAAAGAAACCCACAATAGCCACTATGATAGGTGGGTGAATATGAATAAGAGTCACCATGCGAGGATGGCTATTGCAATGCCCTCAAGAGGGATGGCAGTTGCCCCGGAGTAAATTGCGACGTATCGTAGGAATACTAACTATCGGACCACTGCAAATGAATACATCCACAGGATGGGGTTGACTGGCAGTTGGAGTGCTTCTTATGACTCCACATACGTACAAACAGGCCAATTTTTGAATCCTGGCTAGTTTCGTTTCGTGATGGCTGTTTTTGTACTATTTTTGGCCACCAGACTAGGGTGCCATAGGCTATCATGGGTCTAACAACCATGATCTATCAGTCAAACATGCATCTGCCCTTTATAAGAGCCATTTTGCTTTGTTTGCAAAGCTATTGAGATGAAGGGTAGATATTGACAAGACATAGATACAACTAAAAGAGAAGTTTAAATGCCGCAATCGTGTAGGTCATAAAAAGAAATAAAAGAAAAAGAAGAAATAGGAAGAAGATAAATGAGAATCTTGAAATTAAATCGAAACATTTTTGGCTTCGTTGGACTGATGTTCTCCAGAAAAATTCATGTTTTTAGGAAAAAGATATTTTAAAACTAATCTATTACTAATGTATTATAGTTGGACTAATTTATCTTAGTTTTTTTTGTTGTTGTTAAAATACTGTGCTATTCATGTTGTCGGCCGTGTTTTGTTAGAAATTAAAATAGATCATTGTTTCAGTTGGTTAATTTTCTAATTTGGTTTCAGGCCAAGGATAATAAATTAGATAAATGTTGCTAGTCTAAAACTTTCTTTTAGCAAGGTTTAAGCCTACGCTATTAATGTTTCCTCAGTATTAAATACAAAAACAGACTTTGCAGCCAAATTTCTGTAAATTATAAAACCCACAAAGCTAGTTGTTTTGAATAGTGTTTAGGTTCAACCTAGCTGCCTTTCATAATAAAACTATTTAACTTTTTTTTGGTTAAAACTTGCTGTTCTACTGAGCGATATAGCTTGGCTACAAATATTTGATTTTATGCTGCCAACTGATACCATTCAATAGACTTGCAAAAGTATTTTCAGGGATTTTATTTCATTGTAAAATGGAAGTTTGATTAAATTTAATGTGAAATTACTTTGTGTTTATCTGCGAAGGGCCTTTTCTAGATCTTGTCAATTCTAAAAGCATAAAAAATGTAAATTATCAACATTAGAACAGTTTCTCTTTCGAATGAAGTAAAATAAGTAACAAGAAATGCCAATATTGAATATCTGCTGTGATGTTTAACTTTATTATTCATCGAATTAAAAGAATTTTACATTAAGTGAGTGAATAAATATTAAAATATTTGTTTTAAATTAAGTTCTTCAGAAAACAGATGAATATTTTGCAGTTCTAAATAAAGACATTTCTTGATCAGGATATTTTTATTCGTCTAATCTAAGGTAAAGGTATTGGCACTAATGCCCCACGAGCGAGCATGGCCGGCAACGTGGAGGGTTAACGTCTGCTAAAAGTCGCTTTCCGTACCTCGGTTGCCTCGTATCCTATACGTACGGTGTGGTGTGGTAAGCATCACGCTTTCATCAATCGCCTACCTCCCCTGTTCTATTCCCAATTATTTTCAGCAACTAGGTAGGCCACCCGCCGAGCATCCGACTCCGAAAACAGAACCCCATTCAACATTGAATTTTCTTGAATTTATGTATTTTGTAGATAATTACTTAGAAAAAAATTAAATTTTAAGATTGGTGAATGCGTTGTAATTTATTTATTACGTATTATAGCTAGTTATTAGTATTTTATTTAATTGAAAACGAGCAGTGCACCGAAAGAAGAATTGCAATTAAAAAGTACTCCTACTAAAAAGTTACGATTATTCCATTGCCGTTTAACTATTTATTGTAAATTCAGTTTCAGTGGGAAAATTCAGCAACACGCTTGTTTTATTGTATTTCTCTCACACAATGTCTGGTCGGAAATTTAAATTGTTATTATCGAAATTGTGGGATAGTTCAAAAGTACGAAAACGGCAAAGTTGGGAAATTATCAAATTGTTGGAACTTTCCAGGCTCTCATCGCGTAACCATTTTCATAAAATATATTTTATGAAAATTGAGGCAATGGTACTTGAACAGTGTTTAAAAATTAACTGATTAATTCCAGTTCAACCTTCTGGAGTACATCAAAATTAAATTTATCTAAGAATGATTAAACCTGAATATAATAATTATCATTAATTCTAAGACCAATTTTTAGCAGAAGACCTGTAACAATTTCTAAAAATTAAGGCTTACTAATTCCGAAGAGTTTTTCACAATGCATCTGATTTGTATTAAGTACGGAAGTTATTAGAAATCCATAGGTCTAAAATTCATATTTTTACATTTACTTAACGACACCAAAATTGAAATAAACCAGCAAGTACAAAAAACTACCCTCCAAATATGGAGTGCTTTTTCGCGTGCTTTCATAAAATTACTCGTTGATTTTATGAAGAACGTAATTATATTTAAGAACCACTGAGAGCTTTTGAGCTTAATCTAGGAATTCTGTTTTTAATCATTGTAAATTCCACAAAATTTTAAATAACAGCTATTAAAGTTACGGAATTGCAGATTTCCGTGTTTGAGTAGAAAGCATTTATTTAAAAGTTTACTACTAGTATTAACGTTTATGAGGTTCTAAACTATGTTTTATTTTGATTCGTTGTTCTTAAGGATAGGGATCTGTTAGAAAATGTATTAAATTAATGCAACTAGTTATAATTTATAGAAACTTTAAGAACTAAAGGTTTCTTTTTTTACATATTAAAGTTAACAAGGAGAAGCTACACCAGAATCGAAAATTTAGGTCAAATAGAGAAAATCCTGAAAAAGCTTGAATTAAGAAAGAAACATGAAAGTTCAAGCTTATTCAAAAGAATGTTTAGCCTTCAAGCTAAGACAAAGATGTAACGAAGTGTCCGATAAGGGAAAAATCCGTGGCGGGCTTGTGACTTTAGGAATGAGTGAAGCAGATTGTTAGGTCTCCCCTCACCCCTTTGGGGGTCGAGCTGCAGGGGCAGCCCCCCGGTTGTGCACTGCAGTCGAATTTTTTTCATAGTTCAAGGTCATTCGCTATTTTACAACTTGAAATTTTGATGGAACCCGGGTTCACTTAACGTAAAACTAAAAGATAAGCACTGGAAAAACGGAAAAATTGATGCAATCGATGCCAAAGCGACTCCAGGAAGTCATAGATAACAAAGGAGATCAACCAAACATTAGGATAAACGTATTAAATTGTTTTGTTATACAGCAAGCTGTCGATTATTAAATTGTACGAATACGAGTGTGTCAGCTATTTTCACTGCCTTTGCAATATTTTATTGTTTAGAGTAGAAGTAATCTTTGTACTACTCCTGATAAGTGTTAAATAAATGATTTATAAAAAGTAATGACAAAAAATGGTTGAATTTCGTTTATCTAAGTATGTATGTATTTGAATCTGCCTATGAACCAAACGCACGGCGCTGTACGAATACGAATGGGAGCCACTGTATGTAACACAGAAACCAGAAGGCAGGTTGCGACTGACGCAGGTTTGCATCTGTTTTACTTCTCCGTACAAATTAATTTGCAAGCTTGCCGTTGCCATGGCAACGACTCGTATGCAAACATACGAAAATTGACGTAGTATTCCTGTATAAGCGAACCTGATTCAGTTGAACGCCTGTGGTCTGCAGTATGTATTGTGGCATAACCTGCAGGGGCTTGCTGTACGATGTACCGTGCGCCGGGCATAAAATACATAAATTAGAATTCTTTTCTACAACAACTGAATCAAAGAAAATGAAAAAAATTGAAATGATTTCGGATTTTGAATAAAAAAAAACCGAAAAATATGACAATAGTTTTTGAGACATGTTTTTGTTTATGACGCACACTTTAGACCCATATGTCTTCTCGTCTCTGTCATTTTTTTAATATACGTTTTTCTTGGTTTTCTGTATCAAACTTTTATTCCACGGGATTTGATGTAGTGCATTTATCATATTTTTCCCTTTGCGTATTTATTCATTGTCCTTGTTATCT
This sequence comes from Melanotus villosus, assembly GCA_963082815.1. Taxonomy (NCBI): domain Eukaryota; kingdom Metazoa; phylum Arthropoda; class Insecta; order Coleoptera; family Elateridae; genus Melanotus; species Melanotus villosus. The sequence continues at coordinate 46,152,502 of OY720425.1, forward strand.
TTTCTATCTGCACAAATTGTAACTTCAAGATACTCATTATTGATTCACGTTTTTTATAGTTTCATTTTATGTTTCGATTATGACTTTTCCTCTGTCTCCCATTACCATGTACTGTGTTTCGTCTGTGTTAACCTCTAATCCCCATTTATTATTCCATTAGTTTATTTAACATATACGTCATGTTCTGTTTGTCTTCAACTATAACTATCTGATCGTCTGCAAAGAGGATGCTGTAGATTGGATCATTTTTTAACGTATATGCCCACCGGACTGCATTTTCCTGTCCATTGTTTTAGAGTAGCATTCAGATAGATTTTTAATAAGGCAGGTGACGGGAAACAGCCATGTTTTAGCCCTTTTGATGGTGAGAAAAGTGCTGTTATTTAATTTCCACACTTTACAGCAGCGTAGCTTCTTCCGAATAAAGCTTTTGTAGCCTTTATATACAGTTTATTTATGCCTCCTTCTGTCACTGCAACCTATAGGTTTTGGAGAGGTACCGAGTCGTAGGCCTGTCACATAGAGTTCTCTTCCTCGTAACAGTTTATTCTCTGCTATCTGTTTCAACGTAAAGATGTTATCGACACAAGTTCTTTCTTGTCGGAAGCCACTTTATTCTTCTATCGTACATATATCTATGGTTTACTCTTCAATTTTGGTTTATTTTTTATTGGTATTATACTTCTTTGAGTTGCGTACCATAGAGAGACCTACTGCTTTGCGTGGGCTTTGAACCACGGAAGTGCTTACACTTCTACTCCAGAGAAGACTTACTAGGCAGAATACCTCGGTAGTTTGGTATCGCCGATCGGGTGTTTTCGGTGTAAGTTTGGCCCTGGGAATCGAATCCGGGCCATCTCAGTGGCCAGACGCACGCTTAACCAACTGGACCACGACGTTATTATACTTATGCCTCCATAATTTTTAGATGTCTTTCTACTTCCTTTTTTATAAATGGAATTGATATGACATCTGCCAATCACTTGGAATATTGTCTCCAGCTAAACACTTATTAAATATGTCGAAGATGATTTCTAATGTCTTTGTTGTCGCATGTTTGATCAACTCGATAGGCAGGTCACCTGGTCCTGGTGCCTTATTATTCTTCATATTTCTTAATGCTTCTTTCACTTCTTTTAATGTAATTTTCTTTCTTCTGTTTCTTCGTCTAAGTGTGTGTTATATACTCAAAACGATGTTCTCTGAGCAGATCACCATAATAACCCTTCCATCTCTCTAACTTCATTGGTTTTATTATCTGTTTTTCGTTCGTATTTTTCTTAAACTTTTTATAAAATTCCGGGTTTCTTTAGACCTAGAACCTCCTATCTTGGAATTTAATTGAGCACATTTCCTGCACCGTGCTTCATATATTGTCTCTTTTATCTGTTTCTTTGCCATATACCTGTATCGAATGTATTGCGTACGATCCTCTGCGTCGTTTGTTGCCAACCAGTTATAGCTTATTTTTTTTTGTCTGTTAGTTCTTGTAATTCATCTGTCCACCAAAAGTTCTTTGGTGTTCAACGTTCCCTTTGTAATAGGGATTCGTATGCTTCCTGTATTTCCTTTTTTAGTTTTTCATACAGCTATATAATATAAATAATATAATTAACTAGTTACATATTTACTGATCTTCTGGTTAATAAAAAGTAGCATAAAAAGCAAATTGGAAAGAATATTGTAGCTAAATGGAAAAAATAAGATTTGAATTAAAGGAAAGAAGGGATTGGCTCATACTGAATACAAAGAGATGAAAGAGGTAAAAAATATAAAATTAATCAATAAAGAAAAAGGTTGTCACAGGACGGAGGAAGAAAAGAATAATGGTAAAAGACATAAAGGGGAAAAGACACAAAAGAAAAATGAAAAATTGTTATCATTTTTGAAAGAATATTGGAAAAAGCAAGAATGAAAGGGCAGGGCAATCAGAAGAGCACAAGGAAAATGTAATTAAAAGGATAACAGTAATTTACTAATCGTGTGTTAATTACTCGATGTTTAAAACTTGGTGAAATAAAGCAAAACAGATGATTCTAACAAAAGAACAAGTAAACACCAGAAGAATAAATTAGAATACAGAAAGTATTATGAAATTCAACGAAAATTTAAGAACCATATTTACTATAATTACACAAAGAGCAACTCTAGCTTGAAATATACTTCAGGATGTGTTAAAAGTGATGCATAAGGAACAGGATATGTAAAAACTAGAAGAAAGTAGGAATGGGAAATCTTACCAGGTACGAGAAAAATGCATAAATATAAGAAACAAAATGGTAGAAAGGGAAATAAGATAAACTGTGGATGCAAAAACAATGGGCACAAAGAGGAAACATTAGAAAGTACAGGGAGAAAAAGCACAAAAGAGACAAGGCCCGAGAAATGCTAGTTGATTGAGCGGAAAAGAAGGAAGAAGAAAATAAGAAAAATTTGAGCATTCTTCTCAAAAAGGAGAAAAGGCGAGCAAATGAAAGAAATAAGCGATAGCAAAAGGTAGGAGGTAGAAGGAAAAGAAAAGGCAAATAAAGAGAGAACAACCGTACATTCTCTAATGAAATATAAAAAATAATTTTTTTCATGAAAATTAATATTTCATTTCAACGTTGCAACATTCTTACTGCGAGAGAATAAGTAGAAGTTGTAAGAAGATCGTTTCAATTTATCTTATTCAATACAAACAATATCTAAATTACCATTTCTAACTTGTAACTTTAGATTAACGATTTCCAAACTGATATATCTTAAGTTTAAAATGAAAGCACGTTTTCTAATTAACAATGTTTCTATCTATTAATTAGTAAAGTTCCCCAATTTCACGTTTTACTGGGCGTCTTATACCCTGCGTGAACGTTCATTTACAAAATCGGCAGTTAACACTTGCATTTATTTGGAAATAATGCCTTTTAGAACCATTCGCTCATTTTATCACCGTTTTCTGAAACAAAGTCCTGATAACGCCATGATTTTTGTTTTAAATATCTGATAACAAATGTTTCTTGTTATTTTGGGCTTTTCATCTTTGGAAAACAATATTTTATTTTTTATCTGTTTCAGAACACCCGATAACAGCTAAATATAAACCTTTTCACATGTAAGTTTTCAAAATAATCCACAATGAACCTATTTTTTAAATTAACAAACGTTTATCTGATTTTACAAAACTGAAAACAACCCCTTGCATTATTCATAGGGATACAAAGAAAACTGATAACTCTATACGTTTGTAAAGCGGTTTTTGATGGAGTTCTATGAACACAATCGATTTTAGATGCTGGCTGTAAAAGTTTCAGGAATATTTTAAGAGTTTAATACTGATATATTACAAAGCTCTTTCTACTTCCTTGTTTCCCCAAAAAACTTTTTCCTGTTTTGTGGTCTGAAATATATTTAGGACGTGACTCATATAAGTAATAAATTTTGAGGAGAATTTGCATGCGAATTTGCATTTTTAAAGGAGCAAAACCGCATTAAATAATGGCTGAATAAATACGAGGGTTATCTTGTAGTTTAAATTAGCAGGTGGGGCATATAAAATATTTACAGGAAGTTTTCGACCTTGTTAATAATTACATAGTGTGTAACTAGCGTGTGACAACAACCACATGGTGTACTAATAATTTTTTCATTGTTATCGATTTACGCTACGAATTCTGAAAATACAACTCAGGAATAAATGATAAAATAGGCACGAGGATTGGTTTGTTTAAGATCTTTACAGATTTTTAGTTAATGTAGTTTTTAGAAATGTATAATCCGTTTGCCTTTTATTTATCATTTAGTTAGCCATGAGCTTTGATGCATTGTAAATTGGGTTTTTAATCTTCCGGAAATTGAGGTTATGTAATCTGTCAGTAACATTATTTTCTTCACGTTTAAATGAGGTTATAAATTTGGGCAATTTTTTTCCAACTCTTTAACAAGCTTTTTCTAAATGCATGTATGGTCTGTTTAGATGGTAGTAGAGTAAGCTATGCTAGAGATACAGTGTTATTGGTGTTGGTGTAAACAAGACTTTTCCTAATTTATTAGTCAAAACAGGCTGAATTACTTTTAAGGCCAAACCAGTATTGCCAGTTGTTCGTAACTTTTTGTAGGAAAAACTAATATGCTTTGCGAGCAGTGGTTGGAAGTAATGCATTACAAGTAATGCATTACTGTAATTAAATTACTTTTTTCGGTAATGGGTAATTTAATGCATTGCTTTTTTCTCCAAGTAATTAGTAATGGGAATGCATTACTTTTTTGACTGAGTAATGTAATGAAAAAATGCATTACTGTTGCCATTACATACTTTTATATTTAACAGAAGACAGAAGAAATAGCCATGAGATCAAACATTTTTAAAGAAGCAATTTTCGGAAAGTTCCTGCCTACAAGTCTATTTATTTATACATTGTTGTTGACACATGGAATTCATTCTAACAATCGGGAACCGCTGACGAAGCGGTGATGTCATTCCGTCATTCGCATATCTCGTTACAGTATTTTGAAAGGAGCAGTGCTAAGAATGTTACTGTCAGTATCTTCAGTTTAATTCAGGTTTTAATTCAGTACAAGCATTTTATCACTCTTCAGGTGATGTGGCTAGAATACCACAACGTTATATGGCGACAAAGTAATGCCTAAAGTAATGCATTACTTTTTTCGGTAATCAATAATGGTAATGAATTACTTTCTACAGAAAGTAATTAGTAATGGTAATGCATTACTTTTTTGACTGAGTAATTAGTAATTGTAATGCATTCCTTTTTAAAAGTAATGTTCCAATCACTGTTTGCGAGAAGCAGATTTTTTAACATAAATTAAAATAACATCACCTAAGCAACATTTGGCAAAAAGACTAAACAGAAATTATTGCATAAATAGAACAAATACAGTAAAAAACATTTTGGAACCTTACTTTGGCAAGGATTAAACCCTAAAAATCTCCCATGAAATGCAACATTAATGCAACCCAAAGGAAAAAAATAGAATGGCCTACTAAATATTAAATAAGACACGAACGGATTATAAACTCTGACATTATCTGGGTTGTTTTGTGTAACACCAAAATTAATCCTAGAAACCTGGTTTATGTATAACCGTATAACATTAAAGGAAGGTTTACTCAACATTCCGGAACGCACTCTAATATCGTTGTCCTGTACGCAATAAATAACCTGTCAAGGGGTGGTTGGATTCGCGGTTCAAATGACAGTGACACATTGCGATGTTGTACCTTGTACCTATTTTTATCCATATATACGAAAACCTTATTGCCTGAAATAGGTTAAATCTATTAATCCAGATTAATAGCTTCATACACCTACGTGAAATTGTGATTTATACAAGCCTGGCAATTAAGGCTTTAAGGATATAAAATTTCGATTATACTGGCTTAAACTTAATGCTTTATTTGCAAGAACTGGAATTTTTTTTATTGATAAAACTAACCTAATTCTACGTTGGGGATAGAACGAACGCTTTGGAAGTGTATTTTTAGAATATGCAGGAAATAACTCAAAAGGAAGATTAATCGTTCTGTGTTTTTTTTCATCCTTGGATTGATTATTTCAAAGTTTGAATATTTATAACTTTTTTAAACAGAACATTATTAATATGTTTTCCAAGACGATAAACTGATACCTTCAAAAATTACCTTTCAACAAATGCTGTATGCTACATCGCTTATGAAATTAAACGGAGAGAGAATATACTGAAATATTAATAGCAAAATACTTAGTGGAAGTTTCAGACATTCTGAAATGGCAATTTTTTAAACCCAAAATCAAAAAGCTTACTTATGTCGTAGTTGCCTTATAGTTTATGTAAATGGGACAGAGCAGTCTGTATCTGTTAAAGAACTCAATCGGTAGTATTTTTATAGTCAGGAACGCCCTTCTTGCCATATTTAAGTTGTTAAGCAGTCGAATATAATAATTTAATTAGCTGTGACTATTAATTCTAAATTCTTCAACTAACATCTGCAAAAGCTTTTAAATTCAGCAAAGGATTGAGATGTATGAATATCAAGTGCGACCCCATAGTGACCCATCCAATTAAAAGGGGTGTTTTAGTTTAGCGTAGAAATGTTGACAAAACAGAAAATAAATAATAATCACATAAATACGGAAACCTTAATTTTTATTAATTGAGACATGAGTTTATCCATGGATCAATAAAGCTCTTTAGCGCAGTGGTACGACCGCTGGTCTTTTAGCTAGGAGTCTTGGGTTCAAATCTTACGCAGTGGCAATGATTTTTACAAAGAATTCCCCACAGTTCGATGTCGGCATTTGAGCGAGAGAAGCCATTTAATCGTTTGGTTACAATTAACGATTCTATCTGCGGAGTGGTCGACTTCAGATAGTAACAAGACACATATGCTATACGCTTAATACGTTGTTATAAACTCTGCAGAAGGCAAGGGGAAACCACTGCAGGCAACACATTTCTCTAGTATAAGGGGGGGGGGTATAACAAAGTTCACGATGCCAAGTCGTTTAAAAATGTGGCTTTGATCCCCCTTGCCAACGTCCTGAAAAGGATATGGCACTAAAAAGAAGAAAGTCTAAGATTCGTCCATCACAACGATCATAAGTGCGAATGTGCTAAACTCTATGGGGTAAACTGGGTTAGAAACGGGTAATCAGATCAAATGAGAAAGGGGATTAATAAAATTATATCGATACAAACCGCAGATGAAGATTCAAAGCCCAGAAAAAGCCCAACAACTTTATTGCATCCCAGCAAATGCGAATCTTATGGGGTCTGTTAAAGTCCATAAAATCAGACCCATTGTGAAAAACTGAAAATTGTAATGAAAATTCAAAAGGGTTCAATCCACTTGACTGTCCTTCAGCAAGCATAACTAGACTATGAAAATATAGTAAAACAAATCAGATCACTGCGAAAAGTTGATGGGAATTTATAAAACCACACTGTTAGAAATGGAGAAGTAATGCTTAAAACCTTAAGGGTCATGTAAGACCTGCATTGTATTCCAGCAACTGGTATGACTAAGCTTAAAATCTATTTATCCAAATTTAGTCCAACATTTACATTTATACTACCATAATATTATAGGCAGGAGAGTCACGGGCAATAACAGACAAGAAGAGATAGGATACGAAATAGAAGCATAAGAGAAGACCTGCAACCTGTAACAAGACGCTATAGTGCTAGTACACTGGTATGGCTACATGATCCGCATGGGGGATGACAGATATCCAAACAAGGTATTTGAAATGAGATGTAAGGGACAAAGACCACGGGGAAGACCTCGAATAGGATGGGAGGACATCGTTAGAAGAAAGGGAAAGACCTAGCTGAGAACTATAGCTAGGGACAGAAGAGAATACAGAAAGTGGCTCAATGCCCCAACACCGCGAGGTAACAATGGAAGAAGCGAAAGTAAGTAAGTAAATTACTCTAATATGTGTAAATGAAGTTTAAAATAATGGGTTTAAATAGGCCATTAAAGCATAACAGCAAAATTAGTACCGGTTATTAAATACTAAAAATAATTTATGAAGTTTAACAGAACGAAAATATAAAGAATGTGGAAAGGTCGAGTGGGGTCCTGAGTTCCATTGCAAGAAGGCTTTATGCAGCCACATCAGTAGAAAATACAAAACCCAAAAGGTGCCAATCACATTCATTAAACTCTGTGAAATCTGTGGCCCTAAATGAGTCATTATGGTATGGTGAAATAGTAAAGTGAAATTATAAATTTTTCATCAGTATCAAATGCAGAGCCCAAAAGGAGACCATAACCTCCATTACACTCTAGGAAGTACGAATGAGCTAAGGTTTATGAACCCAAATGGGTTATTAAAATGTTAAAAAAATCAGTAAGATAATGAAATACTGTAGAGGGTTTGTAAAGCAACGCCAATAGAAAACATAATCATGAAAATTGACAAAACGATGGTAAAAAATTGGATTGGAAACTGTTAACAAAGTGTTTATTACCTGATTAAGAAAATTAATCCATTGAAAAATATCTTAGAACCTTCAGATCCAAATGATTACTATTATTTTGTTCTTATTATTATGGAAGGTATCAAAAATCATGGCAGCAATTTCGCCAATTACAAGGATAACAAACTGAAAAATGGGCCAAAAATGGCAAAGCAATATCTACTGGTAATACCATAGATATATCAAACCATTCCTTTAGATTAGAGGTATATGAAGAACAAACTACTTAAATTAAAAAAATTCTCTAGAAGCACCCTATTAAATGTATTTTTAGTTGGAAAAAGTAAAATTCTAAAATGCAAAAATAATTAAAATTCTGGGTCGACCCTAAAAAGGCTCCAAGTTTGATTTAGTGCCCCGAAAATTATAACAAACGAATCAAAGTTCAAAGTTCGGACAATATATGTTATGTTGGTTGAATTAGACTTTCAATATAAAACCTCTCGCAAAGCAAAGCAAACTCTCACTTGGCGTAGTTGGTGAAATCATTCTATCTAAATTTAATTAACTTATTTTTATTAACTTTTAACATTATTAGTCAAACCTGATACGTTACATTTGGTGGAGGTGCCGGCTCGTTTCCATGTGACTACGTTACTTGTGGTGAAGATGTCGCTGGTTTTCGAATAAATTACCTACCACTACATTTGTTGGAACTTCGTTTTCGGGTATCTGCATTACATTTGGTGGAGACGCGGCTTCGTTTTCGGATGTTAACGTTACATTTGGTGGTCATATCAACTGCACGTGCAAGCTTGAAGGTCGCTTGTCATTGTCCGACTTTGTTTAAGCTTCACAAAATATTATTCAGAATTAAAGTTAAAGATAAACATTTAAACAACATTAGGTATAAGTTCCAAAACAACAAAGTTAATAAAATGAAGCAAAGAGTTCAATCAGAACTATTAGCAAGTCTTACTATGAATTGAATTAAATTAAATTAAGTACAGAAAAGGCAATCTTACATCAAAAGAGTAGGAAACATCACTAATACGAAGAACCTGACTTCTTAGGGGCATGGCTCTTCGACGACCACACCAACCATAAAGAGCTCTTACTGAGCAATTCCTTATATAAGAAATCAGCTTACACGCTGACGTGTCTTAGAACAACGGCATGCATTTTGATGTGCTGGTGCTATGTGCAAATGTGCATTCCCCTGCTGAGTGTCATCTTTTTGGTTCACGGCGGTCATCCACTTGCATCTCGCATTCTTGGATGTCTTCATTCCAGTCTCGTATAATGACCCTAGATAACACGTCATATCGACGGGCATGGTGATGCATTCCGTAACATCGCATCATCATAATATTATAAGTCTAATGACTGGTATTTTGGTAGTGATTTAGAAAGAAACGTAGGTATGGCTTAAATTAGTTTTAACTATAACTTAAGTGTAGCGATAGTTGACTTAAGTCGACATAAATTAAACTTCCACCTTTCCTGTAATACTTAGATTCGGATTATTATTGTTACGTTTGTAAAAAAATGTTGTGGGTATGCGTCAATCATCTATTCTTAATAATTAAGAAACAACAACTTATGCATTAACAAGAATAGTACGGCGTGTGGAGCTTTTGTAACTGTGACTATGGGTAGATTAGTCCAAATTCGCTCCTTGAACACACTTACATCCTATAGCAGGCTTATATTCGGCTCTCGATTACGCATCTCTAGGGTATTATCGTAGCGTATGTATCTCGAGAGTTCCCGAATTCGCTTGTTAGTTCTAGGTTATTGGAGAACCCGCCCCTTGTTTCGTTAGATTCTTCTTCTTATATATCGGTACACTGTTGGACGTAGGTGTCCCCCAGTTGCTTTCATCTCTGTTTATCTTGTGTCCTCCTTTTTCAGTCTTTTCCTGCTGTCCTGGAAATATCATCGGACCATCGTGTCTTAGGTTTGCCGATACTTCTTTTTTCAGTGCGTGGTCTCCAGTCTATCATCTTTTCATTAGATTATTACTAATTGTACATTCAAAATACTGATATTCTTCAAAATTTATTCGTTCTAAACCACTCAAAAGTTAGAATTGACTTAGATTAGCTTTTAATCTATTACTGTTATTGTTATAATTGTTTTGGTTGCCACACTTACCTTATTAATTTATTTTAAAAGTTCTTTTTAATGAAGTACTTTTTACAACAAAAAAATTAATTAAGAAATTTGTAAGAGGAGTACCTACATCAAAGCATAATGAAATTAAATTTTTATAAACATTCTCACTTTGTTTCATCACTCAATCTTCTATTTTAGGTTACACCTGCTCTAGACAGCTACGATGAAACATAATTTAATAACCTACCCCTTTAGCTTTTAGTATTTTAAGACAGGTTTATTAAGAAACCTTTTCATCCGTAAAAGCATTCGAACAGTGTTTTTCTTTTTTGCTTTGAGGATCCTTTAAAGGTTAGACTTCCTTTAATGTAGGCGATCTTTTTATTTTTCATATACATAATAGAAAATTAAAGTCTGGTTTCGCAATCTCCTCAGGTATTTACTATAAAAACGATATTGTATTAACAAAGGTGATCAAGGAAAATATCTGGAATTTGTAATTGTTTTTTACATTATTTTATTGTAAAAGTTATTTACAATTAAATCCATTTGTTTGGGTAAAAACCTTCGAAACGAAGTTTTATAAATCAATTAAACGAAAAAATACAAATGTAAGAGAAATCCAACACCGAACGAGCTTTATTGAAATTATACAACAGCATTAAAAATGAAACGAACATCCAGGTCTATGCAGATGCCACTCAGTTTGAAATAATACGATGTTTGAAGAGAAATCCGAAATGGATCAAGCGGAACTAAAAGGAAAAATATGTACAAATAAAACAGAAACCTATCGCATTTCTCTTGAAATGGAAAAATTTCTGATATAAAAGCAGGCATCAACCCTAGATTGAAAGGTTATGAAAAAGTGCAAGTTTTTTTGAGAAAGGTGAATCTTAAAGAAGGAAATTCCTAAAATTAAACTGAATTTTCTATTTCTGTAGTTTGTTTGGAAATTGAATGAGACTTGCTGAAAATCCCTAAAGCAAATTTCTAAGTTAAAGTTTTAAATCAATTTCCTAAGCCTTGAAAAAAAAAATTAACGGAGATTAATCAAACGCCCTGACAAGGAAAAAACGAGAATCTTAAAAGCACTAGGGTTACAAAAGCTCACGGTTTTTTGCTAAGTCCTCGTGAGATCACCGAAAATGCCCTATAGATAGGTGAACGTGAGCATTGTGCTGCAAATTTAGCTTATTCACCATAAATATTTTATTCATCTCAACGAGAATGTTTTCAGGAAATGAACATTGTGTCCGTGTTAGTTAAATGGTTGTATAATTGCTGCAGCTGTAGTTTTGCCCGTAATGGTTGTCAGCTTTTTTTAGATAAACATGTGAATAATAGCTTTAAAACATGTGGTTTCAAGCGATAATCCCACGTTGTAAATTTCCAAACTCTACCTTGTTGAAGCTTCAGCACTGAAAATACGAACGCATAAATTGTGCAGATATCCCGTTTTTTGAAACTTCTGAATCTGTACTTTGATTTCTTATACAGGTCATCACTTACAAACCGGAAGCAAAAAATCGTTTGGGCTATTTTAGGGTAACCAAATCGCGTTTATTTTACTTCATCGATATTAAAAAGGCTGCAAACTCAAATATAGATTCTGTTCGCGTAACAAATATAATTTTTAACCAAATGAATTTTGAAAATTAGTTGCCTTGACTTACCTTCATTTTAAAATTGAGCAAATATTAAACTATTTAATTAATAATTAATTCAACAGATTCCTTAGTTTCGAATTTAAGATAAAAAGAAGTATTGTAGGTAAATTAAAAGACTCACTCCGTCTTAAATTTAAAGTCAATTTGAAGTTTTGTTTATTTAACAATTAATTATTTTTAGACCCAAGTAAAATATGTAAATAAATAGATTTAATTAACATCCAAATTAGTTTACTCAAGTAATTTAGGTTAATTGGTTTTGTGCTAATTAATGACAAGCAATCTTGTTTCATTTTAATTTGATTAATACAATTTTAGTTAATGAAATGCCTGCTGAAGAATTGAGAATTGTCTGTAATTTAATTTTAAAATGAGTTTCAATATAGCTCTTATTGGAAATGGCGTTTCTTATTAGTTTTTGATTTGATTTTAACTTGATTTGTTTAAGATGAACTCTCAGATTGGTTTATTTATAGACGTATTTTGGCAGAAATCGATTCATGGTAGGTAAATATCTATTAAATTATAAACAGTGGCTTTAAGATATTATTGATGTAATTTGAAGGAACCGTATCTGTCTTTTAACATAATTATATTACTTTGCCAATATCCGCAACATCTGTTGAGGATATTGCAGTAAATAACTGTGAGGTTGGGACAAAATTTGAGGAAAGTGGTACAGATGTTGCGTCAGCATGATATATAAGGACTATTGATCGGGTTGTGAAGTGATTAGGCTTCATCCGCTAGCAATTGCACGTCGATCAAACCCATAATGGACTAAGTTTGGGTTTAAGGAACAGCTAGTTCAGCAAGTATGGGCTTCAATTTATACTAAGGCTGCATGTTATCTCGGTTTAGCTTAGGAAATAAATTAACTCTTTGACCTAATTTGTTGTTAGAATAGCTTTAAAGGGCGCGCCTTAATTTCCCCGACTTCCCAGGCTTCATTTACTTTATGGAATAGCACTTTCTTTGACTTGTGCTAGGTAAGGCATCATAGAAATATCGATTCGTTTTCTCACGTTTACTGCACATTAACTACTCTGTCTTTTGATGTCTGAATCGTACACTCTTCGAGTGGTTTAATTCTGCTACTTTTGGTAAATAGGTACTTACAAGCTCAGCTCAAAGAAATTTGTTTAGTAAGAAACCGTTTTAACGCAAACTTGTATGTTTTTTTAGTGGAAGAGTCATTTTAAAATGTAATTTGGCAAGCGTCGGCTTATAAAATTTGTTGTAAGGGGACGAAGTACATAATGGACGTTGAGGAGGTTTTCATGAGCTAAAAGCAGACGAGGCATAGTTTAAGTTCAAATTATGTAAGTAGGGCTACAGTTTGATGTTGTTGGGAATCTTGGAATTGCAAAATTAGGACGCCGCAATTTTGGCACAGAAGGCATATCTGAGATCATTTAAATTAAATTTTATTGATGTTGAATATAAAATCAAAAATTGCAAACTCTTCTTAGTACCTATTACCAACGTAACTAAATTAAAAAACTAAATTCTACGAATCTTTTATATGTAAAAGTTGTTCTGTCTGGCCAAAAGTTGAGAAGTAAATAGGTTTTCTTCGTCTTCTTCTTTTTGTTTGCCAAAACCCAAACATTTGTAATTGTTATTATACATGCAGTGTGAGTTATATGAGTCCACGTTGCATGTATGCTGAGCAAAACTCTAATACAACCAATTAAAGGGAGAGAATGAGTAGAATTGTACGTATAAGCCTATAGAGTCAGACCAATTCGCCTACCTATTTAATTTCTGCATCATAAATAGTAAAAATAAATTATTCCCAACTTGACTCCTAATGCTTTTTAACAGATCCACCAATCAGCAATTATTTCACTACACATGTTACACTAGATAAGTGATGTTAAAATTCAATTACAGATGTGAATAATTTAAGTTTATAAAAAACATTACAGCAAGACCTAACAATCGACAGTTTCTGAGAGAATTTCCAGAAATAGTTTAAATATTCTTTAGATGACATAGCCAGAATGGGATATTTTCCAAATCAATGAAAGTTGGTGGTCTTAAGACCAATTCTTCAAGCTAGACAAGCCTAAAAACTAGGTTACAGGTTACATTTCACGATTTTACTGACTAATAAGAAGGATTATTGCTGGCAGTTTGGGGTTTTAGATACTTTCATATTGCATTCTATGACAGCTAACTTCATTTGATATAATAGTCTTTGAAGGTTGTTCTCAGTGCCACGTCATCGGCGTATAACGTATTACGTTTATCTTAGATGTGACCATTCTATATCCTTCTAGTGGTTTTATTCTGTAAATTATTTTATCCATAACTAAATTGAATAATATGGAGAACTGAGAGAGTCTCCTTGTATTAATCCCTTGGTTACTTCAATTTGATCTATGTGTTCAGTTCCCACTCTTATTACAGTTTTTGTGTTGGCGTATATATGTTTTAAAGTGATTATGAGTGCTTTTGGAACTGCTTTATTTTCTAGTACGCAAAACCAAAACGAAATGTATAACAGTTGCAAAAGACCCAATTAGATACAAATTAGAAATAGAAGCTAGCACAGTGGAACAAGTCATTTACGTATCTGGGAATCGATATAAGAAGCCAAAGAAATCTGGTTAAAGAAGTACAACGACAAACATTCAAAGCTGCAAAACTCTCCGGATATCTGAAAGATATATTCTGCAAAAACAAAAATACGAAAGTGGCGAACAAAATGAAAATATACAAAAGCGTAGTACGACCAGTCGAAACAAACAAAACTAAACAACTGGCGAGAACAACAGCGATGTCTACATAAAAAACGGTTACAGGTCTTACCCTAAGGGATAGAGCACATAACCAAGAAATAAGAAGACAACGTAACATACAGAACAATAGCAAGTTCATGAAGAGTAAGAAGAAGAAGAAGAAGATTTTTGTGATCATCATGCTGGCACAGCCGTTGACTTCATGGCGTCATCTGAGCCCATGTCCTCATGCCCTCATAAAGCAATTATACTTGTAATAATAATAATAGGGATAGCTTCGATTAATCATGGAGTTAGTGTGGTTCGAATTTTTTGGGGAAGAATATGGAATGAGATCTCGTTGAGCGCCCATGAGGTATCCATCACCTTCACTACATCATAGTAAGTGTGAATGAATCCTTGACATTGCTTAGCGGTATAAAAACATTTGATTTAATAGCCTGTCGCAGTATACTGTTGGATGAAATTCAATATTCAACATACATAGACATACCATATAAGTAACTGAATGCTGAAAAACTCTGAAGGTCTCAACAAATCATAAAACACCAAACACGTAACTAAGTTGCCTGCCACTTCCTTAACATATATCTGAAGTACGCCTCTGAAAATATTTCATCAAATAATACTAGTGAAGTTGGCTAAGTTATTGGAGTAACCATTAATTTTACCAAATAATCATTCCGACCCTATAAATAGGATTTTTTTGGGTCAAATGTGGCAATCCAAGACTATAAAAAGTAATGATCATTAACCGAGGACCATAACAACGTTTAGAATGTACTCAAATATAATGTGGTAAATAGTTTTAAACATCTAGAATTTATGGCCCATGTAAAGTTATAATTCGGTCTTCTAGGATGAGTGGCTATAGCCCATCGTGTAGCTAAAATATATGGAAAGCCTTCAACATACGAGTATATAAAAAATTAAGATAAGATTAAGGCGATCGCTCATCCATAGTCACCCTTTACAGCACAGACGTAGACACTTAAAAGGACTGATAGAATAAATATGGGTTTACATATACCGTTGACCACTCTGCAGACAGAATCGTTAATTGCAACCAAACGATTAAATGGCTTCACTCGCTCAAGTACCGACTTCGTACAGTGGGAAATTCTTTGTAAAAATCCTTACCACTGCGTGAGATTCGAACCATAGACTCCTAGCTAGGAGCCCAGCGCTTTCACCACTCCGCCAATGAGCTTCTTTTTCAATATACAGATTTTTCAAAATAACCAAAAAAGTATTACAAATAGAAATTAACACATAAAAAACCCGAGGAAAGGTAAAAATACAAAAAACTGGATTTTAGTTTGTCATGAACACTATAAAGCTTTTAGATAATGGAAGAAATCTATTCGGATTTTTTGATCTTTCGAAGATAACACCCTTGAACGGTTTCGGATGAAGAAGGGTAAGAAGAGAGAGGAGACGAAGAACAACAAAAAGCAAGATAAACAGCAGAAGGACGTTAAACGCAATATAACCCCGAAGTTTTCAAGTATTAAACTGATTTATTTCTGAAACAGATTAAAAAGACCCGAACCTTCTAAAAACTAATTATTAATTTTTATTTTTTATTGCTTTTTTTCAAAATAGTAGATTTTACTGATTGTAAAGAGAAAATATAAAGAAAATCAATCTAAAAATACATTTAATTAATTTTTTTAAACTAAATGAGATTTTTCTGGTATCCTGGAAAAGGCTGGAAAAGGAAGACACAAGACACACGGAGATGGAAGCAACTGGGAGAGACAGACCTACGTCCAAGTGGATCGAAATATAGGTTTGAGAAGAAGAAGAAGGAATGAGATTTTTGAGTTTGATGCTCCATAAAGAAACTGTTGCTGCGTAAATTAAAATCACAGAAAGCCTTTAATAATTAAAAGGTTTTTCTAAAAAAGGAGTACAGCTTTCATCGATTAATTTTCTCTCCATATTTATTCAAAACGAGTGGTCAAGTAACAGTTATTTACCCGAAGTTTAGTTGAAGCAAATAAAATAATGCCAGGAAAATATCCTTGAATTTATCGTTTAAAAGTTTAAAGTATTAGGTTCAGGTAAATTTATGTAATTAAAAATGTAAACGTAAATTAAAGCCCGAGTTTCTTGCCAATGATGAAAAAGAACTAAAGGTGAATTTTAAAAATGTGATTGTGAAATGCGGTAATGTTTTGAAGAAACTATAAATACATTTAATCGCCGGAGTAGCCGAGTCTTGGGACCAAACCCGGATCGGATGCTCGACAGGTGGCCTACCCAGTCACTGAAAATAACTGAGAACCGAAACACAGTGGGGGAGTAGGGAAGGTAGGCGGTTGTAGAAGGCGTGGTGTTTACCAATCTACCCCGTACATAAAGCGTGCGAAAAGTTTCTTTTTCTTACCGACTTTATTCAAAACTTTAGTTTATCAAATTAAAAATTCTAGCAAAAACATAAAACGAACATTTGAACTTGTTTTGTAGTTTCTTGAATTTGCAGTTTGAAAGTTTGTAAAGAAGATTTATAATATAAAACACGATAATATTCGACCACTTCCAATTCTTCCTAGAAAAGGAAAATATCAAAGTTTTCGCTGATATTTATTTATTTTCAAGTTTTGTTTTTCACCAAGTATTAAGCAGTAATTTAGTAGCGTCGTACATTAAATTTTCTTTTCCCTCATCCTCACTCCATTATGAAAAACTTAATGAAGATATAGCTTTATTACAATTTTTAAAGTGCATATTGCGATTATGAACCTCTGGTAAAATCATAAAACTAATTTTACGATCATAAACGAAGCGTGCATGTTGCTTGCTAATTAGATGCAAATTTTTACCTGTTGCTATTATTTGCTATCTGCACAAAAATCTTAAACTAACTATTTAGACGAGGAAACATTTTCTAGTTTTCCCTTTCAATAGAACCATTATTTAATCCTTATATTAGTTGTAGGTATTATGAGTTTCTAAGAACGAGTTTTTGAGGACCTATTTGGTCTCAAAAACTCGTTGCCTTTTCGCTTCTTGATATATTATTTCTACCTTCACAATTTTCTTCGTTTTATTATAAAAGTGAATCCAATAATTGTGGTGGAAATTTGTAAGTGTTTACTATAACTTCGGTTTTGTTGTGATATTTCGGCTGTATTTTTGAAACTTGCTATCTTTTTTTATATGGGAAATCATTCGTTTTATGTTACTTACATTTTACATTACATTACAAACAGAAATTAACTTACAGTATTGTAAATCCCAACACGTTTTTTCAATAAAAGCGTACAAAAATTGAGTCTGAAGTGTACAAATTTAATTTACCTGGCAATCCGTCACCTTTTTCGACATTTTCCAATATGTGCCGTCCGTTTGACCGTGTATAACAGACGATTAACGTTAACGTTTGCTTTTGTGACACAGGAGTATGACAGATGTACTGCACCTGTTGGACACCGAAAGCGATTAAATGTCTACGTTTGACGTGCTCCCGTGTCCTTAATGGCATCATGGGACATGCCGTGATTAAACGCCCCTCCTAATTAAATCCCGTTACCTGTTATCAAGCTAATGGAAAAGCTTATTGCACGGTCGTGCGCACATTTTCGTCACCGACGCACCTAACCGGTCAAATATAAAACGTTGATTAAAATGATGTAACAAGAAAATTTATTAACTCCTAAGAACAAATTATCAAGGTGTCTGCTTTGTTATTGCTTTGTGTAACTCTTGCTATATTTAGCCTGAAAAGGTGTGAAATTTATGAATGTCTGAGTCTGGTTAATTTTAGACTAAAGTGATTACTTCTATTCTCTTTTTAATTTAAGGAAGCTTTAAGGATATTACTATACATTTGTCGAATTTGTTCATTAATCGACTTCTCTGTAGCTGAACATTTAAATTTGCAGATTTTATAAACAAAAAAGGTTTTTTTATAACCCTAAACAAGGTTGGTTTAAGTTAAAAACTAAAAGCTGAAAATATTAAAATGGAAAGAAAAATTAAAAGGTTAAAAAATTCCCTCTGATTTTCTATAAGTATTCATTTTATAACCATCAGATTAAAAAATATTGTCGAAATTTTTATTAGTATAGGGGACTTGCTTTAATAATAAAAAAGCTCAAAATTATATGGTTACAATTTGATGAAAATAATTAAGCAATTTAGTGTAATTTTCAAGGACACGAGGACGAGCTGCATTCAGTAAACTGGCTTATGTTCTTAAAGATAAACACTTTCCAAAGCACTTTGAGGAAAGCATATTTGGTTCCTGTGTATTACCTGCTCTGACCTATGACACGGAAATAATCGTCTTTACGGACAAAATTATTACAAAAATGGAAACGACATAAATGGCAATTGAACGACGAATGATAGGAGTAACATTAACAGATAAAAAACGGAATAAATGGGTACGACATAAAACAAGTGTGATAGATGTAACAGAGCGAGCACGGCAAAAATGGAGTTGGGCTGGTAATTTAATACGACAAGATGGACCAATATGATCCTACAATGGAGACCCAGAATAAGTAAAAGAATTGTTGGAGGACCCATGAAGAGATCGGCAGACGATTTAAGAGCGATAGCAGGAAAGCTATGGATTATGACGGCAAGCGAAACATGGAAAAGAAAATGGGGGGACTACATCCAATTTTGCAGGCAAAGAATTTGAAGAAGAAGAAGAAGAAGAAGACACATTTTAAGGGATTTTTACAGAAAACTGCTGTTTTTCTATTTAAAATTTAAATTTATGAAAGTAAGTCTTGAAAACCTTGAGAAAATTTAATAAATCAAGTAAGTTCTGTTTTGCCATTTTGATTTTTTCTTTCATATTTAAAAAGAATATTGATACACTAAGGGCAAATAAATTGGTCGCTAACTAAAATGGGAAAGTAAAGGAAAACTCAATGTGGAAGATTCAAACAATAACAATCAACATACGAAAGAAAAGTTTGTAAGTAAACCATTTAAAACAATAAAATAGAAAGAGTAATAATTTTTACATGCCTAGGAATGAGGTATTGTAAGAAAAAAATTAAAAAACCGAAAGAAATATCAGTCCTTTGGAAGTCAAATATCTAAAAGGTAATGCCAAAATATGAGTTGATAGGAACACTGAGAGTAGGTTTTAATATTTGCTGAGACGAGAAGAAAAAGTGGTTCCGATTGTTTTATTGACACCGTTGATCAGGGGCATAGGAAGGTTTTGCAATTTTTGAGATTAATTGAATATTATAAATTATAACAAATAACCTCTTAACATACCAAGAAGTAATGAAAAATTTGACAATTTATGAGAAGAAGCGGATATCCGTGTGTAAAAGGCCTCTCAGGTTCGATTCCTGAGACCGGCCAAGCCGGAATATATGTTGTAAAGTTGCCGCCAACGAAAATGCAAAAAAGTACTTGAGATTTTACATCTATAATCCCTTGTAAAACCTAGTAATAAGCGGCCCTTAAATAGATTGCAAGCACCTTGTCGGCATGGGCCGTACTAATAAATTTTCTAGGAATAACTCGTTTACAGTTATACCGAAATATCTTTTCGCTTTTAGGTATTTATTTCCTGCTTTTAAATAGAATTTTTAAATACGGCTCTGCTATTTTTACCTGCAGTCGGCACCTACATTAGGTTTTACCAGGGATTATAAATGTAAATCTCAAGTACTTTTTTGCATTTTCGTTGGCGAAAACTTTACGCTCCTTCGTGCTTCGGAGGGTTACGCCGGTGGTCTCGGTTGCCATGCTAACACGTTTGGCCATCGTCAACCTCGAACCACCGCGGGTCTATCTTCTTCTCCTTATTTGATGGATAAGGTTAGCCTCCTGCGGCTCCTGCCCAGTATACGTGCTAAGAGGGCTTACAGAACTCGTTATTATGAATTACTAACATGCTTTTGGCCTAGGCTTCGGCTAGAAGAGGAAAAAGAAGAAGATAATTTATGAGGAAGTTGAGAGAAATTAGGTTTTTGTAGAGGGCTAATAATTAGTTGCGTGGCCAGTAGTCTCTGTGCAACTTGCTGCTGAAAACCTTTTATACTCGTTCTATTTTTTCTCTGTCTTCGGTAGGTAAGATTAGCATGTTTAGTATACATGCCAAAAGGTTTCACAAGGGTAACTTTGTAGGTAAATAACATACTGCTGCCTTGCAAAAAAATAGAAAGTCATAATGAATGCTAGAAACTGCAAAAATCACTCGTGAGAATCGTGAGAAAAATGAGACTTAGCCCCATAAGAAGCACCGAAATCCGACACTAATACAATATAAAAGCTACGGCTTAGGTGAAGAGAACAAAATAAACAGAGTGAAAGGAAAATATGTAACCAAAGAAGCAACGAGAAAAAAATACGAAAGGAAAGGACTTGAAGGAAGAAACACCTGCTAAATAGTTACTTTTTTAAAGTGAAATTTTAGAACTTTGACGGCTACCAAGAAGCAAAATTAATTAATAATTATACACAACAAAATAGTTTAACATTAGTATCAACTATGAAAGAACGCAAAATCAAAAATGATAAAATGACCAAAAGCACTCACAGATAAAAGAGCAGATTATAGAAGGAAGATGATAACTTACTAAAAGCATGCAATGGGAGAAAGATGTATTGAAGAAACAAATAGGATTAAACGAAGAGGAAGCAGGACCAAAGAACAGGGAGAACAATAAAAGGCAAAATGAGAATGATGAAAGAGACAAGAGAGGAATCAATAAAAATGAAAGACGTACAAATTAGACATAAAACAGAACCGACGAAATCGAAAACTTATTATAAAGAATTGGATACGCATTTAACGTAAGAATAATAAAACAAACCTAAAGTGTAGAAGTAGAAAATGTAACACTAAATGGGGAAAAATTAGCATTATTGAGTAACAAAAGTAACAAAAGAAAAAGAAAATGAAAACGACGAATTATCCTTAGTAATCTTGAAATTCAAATTACAAGTGGGGCTAATCAGCACAGAAATTGTCGCCCCAGAACTTAACAAAGGAAGGAAAGTAAATTCAAATTATAAGAAAGCGACTGGGCCCTCGGTGGTCCTGGAAATCTTTCTCAACCTGACGCCCCTTCACATTGCGATAGAGGCGGAAGCATGAAAATCAGCTTAGAGGCTGTTTACCAGCGGCCTTTGGAAAGGGTGATGAGAGGCTGAAGGGACATGTTCAGATTCTGTCTCGTTTGATAGAGTCTGACTCGCTGCTTAGTGCTCGCAGCGATGTAGTGTCTCCCCGCTAGTCCTTCGCTAGAAATTACAGGATGACAATCCTTGCAAGGGACGAATGCTGAATACTATTTAGGGACCGCGTCAGACCTTCTGATGTAGTATGGTTTACAGATGGATCGAAAACAGACGCAGGCTCCGGTGCTGGCATTTACGGCGACAAAGCTAGAATGAGATTTCTCTCGCAAGTTTCCTACCGTTTTCCAGACTGAGGTCCTTGCAATCTTATCTTAATCTGCGTCCAGAAAAACCTTGCCAGAGGTTACCAAAACAGGCATATCTATATATGCTCTGACAGTCCAGCAGCCTTGAGCTCTGTAAAAACCAAATCAAAACTGGCCACGAAATGTCGGTGAGCCCTGGCTCGGCTCAATCAAATGGGTTCGACTAATCTGCGTGTTCGGTCACAGTAGCATTTCAAGTAATGAGCAAGACCACCTGGTCAAGGAGGGCTCCTTGGAACCCTCAGCTTACCTAAAGCAAGCAATTACAGACTGGGCTCTCTCTCAGTTCATCTCATATTGGGCTTTGAGCCCTGGCCTTAGATAAGCGAAGCAACTCATCCACAGACCTTCAAAAGCTAGGTCCGAACAGCTCAGGATGGTCACAGGCCTGCTTACGGGTCATGGTCTCTTTAAAAGACATCTGCATCTAATGGGCCTCTCTGAGCACCCAAGTTGTAGATTCTGCGACGAAGCAGATGAAACCTCCCTTCATCTCTTTTTGCGATGTCCCAGACTACTTCTTCTGAGGCATCGCCTATTTGGTGTCGGTCGTATAGAGCCCCATGATACATGTAGCACCTCTATTGACAAGATGTTGGCCTTTTAAGCTAGGTGCTGGTCTGTATGAAGGCATCCTTTAATTTGCGACGGCTGCACAATGAGTTTAGGGCCTGAGTGCTGCTACTTTCCTCCGTCAAAAGAAGAAGGAGCTATTGGGCGGAAAAGACTTAAAACGCTAGATAAAGAAGAATCATACGAAGATAACACGATGAAAGAGTATGAAAACATAACAAATACTGAAGATAAAAATGTGATTATAACAATAAAAGCACAACAAAGAAAAAATAAGATTAAACAAGAAAAAAACAAAAAGTTGGAGTAGAAGGTAAGAACCAAAATCACTGAAACTGTGAAAAAAATTGTTTTTAATACGTGTAAGAAGAGGTAAAATCATAATAATAAATTTAAGTTACTTAACATGATGTTCATAAGCTCTTCTGCTAAAACCATAAATGAAATTGAAAAATAAAACGAACTAAATACTGACCTTCAATTGTTTAGTTACTCATCTGTTAATCATTTCCTATCGATTCTGTTTAATAAACGATTGATAAATAGTCACTGAGGCTTTTAAATTTTATACTATTTTTTTAATTACCTAAATTCCAGTATAGTTTTCTCAGAGAGTTTAAAAGTCAAACTGCCAGAGGTAAAATATTTTAATTAAAATGGATATGAAGGTAGTTCCAAGATTTCCTCTGGGTTATCAAGATGTTACACAGCTATCTATAAAAAATGCAATAAGAGTGCTGTTAGAATCATAAAAATGATCGAAATTCGTTTTTCGGTACGGTTCGCATCTGAAGCACCTTCAAAGGTTTCTAACTTCATGCAAAATAGATGCAAGTACTTGGGGGTAAAAGGAGCACCTGTTGAGGAAATACGACGTTGTTGCAAGCGCATAAATAATACCTTTGAAACAAGTGCAAGTTAATTTTTAATAAGACATTCGTTTGAAGTTTCAACTTAATTCTATTTACCTATTATTTTACGTTAACGGATGAAAGTGGAAACGAAATAGGATATTCTTTTAGGGGCGTATCTGCACAGCATGGTGAAACCATTAATCCTAAATACGTTTTCTTTTCAGATCTGTTTTCGTGTTCGTGTTTCCTTTACGTTAACAGGTCGAGGGATGACGTAAGTTAAGGTGTAGTTGGATTTCTTTAGATTATTGCGAAATCATGTCACGATACAAATTCTTGAATTTTATTGATGTTCAATTTCTTGTGCGTCTAATTTGTTCTGGAAGGAGCGTCGCATGAAAATGAGAAGGGATTCCACAGAGGAAAAATCCTGCCTACATTTTCATTTAAATTACTGTTATTACTTTTATAAAGAAAATAGGGAGGAGTAAAATGGGCTTTTGCCTCATTATTAAAAATATTTTCCTTCGGATTTAGGTGGATGCTTTTAAAGAATGTTTTAAAGAATTTTAGGGATGCTTCGGAAAGAAAGGGCGAATATTCTAAATAAGTAAGCAGTATGTAAAAATTAATTACATTTTTAAGCGAATGGTTATTAAAGATTCTCAAAGACTGACTTGTTTATCTAAGAAGTACACTTATTATCATTATCACACTTAACAATATTTCATCTTCTAAATATTTTCAAATAATTCACCAGACTTTTTGCATCTACTAAGCTATAAAACAGAGCTAATTTTATGTGGCGTGGAAGTATAAACATAATTTATTTGGAATTTTTCGGGTTATAAAAAAGGTTGTTATTAATAACTCGCATCAAATAAATTCGAGACACATTTTAAAGTTTAAAGAGTGCAGCAAGCCGTGCATTCGGAATTTTCAGATTCATGCATGGGGTTCCTAAATGACTTCTTATAATTGCATATCAAAATAAATGCAATTACCAAAGTGTCAAAAAACGTTTGTGGGAACGACTTGTGTCAAAGATCCTTGTTGTTATTACTGTTTGTCTGTTTTATTTACAAACTAATAAACCTTGACGTTTCATTGGCTGTTGAAAAACAGGTGTAAAAATATCGAAATTTTTCTGATCCAGACAATATTAATTTCTGTCAACCACCTTCTCGCCTCAATGACAGTGCCAGGTTAAATAAAAGGAAAATTTTTATTTTTAAATATCTCGGGCAATTTATAGAAGCGCTGGTTATTTTTATAAATTTCTTAGCAGACTCATAAATATGTTCAATGCTCTTTGCGGTTTTCTTATTTACTTGATACATTAAAAGTGACTTACAAAATATGACATTTTTCTACTGTGCAATTTATAATAATTAATTACAAAACTGATAATTTCAAAATTCAAAAGGTTCCCTAAATTTTAACTTATCAGCAAACAAAATTAAATACAAGCGCTGGACATTTTTTGTTTTTTGGGCATGAAATAAATAAGCTGGTAAACATTTTTTTTGTTAGTTTATTTATTATCTACAGTCTGTCTCTTGGAGACATTCAGTAGGCGTTTTGACAGTAGAATAGCTACATAACTAAGACATGTAGGAATAGGAAATAAACCAATATTAGTTTCCATTTACAAAGCTGAAATGTTTTGTAATGCTAAAATTGCACAACACATGCACACTACATTATACCATGAGATCGAAAAAAAATTATTCTGAGCAGGCCTTGACTAGTACAACACGATTGGCTACACTGGTTCTAGAATGCTAGTCAAGGCCTGCTCAGAATCATCTTTTTTTTTGATCTCATGGTACTACAATATACGCTACGCACCGTCATCGTCATTCAAAGCAATTTGGTAAATCGAAAGGTTTAAATCTTTTGAGTCTTCTGAATATCATCTTCTTCTAGTAATTACTCCACCAACTCTTCTGAGGCGATTAAGGTAAAAATTTAAACTTATTTAAACTGAAGTATTATAGGGGATTGATATTATTGTTTAATGTGAGGTACCTCACATTAAACATTAAACATTTTAGACATATATGTCTAAAATGTGAAAATTCCTTTAGTTGTGCCATACACATACTGTATGTAGTTATATTAATATAAAAGACTGTGTACTTTTGTCTTATCTCTGCTATATGTTCGGATTAATGGATACCTTTTGAAAAAATCGCTGGAGTGACTGAGTGGTTAAGGCATTGAACTACAGTGCGGACGGTCTCGGGGTCAAACCCGAGTAGGATTAACAATTTTTTTCTGTTAATTTAATAAAATTTGTTTTCCTCTTGTTTGCTTAAATTTTTTCTAGCATCGTTTTTAGTTTTACCTTTTGATGGCGTTAAGTTTAGCATATTTGCCTTATACAAAAAATCAGAGATCTATGAATCGATTCCCAGTCGAGATCGGTGAGATTTTTAATGTGGAAAAATATCGGAAAGTATGCTCTCTTTCGGAGACGAGGTAAAACCGTAGGTCTCATGTCAATACGCTGTTTGGTACAATAAAGATCTCTTCCAACGGTGGAAATCCCTTGGGTTTGGAAAAATTCTAGTCGGGTGGCCACCATGACCATAGCAGCCGACGCGCGTTGATATCCCTCGCACTTGCAAGCCTAGATTTCGCCCAATTAACCTTTGCAGTTTTAAGTTGTTCCTTCATTTATACAACGTTGCCTTTTTTCATATTTTAATATTGGCCTTCTTCAATATTTGTGTTTTTTCTAGGTTCTTTCTGCTTTTTCCTATATTCTCACTTCTGCATTTGTTTTCCTGAATCTTCTTTTTCTGTGCCGCATTTAATTAATTCATTTTTTATCGGATATACATATATAATTTAGTTAGATCACTAGTTTTTCTCTATTTCACCTACTTTTTCTTCTTCTTCTTCTTGTTCTTATTCTTCCTTTCCTTGTTCTTACCCTTTTTCGCTTTCGTTTTCCTACGCTATACTTTATACAGCTGATTCTCAAGTATGTATTTTATTTTCAGGTCTGTTTCGTATAATTGCTCATTCTCAGTTGTCTTCTATAATTTTTTGCCTTTCTCTTCTATTCGCATTTTTTGTTGCTTTATCGCGCTCGTTTGATTCTTACTACGCCTTTTTTTTTTAATTCTGTTTTATATTTAATACATGCAGTTATTTTGTTATGCGTTTTGTGCATATTATTAAGTTCAGCGCTAAGTATTCATCTTCACTACTTCTTCTGTAACCCCATACGACAAACGACACCACTTAGAATTGCGATAACAGAACTAGCACTATTGGCAGCCAAACAATCACTATGTGATCTCCTGGCTACAAATGCCATACGCCAAATAAAAATTACAAGCAAACTCCATCGTTGGAACAAGTAATGTTTATTGTGTTTAGTATTTTAAATTGATTACAAATCATCTACACACAAATATACAAATAGGTCGTTTGTGTTTCACACATAATGGTTTTTTGCGTTGGACACAGCTCCCATCTGTTTTTGCTTCTTGGGCAAATATGACATCGTTTGTTGCTGATGTTGCCTCTGCAAATTTCAGTTTCCTCTCTTTCTTCTGTGTTCAACTCGTCCATAATTATCACACGCGGAGGCATTGAGTTATTTTTATTTTTGATCTTGCTCTCGATGTGTGGTCAAACTAACTGCAGACCCAGGTTTTTGAAAATTTTTTTCTTCGATATGATTCTGTAGTTACTTACAGATCTTGCTTTACTCGCATTCTGAATGATATAAGCATTTATCGTTGGCTCATCTAGCACTCAATACAATACTCTTAGTGGACATCGTCTTGTTCTTCCTGCTAGCGATTTTGAGTGGTAAAGCTGATAATATGCGCCATCTACTCCTTTTGTAGAATTGTAGAATAAAACAATTTCAGGTTTCTTTGTTGCTTCATGTACAAGTTCTAGAATCTAGAGGGTGAAAACTTGGTGAAAGTATAACATTTTGTCATCTCTTGGAAGAAAACGCACGCTAAAGTTTGTTTTCTTCTTTGTTAGGTTGGCGTCCAATGGGGTTCGTATAGTTTCAGAACGTATTGCGTTGTTAGGGATATAACAACCCTAAAGCTACATTTTCCCCGAAACCTAACAAATGCCCATCAACCGTAACGAATTCTCTGGGAGTATAATACTTTTTTTGCAACTTTCACAAAACTTCTTCCATAAATCTGGAATTGGTAAAAATTTATCATCATTTTTCCGTTCTTTTCTGGTTTCTTTACTGTCAAATCGAAGATAGTTTAACAAAACTACTTGCTCTGCACATCGGAACGCCGTAACTGCATAGTGGACAAATACTTTTATTTAGCACACCGGCCATATAAAGAATACCAAAAAGAGGAAATTTCTTCATTAGTATGCAAGGTGATAAGGTCCATCATTTCGTCTCTAAAAATTAGCTTCCACGTATCAGTTTCAGTGGCTGTCTGTTTCACATATTCTTTCGGGTCGGGCAACTTTAATGCTCTATTTTTTCTATAATGTTTCCGTGGCTTTGGTGTAATATGGTGAAGTGGAACATTTATAGCCATTTCTTCCATAAACTGTTTTTCTTTTCAATTTTTCTTCTTGTTTGGACTCAACATCCCCTTCGGCTAAAAATTTATCTTCGCAAACACCGTTCTGATTCAGCTCATCGGAATTTCGTTCACTTTCACCATCTCCTTCTAAGTCAAGGTCACCTAAACCGATTTTATCTCTTTCATAAGATCTTACAAGCTCCTCTATTTCTGCATCAGTTAAAGCTTCACTAGTTGAAGCCATGTTGAAACATGGCTTCAACACAAAATTCGTACCGAGAACGGTAACGTGGCGTCGTGCATTTACTGGCAAAAACTGAGAGCTATGGGCATGGCACCTCAGTGAAGTAATTAGCACTGTCATACAGAAGGGTACAAAGAACTGCAATCGCACCTGACGAGTACGAATTAAAACACGACCAGTTAAAGGGTAGGTGGCGTCGTCTATCTTACTATTTCCTGTCTCGTTTTCTTTGATTTTCCATTGTTTATTTTCTTCTACGGTCGTTTCAACATTATTTATGCCTTCATAATCTTGTGTAGGTACTTTTCTGATGAAGGCATAAACACCAAAATGGTCGTAGAAGAAAATAGATAATGAATAGACAGAGAAAATGTATAATTTATTAACTAAATATAACCCATAAATTAAATATCGAAATACTTTTTTTAATCTCCTTTTCTTCATCTATTTTTCTCCTACTTCTGTTTTCTTCATCATTGATTTTAGTTTTGAAGCTTTCGGTTTTAAGTATATAAAATATCATTTTTATCTGATTCTTGAAGCACCTGTTTCACTTCTGAGTGGTGTTGTCTCCTTCTTCTTATTTGTCATTGTTGTTGTCGTCGTTCTCGTGATCTCTTCGTCTTTGACGTTTTTAAAATGTTTTATGTAGATATAATTTGGATTATTGTACCCTTTATCTGGCGTTATGTTTTGATCTTTTCATATGTCTTTCTGTATTTCTTCTTTCCTCCTTGTAACCTTTTATTCATTGTGCTTGCTGCCACTTGCTCTTACTTTCTAGTTATTTTATTTTTATTTCTAAATTGTCTTCTATTAAAAATTAATTTACCCACTTAATTTTGCTCTTAAGCAGTTTTACAGCACATAATTTTTCTATTTTTGCTTTACTTCCTTATTCTTTTATTTTTTACTGACCATCAATTTCCATTATTCTTTAAACCTGTTTCCTACACAATGTATTATTTATTTGTTTTTAGACTTTTCTTCTTTTTTCTTCACCCTTCTTTCCCTTTTTGCTTTCACTTCTTGTTGTCTTCCTGTTTTGTTAAATTATTTGTTTCGTTATTTATCGTTCTCTTATAATTCGAATTTAACAATTTTGTATTTTTATGTGTGCAAATCAACTTACAACTTATTATTTTCTTATTAGTTTCCCTGTCTTGTTTAGCTTATGTTTCCTCTATTTACCAATGAGCCTTTTCTATTTTTAGCATTTTTAGTTTCTATTTGGTAGAACTTTATACTCGCCTGTTTTCATTATGCTTTCTTTTCTAACTTGTGTGTCTTACTGTTAATCATCTGGTGTTATAGCTTTATGTATGCATGCATTTTCAAAGTCTCGTAATTCTTTTGTGCCTACTCCTTTGCTTCACATTTAGTCTTCTTTTAATTTTTGACATTTTCGAATTTTAATTGTGTAAACATTTATGTTCTTATATTTGTTATTGTTTTTATTTATTTATTGCGGTTCTTTCTTTTATGTTTCTTCAATTATTTAATTTTCCTTTCCGTTTCCGTTGTTTCTGAAACTTTCGAATTGGAATTCATTTTTTTTTTGATTTTGCAGAATTGTTTCCCGTTTCTCCTTATCCTTCTTTCATATTTATTCTGTTTTTGTTTTTTTTTATAGTTAGTTTTTAGTAATATCCACAAGAATAGCTATGGGAAAAATGCTGACAAAAACTCTACATGGTTTACTATGGAGTGAATATCTTAGTCAGAAGACCTAAAAGCATATCTTTCATAGCGTTCATGTAAATGAAATGTGGCTAGTAACAAGAGTTGTCCGAGATAAAACAGCAAAGCTAGATTATAGGAGAAGATGCCTGAGGGCCACAAGAAGAGATAGGCTGAGGACAGAAGAGATTTGGAAAAGAATCAAATAATCAACTTGTTACAATTTTTCTGCTTGCGAGTTAAATTGTATCGTTTTCTTATCAAATGCCATTGTTGTTTAAGTGTTAAGAATTTATTTTGTGCTTGTTTAACTTTATTTTTTCTATCTTTCAATTTTTCTTTTTGTGTTGTATGAATTCCACGTCCTTATTGGATTTTCACATCGTTGTGAATCCATTACTTTTTACGCACCGTGTATATTTCGTGTTTGAAATCTCATGAGTTGAAGGTTATAATTAAATGCGAATTTTCGTATATTTTATGCAACTCTAATTGCATCTGTATTCGCGCAGGCGCTGTGTTGATTTTTCTGTCGTGGTGTAGTACATGAATTTTATACGAGGTCTCTTTGCTGTTGAACTTTTGAATGGAAGGACCTGTTTGCAATGTTTAATTAACGTACAATTTTTATTGTTAATTGTGTTACTTTGAATGGAATTTATTGTTTAATACAGCGGTCAGATGTTTGGATATGTCTAGAATGTTGATTTGGGGAGATAAGTGCTTATAATTAATTCAATTATTATTATTTCTTGTTATCTTCGACCACTTCGTTCTTTATAAACTTTTAGTATGGTTAAATTTTTGCCATATGTTATTTTCTGATTTTATAATTAAATTTCATATTTAAATTTGTAGTAAATTGTTCATTCATGGGTTAGGCCTGTGGTTTACTTATAAATTCATTTAAAAATTTGGCTTTAGTTTATCTATTCCTAACTTATGAATGAATCAATTTAACTTTTGTTAACGTAGGATTTTTTATTGTTCTTCGATTTGAATATTTCCTATATATGTTTTTATTGATTTAATTATGTGTTATATTCATATTTGAAAAGGCTCCGCAATGAATGAGTTTAGTTGGGTCTATGACCACTGATTTCATTCCTAAAGAGATAAACGTTTATGCCATTAGGGTGAATTTGTATTTCAGGTAATTTCTTGCGTTCCCTAATTTAGTAAGCCTTCAGCAAGTGTAATTTTGAATTTTCTTATTGGAATTTATTAAGCCTTCAGCTTTACTTTATTGTATGTATATTTCAATTTTTGTGTATGTTGAAATCTTATTAAGTCTATAATTAAATCTAATCAATAATTTAATTCTTTATTGTGTAATTATTATAGAACTCTGGCCTTTGCGCCGTAAATTGAGTCCCGAAAAATAAAGTGTACTAATTATTTATGGCTTATATTATCTTTTTGATAAGTTTATGGTAGCAAACTCGATTACCAAAATTTTGAAAAATCGAGCTCTCCAATGGTATGGACATGTCAAACGTATGTCAGAAAACTGATGGCCCAATAAAATAACGGAGTGGAACCTTAGAGGCAAAAGAAAAAGAGGTCGACCAGCCCTAAACTGGAAAACTCATACCTATAGGTAAATAATATAATGACAGAGAAAGACTTGAAGGAAGGACACTCTGGGAGTAGGGAATTATGGAAACATAAAACGGCAAACCCAAGAGGGTATTAATAGAAAAAGAAGAAGAAGTTTTTTGTCATTTTTATTTCTTCTGGTCTTATATATTTAGTTTTATATTTGTTTATCCACTTGATATTATTTTGCAGTACATTTTGACCTGAATTTTTATGTTCTTCCTTGGTCGATACTTGCGTCACTCAACCCACTTAACACGTTGACTGCCCGCAACGCGGCTCACGCGTTCCCATGTATAACGCTGCTGTGCCAAGAACGCGCTCGTGCGTTCTGACTCATCCGTGTTTTATGTGGTTTTTAAAGCGGGCACTGCGTTTATGTTGCTGATTTTTGGTGGGCACACAGTGAAAGACTTGTAGAAATGAAATTCAGTGGCGGTTTCAGATTTTAGTTTCTTATTAGCTAGATTTGTTAGTTATTAAAGTTTTAAAAAAAGTGGGGGCACCTGGGCGTTGTACCATCATACAGTGGGCAGTGAAAGTGTTAAAGAGTACGAGTGACGAGAACGAACAATACGATACCTTATTGTGGGAATTATAGCAGACGACCGATGTTCAGGTGGGGGTCCGGTCTGAATCGGGTGAGTGAGGGTAGTAAGCCGGACCCACGAGAAGTACGACAACGATGATAGATGTACGAGACAGTTGGAAAAATACCAAAATATGAAATGTAATTTAATTAAAATACAGAAGTTGTGCAAAGTCTCTGTTTAGCTTTCATAGAATCTCACATTATAATTATGTGGCTTGGTCTTTTCTTTCCACTCGTCTACTACAAGTTCTTTTACGTCTTCTATTGGTTGTTAGAAATATTTAGGTCTATTTATTGATTTGAACTTATTTGTGTTAAATTAGCATAGAACACTTGGGCAATATTTTTTCTTCCGATCAAAAATGTACATATCTGCCGTATAATATCAAAGAAAAATTCCTCATCCGGATAGAAAAACCAATAAAGAAAAATTACAGTATGTATCCACTGGAAATCTTCTTGAAATTGGTAGTTTCCTTCCGTCTGAACTTAAATTATTTCATGAGAGAAATTGCGGAACGTCTCCTTGAATTGGTTACAGAAATAATATTCCGATACAATATGTGATTTCATCTTTGAAATCTCGATGCGGAATGCACCTTATTGAAAAATCCAACTGACACGAGCAGAAATTGTATCCGGTTGAAACCGATGGAGAAATCCTATTACACGTCCCAATACATGAATTGAAAATTCTCTTATGGGTGGAACGTAATTTTATTAAATTTGTCAGCCGTTTAATCTGATTAACTGATGAAAAATATTGAACGAAAATTCGGCCATTATTTATATCTGATTAATTTATTTTGTTAATTTAATATAAATAATAAGTCCAAGCTTAAAATAATATTAATTTTGCATAGTGCGATTTTCCTGTTTCTTAATGTTTATATATTTAACCATAATAAATCAG
The DNA here is from genome assembly GCA_963082815.1 of Melanotus villosus. NCBI lineage: Eukaryota > Metazoa > Arthropoda > Insecta > Coleoptera > Elateridae > Melanotus > Melanotus villosus. Next base: position 46,185,365 of record OY720425.1, read on the forward strand.
AAAGAAAAATTTGCTTTTGTTCCGAAACAGCGATTTGTTATCAAAGGCTTATAATTAAGTTTCCTCTGAAATATTGACCTAGATGTTTCTTTGAACAAATAAGTTAGCCAAATTTCCTGCGTCAGGCAGTTTGATAAAAAAATATCGGAAGCGCTAGCCTACTTCTGAAACTAATTTGTATGTTGATCTTAACTTTTAATAAAAAGCATGAAATTTATATACAGTTATTTATTGATGTGATTTATTTCCAGTAGAACTCGCAACGAACTTAGTAATTTGGAATTCGTTTTAAATAAATGAGTTCATGTAGAAGTTTCGTTTTCGTTTAGGGAAGTAATAATAGAAAACTGTTAGCACTAAGGACCAATTAATTTGTATTCATTTTGGAGAAATGTTTGGAGCTGTAAAATTTTCATAAATCTAATAAATTCCCAATTCTTTTAAATTTTAGTTTTTAAAGCTGTATTTAGGAATTTTGAAAAGTCGCTTCTGATTACCTTAAAGTACAACGGATTTTTTTTCCAAAAGTTACAGGATTTGTTATCCTTTGTCATTTTAAATCTGCATTATAAAATTTATTTTTCCAATTACATTTAAAATTTCTTTACAGACATAGCGGACCTACAGCTTTAGTTGGGCTTCGAACCACGGAAGTGCTTGCACTTCTACTCCAGAGAAGGCTTACTAGGCAGAATACCTCGGTGATTTGCCATTGCCTTCCGATGGAAGCGGTCGGATGTTTTCGTTGTTTGTGTGGCCCTTAATCCTTAATCTCAGTGGTCAAACGCAAACTGAACCAACTGAGCCAGGACCGCGACTAGAATTGCTTAAGCTCTTACAAATATTTGTTTTGTTTGCAAAACCTTATCTTGTTTTGCATATTTTATTTAATATTTAAATATGTCATTTTTATTTGGGAATTTAATTTGAAAAATGTTACTTTCCTGATAATCTTGGACTCTAAATTTATATCAAGAATACTTTGAAAAGTGGAGCTTTGGGAAAACGATTAGAAAAGGCTTCTATATTTTGATTATGCTGGGTTTTCTCTCTTTAAAAAGAAGAATTTTATGGAAGTTCGGATTAGATCAGCATTTGGAAATTCTCAGAAACTGGGTAAGTTATTTAACAATTTTTAGATTTTCTTAGTCTTTTTATTGCTTGGAATAAAAAAAAGGTTGAGTACGGTAGAGGCAGAGTTAGTAGTAAAGATAGAATATTTATGTCAAAAAAGCATACTCGGTGTTGTTGTTGTTGTTCTAACTGTGAGGAGTTTTGATAATTTTCAACGTTACACTGTTTTTTTACTGAAAAAATAAGGAGATTTGGAAATAAGAAAAAGGTTATCAAACAGTATTGTGTGGCCGCTATCGTGATCATGTGTAACAAGAGCAAAATGTGGCAGAGTAATTTGAAACTCTGTTTATGCTCACAGATAAGCGTACGTACAGAGCGGCCAGTATATGCCAAACCGCATCAACCAGGAAGACTGCAGACAATTTTTGATTAGAAGGGCTGGGGTTTGCCTTCTGGGGATAGAAGTATTTGTAAAATCTTTGACGGGAATGCAAAAACTACAATACCTTTTTTAAATCTCCCAAATTTTCGCTTTTTGTTATCAAGCTGAAGTATTGTTATATCTTAGATATACTTTTAGTTGAAATATACCTCATGCTGACATTTAAAATCAATAGGCTAAAGAACTGAATTTTATAATTTAAGTGAAATCGTTTTTACATGTAGTTGAGGGGTCACTTATAAGCTACATAATATTTAAAATAATAAAAAAAAATTTTATCCCCGAAAAAAAATAGAAAATTATCTCAGCAATTTTGAATTACCGCCGGAAAATCGAAAACGGCATGTGACGTACCGCGCCGTACGGATCGGTGTTGCCTGGTAATATGCATAAAATAGACTCTGCAGTGTGAAAGTGACTGGAAAAAATTTAAGGTTAGTATCATGTACCTATTCATTAGGTATAGATAGAAATATTTTGCCTGGTGTAGAAGTAGTACTTGTTAATTTTCACAGGTGAAGGAGGTAAATAAACACGTTAAATATCGCGCGTCGCGCTACAACGTTCGCGTATGTTTTGCTGACAGCTGACAGCTGACTATTATTGGTTATCTATGCAGCTGACGCGTTCGGCTACATACGTCACAGCAATACGTGTTCGTTTTGGCGGGAAAAATTTTCATTTGAAATTCCGACCCTTTTTTACGCTTCTTAATTATTAAAAAAAATTTTTTTTTTGTCTTGGGTCTTTTTAATACGGCATAAACATTAAAAAACATTAATTTAAAAAAAATAATTCTGTTGCCCATTATAAACCTTGAAGTTTTGGAAATTGTTGCTACGCAAATGACAGATGACAAATTTTTGAAAATAACTGAACCAGTCTAGATTATGACATATTATATGGTCACTTCCACTAGAATCAATCAGCCAGTCTTCACTACTAACTTCATTAGCAGTGCCAACAAATGCTTGCTTCATACTCATTGACTTTGCTTGTTCCTTGACTATATTCTTCCTATTTGGACAATTCTTTTGTATGTGCCCTTTAGAACCGCACACAAAACAACCAGAACAATCTTTACGAACATAGCCCGTTTTACCACAAGCTAAACAACGAATTATTTTTCTTCTTTCAAATTTTTGCTCTCTTCTGTCAAATTTTCTATTCTCCTTATTATTCAATTTTGTCTTCGAGAAAAGTGCCGTTACTTCAGCTTCATCTGCATTTTCTTGATTTTCTAAACGAAGTTCTTCAGTTAACAGCCGTGTTGTCAAATTTTCAAGAGTTCTTTTTGTTGAATCTGTTGAATCCCAAGCACCATGAAAATGATTGAACTTTGCAGGCAAATTAGAACGTCCGTCACTTCCTGGTTTCTTATTCTATCCAGCCGTGTCTTTCCTATAATTGCTCCGAGGGAGTTCATCTCAGTTGTCCTTAGTAATTGTTTTTTGACGTGTTGGCTTTTGTCTCTGCTCCATATTTGTCTTATAAATTTGGACTTTGTTATTTGTGTGGAGGTATTTATTTTTCTAGATTACATCCCTTAGGTATTCGGAGACTCTGGCTCATTTTATGTTTGTTGCCCTACTTCATGATATAGGTTGCGTCAGCTCGTTAGGTATACAACTAGAAGCAATGGAGTAGCCTCTGCAGGTCATCTTCTGTATTGGCAAGAAGAACAACCCAAACATGAAAGAATATTTAAAACCTAAAAAGTTCTTCGTACTTTTAAAGTAGGAAGATTAATTTAGTTCTTCTTTTTCCTCTTATGGCTGAAGCCCGATGAGATTGTTATTAACTTATAGTTATAACTCTTATAAGTATGAGTTCTGTGAGTCCTCTTTGTACGTAGGTCGCAGATAGGAGGCTAACCTTATCCGTGAAAAGAGGCGAAGAAAATCCACCCGCAGTGAGGTTAACGGTTATCAAAGGTGTTAGTATGATAACCGACTTAACATGCCCTCCGAAGTACGGAGAAGTATGGCCTTCTATAAATTCAGGCAGTTTCGGGAATCGAACCCGAAATGCCTACGTGAGAGATCAAGGCCTTTTACACATGGCTAGTCGCTTCTCATTTAATTTAGTTGTATGGGAATATTTATGTTATTTCTAACTAATTATTATTTATCTATACTTCCGAAAATATTTCTGTTACCTCTAAGTAAAGCTTTTATTTTACAAAGTCCTTTGATATTAAAGATTTTTTTTATTTTGATCAGCTTTTACTAAAAATCTTTTGGCCAAAGTTAAAATGTGGTTATTGGACGTTTTAAGGTTGAGTTGCACAAAACTTCTGTTATATAACAATTGATCCAAAGATGTTCATTTATGTGTAATTTAATGAAGTTGTTAAATCATGTTTGTACAACCCGCCCTAAGTGTTGCTAAATTTAAGTATTAACACACTCGAACAATAATTAACATCAAAATCTAATTAACTCGAAAAGGGCTCCGAGGTCAGAAACCGCACACACTCAATTTGAGATATCTTAAGTAGTTCTCGAGAGTATGTCGATTATTCAACTAAGTCTGACTTTAATAGTTTGGTTAAGGGTAAATCAATACAAGAGCCAACTAGTGGTGAATGAGTGGTTGGACACGGTTAATTCTAGAAGTTGAACTTCCTGGAAAGTTATTTCACATATTAGAACACATCTAAAGCAAGTGACAGAGACGAAACTTCCTAAAGTATTAAGACGAAGGGTAGAACTCACCACTGCAAAACCGACCATAACGTTGAATGGAATTTCTTGTATGTTGCGGGTTTGCCCTCGATTTCATGTTGGGTAACTTCAGTTTATGTCTACGTGGTTCAGGGATAAAATAAAAAAAGGACGAGGAAATAAACAGGGACGATGTAATTCATCGAGGAAAGCTTGCAAGAAGGATACGAGTAGAATTTTTTGCAAGGATAAAATATTAAAAAGTGAAAAATAGCTTTGTTCGCCGATTCTTAAGGACTGTGAAGGAATCCTTTATTGCTACGTAGTGAACTGCAATTTTGACTGTCTCTACTATCATTTAATTAAGCTAAATTAGCCTTCGTCCTTGCTGGTAAATAAGCTGATTCAGCATTTAAAAAACCTTCTGAAAATTAATCAGTTAGCAATTCAATTAGCTCATAATTTTTTTGTTTTGTAGATTTGCTGATTTTATGGCGAAAACCAAGGACCTTTGGTTATTTTTAATTTTTGTGAACACGAAAAGTTACGAAAATTACAAAAATATATTAAGCTTTTCCAATTAATATAATTTAGTACACTTCTTACATCTCCTGCCAAAAATGACTGAAAGCCACTTCAATAACATATTTTTCAAATTTAAAGTGGATACAAGAATATTAAGCACTTTAAAAATGTGGCTTTGACCCCGGTCGCCAAAATCCGAAGCGGATGTGGCACTCTAAGATAAGATTACGTATTTAATTAAACTAAAGCCAATTAATCAAGGAGGCGCGAAAGTCAGTTAAAAGAAATTTTTTCTATTTTTAATACATTGCTTCAACGACTTTCAAGCAAACTTTAAACAAATTAATTTCAGAATATCAAAAAGTAATCTACTAAAAGCGTCGTTTATCTTATCAACAGTAGTTTTATAGTTTTATAAGCACTTCCATTAAAAAATAAAACGTGCTCGTTTAATCGAAATGCAGTCATTTTATCACTTCATTCATCTGCACTTATTCACAATACGAATGCACATTTCAGTCACGCAATATTGTTTGCATGTGATGCTCTTTACGTGACGTGCTATACCCGTGTTAGATTAGCTTCGTGTAATTTAGCAGAAGAGACTTTCTGTTGTTATTCAAGCTTTTACTTCGCTGCAATGGACTTTTTGGATGTTTTGTAGGTTTTGACACTTCTAAACTAAGTTTATAAATAAGCACCAAGAATTTTGCTTACTAAAACGTTTAAATATTAACAAATCGATAAAAGGGTAATTAAAACATCACGCTACATAACTATTGAAGTTAGAAACCTTCTAGAAAGGTAGCATGTTGTTGAAATTTTGATTCGGAAATTCATTAGGTATGAAAGTATTCGTATCACTTATGTACCTGTTTACAAACAAATCCTGATGTAAATTTATTATTTCTCTTCTTTTCATTTTTGTTCTTCTCTGGTAAATCGATAAAGTGGGAAATTCAGAACTTTAAAGCTAACTTAAGTTTGCACTAAAATTTTAAAATGTGTGAAAATTATACGATTTTGCTGTTTCTGTAATTTTAGATAAGTGAAAATTAATCTAAATTGTCAGAGATGTTCCCCAGTAAAAAGGTTTCTAAAAGCTCATTTTTAATGTTATATAGGATGTTTAAAACACTATCTTGGACTGTTTTGCTAAGAATATTTCTGAAAAACTATTACTATAAAAAATAAATCAATTGGGAAACCATGATTGGTTTCTTTAATTTCACTTTTTAGAAACTCTTTTTTACTACAATTACAGTGCCAAGCTCAAATACCTAGGGGAGTGGATCAGTCAAGATCCTAGAAATGGCAAAGCATAATAGGAAAGGTTCTGGAGAATGCCTACAACCTATGTAAGACGGTTTTCCAAAAGAAATCCATACCAATCAATGCAAAACCTATACCACAGTAATTAAACACGAAGTTATAGAAACTAGAGGTGAAGGAAAGAGCCATTTTGAGAAAGATACTATGTAGGCCCAAGGATTATAAACGGAGAAAGATACCACAGACCCAACCTTAAACAAGAACCTTTAATGGACACCATTATCAAAAGACGCCTCAGGTTTTATGGACATCTAGAAAGGATGGAAGAATCAAGACTAGCCAGTATTATCCACAGAGCCAACTGGCCAATTCGCCTAAGAGAACAACATTGTTTTGGTACAAACAGGTCAAACAAGATCTTGAAAATTTCAACATTCCCGAAATACAAATAGGTACATGACAGAAAAGATTTTCGAAAAGTGATACAAGAAGACCCACAAATCAAGTTTAAGAAAGGGTTAACACGAAGGAGGGCAGAAGAAGCTAAACAATGTCAAAGCCAAAGAATGAAAGAGATATGGGTAAGGAAGGAAGTTTTCAAGGATGCACAAGCAGCCCTAACAACTTAAGCTGTAAATCAGTTTGATTAACTTTCGTAGTCCATAGTTGGCTTATACAAAAAAATGCAGGATTAAGTATTATGTTATTTACTTATTTCTTTATTTATTTATTCCCAGGTGGCGGACCAAAAGCAGCAGTATAGAAGGCAACTCTCCCATATGGAATTTAATGGCTCCTATACAAATACACAACTGAACTGCTACCGGTATAAGTAGACCACTCTTGCCAACCAACAGCTTTGGGTGGAGGAGTTAGTAAAAGTAAGGGCACCCTCTTGCCCCAGAAATGAGAAACTAAACCACTACATTTAAGATCCTACATAGATATCCCTAGTAAAAATCATCATGGCTAATTTCAAGATCCAATATAATTCAGATCCTAATCCGATCTCCGGAGGGAACGGTTTTGAATAATACGTACGGGGTGATATGATGAGCACAACGCCTTCGACAACCACCTACCTTCCCTACTCTACTACTGTGTTCCGGTTCCCAACTATTTTTAGTGACTAACCCTGTTAGACTTGAAATCAGTCACGAAGTCTTTGAATGTCAATATTTCCCAAATGTATCTTAAACTGCAGATCTCTTCATGATCGTAAGTTCTTCTTTGGGTTTCTCCACACGCTCCCAAAACCTATTGGCGCCGTGAACAAATATAAAACCAAAATTTTTGTCCCTTTGGGGCTTAAAATGGATTTTAATATAATTTATTTTGAAGCTTTTTAAAACGTTATCGAGTTGAAGAGCTTTGAATGTTTATTTTTATTCTTAATTTTGATAATTTTGGGAGAAAATCCATTGTAAACCATACTTTTTATGACCTGGTTCTTGCTAAAAAGAATGATTAGATTCCATTAACTAAGAAGTTAAGAGTTACCATTCGATTTACGAAGGCTATGATTTAAGCCTGCCAAAATAGCCGAACATTGGTGTCTTTCCTGTAAATATAGCATCTAGAGAGGTCGATAATAGCAAGGCCCAAGAAAGAATTAATAGAGAAAGTGAGAAGACTTGGCGAAGAGGCAAAGGCATTTGGATTAGAAATTAACGAGGAAAACAAAATACATGAAATATACAAGGAAAGATCAACAACAAGAAAAACTGTAAGTGAGTCAATACAAGTTTCAAGAACTAAACGCATTCAATTACTTAGGCACACTAATTACCAAACCGGAAAAAAGACAAGAAAGAATAAAAGAGAAGCTACAAAGTGGAAATAAAGCCTATTATATCGTGAGTTCAAAAAGTTTTTACATAAGGGTTGACCATGAGACACAAAAGTAATGTCTACTGCAAGATTTAGAACCTTTATTTTTACAATTTATTGAAATTTGCACAACAGTATTATGCCAGCAACACAATGATGACAGTTAATAAATTCTAAATATTGCAATTTACATTATTTTTGTGTCTCATGGCCAACCCTTATGTAAAGACTTTTTCAACTCACGGTATAAACAAGAACTATTAAAAAATAAAAATCTTAGTAAGCAAACAAAGCTTAGCATATACAGGGTTCCCCATATTAGACTACCCATTTTGATATGCGATTTAAATCTAAACGAAGTATGTGATTATTTTTTCTTTAGTAGGTCAAGTTCAGTAGGCTTTGGGATTACATTTTATCGCCTGGTGATGCACAATTTGATGGAGGGCATTTAGAAGACACGATTTTTTAAAAATTGAACAAATGTTTAAGTTTGTAATAAATCCAACATAATTAGTTGTAGATTAGTGTAATAAAAAATAAAACTCGACTTATAAGGATTTTATTCGAATAATAAAATGGGTAGTTTAATATGGGGAACCCTGTACATATAAAACATTTATGCGGACATTGACAAAGAAATGAGAAGAGGAAGAAATAAGAATATTCGAAAAGAAAAAATTACGCATTTTATTAAGTCCATAAAAATAGGTGACAACACATTAAGGAGATGAACGAACCGTGAATTACCAGCAGAAGTAAAACGGGAAGATGTCATTAGATTTATAAAAGCTCAGAGAACGAAATGCGAAGCAATTAAACAAATAACAGACTGGAAACCATGTAGAAATAGAACAAGAGCGAGGCCAAGAACCAGATGGTGGGACAATATAATGGAGGATCTAGGTAAAATGGCTGTTTCGAACTGGAGGAATAGACGCACCGATAGGAAAGTATGGCAGAAGATTGTAGAGTCCGCCAAGGTACACAAAAACTTATACGAAGAGAGAAGAGAAATGCGGTCCAATCAGCAAAACAAAAAAGATTGAAAGATCTAAAAGTGGATACGGCCATAATCCATACAGATTTTCGTGCCAGGAAGAAGAAAAAGAAGAAGAAGGTTAAGAAAAAAATCAATAAAGTTGCAGAGTTACTCAACATTCTATGAGATCAGGTTCTGCTTCAAGTTTAAACAGGAAAAAAACATTTACAAGAAGCAGAACAATCAATTTGTTCCAATAACCCTCTGTTCTACTGAAGAAAATGTGTGATTAAAAAAATGGCAGGAATTGCATTACATTACTCAACTAAAATCATGTACAGAATATAAAATGAACATTTCTGTATACATTTTTCAAAAAAAATTCCGTTTACAGGCGATTTTACTTTGCATTTAAAAGCCCAAAATTAGGTGTTCTGTCAATCAATGTAATAAAAATACGTCACCAATTTAAAAAAAATCAGAAAAGCTTACAACTGAAGATTTTAATCTAACTCGTGTCTAAAAAACATAAAATTAAAATGCCCTTTGAACTTTGGTTGATGCTTGTAAGTGGTATTTAAACATATTTAGATATGAATCTACAACAGTTAGAATTAAAATTTTACAACCACCGGAAATGAAGGCACGTTCTAAGATATTACATGCGATTTTATGTACATTTTAGTAGGTATTTGACAGTAAGTAATGTTTATGAACTTGGCAGCCTAACTTAAATATTAAGTTACCAAGATTGAAGAAAGAAATAGCAAAGAAAACGGAAGATTACTTTATAAATGTCAAGGTTCGGGATCTAAAAGCTCACCTAATTTACCAATTATTATACTAAATCGGTGATTTTTAATATTTTTGTTGATAAATATATGAAAGAAAGGTTTTTGTATGGTCACAGGAAGAAAAAATTTGGTTAAAATCGCAATGTTCTGATGGGGGAATTACATGAAAATTTTCGTTCGTAAAGCTTTATCAGTCTTGGCTCTGAATTACTTCCTTTTGCTTTTGTTAGTGGATTTCTCGTCACTTTCACTAAATCGACCAACAGCAACATGTGTGATTGATTGTGCTGCCTATTGAATAATACAGGATGCTACGCTAATAGTTCAATAAAAGTAAGTAGGTTACATTGCTTTGAAAATTGGTTGTTTCATCTGACCTAATCAGATTTTAAACTTTTTCTTTTTTAATTAAATTCTTAGGCGATTAAAGTTAAAAAGTGGGTTGAAGAGGTAGCTGAACAGAACTAACTTTGCTTTTTTATGAACCAAATTTAAAATGTTGATCGCAGTTGAATTGAATTTTTTGGTATCTGAGCCGTTTGGGAGACTTTTTGTAGGCTGGGACAAGTATTCGTTAATAACTAGAACACAACATTTTTTACTGTAGCAAAGCCTACGAAAAAACTGAAATTAAAAATTTGTAGCAGCTTTTTAAGGATTAGCCAACACGAATGGAATTTTCACTTTTTATGCATATAAATCTACTTTTAATATTTTAATGTGTGTCATCAATCTACGAGCCTGGCAATGTTATATAAAATATCTCATTATGTATCCTTTGTGCTTGCGTTGTTCTTTTCCATACATCCCCGGTTTTTAATTACACAACCTAAACCAGCAAGAGGAGGATGAGAAGCATTTAATACGAGTAATATCAAAAAATTCCCTAAGCAGCAATTGCAATAAATGTTCAGTACAGAGAAACAATTCATTTCCTTTCAATAAAGAATGTTTAGAAAAGTAAAGCTCCAAACTCTAAACAATAGCTTTAAAACATTTCTCTAAAAATTTCTAAAATATCTAAATACGGTGATTCATAACAATGTTTCTACTTGCATTTATAAAGTTTGAATTATTATTATAAGCTGTGACTACAGAAAAAAATAATTTATTTACCTTGGGAACTTAAAACCTTGACCAAATGTAGTGTTTTTAGAACACCCGGTTAGATTCTTCAGAAAGAGTGGTTTCTCGATGCATACCTGAAACGAAAGAGAAGGAATGTTAAATAACATTTAAATTAAGAATCCTTTACGAAAACATAGAGGTTAAAATTAGCGAGTTAAAGATATTTCAGTTTTAATTTTACTGGTAGATGCCTAAAATAACTGTGAAGATATTTTAAGTAGGCGTTTAAATTGTTTTAGAAAATTAATTTTAGAATTAGTTGCTTTAATTTGCTGGTGGATTAAATAACAAAGAAAGTCTGCAGTTGCAGTTCTTTTAGTTTAACAATCTTTTCCAATTTTTATCTTTTTGTTTCAGGTTTTCTTGTTAGAAGTACTGGAAATTCTAAGAACAATTTAAGTCATACGATTCTAACGACAAACTAAAAGAAATAACATTGATATTCAAACTTTAAAACTTGAGTTGCAAAAACAACCTTGAGGTGTCATAAAAAAGATTAAATATTACCATTACGATTTCCACTAAAAGTTTAACAGTTTTAGGACAAAGTTCAAGTATGGACAAAGTTCTAAAACTCAATATTAAACTTTAGTGACTCAAATTAATTGAAATAAAATTCGGAATATAAATTAAATGTATAAAATAAGTTTTTAGCCAACTTTGACATAATCAAAGTGATTAAAAAATTAAAGTGAAAAGCCATGCAAAAATTAACAGTTATGGAGTAAAATTCAAATTTTTACAAAAAATTCTAAAATCAAAACAGAAACGGTCGAAGCGTGTAATTCTAGCAACCGCGACACCGCAGGAAAAATTTACCAAGTTCAAACAAATTGAAAGTGGATGCTGCCGATTGTAGATATTGTTTATGATACCACAAGCTAATAAGCAGTAAAATTTGAACTACATATGTGAACGATAAAATACCACAAACGTTCGAAATGTGTAAAATCGCGTTCTCAAGCATCCGCTAGGTTGAAAAATTTCGCCGACATCAAAAAAATTGGAACTGGATGTTGCTGATTGCAGATATTGTTTATAATACCACAATTTAACAATCAGTAAAACTACATACGTGAACGACAACATACCAACTTTCCAACTTTGCAAAAGTGGAATTACAAAATTTATGCGGAAACTTTAGAATAAAGTTACAGTTTCAAAATTAAATTCGAAATACCGCAAATTGTTGTAACATTAAAGCATGTAGATAGTTTGAAACTCAAAAATCAGTTTTCAAAGTGACATTTATAAAATTTGAATCGGAGTTTAAAATTTAAATCAACACAATCTAAGAATTAAGGTTTCTCAAGGCAATAAATAAATTATAAAATTTCCGAAATTAGAGGAAAATTGCAGACAAAAGCAAAGTGAAGTAAAACAGAAACTCCCATTAAAAACAGTCTCAAAATTCATTGTCCCAAATTACAACGCCAGCAGTTAATTTGTCAAATTTAAATGAAAATTTTAAAATTAAGATTCAATTCCTTACGTGTTAATAATACATTTTTCACAAATGGGCATATAAGTACACATGGTACAACTCAAGAGGACAACAATCGGTAGTCGATTATATACTAACAAATACAAAATTCACTACCAACCAGATATTAGATGTTCGTATTCTTGGCTCCCTTAACGTAGGAAATGACCATAAACTCTTACTAAGGAAAATCTAACCTTAAAAAGGGGAGCAGTAAGGGATGAAAGTGCACAAACAACGATAATTTTATATAAAAACCGCACGCAAGAAAAATAGTCACACAATGGAGGAAAGTTAGTCTAAACTCGTTGGTAAAGTGATAATATCCGCAGAAGAAGTCTGCAGGAAAATAAAAATAAAGAACATCAAAAAGATAACTAATAAGACTTCACGATTTACAGAAGAAGTAAAACTACCCAAAAATAAAAAGATCACATATCTGAAATTCAGAAGCACAAAACTGAGGAAAACAAACAAAACTATGAAGAAACACGTAATACTACAAGCAACAGAACCAGGTAGAATAATAGAGAATATTGGGAATTATTTACAAAAGGAAAATGGAACATGACCTCTACGGGGCCCAGAAAAAGGCGAGGAAAATCCTGCGAAATAGAAAAAATGAAGCATCGCGATATGTAAAAGCAAGCAAAATAAGCAAGGAAGAATGGATAAAATATTTCAAATAACTGTATGATAATCAGTCGGAAAATAGTCTTATTTCCCTCACACCAAGACGAAGACAGAAGACGAAGTCGAAAAGTTTGTCAGAATAAAAAAAAAAAAAAATAGAAAAGCGCCTGGACTGGATAATATCAATATTGATAAAATACGGAGGGAATAGTTTGCAGCAAGAATTAATAAAACTAATACAAAAAATTCACAGATTTCGCAATCCTTGCAACCATCGGATACATTCGAAATGATAATGCCATATATAAATATATAAATCGTGCATCAATTCTCCAGCAAACTCCAGGCCCAATGATATTCGCTATACTATATTACATTGTCACCGGACTTATACACGTGTGCAAAATTTCAAAGCTCTAGCTTAATTAAAACTAGTCGAAATTTTGAAAGTATGGTTGTTTCGACGGCTCGAGTTATGCGGTCCACGGTCGACGTTCGAATGTCGCATGCATTCACTGTTAGTCGGCCGGTATCCCCAACCGTGATTCCCACCTACTCCGACTCCGCAGCGAGTACCGTGACACTTTTCGTGTCGCCGAAACTGCTAAAATTCTCGTACCTATGTCCACTTACACGATGGCATAAACATTTCCAATGTTAAAATACTAGACTATGGACCTATGGACTAGAAAACAAGCATAATATATTTAAAAAGGGCGACACGAAGCAACCAACAAATTTAGAGGCATAACCTTGTTAAGTTCTGTACATAAACTGTTAACTTAGAGAAAGTGGACGAACACCTTACACTAAGCGAGGAACAACAGGGCTTAGATGAAACCGATCGACGGTAGATGTAATATTCATTATTCGACAGCTGGTAGAGAAATCCATCGAGTTTAGTAAGCCTGCATTTTTGTGCTTTATCGACCTTAGTCACCTTAGTGAAGCAATCGATCGCGCTAGGTTGAAAGAGGTAATAAATATACTTCAAAAAAAGAATGTGTCAACCTAACTAATACGCCTAATAAAACCTAAACGTAGAACAAAAAACAGGAATAAAAGTGAATGCTGATCTTACAGAGGAAGTAAATATGAAACCAAGAATTATACAAGGAGATCCCCTAAGCACCATCCCGTTTATAGGTACCTAACCTGCTTATGGATAAAATCATACATTCCATACGGACCAAACCAGGCTACAAAATAGGGAGGCAAAACATTAACATCGTTTGTTATGCAGACGCTGTTGTTTATTGCCGACAGTGAAGGCAACCTGCAAAGGTATGGCTATCAGTAAGGCTAAAGATCCACGCAGATGCAAATTATATATAAACCAAAAGTTTATCGAGCAAGTGATGGAATGTAGTTATCTTGGGGTGAAAATGTCAAGTCACCGTAATTAACAACAAAAGCAAAAATCAAAATATAACAACAATCAAACCTATTATAACAACTAAATTGAGGGTTAAAATATAAAAATTTGAAATTTATCAAGTTAGAATGAGCAATAAACTCTGCTTGGGACATTCGATGGTAGCCCAGAAGATGTCGTTTTCAGTCCCAAGCGCGGTTAAAGGAGGAGGGTTGTGGCATTGGAGCTGGCCATATAACACACGTAAAAAGTAACAGGGCCAAAAATGTTTCCAAACATGTTAGTGAATTTTAAAACGATACTACCCCAGGTGAGTAGAGCAAAGGGTTCAGAATCTCATAGTAGTAAAATAGACAGTTCCGTGGATTCTGGGGGGGGGGGGTATTCACTCCCAAATGAAACGAAATGATTAAGAAAACTAAGTTAAATGGAATAGGAACAGTTCCGTGGATTCAGGGGGGGCGGGTATTCGCTCCTAATACTTACGGAAACTAACAAAAAATGAATAGGAGTGGAGTACCAAAACAGCAACAGACCAAAAGCATATTAAGTATATTAATAAGAGAAAAGTGGAAGTAACACGTTATCTCATTCGAAGAAATAGACGAAAGAATAATCACAATAGATATAAATACAATGTGATTTTTTAAAAACTCAATTGCAGCAGGCCGTATTCTGTCTTAATAACCTTAGAACTGTCTGTATTAAGTCAGAATACGGCCTGCTGCAATTGAGTTTTTAAAAAATCACATTGTATGTATAAGCAACTAACAATTTTGGGGATATACGGTGTGCCCATTTTAAATTGTGACACCTTACTGACTCTGAATATGCAACCCGTATTACTTTACATGTATAGTTTATACCTGTAACGTAATATGGGTTGTATATTCAGAGCCAGTAAGGGGTCACGATTTAAAATGGGTACACGGTTTGCTATGAGTGACAAGAAAAGAGAAAGATGCATTCTTTGATAGATTTACTGACGTTGTGGAAAAGGTACCCAACCAAAAAGAATTAACAATTATAGGCAATCTAAACAGTCGTATCAGAAGAAGAGATGAAGACGTAGTCGGAAAGTTTGGAGAAGATATCATAAATGATAACGGAAGACGAATTATTGATTTTTACCGAGAACAAAAATACGTCGTCACAAATATCATCTTTCAACACAAAGATATCCATAAATTTACCTGGGTAAACCATGGGTAAACCTAACAAGGAACTTAAAATCACTAATAGACTTCATGATAAGGAGGAAGGTAAAAAGAGTCCACATAAAAGACGTAATAGTATACCGACAACCGGAATGTGCTAGCAACCAGGCAACCACCATATCCGAATAAACCATCTGTATCTGTCGGTATCTGCTACTTCTTTCACCTTTCGGTATGGAGGCTAGTGCGCTAGTAGTTTTTACTGGTGCAATGCACAACCGGGTCCGCCTCTGCCAGTTACGTGGTTGGTGCGCCGTTCATACCTACACACTGAACCATGCGTATAGTGTAAGTGTAGAACCATGTTACTCTACCTCTTAGACCTATTTTCGGAGGAGAGCGCCGTTAATTAGGTGCCCAACGACGAATGGTCACCAGGGGGATTCGAATCAAGGACTAGCGCAACGCTAGCCTGACGCTTCACCACTGCGCCACCCTAGCATCTTTAATAAGCCATCTTACCTATGAAAATATCAAGAAAAAAAATACCCAGGAGAAACAGTAGAAGTAGAGATGGAAGATGCAGAAGAAGTTGTATTCAAAACTGACCTACTGAAACAATATACCTAGTATTAAAGTTTTATAAAAAAACAGAATAGAAAATAAACTAGACGTAGACAAGGATGGAGCACCAGAAGTAATGTATGAACATCTGAAGAAGGTCATACTAGCAGCCATAGAAGCTTCAGAAAAGGAAAACAAGAAAACCCAGCACGTTGAGCAATTCACAGAATAACTGAAGTAGGAAAGTACCTTAAGAGTGCCCAAAAATTAAAAAATAAACGAAAATAAAGTAAAATGTTGGCCCAAAATTTTGATATTAAACTAAAAATCTGAAGCAATGCTCAAAATTTAGAACTTGAAATTAAAGTTTTAGAAGTAAAATAATTCTAAAATGGATATTAAAATAATAAATTTTTCTAACACTAATATCTTATACTGTTTCTATGGTGCATAAGACCTCCCTTGTTATGTTGCCTTTAAAATACGCTTTTCTCTGTAAAACATGTCGTCAATGACAACGTATTTTATAGGCCTTTAAAATCCGCTTTTCTCTATAAAATACGTCGTTGCCTAGCAATCTTCGCATTTTGTGTCTTGTGACGCTTCTCAAATAATAATTTATTAAAATTTCTAATAATATATTAGTAAAAGATATTCGTGTTAGAAAAAATCTTGAAGACAACTCGTGTTTTTATAGTTTAGAAATCCTCGGCTCACTTCGTTCGCTCGGATTTGAACTACGACCTTGATTTTTAAACCTTTTATAAAACACTTGTTGTCTTAATAGCTATAAAACAAAGTTAGAATTTAGGAAAAAATAAGCTTTGAATTTACTAATTCGAATTTTCCTTTAAAAAAATTGAAATTTGAAAGATAAAGCATTAACAATTAATTAATTCATTTAAAATTAGCTTCGAACCCATAATTACAGAACTTAAATTTTTAGCAAGCGCAAGACATTCTACCAATGTTAAACTTAATCATCTTAAATGTGAATTTGCTTGATTTCTCCAAACAATTAAATATTTGATTAATTGTAAAGTTATCGCCGGAGTGGCCGAGTGGTTAATGTATTCGGTTACAGCACGGACGGTCTCAGGGTCCAACTCCAGTCGGATGCTCAGCGGGTGGTATACCCAGCCACTAAAAATAATTGGGAATCGAAACACAGTAGTGGAGTAGGGAAGGTAGGCGGTTGTGGAAGGCATGCTGCTTATCACATCATCCCGTACGCATGGCGTAAGAGATAACCGAGATATGAAAGCGACTTAGGAGGCCTTAACTCTCCATGTTACCGGCCATACTTAAAGTCAATGTAAGTGGAAATTCAGAATTGTCTTACAGGATTGCAATTTAAAGTAATAGTGTTGAATATTAAATCTCATATTGTGAAAGCCAAGCTTCACCTGACGATTTACAAAATTTTGAAGTCAAAACAGGTATGAAACCGATAATTTTCAAGCTAAACACAAAACTTCGAATCTTTAAATATGCCACGTAATTCTCAAGTCCATTTCGAAAATCTAATTTAAGTTTCACCATCTGAGTTTAAAAATTTTGCTAACTTTTATTATTAAAATGTTAATATCAGAATTCAACATGAGATTTTCTAAAATCTTCAAATTCTTTTTTCTAAGTATTTGCACTGCATTAACATTTGTGTATTTTCAAGCCAATCATCTGTTGCAATCATCACTTATAAACATTGTAAAACCTTTTTGCTTTTTACTTGAGTTTCGTAACCTTTCAGATCTAAAAAACGATTTAAAAATACAACAAGAGCAAACAAACAATTGCTACGAGTATTTACATATTTCTAAAACTGTGCCATTCTTCGGAGGTGTAAACACTTTTTCGCAAGCCACAAAGGCTGTGAATATATTCAGTACGTCTCTAAGCAATATCGGAGAAAAAGGAAACTTGTTTGAAGAAGTATACAATGTGGTAGTGCAAATTTACAAATCTAATGCGTTCCGAGCTTTTGTAATGCGATACGAATAAAGAGATAAAATGGATTGAAACGTTTTCTTGAATTTCCATACTTGTGAGGAGTTTTATTGTTAGTGTGCAAGAGTGCAAAATGGGTGGAAATAGAACCGGAGTATTACTATTTTAGTGTACTAATGAAACAATTGCTTAAAACAATTTTAAGATAATTAATTACATGTTATGGTTTCGACTAAATTTTGTTAATGATTTTTGCGACGTACATTGTAGTGGCTTGAGATTTGAAATCACTATTCACGAAAAGAAAATTTTAACCATCCAAACATTAGTAACCTACAACATAAATATTTTAACAACTGTAAAAAAATAGAAGAAGCTTCTCACACTTTCAAGCCTTAAATATTATTTCCACATTTAAATTCCAGCAAAGAATTTTAAGTTCAGCCAAGAAAATCTAAAAAGGCATCTTTACCAAAAAATTCGAATGGTTTTCTTGTAGGGTGGTACACGTCTCACGTATTTCCTGAATTTCTGAACCTGAGAAAAGAAATTCGCTTTAACAGAAGATTTTCATGATTGTTTTGCATGCTCGTGTGATTTCAATTTTGTCAGAAATCGATATAGCTTTCTAAGACGTAAATAGCGCCATAAACGAGCTGTTCTTAAAATCTGTATAACTATTTCCCCATTTGTCGTATTTATATTCATGGTTGCTGATAATTACTAGATTTTATTTAAACGTAATCATTGTTTGTTTACTACACTACCACAGCTAAATATACTTCAGTTAGGGGTTTTTAGATTTGTACGTGGGAGATAATGTAACGAGAGGGACTGTTACATTGTTTTTATAAACTTTTTAGTGACATTCAGTTGTGAATTGATTATTTATTAGTGTTTAGTGTTGGTGTAGCTACGAATTTATAGCAGTTAGTATGTATTTATAGTTCTAGATATACATATACAGCTTGATGCCTCGTGGAACTGTGATTTTGTAACAAACATCGTAGTTTGCGGATCGGTTATTGAAATGGCTGGTGATTTACTTGGGGGATTGATAGTCAGACGTAGCTATCGAGGCCCTCCTAACTTGATAAAGAAATCAGGAATTCTGAATGAAACTTGGAAGGAGGCTATGGATACAAGACTGTCGGTCTTACATACAAATATCAATTTGCAGTCCTGACCTTTTTTGGGAGTTTCTTAGCTATTTGAAAAATTACCAGTATAGGTTGATTATTCCTGTGCCTGTTCTTGCATTTCATTCACCTGATCACTGCCTCTTCTTCATTCCTTTCTGTCGGCCGTCAATCTTCTCCAGTTCACGATTACTGCCATCCTCAGGTCATTCTCCACCTTGTCGGCCCAGTGCGATCGCGGTCTACCTTAGCTCTTCTTCCTTCGAAAGTCCCCTTGTAGACTGTTTTACTACTTCTTGCTGTGTCCATCCTCTTTATATCCTCCAGCTATCCTACCCTATTACCTTTTATTTCATCCACTAAACTTGGTTTATTGTATCTCGCACTTCGAAAGTTCGAAGTTGTATCTACTTCTCCAGTGTGTCCAGCTATCTGAGCTCCATTACTGTTGGTCTTATAACTATTCTAAATATTTTTAACTTGGAGTTTAACCAAACATCTTGTCACGGCTTTTGAAATTTTGCGTGAGTTAAGAATAGGTCGACCCTGAAGCTTGCAGAGTCCGCGTGAGTAACGGCAGATCAGCACATTCCTTTTCGGCTGCGCAATATTTCGGAGAAATCCTAAATATGATGACCAAATATGGTGATGTAATATTTGTTTGCTTGATTTGATCGTTAAGAATTCGGGGAAGCATCCGCCGATCACGGCAACGCTAGTAGCGCCATTCAAGGTTCCCCTGCCCCGCGCAAAAAGGCGCGTTTGTCCATCTTCTTCTAATATCCTTCGCTTTGCCGAAAAGTAGCAAGGCACGTGAGAGTTTAGTCAGCTTTCCAACCTATCGGTCGCGCGCTTATCGTTCCCGGACTTTTGGTAGAAAATCCAGTGTGTCGGCCTCTCGTCCTCGTTTAGTTTTGGAAAAACTATCTTACGACATATTGACGAATTATCCCAGAGTGTGTCTTATTCGTATCGGAGGAACCGTTCCAGTTTCGCTTCGGATTAAATATTCTGCCAGTTGAGGATATCTTGTTGTCTTTGCACCTGCTTCTGAAAAAGGACTCCAACCCTTTTCTACGCCGACTGCTGCTGTCTATCCCTGGGAAAGCCGACCATCGCTTTCACTGGGCCACCCTCAACAAAGCCCCTTTTTCCCAGCTAACGAAATTCAAGGCTGCCCTTTTACTTGCTGGTTGTGCGTACCAACGCAACCCTAATTCAGTACCGTATATTATTTATCGATTACTCGTAAACAGGCATCAGTTAATCTTGTCGGTAATTCAAGTACCTCAAGCATCCTTTCTTTTGTTTAATTTGTTCGACGAAGTGTTTAAATCTTTAACTAGTGCGTATTACCGATTTCTTTAGCGTTAATAATTTAGAAACAGTGCGAACTATCGCGATGATTGCCTGTTTCATGTTGCATGTGTGAAATTATGTAGACAGATTTTTAGTTTAAGTTTTGTCATTGCCATACTTTTGATTGAGAGTAAAGGAGCCTAGCTGTTAACTATCCTTTGCGTAACTTGAGTAAATGTGGCATCCCTCAATCTCCCCTTTCACGTAAATTTAAGATAGAACTTGTGAATTCATTTTGTGTCATATTTTGCATATTACTTGCATTCATTAAATTTCATTGTCAATTCATTATTGAATTCGAAGACTTCCACGGTCAGTGTCAGTATTAACAAAACGTCTTCCGGATTGGGACCGTGTCATTTTGAGACAGAAAGACTCCACGTTTCGCTCACTTTTTTAAGGGGTTTCTTCAGGAGGAAAGGGAGCACTAAAAGAGCACGGTAACTCAACTTGTCAAAAATGCAAAAATGTGTGTGTCTTAAAGTGAGTGTAAAAATTAAATTTATTTAATAATTTCAAGGAATGAACACTTTTCATTTTAAGAAGAATTTTAAAATAAATGATTTATTCCAATTCCCAATTAGTCCGCCATGTTTGACCCGAACCTTCGTTGGGGTTGTGGAAACCGATGTGATGAGGGAGTTCTGTCTTCTGCAACTTTGTAACATTGACGTGTTGGTCTTAAGTTGTCTAAGATGGGCGATGCATTGCTATGTGTTGATTTTCTATTAGTCAGATGTTATTTCGTAAACAAATGCCCGACGGGCCCACCATCTGTTCCCAGCTTTCAGGTTGTCGGCATTATATCGAAGATCATCTGCATTCTGCAAGCTGTATTATGCTTTTTCTACGACGGTAATCTTCTACTTCTTATCCCTGTAACCTTGGAGTAGTGGCACCCTTCACTGTAACAAAAGTGGTGGTGCTGTCTATGAGACCCAAATCATAGTTTTACGTATTTTGCACTGTGAGCCTGATATTTTAATTTTTGTATTGAGTACTTATTGTTTAACTTGTTATTGATCTGTACATTCGATTATTATTACTCGCCGAATTTCTTTTTACCCAAAACTGTCCCTTGTTTTGATGGTCTACTTTTTTCGTACGTTGCTGTTTACTAGATCTTCGTATATTTTTAATAAACAGAGCGACTTTATTAAAGAATGTATTAATTAGGAGTACATTTTAAATATAGTAGTAGAATATTACTTACTTACTTAGATGGCTTCTCAACCCTATATGGGTTATTGCCTGCGGAAACCGCCTTCCCCATCGACTGCTTTCCTACTGAGATTGATGAGGTCTCAGTAGGGCTATGCTTCTTATAATGTTGTGTAAGTGTTTGCCTGCTGTACTATATCTCTCCACGCTTTTCTATCTGTCACTTTTGTCCACCACTTTCTCACCCCCATGTTTTTTAAGTCACTCACCTTATTTTCGGTCTACCTTTTCTTCTGTTAATCTGTGGGACCCATTTTGTCAAGATTTTCACTGCCCTTTCTCCCTCCATTCTATTTAGATGACCCCACCACCTTATTCTATGCGATTTAATACATTTGACTAGATCTTCCCCCTGCATACGATATAATAACTCGTGATTCATTAATTGCCTCCATTCTTCGCCCTCAGATTTTAATCCATAGATTTTCCTTGGGAATTTTCTCTCGCATATACGTAGCTTTTCTTCGTCATTTCTTGTCAGGGGCCATGTTTCCGCAGCGTATATTATAACCGGTCTTACAATTGTCCTATAGATTTTTATTTTTGATGTATGGCTGAGCACTTTACTTTCCGAAAGGTTTTTGAGAGCGTAATAACTTCTATACCCTAACGTAATTCTCCTCTTTATTTCTTCCCGTACGTTATTATTTGAACAGAGTAGGGACCCTAGGTAAATAAAACTGCTTACTTCTTCAAATTCATATGGTTCTATTTTTAAATTACTTTTCACGCCTGAACTATTTCTTGAAAATTTCATGAACTTTGTTTTTTTCTGATTTACAATTAGACCATATTGCTTTGCCGCATCTTCAAACTTTGTGAATATTTCTATTAAATTATCCCGCGTCCTGCAAGTTATTAGTACCACATCGTCTGCGTATGCGACTATTTGTGCACTCTTTATGTTGATCCACCCTGTGATATTTAATTTTCGTACAATTACCTCCAGGACGAGGTTGAATAGAAGGGGTGATAGCACATCCCCCTGCCGAACTCCTGCTTCAATCCGTATTTCCTCTGAAATACCATCCTGTGTTTTCACCCACACTGTGTTTTCATCCATAGTTGCTTTTATTAGGTTTATGAGTTTGGCTGGTATTTGTAATTTTTTCAGAGCTCTTATCATTTTTGTCCTATTTATTTTGTCGAACGCATTTTTAAAGTCCAGGAAAAGGTTATAGAAGTCTATATCATATTCATTACTCTTTTCGGCTATCTGTCGCATTATATGTATCGCATCGACTGTCCCTCTGTTTCCGCGGAATCCATGCTGATATTCGCCTAGGTTTGTTTTCCCGTAGTTCTCAAGTCTAATACATATCATGCTTGCTAACACCTTGTATATTATACACAGCAGAGTTATGCCTCTATAATTTCCACATATATTTCTGTCACCTCCCTTGTATACAGGTATTATAATTCCCTTTTTCCAGTCGAGCGGTATTTTTTCTTCTGTCCAACAACTTTTAATTATTCTGTAGATTTCCATTTTTAGTTCCTTCCCACCATATTTTACCATCTCCGTCACAATATCGTCATTTCCTGCTGCTTTATCATTTTTCATTCTGCTTATTATACCTTCGATTTCTTCAAATTCCGGCTCTTTTATTAGCTCCTCTTGTCCTATTATCTCTGGTCCACTTTCTGGTTCATTGTCTTCTACTTCTTTCGCATTTATATTAAACAATTTCTTAAAGTGATCCGTCCATAGCTTAAGTCGATCCTTTCCTTCAAAAACCATATTCCCTTTTTCATCCTTGTCTAACCTTACTGTCATTTTTTTAGTTCCTCTTTCTCTTTGTATGCTCTTATAAAACTTTCTCGTATTCTGGTTTTCTCTATGTTCCTCAATGTGTTCTATTTTTTTATTTAGCCAGTCCCTTTTCTTTCTCCTACATGTTTTGGTAGCTGCCTTCTTAGTATATGTGTATCTATCATTATTACTGTGACTTTGGTCTTGGAGCCATCTAAGTCTTGCTTTATTTTTCTCCTTTATTGCCTCGCGGCATTCTTCGTCGAACCACTCGTTCTCTCCTTTTTTATTCTTGCTTGTGAGGGACTCTTCTGCTGCTTTGATAATTACCCCCTTTAGATGTTCCCATTCCTCGTCCAAATCTGTCTGCGCCCCTTTTTGCTGTAAATTCTTCATTATACATTCTTTATACTTATTTGCAGCTTCCCCCCTCGCTAATCCCTCTTTATTCCATCTTATATTACCTGTTCTTGTTTTTCCTGCACTTGTAATTCTTTGTTTCATTTTGGCTACAACCAAAAAATGATCACTGTCACAATTTGCCCCACGGTATGATCGTACATCGATTATTGATGACTGCCACCTCTTGGAGATTAAGACGTGATCAATTTGACTAAAATATGTTCCATCTGGGCTTCTCCATGTCATTTTGTGATATCGTTTATGTATAAATTAGTCCAGTGAATAAGTACATGTTACCTTGCAAAAGGTCGGGTAGAAGATTTTTTTTTTTTGCTTGTATATATTAGGGCCAACATTGGAAAACCAAGATTTCCAATTCGGCTGACCTTGGGGCAACTTTCTGTGGCCAAAAAACCACGAAATTTTAGGACTGTTCTTGGTTTTATCAAGATATCTCAGATGTGGTTCGGTCTAGCGCTTTCTTTCTTCTCATCTTTCTTAGAGAGGACAAAATTTCCAACAAATTTCATTATTACTACTTTTTTCTAAACCCAATAACAAGCGCGTTACAGCATCCGATATATTGAAATATTTTCCCAATTTGGCGAAAGTAGCACCTTATTAAAAAGAATAAAGTGTGCTATTTTCATCAAGTTGGGAAAAAAATTCAATATATCGGATGCTGTAGCGCGCTTGTTATTGGGTTTAGAAAAAAGTCGTAATAATAAAATTTGTTAGAAATTTTGTCCTCTCTAAGAAAGATGAGAAGAAAGAAAGCGCTAGACCGAACCACATCTGAGATATCTTGAAAAAACCAAGAACAGTCCTAAAATTTCGTGGTTTTTTGGCCACAGAAAGTTGCCCCAAGGTCAGCCGAATTGGAAAACTTGGTTTTTCAATGCTGGCCCTAATATATACAAGTAGAAAAAAAAAAAGAAAACCCGACCTTTTGCAAGGTAACGACCTTTTGCAAGGTAACGATCTTTTTACGAACCTAGCGACTGGACGTTTTGTGTTGAACTTTTATTACATTTTTTTTTCACAAATCGACTTCTTATTTAAAGGTGCATGTATGGTTAAAATTTTTCGGATAAGTTGTGTTACACCCTGTATCTTATTATACGAGTAATGGCATAAAGTGCTATTTTCACCAAGTTGGGAAAAAATTGCAATATATCGGGTGCTGTAGCGCGCTTGTTATTGGGTTTAGAAAAAAGTTGTAATATTGAAATTTGTTGGAAATGCTGTCCTCTTTAAGATGGAAGAGAAGAAAGAAAGCGCTAGACCGAACCATATCCGAGATATTTTGAAAAAAACAAGAAAAGTCTTAAAATTTCGTAGTTTTTTGGCCACAGAAAGTTCTCCCGAGGTCAGCCGAATTGGAAAACTTGGTTTTTCAATGCTGGCCCTAATATATACAAGCAAAAAAAAAAAATCTTCTACCCGACCTTTTGCAAGGTAACGACCTTTTTAAGTACCTATTGACTGGACTAAATTGCGTACTCCTTATAACTAATCCCAAAATTGATGCCAAATTACACATTTTCTCCCTATTATTGTTTGTTACTTCATGCATGTGTGTAGTAGAGCATTTTATTTTATCAATTAGAACAATTCTTACAATATACAGTAAAACGGTCTTGCTGTGTCTCACGCAGATGTGTTCTTTATAAATTTAAGACATGAACTAAAGAGCATATTTAAAGGGACACATACCTGCTACTTATCAATCCGGAAATATTTCGAAAAATAGAACCGACTGGGTCTCAGAGACCCGGCCCGCCAAGGACGTTTCAAAGGCAAAACAGATGACAGAATTACTAGTCCTGCGCATAGTGGGTTAAGTCCGTTTCTGTTGCTATCTTCTGAACTAATTTCTTCAATTTTTCTTTGTCCTGTGCTATGTATTTGGTTTCGCTCCATGATATGATTGTAAGTCTTTCAGCACGTTCATCTTCCAGGTACCTTTCAGTCTACCTATTTTCGCTTTTTTTGTGCCTTAAAATCTAATGCTTGCTTTGCTATATTGTGATATTGTTTTCTAAGTGGATGCCATATTCAGTCCCATTTTCTTCTTTTAATTGTGGCTTCGATCTTTTCCCCATTTGAAATTTCCCATAGATGTCGGTTTTGTATTTTTTCAGGCCAGAATGTTCGATGTATCTAAGACATTTATTAACAAATGTTTCAAGTTTCTTAATATTTTGCTTGTTTGCAATCCATGTTTCTACCCCGTAGAGTAGCACCCTTTTAACGTTTGTATCGAATAGGCGGAGCTTTGTTATGGTCAGAGTGTTTTTTGACCTCCATGTTTTCTTTAGGCTTTTCGTGGTAAGGTTATTATTCTGGTTATATCTTTTTGTGTGCCGCCGTTGGTATCTATCACGCTACCTAAATAACAGAGTTGGCCAACTTTCTCTATGTGTAAGTCCCTTGTTCAACTTTCCTTGCATTAGATTTTTGTTCGGTGTGAGCAAGTATGATCTGCAAACTCCAAGTCTTTCAATTTTCTGAATATGTCCCAATTTATTCAGGATTTGTTGTCTTCTGTATTTGTTATGACCCAGTCGACGATAATAAGGAAAGTGTTGGAGATAGATTGCAATATGACGGACTCCCGATTTTGTACAGATTTTCTCCGATAGTTTCCTTGAATGTTTCACTCTTGCGTAAAAGTTGTCGTACATTAGTTTGATTTTTCTTATGTATTTGTCAGGTAGACCATAGTACTTTAGTATTTGCGAACACCTTTTCAGAGTCGACTAAGTCCCTTTCCTGCTGTTTGTTCTATTTATTATTCTTAATGTACAGATGTGACCTATGCACGAAACGTCTTTCCCTAAATCCCGCTTAGTTCTCCCTCAGCTTGATGTCTATGGTAGATTTCATTCTCTTCAAAATTAATTTGGTCATAATTTTACTTGCTGTTGATAGAAGCATTTTGAGTTTGAAGTTTTCGCATCGAGTTAGGCGCCCTTCTTTGGCATCTTTATTAGTATATCCTGTGCCCAATCTCCTGAGTTGCATTCTTCGGACCACACCTGTGTTGCTTTTACAAAATTAAGTTTCAAATTAAGCCCATCCGATAAAGCAATCATCATGGATAAAATTAAACTGATATTTGAGCTTAGCGAGTGCTCTAATTTGGAATTTTTAATTAAGCTGATGTATCTATGCAAGAGCGAACATATAACCTGCATTTTACAATTTCCGTTGCATGTATCCGCTTGCCCCAAAAGTAAAAAAGGCTGTTTTAAAATGCACATACAAAACAAGCATTTACTTTGTATATTCTAAGGGAGGTCAGGAAAATACAAAATAAACATCGTAGCTGGAAAAAATCTACCTACTTTTAGATATATGCACATATTTTGCAGCTTGTTAACTTGCTCAAAATTTTCATATATATTCGTCGGCACAATGCGGCTTTGATTCTGGTTTGTTATTGTCGGAGTTTTTCTCAGCTTCGCGAATGTATTTTAAAATTCGTATTTTAAAGTTAAAGGATTTTACTTAGAATTTCTGTAAATTCTTATAAATTTTGATTAGAATCGTCTTGAAGAGGTAAGCTTAACCGTAGATATAAATTGTTGTATTGTATAACCACTGAATGTACTGTTTCAATGAACAAATAAATACTTTGAATTATCGGTATTGGGCTACCGAAAATCCATGCTTAATACACGAGATTTTTATGATGCTTTAGCAGGCGACATGCTTATAGATAAATATACATTTTAGCATTAGCAACTCTTTCTCTTTGCCTTAAACGTTTTAATAAACCGAGAACTGCACTCTGAATTCAGCAAGATGGTGTAGACCCACCGACAGGTTATTAAAAAAGGTACGATTGAATAGTCAGCCAAATCGCCTGGCTACCTTACTTAACCCAGCGATTTTATTAAGGATTATCTGAATGACAGAGTTTTAAAACTAAACTTTTATTTTGTTAAAACGCCATTTTCTCTTTATTTTTCTTTAATCACAAACAATGTTATCCTGTCTTGATATAAAACAAGCCTGTTTTATAGGACGTCGTTACCAAACGAGTTTTAGCCGAACAGATAACTGCGCTAAACAATTACGAATCATAAATTGCCCTGTCAAGTACAAGCTCGAGAGTGTATTCGACACGAATAACCCTATAACTACTGCATATTGCTAGAGTGATTCCACATTACGTTAACTGCTAATTTAATTTCAGAAGTTCACGAGCAGAACGTGACGGTTTTCATATTACAAGTTGGCAGGAGGTGAATATGAGTTATGTAAAAGTTTTCACCTTATACTCCAAAGCCCGTACCTGTTAAAAATTTTATGCGGAAAAAACATAAAAAAATAATAGTTTTTATTTGGTTTCTCTTTTTTTCTTTGCTAACCTTTACCTTCTTTAATACTTTAATATATTTTCCTTGGTATCCGGTAATAATTTGAAAGTTAAATCTCTCACTGGTCCTAATTCAGTTTAGCTAAAATATTCAGGATTAAAGCAAATTAGCGTAAAACTACCTAAACTTCATCAGAAGTAGTGTTAGAATTAATCTACGAAAAAGGCTTTTAAACAAGAAGTTGAGCATTAAATGGCCTTAACTAATCTGTCTGCAAATTGTCTGTCACCTCAAGGTTAGATAATTTTGACCATTAATGAATTTACGCCCCAATAAACTAGTTTCATATCGATTCCAGTAATTTAAGGGATGTCGTTAAATTTTATTGAAATGGGAATGCGTTTTCCTACTAGTTGTTAATGGCTATAAATTTAGTTTATAGTTATACGATTGTGATGTTTAATACTGCTTAATTTCGAAAGCTTAGATGTGGAGCAAATTCTGACGGCTTTTGCTTTCATACAACTGAAACTCATCAACCCACGATGGTTTTATAGATTAAAATTTACTCTTGCAACTGAATTTTTTAAATCCATTGTTTTTAAAAGTCTTCTTATTTTGAGAGCGTTTCCGATTTCTCATAATAAATAAATTTAAAAAAAATCTAAAAGGGAGTGAAAAAACCAGTGTTTATTTCTAAGACTTGTTTAAAATGTTGCAGTCAAACGTTCAGAAGGTATGCAATTCATAGAATTAAGTATATCAAATAACTGGTCGTCAAAAAGAGCACAATGACAATGAGAAAGACTGGTAAGAAACTTTATCTAAAAACAAACAAAAAGTAATAAATTCAATTATCTTCTGTGTACCTTTCACGTTGAAAAATACTGAAAATTATGACGAAAAGTGCTCAAGAAATAATGATGTAAACATGAAGGAGAAAATCCGAAGTTTTCTGTAACAAAGATAATAGTAAACCTAACAAAAAAAAATTAAATTATGGGTTTTGTAATTTAAATGATTTTAAATAATTGGAACATCCTGCAAATTTATTATTTTAATATATTTTTAAAAATCCCTGACAGTGTGATTTTCCAAGAACTTCTGTTATTAATGTATATGATATACTATGTGTGTTGTTTGTTTATTTATTAGACTTGTGGGAGCCAAGTTCCTCAGGGCACGTTGATTAATGCGGTATGTTTCCAAAAAGAAGACAGACAAACTTTCTGTATATGAGTATAGTATTTATACTTAATTATTACCTCGTTTTGAACAATTTCTTGAAATATTCTAAATAAAAATTTCCCTTGATTGTGTAGTACATATTTCCGAAAAGCCGAAACCAAATGAAACTAAGGAAGTGGTATTATTTAAGAGACAAAGACACTAGAAGAGATTTAGAAAAACGTTTAAGAAATAATTACGTAATTATCCTATCCAGACACTTGTGAAGTAAGGAAGGAAACAAACAAACGGGTATGAAAGCGACTTAGGAGGCCTTACCCTTCATGTTGCCGGCCATACTCCCTTGTGAAGTGTAAGTAACGTCAAAAATTATTAATAAGAAAAAATAGGGTGGGCCCTTCTATAAAAAGTTCTGAAGTTTTTACTGACGTAAAAACAGCTATTTTATTTCTGTCCTTCCTAAAACCAAGCAACTGCTAAATAAATCCCGTAATGTATTTCGAATTGAGTCTAAATTTAAATCCTATCGATTTGAAGCAACACAATTTTAGATTTTAGAAGCTTTCGGCGATCCACGCGTCTTTTATTAAATTCACTTAATAAAATTAATCTTACGTAACAACCACCGAATGCAAGTTATCCGTAAACTATCAAACCGTAGAAAATAACGATAATACCACATCTTTCCTACCTCCTAAAATCCCGAAATATTTTATAAGAAAGGTTGCGCGATAATCAATAATTTTTATAAGTGGACATCTAGTGGACAGCACGGGGTTATTAATTTAATAAACGATATTATCGACTGTTTTATTTACGGCCTGTACGTTAAAAAGACCTTTTAGCGAATCGAAAGATTTGATAATCGAAGTCTCTTTCATCGCACGTCTTCACACGTAAAGTATCCCCTCGTAGAAAACACCACGCGTGACCGATTGGAATGGATTTTCCTTGGAAGCATCGTGAGAAAATCTAAGCAGGGATGTTTTTATACGTATTCTATATGCATGCAGAGTAGATAGGTGAAACCTTTAGGTTCAGGATAACAGGTTGTTTACAAAGAACTGTAGCAGGTGTGATTTTCTTTTATTTCCTTAGAATAAGGAAGTAAATTTAGATCACGTTTAACTCTTTCCTGGGTAAGAATCGACTCACATTTAATACGTGTGGTGTGGATTTTTAAATTGTATTTTCGTTTCCTCTTTAAAAATAAATAAAATCCCGTTAATTACTGTTTGTTTATTGGGTGTGATCTAGGCCCTCTACGCGCGTCGAAACATTTAACAAAATGGAGTTTCGAAAGGAACATGACAAACTTAAACAAAGGACAAAAACCCAGAGCAAAGGCCATGAAACTTTTAATTAAACAAAATTCCAATTAATACAAATCGATAAAAAGCAATCTTAGTTTACCCTCAACAAAGAAGTAAAACTTAGGAATTTATTTCTCTTTTACTGTTTTACAACCAAACATAATAATTCAGTTTGTATGATAGGGGTTTATAATAACAAACAGGATCTAGAAAACAACTTCGTTATCCTTGAAGAAAACAACTGGAGATACTTGTAAGGTTTTTACGACCCACATTAAAACTTCTTCCCTTCACTCATAACAGTAAAAGCACTTCTCAATCATCTATGTTTTGTTCAACGTTCACGTTCAATCCGTACATCAATTTTCTGGCGATTGAACGGTTTGGCAGGAACGCAGAATTTTAGTTGCTGGATTTATACGATGATACTGCAGGATCTGCATTGCTGCAGTATTGTTTTCGTTATTTATGGGCAGCCATTACCGTAATGAAATACTCGATATAAATGGAAAAGTACAATGCTTTTAAAATAAACTTCAAAAATGGGTTTCGTGTTTCCATGCCATTAAAGAGGGAGTTAAAATGGGATTCTCGGCCAAATTGGGTCGTAAAATTAAAAATTAGGTTCTTAGCTGATGCGACGAAGAAACTTTTTGGTAATAATTGAATTTTATAGTCCATCATCGCCGTTTTTTGGTGTGGATTAAGAATTTGTAAAAAGGAAAGGTGGTACACGATTCGTAGCCGACTTTTACCAAACGAAAAAAAGAAAACCCCTGGAAAGAGAGGGAAAATTAAAAAATCTGATAATTAAGGAGATTAACAAGGATTTAAATCCGCAAGGGACGAATTTTAAGTTAAATTTGCCAAATACAAAAGTTAATTAACAGATAATAAGACAAAGTATGCAGATACTAATCCCACTGCAGCGCCGAATAATGAAGGGACGCGTAAAGAAGGAACATTCTAGCTTTTGTAAAGTATATTATTAAGTAAGAAATGGCTGCTACAACCCTTGTACAACCAACACTTTATCCTTTAAGCCATTAATGCCCAAAGATATATTAAGGACATTTTAACCTTAATTGGAACTAGCCTACTAAGATACAACTTTTTGCGTTATTTGTTTTCATTTGTTTAATCTCCTTAAATTGGAAAATTACCTTTTTAATTAACAACGGGAATATTTTAACGATTTTGTACGACTTTTTCTGGCAAAAAAGGGGAGAAAAATTAGGAATGAACTTCGAACGATGCGGATCATCGATTTGTTTCAGTAAAAAACATTGTGTTTTTGCCAAGAAAGTTTGTAGTTGTAAAGTTCTAAGTGGAAATGTCTCCGTCGAGTTCTCTGTAAAAGTTTTAACAGAGTCACCTTTTGGAAATTAACACAAAGGAAATTTACTGCCTAAATTGCTTGTAATTTATCAAAAATTTCTTAGAACAAGAAAAGGGTAATTCAAATTTCTACTATTTACACGCACAAATTAATAGGTTTTTCTTATCATGGTTGTACAATGTGCTTTAATGGTTCGAATGCGGTTTCTAGCTGAATCTTTAATTAGGTACTACCGAGCTAAACTTTCAAAAAAACTTCCACATTTTTCTCCATTTTAATGCCTTTGAGTATGGCTTTGCAATAGTAGAAACAGGTTTGAATCTTGGTTGCAGCCGAATGTTTAAAATTCGCAACCAAACGTATTCTTACTTCTTTTTCGGTATTGAGGAGTGCCATCTGGAGCGCACGTAAACCGCCCAGTGCTTTAGAAAATAAAAATAAATTCGCTCTTAAATCCTTCTGTGCACGTTTAGTTCACTACGCCTAAGTTTAGCCAATAAATTTTTTGCCCGATTAAGTTTGCAGATCCTTCTCTGTTTTCATCCAATTTAATCTGGACTAAGGTTCTTCGAACAAAATTCTCAGAAAACGTGGCGTTTTTGCATTTTCCTTTCAGCAGAAACAATCATCTACGTTCGTAATCAAACTCACTCATGTGTGTTTTGATAAAATAACGAAATTCAATAGTTATTTATGTACCTAGGGCGTAAAGAAGCTTTTATGACCTGAGACGTGATTTTGAGGGCTAAATACACGTCGAAGGCCATAAATGCAAGTTACGCCAGTGGTACATACATAATTTTATGTACGATCGAAGATTTGAAAACTGAAATAAAAGGAATAAATTAATTTACTACCCACATCGAGTAGTGTTGTGTGTTAACTGCGTTGTTAATACAAATTGCCCTAAATAGAGTTTTAATAAAGAGCATACTGTCGATTTTAATTTAAAAAAATTCTTTATAAGAGTGTTAAACTGTTTATCAATTTTTGACGTTTCATTATAGCCCGGCGGGCTATAAAGACGCCCACGGGCTATAAAGAGACGTTTAGGTCAAAAAAATTCAGACATAATTGCCACATTATAATGCGATCGTGCTCAAAATTGTTTTTTATTTACACCAGTTTGAATTTTTGATTTTTTACGCTCACAGCCCACTCCACATTTAACCCTATCTATATCCCCACCAAGGTCCCGAGTTGCGGTAGCTATGGTACTAGACTGGGGTCTAGTACGATCAGGAAAGATAAGCTTCGTTGTCTCCGGTCAGTACTGGAATGGGTGGCCCGATTGCTACGTTAACGCGGCACCTCTTTTCCACGAGGACCGGTCACTATGGGAGAGTAGACCATAAGCCCGTCACTAATAAGTGAGTAGATTTGAGAAAATGCAAAAAATAAGAGAAAAGATGAAGGCCTTTGCCCTATATAGGGATTTGTACAGGCTAATAACAATAATATACCCACCCTCTACCAACCTGCAACGGCCAGCGTGGTAGAATATGGCCAAATACTCCCGATGAGTTTTAAAACGAACGGAACAGGTTCTCAGGTGGCTGCAGAATCTCACATCTCTAAAAGGGTCTGCCTCACGGAATCTGGAGGAGGAAGAAATTCACTATATCAGAAATAAAAAAAACCATTAACGAGTTATCCATTGCTACTTTCAACATAAGAGCCATGAAATAGGAAAACTGGAAGAACTAGAGGAAGAACTATCAAACAATCAAATGGGACATATTAGGCCTGAATGAAACAAGTCTGCCAGAAGAAAAATGCCCAGTCCTCCAGTCGGGACCATCCAAGAAAGAGTTATTTATATAATCCTGAAAATGTCATAAGGATATAGCGTGCAGATCATCTAAGTATACGCTCCCACCAAAAACTCGGAAGATGAAGAGGTCGAAAGAATGTACAAAGACATTTCAAGGGCCAAACCAGAAAAAGCCCAACATCGACACCATTCCCAGTAGAAGAAAGGTTGGACTAGGTAATTCCAACGTAAGAGTGGACAGATTGATTAATTTCTTGCAGAAATCGAACCTATACTGCATGACTACCTTCCTTCTTTAAAAATTCAAAAAACAAACGCTGTATGTGTATAAGTCTACGGTAAAATAAACAATGGAAGTGAATTTGTACTAGCTAATAACAAACACATCGTAATTGAAGTATCAGTTGTTTGGAAAGTGATCACAGGTTGCTTAGGAAAAGAGTAGCAATCAACACAACATTACAAAGAAAAAAACTAGTAACACAAAAATAATTTCCGACCATAAGAGAACTCAAAAACAGTGAGGTCAAATATTAAAAATTAACACCAATAGAACAACTAATTAGTATGAACACCAATGAATCAGAGAAAAGGATAAGGAACAACATACGACAAACAGCAACCAGCAAAATATGTTTAAGAGGACAACCCAAGGACTACTAGAGAAAGACAT
The DNA here is from genome assembly GCA_963082815.1 of Melanotus villosus. Lineage (NCBI taxonomy): Eukaryota > Metazoa > Arthropoda > Insecta > Coleoptera > Elateridae > Melanotus > Melanotus villosus. The sequence continues at coordinate 46,219,729 of OY720425.1, forward strand.
GATTAAAGAAAGGAGTTGCTTAAACAGAAATTCCCCAGAACACAGAGAACTCAATAAAACAATCAGAAAAAATATAAGGCAAGACATTAGAAGTTACAATATCGAAACAATCGAAAAAATAATAGAAAGCAACAAGAACATGAAGGTACTAAAAGGTTTAGGAAACAGAGGACAACAAAAGATACGTCAACTGAAAGACAATAGTGGAGTTGTCAAATATGAAAAGGGCCAGTTAACAGAGATTGTGGAAAAATACTATGCAGAATTACACTCTTTTGTTATACAGGACCCTGACACCAATAAAGATTAGAAAATACTGAATGTGGGCTCGGAGGAATTACTACTTGAAATTATCAAAGGAGAAATTGAAAATGCTATAACTTAGATGAAGAACGGAAGAGCTCCTGGAGATGACGGCATTACCGAAGAAATGATAGCAATGAGAGGACCGACTACTCTAAAAGCAATTAAAATTCTCATGGACAAATGCTTCCAGGATGGCACCAGCCGAAATTTATGGCGAAATACGAGGGTAATATTAATACATAAGAAAGGAGATAAATATAACCTAGATAACTACCGTCCGATAATTACCAACAGACTATCAACCAGTCTAATAGGCGGGGTTCCGCAAAGGTTACAACACCATAGAGCAAACAATACGTATACGTTCGATTTCATATAATTGTGGGCAATCTTCCAAGGATTGAATAATGCAAGGATAGTTTCAAGATATAGGGAATACATATATGTATAACAAAGCACCCATACAAATAAATATAGCAGAAGACATAACAACACGGAAGATAAAAGTTGGGAGGGGAGTCAGGCACGGAGATACAATCCCCCTAAAATTATTCACCCTTACGTTAGAAGGCATAGTTAATATTTCTTTCTTTCTTTTTCTCTTACCCTGTTCTACTTTTACAGTGTCGAGGGGGCCAAACACACTGAGCCTGCGCTGCGGTGAGTAAACTCAAAATGGTTCTAAGAAATATAGAAACACCCATTAGCTTGAAGCTGTTATGACTTACTGAATGAAGACAATGACACTTACAATACAATCAGCCGACCGATTAAGAACGACGCAACAGGCTATTGAAAGGTCTATGTTGGGAGTCTCTCTGAAAACACATTCGGAATGAAGATATAGACATAAGAAGAAGAACGAACTGGAAGATGTAATCGATAGCATCGCGAAGCTGAAGTGAAGTTGGGTGGGATATGTGGCCCGACAAGACAGTGAAAGATGGACTAAGAATATTATCCAATGGAGTCCAAGAGAGCACAAATGAAGTGTGAGAAGACCACCAAAACGCTGACTGGAAGATATTGCAATGAAGCGATGCCCAAGAATCGCCACGTGCGTTGATATGACGTGTTATTCAGAGTCATTACAAGATAAAGGCATCCAAGCATGCACGCGAATGACCGCTGTGAACCTGAAAGACGTGTAAATGCAAAAATAGCATTCTGTAAAATACACAGTTCAGCACAATTTACGGCACATATGCCTCTATCCTAAGACACGTTGTGCGTGGGAGTTGATTTCTTATATAAGGAATTGCTCAGCAGAGCTCTTTATGGTTGTTGTGGTCGTCGGAGAATTATGTCCTTAAGAAGTGAGGTCCTTCGTACTAGTGATGTTTCCTAAGGCTATTTTTCTGTATTTAATTCAATGTAATTCAATTCATAGTGAGACTTAGTTTGGATGAAATCCTTTGTTTCATTTGATTTTCATTTTCATTTAATGTTTGTACGTACTTGGAACTTATACCTATGTTACGTTGTAAGTGTTTTGTCTTTAACTTTAATTCTAAATAACACTTTGTAAAACTTAATCAAAGTCGGATAATATATAAAATGTTATTTTAGTTGAACCCGAACTCGCAGCAAACCCCCACGTGGCGTAGCTGGCTAAATACGCCACCATGTTGGTACTTAAGAATTATCAGTAATTCTACTAAATTTAACTAACTTATTTTTGCTAACTTTTAACATTACTTTTGGTGATAACCACTACGTTACAATATTACAGCAATAGTATTAGGAGGAAACTGGCAACAGCTAGCCCAAAACAGATAGGAATGGAAATCCCAAGAGCAAACCTACGCCCAGGAGTGGCAAAGGGGCAAATCCGCATGTTTAATTGTAACAATAAATCGTAAGCTTTAATATAAACTTGAAATTCCATTAGTTTTAAAATCGTTCTTGTAAGTTAAACGAGTTTCCAGTGTAGAAGCTTCGGTGCTATCCAATGTCATCCACCTATTCGAAAGCTTTGGGCCCACTAAAATTTTTGGCCCTTTTCTGGGCGATATTAAACCGGAAACAACATAATGCCCCACCTTGACTTCCACGTGTACCGATAGGTTTTCTTGTAAACAAATTTAACAGGCAGCCAACCCTTTTGACCTTTTGTTAACCAAAAAAGGTGTCTTGGGATTTGAAAAGCTTTTTATACTCTAGTTTGCTTCTGAAGTTATTCGGTATCAAGCTTGAGCTTGCTACTTACGTTGAATTTCTTTAACACTCAAATTTAATTTTATTCCAGGAATTATTAATGTAAATTCGCTAATACGAATTTAGTTAAATATAGGTCACTGTGTCGCACTGACGATTAAATAAAGCAATTTTTTTTAAAGAACCAGGTCATCAAAGAAAAGGGCGGAGGAAAACTCTAATGTAAACTCATAAATTACATAAATATATTTTTTATACGATTTGGAAAAATCTTCGGTTTATCCTTGAATTAGAATAAAGTATTAAAGCCGTTACGGACAAGTTATATTATAGAAATAATCGACTGTGATAAAGAAATCCAGTTTTTAGAGGCTTATTTGTTGGCTGTATTAAGAAATATTTGACAGCCGTTCTGGGTGAAAGCTGCAGATTTTTTTTGTGTTGTGAGTAATCCGTTTGTAGGTCAAGGAGTCCTACTTTTGTTTACACCAAAAGAAAGACGTGCGCCAATAAATTTCCTTTAAATTCTGACTCAATATTTCTATATTGCAAAATATTGTTTGCTCGAATTTCAGATTTTGTTTTTATTTTTTCCTTTAAGTATTAAGGCGTTTTCAGAAAATGCAAGAATAGTCTTGTTTAATCACCTTCAAAAGGAATATTCCTTTCATATAACTATATTAATTTAATTAATTTACTCCCTCGTCGTGTATTCGCATAATTCGTTAACCAAAAATTATTAATTTTTATAAACTAATACAGTAGATAAGCAAAGAACGATTAATAAAATGATAAAAAAAAGTATAAAAAGCTAAAAATGTAACGAATCACATTTCGAAATTGTTATATCGACGACCTAGAACCGAACATCTGTAGATATAACAAAAGCCAATTTTACATTATACGAAGTGCCCAAGGGGCCCATCTTGAGAAAATCACCCTTCAGGAAGGTCTCCACGAATATACGAACGTCTAAAGGCCAAGGTGGCTCCTAGAAAGCAAGGATGACGTTATTAAAAAAAGCAAGAAAGGAAAAACTGGCCCTGAATGTCACAAAGCGACTACTAAAGCAACAATGAAACCTTATTGTAAATTCCCATGGCTGAAATCTAGTACCGCCGAGAAAATGAGCTTTGCGAGTAGGTATTAAATTAGGAGTTTTAAAATCCTTCGTTGGTGTTGAAAACTAAAAAGAACGGTTAAACAAAAATATCATCAATATATTATGTTTCAAGTGCGGTTTGAAGTTATTTTGCAGAATAGAACATAGTTATTAAGCAGTAAAGGGTTTATTTAATTTTATGTTACTAATATTGTTACAAGTGTTTATTTTTTATACTCATACGCCGGCAACGGATTTCAGTTATTACAATTTTTGTCTGATTTTGAGCTAATTACTTAGCGAATAATACCTGGATTTCCGAACCAATAATGTTATCGCGTGCGGTTCATGCTTATCTACGTTGCTTGTACGTGAGGAGATAAGAATATAGGGTGATATCTCATTTTATTGTTTGATTATTTATGATTCCACTCTTACACGGTCAGAGCGTGATCACTCCATTGGTTCAATAGTTCGAAAACACGTGCATATCTCTCTTTGTCTGTCGCTTTTCTCCCTTTCTTTTTGTCTGTTTGTATGAAATTCGTCCTCTTTCTCTTTCTCTCTTTTGCCTCCTTTTCTCTGTCACTCCGTATCATATCATTATTTATTGGAATCTAGGATATTGCTGAAAGGTCGCATGGTAATTGCACATTCTTCCTTTTCCCAACCTCTTTTGTTCTTGATATTCTTCTTTTTTAAGCTTTGTAGGTTTCAGTCAAATGGATTCTTTCCTTCTTAAGGTGTGTATACATATCTATTTTCACTTCTGCATTTGCATCGATACAGCGTGTCGAAAATAAAAGTTCCATAATGCACCAGCCGACACGACATCCAGAAATAAGTAGAGTCCTACTATATTGTGGCGAAGCGACTGGTTGCTTTATTGCTAGAAATTAATAGAAATAAGTTACTTTAATATTTAGGTAGAGTCTTTGACCACTTGATATTTCGCTTGGCTTGTACGAGAGGTTTTTTATTCAAAGTCAAATTCAACTAACATCATGTATTTCATATATATGCTTTAGTTTTACAAAGTGATACAAATTATTCTGTCCTGATTCAAAATAAAGTTATGCAAATTATTCTAAGTCTTCATTCAAAGTAAAGTGATATAAATTATTCTAAGCCCCAATTACATTTAAAACAGCTAAGTCCATAAAAATAATTTAAAAATTTGCACAAACATTTTACAAGTCTTGAATTAAAATTAAGTTAGTCTTACATAAATATTACTGGAGCATCGTCTCGGAAGGTGTCGATTTGTCGTAGATACTGCATCTTTGATGGTTGAAAATAATTATGCCTTTAGTGTATTTCAGGCTCAGTATTTATACAGAAAATTGACTCCCTTCTTCTCGATTTTCACAGTCACTTATCTATACGCGTGTGACGTGTCGGATTTCATAGGAGCGCGTATGAGGTGTCGAATTACATAGGACAATGCACTTCATGTACGTGCTTTTCTTGCATTTTTAAAAGATGTAACTTCGATACGTCGCACGTGTCGCTCGCCAGGAGAATGACCTTATAAAATGACGTCATCCTGCTTGCTTGTCCGCTTAGCGCTTAGCTTTCACAAGCGTCCCCTATGTTGGTCACAAACAACATTTTGAAGATAATAGATAGCCCAGTGTAGTCTAAGGTTTATACAAAGTCAATACAGAACAAAAACGAAGAAGAGAAGAGAAATGATTATCTCATTATTAGATGGATCTAAGAAAAAGTAAACATAACTATAGAATTAAAACAGATTAACAAACACTGTAGGAAGCGATTTAGGAAAACAACAGCCTAATGAAGTTTGGGAGAAAAACTGAATCAGGAAAAGCAATTTATAGATTCTTAAGCGATATTAAAGCGGATAATTTCTATAAAGATCAGTATTCATCAAAAATAGTAAAACTAATCAGGAGATAAAATGTAAAATTAAATAAACATCTAATAGAAGACATAATACCCCTTTCTAAATATAAGTTCTGAAGTGGATAAAAAAATAACAAGGCAGCAGTTAGCGAAAATTAGAAGAATTAGTGTTTCATATCACTTAGAGGTGCTTTTCAAGCCCTGCTGAAGTTCAAATGGTTAAGTCATGGACACACACCAAGTTAATCTTGATATTCAAATAAGAAAATAACTAAGACTCGACCCATATTACTGTTTCCTTTTCTTAGCGCGCTAATATCAAGAATTATATTCAGTAGAATAAGAACAAGACTAGATATCTTTTAACCTCCACAGCAAGATTTAGATCAGGTTATGTTAGTCATGGAAAAATCATACGAGTATTACTAACGCTTTTATTGATTTCGAACAAGCTTCAATGAGGAGTGGATAAGCGCGTATAAAAGGCCTTGGTCTCTCAAGACTGGTGAAAACCCCGCTGGAATTTATAGAAGATAGCTCTCCGTGCTTCGGAGGGCACGTTAAGTCGGCGATTCTGATCCTTAGATAACCGTTAATTTTGAAACACTGAGAGTCGGTTTTCTTCTCCTTCATCGATGGGTAAGGTTAGCTCCCCGTACGGAGTTGGAGGCGCGTTTGAGCGCAATTGGCTGCCACGTACGCATGTGCGGTGGCCGTGAGTCAGCTCAGGCAGTTCCAATTTCCAGTACCTATCAGGAAGTCTTGGCAATTGGCGATCCTACGGGTTCGCGCTGTCTCACCAGTGACGGGGCCTGCAGATAACTGGAAGGCGTCAGACTGGAGGTGTGGTCGCTGCATGGGTCTAGACATCGTAGCCTAGGAAGGCCTGGTGTCAAAACAGGCGACCAGTTATGCCGTTAACACCATGTGGTGTTGAGCAAGCCCTACCGTCGTATTCGACGCGGCGGTGAACCTTTGAAGTTGGATTCGTGGGGGCAGGGTTTCAAGAATTCGCATGTCGAATGAGGGGAACCAAGGTTTCACGCCGTGTGAGAAACGGTTATATCTCGGGCACTGACACTGCAGAACCAGTAGAGATGTGGATAGCATCTCCTTCTGTCAGAGAGTTCAAAGGACCTGCAGCCTGGAGGAGCATTTAGTAGTTTTCAATTACAGGGGCGCGCTCATTGGGCGTATCGCAATGCTACGACCATGGCGTCCGTGGCGGATAAGCCTTAGAGGCAGGTACGACCACATAAAAAATACGAGCCGCTACTTGACTCTGCCTAGCATATGTATTAAAATGGCTCCTAGAACTTTTACTAACAAGTTACTAATAATACCACGGTTATAGGTTTCGACCACAGCAAGAAAAAGAAGAAATAGAAGAATAAATGTAGCGACCGACAAACTTTTAGGGGCGATAGGAGGAACGACGGGTAATACCGATAACAATCTCTTTTGCTATAATTAAGATTTCTGCGACTGAAGCTATTCGTTGTCTCACTTAATATAGTTCCCTTTCCACAGGTTAATTAAAAGGCGACCATCGGTTTACGCGCATTTTGTTGTAAAATAGTGCTCTCGAAAACTTAGTGTACTAAATTTTAGTTTTGAAGTATTTGACATTTGGCGGGGAATAATATATTTTTAAAGTTGAAACTTCCAAGTGAGCATTAAAAAAAAAGAGGATAGACTTCTTTTGGATGACTAACTGGGGTTAATACCGATAGCGCCAATCGGTATTGCCCCAAATGTATAGACATTATCCCCAACGTGAAGCACACATATATTTTTCTTCAATTCCAGAATGCCGTGAAGTTATCAAAGAATAACGGCCAAAAATTGTTGGGATTAGGAAGACATGATTAGGGCCCTTAATGCAATGTGCGGCCGAATAATTTTTTTAATGTTCCATATACTACCCTATGGGATGAACTGAAGCAAGGTATAACAAACTCGAGACTTTGCGGGAAAATTCTTTTCTCATTGGAAGAACAATGATCCATAGTGGAGCATGGGAAATTATTACGCAAGACGTTCTATGAAATTTTTGCTTTTGAGCTCAGGTGTTCTTTGTTTCCAATATGCAGAAGCCAAAAATTTTTGTCATTCATTTAACAAAGATATGAAAATAGCAAGGAGGGATTGTTACTACGGTTTATTGAAACGTAATATCGATATATCTGTAAGAACTTACATCTTTGTATAGAATTATTGTGTTTAATAAAACAAAAGGGTTTGTTCTTTTCCAATTTAGAAGCTGTATATGAGAAGTGAAAGTTTGGTTCTGAAAGTCTTCAATGTAAGCGAAACAGGAATTACAATGGTACATGTTCCTGGAAACATTTTGGCTGGGGAAGCCCTTAAACGTTGCGGAGCAATGACTAACGGAGAAAGGGGACACACAATTATAGCAGTATGCGCAGTGGGTACATCTGGGACATTGGGACATAACGTGCCACCCTTATTCATATATCCTTGTCAGCGTCTACCTACACATTTTTCCAAAGATGGACCCGCAGGATGGATTACGGAAGATATTGACGTCCAGTGGCTTCAACATTTTATAAAGTTTATATATAGCACTAAGTTTCTTCTGTGATGGACAATCACGTTAGTCACACATCTTACCAAGCATAAAAATTATGCAAAGGAAAATGGCATAGTCGTTGTATAGCTAGCCCCGCATACTCCAGCTGTTAGACGTCACTTTCTTCGCCCCATTGAAATCCGCTTATAACCAAGAATGTTCATCTTATTCAAAAATAAACACATTTGGAAAAATGTTGCAGCAAGATATAGCAATGTCTTACAATCGTGTGGCAACAGTAGAAAAAACTGTCAAAAGATTTCAGTGTACGGGCAGTTGCCCTTAAGAGCATTTTTAGCGATGAGGAATTTTCTGTTATTTGCGATTGAAATACGAAAGGGCCATCCACTTCTGACGGATCTATCAATGTTCATGAGAGTAAAATACCCAAAGTTCATGCCACTATTCCCTCAATCATAGGAATTTCCAACTTTCCATTTTTTGCGAGAATAAATTCAGAAGGTGGCTCACTTACGTCCAAAGAGTTATTAGAGATATCCAACACCGAAGATTTTACTTGTTACAAAACTGTGGTTTTGAATAAGTCATTTTCTGAAATCATCCCTGTCCCAACTAAAAAACAAGGAAAAAGCACTCTGAAATACTACACTACACCAAGTAAAGGAGTTTTAGAAGAAAAACAGAGTCGAAAAGAAAACAAAAAAATAAAAGAACACAAAAATCATGTTAGGAAACAACTGGTCAAGAATGATGAAGTAAAAGCGAATCGAGAACAAAACAAGAAAAATCAAGAGCAGAGGACTCGTGTGAAAAAACGATTAGCTAGCAACTATGAAGCAGGCAACAAGGCATCTTGCCATAAACAACTGCAAAGAAGAAAGTCTATATATTGTCTATAATTTCGCCATGGTAATGAACTGTGGTTTTGTTGTGCCATGTGTGGTCAATAGGCACATGCTGCCTGCACTGATTTTGACACTCCAGAAGTCGTGGCTCAGTTGATTCAGCGTGCGGCTGACCACCGAGATGGCTCGGGTTCGATTTCCAGGGCCACACATACACCGAAAACACTCTACTCTGGAGTAGAAGTGCATGCTATGTCTGTAGACTACTTGACACGCAAACCACAGACATACGGAGAGAAGATCGGCAACGCCCTGTAAAGGACACGCCACTTCTAGAAGAAGAGGAAGAAATCTATATTTGGGATATTTGCCTTTAAATAGGTTATTCGAGGTTATTGTAATTACCCTATTAGTATATCACTGTTACCCGCGTACATGGGGTAATACCGATTTTGCAACTTTTTTATTTTGTTTCTATTATAAACTCTCCTTAGAAGTTTTGAAGCGTTTTTATAATAAAGAGATATCTGAACCTTCCATAAGGCTGTACCCCTTCCCCACGTACTTGTCCCAGCAGCATTCAGTCGGGAAGAAGTAGGTGACTCTTGCAGGCCCTTGAGCTGAAAGCTATAAACGGGTAGTTACCCTGCCGGGTGTCTTTTACGACAAAGCATAAGTAGACCAATGGAAAATTCACCCATGTCAATGTGCATCTATTTTGGACAGCTCAAGACCCTCGCAGCTGGTGGCAGTAAGTTGAAGAAAAGGAGCATCCCGGCTACCCAGGGTCGAGGTCATTATCTCCTTTCCAGTTTTTAAGGGCCCTGACTTAACGTGAGTGCGTTTGAGAGGTAGAATAACAATGTATTTGTGTTTACTTGAAACTTTAATAATTACTACATATGAAAACAGGTAAACATAGTTAATGACTTGGTAATTTTAAAGTCGTTAAATGGTTAAATAAACACCATTTCTAATCAAGCTGTTCATCTAAGATAAAATCATTGTTTATCATTTTTGCTAATGTCATTTCCGCTCAGTTACTACTATGTTTTGCAGTCGAAACTGTTTACGCTTTTCATTTATAGTTTTATGCATGCTGATAAAATTTAGTGACAAAACTTGTGGACTTACAACCTCCGCAATTTTCTGCTAGCATGAATATCAACGTGATTGTCCTTTTAATGTCATTTGTTTCTGTGCTTACGGTAAGAACAAATTTAATAATCAAATAATTATTAATGAAGTAAGCTTTTCAGTTTTTTCAAAACGGTTATCACTTTTATCCCCACCACGTCACTATAACATGGATCAACAAAACTACAGTCAAATATTTTAATATAACTACCTTTAAGTATAACAGGACTACAACGGCGTTAAATGGAACTGTTCAATTTTTAAGAGACTTATCCACTGATTTATCGGTAAAACAAAAAGCAATTCCAGTTTTTCTCATTTCATTAATTAGTAAGTTATAGGTGGTCGTTGAAGGATATAAATTTCTAAGTAATGAGTATCGCCCTTTTCCTTTAAATTTCAAAGAAGATTTATGCAAAGCAATCCGTCAGGATACATTTGGGATCAGTAATATAATTTTTAAACAATCAAACTTTACAGCGTGTCCGATAAAAAGGGTAAGTTTCTTAAACAATTTAAGAAGGGATTAGAAACAACTTGTTTTCAGGGGACTTATTATTTGGCCAATGTGACGGTGGATGAGTCAAAATTTCCACCATACATTCCGTCTGGAAAATATAAATTGATGATACAATTGTATGACCAAACCAGCCGTATAACTGATGGTGACGTTTTTTTCGAGATTGTTACCATAGAACATTACAGATTTAACTGAAGGTCAACACCAACGTTTTGAATTTACCTACGCATGCGAAAAGATGATATCTAAATGTCCAAATACTTATTTCCTGCGATTCATTTAAAAATTGCTAAAAATGCTACTCTGTGGTCATCTACCGCAACAGTCGATCCTATTGTGTATCGACTTCTACAGTCGAAACCAATCAAAACAAATAAACACTTAGAAAATGTACAAACATTGTTTCTTTTTTTATTAAACCTCTTCATGTAGCATTCTGAATTATAAGGGTTCATTCTTTCCCTAATGGGGCCAAGCCCTGGTCAAAACCGCTTGATAACAACGCTAAGAAAGATGTCTCCTCGCTCAAGTGTTTTACTGAACTAAACCAGCATAACGGCTACTGACAACTGAAGTTATCAAATATCACATTCTGTCATTCAAGTAATCCTTATATATTTCAAATATGAACGATAGGTTGTCCATTTTAAGGTGTTTTCAGGGACTTCTTTATAGTCTTTAGTGATTTTATCTTGGATTTTCAAGTTAGGGTTTATTTACAAAAGTTGCTCCCTTTGATATATTCTACCATGGTTAAAAGTTTGTTGGCCAAATTCAGATGCACCCTATATTCAATTAATAATGTACAAGAATTCAACAAAACGGTACAAATATCAATAGGGACAGATTAATTAAGCATTGATCATGGTCTTAAACAAGGAGGGCCTATGCCTATTTCACCAAAACCCCTAAAATCTACAAGAGAATATTTTGAAGAAAATATTAGCCTGGGACTAATGGGCACTTCTCCAAACCATTTCAACTTAAAACGCCACCCCACGTCTTTAAAAATTTAATTTTGCTATCTAAAGGTGTATAAGAGAACCTTTAGCCTGTCTGTAATGTGTAATCAGCATAGATATTCTCAGGGTTACGAACTACATTTTCACTCTTTTCCCAATTTTGACTCCGATTTTGAGTTTTATCGTCGAACCACCGCGCCTCTGCTCGAGTTTTAGCCGCGAGCCATACCTACTTAGACGTTGTCATAATTGTCCGTCTTAGAGCAGAATTTCCTCGGGAGACTTAACTCCTAGGGTGGCGGATGGGGAAAATCCTGGAGACAGGATCGCATCGAATACTCATAATAAGAGGTCATAAACCAAACGTGAAAAAAACGGTTAATGGCTCGGAAGATGGAAGAAGATATTGAATCTCAATAAGAAAGTTAGGGCAGTGATCAACCGTCACGATGATGAGGGTTCACCTTTCACGACGCAGCTGAATTTGGGGTTGCGTTTAAAGATGTGGCTACTGAACTTAATTAGATCAGTAGGCACATTCGATCAGAGGCTAGCGTGGTGATTTATTGGCCAAAATCCTCAATTAAAATCATGATATTTCGAATTTTAAAATTAAGTGCCCCAGGTGGATAGGATAAACTATCCAAAACCCACACCACACAGGTGGTCTGCTTCAAGGATTCTGGAGAGGTCAAAAAACGTTAAAAGGAGACCACGCTCGGAAAAATACAAATACAACTACGACCACACTCCTAATAGGCACATACAACATCAGAACTCTGAAAACCGACGACAAAATATAGGTACGAGTTGGGAAAAAAGGAAATTCAACGTTATTTCATTCCACCCCGGAGAGATAAGGTGGTGGGCCGCTTTTAACAGGGCAGAACTCCTCTTCAGCCACGTAGAACGAATATGTAAGGATAAACTAGGATAAAGAGCTTATAGGTGGAAAATTACATGCCCCGGTATTTACCTCAGAGATGGTTAACTCTGTTGAATCGGGAAAACCACCCAAAAACCCGATTCAAGGCAGTCGGCAGTGCAAGGACAGGAATGCACTTGGCCACGCAGCTCGGTAGGGAAAAGAATTAAAGCACATTAAGTGGGGCGTCCTTGGATTATCAGAAACTAGAAGAAAGAAGAAGAAACAATACAACTCGCTTCAGGAAATGTACTATTCTGAATGAGAGGTGTCGGATTCATAATAAACAAACAACTTGCCACAAACATCGAGACATAAGGGAATATCGAACAGGGTAGCTTGTACAAGTATACACCCACTACCTCGACAAACGATGACGACGAAGTAGAAAGTTTCTACGAAAATATGTCTACAGCAACAGACGAATGTTCATCTCAATTTATAATAATTATGGGAGACTTTAATTCAAGACTTGGATGTAACTAAAATAGACAACATGAAAGAAAGAAAAGGAAGTTTCGGACACGGGACTAGAAATAGTAGAGAAGAAATGTTATATGTATGTATAATTTCCTAGAACAACAATCGTTTTTCGCAATAAATACATTCTGCGAAAAGAAACCATAAAGGAAGTGAATCTGGATCAGCGGATCAGCCCTAAGGACACCGTCAAAAACGAGCTGTAAGTAAATGTTTTAAATAGATTCTCAGTCGGCAGCTATCACAACTTAATCAGAGCGAAGATAAGAAGTAAATGGTAAACTGAATTGGATGAAGTGGATAAAAATCAAAAATTCCGTAGTGAACACAGAAACAATCAAAGTTAATAAAAACGTATACCAACAAAATAGCGGAAAAACTGCGAGCACGAGGAAACTGTACAATAAGACAGCATGAAATGGAAATTTTCTGGCCATAACGCAAGGCAGACAGACAATAGGTGGAATATGGTCATCCAAAGATGGCGTTCGTGGTTAGGAAAAAAATGAGGTGGTCGGACGATATAAAGAAACACACAGGTTTGATGTGGAAGAGAAGAACAGAGGATAGAGAAAATTTGAAACAAATTGGGGAGTCCTACATCTGAAAATGGACCGCTGAAGACTAAGAAGAAGAAGAGAAATGCAAAATTGACACGTGACAAGAGGTAAGCAGAAGCAATAGATGGCCTGGGCAGCATTTGGTAAATTAAAGAAGCGATTAAAGCAAAGTTCATCATTGAAAGATCTATATTGCTTATTTAACAATAGCCCTCCTTATAAACCTGGCACATACGCCTAGTACAAACATTGTCATAAAAGAAGAATTGGAAGATCAATGTTAGGGATAAGCCTTAAGTCAGAGAAACAAATTAATGCATTTGGGACAAAACCAAAGTCCAAAGTGACTAGGTTGGACAAGTTACAAGGAAAGACGATGGAGAATGGAGTTAAAACGAGGTGGCTATGTCACACAGGGCAAAGAAATCGGTATAGCCTAGACCCAGATGGAGAGGTGATCTACAGAATCTACACTAGGAAGGTAAATTGCTTATAATGTTATAATAGTTAGGACTAGTTACAGGCCGACGTATATGAAGAACCTCCGTTCTAAACCAATTTGCATTTGAAAGGAAAAAACTATGCATATAAAACATATCAGCTATTTTTTAAATCAATTTTATTATATTACATTTCCAGGCAAATTTACTTTTAGTTACTTGAGCAAAACTTTATTTTTCCGACGAATACGCTTTGACAAATTTCAAAGCTTTCTATTTTTCGAAAGTTATTGTATGATGAATTAAAATCCACACAATGGTAATTCACCTGAAGTTTAATCAATACACGTTACAGGTACAAATATAGCCACAACTGCTGCTATATTAGAAAATAGAAGACAAATAAGTTAGTGTGGTTCATTGTAGTAAAACATTCATTAACCCTTCGGGAAAGGATTTCATATTCCAGATCGATTAATTACTTGGCGTGTAAAGTTGAAGCCGCGAACAATATAATTCCGGAACAGTAGCAAAACAAAACTTCTGGTAAATGTTTTCTATAGTAAAAAAACAACTATGGCGACTGCTTTTCATCAGTAACATCAAAAAGGACTGGCGAAACCACTCGACGCAAAGACTAATTTTATTACAACAAAAACTGTTACTGGTTCATCTTAAGGCTGTCGCTTTTGACGCTCTCTAATTGATGTGAAAGGGTGGTTTCAAGCAAAATACGTAGTGAAATGTTTTCCAGAACGGTATTACGTTTAAATTTCTCGGGCGTACAAGAGCAAAATTAGTTTTTAATAACGGCGGACAAAGAACAAACGGTTTAAAAGTAAATAATAATTTATTTATAAAAACGTAATGAAAACCTCGAAAAGTAATTTAAAAGAACGGAATAAATTCCACCAAAAATTGTTTCGTTTGCTTCTGGGATTTTAAAATTTACATATTACCAGCTCACGGTGAAATGCAAATATATCTGTATGATCCCTAATCCGATTTTTGCTCATTTCGATGCAAATGAATCGTCTTACGCGAAAGCTCTTATTTGAAGTTTTATGAAAACTGAAAAGTGGAAAGCAAATCGTGAAGTAAATTTATTCAGATTTTTGTGTATTAGTATAATATGGCATAATAATGCAGTAAAAAAAATCTAAAATGTCACTTTTTATGCCTCGTTTGCTCTTTTGAATGTTGGGTTCTTCCCAAAAAAAACCTAAAATGACCAGGTTGACTGACTGAGTTGACTGACAGCCGGAAAAATAATATGTTACTGCCTAAAAGCTTCAGCTCTATTACAAATATTTGTTGGAATTTTGTTTTCATAACTAAATTCCGGCTTGTTCCAGGAAAATGTATTACGGAATAGTTTTCCAACTTTTCTTCGTCTACCGACAGCGGAACACACCTTAGTTAAATTTTAGTTTTACATCGCAGTAATTAACACACAAAATTTATTTAATTAACAACAACCGGATAGACAAATCTATTACACGATCAACTAAATTTCAGATTAAGGCCAGACGTAAGAAGTTGGCTCGTTCAATAATCTAAATATATCTTTTTAATCTTTAGCCGTTATTGATTAACCTAAACCTACTAAGTATCAACTACAAAGAATATGAAAGTTTTTAGGATTTATTACAGATATACACCGATTTTGTGATGGGTTCCTTATTATAAATTTATTTGATCGCTCAATACAGGATACAAATCCAAACCACCTGACTGAACAGGAAACACATTTTGGAGAGTTGGTAATACTGTAAAGTGTTAAAGATTCAAAAACGCCATTGCCATTGGCATTCCATCAGACTCTATTACCTGAACTTAAAAATGAATACCTATTTGAAACAGGATTTAAAAATTATATTAGTCACAACTTACAAAACAGATCTTAAAAATGATACAAATAATGACATTTTCTAACCGATTTTGTTGAACTTTATACACTTCGTCCATTCACATTAGAATATTATCATGAGTTTCTTCAGTTAATACATTTGCTCATACAGGAGTTTTGAATCCACAAACCATTCAAGGACATAATGTTTGAGGGGCACAAACGCCTCGTAAAGGTATACTTGAATGTATGAAAACTTCACTAAGCTTGTGGATACAAGATTGCAAATGCAAATTATAGATGCAGTGACAATTTTTATCATATTGTCCTAATAAATTTATGGACTTCGTGGCGGACACTGGATGAGTAAACATCGTTTAGCACGGAGCTCCGACTATTTCTTCTTATTTTTCCCCAGAAAACCTATTTCTTAAAAGTTATAATTACAGCAGGGCGACGCCGGTACTGATAAGTACCAAAATAATAATATATTGACACTAATTATAATAAAACCAGTGAAATAAGTGAATAAATAAATTACACAAAAGTTTACTACTGTAAGTAAGAACAAAGCCCGAAGGAAAAGTTAAAACAAATATGAAGAGGTCCTAACCACGAACACGATGAGTGATGGTGATACCTGTAATTCACTGCAAGAACATAGGTGGAAGCAAAACACCCCTAACGCACAGCTAAGCCGTAGCGAAAGTAAAACCTAGGTTGTTTAGATTAGTGTAGATTGAACTAAACTCGAATAATAACAATTGTTCATTCAAGTGAGGTATAATATGTATTAATTGTAACAGAAATTAGATACATAAACGCAATCAGTATATAAGTAGCGTCACCATTAGGGTTAATTATCGCTTGACAAGCATCGCTAGTCCTTCAGCAGGTAGTTTGTGGCCACCGAAGGAACCCGAAGACAAAGACTTCGAGGCTAGGAAACCAAGAACTTTCCTTTTTAAAGGAGGGTATAACGAATTAACCGGTTGATTCAGTTCTAAAGGAAATACATTTATTTAAAGACACCAATTAAGGAAATAAACAACATCTAATTAATTAATATTATATTACAAATATCCACATTAAAGCTAATAAATAGAAAATAAAAGTAAATAATAATAATTTTAGAATAAAAGCAACAAGCTAAAATTATTTTCGTACGTGTATATGTATAGCTTAACAAGCCAGAGTTATAATGAATAAGTATGGGTATAAGAATTTAATTTTTAATAATTTAATTTAAAAATAGGAACATTAAATTGTTATTACTGTAATTTTCGATTTGGAAATTGTGCATTAATAATCTGGAGCGCAACGTATTGAGTCAAAGTGGCGGTCTATTTCCTGAGTCCGGTACTCTTTCAATCTAAATTTAGCCACCTAAATTTTTGTACGACTTATAGGATCATTCTCAAAAGTATATTTTAAAAATAAAATAAAATTGTAATTAATTAAATACATTAACAATTTATGCAAATCTTAAGCCTCCCCAAGGATATATGAAATTACAAGCATTTTAATTATAATTAAATAAGTAATGTAAATATACATGGCTTAAATTTGCGTTTACATGAATCAGCTTTAGCAGTAAATTAATCATCTACCTACTTATATTTTTATAAAAAGCACATAAATAGCTTTTTTGTAGTAACACGCATTATTAAATAAGCGCTAAATATTAATGAGTTTAATATATCACACTCTTTGATTACGCCTTTCTTGATTTCCATTAAAGCTGACCTTACATTTGTCTGAGTATTTATTCATTCAGGACTTTATTTATTTATTTTTGTATTTATTTAGTCAGGTATTTATCCAGTAGGTAAGTAATTTTATTTATTTATTTGCTTATTAATTAACTTAGTATAGTGTATAGTCATCGGCTATTCAATTATTTGTTACAATTATTATTCATAGAAATTTTTATTTTAAATTAATTTTTGTTAATATTTTTTCAAAATACTTTTCTAGAGGTCTTTACTGGAGCTTTGAAATGAATATTTTTTATAATTTAGTTATTATTTATAAGGTGTGGTGTTAACCACATCGCGCCATACCCATAGCGTGAGAGACAACCGAGTATGAAAGGGACTTAGGAGGCCTTAACCTTCAATGTTACCGGACTTACTCCCTCTCTTTTTCTTTTATTTATTATTTATAGTATTTTAGGTTTCGGATTTTTCACTTATAATCTTACAAGAGCATTAATTCTTTCCGGAAATTTTTGGGGGTGCATTTCACCAACGTATTAATCGGCCCTCGCGTTTCGCTCGGGCCGATTACGCTGTCGAAATGCGCTTCTTCTCCATATATCTCCTTCCTTAATTGGCCCAAAAATCTTTCTTAGGACTTTCCTTTCAAATACTCCTAATCTTTCTTCGTTTTTAGGGGTCACCGTTCAGGCTTCGCTCCCGTAGGTGACTATCGGTCTTATCATCGTTTTGTATATCATTATCCGTTAACCATTATGGCTTTTTTGTCACCATCCATAAATTCCTTGAAAATTTCCTCTGCATATAAAGTGACGAAAGGATACAACATTGGCGTCCTTCGCTCATTCTACCGATTTTGTGTATCTGTCATTTATCAAGTATTTCTGAGATCTATTTAGATTTTGTAATTATTTTTCAAGCTCTTCTTTTTCTTTTGGGAGCTTTCGAAGAGTTGTCTTTCATCATATGGACATGAACCTTCTTTCAGAGGAGTTTAATACGTTCTGTATTTTTTAATTACTTTATAAGCTTGGTAGAAGTAATTTGATTATTCTGAATTATTTTTACTGGATATATCTGCAATGTCATCTTGACATAAACGACGTCGAAATTTCTTGGATTCTTTAGAAATCCTTCAGGAGCCCTACAGATTTTATTTTGAATATTTTAAGATATCCCACTGATTTTAAAAGACGATCTTAAGTAATTAATTAATTAAAAACAGTAATTCACTGCTCAATTGTTTGTAATAATTTCTCTTAGAATTTTTATTGTAAATTAATTTTAGTAAGTAATATTTTGTTAAGTCTTTGAAAACAATTTTCTAAAGATGGTT
Source organism: Melanotus villosus (assembly GCA_963082815.1). Taxonomy (NCBI): domain Eukaryota; kingdom Metazoa; phylum Arthropoda; class Insecta; order Coleoptera; family Elateridae; genus Melanotus; species Melanotus villosus. Next base: position 46,238,486 of record OY720425.1, read on the forward strand.
TTCGAACACGAAGTGTAGTCAAAAATCTCTAATACGTATTTGCATTAACTAATGAGATTTACAAAACCTCACAAATGACATAAAGAAAGATCTTGAAAATGTTTCTATTTCAAAAAAGGTCCTGGCAGCTTATTATGGAGTGAAAGACAAAAACGATGGAAAGAAACACAAAAACAAGGACTTATCGACGTTTCTAACAAAGCTACGTGCTTGAAATTTAAACTACTGGAACTGTTTGCTCTTGCCAAAAGAATTTTGATGTGTATGTTTGGCTTTTGCTGCAGTTTTTGCAAGATAAAGTCTTACTTTATTTTGTTTGAGAATTCGAGAATTTATTTCGTTCTTTCTTCTCGAATAAAACTTCAATTTATTAAATAACCGGTTTCTGTTATTAATTTAATTATATTTATTATTCTTAATTCAAAAATAACTCTGTTAATTAAATTTAAATTTTAAATCAGTAACATCAGGAGTTATAACGTATAACGTAATCTAAATACCAGAAATTTACACAACACAAAAATAGTTTAAACAGTCCTAACAAGTTTTAATTCAAATATTTAACATTTACCAAAACCAAAGGGTGATTTTAATTATATTTATTCCAAGGAAATATTCTGAGAAATCTAGATAGTCAGAGTTCTGTTTAATCTTTGTGGCTTTGTTTGTCGATTCGCTTTCCTGCTTCCATAAATTTCGTGAATGGAGTGAAACAAGACTCATTTATCAAATAAATTTATTGTTGGCTCTAACTGAATTGCTTTGAATTATCGAAACTGAATTCTGGTTTGTTTAATATAATTATTGAACTCCAACACATTAGGAAGCTGCGAGTTCTAAAGGTTTGCAAGGTTTCCTGTGAAAATCCGTTGGGATTTTTCAGTTTCTATTTTGCTAAATATTTGAATGTAGTCTAAACAGTTTCAAAATAACACGTATAAAGAATAAACAAATTTCGCCCTTGTTTATTTTTTAAATATTGACGTGGTGCACACACAGCTCGACATTTTCACCTCAAATAAAAAATGGACTGTACATAAAATTTTAAATTATAAACTGCCCCTTTTCTGAAGTATTCCGTAGTAAAATCCCAACGGAATTAAATACAATGTAGTGCTGAAAATGCATGTTGTATTTTTGAAATTCCCTTGAATGCCATCATTCAACTGCTTATAAACATGCATGACTTTTATTTATTTATATTCATGAATTTTGTAGTTAATTGTCGAAGGAATTGTGGATATTTTGTGACGCCATACGTTTTCTCCTGCAATAAAATGAAAGCTGAACTTAGTCAAATTACAAAGCTAGTTACATTTAATAATGAATCATGAACCTCAGAACCTAATTGAAATAATTTCGTATGTATTGTGGCTATTTTTAGGCAAATCTAGTCATTTATGGATAATTCATGTGAATGTAACTGTAATTTACGTAATTCAGGGTAGCCCAGTTTCTTGAAAGTTCACGGATTTAACTTTAATATAGACATTTAGAAGCATACTAATCATACACGTAACACATATATTTGCTTGGAAATATCTTTTAAAATCGAATACTTCTGAATGCTGCAGGCTGATGTTTATTAAATACATACTGTTGTAGGTTATTTTTTAAATTAAGCTTATCGGCGTCGATTGCTACGATCAGTGGCCTTCTAAACTTAATCCTACTTACCCTACACGAGTTCGAATGCCAGCCACGATCCAGACTGAGGTCTGGCCATGGTTAGAACCGCCCTGTATAACGATGTATATAAACATACTTTTTCAAGGTCGTTGCCAAAAGTTCTTATTCGAGAAAATAAATGACAAATCAATTTATTCTGCGAAAACTTATTATGTGGAATACAATTTTGGCTAGTGAACCGTGAGTTATGATCTATCTTTTATTAGCAAACCGAATGAAACAAGTTAATAAGAGAATTGGTGCTTTTCGAGTTGGAAAAATCAATCATTAAAATAATTTAGCTTGAAACGACTAGCAATTGCTACAATATTTTGAATGCTATTTTTTTGGGAAGCATATCAATTCTTGGTTTAGAAAGTTCCTTTATCTTTTACTCAACTTTGTTTTAAGAGTAAATCCGAAAAAATTAAAAATGCCCAGAGAAACTTCCTGCAAAATTGAACAAATTGTTCGAAATACTCAGTGAATGTCTAAAAAAATTAGTCCAAATAACAGTCTGAGTAGAACAGTTAAATAAAAATTTCCCAAAAAGTACTTGAGAAGCAATAATTTACCACAAGTTTTTTAAAATTTGAAACATTCAAAAAATTTGCGATCTTCTAAAGGAAGAGGATTAAATCAGTTTGGAATAACAAAAATAATTCTTGGGCGACTCATTAAGTGGTTAACCAATCCTAACGAAGCTTTCATAAAAGAAAATATTGCATAAATGGTGAAACGAAAAACTTTTAGTAAGTTCCTAGAAAGAGCAAAGGCACTGTAATATTCTAGAAAATTACTAAGGAAAAATATTAAATGGGACATTTTCAAGAAGGCTAAAAACGGATGGAGTATCCTTGGAAAATGCGAAGCATCAGTGTAGGAAGTAGAAACTCTAAAAATTTAGTATATTTTCTAAAGCAGAAGGTGAAACCCATGATGTCAGTAAGAAATTTGAAACATACGAAAACATGCTCAACACTCCTTTACAAAGAAAATCTTGGGTTCACTATGAGAGCAAGATTCCAAAAAAACAGTGCTTACAAAATACATAACATTGAAAGATAGCGAAGAAATGCTAAAAATTGCTGATAAATCTGGGAAATATAGAAATCGCCCAGTAATTCAAATAATATAAGTCTTCAAAACGAGAGTTTCCAAAAGAACTTCGACATATTTTATGAAAATGACATTAAGTAGAAATATACGTTTTCAACAAAGTCCTTAATTCACTGAGAACAACCAAACAAAAATAATCCAAAATGTGAAATATATACTTGTAAAACAACACTTTCAATATTCCCAGAAAGAAGAAGAAGAGTTTAAACAATCTAGTAAATGGTTTAAGGAAATTCTAGAAATCCTAAAACTATTGATAATTCGGGGAAGCAGCAAAACCAAATTCATATAAAAATTAAAGAGTTTATTAGAAAACTAAATTAGTTGGAAAATCTTTGAATCAGTGGAAATATTGAAGAAACTCGGAATATGAAGAGAAAATCTTCACCAAAGTAATAAAACATCAAAAATAATACCTGAACAATGCACTAATTCCTTAGGAAATTCTAAACGAACAAACAAGTAGCTCTTTGAAAGCTTTTACAAAAAAGACTTTAATAGAAATAAGGAATCTACATAAAAACTTTAGAAACTGCTTATAAACTTTGATTTAGGAAATCTTTGAATAATTCAAGAAACACATTAATCTTGAAAACGTTTGTTTCTAACGGAAACTATTAAATAGAAAACGTTAAAAAAATCTGAAAGAATTATTTAGAGTTCTTAGACTATTTCCTGAAAAATATTGCAAACCTGCAGATTGCAATAAAATCTAAAAATTCTAGAAATTTCTGATACAAAAAGACTACGATACTTAAGAAGTTATTGTATAGGAACGATCGTTTTAAGGGCGCCTGAAATATGCCTGAGTGATTTAAAGTTCTATAGAAAGCCAGGAATGCCTTTGAAGTAGCTGCGTAAGAATTATAAATGTATAATAATTTCTTTTAAAACACTACTAAAACGAAATCATATCAAAATCTTTGAAGTTGTTAGACAAAAAGAAGTCCTTAGTAAAACCAACAAATATTTGTAATGCCTAGAATTCCAGTGATCAGTACCTAATAGGTCTCAAAAATGCCTGTGATATTAAGAAAATCTTTGAGCAATGTAACTTTATGAAATCTGTAAAATCCTGCATGTAGGGTACAAGGAAACTTTTAAAATTTCTAAAAATAGAAGTATTTCGAAAAAACAAGCGTCAGTATACTAATACATAAAACCTAAAGAAATTCAGAATATCCCTGAAAAATTCAGAAATCTTTTTGTTTTAAAAATGAACATTTTTACCAAAAATTTAAGATTCAAAAAAAGATTTCTTTTTTTGAGCGTCTTGAATGTCCTTCCAAAGTCTGAATACTTTTAAATAGTTTGAAACTTAATAACCTTGGAATGTTTTTCCAAATAAATACTTAGGTCATTTTCTGAAAAATCATGAGCTATTCTAAATTATCAAAAGAAGCATTCCTTGACTAAAGGTCGTTAAGACATCCCAAATTTATAGTGAATCTTTAACAACCCCTAGAGAAACGACCATTTCTAATATTTAGCAAAATCATCAGATAATTATAAAATCTATGTATAAACAGTAGAAACTGTTGGAAAATCCCAAAATTTTCTAAAAAATTTAAAATTTTTGGATGAATCTTCCCTGGCACGAAGATTTTTTAGGATTCCTACAAAAAATTCACTGACGAAGACAAGGAATCAAAACAGTAATAATATCGAAGAAATCAATACAAACCCTAAATCTTTAAGTAATAAATAGGGCATATAGTAACTTTTCAAAGGGATGGTGTTTGACAGAAAATATTAAATAGAACGTATCCTAAAAAGTTAGAAATTTCAATGAAGCAATTAGAAAATCCTTTGGCAGTACGAAGCTGTGTGTAAAATTTAGAAGAATCGATGAAAAATTGAAAATAGATAACATTGAAAATGTAGCTATCGATATTGAGGAAGAGCTAGAGTTACTTAAAAAGAAACATGGATTAAGAAGATGTTTGATGAAAAGAGTATGAAATTTGCAGATACAAAACAGCATATTGGACACTATAATTGCTTAAAAGGAGATTTTCAACAAAAGTTTAGCTTTATTGGACACGAACAGTTTTGAAAAAATAAATAAGAACTTGTCAGAAAATGGCATGAAGAAGATTAGGTAGTTCTAATAAAATAATTAAATATCATTAATTAGCAATATCTTTAAGTTAAACTGGAATTGATTAACATTAACAATTGACAACAAAACCGAGGTAGAATCCGAATACTACGAAAACCCTAGAAGTTCCATTAATATTTGCTAGAGTTGTAAAAATTCTGCAATTTGTTGGTACATAGTAATTTTAGAATATAATCTATTTCAAGAGGCTTCTCTCTTAACTTTACCAATTTTCTAAGTAGCATGTGAAAGATCGTTTTCTTCCCTAAAATACGTAAAATCGCATGTAAGATATACCTAGAATCTTTTAGGTAAAGATTATTTAAAAGAACATGTTAAACATGATTGCGAAAGAAGGCGTTAAAAATACTTCATTGATAAAGAAGAACTCATAAATAGGTATTTCACTGTCACTCTTTTTGTATTATACAGGGAATTTTTCTTTTTAGTATAGATATCACCTATGTATACTTTTAAAATAAACGATATAAGTAGGCAACCAACTACAGTTAGACTAAACGTCACTGTGGCTGTGTTTTTATGGTGTGTGAAGGTTATGTTTGTAAATAAATCAAAATTAGTAGAATATCAAACTAATTTTAATTCAACGATTATTCTCAAACATAAAATATCAACAACACAAAACCGAAATGAAAATAAAAACGGCAACAGTTAAAGACTAATTTTTTGAAATTATAATTATTAAGGTACCAAGGGCATTATGAGCAAAATGAGCACCCAAGATTGTTAGTTTACAACCGGAGGGCCTTTGGCCCGAGGGGTGTAAAACAATCGCGGGCGCTTAGCTCATAGTGTCCGTGGTGCCTTCAACGTTTTATGTCCTACCAGTTTTCTTATCTAATTCACATTTATTCTGTAATTTAGATTTGTGACATTAACTGAGTTGTCATTAATTTTCACTGTGACAGTGGCGCATAATAAAGTTGTATCCATGGAAATTTCGTGGAAAACTACATTGCGATATTTTATTGGATTCTCCCAAAGGGTGTCTTCTATCTCGTACCGGGAATTATCAGTTCTGTGTTGGGAAGTTCCGTTTAAAAGTTGACGTTTGTGAAGTTTACCGTTTCCACACAGTTTTCGTTCGTGGATTAAATCATCTACCAGTGAGGGCACCTCATTGTCTTCACACCTGCTTCCAGAAGAATGATTCCATTCCCTTCATTTACGCCGGCCGCTGCTATATCTCTCCCTGAGTTACGGTCGCTTCCATTCGAGCCACCACCAACAAGGCTCTTCCCAGGTAAAACGAATGTCTTAGGCTGCCTTTACTGCCGGCTGTGGGTGTACCGATTCAAGCCTTAATTTAGTAGCCGATTTCTGGTCAATCTGTTTGTCCGGCGGTAATGTGTGAAGACTTTGTGAATCGCCTTGAGGCGGCTTTTAAATTCACATTGCAAAGGTTGAGGACCGCTGGCAACCAGTTGGCTAGCTTGTTTTATTATTTTTGTGATTACCCGTAGACAGGCATCGGTTAAACTTTGTCAGTAAATGCAAGTACTTCAAGCACCTTTCCTTTCGTTTAATTCGTTCAACAAGTATTAAGTCTTCAACTAGTGTGTTACGTTTTGTTTTAGTTTTAACAGTTTAGAAACTTTGCGAGTTGCCGTGACGATTGCTTATTTCATGTTGCATGTGTGTATCTATGTGTGATTGAATTTTTAGCTTAAGTTTTGTAATTGCCATCATTTCTTTTGACTGCGATTAAGGGAGCCTAGCTGCTAATTTTATATTTGACTTAAACTTGAATAAATGTGGTCTCCTTTAATCACCTTTTCATATACTTTAAGATTGCATTTATAAACCCCTTTTTATGTCATGTTTTAAATATTTACATGCATTCATTAAATTTCAATGTTAATTCATTCTTGTCTTTTATTTGTGTTTATTGTGTTTACTTTAGAATATTTGTGTACAACTTGTGAACTTTTCGACGAGTAGCAGTTTGTATTTCAGTAAGTAACGGTAAGTACCTCCAACAACCCCCAACTCTTTTCCGAGCCCTATGGGAATCTTCTGTGGTGGGTTCCTGTTAGACCTTAGTGTGAATATAATACCAAAGTGGTGCCTTCTCTACCGTTTACGACCATCCCCCTTGAAGGATTTTAAGTGTTACGACCCACCCTTTCTTCACTGTTAGCCTAGCCGCGTGCAACCGATTTTGACATCGCTTTATATATGTCGTAGTGTGGGTTTTGCCCGTGACAAATCCTTGAAGAAATATTTAGCAAACTTCTTAGAAATGTTTATACATTTTTATACTTTTTCTGCAGCGTATTAAACAACCCATAAAAATATCTGAAAAGTCAGCAAACTCTTGAGAAAATGTGAAAATTCTTTATCAAATCAGAACTTTAGCAACACTTCAAAAAGGTTTCTTTATTGTACAAAAGGAAATTCCATGTCGAAATTTCTTTTAGTATTTTGCGCATTGGCATTCTGGGAAAAACATTTACCGCTTTTGTTAAGTCAACTCATCTTCCTAAAATAACAAAAATCCATTTCGGACCCATAAAACTCAGAACTACCTTTTTAGTTCTTCTGAATTAATAGCTTAGGTCGTTGACCGTCCGAAACTAACATCCAATAAATTTGATGTTATTTACAACAAAATTTACGCTTTTTTAGCAAATATTCCTCAATATTTCCGTAGTACAGAGCATTAGTACTACATAAAAATAAATAAAATAAATCAAAGCACAAAATAACTAAATTACATACGACTGCAAAACATTACAAATTGATGACCAGTCAATGTGAACTCGGTGAACCCTACGTAATAGTCCTACTTATTTCGTTTTTGATAACATCAAGAAATGTCGCTCCAAATTTAGCTCCGACTTGGAAAACTACGAATAATAAACCCGCAATAGCATTCCATTAACGAACAACGACAAGCGCAATAAAAAACAAACTGAATAAAATCAAGAGTGAATTTATTAGGGAATTCATAATTAACCCTAATTTACACCACCAAGAATTCGTTCTCTTGCCAAGTCGAATTCTCAACAAAAATTACGTAAAAACGTAAACTTAGAAAAAAGAAAGAATACGTTCACCTTCTATGGAATGGCGTGGAGGTTAATACAATCAGCGGTATCGATTACTGGTGACTTATTGAATTATTAAGAAGGTTTGTTGTATTTAAATTATTATTTAAATTGAGGTAATTCAAGACGATTAGGTTTTTTCTAACTTAAATCGTAAGAATTCAGGAATTTATTAAACTTTTAGTTATTCGAAGAATAAGACAGTTTTGTAAAAAATCAGTTAGTCGTACGTATGGGTATGACTTTGTTTTAATAATTAATGATAACGAGATCGATTTAACCAGGGCTATGTCGCATCGCTTTAATACGTGTCGTTCTAGTTTGTACATAACGAGCACTAAAATGATTAGATTTAGTCAAATTATTATAAGCTTGAACATTCTTGGATTTGGAATATCAGAAGAACAATAAAAACCTAGGCAAGGTTTAAAAGACCACGAAAAATTGGAATATTCAAGAAATACTTAAAAATTGAGGAAATGAACCAACAAGTTTTTTTATATATACCTACAGAAGTTTCATAGATTTCCTGAAATATTCAAGAATTCTTTCTAAAATTCAAGACATAAAAGTTTGTGCTTATTGTTAATCTCTCTCTCTTTAGCCATTCCTGGACAATTTTTGAACATAGACCTCCCTCATTTTAAGCCGGTTTTCTTTATTCTATGGATCGATAATCCAGATAAAACCAGCTGATGTCTTTAGGTCGTCTGTCTACCACATGGGAGGGCGTTCTCTAGTTCTTCTTCCCATGTATGGTCACCATTTTAAAATTGTGTTGGTCCATCTTTCTTCCTTATATTTTGCCACATTCGGCAACATCCTTTTGTTTTATTTGCTATCCAAGTATTGGTTTCATGATCCTTTAGCGCTATACCCGACATTTGGGGCTCCATCGCTGTCTGTGTCACTTTCAGTTTATTCATTGACTGTTTTGTAAGAGTCCACGTACACGCCAAGACGGGCAAGACGCATTGATCGAATACACAAGACCGGAGATGCGTATGTATATTCCTGTTTTCTTTCCGAAAGCAGTCCATGCCAACCTTCTTCTTCTGTAAATTTCTTTCATTTGGTTTTCTTTGCTTAGAGTTATCGTATGTCCCAAATACACATAACTGCTCACTTCTTCCAACTATTGATATGTAACTTTTATTTTTTGTTGTAAAGTTCTACTTAACCTTTACTTATGTTTTTGCTAAGTTCATGTTCAGTTCGATTTCAGAGTAAGTTTCCCAACTCCGTTAACATAGTCTGTAGTTATTCAGGGGTTTCTGCAATTAGGACTATATCGTCCGCGTACCTGAGATTATTTAATCTTTTTTTAGTTTATTAAGATTCCCTTATCTAGTAGCCACTGAAGTTGATTGAAAACATGCTCTAAACAAGCCGTAAGCACTCGTAATTTCGGCGATAGAGTGTCATCAGCTCATCAGTACTGCGTATCGATGATATATTGTAACAAAGGCGAATGTAAAACTATTAAAACTATAAAACCTAAGCGTGGATAACATCATTTTATAAGAGGTCATTATTCTAACGAGATACACGTATCGAATTACATCTTACAAGATTGCAAGATAAGGCACGTATATGAGGTGCAATGTACTGAAACTGGACACCTCATACGTGCTTCTATGTAATTCCGCAGGTGTGCGAAATGCTGTCAGCAGCATTCTTGTAAGTTAACAACTAGACATTTCTCAGGCTCATACTGGAAGAAGGGAAAGCTAAACGAAAATACATTAGAGACATGGTTTATATCCAGCCGTCAAAGAAGCAGTATCTACGAGAAAATAGGCACCCTTCAAAACGATGTTTCAGTAATTACACGTAAGATTGTTTAATGTTAAACTTTACTTTAATTCTGAACTTGTAAAATATTTGTGTAAATTGTTTAAATTCATTTTATGGACTTAGTTGTTTTAAATGTAATCAGGACTCAGAAGAATAATTTATATTAGTTTAGTTTAAATTGAAACTTAGGTTAATTGGTAGGTATAACTTTACTTTGAAGCTGGACTTGTAATAATTTATACAACTTGACTTTAATTCGGGACTTAGAATAATTTATATTATTTTGTAAAACTAAAGCACAGATATGAAATACATGAATGTTAGTTGAATTTGACTTTGAATGAAAACCTCTCGTAAAAAGCCAAGCAATATTCAAGTGGTGACGTTGGTCAAAGACTCTACCTAAATTATTAAAGTAGCTTATTTATATTAATTTCTAACAATAAACCAACCAGCTACTTCGCTACAATATTCTGGCATTTTTTGGCGAATTCATGATTGTCCAATGTTCTACTACATCGAATGCTTTTTGCTAGCCAACAAAAGCCAAATTTTTTTAATTAGTATTCTCATAGCGCTAGTGCTATAGTCTCTTCTAAAACTGGCTTGTTCAATGGGTAAGTAGTCATCTAACTTCTTTGTCAAGTGATTTGTAATGATTCTTGTGAACAGTTTATATATTTGGGAAAGCAAGCTTATCGGTCTGTAGTTCTTTAAATTATTTAGTTTGGTTGTCCTTTTTATATAGTAATATCACTACTGCTTTAGTTTTTCGGAATTTCTCCTGTTTCCTAGCACTTATTGAAAAAGTCGCTTAATTTTATTAGTACTCGTTGTCCTCCCTCTTTTACCATTTCGATGAGTATTGCTTCCTCTCCTGATTTCAGGCATGGCTTATTTCCTCGTGCGTGATATTTGGCATTTTCTTGGAACCAATGTTAATTAGCACCTTTTACTTGTTTCTTTTTTTTATGATACGGGTTTGTATAGAATTTTTCACTTTCTTCTATCATTTTATCTATTATTCCTTTGCTATTTTTTATTAGTTTTTCTACTCCTGCTTCGTAGTAGTTTTGCAGGTCTTCTTTTATCATTTTTCTTTCATACCTACCTTCGTTAAATAATTGTCTTTTTTCTTCTATTTGCCTTTTAGTGTGATTATACTTAATTTTTTTATCTTGGTTTTCTTCATTTTAGCGACCCTTTCTCTTGTTTCTCTCAATGCATGTGTAATTAAGTCATTCATTTCATTATGTCTTTTAAATCCCATTCATTCTTTGTATCTTTCAGTTGATTGTTAAGTTCATTTTCATATTCGAATGTGCATTGCTTCAGTTTTTTAGTATAAATTTTTCTTGAATGGTCGCGTTTTCATTTTCTCATCTATCATAATTTTTGATCTTAATAACCTATGGTTACTACTTCCACTGAAAGAGTTTAAAGGTTTACTACTTAACAGGGTATAGTCTATCTCATTTTTTGTTCTTGAATCGGGGCTAATCCACGTCCATTTTCTTTGTCTCTTCTTAGAGAAGAAGAAGTTCATTGCAAATATGAGCTGTAATGTTAGAAATCCCAAGGACACAGAGCCCCTTTTATTTCTTCCATTAAAGGTATATTTTTCTACATATTCCTCGTTTTCATCCTGCTGTTTCTCCAGCTTTGAATTGAAGGGCTTGGTGCGAAACAATGACAAGCCACACATTTTGAAATATGAAATTCTTTAATTGTCAAGTTCCGCAAGAGTATAACAAGCCACAGAAAATTTCTGGAAATTGCCTAGGTTTTTGATAACCCAGAGAAACTATGGCAAAACTTTGCAAAAGAAAAGTTTTATTTTTAGCTAGAGAAAGTCCTTTATATTTTGACAAAATCCAAGGAAGGACTTCTAATGGAAATTATAAAATTTAGTGTTTTATCTAGGAGCCTAATAATAAACCATTAATTTAATCAAAAATCTCGAGGAAATCGGGGCGAACTTCGTAATGTATTAAATCGTCCAAAAATTCTACAAACCCTTTCTGAGATTTTTCGAAAACCACATACGAATATTTAATTCACAACATTTCTTGGAAGATTTATAAAATGTCTCAATGTTGCTGGCCATGCTCCCTCGCGGGGCGTTAGTTCCGATTCCTTTTGAGAAATTCAAGGTTTTTCTCTATATTTTAAACAATCTAAGAAAGAATACGTTTAAAAGTTATTACAATCGTTAAAATTTTTATTTTTCCAAAAATCGCCAAGTGATTCAGGAAGTTTTTACAAATTCCTGTAAATTTCGAAAATAACACGGAAATTTACTTGATGAATTTATAAAAATAATCCGTAGGAAACTAAGGAACTTCGTGCAAGCTCTGGTATATTTTGAAAAGTTTAATAAAGAATGCGTCCAAACTGCCTTGAAATGCTTAAAGCATTTGTGGGAATTAAAAAAGTTTATAGGAAATTTAGAATTCCACAAGGGTTTATGGAACTTTTTGAGATTTTTTGTGTATTCTGATAGATTCAGGAAAACTCTGGAAAATCTAAAATATGTTTAGAAAAAGCTTGAGATAGCCAAAATTCTACAAAATTCATTTGAAAATTCATAAAATTCTTAAGATTTGCGCTGTCTTTATAAATTTAAAAAAAAAATAAATAAATTTAAAACATTCCTGGAAATTCTTGTAGCACAGGGTAGAAAATAAAGCAGGAAGTAATTAACACGCCATAATAAATTCATGTAAAAATCAGGAAGTTAGGGAAACATTTTCTGAATAAAAAATTCGAGTCCGAATATCTGAATAATACCTACATTTCCAGGCCAAATCTCTTGCAGTAAAACTCATTTAAAAAATACTTTTAATTTAGGAACTATGAAGCAGAGCTTAAAATCTAGAAAACTGCTGAAAATTTCAGTAATTAAGGGATTTTGTAAAATAAACCAAGACCTAAAGTTTTGTGAAATCCAATAAAAACTGATAAATGGTTCTAAAAGGAACATCAAAGCGAGTATTTTGATACCCATCACTGAGAAGTTTAAATTTAATGTTAATGTTAAATTTAGTGTTAATTAGATTTTACTAAATAATTCAAAGCATAAGACGAAATACTGATAGTCTACGAAGTTTCCAACTTTCACTTATTCGCGTATTTTGCATCACAAATCGCTTCAGTTATTTTTGCAATAATAATTTTACAGTACATAATTAGCCCTAAATTAAATTATTACGAACAAATCTGGTTGTCAAATAGTTATTACTTCACTAGGGGGGCTAAGTTAACACTTCCCTACTGTCATGACAACCAAAAAGCAAAATGGTAAAATCAATCTATGTTCTTAAAATGTGATCAAATGCACCGAATTAATGGTAATTCAAAAAAATAGTTCAGTCCGCATTTTAAAGAAAAATCTATAGATAATTCCAAAAAAGGTTTCACTTAAACCAGCAACATTAAAAAGTATATGATATGATATCGGAAAATAATTTGGAAGAAAACGGTGTGATTTTGCGTGATATTTGGCAGTTTTCCCTATCCTAGTAAATAAAGGAGGCTTCAAAATTGGGGCAATAAAGTTGGAATGTTCTGGGATTAGTGATTATTTCGCTGTATTAATAGCACTGCAGTTTATTTATTTTCTAATATTTCGCGCTTGATGGTACGTACAACTATAAAGACTTGTTTATATTAATTTATATTACATTATTTAAGCTTTCAGTGTAATATGTAAAAGCCTAAACAAACGCAAGTTAAGGGAAGGAAAATAGGATGCCGGGTATATTAGAAAAGGAATAAGCAAATATGTACGTACAAATTAAAAAAGATATCTTAAAAAGAGCGTACTTTATAAATGCCAGGAGTATTCTATAAACCACAATCAAAATTAATATGTTAGGAGTTAAACCCTTTTTAAAGACTGTAAAGATTCTATTGATTCTATTGTCCCCCAAAATGTAAGATTAACAAAAAGGGACTTTTGCAATTTTTTGCAACTCTTGGCAATAGATTCCTCACAAGGGGTGGCTACAATGCTAAACATAAGAGATGGGGCTCTCGACTAAACTTGACCAGGGGTAGAGAATTGGTCAAATGTTTGGATAAAAACCACCTAAATGTTCTAGCCACTTTTAAGCCAACAGTTGGTCATGCAATGTTAATGAGCGTCTCGACACAGTTGATTTATGTGTGTCAAAAGGCAGTCTTGATCTTTCCCCTAACCACTCTCCCAACATCGTGTAGATAAGCATAGATAAACATAATTCATATGCAGGGACCAGCATCTTTGACTAGCAAGTAAACCAACTGGGAACTATTTAAAAACATCTTACAGGAAAATGTAGATCTCAATGTCTCATTAAAAACACAAAATGAAATTGATAATGCTGTCGAATCGCTTACCCAAATGATTCAATATGCTGCAGAGGTAGGCACCCCGAATTAAATACGACCAAAAACGGCCAAAACTGTTCAAACGCGGCCACAGAAGTAATTTTTAAGAATAGAAAACAAGATGACAACTAAGGCCCCTGAAAACAAGGCTAAATTCAACAAAGCTGTCCGGGATCTATTATTAAATGGAAATAAAGGAAGCCACCCAGAATTACCTAGAAGGTCTGACACCTACAGAAGCCACTGATTATTCACTGTGAAAGGTGATAACAAAAACCAAGAAGATACAGGAAAATATACCACCTATACGGGCGAGCGATGCACCATGGGCTAGGACGACAAACAGTAATCCAATGTATTTGCCAAGCACCTGGAAAAAGTATTTCAACCCTTCCCCTTCGAAATACCCCAAGAAGAAGAAAATACTATAACTGCAACATTAACATATCCTCACGAAATGGTACTACCCATCAGAGCTGTTAAACAAAGCGAAGTCAAGAAACCTCAATCCAAAAAAGGCACCCGGTTACAAGCTAATCACTGGGGGCAGTCATTAAACAACTTCCAACTTCTTACAAACGACTCCTTTATTTTTGAATTACTACTGCCAAATAATGTTACATGAAAGTATCAACAAATGAAGTAAAAACAATGATAGCGTCAAAGGACTAGCAACCTAGAGATTGAAGCAAACATAACTTGTTTTGTTATGTTTTATTTAACTCTTTAGTGATACACCTAAGAACCGATTCAAACTTCTATTACCCACCTGACGTAGTTTTGCGCAAAATGTATGACTATTGAAGGCAAAATAAAGGTCACAGAACTGCCCTTTGTGCAGTTTTAACCTATTCAGCAGAAACATGCCATGATACAACACGCACAAGGAAACTATTAATAACAACGGAAATAAATACCCTCAAGGCTATTGCAGGCAAGGTGCATCGCGACAGGGAAAGAAACACCGATATTCGAAATCAGTGGGGAAGTTTGTTAAAATACGAAAGAAATGGCTCAATCATATTCAATGAGCAGATGATAACAGGTTTATTAAGATCGTCTACCGGTCAAATCCACCTGGCAAAAGAAATCAAGACAGACTATCCAAACGATGGAAGGATAGGTGGCTCACCTCATCGTCAGAAGTTGAGTGAAAGAAGAGTGAAAACACATGCCCATAGGGAAAAAAGAAGAAGAGTAAATTTTAAGTTTAGACCAACACTTTCTAGTTTTGTATTTCCTGCTCGAGAAGGTTCTTAAGATATACTGAGGAAATTTAAAAAACCCTAAGGAAAGGTACCTATAAAGATTTCTGAAAAATGTTATAAAACACTAGTAAAGTTTCTGGAAATCTTACAAAGCTCTTGACGAATATAATGATTTAGCAATATTTGAAAAAATCTCAGTAGTTTATGTTAACTAACAGTATGATTATTCATCAATTTTTAGAGTGATAGTTATAAAGATCAAAAGTGAAGTAACAAACAGTAGAGAAAGAAGGAGAGTAAGAAAAAGAAAAAAGCAGAAATAGAAAAAACAAGCTAAAGAAAGGAAGCAAGAGAAAAAGAGGTTGAAACAGAACAGAAAATTGAAGAACATTTTTACAACGTACAGATAGACAAACCTAACAGAAGTGAGTGACTTCAGAAAATCCTTAGAAAGTACAGTAAATGTCTAGAAATTTAAAATTGTTCTTGAAAATTTTGGAAATGTATAGAAATGCTTGTCTTCCGATGCCAAAAGTTACGTGGAGGACATTAAAAGAAATCTTTGGAAAAACACGAAAATAGCGTTTAGATAACTTCAATAATTTGTAACAACCGAAAAGGTTATTGGAAATTCCTAAAAACCGCCGACAAACTTAATTAACCATTTTTAAAACTACTTATAAGGAATTTAACAAGATTAAAAGCGGCCATCAGAGGAAGACAAAAAAGAAGAAGAAGGAGAAGAAAAGGAAATTCGAAGTTTATAGTGCTATTAATTGTCTAGTTGAATGTTCTTAACACATACTTTAAGGAAATATTAGGAAAAATCTAAAGAATTTCGAAAATATTTCAGAATTAAAATTTTCTTAATTTACGAAAATACTACCAAATCGTTGAACAAGGTGTTAATCTGAGAAAATCTGGTAGTACCTCAGCTGTTTACGACAACTAACAATATAATCGTTCATCTGTTTTTAAAAACGACGAGCAAAAAGCAGAAAATTTAGAAGATGAGGAAGAATAAAAACAGAAGAGAAAATGAAGGTGAAAAATAGAAATAAAAAAAAACACAGCGAAGATCAAGAAAGAGAACAGCAGAAGATGTTTAAATACAAGAAGAAAACTGAAGTAAATTTTCAGGACGTCGTACAGACGAAAACCTAATAAAAGTGAATGAATTCGGAAAATCCTTGAGAAGTGCAGTGTCTATAAGACTCAATATAATCCTCAAAAAAAATTTGGAAATTCTTAGACTTGAGAACATTCAAAGAAATCTGAAAAAAAATCTTGAGCATTTTATAAAATGTTTGAATAACTTCAGTAATCTATCATAATCTAAAAAACTATTGGAAACATTAATCTTAGAAAACGTTTTATTTTTCCTTAAGATAGTCAGAGGAAGAAGAAAAGGTTGAGGCAGGAAGTAACAAAAAAAGCAAAAGAGGAAGAGAAAACAGCAGCTGCCGAAGAAGATAAATAAAAAAAGTAGCAGAAGTTCCACGTATATTCAGAGATTTTCAAAAACATTTTGATTTTTTTTAGGAAATTTGTATTACAAACGAATTAATTCGTGTTTAGTATTTCTTCTACGCCCTTTTAATATAAATGTGTAGGTTTAAATGTGACAACAATTCGCCCAATTCTGTTAAAGAATGGGTAAAATGAGGCCAGAAAAATCTAATGAGATGAGATGAGAAAAGGCAGCATCAAATACTGTAGTAATTCCAGAATTGAAAAAGTGATTTTATATTAAAAATTCGAAGCCTAAAATTTTACCTAATAAACTTCTGAAGCCTGAGATAAACACAGTATTTTGAAATGTCTTTGCCAATGTTTCAAATGTATAAAAGAAATGGATATTTCAAGTATCTTTTTAGATTTCTTTGGGACTTTAAACATGATATCAAGATTATTCGTATTCTACATCACTAAATTATTAGGAAAATTATTGTAAAATTTTCACTTATAATCTCACAAGAGCATTAATTCTTTCCGGAAATTTTTAGGTGTGCATTTCAGTAACGTATTAATCGTTGTTGAAATGCACTACTAAAAATTTCCCGTACATGAATTAATGCTCGAGTGTAGATTCGGTCAGAAAATCGTACCGGCATTGCAATAACAGTTCAGTACATATTTAAATTTTAGAAACGTAACCATAGCAACTTGTACGTCAGCTGTCACATTTCACATAAAAATTTTCACTTATTAATTTTGTCTAGGTTGGTCTACCAATCAACAAAAAAATTTCAAGAAACATGGGCGTGGCCGTGGTAACCATGCCCGATATTAACGTTTCTATTGGTCCTTAATCAGTGTCGTACGATTTTCAATAAAATTTTGAAGACTATGGGCTTTTCAGTAATGTAATTTATGTTGTAAAATATTTATGGTCTGCAAAAATTGCTGAGTTTTGGAAAAAATTAGTAAACTTGGTGGGGACTTTCTTCTTGCTTTTTAACACCGTGTATGACATAGGAAGATAACAGAAAGCGCAAATCCAGCACTACTTTGAAGAAGACGTCTTAACGTTGCAGCTTCCATACAGATCTCTTAAGAGTGGCATACCTTTTACAGAGCGTTGCCGTTTTCTCTTCATATGCCTGTGGTGTGCGCGTGAAGTGGCATACAGGCATACACAGGATATAAGACCATAGAGAGAGACAGTTCGATAGTGAAGAGTACTGGTAGAAGGAATTGTTATAGACCAATTTGAATATGTATGTCTCTATAACAAACGAAATGGGGAAGGAAGGGGGCAAGAAAAAAGAAAGTAAATCTAACGAAAGCACGATTCGATGGCTAAGGAGGTTCTAAGAGGGCTTGACATTGATTACAGGTCAAACAAGCTACTAGAATGGATTTTTACCAAACAAGCAGAAAACAGCCAATAAAATATCAGATAAATGGTAGAGAGAGGTGTTAAATAAAATGTAGGAGTGTAACAATTTTTTGTGAATTGTTATTTAATTCATTTATTTTCAACATATTTTTTATAACTACTATTAGTTATAATATTATTTAGCCCTATGTTTCCTGCGTGTTAAAGGGTAATTTCCCTCTTATTACTGTATTAGTCTTGATTACCGCGATATTTTGCTTATTTTTGTATATTATCTTTATGTTTCTGTCATTTGAAAACATTTTCATAGTTAAACCATTCCTGGGTTTACCTACTATCCTTAATTCAACCAGTATCCTTTTAATCCTTCTTCTGTGATTGTTTTGTAGATGTTTTTCTATATCCCAATCCTGATTTTCTATTGATTTCTATTTTTTCTCAGTGTTGAATTATTATAGTTTTTGATTAGTTGTGATTGCCAATTTTGATTGGATTGAAAACACTAGTTGTGTTTGTGGAGATTAGTTAATCTAGCGGCGCGCTGTTTATATCTTTTGTGCGATAGATTGATTAATAATGTTTGTTAATATTAATTGGATAATTTCAGTAATTTAAATGCTACCAATTTTTTTTATTCTTTATCTTACTTATTTTCCTTTTGTTATTCCTTTATGTATTGGGGGGGGGGGGGGGGGATTAATTACTACAATTAGTAGTTGGGTTTATTTCTGGTTGGATTTATTTCAAGTTTATTTAAAATTTATTTAAAATTTATTTCTTTAAAAACCAAAAGTTCTTCGAATGCGTGCTTTTCGATTATTTTATCGTTGCTGCACTTTAACTTATGTGAACTTAAAAATTTTCCGTTTCGCTGCGCAGAAATTGATTTTTGGGGACTGTTCAATTTGACTTTGAAGAGTTAAGATGTATTTTTCACATCGTTAATTTTTGCGATGATTCTTTGAAGTAAATTCCTAATTTGGAAATTTTTATATGGGAAATGGTGGAAGATTGAGTCCTTCTTTCCAGAAATATTAAGACAGGGATTTTGGTTCTTAAGCCCTCATTTTTTCCGATTTTAAAAAGGCAATTATTGCCTTTTCATTCTAGCCCATTGTTTCAACGCATTTTTAACTAACTTTTGGTTAGCTGTTTTTTTTCATTTTGAATGCTTGAAGATTAAAATGGCGTTTCAACTCCATTTTGTGCAGTAAGCATCTGGTAACTTTCCTGTGGAATTTTCCATGGTACCGTTTTGTTTGACGATCTGTTCTCCAAGTCATTTTATCAGCGAAGTTAAAAATTTAGAAGATTTTTATCATTACTGGATATCGGATTTGTAATTTAGTAAGTGCTATTTGTTAGTATTAATTATTTTGTATATATGGATTTTCAATTTATTTATGATTCTTTATCTCCCGAAAGTGACTAAGATCGATTTGGTGTAGTTAATTTATTTTAGTAAAGTTAACACCGACCTTTATTACTCAAGGTATTCTGTTTATGCTATTTTTGGTCAAACAACTTGTGTTAATTTTTATTCCTGGTAATTTTTATATTCAAGAATTTCTTTATGTATTTTTGTTTATATTAATAGATACGTTTATTGTTACTATTGTGTTTCATTATTTTATTAGAACTTTGTGCCCTAGCTGGACTAATAGGCCACCCGCCATTGATTGTAACGATAATTTTTCTATTATTAATTCTATAGTTAATTTGTCGCCACAGGAGTTACAAAAGACTAAAAACAAAACTGAAGGAATTAAATGAATGGTATGTTGCTATATCATGCATTGCCTAAATTATACAATTGTATTGTAAAATAGTTAGGACAGTTAGGAAACACAAAATAAACTAAAGAAGACCGTACAAGAAGGTAACGGTGGAAAGAACAGAAGAAGTCGACCCAAAAAATTGATGCTTGAGGGAGTGAAGAACAAAAAATGAGAGTTTAGATTGGCATAGCACAACAAACGACAGGAAAAGTGCAAAATGACAATCGAAAGCATAGGAGGCATCGCCTAGGGAAATCTAAAATGCCAATTTATATAGAGTAGATATGTATGTGTTTGTATGTTGCTGATATGCTTCTAAGTGCTTTTAATTAAGAAGTTGTAATAGTTTCAGCTTCTGATCCTTAGTCGATTATTCAAAAGAGGCAAATAATACTTAAACGGTTTTTAGCAACAAGAAAATTTCTATAAAACGCACAGAAACGAATATTTACTGTTATTAAGATTTAAGACTAGTAATAATAATAACGTACCTAGACTACAATGGTTAATTACTTACAAGAACAAATTCTGGTGAACAAGGTGATGAAATGGCCTTTTATGTTTAGAGCGAGTATTGCTGTAAGAAGAACAGCTGTAGATATACATATTTATGACAATAAAATTAAGGTCACTTTGAGGGGCTGTTTTCTGCATTGGAGACACTTTTTTAACTACTTTAGAAGATATGATCATTCTATTTGTTCAAAAGATTTTGTCCAAATTCATTTATATTGTATAACACGAGTCCTTGTCATGCTAACTTATTCTAAGGTGGTTTTATTTACAAACAATTTAAATTTTAAACATTTTTTGCATACTCGTAGTAATTTAAACTACGTTGCCTTGTAATATAGTGTTAAAAATAGGCTTTTTAGCTATCATTTCATATATGTATTTGAAGATTTTTAAAAGACCATCAGGTACTTTTTCATATTGCTGAAGATTAGTGTAGCTTTTCAGGAACTTTCATTACTTCTGTAAAAATTTCTACGGAATTGTCTTTTCTCGTTGTAATGAAAGCATCTTTTTTTTAAATTCAACAAGCAGCGTGTTAACGTAAGCGTTAATTTGTTAAAAAAGTTAATCACCAATCTTAAATCCTGTAGGGAAATGAGATGAAATAATATATTTAACACAGTAGGGAGATGAGATGATACAACATAGAATTAGGAAATTAACGTGAATTTACATACTATCGATTGTTATCTTATCTCTTTAGCAAACGATGAAGATCTGAGTTAGCATAAGTAATTTTGTGTTTGGGAGTTTTTTCGAGATTCAAATTTTGATATACAAAATCTTAAAATTAAGGCATTTTATCAAAATAACCTACTTTTTACTGCCGTAATTTCAACAAGTAACATTAAACATCCACCTTGTGTTCAACATTATGCTGTTATCTCATAACAAATTACTGCCAGTACGCAATGTAGTAACAAGATTTATCGTCCTGATGAAACCTTCATTTACGCGGATTATTCATCTTATTGTAATTACCGCCTTTGAAGCCGGCTAGTATGGTAGCCAGTTCCCTCTCATTACACTGACGAATGTCCGCTTTTGTGCTTGTCTTCTCATTTATCAGTTTCTGTATTGTTTTATTGTTCTCTCATTTTCATTGCCTACCACTTATAATCGCATATTCTTATTAATAAATTTAAGGAAGCAGTTGTTAAAATATGATTAACGTTGAGAATATTCGGGGATTTGCATGATTCCAGCAGGTGAACGATTATAATATGAGTGATGGGTTATTTATTCAAAAAAATTATTATTAAGGAATTTTACGAGGTTTTTTGTGAAAGCCTGAGTTCAAAGTACGCAAACTAAAGCAAACAAAATAATAACTCACGTAAGGTTAATAAAACCCACCACGAATAAAATATAACTTTAGCATCCCCTTTCATCTGGTTAAAAATTCAGGTTTGCGTAACTTTTTTCTAAGGACTTTTTTACATTTTTACATCAACTTTTGTAATTTCCTCTATAAAAACGGTAGTTCAGATTTTTATGATTGTATAATACAAAAATTCTTTCGTTTTAGATATCATAACCAGAAACTGTCCTCGGCAACTCAACCTAACTGTCATACTCATAAATTTGTCCAACCCTAAAAATCCAGTCGAAATGTAATAAATGACCCTTTTCTAGATTTCGGTTCGTAGTTGTGGTGTCACGAGCATCAACGCATTAAATTTTCAGAACCCTAGGATTTTTTCTTGTGGTATTACTTGGCTTGCGATAAAAGCTTTTAATGTCCTTCGTAGAATAGAATGGAAAGTTTCGTCATTTGTTATTTATTTATTTAATCTTATAATTAGTAAATGTAACGTATATTTTGTGTAAAACTGCTATGTATATAATATTTGTAAAGGGTATCCAGTGAAACTTTGGGTAGACGTCATCAATATGACGGCACACTTCATTCATGACAGCCACTCCTATACAAATTAATTTCAAATCATGAATTTAAAATTCCACTGAATTTATTAATGTTTCATTAAATAAAGTTTATTTTAAAACAATTATACATACGAGACTAAATTTCCTGCAAAACATAAATATTATATGTTTAAATAATCGCGTGTCTTATAAAATACAATATTACTATGTTGATGACGTTTATCTATTAAGTTGGTACAGCTGTTCGTGTGGATTGCTACGCTGTCAGACATATTTAATTTTCCTGTTTACTTTTGTAGTTGACACATGTCATGTTTGAGGTTAGTTTTAATAATAACTTTCATATACCTTTTCGTAATTACCTTATTAGGTACTCCAAATTCACCTAACACACTGCGACTTAAAAGTGTTTAATACTTTGCTTTGAATTAAAGAATATACTGTTTTAACACAATACAAAAGTCGTCTGAAGACATTTCTTATTTAAAAAAAACATGAAAACTGTTTTGGAAAAACCTGTAAATGGTGATTGTCCAGTTACACGTGTCAACACTGCCTAATATGATGTCATAATTCATCAATGACGTACACCCAAAGTTTCACTGGATACCCTTTATAATATTGGATTTTCTGGAATTCAAAGGGATTTCTAAAATTTTTCAAATATGCCTTGGATTTTTCATAAATTAATTCTGGGATTTTCTGGTTCTTCTAAGATAGCGTTTTTAGCGTTCTTCCCAAAAAAGTACCCATTACGAGTATCAACTTTCCAAAAAATCTTTAAATTTTCCAAGCATATTCGGCACTTTTTAAAAAAGTGCTCTTTTATGCCCACTGCACTTAACCTCCATGATTTATTCCGCCTCCTTAACTTTTTTCTGCCCTATAGATTGAATTGCTCTGTACGTGCCCTATACAAATATTCCTTTGTCTTGCTATGTTACCATCTTACTCTGCTGTATTTTCTTCTTTTTCTTTTTCTTCTCCCTCCTCTTTTCTTTCTTCTTATTTTCCTTCTCTTTCATCTTCCTCTGTTACTTTTTTTATTCGTCTTCTTTTGCTGCTGCTGTTTTATCTTCTTCTTCTGCTTTTTCTGTTACTTCCTGCCTCAACCTTTTCTTCTTCATCTGACTATCTTAATAAAAAATAAAACGTTTTCTAAGTTTAATCTTTCCAATCGTTTTTTGGGTTATGATAGATTATCAAAAATCCTTTGAACAAATAGAATGATCATACTTTCTAAAGTATTTGAAAAAGTGTCTCCAATGCAGAAAACAACCCCTCACAGTGACCTTAATTTTATTATAAATATATATCTACAGTTGTTCTTCTTACAGCAATTAGCTCTAAACATAAAAAGCCAGTTCATCGCCTTGTCCATCATAATTTGTTCTTGTAAGTAATTAACCATTGAATTAACCATAAAGACTGTTTACTCTTCCGAATAATCGATTAAGTATCAGCACAACTTCTTAATTAAAACACTTAGAAGCATATCAGCAACATACAACCACATACATACTCTAAATTGAAACCCTTAAAAATATATTTTTCGGGCCTCACCGTTGCCCATTGGAAAAAAAAGTACGGTACTCAAATGAATACAGCATTCGCTGCTATAATATTTTTGCCTTTTCTCATACAATCTCATCTCATTTTGTTTCAGCTCACCCTCCACCCTCAACATTATATGCTAAATGTTGATTTTGAAAAAAAATACTAAAAACTGGTTCTTAAGAAGTAAAACCGAATACCTTAAGTGGAATAAAAGTTGCAAAGAAAAATATTGAAAAGATACGTTAAAATATCACCAAACAAGTTGTATAAAGTGCATGAAATTATTGAAACCTCACAACAGTAAAGGTTTTTGGAAAATTCTGTCCAATCTAGTTCTTGTACAGCCAGTTGGAAACTCAGGAAAAATTATGAAAACATTTAAAAATCTAAGAAAACTCCAGAAAGTCAGTAAGAATGTGGGAATTATAGCAGACTACCAATGCTCAGGTGGGGAGTCCGGCGTGCATCGGGTGAGACTGTTTTGAAAATACTAAACTGTGAAATGTAACTTAATTAAAATTAAGAACTTGTGCAAAGGCCCTCTTTAGCTTTCCTAGAATCCCACATAAATTTGGTGGCTCGTCCGCGATTCGTCCACATAGGAATCCTATCATGACCGTAACAGTTGACAGTTAACGACAAGGATTAAAGAAGCTCCAGATAGTGACGATAAAATTGCAATTATAAAAGAAATTCTTGAAGAAAGGCCTCATAAAAACTATTTCCTTTTAGATGATCTCCTGCACAAATTATAGTTACAATGGCACGGAGGGTCTCGTAGTAGCAAGTTCAATAAATTATTCGCAATACACACGAAGACGGACATTTTTCAGGTAAATAGATAGAAGAAACATAAAACAGGACTTTGACATACGAAAATTAATGAATAAAATAGAAAAATGTATATCCAATTGTATACCTTGCATTCCATTAACTCGTAAAAAAGGGGTACAAGAAGGATACCTTCATCTCTTACATAAAAAAGGAGTGCCGCTCCATAAGCATCATGTGTGGATCATCTGGGGGCGTTACAGTCAACAAACAAGCACATATATGTATGTTGTCACAGATGCATTTACTAAGTTTGTATGGTTATGCCTATCCAACTAAATCCACTACAACGAAAGGAGTGATAGACCGACTGGAAAATCAGAAAACATCATTTGGAAATCGCGCTATAATTATTTCGGATCGAGGCAGTGCATTTACAGCCAAAGAGTTCGAAGGTTATTGTAGAAAGGAAAACATTAGTCATTTTAAAGTCACTGCAAGTTTACCTCGCGCAAATGGGCAGGTTGAGAAGAAGCATACATACTTCACCATTTGAATTATTAGTCGGAGTTTCGATGAGAAATAAATACGAGTTACGAATTAAAGAACTAATAGATTAAGAAATTCAACAGACATATGAAGATTCCAGAGAAGAGCTACGAGAAACGGCTATGCTAAACATCAACTAGATATGGTTCAAAATGAAAATAGAAAAAAATACAATTTAAGAAGACGTGCGCCAAAGCAATACCGAGATGCTGACGTAGTGGGTATCAAATGAACTCAAGGTGGTACAGGACTGAAACTAAGATCTAAATATTTGGAACCGAAGATCATCAAAGTTAAGCCGAAGGACCGTTCCTTACATCAACGTGTGCTGAGTATATGGAGCAATAAAGACCAATCATCTGGGTCCGATGATACTAAGGATGGCCGAACTGTCGAAATTATAGCAGATGACCGGTGTTCAGGTAAGGGGCTGGGATGCATCGGGTGAGTGAGGGTAGTAAGTGGGGTGTACGAGAAGTACGACAACGACAGTAGACGTACGAAATAGTTGAAAAAATACTAAAGTATGAAATGTAATTTAATTAAAATAAAGAAGTTGTGCGAAAACTCTGTTTAGCTTTTCTACTCGTAGAATCCCACAATGGTAAACGTCCCATTCGATCTTACAAATTTTAAAGAAAATCAAAAGTTTTTAAGCCTTATCTCATCTCATCTTATCTTCAACAAAAGTAGGTAAAGTTTAATAATCTTTCTTAACAGTTTGTAAGTTTTTGGTTTTCGAAGGTTTTAAAGATATTCAAAACTTCCTAAATTTGCAAATTGTTTCCAATGTTTCTGGTTTTAATATTTTCATATCTATCTACCCATCAGGAATGCGTGAAAAGGTTTTTAATAAAAGGTCCTGAAGAAATACCTGAATTTGTTAGTTCTCAAGGTGACCGTCCTTTGTATTGTATAGTTTTAACTGAAAAGGTTTTCCAAGAAACGTTGAAGTTATGCTTTCTGATTTTTAAAATCCAAATTGCAAACGTTCATAAGCTTTTTTTAATTTAAGGGATTTTTTTATATTTTGTGTGTGGAATATAACACTTTAAACACATTTAAAAAATTCTTAGAAATGCTGGATTTTCCATGGAATTTCTAAATATTTCACAAAGCCCTTTTTTCTACGTTAAATTTACATCAGTAAAGTGTTTATGTCCAGCTTCTTTATTCATTTGTGTTTTTCCATAATTGTTTATTTTTTATCGTTTTTCTAAGACTCCCTCTAAACAATGTAATCATGTTTACCCTGCAGAAATAAATACTACATTTGTATTCCAGTTTCATTCATTCAATTCATTCAATCTACGTTTAAAATAAGATAGAGGTGTTTACATACATTTACATAAAGGCAATCAGTTGATTTTCCATTACTGTGATGAAATTCTTGTTCACCCTGCGAAATTTTAATTTAAAGAAATCCCAAACAATTTTGAAAAAGTACCAATACCTGGAAAATCACCACTTATTTCTCAAAAACAATCTAGACTATTTTACATTTACGACTCTTCTCAACTAAATGTATGGGTGAATGTACGAAAAATATATTTTACCCCGGATTTGGTTACCCTTTTCCTTCAATATTTATCCAAGGGTTCGTTGAAGCTCAGCAGGCAAACGTACATCAATTTATATTGAATGCCTTACAATTATTGCTTACAAATTCGGTTTTTAGGGGTTAAAAGTTCGGTAAACTGCAAATCGTGTTTGTCAAAGCAGTTTTTCAAAACTGTATGTTTCTACACGCTTTTCGTTCTGAATTTCTAATATTTCAGCATTTCTAATGAGTGAAGTGTTAGTTCAGTGACCGGTCCGCATGAAATGCTTGTGCCCAATCTCATTTTGTTGTTTAAATTTGAATTTTATTACTTTTTGCTTTCTTTTTACCTGCACCCTACACTTGCCGAATTCAATTGGGCAAAATAATTAAGCTTTGCTACAGATTTTAATATCAAATAGCCCCAGCTCTTTCATATTTCTAATTTTTAAACGACTTAAGTTACTAAAAATGCTTAAAATACGTTTTCTCCGAAAACAAAATTCAAAAAATGCCATTAAATAAGGATTAATTACTTTCACCCCAACATACCACACACTGAATTTAGTTAACGCTAATAATAAGCGCTTGGTTTTAGGGTTTCCGATAAATAAATTTATGGCCCAATTTACATAATTTATTAGTACGGTAGCCTTAGAATGCTTTTTAAAAATTCAAAACAGCCAGAAAGGAGCATTATATAAGAGCACATTAACTACGAATTACATTTTGTTATTAATAATTGAAGCTTACGTTCCTAGAAAAAAAGCCCAATCAAGCAGGAAGCTATCTTAATCGTCCATCTAATCAAACATGAAGCGGAAGATAAACTGAGTTTTCGTGTGTTTGGTTTAGAAGGGAAACTTCTTAAATTTTTAACATCTTCAATTTTTGAAAATCTGACGTGAAAAGCTACACGGAAATCGTTGAGTGCTTTAAACCATGTTTTATAGGAGAATAATTAAACATGAAATTCTTCATCCTGGATTTCAGGACTTGCATGCTTAAATTGAGTTACTTGCTTTTTTTACAAACTACCCAAATACAACATTTTTCTACACAATGAAAACATTTTTCAAACCTAAAATGGGGTGGCCTATTTTATAGTATAAATTAACCAAAACAAAGGAAAAGCCAAACGTTTTAAAATGTAAATCAAAACAATCCTTGAAATTTAGTATTTTTTCCAATGTTTCATAAATTTTCCAGCAATATTTCGATATCATCTAAAATTCAGAAGCAGCAGAACGAAGCGCTAATCTAAACTAAAAATCGTTTATTGCGCGGCATTCTACAAACACCCCAACTTTCCCGAAGCACGCCTAGGTCAGAATTTGAAGTGCGACGTACATATAGATTGGGGTGATTTCAGGAAGGTCGGCACTTATCTGCAGCTACGAAAAAACTTATATTTTTTTATCAGGGTTGTTTTATTAACTAAACTTCAGCTATTTAAGCTCGTAAAAAGGACTTTGGTTTCACTACGTTCAAATAAATATTGCTTCTATTCTACCTCGCAATCTCTCTAAAGACATTTTTAAATAAAATTCGAGCAAAACAAAGTTGGCCATGAATTATTTGGAAGTTTTTTTTAGAAGCGTTCTGGTAGTTGCCCTGAATTGTCAACAACAAGTGATGACAACCTGAAATGACGCAATTGAAAAATAAGGAAAATATGTACGAACCTAGTATGAGATTTTCAGCGGGGCCGATTTCCGTTGTGAAAAGCAGCATGTATACATAACACAAACACAGAAAAGTCGCGGGTGACCGCGCGCGAGCACATAAGACGCGACGCAACGCCGGGGACTGAAGTTTCATGCGCCGGGGCCTCGTAGCTCGGCGTCGAGTCGATCGAGTCGACCGTGAACATTTTCCACACAACGCAGGCGTCCCTTTACCACCGTGACGTCACGGAAAGGCGAAACGTCATCGTAAACTACCCCTGAATAGACCGAAGAGACAATAGCAAATGAAAAGCGGCCCCATCGGACTGGGAATGTGATAAATTGGCAGCTTCAGGCGGTACAGAAACTCTGCTCCTGCTCCCTAAATTACAGAATTCGTACGTAAATACCTTGAAAATTAATTTTAACTGCATAA
Source organism: Melanotus villosus (assembly GCA_963082815.1). Lineage (NCBI taxonomy): Eukaryota > Metazoa > Arthropoda > Insecta > Coleoptera > Elateridae > Melanotus > Melanotus villosus. The sequence goes on from OY720425.1 coordinate 46,267,364, forward strand.
TTGGATTATATACAAACTTAAATTGCACAAGCGTTCCGCTTTGAGTTATTTGTTAATGAAGAACGCCTTTTGAAATGCAGCTAAACCAAAAAAGCAGAAGATGGAAATGTTTTCAATCACAAAGAAATCATATTTTTACATACTGCCAATTTGGTAAGTTGTGTTTACCACGTGACATTTAATCATATTTTAAGACTGGCGTTACCATTCGATTGCCATGACAGCAAGAAGCCAGGTCTAGATTTACCGCTCTAGGGAAGTAATAATTAGGTACTTTATAAACCAATCATACATAACTATGGCTTCCGTTTTTTATAAATTAATTTAGTGCCGTAACAAGAAAACCCAAAGGCAGTAACAGATGGAAAGACGAAAGACCTGACGATTTTAAGTTACTAAAGATTACGAAGCAAAACAAAACCCACATAATATTATCTAGCTAAAGAAAGAACAGGAATTTAGTAATACATAATTAGTCTAACTTCCCATTATTTAGCATTTTAAAGCTTTGTAAAAAAGAACACATGGATTGATCAATATTAAACACGAAAAGGAGCACTAAACATGCTAACCATGCCAGAGGCGAAACTTTAAGGAGCAAGGGAAGAAGGGCACGATAAATCAACTCAACTCAACGTGCCAACTACGTCATAGGCGAAACCCTTCTACAAAAACGGAAAAGAAGCCGCGTATTTGTATCGGTTGACTTATAAATATGCCACAAAGAGGATAAACGTGGTCGACAGCCTCACAGATTTTCTTGTTATCAAAACAATATCAGTTTGTAAAATAAGGCCCGATTCCATGCATCAATCATGTTTCCAGATATGTGTATACATAGCGGCCAGTTTCTCCAATATATACCAAACCACACGAACGAAGAGTGCTGTAGGCACCTCTTGATGGTAGAGACTGAAATTTGTCCCTTGATGAAGGAAGTGCCTGCTGAGGTGCTGAGTCTTTGAAGAGGCTTCAGTTATTACTTTAAGAAACTTTTTAATTGGAAATAAACAAAATTGTGTTAAAATATCCTGCAAGAATTCACAAGTTTAACAAAACATATTCAAATTCTCTTAAAATAGCGCCTCCAACGAAATGATATTGTACGTATTCGAAGGATTCTTACTCCACCTTCTCATCGAACCGAGACATTTAAACGATCATTCTCATACCAAATTACAAAACTCTATAACTCAATAACCCAGGAAATAAGAAATAAACCACTCCCCGCCTTCAAATATAAATACAAAAGATACCTTTTAAATCTATAAACTGTGCTGCTAATCTAGAGATACTTATCCAGACTACTTTTCCTCTTTCTGTTTTTTTATTTTTTGTTTGTTTTAGTGTCGGTGCATTATGCTGTAATACAATGCTTAAGATGAAAAACAGGGGCCTATCCCCTATGGATAGGCCATCTGATCTTCGGCATTTTTCCAACTTTATTTGTTTAAATCCTGCTGTAATTATTATATTATGTACCTAATTGTTTATCTCTATACGTTGCAAAATAAAGACCATTTATTATTGTTATTATTATTATATATTAATTTGAAGCAGCTTAGTGTATTCTAATATGAGTAACGAATAGATATCTAAATCTCATACCCTGAGATTTTAAAAGAAGTCGATGAATTAACATATTCCCTTGATATTCTGAAAAAAAACAACAGAAAAGTTGAATGACGTTTCTTCGAAGATTTTATTACTTAATCAGGTTAAACTGAATATTTCACAATGATTTCGAAATTTCCGGTTTTTCAGTTCATCTTCTTCAGCATAAGCAGTTTTTAAGAGTTTACGATTCGTTTTTACAGTTAGGTTCGTTCATATTGCCCTAAGGAAAATTTAAGGCATTTTCGAATAACTTTCTAAAGGTTTATTTTCACATAACGTACAGTTATTTTAATATTTAAAATTTCTTTAGATATATGGATATTTGGAATTATTGCTCGATTTTTGTTTTGAATTACAGGATGGGTTAAGTTGATTGTACTACAACTTTTAATTTGATTTTGATTGAATTTCATTGCTATCAGTTATTTTTCAATTTCTTTGGAATTTATATGATTTGAGTAAGTATCGTCGTCCTCCTGTTTGAACTTAGGAAACTTCTTTTTTTATAGCTGGCTCTGCAAAACAATATTCAATACACGACTTTGTTATGTAGTACTTATAACGTTATGTTATAACTAACTACTACTCTGACTTATAATAAGTGAGGATTAAGTAACTAATCGCACTTCTCGCGTTAATATTAATTTTAAGGCTACACAGTCTTTAAACTAGAGCTTGTGGCATCTTGCGCTTAAAGGCGTGTGCGGATGTCTTATTGTCCTAAATCTAGTTTAGTAGCACTTGAACATAACACTAAGTTTCGAAAGAACTTCTAAGTAGTTTTTTTGATAAACTCAGTTATTTGTGGGGCACTTAGTACATTGTATATTACGCATAAATACGGGCACTTGATTGAAATTCGGAGCACTTTATTCTGCATTGTTTGGAGTTTCTTCATTGTTGTTTTTGATGTGTTGAACCAGATTGGGCATGCATAGGTGAGTATAGGTCGGAGGATTGCTTTGTAAATAAAAACAGAGCATTCGGTACTAAGATGAAATTTGCGGTTTAGTAGAAGATATAATACATCCAATCTACTGTAGCATTCGCTGAGTTCTTTGTTGATGTGGTACCCGCTGCCTAGCCTAGCACCTAAGTAAACTCCTAAATACTTCACTACTGAGCCCTTTGAGTTCCATCCTATTTCGTTATTATTTATTTTAATTGTTGAAAGTTGGGCGTAACGTTTGTGAGTGAACACTTTCAATTGACACTTGTCTGGATTTATTTTAATTTTTCACTTCCGGATCCATTGGCACGTTATATTTATAGAGTTTTGAAGGTGTTCGATTGCTGATTCAGCGCTGGAACTTTGAGTTATTATCGCCCTGTCATCAGCATACATGGCTAGAGTTGAGTTGATGGCAACAGGCAAATCGTGTACAAACAGATTAAATAATGTTGATCTCAATAAACTCCCCTGGGCCGTCCCAGCTTTTATGGATTTGGTACTGGATATTGTTGCATTCATCCTGACTCTAAATGTTCTATTAGACAAAAAAGTAGGTCGGTATGTTTAGGAGAATTATTTTGTAAAGGAGCCCGTCGTGCCAAACCTTGTCAAGCGCTCTTTCCAGATCCATGAACATAATGGCAGTGTATTTCTTTTCTTCGAATTCTTTTTCGATTATTTTATTTATTCTGAGCAATTGGTGGGAAGTTGAGTCAAATGATCGAAAACCAAATTGATAAGGAGGGATTATATCCTTTTCCAGTAGCTCATCTTGTAATCTGGTAAGTATAACTTTTTCAAGGAGCTTTGGCCAAAGATGATAAGAAGCTAATAGGCCTGTAACTATCTGGGTTATGCTTAGGTTTTCCTGTTTTATAGATGGGGAGTATAATTGCAGTTCGCTAGAGAGTCGGAAAATATCCCAGTCGGAGACTAGCCTTACATATTGTAGTTAAGAAGGCCGTCGCTATTTCATTTGTTATTAGATCGGACCCGGGAGTCATACGTTTGGGTAGGCGTTCTATGTAGGATTTGAGTTCTTGGACCGTTGCAGGGGCGCTTGTCGCGTTCTATTGCTACTGGAAATTTGCGATTGTATTTGTTACCAGATACTCAAGGTGTTGCGGGTATTCACCTACAGTAGGTACAAGCACCTGTTCAAGATGTGTTGCTAATATGTTTGCTTTGTCGTCTAGCTAGCGAATAGATAACATTCGGTTGTAATCGTTTGGTGGCCAACCACATAGATGGATCGGAGGGATGTATTTCTTCAAGGTAGAAGTTGTACTTCTGAATTCTTAAACTGTCTAGTTAGTTCTTGTTTTGTTAAATGGCATAGCTGATTATATAGTGTTTTGAGGTAAGGTAAACGAGATCTCTGCTATTCCGTTCTGTATCTGTTCTTCAATTTGATCAGCTTGAGTAAGTATATGCTCAGGTGTTCTAATATAGTCTGGAACTCTTCTGTTTTTTTCGTGGTGTGGTGGATTCTTGTATACTTTCTTGAATTGCAGTCGTATATTTCGTCATCTACATCCATGGATGTTTCGAGAGGATCCATCTGTCTCAGTTTTTGGTCTAGGGTTCGTTGGAAAATCTCCCAATTAGTTTTTTCGTAGGCTAGTTTGGGGACTGTAGGTATTGCTGGAGGGTATTGTTAAAGGAGACAATCACGAAATTCGGAACTTTTCGATGCTAATAAAATGAGTCTCTGTGATAAAAACGATATCTACATTGTGTCGTGCCAGGAATTCTATAAAAGTTAAACATTAAGTTATTAATTAATGGAGCATTATTTTGATCTATTGTCTAGAATAGTATAGTACAAGACAATGTTACCATATTAATGTTGATAATGCCAGAACAAACGTAGCACTTAATAATCCTGCATCAGCAGCTATTCAAGAATATAATAAGTTACCAGTAGATGCTAAGAATTGTAATAGTTTAAATATTTTTAAGAAAATGTTACATAAGCAGCATAATAGTATAGGCAAATATTTATACCATGTTTAAATTACAAGTACCATGTTCTTATTCCTGAGACCAGCAGCTTATTGCTGATTAAGGCAATAACAGAAATGTAAGATGTACATAAATGCAATTTCAATAAATTCTGTACTTTTCAAAAAAAAAATATATATTGGAACTAAGTTTGCTAGACGTGGCGTTAATTTATCTAAATGGGGTATGAGCAGTTCAACTATTTTCTTTAAAATGATAGAGTTGAAGTTAGTTGATACTTGTTATCCTTCAGATATGGTGATGTTGACTTTGGCTACATAGTCATGACGTTCAGAAGATGATGATTCTTTTGTCATACTTTCTTGTCTATTTGTTGTCACTTGGGAGTATAATCTATCGTGTGTTCGGAAGCCACTTTTATTGTTGGTTTCTTGTTTAGCGTGAGATAATAACTACAACCTTTGTAATTTGCCGGGTGATTTTCCAGTCAATTTACGCACTGAGGATCTTCTCCAGTTCGTTTAGGACAGTCGCTGTATAAATGAGAACCTGTGCACTTCTCACAACGTGCTTGTGATTGACAGTAGTTACGGGTATGTCCGTATAATTGGAATTTTTTGCATTGGGGGATTTCTTTGGGTTTTCTTTGTAGCTCCACTTCAATGATGCTGTAATTTCGTTAGATTGAATATTTTCTTGCCTTCTTGTGTATTGCTGAGATCTACAGCACTTAGTAGGATAGGGTATCTATCCTTGTTGTAGAATCTGGCAACTTTCAGTACAGGGTATTTTAAAGCTATTAATTCATTTTTAATTTAATTTTACGTTAGTGAGACTGGGATGTTTCGGATTATCACAGAAAGGTTGTCGATTTCTGGGTCTTTAAATGTCTGATAGCTTAGTTTGCTCTCACTGTAATGTTTAGTCATCGACCGGTAATCTTCTGTACGTAATTGTTTATTTCTGATTACTGTTGTGAATTCATTTTTGGCTATTTCCTTAAGGTCAGAATTAATTTCTTGGTATTTTAGTTTATCTACGTTATGCAGATAAATTGGTGGGATTTTTACTTTTCTCTCTGTGAAATCTACAGATTGCTGGACTGAAGTGGCCTCGGAGGTATCCATCTTCACTTATTGCTGCAGCGTGTTTACCCGAATGAGTTATTTTCACTGTGTTTTATATTTGCTTCGCCGATACAAAGAATTCATTGCTGGATAGTAGATTTTGCGGTTCAAAGGGTACTTTTTATTTGGTTCTGATATGGGGGAGAGAGAGATCGGAGCTGCCTCGTTTAAGATTGGTGTTAGTCATATTGACTAGGGAACCCCTCCGCAGGGGTTCTTGTTAATAGTTTTTAATATTAACTTCAAGTTGTATTGCCTGGATCGGGTCACCCGTCCGAGTTCTGACCGTGGGCACCGATGCTTAACTTTACAGAGCGATGCGCTATATCAATACTCACTACCGTACCGTCTCCCCTCAAGTTGTATTAATAAAGTATATATAATAGGAAATTTATTTTACCAAAGGTTTTATCGTGGGCAGCCTCGCGTTTATTACGCAAGAAAAATGTTGATACTTGCACTTCCTGACACTAGTTTATGCTTCGAAAGTCAAATAGTCACTCTGAGGAAACTTGTGGAAAATTGTTGACTTTTCCATCGGCAACGTATTTGAAAATCTGTTCAACAGCAACTGTTACGAGTTGCATTCGTAAATGTTTCCTTATTGTAAGAAATCTCGAAGGTGAATTCCTAAAAATCCTAATAACGGCATATATATTCAATAAGCTTCGTGCCAGTTTATATATTTTCTTATTCTAAAAACAACCCAGTTTGGGAATGGGTTAAAATTTCAGTTATAACTCTGCCGTGAAAGTCTTCGCAATCAACTTACTTTACACTATTCAGGCATCCAAAATTCGACCAGCGGCTTTACAATACAAAATAGAAAAGATTTAGGGCCGGTCTTTCCATCTCCTAATAAACCTCCTAATAAGCTATTTGGCAAATAGTTTCCATGGAAACGATTGTATTAACAGGTTTTTAATAGGAGAATAAATTTATTAGGAGATGGAAATACCGGCCCTTAATATTTTATTAAGTGCCTATAATGACGGAGAATGGACCTACAGACGACGAAATTATAGAAGCCTCTAGTATATGTATTTCTAAGAGGAATAATGTTAATGGTATTATAAGAACTTATAAGCAAATTTCAGCCGACGTACAACTACGAGTACTAAACGTAAGCAAACGTGAAGGTAGTAGATGAAAGACGAGAAATAAGAAGTAATGAGAGACAGCGACGAAAAGAAAGTTTTAGGCTCTTAGTGACTGAAATATAATTGAAAATGGCCAATAAATACTAGATTAGGTTTACAGACTAAAGGATAAATATATCACAATAAATGTATTGGGTGAAATTAAAAATGATAGAAGCTAATCCTGGGATAATTAGAAAAGACACAAAATACAAACAACAATAAAAGAAAATTTCAAGAGAAGCAGAAGAGGTAAAAAGCAATATGGAGGATGAGCATTAAGGATGAACAAAACTTACAACTACTTACAACACCTGACATAAAACTAGCTTGTTCTGGTAAGAAAAAATCATTCCAAAAACCTTGTCCTTGAATGGGCTGCTAGGTATGTAAGAAAAGACTAAATAAACCTAAAAATATTTTTAGGCAAATTCAAATTTCTTATAAGAATTTTTAAATTTTTTAGATAACAGTATAATTATATCTTTGATCCAACAACTTGTAGAACTAGTTTGCACCCTGTTTGAAAATTTTGTATGGCAAAGTTTTAAAAAACTGTATCTTAAATTTAATTTTTAGATTTACATTTCGATAATTTTCTAATGAAAATGATTAATATAGCTAGTTTGTTAAAATCAAAATTGTAGTTTAATCCTGTCAACAAAACCATTTCAGAAACCTCAAGAGGTTTAACTTAAACAGGTTAGAAGTCTCCGAAAGCCTTTTTAATTCTCAAATTTTTTTACTTCTCCTGAATCTAATTTTACTTGACATAAGTGGAGATTTCAGTGGTCATGAAAATTCAAATTGAAAATGTGAAAAGGTTTTGAAATAAAACTTTCAGCAACTTTGCGCTATCGACAACACGTATACTCGTAGATCTTTATATATACAGGGTGGTCCATAGGACACAGAGCAACAGTAGATTCGTTAGGCTAAAATATTACGATTTCGCTTGACCTTCCGTTCTGGTTAAACTGAAAATTTTCTAATTTTTAGACCCAAAACCAAATTTTAATGGCCTAAGATTTAAGATTTAAATTTTTAATCAATGAACATACTAAAGGTGGAAGGTTGGGTAACTAATCCCAGCGGGAAGCTGTGTCGGCGAACTGATCAGTGGTCGAGAACTCCAAGGCAAAAACATAGCCCCTCCGTGTCTGCTGTTTTTCAACTGTCAAAAGCATGTAAGAAAGCTCAGCGGAAGCTACTAGCTACTACCCAAGGTGATAAACAATCCACCCTCGTCGTCTTGAGCGACGCATGCAGGTGTTCCGATTCTGGTGAGCCTGCAGCAACATGCTTGCAGATATTGGAGACTACCGGAAAGATTAAATATAAACACTTTGCCACCTTTAATGTGAACTCCCTTCAGAAGGCCGGTAAATTGACACACCACCTTGGCCCCTGCCCTAACACCAAATTATATTATTCTATTCTTCTGTTATTCAAATTACGGCAATTCAAGAAACAAATAAGGTTACAGGATCTTTAAGGGTAAAATTGGCAAACGTGTAATGAAAACTGGCCCACGCCTCGGTACAGGATTTATCATCAGCAGGAGAATTCTAAATTCGATCACGGGCCTCATCTCTTTTAACAGCTGAGTCTCGAACCTTTCCTTTCAAAGTACAAACAATGTCTACATTATTGGGAACGTGCATGTGCCAATCAACCAGGCGAACAGGAAAGACCCAGAAGAAACAGATAAATTCTTGGCTTAAGATTCCGAACAAACACACGATCATTCTGTTTGGGGATTTCAATGCACAATTCGGCAAAGACCGAAAATTCCAGAATATTGTCGGAAATTGCGATTCATCTCCGACGACAATACACACTCATCGCCACCCCAACTAGACTCATTGCCATCTACGGAAGAAGAAGTTATACGAATCATTCAGTCACTCAAAAACCACAAAACACCAGACGAGGATTCGATAGTCCTCGAATTACGGAAACACGCGGGCGACAAGACGATCGATAACCTAACTGAGACAATCCGCAAGATTTGGGAAATTTCCACGTTGCTGGACGTTAGACCTCATCCACCCCCTTTTTAAAAACAGCGTCAGAACGGACGTGCGCAACTACCGTGGCATCTCTCTCCTCCCAGCAACCTACAAGGTACAAAGTAAAATTTAGAGAAGAGACGCCTCTGCAAATCAAAAACGGAGGTGTCAGGCAGGGACATGGGCTCTCGCCTCTGCTATTCCACTGTGTCCTCTAGAAAGTCATTCGTAAATGGCGCAAAGAGTAAGACAGGTGTTGACAGTTGACAGCTTAACCTTCGCAGATGATCTCGGAATTTTTCCTGATTCCCTAGGGATAGCTGCAAGACAAATCAACCAATTCAAAACACAAGCGGCAAAGCAAATCTCCTTTGAGAAAACGGGGTTCATAACATGGGTCAGAAGAAAATCAAGCGGACAGAAAAGTTTAAATGCCTAGGCAAATGGATAGAACTCAACATCTCCGAGAAGGAAGCCTTCGAATTACGGATTAACAAAATGGAAATGGCGTATCAGCTAACCGAATATGTCTACTCTAAACAATCAATATCCTTCAACGCCTAGAATAGCAAAGGTCTGATTGAGAAATTGGAAATCAAAGAAGGAAAGATCCTGGGTCCGATCAAATAAAACGTCGAATACAGAAGGCGACACAACGTGGGAAAGGTATCGGACACAATTCGGAAAAGGAGGATTTCCTTCTATGATCACATAACACGAATGAGCACAGAGAGATTGCCTAACCGGATCTTTACCTAATTTCTCGACAAGAAAACCAAGGGAGACTGGTACACTGACGTAGAAATGGATCTGCAGGAAGTTAGGATCACACGTGAAGACATTTAGGGGCGTAACCCCCTTAAGAAGAAACTTGGAGCACATAAAGGTTTTTAAGAAAAGCCAAAGCTAAGAACAGGCAAGACATAGACAGAAGACAGAAGGAAGAGCACCGAAAACGAATGCGGGAATACTGGGCAAATATTGAAACACAATGAGGTAAAAGAAAAAAAACAGTTGAAATAACATGGTCCATAGTTAGCCGAAACGAAAGAAGACTCCTAAGATTGAATTTTAATTAGTTTTCTAATCTGAATTTGAACTTCCTCGTAAAATGACTCCCAGTTAACTATTGAATCGATTTTTTGATCGAAAAACGGAATAAATAAATTTGTAAATAAGAAAATTGCATGCAAATGCAGTTCAAGGAATATTGGAAGAAAGACAAGACAGGCCAAGAAGAATAAAAAGGTGAAAAAAACGCGAAACAAAAATGAAAAGGGGCGGGCATGTTGAGGCCAGCTAAGTAAAGTAAAACTCTAACAGACAGCAAATTCCTAGTAAGAGAGAACAATCTTGGGAGGTTTGGAAAAAAGAGGAAGAAAAGACGGAAACGAAGAGAACGCAAAAGGATTATCATTAACCAAGAAGGGCTTTTGGCCGTAAAAAGAGAATAAAATAAAAACTAAGAATAAAAGATAAGAGTTAAAATGAGAAGGCAATACAATTTAGTTGTAAAATGAATAGGTTGTGCTAATGTTGACTTATGCTTAACCTAACAGTCATTTAAATTGGTTTTAAAAATTTAAGTTGCTCAGTAGAACACTTAAAATAATAAAAAGTTATTTTCTAGATATACATTTTCACACTATCAACATATGAAAAAACCTTATTTATTTATTATATCTAGCTATCAAGTATTACATGTTCTTGTTGGCCAAAGTAAATATACTGTTATCTAATTTAATATATATACTTTTTAGGGCAGAAATTCACGAAAAGTATATATAGTATTGTAACTGTACGTACCCCAGGTGTGTTACCCTTTACAGTTTTTCACTGTGATCGTCTAGTTTTCACTAAGATTTTCTTTAGCCTCAATCCAAACAATACCGGACGTACGAATGTAGGCGAATAGAAAATATGGCGAAGTTGAGTACCACACTACACAGTTTCTAAGCGGACATAGCTGCTTTGGCGAGTACTTGAAACGCTTCCATCTTTCTCAATCGGAGTAATGCGTCTACTGCGAAAGAGATACAGCAGAACATATTGTTTTCCACTGCCCGTGATGGACAAACGAAAGATTGGTTATGGAAGCGGAAACAGATGAGCATCTGATAAGAGACAACAAAGTCAGGATCATGCTAAGGAGCCGAAAGGACTGGGACATGATAGTTAGAGGCCCGAAAAAGATGATCGGCACAAAGGAGGCAGAAGAAAGAAGAAATAAAGGATAAGCAGTGGGAATAAGTAACACCAACATACTTTAGAATTGTATAAGTTAGGATAGCCCTCCCTTAAAGTAATGCGTAAGCGATACCAAGGGGAAAAGGCGACGTCCTTTAAAAAAACAACCTCAGCCTTGAGGTACCTTCATAGATAAAAATTGTAGAGGGTAAGGTTTGGTGATCGTGTTATCAGATTTCCATGCAATTTTGCCAATCATGTTCGAACAGTTCTTGAACGCCAACCATCTTGTACGGATGAAATCACAAGTCTTGATGCAAAATTCGTCGCACACTTCGATCAGACAATTGAAGCGCTGCTGCATGTTTGCGAGCAGATCGCATTGAAGACGTGAAATTGCCTCAATGTTTTCTGGAGTTCGAGTACTGCGCGGTTTTCTTCCGCCCTTCGGAATGGGATAAGTGAAGAAATCGCGAGTATCCCTTCAGAAATGTTAGTAATGGAAAATTTCCGAACTCGCTTTCAGCAGTGCATTGATAACAAAGGACACCACTTGAGCAATTTAGTTTTCAAAACTAGTTAAAATGTAAATTTCAATTATGTGGATTTACAACGTAAGAATAAATTTCCTTTACTTGCTACCATCTATTTTTTATTTAACTTTCAAATTAGGGAGGGGGTGTTGCCGCACCCTTACTATAGCTATAGCATTTGGTGATGATTTGATTATCCTCACAAGAGGAAAAAGCACCACAGAAATAGAAATTTACTCAAATGAAGCAACCAAGTGAGCAAAAAAACAATAAAGATGGAATTCAACGAAGAGAAATCGTAAGCCATGTTAATTAGTAGGAAGAGATCATCCAGCGACTGACGCGAAAATAAATATTTACCTTAATAATTAAGAGCCTAGAACAAATGAAATGCTCAAAAGTACTTGGCAATTTAGTTAGATGGTCAAATGAACTTCAACGAACATATATTGAATGTCTTACACAAAAATGCCCGCAGTTAATTAATGTATTGGCAAGGTCGGCAAAAATTAAATGGGACTGAAATCTGAAGGAAGCGTTTTAAAGTATGATAATGGTGTCATCATACCATTAAGGTATTATGATATGGGGCCGCAATATGGAAATCGAATTTGCTTAAGATATTACAATCAAAACAAGATGCGCTGAACAAAGAATGATAAATGTAAAAATCATTCAGAACATCTTATCAGAAATAACCCCGAGGTATCAGAAATTGTGGTTCGTTTTAGATACCTTTAATAACGATTAATATAAGTAATAAACCGAGTTCGCTGCAGTATTTTACTTTAAAGATTTCCTGCAGTTTCCCCGATAAAATATGAGTTTTTCCGTAACACGAGTCATTTCAGAACCCCTTAATTTATAATCTTTAACGTTTCAGGCGGTCGTGGCTCAGTTGGTTCAGTGTGCGTCTGACCACTGAGATGGCCCGGGTTCGATTCCCAGGGTCACATATACACCGAAAATACCCGGCCGCTTCCCTCGGAAGGCAATGGCAAATCACTGAGCCTTCTGCCTAGTAAAGTCCTCTCTGGAGTAGAAGTGCAAGCACTTCCGTGGTTCGGAGCCCACGTTAAGCTGTAGGTCCCCTATGTCTGTAGGCTACTTGACACGCACACCACAGGCATATGGAGAGAGGATCGGCAACGCCCTGTAAAGGGCATGCCACTCTAAGAAGAAGAAGAACGTTTCAGAAGCGGGGAAGATCAGTAAATCTTGATACTTTTGTTGTAATTAATCATTTCGCCGCCCACTTGAAGCTTATTTTGACATAGGCGTTATAAAGTTTGTGGCGAGATGTCATCAGGGGACTTTACCAGTCACTTAATAAAGTATGATCAAAATTTCTGTTCATCAAGTATGGCCGTGGAAGTGCAAACCAACGCCTTTAAAATTGGCTTACATATAATATTAAATGTGACAGCTGTCAAAAATTTTGAAGTAAAGATATGTGAGCCAATTTTAAATGCGTTGGTTTGCACTTCCACGGCCATACTTGATGAACAGAAATTTTGATCATACTTTAGTTGTGTGCGTTAGTTACATTGAAGCAATTTTTAGCGTCGAACTCGATTTATTGCGCGTGACAGGGACGAGGTGTAATCTATAAAATTGGAAATTCAGGCCTGGCATTGAATATTAGAAAAGACTCACGGTATCAAACAAAACTATTTCGTGTTATGGCCTTTCTAAAAAATTTTTTTCACTACTAGTATTAGAAGATGTCATTATTGACCTTATTTTCGAGCCCAGAAGATGAATTTCTCTCCTAGTGGTCAATAATTTTTTATTATTGACTACTGGTTAATAATAAAAACAATTTCTATGCGCTCAGGTGCCTATTTTAAATATGTTTTACCCAAATGTCAATTGAAATTAACCTCTCCCCTTGTTTTCAAGCAAGGCTATTTGATTTTTGTGGATATTTAGAAATAAATATACGCATCTGTCATTTTATTTTTTATTTATGTAAAAATGATTAATTAAAAGGAATAAAGGTGCTAGTAGTGAAAAAAATAGTATATAAACCACGGTAGAGAAGACTTTTCTCAGCCTCACAACTTATTTCCCTCCATGCTTCGCATGTCGGGAAATAATACTGCTCGGCTGAGAAAAATGTCTTCTCTACCTTGGTCTATAATATACTATATGCTCCTCCATCTTTTCGAAAAGTGTAAAGCGTAAATAAACAGGATGGGTTTTGTTAACGGCCGAATTTATGAACATCAAAAAGGATGAATCAAATCTGTGCTGGTATTTATTTATACATTCAAAAGGTTCTTTTATCTCTTATAAATAAATACGTATTAACCCATTAATGGCCAAGCAGTCAAAAAAAAATATTATTTATTTTCTCGGTGAACAAGATTGAAAATGCTTCCATTTAGACAGAAATTTAATTTTTTGATGAAAATCTAACAAGCTTATAGAAAAAACATGGGTGCGTATACGCACCTTTGGCAAAATACCCTAACAAACTTAAGTAACACACAAGTAGTAAATAAAGGTAATTTTAGCAAATAATATAGTAATATTTAATATATTTTTATTATTTACAGTGAAATGCTTCAAAACAGTCTGGATGTATGTAGATGAAGAGTACACTTTATGCACAAATAGATGGTATCGTTTTTGCACACTCTACATTTTTTCTCGCACTTTCAGGGTCTTTTTATCAAGTGGCCAATGTTTTCGTATTTTATCTCATTAGGCAAACTATTCTTGGATGGTCTTCCATAATTTGAGTTTTCAGGTTGTGACTCACTAACCGTTATTTGGGAAAAACCATCATACTTCATAAGTGTAAACGCTAGCTTTGAACGAAATTCAAGTTGAGGTGTTTTAGTATCGTTAGGTATATTGTGAATTTTCCAGCTATTGACGACTGCACTATCTATCATGTTTATAAATAAGGGCCACCACCACTTCTTACCTTTGATTTTGATTCTATAATTGGGGATACCATTATCGTGAAGGTCCACCCCACCCATAAAGTGATTGTAATCAGATATGACATTTGGTTGAGTTATGACAATTAGCCTGTACAAGTGGCATGACCGTACATGCATTCGTAATGACTGTAACAACAGAATTGTCATTCCATTTTACGACAAGTGTTTCCAGAACAGGATCAGAAGCATATACGTAGGTTCCACGAGCTAATTTTCCCAGTCGCTTATTAGTTTCCAAAGGAAACTTTGCTATGCGATTTTCTGGAACTGTGCCAGTCGCAAAAAAACCTTGCTCTTTTAGATTGGCAAAAAGGGAATAAGAGGAAAAAAAATTGTCAAAGAAAATTCGATGATGGCTAGGTTATTCAATCACAGAAACTAAATCCATGATTACCCTAGTTCCCAAACTTAGGCCAGTATTTACTGATTGTTTTCCACCATATGGAATAAATTGAAACAAATAACCGGTATACGAACAGAGGCACCATAGCTTGAAACCAAATCTAACACGTTTTCCTCGAATAAACATTTTGCATGAATGTCGTCCAAAATATGGTACCATCTCCTCATCTATAGACAGGTTATGCTCAAAAACACCAAACTGCATAAATTTCTTATTCATTATGTCGAAAATAGGGGTAAGTTTAGTAAATTTATCATTTTTGTTTAGTTTTGTATTATCTGATAAGTGGATATTTTGCTTTATGGATCTAAACTTATTTTGACTCATACTTTTTCTTACAATAGCTACTTCTTTGTCCTCATCTTTTGACCAATACATATCGCACTGTGGTAAATTATGGTAACCAGATAAAATACAAATTCCAATAAAGCGTTTCAATTCAATTTCGTTTATGCTAAAGTCATGGCGATTATTTTGAGTAGCATAAATTTTTGTAAAACACAAAATTTGATCAATAATTTCAAAATCAAAAAATAATGAAAAGAGTTCAATTGGTGGCTTTCATCCATAAGTGGCTTGTATATTCTCTAATAACTCATTTGTGTTAGTTACAGGCGAACTAGAGAATCTAGGTGTGCTATTTATTTCCCACTTAGGGTGCACATTTGCCTTGTCATGTCAACTCATGATTTCTGTTTTATAAATGTGAACTTACAAGTTTGTAATTATTTTTAACATTTACCTTACCTTTTCTATGTGTGTAAAATAAACGTAACTTCTAAATGCCAGAACTAACCAAACCAACACTCACAAAAACACAATGTAAACTGAATACAATCACGACGCGAATTACTGCAAGTCTCAACTCATCAGAATGACGTAATGTGTCAACACCTGCACTTGTTGCAATAGATAATAGTATTGGCCGAAGGTGCATAAACGCACCTCTCATATTTCCACGTTATATACAACTACAAAAATCAAAATCTCTAAAAATTTATTGTCTATCTATATCAAAAGTAGATATCTTCGTGACATTGTTTTGCAATACAACAATTTAGTGGTTTACTAAGAAATAACTTAAAATTATTCATACTAGCAATGCTGCAAAATTGCTATAAATTGACAACAATTAGAATTTATAAAAACGTTGTTTCGTTTAAAATAAAATTGAATAAAATTTTTTACAGACCTGTAAGGACTTCCTGAATAAACTTATAACACGTTTTTCTTCAAATTATTAAAGTGGCATTTAAAAAAATATTTATTGTAAAAAGGTGCGTATATGCACCTTTGGCAGTAAATGGGTTTGTATACAAAAAAATAATTAAAAGAAGCGAATTTTTTTAAAGATCATGTTGTCTGATAATAATAATTAATGCCAACATGATTTTTGTTTTTAATTTTAAGCAATAATTAACTTGTTTAGTAGGCGAAGTTGTGCCTTACTTATGGTTTTCTAACTTTTCCGCAACTTTATACACATATACACAACCCTCTCGACCTGACTGCTTTTCAAGTTACAAAACTTTCACTTAACATTAATTTCAATTTTTTTGTTAGTAAATTTGCCTTTGTTGTTAATGGTTTCGTATTACAAACTTATAAGTTAAGATATAAAATTATTCAAATGAAAGTAAAAGGGTAAGTAAAACAAAAACACATTTGTTCTCGTAAAGTAATGGCGTAATGAGGCCTGCTTGTAGATTACAATTTGTTTCGTTTTGATTGCTATTATAGCAAGAGTTTTGTTGATAAATTTTTAAATTTAAATGTAATACACGTTTTCAAAGTAGACAAATGATTAATATTTCGAGAAAGATTATTTGTAAGGAAAGTTAAAGAAGTAACTAATTGTAGGGCAGATCTGTATTCCGGAAATTATCATCACACATGTCGCACATACCTACTAGGATAAATAATAGGTGTTGCGTAAAGCGTTTGAATAGGATCTTGAATAATATTACGATTTTTAATCAGTTTTAAGGTTCTAGTCTTCAAGAGTTGTTGTGTTAGGTCGTAGTTATTTTGTGAATGAGTAAAGTGATAAATTAAAGTTATGTTTAATAGACCAAAAAACGGCCTAATTTTTTAAAACAAAGTAGATACGCGTTTTGGTGTAAAGAAATTTATAAGAAATTGTTGTTACGTAGCCTTATTTACTTCAAATAGTTTTATAACTTTAGAAATTAACTACTGAAGGAGTCACTTCTTTATTACTAAGGTCAGTGATTATTTAAATCTTAATACATCCCACAAAACAAATTGAATTCGACCGTAGTTAAAGCTATAGTAATTCCACTTAGCAAATTGTAATTTCGGAAGCAGGATCTTTACCAAAGTGTCATTTCTAAAACAAATGTTGCTAGTTTTCCAAAATGTTGTGTATTTTAATTTAATTCCCAACGGTAAACGATTTGTAGTTTATAAGACTGAAAATTTCTTTCGCCAAATATTTTGTCTTAATTTAGAAAGAAAGATTCAAGATAAATAACCTGCAGTCAATGCAAATTAAAAACTATTTAAATTCCTTAAAAACGAAGTAATTTTTTTTGCATTGAAGATTAACAACTGCCTGTTCGCTTATCTACCAAAGCAGGTCGCAGCAGGTACTTTGTATAGATATTGATTATTACAATTTCTATAGCATTTTCAATCACACATAAAACAGTTGGTATTTTAATTCAGTATTTGAAGAATTCTTTTAACGAGAAGTTGCATATTTTTAAATTGTTAAATCGTCCATAATTAATTAATCAAATAAGAGCTTCTCGTTTTTGTTAGTTTTTTTACAAGTAAGCTAGTGGTAAGTGAAGCCAGTAGTATTATTTTTTATCTATCACCGTGGGATAAGTTATATCATATCACACTCATTTTAGAAATGTAATAGTCTTGTCATCCCAATGAGTGCCATAATGAAATTATTACGACACTAGTGGTAATGAAATGGACAATTCATTCTAGCTCCAAATTTTGCCGGGGCAAGTCCGGAAATCACGTTCTCTGCAATTCTTCACAGTACACGTGTGTTAATAATGTCTATATCCCTCTTAAAGCGTAAATAACTATTATCAAATTACGATATGTTGTTGGCAATTTTTTTAAGATATCGTTAATACTTACTTTAATGACATTTTTGTCTAATTTAGCGTGCTTTTCATTAGAAAATATACTTTTGATCGTCGTTCACATTTCTTAATTTATAAAAATTAAAGCAGGTATTTTGGATAATATTTTATGTGCACTTTTAAATTTGAAATCCTTTGACATTGGTCAAATATTCAATAATTAATATAACTGTCGATGTATGTATGTAAATTAGTAAGTACTTAGCTTCATCAAAGCAGTTTTAATGAAATTTTTCCTTAGCAGTTCGATATCGCTGCGACATCAGCGGAAATCGGACCTATTGTTGTAGTGAAATTATGGCAAACTAAGTGTGTTTGTCAAATTTAAAAAGAATGCATCGTTAGAAGTAAAATTCTGTGTAATAGTAACGTACCGAAATTTTTATTACCCAAACACCTTGGGTACAACCAGTGTTTATACAGTGCCGTGCTATAATAAAAAGTAATTATTTAACTTCGGGTATCTTAAATTTCTGTGTTATCGGGAGTGTCGGTTCGAGGTTTCACATCTTCATATGGTTTCTGCACTTAACCTGCTACAGGAAATTCGTAATAAAGGTAGGTGATGGGATCAGTTACTTTTTAAAATTTATTTGTCATTATTTGATTTGATTGTTCTAGTTTTACATTTTTGAGCTTAAAGACAAATTAATTTTTTTTTTTAATAATTTGAAATCCAAAATCATGCAAATTACTGCCAAGCTATGGTTACTTAAAAAACCTTTTTCTGTTGTTTCAGGTAGGTCCCATCTTCGAGGGATGGCAGTTCCTAGGATGAAAACGGCACCACAGTGAGTTATATTTATTCATTTTTTGCCATAGGGATAATTGTAGGGATTACGTTAGCCACTTTCAAACACAAACTATTCTTGAACCATTCATTTTCTAAAATCAATCTTACATTACAATTACTTTCGTATTCGTGAATTAACTTTCGGGTAAATATTTCTGTTCTAAACGGTTTTAATTCCAACATTTATCGGGAGTGTAGTTAATATTTGTGTATACTTGCGCGACAATGTTGTATAATGCTGTAAGTAGACAAACAAACGGTAAGTGAATATAAATGGCAAGTAAATAGTATGTATAATAGTGGGTTTTAAAACTTCAGCATTAATTTATTACTTTCAGTCTTATTATCACACTTTCTTTTCAGCACTAACTTCTTATTTTCAGCTCAATTTCGGGGAGTTTTTCTAACATTACTCCTTGTTCTCTTTTAGCTCAAACGGTGAAGTATAAATATTCTTAAAACTATTATCCTCTTTCAAATTAATAATTATTCAAGGTTAATTTGTAATGTTTAATTTCAGCCAACTGGTTTACACGTTACCTATTGTTTGATGTTAGTTTTTAGTTTAATAATTATCATATTCAATGATTTCAGTTTAATTAATTACCTTTTCGGCAGTTTTCCGTGTGTATCCTTTTTGAGTCCGCATAACGAGGTAACATTTTATATCATAAAGGTTGTTCATTAAAAAATTATATTTAAACTGGTTGTGGTAAGGAAAAGGCCTGAACAATTTTCAACGTCGCATGAGATGGAAAATGTTCAGAGGGGAGTTGGGAGGCCTTTCTTTTTAAGAAACCTCTTGAAGGTTTTTTAAACTTAACTGTTTAGAATAAAATGAAGAACATTGTTACATGCTGCTTTGTACTATCAGCAGATTGTTCCTTTTATTCTACTTAAACCAAGACTTCCTTGCAGTAGCCTCCGTTATCGAAACCCCATTCGCGAAAATCGGTTTTCTTGATTAAAGTGACGATATGGCAAACTAAGTGTGTTTGCTAAATTCATCTAGTTTTCGTTATCGTAGATAAATTTGAGTGAATAAGTATCGTAGCAAAATTATACTACCCAAACACCTTGGGTACAACCAGTGTTTGTACAGTGCAGTGTTTCAAAAAGTAATTATTTAACTTCGGGCATCTTAAATTTCTGTGTTCTCGGGAGTGTCGGTTCGGGGTTTCACATCTTCATATGGTTTCTGCACTTAACCTGCTACAGGAAATTCGTAATAAAGGTAGGTGATGGGGTCAGTTACTTTTTAAAATTTATTTGTCATTATTTGATCTGATAGTTCTAGTTTTACATTTTTGAGCTGAAAGACAAATTAATTTTTTTTTTAATAATTTGAAATCCAAAATCATGCAAATTACTGCCAAGCTATGGTTACTTAAAAAACCTTTTTCTGTTGTTTCAGGTAGGTCCCATCTTCGAGGGATGGCAGTTCCTAGGATGAAAGCGGCACCGCAGTGAGTTATATTTATTCTTTTTTTGCCATACGGATAATTGTAGGGATTGCGTTAGGCACTTTCAAACACAAACTATTCTTGAACCATTCATTTTCTAAAATCAATCTTACATTACAATTACTTTCGTATTCGTGCATTAACTTTCGGGTAAATATTTCTGTTCTAAACGGTTTTAATTCCAATATTTATCGGGAGTGTAGTTAATATTTGTGTATACTTGCGCGACTATGTTGTATAATGCTGTAAGTAGACAAACAAACGGTAAGTGAATACAAATGACAAGTAAATAGTATGTATAATAGTGGGTTTTACAATTTCAGCATTAATTTATTACTTTCAGTCTTATTATCACACTTTCTTTTCAGCACTAACTTCTTATTTTCAGCTCAATTTCGGGGAGTTTTTCTAACTCCTTGTTCACTTTTAGCTCAAACGGTGAAGTATAAATATTCTTAAAATTATTATCCTTTTTCAAATTAATAATTATTCAGGGTTAATTTGTAATGTTTAATTTCAGCCAACTGGTTTACACGTTACCTATTGTTTGATGTTAGTTTTTAGTTTAATAATTATCATATTCAATGATTTCAGTTTAATTAATTGCCTTTTCGGCAGTTTTCCGTGTGTATCCTTTTTGAGTCCGCATAACGAGGTAACATTTTATATCATAAAGGTTGTTCATTAAAAAATTATATTTAAACTGGTTGTGGTAAGGAAAAGGCCTGGACAATTTTCAACGTCGCATGAGTTGGAAATTGGTCAGAGGGGAGTTGGGAGGCCTTTCTTTTTAAGAAACCTCTTCAAGGTTTTTTAAACTTAACTGTTTAGAATAAAATGAAGAACATTGTTACATGCTGCTTTGTACTATCAGCAGATTGTTCCTTTTATTTTACTTAAACCAGGACTTCCTTACAGTAGCCTCCTTTATCGAAACGCCATTCCCGAAAATCGGTTTTCTTGATTAAAGTGACTATATGGCAAACTAAGTGTGTTTGCTAAATTCATCTAGTTTTCGTTATCGTAGATAAATTTGAGTGAATAAGTATCGTAGCAAGATTATACTACCCAAACACCTTGGGTACAACCAGTGTTTGTACAGTGCAGTGTTACAAAAAGTAATTATTTAACTTCGGGCATCTTAAATTTCTGTGTTCTCGGGAGTGTCGGTTCGGGGTTTCACATCTTCATATGGTTTCTGCACTTAACCTGCTACAGGAAATTCGTAATAAAGGTAGGTGATGGGGTCAGTTACTTTTTAAAATTTATTTGTCATTATTTGATCTGATAGTTCTAGTTTTACATTTTTGAGCTGAAAGACAAATTAATTTTTTTTTTAATAATTTGAAATCCAAAATCATGCAAATTACTGCCAAGCTATGGTTACTTAAAAAACCTTTTTCTGTTGTTTCAGGTAGGTCCCATCTTCGAGGGATGGCAGTACCTAGGATGAAAACGGCACCACAGTGAGTTATATTTATTCATTTTTTGCCATAGGGATAATTGTAGGGATTACGTTAGCCACTTTCAAACACAAACTATTCTTGAACCATTCATTTTCTAAAATCAATCTTACATTACAATTACTTTCGTATTCGTGAATTAACTTTCGGGTAAATATTTCTGTTCTAAACGGTTTTAATTCCAACATTTATCGGGAGTGTAGTTAATATTTGTGTATACTTGTGCGACACTGTTGTATAATGCTGTAAGTAGACAAACAAACGGTAAGTGAATATAAATGGCAAGTAAATAGTATGTATAATAGTGGGTTTTAAAACTTCAGCATTAATTTATTACTTTCAGTCTTATTATCACACCTTCTTTTCAGCACTAACTTCGTATTTTCAGCTCAATTTCGGGGAGTTTTTCTAACATTACTCCTTGTTCTTTTTTTAGCTCAAACGGTGAAGTATAAATATTCTTAAAACTATTATCCTCTCTCAAATTAATAATTATTCAAGGTTAATTTGTAATGTTTAATTTCAGCCAACTGGTTTACACGTTACCTATTGTTTGATGTTAGTTTTTAGTTTAATAATTATCATATTCAATGATTTCAGTTTAATTAATTACCTTTTCGGCAGTTTTCCGTGTGTATCCTTTTTGAGTCCGCATAACGAGGTAACATTTTATATCATAAAGGTTGTTCATTAAAAAATTATATTTAAACTGGTTGTGGTAAGGAAAAGGCCTGAACAATTTTCAACGTCGCATGAGTTGGAAATTGTTCAGAGGGGAGTTGGGAGGCCTTTCTTTTTAAGAAACCTCTTCAAGGTTTTTTAAACTTAACTGTTTAGAATAAAATGAAGAACATTATTACATGCTGCTTTGTACTATCAGCAGATTGTTCCTTGTATTCTACTTAAACCAAGACTTCCTTGCAGTAGCCTCCGTTATCGAAACCCCATTCGCGAAAATCGGTTTTCTTGATTAAAGTGACGATATGGCAAACTAAGTGTGTTTGTTAAATTCATCTAGTTTTCGTTATCGTAGATACATTTGAGTGAATAAGTATCGTAGCAAAATTATACTACCCAAACACCTTGGGTACAACCAGTGTTTGTACAGTGCAGTGTTTCAAAAAGTAATTATTTAACTTCGGGCATCTTAAATTTCTGTGTTCTCGGGAGTGTCGGTTCGGGGTTTCACATCTTCATATGGTTTCTGCACTTAACCTGTTACAGGAAATTCGTAATAAAGGTAGGTGATGGGGTCAGTTACTTTTTAAAATTTATTTGTCATTATTTGATCTGATAGTTCTAGTTTTACATTTTTGAGCTGAAAGACAAATTAATTTTTTTTTTAATAATTTGAAATCCAAAATCATGCAAATTACTGCCAAGCTATGGTTACTTAAAAAACCTTTTTCTGTTGTTTCAGGTAGGTCCCATCTTCGAGGGATGGCAGTTCCTAGGATGAAAGCGGCTCCGCAGTGAGTTATATTTATTCTTTTTTTGCCATAGGGATATTTGTAGGGATTGCGTTAGGCACTTTCAAACACAAACTATTCTTGAACCATTCATTTTCTAAAATCAATCTTACATTACAATTACTTTCGTATTCGTGCATTAACTTTCGGGTAAATATTTCTGTTCTAAACGGTTTTAATTCCAACATTTATCGGGAGTGTAGTTAATATTTGTGTATACTTGCGCGACAATGTTGTATAATGCTGTAAGTAGACAAACAAACGGTAAGTGAATACAAATGGCAAGTAAATAGTATGTATAATAGTGGGTTTTAAAATTTCAGCATTAATTTATTACTTTCAGTCTTATTATCACACTTTCTTTTCAGCACTAACTTCTTATTTTCAGCTCAATTTCGGGGAGTTTTTCTAACATTACTCCTTGTTCTCTTTTAGCTCAAACGGTGAAGTATAAATATTCTTAAAACTATTATCCTCTTTCAAATTAATAATTATTCAAGGTTAATTTGTAATGTTTAATTTCAGCCAACTGGTTTACACGTTACCTATTGTTTGATGTTAGTTTTTAGTTTAATAATTATCATATTCAATGATTTCAGTTTAATTAATTACCTTTTCGGCAGTTTTCCGTGTGTATCCTTTTTGAGTCCGCATAACGAGGTAACATTTTATATCATAAAGGTTGTTCATTAAAAAATTATATTTAAACTGGTTGTGGTAAGGAAAAGGCCTGAACAATTTTCAACGTCGCATGAGTTGGAAATTGTTCAGAGGGGAGTTGGGAGGCCTTTCTTTTTAAGAAACCTCTTCAAGGTTTTTTAAACTTAACTGTTTAGAATAAAATGAAGAACATTATTACATGCTGCTTTGTACTATCAGCAGATTGTTCCTTTTATTTTACTTAAACCAAGACTTCCTTGCAGTAGCCTCCGTTATCGAAACGCCATTCGCGAAAATCGGTTTTCTTGATTAAAGTGACTGTATGGCAAACTAAGTGTGTTTGCTAAATTCATCTAGTTTTCGTTATCGTAGATAAATTTGAGTGAATAAGTATCGTAACAAAATTGTATTACCCAAACACCTTGGGTACATCCAGTGTTTATTGAGTGCAGCTGTAGTATTCTTATAAATAATATTTTCGGTTAATAAATTTTATAGCGATTTCGGGAGTGTCGCGTCGGTTCGGTTCGGGCTTCGAAGTCTACAAAGGAAATTTTTAGAAGAAAGGCACAAGTGGGGTGACTTCAATAGAGGTTAGTTATATTTTCTTTTATTATTGTTTTTGTAATATTAGGTTTTGTCCGTATATCTACAGGAGTCTTTTTAAGGAATTGGCATTTTAAAACAATTTAAGAGGTTGTAGGCAGATTACTTTTTGAAATTTCGTAGCATGTTTTGTTTAATTTGTCAAAAATAATAAATTTTAACAATTTTGAAAATAATTAAAATTGAAATCTTACTTTAGCAACGTTAAAGCTTTGAAAGCTGATTTTTAAAAATTCTTTATCGACGATTGCTTTGGAAATTTAAAAGCATATCTTACCTTAAATTGTGCTACAGCATTTGACATGACACACTAGTTAGCTGTAAGTATACATATAATAGTCCAGAGAAATTAGACAAAATAAAAGCCCATCTCCGGAAAAATTCCCGGAAAGCTGAATTTTGGTATGGACCTTGATATTGTGGTTCTAAACAAAATGTCAAAAGTCCCCATCGATCCGAGTGCCGCTAAAAATTTGACGCGTGGTCAAATGTCACTCAACATGGTTTTTCGTGAATATCTCGTTAACGGTCACTTTTACGGAAAAAGTATTTATTATCAAATTTGTAACTTAGGAAATGTTCTACACAAAAGCTGTAACGACTTTTATCATAGAAGTCACTCTTTTGGAGATAATGCGATCTACAGAGTTTTAACATTTATTTTTCTTGCGAAACGTGCACTCCTTTCCACACCACCTTCGAGGTAGAGTACAAGGTGCGTTTTTTTTACGCGGTGTTACCGGTAAGCCTAATCCACGTTTTTTTGTTTGAAAAATGTTGATTTTAGAAAAAATTATGAATTTTTTTAATTAATAAATTTTTTGGTTAAAGCAGGAAATTATTAATCTTAATAATTAATATTATTCTTCAGACTCTATTTCAATTTGCACGATTTTCTCTTCATCATCATCTTCTTCTTTTTCTTCTTTTCTTCCTTCTTCTGCTGTTTCCTGTATTTCCATAGATTCAGCTAGAAAACACGATAGATCTACATCTTCAGGGGGGTCGCAATTACCGACGTCCTTTATATCGGGTACTACATTTAAGCAAGATTGCCCTTGGAAATTCCCACATACTCCTGAACAATATAAACCAACTTTTCTGCAGCCACAGTTTAAGCTACAGCCATTGGTGCAATTACAGAAAATAGTATTCAACAGTATGTCTGGAGCACGTGGAAGCAGAGTATGAATTGGCTCTAAAGCGTTATCCTTTAATGTCCATCCCCAGTCTTCAGGGGTAAGCTCGTTGCCTAGCCATATTTGAACATGACTACCACTATTTACAATATGTTAAATCAATTTTGATGTGGGCCGCAGTAGTCCCCACATCAGCAATAAAAATTAATAAAAATATTGAGTAAGCACATCCGTTGACAAACAAGGATCGCTTGAGGGGTGCACACTGTTCGTTACAACTTTATAAATCGCATTTTCTCCTATGAATAAAAATCATTGTATCTTTTTTGTAGGAAACTTTCTAAGTTACAAATTTGATAATAACTATTTTTTTTATAAAAGTGACCGTTAACGAGATATTCACGAAAAACCATGTTGAGTGACATTTGACCACGCGTGAAACTTTTAGCGGCACTCGGATCGATGGGGACTTTTGACATTTTGTTTAGAACCACAATATCAAGGTCCATACCAAAATTCAGCTTTCCGGGAATTTTTCCGAAGCGCAATGTCTAATTTCACTGGACTATTGTATTTATTTCTTTGTTTTAATTCAGAAGCGAAAAATGCCAAAAAATAGTTTACTTATTCGCCCAACTAGTGACGCCTTCAAAACGTGTGAGTGTACAAAAATTAAATGGAAAACTAGAAGGTTAATAAAACAAAAGGGATTAGAAATTCCAGTGTACGTATTAGACACAATTACAGAAATGCGTCAGCAACGATAGTAGCTTTTGCTCCATCTCTTTATAGGGCATTCCGTTTCCGACCGTAAAATTAAGGGCAGAGGTAGGTGTTTAAATAAGCGAAAGGTAACACTTAGAACTGGGTTAGTTAAGGAATATTCTTGCAAAATTTAGGTGACCCTTTAGGGTTTATGTTTACATATTCAGGATTAATGAAACTAATATAAACATTCATGTTTTTTCAACTGAAGGATTTTGTATTTAACGGTGAATTAAGTTTTACCTTTGAACTTTGATCCTTCTTTAAAAAAGACGGGCTATTTTTAATTTTGCTTTTAAGGAATTAGCTGGGATATTTTTAAGCAAAAATTAATTAAGGATTTCAAAATTTATTAAAACAAAGAAACAAATGGTGATATTCTTCAATTATTTACTGGGCTAATTAATTTTTAGTTCTTCTGTTTTTATAAACTCGAACAACTTAATAGGTTTATTCATAAACCGAATAACTTCATAACCAACTCTTATCAGCAGAACTAAACTAATACCGAAGAAAACTTTTGAAAGTTGTGAAACTTTTTTACTTACTTGAAGCTTGAAGTAAGATATCCACTGTACCAGAAGGATTTATGAAGTAAAATTTTAGCAAGAAACGAATGGATGTCCCTAAGAAGCTCTTAGAAAGTTACTTAAGTTGCTGTAATGAAATCGGTTTATTTAGTTAAAAACTTATATTTCTTGTAACTTTCTTCTACGTATTTAATAAATCAACAGCTTTATTACTTCACCGTTGTAGTAAAAATATCGAAAATTCGACAAATTGTAAAACTGTCAGTGCAGGAGTTTTAAAGAAACTCTTTCAGCGTAAATTACGTTTGTTTTGAAGTTGGCAAAGTTTTGAATTTTCAGAGTTTTATATTTCTTATACCTATAGATTGGACGTTTGTTGTGTCGTCCCCAGAGGTCTATATTGTAGGTTGTTTCTGAATTTATTTGCCTTTTTTATTTGAGGGATTGTTGTAACCACAATGTTTTATCAAATGCATTGAGCTTCAGTATTTTTTGGAACTTCATTCGGTAAGAATTCCTATTGCTAATTGTTGTGATATTAAAGAGATTTAAACTAATTATATTCTAAAATTGAACGTTTCACAAGGGGTTCACGAAGGCTATAACGCAAAACTAAGGTTACCCGATGTTTAATAGGAAATGAAACAAGACTCACAATTGTATTTGTTAACTAATCGCATTTATTTAAATCTAATTACTTATGTTCTTTATTACTATTGCATTTAAAACTTTACAAACATTGTTCTTTTAACTTCTTAAAGAATTACCAAGGCTGAAGCAAGGAGTAGCATTATTACAACGTATGGACTGTTACTGAAGGCGCCACCATCATCATCATTATTATCATCATCATTATCATCATCATCATCATCATCATCATCATCGTCATCATCATCATCACCAGTACATTCATCTCCGTCACATGTTTCTTCAGGGGTTTTATTCTCATTTTCAACACCTACAATAAAAGTACGAATCTGCATAGGATTTAAGACGATTTTTAAATCTTCATCAGCAACAGCTCGGAGTTGCAAACTTTGCACTGGCATAGCCGACAAATTACTTAGGTATTCTCTTTGCTTAAGCGTCCATTGTAATTTTTGATTTTTATTTTCTTGTAATTCTTGGTTTGCCCCGAGAGTCATTTCACGAATTGAATTTATTTTATATAAAGTCAACAGACCCTAAAATATTTGCGATGTTTGTTAAAAACTCAAAGCAATTGCTTAAAAGTACTAACCTCTAAATCAACAGTAGTTGCCTTTGATAGCTCGGTGTCTTCGTTACCTTCAAATACGTGTTCTAATCTTAAGAGCAATTCATTGTCGTTCCATGGTTCCAAAGTTAATATTTGTGCATTTTCAGGCAAAGCTTTCGTGATACCTGGAAACTGTTAAAAGTTGTTGTTAAGTGAAAACCGTTAGATTGTTAACACCTACTTTAAAGTTCATGGTATCCTGAAGATTCTGCAAGGAATTGGCTTCAGAAGTTGCGTCACCTACAAAAATCCAAGGAGTATGGAGCTTTCTTTGCACTAAGTCGTGTTGAATGGCTGCTGGTGACTTGTCTGAAAAAATGTTGAGTTGCAGTTTAACGTTGCGAATTTATAAATATCCCTTTTCATGAATCATATTAGCTGAAGTCTAAAGATTCCTGAAATAAAATACTAAGAAGTGTTTCGGAAAATCAAGAACCAAAACAACTTATCATTGACGCAGAATGAAATCCCGGATGTAACCAAACCGCTTTTAAGTAAACAATGCGTTTGGTAAACACTATAAATAATTCATGTTATGAGTGACCTTCTTTGATATTTCTACAGTAGAAGGGGACTGACTTTGAGGACCTTCACCGAAGGCCGTTTTATGGCTGTATACTGCCATAGTTATGTTGGCCTATAGTGCGTTGGTTTGGTGGCCCAGAGTTAGGAAAACCAAAACATCAAGTGAACTTACAGAAATTATCATGTTTAAATGCAATGAGAACCACTCCCACTGCAGCTTTGGAGAGTATCCTGGGCCTCCCTCCACTGGATATCTATGTGGAGGAGATAGCGTTGGGAGCAGCCCTAAGACCGCAAGCAAGAGGGTTGTGGAATGATAAGGGTACTGGGGGACGACATCATCTTATTCTTAAGGTGGCTGTTAAAAGGACACCTCTTGTAGGAGCGGTGGTTGACTCCCTCTCACCCAGCTACTCATTCAAGAAATACTTCAGTGAATATATGAAAACCGATGATGCTTCCGAACATAACATATCCATCTACACTGATGGATCTAAAACGGTGGAAGGGACCGATGAAGGAACCTTTTCATGTGACCTGAACCTCTAGGCCAACTTACTACCGTTTTTCAATCCAAGGTTATTATGCAAGGCTGGCTCTAAATAGTTTTTAAATACCGTCAGGAGTAGTACTATAATGCCACAACATACTGGAGCTACCTGCCAAAACTAATATGGGTTAAAGAACACGCAGGATACATGGAAATGAGCAGGCTGATGAATTGGCCAGACGTGGTTCAATGCAACCCTTTTGGGGCCCTGCACCAGTAGTGGCACTATCCCTGTCTCTCCTCCATACAATAATAAATCAAGAAACCCACAGTCGGCACTATGATGAATGGGTCAACTTGGATAAATGTCATCAAGTAAAGATGGCTATATCAGCCCCCTTATGAAAGGGCACTACGACTTCCTGTAGTATGTATATTTTCAGGGCACTTCAAAATAAAGAATCATATGTATGTATCGATTAAGGCTAACTAACAGCCCGACCTGTAGAGGTTGTAATTGGGAGGAGTAGATAGCAGAGCATATTCTCTGCAACTGCCTCGATTAGAGGTGCCATGTTGGGGGATTTTTGGCCTGCTATGGCAAGAATCCGAGCGCACCCTTGGCTAGATCTTCAGTTTTACCGAGAGGACTGTATGGCTTGAATAAGATCACCAAGGCTGTGTACATGACTTCTTAGGGGTAAAAGAAAGAAAAGAAAGGCAAAGAAGGAAAGCAAATGATCAAATGCACAAAATAAAAACATACTTTTTCACGAACTTTCAAGTTTATACACTAAAGTAAGATAAATTGCAGAGAGCAGATTCTAAACAGAAAAAAGAAGACAAAGACAGAAATAAAGAAAAGGGAGAAAATTAAAGATACAGAAAGAAGCATATTATGGAGAAATTTATGGAAAGTATATGAAGTACAATAACCAAAAACACTGAAATACAATTGCAGATGTCCCAGTACGTCATACGAAAGTGAAACCAAAAGAAGCAAAAAAACAAAAGGTATTATTCCTATAAGCACAAAGTCAAATGCAGTTTAGATAAAAAAAAATCACCTATGTTAGTTTGCATGGCAAGAAGGTAATGCTGTCCTCTTACAATTACGCCCTTTCCAAATTCTTCCTCATTAAGCACTTCATCTACTCCAAAATCATCGTCATTCATTAACCTCCTATGAACCTGAAAGCAGAAATTAAACGTCATAAACCATTTAACTAGAAATTCTACAACATGGTTACCATCAATTCTATTTCGCCGTCTTTCAAACTCGAACCACCTTGGGCTCTGTCGTTCAAAACCGCAAGTTCTAAATTTCGGGTTTCATCTTTCAGCACAATTCTAGAGGTAACTGGGTAGTAATTTCCACTAACGGGTTCTTCATTGGTGTATGGGAATGTTTCACGGTTGTTACGAGTTCTTTTTATCAAACCACGTCCGTTCGAGTCTGTGTAAAATACTTCATTTGAAGCCAGCTGGGTTGTGAATCGGCTAATAACTTCAACACCAAGGTTGTTGCTAAAATTAAGGGCTTTTGTTAGTGTTTGGTTATTTTATTTTCAAATTCTCGCATCATCAACTTTCAATTGCATATTACCTTCTTTAATACATATAAATGAATTTACAAAAAAATTCTTACATATACTCAATGGGACCTATAACCCAATCAAATTCGATGTAATTTTCGTCCTTATAAACTCGGATAGATTGTTTAATGAAACTATCGTACTGTTGCTGAACTTCATCGAATAATTTTCCTTTGTAAATAGTAACGGTAGCCTTGTTGGTGAAAGTTATAGCTGTGTTGTCGAATGGGCGGAATATATAAGCACCAGATGCACGATCATTGTTGACATTTGTACCATTAGCTGCACGGTAGAAGAGGAATTCTTGTTTTATAGGAATGCTTTGACCGTTTACTAACACGTTTTTAAGAAATCCTGTGTCTTCGTCTAGGTCAAAGCCGTTCATCTAAAATAATGGTTAAAAGTGTGAAGCGTAAAAGAATAAGAATAATGTATTTGAATTATACGAAACTTTACAATAAGTACGCTTAAAAATAATAATCGGAAAACAAATATGTTATAACCTTATAATTAGAGAAAGGAATATATGCAGTAGATTATTACTGAAATATACGCATATATATGTACACTATTTTAGAAATATATGCAATAAATATTGAGAATATGCAATAGCATATTTTCTAAATCGAGTTTAAAAACGATTTATGATCAATTTTAAAAAGTCAAAAACATATGTACGCATTAAAATTCACCAATAAAATAATAGCAAAACATTTTTAATGTGTTTTATATACGAAACCGCGTAACTGCGAGTTCACGCAAGTCGGGACAGCGTAAGTCAGAGTATTACTGTAATTAGACATTTTCCGTAATCCCTTGTTGAAGGGCGTGGTATTTAAAGTACCTATTTATCACAAGGGCTGTAGGATATATTGCACTAATAATGCTTAATTGGTTTGATTTTTTAAATGATTTAATATACAATGATCCATAATAAACAAGGGCTAAGTGCAGAACCTGGTATGGCTATAAAGGCTATGTGTACCCGACCTTCTGAGAATATCAATTACTTTTAGAGTAAGCTATCTGTGACCTTACCCATATCAAATACAATACAAGGTATCATGTATTATGAAAAACCACTATTACATAAAACTGGAAACCAATTAAAAAAATGAAAAATATGAACTTTATGCATGATATTGCACAAAACGTCTAAATATGCAGAATTTTCCTAAATATGCAAAATATGCATTAATTAATTGGTGTCAGTTAACTTTAAACATCATGATTCGTCCACAGTATTGACGGTTTCGCAAAATATGCAAAACTTATAAAACATATATGCAGTTTGCATAAAATCCCTTCTCTACTTATAATAAATAGAATGAAATGTTATAATGATTAAAGCAACAAACCATATTATGAAAATAAGGCTGCTGAACTGGCAGAGCCGCAAAAAAGGGCTAGGCAGCACTTGGATCTTTGAAATGTATTTCAAAAGGAAGATTAATATATTATGCATTCAAAAAGAGAGGTATTCATAATACTGTTATTATATCAGTTTCTATGTATTATTTATGTAGTTAGGTCCCTTGGCAAAAGGTAATGTAGAAATGATAAAAAGAAAACATTAGGGGCAAGCATGATGTAACTGTATATAAATCTCAAGCAGATGAATAACCAGTGGAGCCCGAAAGAACGCCCAGCTGTAAATCCGAACAAAAAAACCAAACCTCAACGTAGATTGGAATTGATAATGACCAAACTGCTCTGGAATTCTCATTCAGAAACAACTTTGTCAAAATAACCAAGGTTTTTTAACACGTCACAAGTTTCAAAAGAATGTCTTGCGGGTTGGGACCGTGTCATTGTTGACAAAGAAGAACTCAACGTTTCGCCCGCTTTTAAGGGGCTTCATCAGGATAAAAAGGGGGCACTAAAAGAATACGGTAACTCAACGTGTCAACCATGTCAGAGGCGAAACTCTTTTAGCAGGAAGAAGAAGGGCATGGTAACTCAACTTGTGAACCAAGCCGTCTTGAACCGGCAAGTTTAGCCATTCTCATTGAAAAGTGCCTTTCCTCCATATATTCCCTTTTTAACAACCAATTCTATACATGCGTTGCTATGCTTCCCTTTCACCGGTGGTTGCAAACATGTTTTCGTTTATGGTATCTTTACAGGCAATAGTCCTGGAATTCTTTGATTAAAACCCAAGGTGTGGTTCCGTTATATAAATGACACTTTTATTATATGAGCCCATGGAAAACATAACATTGCTTCCTTCCAAAAACATATCAACAATCAACACCCTGATGTCAAGTTAACTATGGAAATAGAATACTGGTCACCCGCAAACCAAGTGGTCATCTTGCATACCCAATTCACGTCATCATCCGGCACAAAAACTCTCCGTAATTACTTCTCTAGTTCACCGTGCTATCATAGTGTCTCAATCCGACAGTTTCATGTCAAGTGATCGCATATTCAATACAATTTCGTCAAGAATGGGCACAATAAAAGGTCACCGAGAAATAATTACATCCTTCACACTCTGGAAGTTTTTAAGAACACGTGAGCACCCCAGGCTACTACCTTCTTGTCCTACATTCGCCAAGTGATGATCCCATAGGTTGGATTCTCAAAAAACATAACATCAAAGCTATCTTCAAACCCTTTCCAAAGGTGTCACAGATACTCCATTAAAAGATAAGCATCAACCCCTGTTGTCAAGAGGCGTCTACAACATGTCTTGTTTTTGTGGTTTAGTGTATATTAGAGAAACGGGTAGATCAGTTCACACACGTATTTGTGACCAAAACGTTGCTTTAAATCAGGCCTTCTCTCACACTCGGCTGTTGCTGAACATCATCACGACACTGGCATGCCCTTCTTCCTCTTGCTAAAAGAGTTTTTTTCTGTGGCGTGGTTCACACGTTGAGTTACCACGATCTTTTAGTGCCTCTTAAGAAAGTGGGCGAAACGTTGAGTTCTTCTGTTTCAACAATGACACGGTCCCAACCCACACACAGACCATGAAAGTCTTCGAATTCATAAATTACAAATTGTAAATAAACAAAAATATAAAACAAAATGAAGAAAAACAGGAGAAAATTGAAAAACTTGAAGACTTTAAGGTATTATAAAGACAGTAAAGCGATTTGCTGATTTTATTCAATTTCAATTTATGTCAAGTGTCAAACTAATGGATTTAGATTACGGGAGCTGTAGTATTTATCACAAATTATTTGTTTATGATAACTTAATTGAATTAAACTGCTTTATCGAAATATGAAGGTAGATATGATCAATAATAACGTAAATTGAGGTGTTTTAAGATAAGGAGGCGCTAGGAATTATTCAAAAACAAATTAGATACCAATAATTTCAGTACAAAACTACTAAAAAAATTAAGAATAAAACTCGTTTCCTGATTCTATAAAAAAATTCTGAAAAATCAAAAAAATTAAACTTGAAATAAATTCCTTAAATCTAAGGTTATTTTTAATTAAAGTAAAGTTCTACGAATTTAATCTATTTCAATTAAATAAATGCTCTTTGTTACGCTATTTTAACAATTTCCACTTGAATTTTAAAATTTCAGCAGTTGTTTACTTGTAAAAGTGTGAAAGCTCAGAAAAACTCTGCGAAGCAAATGGAGCAGAAGAATATAACGAACATCTTCCCATCTAAACAGAAGCTTTCGAACGTTTAGATGCCGTTTTTCCAAGCGAAAGCTTTCTAATAGTACGATTATTTTCAGTTCCATAAAAACCATTGCTCGTTATTGAAAATAATTGCAAATTCTACTGCATAAAAATAAGTTGCAAAAAAACACAAAGCTGCAGTCATAATTTATAATAAACAAACGCTACGTTTGTGAATTTTTTGCTGGAAGTAATTTGCTACAAATGTATACATACAGTCGTCCATTTCACGAAGTTTTCAGTTAAACAACAGCCTGCAGCCATTTTACTGTGTTTATTTCATTTTGATATCTATTCCGTTGCAGCTGTTCTTTATTACAAATTTGAACGCTGCAGTTCGATTTTTGTTCAAACAATTCCGTTCGTATAAAACTGCAACATCGTCGCTTTTTCTACTTTACGGGTCACCAAAATTGAAATCGGTGTAGGTAATATTATTCGAAAAATGGAGGAATTGATCACGTTTAGTGACGTAACATATTTTATTCTGACCTTATTTCTGTTCCTTTCGTTCCTAACCATTTCCATATGTTTGTTACATAGTAGAAATTCAGAAGTTATATTAGTTTTTGGAGTCATACTGAAAGTTTTCTGGATTATTTTCGAACAGTTTATTGAAATACTTGGGTTTTATTAAGGGATATTGAAATCGAGGCCTGCTCGAACCTAAACTTAGTCAACATATTCTAACCGTTTAGGTTTTGATAACAACACAAGTTTTAATTTATTTAAGTGTTTTAATTCATTATTTATAGATTTGGGCTGACAAACGAAATTGAATTCGATTTTTGTAAATCTGAATTCCCTCTAAGAACAGACTGTATGTAGATATGTACGACAGCGAGAATTTTCAGCTTCGGGTTTGCCGCATTTCACATCCCCAACTCACCTGGTTGT
The DNA here is from genome assembly GCA_963082815.1 of Melanotus villosus. Classification (NCBI taxonomy): domain Eukaryota; kingdom Metazoa; phylum Arthropoda; class Insecta; order Coleoptera; family Elateridae; genus Melanotus; species Melanotus villosus. The sequence continues at coordinate 46,302,684 of OY720425.1, forward strand.
AGTCATCTCTTCTCCATTTCTCTTTCTACGGATTCCTTCCATTTTTTCTTCAGTCTCCCTCGTTTCTTCCTTTAAACTGGAGACCAGTTCCACGCCTTCCATGGTATCCTGTTCACATTCATACGATGCAAATGTCCATACCGTTTTAGCTATTTCTTGTTTATTACATCTTTGATTGTGTATTGTGCATCGATTGTTCTTCTCATTTCTTCATTCCTAACGTGGTCTAATAAGCTCAAGCCACAGTATCTTCGCCATTACATCATCTCTGCTGACAATAGTTTTAGAGGCACGTTTCTATTTATGACCCACACTTCAGACCCGTATGTCATCGTCGTCTCTACCATTTTTTATATAGTTTTTTCTTTGTTCTCTGCGTTAAACCTTTATTCCACAGAACTGTCTTTTGTTTTCACTAAGTCCTTGTTATCTTTACCATCTGCATAAATTGTAACTCCAAGCTATTCATATTGATTCACATTTTTGATAGTACAATTTTCTGTTTCGATGTCTTCTACTCTTCCTTCCGTTATCACGTGTTGCGTTTTATCTGTGTTAACGTCTAATTTACTATATTTTTCTATTAGTTTATTTAACACATACGTCATGTTCTGTTTGTATTCAGCAAGAGCTTTATGATCGTCTGCAAAAAGGATGGTGTAGATGGTACCATGTAGCATTCAGAGAGAGGCAACAGCCCTGTTTTAGCCCTTTTGTTGGTGAGAAAATTGCTGATATTTCATTTCCACACTTTACAGCAGCGTAGCTTCCGCAGTATGAAGCTTTTGTAGCCTTTATGTACATTTTGTTTATGTCCCCTTCCTCCATTGCAACACATAGTTTTTCGAGGGGTACCGAGTCGTACGCCTGACGTAGATCTATAAATGTCACATGGGGTTCTCTCCCTCGTAATAGTTTCTTCTCTGCTATCTGTTTCAGCGTAAAGATGTTATCGACATAAGATTTTCCTGGTCGGAAACCACTTTGTTATTTTATATCTTTGGCTTGCTCTTCAATCCTGACTTTTACAACTCTTTGGTATAGTCTTCCTGTTGATGATGTTATGCTTATCCCTTTATAATTTATTCCTTTCTACTTCCTTTGTTATAAATGAAATTTATATATGACATCTTCCAATCACTTGGAATGCTGTCTCCAGCTAAACACTTATTAAATATGTCACAGGTAATGTCTAATGTTTTTGTTGTCGCATGTTTGATCAACTCGTGAGGCAGGTCACCTGGTCCTGGTGCCGCGTTATTCTTCATATTTCTTAATGTTACTTTAGCTTCTTTCAATGCAATTTCTTTTCTTTTTTCAGTTTTTTCTTCGTCTAAGTACGTATTTATATACTCAGGACGATCGTCATAATAACCCTTCCATTTCTGTAACTTTAATAGATTAATTCTCTGTTTCTCGTTCGTATTTTTCCTTAATTGGTTTATAATATTCCAGGCTTCTTTAGACCTAGACCCTCCTACCATCGTTTTTGTCTGTTTTATCTATTTCTTTACCATATATATCTGTATCGAATGTATTGCTTATAATTCTCTGCGTCGTTTGTTGCCAACCATCTATGGCATCACTTTTTCTTTTCATCTGTTAGTTCTTGTAATTCATGTGTCTACCAAAAGTTTTTTGGTACTCGTCCTTCCCTTATTCCTAGGGATTCGTGTAATTCCTTTTTTAGTTTTTCGTACAGCTCGTCTGCTGTTGCAGTTTGTCCTTCTTCTAGTTTTTACGATTGGAAGCTTGCAGAGTAATCTCTCAGGCTATCTAGGTTGTGATATTTAGCTCTTCTCAGATCGAGATGGTCTTCCTCTGTTTCTTCTCTCTTCCCATGGTCTCCACCGAGTCGTTGCTCCGCACCAGGTTTCCTGATGTCTCGCCCAGTTTCATTTCAGGAAGGCTACTCTCTTTATTATGTCATGAACCTTTCAACCAAGCTATACATTTGAGGAGAAACTATAGCTACGACTTAGCTCTCTTAATCCATTTGCGGTGGATAAGACCACATTTTCTATCTGAATGCTTTTTTTGTATCCTCATTAATCTTATATTATTTTCGGTTTGCTCCTTCCATCTTACTTTTGGTCTTCCCCTAGGTCTTCCCTTTACTGGACTCCAATCTGTTAATATCCTTAGCGGTTCTCTGGCATCCTTCCTATATACGTGACTATACCACCTTATTCTTTGTGATTTGAAAATTCTAACTATATTTTCTTCTTTTAACAGGGTATCTACTTTCATCTTCTTCGACCCTATTATTATTCGCACAATTTTGCTTTCAAATATTTTAAGTTGTTCTTCTTATGTTCAATTTGCGGTCTCCGCTGCATAGGCTACAACAGATAGTAGTAATTCTTATTTTTGTGTTTTCACTCAGTGTCTTATCCTTCAACTGTTGTTTGTGGACACAGAAAGCTTTATATCCTGACTGTATTCTCTCTCTGCTATTTAATCTTTTATCTCTTCTATGTATTAGCATTCCTAAATACTTAAATGTCTCCACTTCTTCAAAGCTATACTGCCCTATTTTTACTCCTGCGAATATTACTTTTCTTTGTCTATTACAGTACATGTATTTTATTTTATTTTCGTTAACTGATAGTCCTTTTTCTTTCGCTTCTTCTTCTATTATTGTAAATGTATCTTCTAAGTCTTTTCGCCGCCTTTCTACTATTGTCACATCATCAGCGTATGCCATGATCTGTACGGATTTCACGTTGATGGTTCCATTACTTTTCACCTCTTGAATTATGTCATCTAAGGATGTTAGAAATAATAACGCTGACAGTGCATCCTTCTGTCGCACTCTCCTATTCAGCTGAAAGCTACTAGTATTAGTTTGCCCTATGACGACCGTTGCTCTTGACTTTTCCATTACTCATTCTAACCAATTTTATCAGTTTTTGGCGATCGTGGCTTAGTGAGGCGGTCGTGGCTCAGTTTGTTGAGCGTGCGGCTGACCACTGAGATGGCCCGGATTCGATTTCCGACAATACCCGGCCGCTTCTCTCGAAAGGTAATGACCTACCACCGAGGTATATTCTGCCTAGTAAAGTCCTCTCTGGAGTAGAGGTGCAAGAACTTCCGTGGTTCGGAGCCCACGTTAAGCTGTAGGTCCCCTATGTCTGTAGGCTACTTAACACGCACACCACAGGCATATGGAGAGAGAATCGGCAACGCCCTGTAAAGGGCATGCCACTCTAAGAAGAAGATACCATTATTATTCACCACATCCTCTCCGTGTTGTCCTGTTATTTTACTGTCAAGGGCTTTGCCTACCTTGCCGTTAAAATCCCTTAACAAAATGTTGTCTTGTTCAACTCTTCAGAGAGTTTGTCAAAAAAGCTATGTTTCGTATTTACACCTGAGTCATCTGTGGGTCCATATTGTAATAAAAGCGACTGTACAAAATATTAAATAAAATTTAAAATGAATTTAAATTATTAAATTCATCCACGTGTAGTTGACATGACGTCATCCAATCAGGACATTGACTAGATGTCGCACGCGAGATCGTCAAGTCTGCATTCTTTTATGTTTATATCTGAAATGACAATAAACGATGGAATCTGACACCTCATACAAATTCCACAAGTGTTGGAAATGCTAATTAAACATTTTTAAGTAAGGTGACGAGTCAATATTCCCACGATTATTTTAATAGAGGGGATCAATTTTCTGAATAAATATGCCCGAATTTAACCTAAAGACATGGTTAAATTCGATCCGTCAAAGAAGCAACACTAAGCCGTATCCTCAGAAAATTGATGTCCGCCAAGAGGATGTTGATCCAGACATTAATGTAAGATTATTCTATTTATTAAAATTAAACTAGTGACTTTTTGTGTGAACCGTCTAAATCCTTTTAGGGACTTAGCCGTTTCAAATATTATTGGAAACTTGTAACATATTTAATTAAATCCGTCTTACGGACTTAATCGATTGAATGTAACGGGAATTTAGCTCTTAAATGTCAAAGACTTAATTGTGAAACGGAACTTGTAATAAATCGAGTAAATCTGAACTTAGAGTAAATTTGGGGTAACATTGAATTGGGACGAATGTTAGGTGAATGAGACTTTTTATTTAACACCTCTCGCAATTAGCTAAGTAATGCCCAAGTGGCGTATTCGGTCAAGACTCTACCTAAATTATTATAACTGATTATTTGTATTATTTATTAACAAGAACCCCCAAAACCGTTACGCTAAAATATATACCAATGACTCTTATATCCCTTCCTTTGACTTTTAAGTTCACTGTTAACATTGTTGCATCTATTGGATTCCAGTCTACGATATTCTTTTCCATTTCCTTTTTGAGGCTATAACTACCCCAACTTTTGTTTGCCTACTGCACTCCAAAAGTATACATATTCATCCGTATATTTATTTCCTTGCATTTTCTTTTTGGTTTTACTGACTTTTCCAATGTCAATATATGCGTGCAGTTCTCTAAAACGTTGTTCTTCCTTTGGCCTTACTTAGGCCAACATTCTATATTCGTTAATCATTTTAATTACCGATGTCTTTCTCCATAATATCTGCCCTGTTTCCGAGGCTCTGTTTTAAGATTTTTAGCAGAATACCTCTTTACGTAGACTAGGTGTCTAACCTCCTCCTCCTTTACCCTGGCAGTGCTACTTGGCAGGTTAACAGATTAAAACTCCGAAGTGAAATTATGACTACTCTTATGCTGAATTCAAGCTTCCTGTGTTGAACTCAAGTTCGAAATTGAAAATACCCATTAGATAGATTCAATCCATTAGCTTATGGATTAGGATTAGCAAGAATAACTGATTCTGAATCTAATTTTTACGATTCCTAATTATTAAAGAACACGAGTTTTACGTATTTTACTTGTTAAGTTCAATTTAGAAATTCTGAGTATGAATTATAGTTCCATAAATTCAATCCACAACCATAAGGGTAGACAAAGAAAACTGTATGCCGATGTAAGATCCAAATTATACCAGTAAGGTTTAAATCCTATTTAAAAAGGATTGAAACTGCGAATTTAGATGTAATTTTTTAATTATAAGCTAAATTTGAGCTTCGTTCATCGAGTTGCAACTTGAAGGCGTGGATACAGATTGAAGTTTCAAATGTTAATCTTCAGTTCATTTTATGTATATGAAAGTTGTACCAATTCGTAAATATGAATGCTAAGATTTAAATCCGAACTTAATCTAAAATTGAAAACAAATGTTTTTGGATTTGAAATTCGAATAAGTAAAACCAACATATGGATAAACAAATTCGAATTGCGTTTTTACAAAACAAGAATTCGTTTAACCCCTACAGTCAAATTCTAAATTTTTAAAACTACATTTTTTTATTATGTTATAACTTTGTTTGTAAATACCTAAAAATAAATCAAAATATGTATGGAATCTACTTACAAAAGTGCCAAACAGAGACCCGCCTGTATCAGGTGTAATTAGATCCGGTTTATTCACATCTTCATCTTCCTTTACTACATAAAAGTACTTCACGCCCAAAGCTGGAATACTCTTAGCCAAAAACACCAATTCGTAAATAGATGGAGTTCCTTTCCCACTATTTTCGAATTTATCGATACTTGGAGCAACCTGATATGATATGGAAATACCTAGAAAAGAGTCTTTGAAGTTTTCGCCCGATAAAATATTTATTTTTATACCTTGCATTCCGGTAATTGTATAAAGGACAGAAGTTACAGGTATGCGAACATAATGGTTAACTGGACGACTGAGTGGATTATAAACAGCGATCAAAAAGCGTTTGGCTGTTGATGGCTCGCAACGGCTTACATTAGCAAGAAGACACGATTCAACCTTAACAACAGGAGCTACTACGTCCGGATTTTTACGTAAAAGTTCACTGAAATGTTTAAGAATTGGGAATAAAAAATCAAGCAAGTAAGAATTCAGATTTTTGTTTTCACTATTTTACAAAGTTGTAGAATATTTGGATTACTAATCCAATGGAGTGATCACGTGCTACTCACTGCTTACCCATATGCGAGAGCAATGGAAATAGTCTGGTCTGCCAATGAGCGACCACCCAATACTTTTTACCAATGCTAACCTATCATTAAGGATTCCAAATTTAAGATTCAAACTTCAAACATGGAAAAGTGGATCTTAAAATTCGAATGTATGCTTAGGATTTAAATTGCAATTTTGTAGCGTAACACCAATAAAGACCTTTAAGATATGGGATGAGATTCTCGATCCAGACTTTGTACATGAAAATAACATATTCGATTTTTTGATATTTTAATAGTAATCTTTAAATTCATGCCCTAAATCTTCAAATCTTAAGATTTAATTAAACGATTTCAGTATGAAATCGAATCAAAATCAAATCACGCATTTAATTGTATTTAGAATTCAGAAATCCAATTTGTAATCTTTGATTCTTTGAAGTTTGGTCTTAAACCTTTGATTCAAAAGTCAAACCTTTAAATTCATACTTACGACCTATTCGTAAATTTTGTACATAAACTGTGAACTCGAATTGTAAATATTAGACGCTCATAATTTTAAAGATTTAGGGCCATATTCATAACATATTCAAACAGTATTTAAAGTTAGTAGGGGTTTAGTAGCTACTAAACCAATATAATTAATATATGTTGCTATAGCAATTAGTAACATCTAACTTTAAACACTGTTTATGAATATGGCTCTTAGTATTTAAAATAATGAGTTCAAATTCCTAATCTGAAAAGTTTTGAGTTTCTCGAGTTTTCGAATTCATGCGTAATTTATACGTAAGTTTTTATATGAAGTATGAACTCGAAGGGGTAGCGGGTAGATATCCTTTCATGATCCTGGTGGATCTACTTCAGAGCCCAGAAACTCTGCTCACGTAAGCTCATGACTATCTCCTCACCTCTTTTTCACAGAGGGATGTTATGTCCCAAACCTACCCCTGCCTATAAAATCTCTCCCACATCTTTACCCTCCACTAACCCGCATTGGCCGGCGTAGTAGAGTAAGACCAAAATCCTCATATGATTTCGACAAGAATAACACGGCCATCAGTCCCCAGCAGCTCAACGACTTGCGATCAAAAGAAAAAGACGAAGAGCACTGTCTACCATATACAACAACCATAGTTTGTTGCTACTTACATATAATGTCCAAACATTGTCATGCGAATTGGAGCAAGAAGTAAGTCATATTAAAAGGGACATATTGAGAATTAGCGAAACCAGAAGAAAAGGTGAGGAGTTACTAACTCTACGACTGGGTCACCAGTTTTACTATAGGGGTGACAATGATTTGATGATAGGTGGTGTAGGCCTTCTTATAAATAAAAAATATACACAAATTTAGTTTCCTTTAAAATAACAAGCACACGAATACCACCTTGCATTTTAAAATTAAACAGCAAATACCAAGTGAAAATATTAATTCAAGCATACGCAACAACATCCACACATACCGATAAACAGGTTGAGCTTTTCTATGAGGATGTTTCAAAAGCAATTAAAGAAACACCCACATGATATAAGCTTATTTAATGCCAAATTGGGAGTGACAATTGAAGAAACTGAAACTGTAATATGCGATCATGGATATGGACAAAGAAATGAAAGAAGAAATAAACTACTAGACTTTACTAAAAATAAACAATCTGTAAAGAACGCCCTCTTCAAACAAAGCCCCCAAACAAAATGGTCTTGAGTTAACGCGGATGGCGTCACGAAAAGCCAAATAGATTTTATAATAAGAGACACAAAAGCAGTATGGAAGAAAATTGACTGGGAAGAACTGGACATAAACGTGGGGTTCCTACATTATCTCATGTTTGCAAACCACTGTATAGAGCAAGCTCATCAAATGCTGGAAAGACTACACTGCTCATCAAAGCAAGGAAGACTCATCACTTATCTTGTCTTAAGTAAAAGTATCTCCGTACATGGTAAACATATAGAACAAGTAACATATTATCTCCCAACATATGAAAAGAAAGATGTTTAATCAATGCGTCCTGCCTAACATGACTTATGCATCAGAGACACGGAGTAAACATAAAGAATCTATTACTACATTACAAACCAAAGAACAATAGAAACGGCTGTGATAGGCATCACACCCAAAAATAGGAAAATAAATAAGTGGTTACGAGAGCAAACCACAGTGGGCCGGTCATATCCTAAGAAGATGGACAAAGAAGAATACAGAGTGGCCACCATGCCAAGGAAAGCGTAGTGTGAGAAGACAAAGAATGCGATGGGATGATGGTATATGGATGAGAGAAGCATATGATCATACAAATTGGATAAATAAAGGGAAGGCTTACATCCAACATTGGATAAAGAAATCTGGACAGGTCGCGACAATCAGACGTGTGAGCTTCTTAGACGAATAAGAATACGCCTTTAAGCAAGACATTCCAATAAGTTTGATGGGGAAAGTTTACAATCAGTGTCTTTTACCACACGAACGAAGAAGTCTGCCTCCAAACTCCGAGTAGCCCAAAAGGCTATGGAAAGGCCAATGCTTAGATTGTCACTCTTAGATAAAGTGCCAAATACATAAATTCGCAAGAGAACAGGCGTGGAAAATGTGATAGAGAGGATCGTACATCTCAAGTTGAATTGGGCGAGCCACGTGGCCAGAGTAAATGACTGAAGATGGACTAGGGCACTTTTAGAGTAGAGACCTAGACAGTACGCTTACAGAAGTAAAAGAAGGGCCCTAACTAGGTGGACGGATGACTTAAGACGAATGAAGACAGATTGGATGGAACTAGCACAACACACGGAAAATTGGCGAAACTTACGGTACTTCAAAGGGCTGATTGATGATGATGAAATTCTTAAAATTCAGATTTATATTCTCAAAAGTTTTGAATTTCAGAACTTTGAATCTTAAAGTATAAATTCAAGAGTCGAATCTTTAAATCTATACTTTGTCACGTGGTTTTGCAATTCTTTGTTACTTTTTGAATTTTACGTCATTTTGAATTTTTGGTAAAATTCGTTAGTACGGCCCTGTTCTTTTAATTTTAATCCCGTGTAAATTATGTTATTTTTGCTACAGATTACATTCCGTTTAGTCTGAAGGGCATGCAAGGTTAAACCAAGCCAGCGCATTTTCCTTGCAGTTCTACGAAATCTTCAAAGTCACCCCAATATTTCGTCGTTGTAAAGGTTTTCCTTTGTTAAAAATTCCAAGGTGGCCTAATTCAAGTGCATTTGATCGACACATGATGTCATTTAATTTTCATTTAATGCAACTTCTCTTTGATACGGTTCCATAGCCTTAGGATTATTATTCGTTTTTTTGCACCCGTTTACAGGAAGAAGGACACCATAGCTTCCATTTGGGCTACCACTAGCATAGCTTTTCCCAGTCTCACGTCCGTTACGTACTCCCTGGCCTTTTGATTAAGTACGAACATCTCGCCAGGTAAAATCTATTTCCTTTTACGCTGCACCTGCTTTTGTAATTTAGTAGCCGATTCCTGGTCAATCTGCTTATCCGACGATAACGTTGAAGGCTTTGTGATTCGCTTTTAGGCGGATTTGATAATTTTCAACTTGCAAAGGTTGAGGACCGTTGGCAAACCAGTTGACTAGTTTGTTTTATTAGTTTTGGTGATTTACTCGCGGAAAGGCCTTAGTTAAATTTACTGTCAATCATTCAAGTACTTCAAGCATACTTTCTTTCCTCTATTTTGTTCGGTCAAGTGTTAAGTCTTCAACTAGTGTGTGTTAACGTTTCGTTTTAGTGTTAATAATTTAGAAACATTGCGAACTGCCGCGACGATTACGTATTTCATGGTGCATGTGTGTAATCTACTTGTAAATGAATGTTTAGCTATGTTTTGCAATTGCCATTATCATTCTTTTGATTGCGGGATTAAGGTAGTCTAGCTGTTTATTTATCTTTGCCATAATTCGAGTAAATGTGACATCCCTCAATCACGTAATTTAAGATAGATTTTGTGTCATGTTTTGAATTTTACTTGCTTTCATTAAATTTCTTTGTAATTCATTCTTGCCTTTTATTTGTGTTTATTGTGTTTACTTTAGAATATTTGTGTATAGCTTTGTGAGCCTTTCTGCCGGTTCCAATTTGTCTTTCAGTAAGTTATTTCAGTTAAGCAAGGTAAGTCATATCTCGCAGCAGGGTGCAGCCAAACCCAACCCCTTCGAGCCCTAGAGGAACTATCTGTGGTACGTTCTTCGTGACCATCTTTGGGTGATTATTTCCGTAGTGGCGCCCAACTTTGAACCCTATTAAGACTACCCCCATTTAAAAGAATTTAGCGTTTCGGACCCCCCTTCTCCACTGTTTTGCTAGCTGAGTGCCACAGGACTTCCATCGTCCCCTTTAAATTAAAGTAGTGCGAGATTAGCACGTGACAACTTAACACGAAGTATGGACCCACATTTTAAATGTTAAACTCGAAACCGTCAAGATTTAGTATTTAAAATTCAGAATTCAAACATGTAATGTGAAAAACTTTGAATTTTTGAAGTTTGTTCATAAGCCTTAGACTCAGAGGTCGAATCTTCCAATCCATACTTAAGATTTATTCATACATTTTGTATACGAAATGTACACCCAAATTTTAAATGTTGGAAACTAAACATTTTTAAGATTTAGTAGTTAGAATTCAGAATTCGAATTTTTACATTTAATAGATTCGAATTCTTAAAGTTTAAATATTATACTTTAGATTCGGTAATCGAATACTAGATATGAAATATAGATGCCCATCTAAATTAAACTCACTTTTCAAAAACTTGGAAAGTTACAATTTAGAATTCATAAGTTATATGTTTGATTTTGAAAACATATGAATACTTGCCGGTACTAGTATCCTTTCTCTGCGTACCGAAAACAAGGGGGCTCCCACTTAAACTAACCAACGGACCAATTAACTCGGACGTCTTCCAAGCAACGCTAAACTGCAACCTCGCCAGATTACAAGTACTAGAAAACAAGGAAGACATTATAACACAGCTGTTTCCAACATCACCACAGCAATTGTCAACGCTGCTAATACAGATGCCACAGCCACACCAAGGCACAAGAACTCTAATATAATTATCTTCCAAGATACATAATCAACTTAATAAAAAGACGGAGCCAGACTACTAATACTAATAACTTAACGCACCAGCTCAAAAGAGAAATGGATGACTTCAGAATCCAATCCTACAGAAAGCACATTGAAGACATCGGCGCTGGAGATCCGGGAATGTGGAAAACCACCAGAAGAATCTTAAGAAAACGTGAGGAATTACCTACACTCACATCTGGCAATGATAACTTTATTACAGATAGTGAAAAAGCAGAGGCTCTTGCTGCTCATCACCAGCAATCTTGAGGAAAGAACATTTACTGTAAAAGTGAACTCAGCAAGAAATGGCATCCAGGCGGGATTGCCACACGTCCAATGCTCCACAAATAACAGCGTCGTTGGCAACTTTTGCTGATGATACAGCCAGCATAACACAAAGTAGAAATTTGGCAGAAGCAGTGCTACAACTGCAACAACCAACTGGTAAAATCTGTAAATGGTTCAGAAGTTGGAACATTCAGATCAACCCCTACAAATACCAGTGCAATATCTTCACGCTAAGAAGAATAACCAACCCACCCACCATTAATTTATAGAAAATGTATACCCTGGAATCCCAAGATTCTGCAATAAAATACCTATGGGTCTACTGGGACACTAGGCTAAGCTGCAGCTATCACGTTAATCAGAAACTAATACAATGCAATAATAGATTATGATAGCTATATCCTCTGATAAACCAGAAATCCACAAGTTTGGATTTCAATCCAGGGAGTGAGGATCCCAATCTTCAAATCAAACCACGCTCACTATTTAATTCTCAATTCTTCTACAAAATACCTTAACCTCGCAATACTGCGGGTCGATCTTCTTCACCTCTCTCGATGGGTTAGGTTAACCTCCTGCCCAGCATACGTGCTAAGAGGGCTCACAGAACTCGTTCTTACGAGTTTCTAACAGGCCATCGGCCTAGGCTTCGGCCATAAGAGGAAGAAGAAGAAGAGATTAAATTTGTTTTGAGGAGATAATTAGGTGGCCGTGCATTTTACTGTGTAAATGAAACTTTCTGCATTCCTTCCGCTATCTAGCATAAGACCAATATGGGTAAGCATTAACAGAACGCCATCACTCCATTGATTCGGTAATCCAAGAATAGACATAAACTTTAATTTTGACTTATTACGCCTGTAAGAGTATTACTTTTATATTTCATGAAGATCTTTATAAATAAAATGTTCTGTTTAAACTGCAGAACATTTTGAAAACCAAAAGTAATTATTTAGCCGAAAGAGGGTATAACATAAAAAATTAAACAATAGTAAGATAATATATACACTGACCGGCAAAGAAAACCGGCCACCTTGAAATATTTCACAAAAACACTTAAACGTTCATTAATTTAACTAAGGATTGGCATTAGGTTGAAGAACCATTTATTGTTGATACGGCATGCACAAATTAGCTAAGAAAATAAGACAAATAAACTCAGAAATAAATTTAATTTGAAAAAAAAGAAACAGTGAAAAATCGATTTTCTTTTAATTGCAAAAAAAATAAAGGTGGCTGTTTTTAATGGACCTTCTGGTAAATTATTATTAGCCTGTATGTCCTCCTCGAGCCTGAATTACGTCATTCAACCGTGATTTACGGTAACATGTTAATGCTGTTGAGAAGAGAATCTCGCCTGTTAACATTAAAACTAGGGGTATTTTGGAATGGAACAAGCATCTTAAAACATTGATAACTAAGAAAAATCAGCTTAGCTCTTTATTTAGTTATAAAATATGCGGTTAAGGGAACCCTTTATAAAATATTTCAGGGTGGCCGGATTTTTTTGCCGGTCAGTGTAGTTTTCGAGCGTTGTAGGTCACAATCGTCCTTGCATTATCATTTACATTTAACTAATAATTTCACAAGCTGACGTCATTGCGTGTTATTCCGTAATAAAATTTAGGTTTAAACTGAAATTTAGGAGGTAGGCACAAACAGTGACTAAAAATTTGATTAAATTGTCAAGCTACATGCATAATAATGAATTGTCAGTTGGCACAGAAAGAGTAATTTTTGATTAATAATAAATACAGTTCTATTTAAGTAGTGCATATAAATCCGTATCTTTTTAAAATACATTTTTGGCATTGATGTGTTTTAAAACTCCAAAGCCTAATTCAGTAATTATTTCTTTTAAAAATTCGTTTTCTTAGAATATTTCTGTTTTTGAACGGAAAGTAAAGGGGAAAATACGTACGCAATCACATCATTTACTCGAGATCCAGCCTTTTCAATGCTTTCAGTCATCATTTTGACGTAATCATCTGTAACGTGTTGTTTTTCAGTACCAGTGATGGCATCATGATGTTGCATGATTCCCATAACTTCCTTTAGTTTGGTTAGATCACCTTCGATATTCTTCCCTTTTGCTTTTCCGAAAGCTGCGATTTGTTTTGTTGCCTGAAAAAGTCATCTGCTCTTTACGTTCTCAAATAAACTTTTGCGTTAGTTCATTATTTCTTTAATTTTATTATTGTTATACTGACTTTCAAGTAGAAAATCGGCTTGCCTAATTGAAAGCTGAATGTGAAAAGTCGAACATATTTTAAAAAATACTAGTTATTTCTGAGCCCAGTTCCTAAGAAGAATGATCTCAACTCAACTCAATATTGTTAGTCTCTTTGGTTTTCGACTCAGCAAAAGGCAGTTACAATATTTACAATGACTTCGATTTTTGATAAACTTTTTGCACAAACTTAAACAAAAGCTTCCTAAACGAAGTTATCATATTACCTGCAGCAAATTATTTCCTTGTCTCTCAAAACGCTTGGAATTCGGCCTTGAAGTATAATAACCCGTCCATAAAGAATGTGGATCAGAAGCATAAGGCATGAAATCGTCAGTTTTTAAGCTCAAACTTACTTGCTTGGACTTTGCCATATCATTCACCGCCTTTACATAACACGAAGGTGTGGAATATATTATGTTGATGTCTTTTCTGAATTCCTTAAATCCCCTAATAAAAATTATATTTTACTTTTAATTAAATTTTAACTTTAATTCTTTTAAGCACAAACATATCAAGGATTAGTAATTTTAATAGAAAAATACACGCAGGATAACATTTTACTTACGCTATTAGTCGATCCATATTTATATAATACATTTCAGCCTGTTGGAATGTAAAATCGCCACCCATGGTTATTAAAACGTTGTTCGTTGGATAGTATTTCGCTTGATCTTCGGCATATTCAGCAAATTTTTGTACCTGTTGTAAAATTTACGCGTAAACCAAGAAGCATAATTCCTAATGTTTTTCGAATTCATTTCAAATAATTTATATAAAAAATTCAATTTTGAAAAAATACAGCAAGAAAATATATTACCCTTTCTTCTACGTTATATTCGGGGCTCTCTTTATCTGTAATTATCGGTTTATCTCCACATTGTACATCCCAGCAGAAATAGTCAGGCGCGTTGTAAAACCTGTGTATTATACTCGTGAATATGTCTGAATCTTGTCCTAAAACATTTTAAAGTGCGCATAAAAAACTTGATAAATACTTTACAATCCATTTGTATTTTATTCAACCTTTAGTAGGCCATGATGGTAAAAAAAATGTTTACTCTAAGATGTGAGTTCTAAAGCTTTAGAAATAAAAGGTGTATACTTTATGATTTAAATTAAAGAAGAAAAAGGACTTAAAGATGAAGAAGAATCCATGAAAAGGTAGAGGCAGTATTTTAAGAAATTACCGAAAGAGAGATACGTAAGGGGAAATGACACAAGCAAGGCAAATCAAAAACAAGAAGATAATATAACTATAGATGAAATACAAGAGGCCATTACGGTAGCTATGTTTAAAGCAGGAAAGGAACAAATAATAGAGATGCTGAAAACTATCATGAAGAGGGTATTAAATATAGGAGACGCACCGGAAGACTGACAATTAGGAACTATAATTCCAATACACAAAAAAATTGATGCAAAAAACTGCCTAAACTATTGAGGAGTCCCTTTTCTAAGCACAGTAGGAAAACTATATGCCAAAATCTTAGAGAAAAACGAAAGAAACAATAGAAGATTCACAATATGGCTTCAGAGCAAATAGAGGAGTGAAAGATGCAAATTTTGTAATACGGCAAATGGTCGAAAAGACAATCAGAGAAGACGGAGAGACACATCTCTACTTTATATTGACTTGGAGAAAACCTTCGACAAAGTAAGTAGGCATGTTATATGGAGTATACCGGAAGAACGGTGGTTAGAGGAGAAACTAAGACAAGGAATAAAAGCCATACGTTACCTTGGAAGAAGAGTGACACAACTCAAAAATTTTAATATTTTAGCTTTTGGTGTCAAACAACACAAGTCAATCATAGTTTATAGTTCATACTCTCATATCGTTGCTCGCCGCTCTTGTTTACCGATGACCAGAAATCTACATTTTAATTTAGTTAGTTAGTTAGCAATTTTGGAAGTGATTGTTCTCGAAAATAAGTTTTTGGGGTTGTGTCACTCTTCATCCTAGGCAACGATATATAAACAAACCAAACACTTTGCAAGAATTCCACATGAGAAATTTCAGCTGTTCGAAATCACAAAAGGAGTAAGACAAGGAAGTATCCTAAGCCTGTACTGTTCTCAGCAGTGGTAGACGAGGGAAACGCAAAAGAAAAAGAAAAAACAGTTTAAAAACAGTTAGTATGAAGATAAACAAACAGAAGACGAAGACGATGATGATAAGTAGGAAAGAGGTGGCACACCCAATAAAGCTGGGAGAAACAAAACTAGAGCAAGTTCCGCTTTAAATATATAGGCACAGCCGTTTCAAAGAATGGAAAAATGGATGAAGAAATATTCGAGAGGACGAGAGTAGCAGGAGGACTATGTAATGTAATCAAGAACACCTTTTCAGCAAAAAAGTAGTACCAAAGGAAATAAAACAGATATCCTTAAGAAGGTAGCCATCCCAATTCTAATGTTTTGATTCGAATTGTGGACTTGACGCAAAATTAAAAAAATAAAATTCAACGTACCGAAATGAGATATTTCAGAAAAATACAATGAGGAAAAAACAAGAAAGGATGAAATAAGAAACACTGCCTTCAGAGAAAAGTTAAAAACAAAACCAATACAGAACACAATAGAAGAACGACAAATGAGATAGCCCGGACACATTCTGAAGATCTAAGGAAACAGATAAGTAAGAAAGATATACGAAGTAGAACCAAAGAGAAAAAAAGAAGAAAGGATGATCGAGAAAGATTTGGACAGATGAAGTAAGAGCTGCAGTTGAAAAACGGCACGTAAAATGGAATGAGGTTAAACAAAAGACGCAAGAAAGAGATGGAAAGAAATATGGAAAAGGAAACCGACACAATAACTCGACCCAATAAGCCTTAAACCCGAAAAGGTTAGAAAGGCGTTAGGATTAAGTCAGTAGTAAGTAAGTATAATTTTTAGTATGCCTTAACCTTATATTGTAACGTAGTAGTTTTGGCCAATAATGTTAGAAGTTAATAAGAATAAGTTAATTAAATTTAGATAGAATTATTTAACCACGTGTTAAAGTTACAAGTAAACACTTAGACAATTTTAGAGATAAGTTGCAAATATTAAAGTTAATAAACGGGTTAACTCCAAAGTATTAGCAAGTCTTACTGTGAATTGAATTACATTTAATTTAAATACAGAAAAATAGCCTTACATACAAATCGTTGGAACCACCACTGAGTACTAACGATGGGACCTGACTTCTTAACGACATAACTGTTTGACATTTACACTGACCATGCCTCGCTTCTGCTAAAGTGATTCATTATATAGGAATCAGATCCCCACCTTGTACTAATATTACAGACATTCACCTTGAACCACCAACGTGCTAATCTGTATATTTTAGAGAATGCAGATTCATCATTTTATGCAGCTGCACATATCATGTTTCAGTCTCCATGTGCAATGCCAGTGTAATGACCGTAGATGACACGTCATATCAACTACGCGTGGCATAACATGAGGCATACTAGAACGTCGCTTTATTGCAATATTAGTTATATGTTTCTCTTTTATTTGTAATCTGTTTCAACAATCAGAATTAATCAATTCTATGAGTTGATGCGATGGCGAAGTGGTGCGAAGAGATCGGCCCATTGCCTTAGAATCTTTAGTTGATTAGCAGGTCTCGAGGCAATTTATTTTTAAGTCTTTTGAAAGCTGGTACTTCGAGCAGAGTTTCTACTGATGGGTTGGGATGAGCTTCCAGACGGTCGTAGTGTCTTTTTGAGCTCTGGCAAATCACTTCTTTTATAAAAGAATTTCTTAGGTCAGTATGTAGTGTTTGGTCTGAAAACTAAGAGTAATTTTTAAGTGGGACATATTAGAATAAGCCCACAGTCTCACTCCATATATCCAAATTGGCTTTATTGCAACTTTATATATTAGAAGCTTATTTTCAAGAAAGAGGGGAGATTTCCTCCAACTAATTCTTTTTATTTTTAAGTCCATTTCTTTTCCTTTTTTATATGTTGTTTCCACGTTAGCTTTCTATGCAGGTATAGACCTAGGTAACAAACTTCTGTGGCATGGGGTATTTCAACATTATTGAGGTGGACAGGAAGGCATCGTTGTCTTCTTAACTTAAAGGATACATGGGTAGACTTGCCTTCATTCACCTTAATTCTCCACAACCTAAGCCATTCTTGTAGCAGATTTATATAGATTTGTAGTTGTTGTGAAGCAGTAGCTGGGTCTTCACTTGTGGTTAAAATTGCCGTGCCATCTGCGAAGGTTTCAATTACAGTATACAGGGTTACAGGTAAGTCTGATGTATATACATTAAATATATAATCGGGCCCGACATGCTACCCTGTGGAATGCCTAAACCAATGCAGTGTACATCTAATATTTCTTCGCCGTACTTGACCTGATAAGCTCGACATGATAAGAAGGAACTTATCGGTTGGAAATAGTGATGTGGGAGATGTTGTTTGATTTTAAGTAGAAGGTCCCGATGCCGAACCTTATCAAATGTTTCTTTTCTTCAAAGGTTTTGTATATAACATCAGTAAGTCGGTGACATTGTTGGATGGTCGAATATTTTTCCAAAAGTTTAGACACTACTGGTATAAGGCTTATTGGCCGGTAGGAAGTTTCTTCTGTTGGAGGTTTTCCTGGTTTTAATATTAAAATGATTTGTGCGTATTCAACTTGAGTTGGCCAATAGGTCAAGCTTAGTATGAAATTAAATAGTATTTTTATGAAGCCCAGTCCAGCTTCTGGTAGTTCTGATAATACCTTTCCAGGTTAAATCGTAACCTGGAGCCTTCCTCTTATTAATATATTTTATTTCAGTCTTAGTTTCTTTTATTTTGAAATTTTTAATCGGCCGAGATGGTTGAAATGGCGCATTCAGAAATTCTTCTTCTGCATTTACCTCAGTTGTGTGTGGCTAAAAAGCTTGAGCAAGATGCCGAGCAAATCCTACGGCTTTTTTAACATCGCACATTGTCCAAGGGTTATCAGGCGTTCGATCCCTTTGTGGCTTGCCATATCGAATAATTTTTATTTGATAAATTAATCCGTTTCTGACGTCTTTTAACTTTAACTTGGATATTAAATGTGCTACACGAATACGTGAAAATTATTTATTGTTAGTTCGCTTAAAAATAGCTTGAAGCATTTTTGTTATCGTTAAATAATATCAAGTTTTTTAAATATAATAAACTCTCTTGAATATTATCATTGCCTCATACAAAGTATAATGGCCTACTCTCAATTGAATAAGATGTACTAAATGAATTATATTAGAAACGTTTTCAATACTTCAGAAGTTTGTTCATTAAAAAAAAGTAAAACTATTACCTAAATCTGGATTTCCCCTCCAAATAAACTCGGTATTTTTAGTTTTCTTTCTCTCTTCAAGATCTCTATAATCAAGACGAGTAAAAAATAAACCATCGTAACCAAGTTGAGTAAATATGGATGCCATTTCTCTGGTGTGGCCAAACGGATCGATTTGCCATCCGATTTTAGGTCTTCCACATTTTCCTACTAAACCATCAATCGTCCTAGGAATACACAAATTGTAATCAGTATATGAACTTTTACCTGAGTATCGATTAAAAATAACTAAATCTTTCCTTTAATTCAATTCAATTATAATACGCCTTCTAAACTTTAATTTACATAAAAAGGCTTTATAGAGTTAGACTTTTCAGATACTTATAAAAAAATGTCTAGCTAAGTTTTGTACTTGTAGGTTAATTACTTAAGAAACTATCCACTTTGCTGAAATATAACGCTAAGTTTGCAATAAATCGAATTTTATTTTTACGAAGGTAACCCAACAGAAATAAAATTCGGTAGAAAAGAAGTAAAATTTATACTACCAGCTCCACTAACATAAAAGTAGAGTAGGCAGAGATGAATTTATTACCTCTAAAGGGACGAACAAGAACACTTTCGTTCTTTGAAATTTAGAAGGCCTTATTGCTTTATTATTTTGCTTTTCGTAATGTCTTAGGTTAGTATTTCAACAAAATAGTTAATCAATATAGAACTCCCTCTTTGGATAATCAATGTCTAAATGTGCAAATTTATACAGATTTGTATTAACAAAATATTAGAAGTAAAAAATAAAACTTTGAACATGGAACCGATCGTTGGGCAATAAACAAAAAAATCATACAAACCTTAATCCCAAAGTGAACTGATCAATAATAGATTGATAATTGGTAGCTGCTTCATCGTTCATGCTCCATGCTCCACCGACGATTTCAAGACTTCCTTTATTCACAAGAGCTCTAACTTTTGCTTTCGTTTCATCATCTTGTTGCTTCCACCATTGATTGAAGAATGCTGTTTCAACTTGGATAAACCTTTAAATAAGTATGAATTTTCAAGTATACAATCTCTTCTGGTAACATTTGTCAATATACATGTTAAATAAAGCCAAAATGATGGAAAAAAATTTAATTTTTAGGTACATAAAAAAATATGTCAGTATTGGTAAAATTACTTTACACTGTTCCTATTTTACTTATCATATTCAGAATCTGCTTTCCTAGGAGATATGTAATTTGGGTTACATAATTTACTGTCAGAACAAATAATAATAATAATAATAATAATAATAATAAATACGTAGTCTTTATTTCTTTTTATTCAAGAAAGAAACCACAAGGCGAAGTTCAGATGTACAGAGAATAAACTCTCCGAACCCTGCTCTACCACTTAACCTTGAAATTATACGTTATCTGTTATTAGATCGTACCTATTACTGAATAAATTAAATTACATTTTCAGTGATACATCCGATTAATAAATGCTAAATATTAAACCAATATTTTTCGGTTACCTACTATTTACTGATCACATCATGGGTAGATATGCTTAATTACTTTACATACTAAATGTCAAGGATTAACCAATGTTTTTCTATTACCTACTATTCACTGATCTCATAATTAGCAGATATGCTTAAATACTTTAATTACGAGTACAACTAAATACAACCAAATGTAGATAAAGGCCCTCTACAAATAGACGTTGTTTAATATTCTTTTGGTTATGCTACCATCTTAAGGACTTAAGGACGCTCATTATAATACCTACTCTTGTCAAAGGCCTAAGAAATTATATATAAAGGATGTCTCAAAACTGAGTATTATAACCCAATTATAATGCACGGTATAAAACATTATAACAGAGTTATAACGTTGTCTCGTTCGTTCTAAGTCACCTTTTATAAGATGAGCTTTAAGCAAACAAAAATTTTTAACTAAAATTTGAAACTAGTTTCGGAAATTAAATTTTTAAGCTTTTTGAAAGGGAAAATAATCGATCTTCGATTTAATGTAGCTCCTAAAAGAATCTAATTTTTACTACACCTAATATTGAAGGCGGTGTTCAAGGATATGCGGATGACTTGGTTATTTTAATAAGGGGGAAACGTGATGTTGCTGTTTCTAGCTTCATGCAGTGGCCTAAATATGATTGCCAACCCGAACAAAACTATTACTGTATCCAGCTAAACTTGAAAGCTTCTGCTTTAAATGGAATCCAACTAGAATTTTCCAGTGTAGTAAAACACTTGGGCGTTACCCTCGACCAAAAACTAAGCTGGAACTATCATTTAGAAAAGTCTCTTACAAAAGCAATAATTATAATATGGACATGTCAGCGACTTTTTGGAAGGACGTGGTGCATAAAGTCAAAAATAATCTATTAATCGTACAAAATGGTTATCAAACCTATTGTCACATACGCTTCCTTAGTATGGTGGGCAGAAACTGAACAATCTGCAGGATTGTGAAGCTACAGAAGCTCCAAAGGCTTGCCTGTTTAGGGATTACAGGAGCTATTAGCTCGTGTCCTACAGTAGAAATGGAGATGCTGCTAGACCTCCTGACCTTACACCTGTGTGTCAGGAAAGAGGCTAGGATAAATGCACTCCGGCTGCAACAGACAAAATCTTTCAAACCAAGAGATCTGGTTGGACACTTAAGGATTGCGAATATGATTCATCTAGAGTCCGTGGCTAAACCTGTAGTCATAATTCCAGTCGAATACGATTTCGACTGCTCGTATCAAGTGGATATTAAAAGCAGCGAAGAAATAAAATTAGAAGGATTAAAGTTGGATCCTGGAGCGAGTGTATGGTACACTCATGACTCCAAAATGGACGAAGGGTTTGGTATAGGCATATTAGGGCCTAAACTTCTTCTTCTTCTCAGCCTGTTGACATCCACAGCTGGATGAAGGTCTCCTCCATACTCTTCTATTTATTTCAGTCTTGGGCCACTCGAATCCAATTTTTTCCCGTAACTTGCTGCAAGTCGTCTCTTCGCCTTACTAGGGGCCTTCCAACACTTCTTCTATTTTCACATGGACTCCACTGCAACACTGTCTTCGTCCATTTCACATTGGCCCGCCCGTCGCCACTTTTTAATCGTGCTACTCTGCCAACGACATCTTTGTATTTCTATGGATTTTTTCATTGCGGATCCGGTCTCGAAGGCTAATGCATAGCATCGCACGTTCCATTGCTCGTTGGCAGACTCTGAATTTGTTGGCACTTTTAATGGTTAGTGTGGCTATTTCTAAGCAGTAGGTTGTGACAGGCAGGATGCATGTATTTTATAGACGCTGCGCTTGAGACTCATAGCTATTTCAGAATTTTAAGGACATGAGAGAGCTTTGAAACTGCTGCCCAGCTAAGACTAATTCGTCGACCTATTTCTGAAGTTAATTCTACTCGTAGATTGTTTCCGATGGTTACTTTTATGTTTTCTGTACTCATTATCTTGGTCTTTTGCGTATCTTCCAGCATATATTTAAGCTCTTCTGTGGCGCTACTGGTCAATGCGATGTCATCAGCAAACCTCAAGTGACTCAAAAACTTGCCATCTATTTTAATTTCCCTTTCCTGTCAAAATAATGTTTAAAATATGTCTTCGGGGGCCAGGGTGAAGAGTTTCCGCAGAATGGAGTCTCCCTGTCTAACCTCTCCTTTTTTTGTACAGAATAATAACCTCTGCATTTTTTCAAGTTTTGGGAATTTCTCCCTCTTCTAAACATTTGTTCATTAGAATTAATTTAGAATAACTCGTTGTAAAGTTCTTCAACCAGTTTCTAGCATTTCGCTTGTAATTCCGCCTATTCGTCTATTTCAGGCATTTCTTCGGATTCCACGTTGATAACAGTCTATAGGTTTATGTTTTCTTCACATGGCGGTGTTTGTGTCGATTGTCTATAAAAGTCTTCTACTACTTTCGCAATTTCTTTTTTGTCACTGACTAGATCTTCTTCAGAGTTTTTTATTCTTGAGATTTTTAGCTTTCCTCGGCGTCTCTTAGATTTCGAGACTTTCATGATCTCTTTCGTCACTTGTTTGTTTAACTCCATGTATGTGGGTGCATCTCTGTCTAATCTTCTTCTCAACTGAATAAGGTCTTCTGTTTGTTTACTAATTGTCGGTTTATTTTTATTGTTCTTTCTATAGAAAACGGTCTTTGTTGTCATTTGTATACTGTTCTCTATCTTACACAATAGTTCTTTAGACTTAGTTCTTGGAGCTGTTCGATTGTATTTAATTTACCTTCTATTATCCTATTAAACTATTCTTCTTTACTTTTGAGTTCTAGCATTAATGGTCTGATCATTTTCTCTATACGAGTATTGATTGCAAATCCCGCACGGACTAAACGACGGGCCCCGTATTTTCTCTGAACAGGATTTTTGAAAAATGTATTCAAACAATATAGGTTTTCTCGATAAAGGAAGTCAATCAGTATCTGCCCTCTTGGATTTCGATCGCCCAGGCCGTATTTTCCAATATAAAGTGGGTCTGAAGAGTATTGGGGGGCTATCTTGGCGTTAAAATCTTCCAATATAATATGAAGTTTACATTTTTCTGAGCTTATTGCTAGTGACAGGTCATCGTAGAATTGTTCGGCATCTTCCTCTTCAGAGTTGCTTGTTGGGGCATAACCTTGAATTATTTGGATGTTGTGTTTTTTATTTAGTTGCAATGCGATATATACAACTCTGTCTGAGATCGCTTTTACTTTGCCAACAAGATGTTTTTTATCTTTGTGTATCAGTATTGCAACTGTACCTAGGTGTGAATTACTGTCACTATTTCTTTGAAATAACATGTGTCCTGACCTCCTGACTGAAGAACAGTAGTGGCCTCCCCTTTCATTCGTGTCTCACTTATTCCCAGAACGACTCATTTTACGTTTCGGAGTTCTTGTTCTAAACTTTCTAGATGTTCTTCTGATCACAATGTAAGTGTGTTGTAAGTTGCAAAATGAAAATTTGGTTTTTCTACTTGTCGATTTTTGTCCCTCGCCCCCCAGCATTCATAGGGATATTCTGAACGTAGGGCTCTACTCGCATGGGGTATTCTGAATGTTTTAGAATCCGACATGGAGGGTTTTTGGAATTAAGACACCACGCTTTCAATGCGTGTTGACGAATGCCTAAACGTATTTAAATCCTTAGGAAGCACCCCAACTATTTTCCAATCGGAAATCCACGTAATAGACGTATGTGCTCAAGAGTGTATTAAAACAAACCTGGGAGGAACTAAGATTTATATTCTTTCGAACAGTCAGGCTGCTTAAAAGCTCTGAAGTCTTATATTTTTGAGCCTAAAATAACCTAGAACTGTAAAAAGAAAGCAACTGGCCACAAATAACACATACATTTTAATGTGGGCGCCGGGGCATGAAGGATTTTAGGGGAATGAGACTGCCGACGGCCTTTCAAAGCAAGGAGCAAAGGCACCATTTTTCGGACAAGAACCGTTTTGTGGAATAATCAAAAGCCATGTGGCGAAGAAGGTTCGGAAATGGGAAAAAAAAGCTCCTACTGGAGGAATACCTCTGGTTAACACCAAGCGAAGAAATTTATTTACTATTCGTCAAAGAGGGCTGAACAGCTCCTTCAACTTGAAAAGACAAATATAAGACTAATAACAAGTCTTCTTACTGGTCACTACCATCTAAGGTATCACCTGAAAACGATGGGTAAAATCGATACTGAAACGTGTAGGCTCTGTGGTGCTGCAAATGAAACTACGACACACATATTATGTGAATGCATCGCGGCAGCTCACCAGCGCCTTAAATTCCTCGAAAAGGCTACACAGCCGAAGCCGAGGAATGGTCCCAAGAAAATTATAAACTTCGCTACTACAAGTTTAAACATATTGGGAACATATTCAATTATAGGGTTCATTCAGAAAAGATCTTTTTAGGTCGAAGTGATGTGAAGTAATAGCCAAACGACACCTTTACAAGCTAATCTAATCTAATTCCATATTAAAGAATTGTTTGCTTTTTTCTCTCAGCCTTTACTATTATAACCTACATGCTCTTAAAGTGTTTTAAGAATATCAAAACGATATTATTTTGTACTTTAAATATGTAGGTTAAATGCTTTGGTACAACTAAATAACGTTCCATTTTCATATATTACATGTCTATTTAAGATGATACGACTTGATGTTTACTTTAAATGGCATACATACCTTGCAATCGAAGAAAGATTACTTCCAGTAATATATGCTTTAGAAACTGTATGCCACTGGCAATTAACCCATTTTGCTAAATTTGCAATCGTCACAATAACATTTTGGAGCTATGTATATTACTATTTCAGTCATTAACTTTGGTCTAAAACTCTAAAATATGATAAATAATCCAACTAGATAAAATAATTCCAAACTGTTTCTAATGTTGTAGATTCACAATAAATAACTTTGTTCGAAAGCAGGGCAAATTTTTTTGATCACATCTTGCTACTGTACTTTTGATAGTAAATGAAAGTAACACAATTATTGGAGAAATGTAATTACCTTCTCTCGGGATTCTCATGCAAAGCCTGTACAACAGAATCTATGATATGCTGAACTCCCCTGATTTTCCTTTGAAGATGATATTTATCTAAAAAATTAAAACAAATATAAAATGCAAAGAGTGGTGGTACGAGAAAAACTTACTTCCATAAAAATACTGATCCACTGTCTTCAACCATCCTACATCATCGTGGGAATGAGGTACTAAATGAATATTTAACTTATTTGGATCTATTGAATGGCATGACTGAAACATAATTTTCTGTAAGTTTAGTTATTACAAGTGAAAAATAAGTAGTAAGTAATACTAGTTGAATTGTTTGTTGCAAGCAATAACCAGAGGTAGTTACAGATATTCACAATTAATTAAATAGTTAAAAACCGAAATGCTTAGATTGTCATTTTTGCTATCATCAGTAAAATAAATTTTTCCATTTAGGCATTAAAATATATATGTAGTTAGAATTTACATAGTTGTTTTAAAAAAGTGTAAACTGTCCAGACTGTTTGATAATTATTTTATATAAAACAGAAGGCTTTAACTCGAGTTCAAAAATGTTAAAATATTCAAGGTGACTCATTTGAAAAGGGCAAGTAATAAAACTAACACCTTGTACATTACAATATGCTTTGATTGATTGCTTGTTTAAATCTAAAAAAAACATTTGTATGCTTTAGAAAATATTTAACTGTTTCGATAATTGTGAATAACCCTGTATAGGTTTTCCAAAAATGTATTTACATTCATTAAAACGAACGAATCCTTCAAAATGTATTTATTCTTTATATTTTAATCCGAGAAGCATTTTAAAATTAAAGGTATCCTCTTACGCCTAAAAACATAATAAAAAGTCTTTAGCCTATATCACTCCTACATATTTAAAGATAATGATAGAAAACGTGCTTGAATGTTAATAATAAAGATAGTCAGTTATTTACAGTCGATATTTGACTGCTGTACGTGGTTCAACAACGATAACAACATATAGACTTTATCGGTGATAAATTTCTTTCCTTTTATCTCTCATCTTACTGATTATAAAAAGCCATTATGTTTTATATAGCACAACCGGCTCCTCACAATTAATCTTTATAACTAAAACATGTTTTTGCAGTAAAATTTCATTTCTGAAACATTCATTAGTTTTCCAATTTAAATAAGTAACTTTGATTCCTTAAATTCTATATTATTTAGTTGTTTATTTATTGGGCGTATCGGAAAGAGTTTTAGATTTTTGTATGTTAAACCCGAGACCTTTTGGTTTATAAGGCAACCACGCGACTCCTCTAAATCATCCTGGCCAGCGTTATACTTCGTAACGTATTATTTAATCATTTACTATCATAATAGTCAATGCATATAACTATCGCAATCTACGTAAGTAATGCAAAATTTTAACTAATATAAAAAAAGATATTGTCTAAAAATGTTCTAGTTTTGGTTTAATTTGGTGTAAAATTACAATTTCAGCAATGATAATAAGCAGAAAACATGAATTATAACAAGATAAGCCACTGCTCTAATCTGTATTGTACTTCATATTGTTTGTTACGTTATCAATAAATGCTTTCCACACTTGAAATTGTTACATCTTGAACTAATTATCTACTGACTTAACAATTGGGGACGTTCGATTTTGAGGACACATTACCTTAAATTTCTAAGGTCAACTCCTTAATTCTAAACTTAAATATTATTAGCTTTGATTTTCATTATTCTTTTTGTAATATTAATGCATCTATAACACCATATATGATTTTTACTTTTATGGGAAAGTTTAGCTTAAATAAAGAATTAGCTGCACAGACTGATTAAACTACCTCATTAAAATATAGCAAATCATGACATTCGATAACGAACGTAACACAGCTTTCTCAGATTGTTTTAATTGAAATTTTGAAAATACATATTGATTTTTGGTTTATGTTATTAGACGTACAACTACACTGACCGGCAAAGAAAACCGGCCACCTTGAAATATTTCACAAAAACACTTAAACGTTCATTAATTTAACTAAGGATTGGCATTAGGTTGAAGAACCATTCATTGTTGATACGGCATGCACAAATTAGCTAAGAAAATAAGACAAATAAACTCAGAAATAAATTTAATTTGAAAAAAAAGAAACCGTGAAAAATCGATTTTCTTTTAATTGCAAAAAAAATAAAGGTGGCTGTTTTTAATGGACCTTCTGGTAAATTATTATTAGCCTGTATGTCCTCCTCGAGCCTGAATTACGTCATTCAACCGTGATTTACGGTAACATGTTAATGCTGTTGAGAAGAGAATCTCGCCTGTTAACATTAAAACTAGGGGTATTTTGGAATGGAACAAGCATCTTAAAACATTGATAACTAAGAAAAATCAGCTTAGCTCTTTATTTAGTTATAAAATATGCGGTTAAGGGAACCCTTTATAAAATATTTCAGGGTGGCCGGATTTTTTTGCCGGTCAGTGTATGTAGGTCACACGAATAAATCAGGTTCAAATTAGAGTTTTTCAGTTTTTTTAAACGATTGTTTATTGTTTACTCCATTTAAAAATTCGCAATTTCCAACAAAATTTTGATAAATATTAAAATCAAGTTAATTAACTTTTTATGCCTTATTTATATAATCGCTAGGTTAATTGTAAAAACGTTTACCTCGTATCCACACGTATCAGCAAACTGCATCGGTTTACACAAAACAGCCGGATACACAAACAAGGTTAAAAACAACACCGATTTTGTGTACATTATAATCTTTTTTTTATTAATTTTAAAAAGGTAAGTTTAAATGTTCAGAGTATAATTAAGCCAACTTAGTAGTAAAACTGGTTACATAATAAGAATAGCACAACAGCACACTAGCGTTAATAAATTGATAGCGAACAATGGCAATTGGTTTTCGAAAATATGAAACAGATTATCAGTTTATTTGTTATCGTTTGTTATCCATGAAAATAAGTAATAAACAGATCAATACTTCAAATGATGAATTCTCAACGATTAAAGAAGCCTGTGCATTTGCCAAAAATTCTTGCTTTTTTATTACATGAAAGAGAGCTTTGTACTCGGCAAAAAATTCCACAATTTGGAATTACGTGTATAAGTAGGAATAGAAACTTCAGATTTGTTCAAACAACATTTGATATTACAGTTGCCGTACAATTTTCCAACGGAGGAAAATTTTCAATTTCTGAAGAAAAATTTCCGAATTACTGGGTTACAGTTTTACAAAACAATTGTATACCGGGTATCGGTGAAACCTGGGACATCCCTATATTTTTTAGTTTTTTAAAATCTTTTTATTCTTCTTTTTTTCGGTCTTTATCTACCTATTCACAGGTGTAGACCTCCTCAGTTCTTTCCAAACTTCACGATCTGCGGCTCTTCTTCTCCACGCCATTCCAGCTGTGCATTTGATGTTGTCTACCCATCTTTGCTGTGGTCTTCCTCTGGCCCTCTTTCCATGAGCCGTTTCACATGTGATTGATAGATGACTGATGCCCAGCTCTGATAGATCAGTCCTGACAGTAGAACTATGGTCACATGCCTCTGTTTGATCAGTTTAATATACAGGGAATTTTTCTTTTTAGTATACATATCCCTTATGTATACTTTTAAAATAAATGCAGTATGTATGCAACCAACTATACACTAAACGTCACGTCACGTGGTGCATAAAGGTTATGTTTCATGTTTGTAAATAAAAAATAAATCAAAATTAGTGGAATATCGAAATAATTTTAATTCAACGATTATTCTAAAACATAAAATATCAACAATACAAAACAGAAAGGGAAATAAAAACAGCAACAGTTAAAGACTAATTTTTTGACATTAACTTAATTTGATGATTTAAAAAATTAGCATGCGTAGCTGAGGTTGTTTAGATAGGCGCAATTGATATTAATAACTTTTCCTTTGGAGTTAAGTTTCTTGAAAATATCTTCGAGAGCCGTGATGATATAGAGTTGCATTGACGCATACCTCTATTGATTGGGATTGCGGTTGGCTCTTGTAGTAATTCTAACTGCAATTTTATAGTAGTTCCTTTATTTGCATTTTGTATTAATTTAGTTTACCGATGGTCGACTCTACAATTCTATAGTGCTTGCTCTACTGCCCATATTTCTACGGAGTTAAAACCTTCGTTATAGTCAATGAAAGCTAGGTATAACCGTAGATTATATTACATAGCTTTCTCAATGAGTATTTTAAGAGTAAGTAGATGATCGCATGTACTGAAACCTTTACGAAAGCTAGCTTGTTCAATCGGTTGGTAGAGCTCGAGTTTTTTGTTAATTCTCTTAGTGACTATTCTACTTAGCAGTTTGTAAGACTGTGATAGTAGAGTAACGGAACGGTAATTTGTAAGATTGCATTTGTCTCCCTTTTTATGTATTAAAATGGTATTCGCTTCCTTCTGCGCGTGGGGTATATTACCCTCAGCCAGGCACTTGTTTAATGGGGCCTCAAAATTCTCCGTTAACTTCTGTCCTCCTTCTTGGATCATTTCTTTTGTAATGTTATCGGTGCCAGGCGCTTTGTTATTCTTCAATTCTTTTAGTGGGGCGTCTATTTCGTCTTGTGTGATGTCTGAAACATCGTCGGAATTTACGTTCAATATCTTTATTTGGAGCTTTTTACATGTTGTTTCTGGCATATTCGATTTTGACCTGTACAGTTGTTTGTCAATCTGTTGCCGTCTTTATCATATAATGAGATCACTTAAGTTCTGTTCATATTTTTATTGCTTTGTATTACTTCTATTATTTGTTTTTCCTTCTATTTCTGTTGTATGTTGTGGTTTTCCGTATTAATTTGTTTAATTAGCGTATATCAACTTTGGTTTTCATGATACCCTTCATTGGGCTTAGGATATGGTCTATTTCGTTTTTCGTTGTAGAATTCGGACTGATCCAAGTCAGAAAGAGGCTATTGAATATAAACATTGGTATCCAAGAAAATTATATACTGCAATTCCTCTTTCGCTCCGCGTATCCTAACCTAAATTTCCCATTTTCGTCTCGTTGTTATCTAGTTTGTGTCCCAGCTTTGCGTTGAAATCGCCTATAACTAAGAAGTATCGAGTTGGATCGTCTTCTATTGCTTTGATTACATCTTCATAGATATTCATAGAATATAACTACATCTTCTTCTTGGTAAGCAGTGGTTGAAGCATAAACTTGAACGACCTTTAATGGGGTATTATGATTTACTTTAATCAACATATGTATATGCGACTCTGTTGAATATCTGTTTGAAGGAAACTACTTGGTCCGCGATGGTTTTATTTATTAAAAGGCCTACTCCCCCAACTTTTATGTCGTCTGTGTGTGTATGGTATAACATATTTCCTGAGGTCAGTTTTAGGAATCGTTTTCTTCTTACCTCAGTCAGTCATATTATATGCCATATTAAGTTGCTAATTTCTTCTTCTAGTTCGTATACTGATTTTGGGCATTACATCTTTTATAGTATGAGGAACTTCCCCCCTCCCCCCAAAATTCCGTCGGGCTGACCAGGGAACTGGTGTGAGATTCTGGATTAATCCTACCCACCTGGAGACCTTTTCCATTACAGTTGAAGTTTCTCTTCTTCTTTTCAATAGGCAATTCTGCCTGTTTAGTTAATGGGTTTATGCCTTTACGTGATGTTGTCGCTTCATCTCTTAAGAGGGCAGCCTATACCTCTTCTGCCCAACGGTGATTTGTCTCTGGCTATTTTGACTACTCTGTTGTCTGCCATTTTACTTATGTGACAATTCCATTCTTTTTTTATGTGCAGTGTCCATTCGTTTATTTTCTTCATGTTGCATTTCCTTCTGGCTTTATTATTCCCTATTCGCTCTCTCAACGTGTTTCCGGTAATTCTTCTTAATATTCTCATCTCTGCTGTTTCTAACAATCTTTGTGTGGAAGATGTGCCAGGTCCTTGTTTCTGCCGCGTATGTCATTATTGGAGTTGAAGTTTATCGTATTTTATCTTTAAGCTTTCTTTTGAGAGTTAAATGAGGCTAAAGGGCGAATGGCCGTAAGTCACCGCACTGGCCATGCAAGTTGGCGACTAGGCAGGGATATAGAAAGGAATAATATGTGACGAGGTGAGAGTAAAGGTTAGATCCTGATTTTCCTCAACGTTGTGGAGAAATTGCGAAAACCGAGAGCTTGCAAGGGCAAGGTCGCTACTCCTTGAAGCAGGGCCGGGTTCATAGGGTAGTACTCGCTACCCTATTTTTTAAGACAACAAAATCAAATTTGGTATATGTAATATACTCTTAAAACTGCATTATTTGACATAGATTCTGACACTTTCGGTTTCATCGGAATTAGCCTTAACTTTGTTATTGTATATTTATAATATTTACCTGGTTCACACTCTAAAATAGTTATTTAAAAAGTAAGAAAGGTAAGTGAGACTTACTCTTTCGAACATGAAAGATTGCAGCTGGGCCATACTAATTACTTATAACTATGCCAGACAGTAAATCATTGAACTCCCATGTTATGTGCATTTTTTTAACCTTTGCTATAAACTACTAAACAATTTAATAATTTTCTTCACAATAAGCATAACAATTATTACTAATTTAATTTAGAAAAAAGAAAACCAATGCTATTATAATTGTAAGCTAATAATTGTTACTTCCCTAGGGATGTACATTTACAATTATGTTCCGTACTGTCTTGACAATCAATAAACAAACGGTAAAATGAAACTACCACCTTAAAATATGATTAACTGTTTCAACATAAATGCAAATCAGCATTCGAAAGAAAAAATTGTAATAATTAAATTTAAAAACGTATAATTATATCATTTGAAATTAAATACCTGCAGTAGAACCTTCGAAGTTACCGAGAAAAACTGGAAAACCCCAAGTTTAATAACTTATGTTCTTAATCTTTCGACCTAAATCCGATACCTTTTAAAGGTTATTTAAATTCAACGGCTGATAAATTATTCATTAAAACTGACAAAGTTAATTTCGTTTGTTTTAAAAAAGAAGTAAGGGCTTAAAAATAGCACAGTTATCACGACCAGGCAGTAAAATCTCTATTGGATCTTATAACACGAAGGAGCTCAGGGAAAGCTCGCTGGTCCGTGAACGAGATAAAGGCGCTGGCTAAAGTATCAGTTTTGAACGGGTAATGCTGAAACTTTGCCGGAATATTATCTTGCTGTGTATCCGAATGATCCTTATTAAATTTTTCATATTTTAAACTTTGCAGCCAACGATGTTACGCTATGCGGAATATTTATAAACCGTAATAATCGAAAAATCGTTTTAGCAAGCTCGCTTACCAAACTTGTATGCACACATATATGGCTGTTATTAGAAACTTGTACCACATTGCTTTAAACTTTCGAAAGTAAAAAAAGAAAATTAAAACTACGTAGTCGTATATATTTTAAAATACTAAAATTTTAAATACATACAACGCGATAATGTAAGGTTAAGCTTGATCACTAAATAATAAGGAAAAATTTAAGTAAATTCCAGTTACAAAACTACGCAAACGCCAGTTGAAAAGAGAGGACTATTCTTAAAATTACCAGCTGAAAATATATTAATTATACAAGGTGATTCAAAATGGAATACAATCAGTTTAGGGGGCGACAGAATTTCATAAATTAAGATCAATTTGATAGAAAAATTAGTGTCCGGAACTTGAAAATAAGGGAAATACAATTGGTAGAGGTGCAGACGCACTGGCTCTGCTCGCTCACCGGCCTTGAATTTTTTTGATTTTACTATACTTTATAACACCATAATCAGTAGTAAATCAGAATTGCGATATTAGTACAGAGTTCTTGTGAATAACGTTCATATTTTGAATAGACTCATGTCTTCTCTAAGAAAAGGGTTATACCTGTGTGTCCAGGAAAATGAAAGCCGTTTCGAGAAATTTTTAAAAGTTACGTTTTAACAGAACTTTTTCCATATTGGAACCGTGTCATTGTTGAGATAAACTCAACGTTTCGTCCACTTTTTTAAAGGGCTTCTTTAGCAGGAAAAGGGAGAGCATTAAAAGAGCACGGTAACTCAACGTATCAACCGCGCCAGTGGCGAAACTCTTTTAGCAAGAGGAAGAAGGGAACAGTAACTCAACTTGTCCACCAAGCCAGAGGCGAAACCCTTCTGAAGAAAAACAGAAAAGGCAGCAACTTTATTGCGACTGTGGCCGGTCAAGCGTATCAGACGAAGGCGACGATTGGTTAGAAGTGGAGGGGGCGGAGCCAGTAGGAATTACAGAATTCCATATATCTGATAGATGATAACTAGTGGCAAGATTGATGATTTCAATGACCTCACGGATCTTTCTGTTAAAAAAATAAGGAGCATTGGCAATGATCGAAGATTTTTCGAACAAGATCTTATGGCTAGTGTCGTGATGATGTTCAACAATAGCTGAGTGTGAGAGAAGACCTGATCTCAAGTAACGTTTGTGTTCACAGATATGTGTGTGTACTGAGCGACCAGTTTCTCCAATGTAAACTAAACCATAAGAGCATGGGATACTATAGACGCCTCATGATGACAAGGGTTGTGGTTTATCTTTTACTGAAGGGAGTATATGTGACACTTTTGGAGGGGGTTTGAAGACGGTTTTGATGTTATGTTATTTGAGAATCTTACCTATGCGATCAGTAACTTGGCGAATGTAAGGCAAGAAGGAATAGCCTGGAGTGTACAGGTATTTTGTGAAAAAAGCCCCTTAAAAAGGTGGGCGAAACGTTGAGCTCTTCTATCTCAATAATGACACGGTTCCTACCCGGAAGATGTTCTGTTAACACTGACACTGACCGTGAAAGTCTTCGAATTCATTAAGTTAATGTTGTTTTTTTTTTCTGATAATAAATTGAGCTAGAAAGTGACGTTGCCTATGGTGTATTTGGTCCGCTGTTTTTCCAAGAAAAGTGGCACTTTTGGTGTTGTTGCAGTTTTTGTGTTAACGTAAGTAAAATTTTATAGTATTAAGTAAACTTGAACATGATAAAATGTTGCAGAATTTAATCTATAATTTATCTTTCATTGTTCTATTTGGTGTTGTGTTGGTGTTCTTTTCAAAATTTTCGTAAATCTGATACATGATTGTTAGGTAATGACTAAAAGTTAATAGAACACAATATTGAAACTATTTGAAAAACCTACTATGAAGGAGAATTATGTATCAGATTTACGAAAATATTTGTTTACAATTTTATTTTAGAGATCATGTTAAGTAGAGGGGCGTTAATGCTACAACTGGCCAGCCAAAATATTAGAGACCAAAATGAAGAGAAAAATGAAAATCGGAGTTTCTTACATTCATACATTAATAAAACAGGTAAATTAAGTGCGATGCATTTTGTGCTATTTCTGATTAGTACTAATTAACTTTGGTAAGGCAGATGCTGTTTAGAATGATAATAGTATTATTAACAGCCCAAATAGTGGCAAAGGAGATAATTTGGATTCAACAACTACATTAATAGAAGGTAATTTTTTAAAGCTCGTATCTTATTTCATTTGTTTACATTTTTTAACACTGCAGACACAGTAAGAGCATCTATACATTCACCTGACTTACACTTAGAAAGCGCTGTGCCTTTAACAACTATTGACCATAATGCAACCAGTATTATAAACAGTCCAGATGCTGTTGGGCACGATATTATTTTATCTAAAGATAAAAAAAAAGGTATTATCGAGAGAAATGAAAACGACAGCTCCGGCTCTAGTTCATCTAGCTCCTCTAGTTCACCTAGCTCGTCTAGTTCATCTAGTTCAAATGACGAAGATTCAGATAACAGTGTAGCAGATCCCAATTACGCTCAAGTACCTGAAAGTGGTAATAACGAACGGTGATAAAAAAGCAAGGAAAGAGACGAGTTGCCAATCCACAAGAATGGCAAACAAATCGTGTTAAACGAGCAAAAATTTAGGCCATTGTTACACATCCTCCCCAGCTTCCAGAAAAGTGATTCCAGAAAAAAACCCATTGCACTGAAAAGTGTAGATTAAAGTGTTACTCAAAATTTACTGAAAATGATCGAAATCAGATTTTTAAAGATTATTGAGGACTAAAAAGTTTGCAAAGACAACGTAACTTTTTGTTAGCAAGTATGATCGAAATTAAGCCAAAATATAGGTATCCTAAAGAACATGGAACTCGCAATCGAAGTTACAACAAAAAATTCAGGTTTGCAAACAATTTTTTAAGGCTACATTAGGGATTAATGACAGACCAATAAGGACTGTTTTGCAAAAACGGACCTTATTTACTGGCCGAATGATTTCTTAAGATCTACGGAGAAAACATGGCAAACATGCTAAAATAGGTGATAAAATCAAGAATAGTGTAAGAGCCCACATAAATTTAATACCTAGAATTCCAAGCCACTATTGCCGGGTTGGGACATCAAGAGAATACATTGAAGGAGGCAAATCTCTTGCTGACCTTCGCAGAGACTACAAAGCGACTTGCAAAGAAAATAACGAAGCTGCTGCCAACTACATGATATATTCTAGAATCTTTAAACAAGAGTTCTGCATCTCATTCTTCACTCCCAAAAAAGACCATCTAAAAGAGGCCCAGTTGGCAAGAAAAGAAAAAAGCAAGACAAAACTTCAGAAAACTCAACCGTGGCTGTATTTGACCTACAAGCTGTACTTTCATGCCCGTCTGGTCAAGTGTCAAGTTTTTATTACGTCTCAAAGTTAAGCGTTTTTAATATTACAGTATTCCGATTTAAAAACAAAACGAGTGCAATGCTTTGTATGGCACGAAGGTGAGGCACAAACAGGGGCAAGTGAAATTGGTTCATGTATGTATAATGATTATTGAGATACCTTGATCTTATGAAAGAAAGCAGCAACACTGGGATTAATGATAAAACTAAAGAAGCATACGTAATATTTTTTTCAGATAACTGCCCAGAACAACAAAACAATAAATTTATAATTGCATTGTATATCCATGTAACTAGTATAACACTATAGGTAACTCTATTACACACGAGTTTCTCATAACTGGCCATAGTCAGAATGAGGGAGACAGCGCTCATTATTACAGAGAGGCAAATTAGTAGGGTTAAAAAGTCAGAACCTATTTATAGTTAGTCCTGCCCAATATATTTCACTAATAAGATGTGCAAAAAAGACCTGAGATCCTAACAAAGCAAGAGAAATTTGACATGACGACATTTTTTATTTGAAGTCTTTAGCTTCTGATCTAGGCTGGAGTAATTATATTAAAGATGAAGAAGGAAATAATTTCAATTTGACTGAAGTAAAGGTGCTAACGGTAGAGAAAGGGCAACAACTGGAAACACTATTTTATAAAACTAGTTATGAACAAGCCGAGTATCGACAAGTCAAGGTTCTAAAAGAAAAAATAAACTCAAATGATGGTAGTATTGACAATGTCACTTTGAAAAAAAAACGGTACAAAAAGAAAGTGGGCATTGCAGAGAAGAAAAAGAATGGTTGACTATCTCTTTTCAAAAAAAGTAGTATACCATGGTCGTATTATAATTACTACAATAGCTTATAATAATCTAAATGTTGATGTTTTGTGATTTTGTTTCTCTTCAAGTAAATACTTTTCTTAAGTTCTGTTCTTCTACTTTTTATAGTGGTATAGTTTTTGTTGTTTTATTAAATAAACAATTTTCTTAAGTTCTACTCTTTATCAATAAGCGGTTTATCTTAAAACAATTGCATTTATTTTTCAGAGAAAAGTGTCACAATTCAAAATAAGGAATGAAAACTGTTTATGGGGGATATCATGGATGACCAATTAAAAGAGCGCCACATAATACCTTAATGTCAGGAAAAATTACATCCCTATCTCATTGGTGTTCTGAGCAATATAACTGTTAAATTTTATATAACATATAATCTTTAATTGTATTTTCTGTAAAACTAAATATTTTGCATTGTGTTACTTTTCTTGCGGGGTGACGATATACTTAAATCGAAGATCTCGTTAAGCACTTAAGACCAACGGTTATATATAGTTCTGAAGCTTGCACGTTAACTAAGGAAAAGATAAACATTTGGGAGTGGAAAATTAAAAAAAAAATCTTTGGGCCAATATAGGATAGCGGTGAGTGGAGAATGTGGAATAATTTTGAAGTGAGAGACAGATATGGGAAGCCAGTGAATAAGATAAGGGGCTGTAGAGAGGGGTAGTTGGGACATCTACAAAGAATGGAGAAAACGAGAAGCACTAGAAGGATTTTTAAAGTTGATTATGTTGGGAAAAGACCAAAAGGACGACTACGGGCGCGTTAGAAGGAAATGGTGGGGAAACACTTGGAAGTGGGAGGTGTGTGAAACTGGAAGGCGAAATCGGAAAACAGAAAGGAACGGCGTGCAATCAAAGAGAAAGTGAGATAACTGCAGGACCAGACGCAAGTGTGGCCAACTCTGATTATATCCAGAGGCCATAGCCCTGACGGGGTTGTTAAACGCGCCAAGGGGAAGATGATGATGATAATACTTAACAACCAGATGGATTTCATAGTTATGGTCCGAAGGTTTCCATTGTCGTACTTTCGCACAGATTGTGTGTTGTTGCTTCTAATTCCTCACCACATTTGCAATGGGATATTTATACCACCCTGTTTAGTTGACTATATCTCAGGTGTAACATACCAAGCCGTACTTTGAATGGCTTTGATGAAGTAACTTGTCGCTTCATCCAGTTCTTCTGGATCCTTTAACTTTAATTTTAGTTCCAGGTTTTGATTTATGTATGCATTCTCAGAATACGTCGCAGTTTGTATGCTTGTTGGATAGTGATGGGAAATTATTTGTAATAATAGTAGTTACACTAATAGTGAGTGGTCTGCTGATAATTCGTAGCTAGGTAATGGCTGAAGACTCCATTAGCAGATGTGGGATTTTATTTCGGTCAGTAGGCCAATACGTAGGCTTTCCTGTAGAACTACATAAGTATCTGTTGTCATTGATGACTTTAAGTAGCTCCCTACCTCTTGTTATTATCAATCTCGATCCCCAGTGTGTGTGTTTGTTTATGAGTCTTGGCCTCAAGGTTTCGAAAAGGCGTTTTAATTTGTCACTGGTAACTTTATGTCTAGGTAGACAGTAGGCAGCTAAAATAGTGAAAGGTTTAAGAAATTTATTCACTAAAATGGTGGTCACCACATTTCTACGTCTTTAATTCTTTCGTAAATCTTATTATTTCCTTGTAGACATGTGTTAATTTTTATTACTTAATATTTATTTTTGTTCTGTAATTAGGTAATTATGTACCTGTAGAATAAATACAGTAATAAATAAATAAATTGTGGTAGCTTATAAGTGATCTTTAAATCTATCCAATTCATGGCGTACAATACTTTTTCTTACAATGATAGCTGTTCCCCCAAGAGCTGTGCCGTCTGGGTACATTGTATGATATACGACGTAACTCGGAATTTTAAGAAATATTCTTGTAGTAAAATGGGCTTCTTTCTGACGCTAACATTATGTCGATCTTGTTTGTATTAAGAAAAGTTGTCACTTCTAGTTTGTGTTGTGGAAGGCCATCAGCATTTCACTGGGTACCTACTAATTCTCAAAAAAGACGCCATTATGATGTTATTTTGTTTAGTACGGTGGTGAGCATGTTGAGGACCATGTTTTTCTGTTGTAAAAGTTAGTTAAATGAACTTTTAAATTGATCTAAGAATTGTTTCTAGCTAGTATAACTAATTTCGTTTAACCGTTAAATTAATAATTAAAGCTGACACTCAAATTTGTGAGAGTCTAAATGGTGTATATTTGTTGATATGTAATTATCTCGAGTAGTAAAACAACAAAATACTTATGCTTTCAAGTTTTGATAAGGTAGATTGTAAAAGTTCAACTACTCGAAACAATTGAACAAACATAAAATACATAAAAATAGTACTTAAACATTCGAACTTTATACCAGTAATAAAATATATTGATTTATGTACACATAATGTTTGTGTATTGAGTAGAATTCTGTTTACCTTTAATTCAAACCGGCTAATAGCTGTTGTGGGGTTATCATGCTAGTTTGAGCTACGATTTACAATCAGATCAAACCTGATATTCCGTGAATGTTGCTTTAATAAAACTAATTTTAACATACCATTTTTTCAAATTATACATATACATAGCAATAAAAAATTGGGACGGAGATTGTAGGTTCTATAAACTTCAAAGGCTTAAAAGATTAGATCAAATTCCCTTAAATCTGTCGAACCAAAAATTTGGTTTATATATCATCTAATAATAATTAATTTTTTGTTTTATGTAGAATAGATAGAAACAAGTTTTTACAGAAGCTACAAAGTATTTAAATTAAAGATTTCGTCTAACGAACACCTTAAATTTCTCAAAATTCCCAAAAAGGTAAGCTGATACAATCCTTTTTTTGAAGTATCGGTCGAGCTAGGTTAGAAAATAGAAACATTCTTGAATGTTGAACATCAAAGACAAGTTTGTACGTTAACTTAGTGAATCAT
The DNA here is from genome assembly GCA_963082815.1 of Melanotus villosus. NCBI lineage: Eukaryota > Metazoa > Arthropoda > Insecta > Coleoptera > Elateridae > Melanotus > Melanotus villosus. The sequence goes on from OY720425.1 coordinate 46,342,561, forward strand.
AAACAGTGCCATTAGTATTACATGTCCAATAAGTTCAGTTGGCGCATTAGGGTGAAATGTAACGTATTCCCTTATGAGATTTTAACATTAGGTATCAAACCACGACCTTAATTTAGCACCATTCCTCGAACTAGAAGCCCTTAATGTGGGAACGAGGGTTTATGATTAATTTCAGTTGGGGTACTATCTCGTATTTTCTGACAAAAGTTGATACGTTTCGTACGTAGTTTAGAAATTTCATCCATTATGATTAAAGCTAGAAGACTGTGGAAAATGGTTCAAAGACATGAGAACCGCAGAAAAGTATTAAGGAACTAAATACGTATTTAGACTTCTAAGCTGTCGTTTACATGGTGAAATCCGTATTTGGCTTCTTAAAACATTTTTTGTGGTTTTCACATTTTCTTAACGTTTCATTTGATCAAACTACTAAATCCATTTTAAGTGTTTTAATAGAAAGTAATTTTCAAAGACTAAATTCACCTTTTATTAACTACGAAATGACATTGGAATACTAAATTTAATGTTGCCTACAATTAATCCACTTGGTCCTTTATTAAAATCCGCATATTATGAAAATGCAAATTTAAAAAATAAATTTTTTGATGCAGAAAAACTACGAGTTTTTAAAACCCTAACTGTTGGAAATGCAACAAAAAATACTTTGTTTGCACAGTCTTTATGGCACTCAAGCCAAAGGTACCCTAAAACTCATAAGTTTTATAATAAATTCAAAAATACGTGAGTAAATTTTGTACCAATTATCACAATTTAATCTGTAAAATGTTTATTTGGTTACTATCGTATTTTTGTTTGTTACAGTGAATGAATATTATGTTATGTTAAACAAACTTACGCTAGTTAGGTTGCCTAATCAAATAGTGAAACGAGAGAAATTCTGTAATCAAGACGGATTTCTGCTGGATTCTTATTTTTAAATAAAATAGTCAGCACTATGGTTGAATAAAATTGTTTATACCTTAATTGGAAAAAGACTTTATATCTAGATTTAATACAAACATTATTGGTAAAATTAGAAGATCAGAATAAGGGAACTATTTTGAAAAAAACCTTGACTGTGATTTTGACTAAAATTCTTAGATTATAAATATAATGGAGCTTAACACTTCGATGGTTTTCCAGAACCAGATGATTTTTAAATTCGTAGCAATCATGACCCACTGGCTTTTTGATCATATTTATTAAATAGTCTGATTTTTTATTCATTAGAGATTTCTTAATTAGTTAATGTGACTTAAAAACAATTTTTTTAGGTATTTAAATTAGTAAACAATTTTGAAAAAGGTATTGCCATAAATAATGCAAAAGATGGCAAAACGTCACGATGAAATGGTATGGCGATTATTGTTTTAAAGAGGATTTAAGTCGAAAAAATCGAATAAAAATGGAGAATACTTTAATTTAGAAATATTATTAGAAATTTAAAAATAAGAATTGTAATTTCAATTGCTTCTTGCAACGTTCGTTTCTGAATGCCTTGCTATGGTTTTGTCCTGGTCTGTTAGTCCAGTATCTGTCAAGTTGAGTACCAATCCACTCACTTCTTGATATTCCTAAAACAGGTCCTGGGCCAAGGTAAGCCTCCGTAGATCCCTTCCTTGCTAAATTCGTCGGTTTTCTCAGTACCGTATATACAACGACCTGATACTCTTTCTCACAACGTTTGGTTCTGCCAAGTCATTGAGTTCCTCTAGGCATTCCCAAATTTGAATAAATAAATAAAAAAATAAATTGAAGATAGGTAGGTATATAAGTAAATGAATAAGTAAAGAAATGCAATATTTGTAAAGGTTTTAGTAATTTTTATTTTTTTAATGTTTTTGTGAACAAAAGTGGATTCTTCTTTCTTTTAAATTATCATTCTTTAGTCATTAAATAAAGAAGTTTGTAAAATGTGTACTTTAAGAAGTTATACAACAAACACAAATTAGATTTCAGATTACACATTTATGTTTTAACGAAACAAAAACTCTATAAGAAATTCAAATTAGAATCTGAAGAGTTGAAGATTACGATTACACCAGGAAATACGATTATAAAAATTGAAGAATACAATTAATATCTTTTATGATTAACTGAGCTAGAAACATCAAAAATAACAAGCACAATAAGGAAATATAAAATTACTTAGGTACCTAATACATTAATGATCATAAAGAGAAAATGGTTATATTGACATTCTACATACTACGTGATCTTCAGAGCCTTTTCATTCAGTCAAATACATCATTATCAATCTGAATTTCTTGGGAAGGATCTAATTTTGATTGAGCATCTGATTCAGGATCAGATTGTCGAATTGGAGGACTGTCATTCACACTCACACTACAGTTTCACATATATTTCAATCTTTCTTAACGATCTTTTCAGGCAGATTTGTGGTATTCCAGATATGTTTCCTAGTATTCTCTTTATCGAAATCAACATTTCTCCATTTCAGATTTGCGAAAATTAGAGGTGGGTGGCTAATTAACAAAGATTCAATGATATGTCCATTATTGCTACACATTTGTCATCCATTGCATTTAGGGCAGGAAGCAGTTATTTCTCCACCCACTTTTTTTTGAAAATCTCACCATTCATGTTTCGATGATAGTTATCATCTTCATTTGTAAATATTTCTGTTTCATTAAATTGCAATAAAGAAATAAAAATAGCAACACACATTTTGTGTGTCTGTGATGCATTGTCAAGAAAAAGACAGCACATATTCGGGCAGCCTACTATTGAACCGAAGGAGTTTGCTAGATACTCGGTGACGTATATCTTTTGATACAGGGTGATTTAGGCTACAGTGTTCCCCAGAGGCTAGAAATACGGGCCCTGAATTAATACAAAAAGATATTTAAACTCTAAGCTTTCACTTTTAGACTTCCAGTTTTGACCTTGATACCAATTCATCAGCCGTAGTAGAAAATGTACGCTATTAATGTAAACCTTACCAAACTTAACTGTCCGAAAGTAAAATAACGTTCTTGGTACCAAAATCAGAAAAACATGGAGATATACGGTCGAAAATTTCTAGATAGGAGTGCATCTACTTTTATGAGAAATCATTTTGAAGCTTTGAATTCTTAACCCATTAAGTTTCCATTTTAGTCAATTTAAAAATTCTATAAATTCAGATTGAACCATTCGTACAAAATTCATATCATAAGTGAAAAGCTTACGAAAGTGATTTGTCAGAAAACAGATTAACTCTTCAACTTGTCAAAAGCAAAAAACGGAATTGAAATAAGAAATTCAAAACTTCTAGATGGGATTTATTGTATTAAAAAGAAAAGGATTGTTAAAAAAAGAAGAAGAAGACAGAAACGAAAAACTAGTTTATAAGTTTCTTTCGTTTATTTTTTATGAGAACAATAATCAACAATTTTGGCTTGTTTAACCTTTGAGATTAATTTACATAACCCGTCAATCGTAGAGTTTATTTAACCAATGATCAAAGTTGATAAAGCTTCATATAGTTGTTTGTTTGCCATATGAATTAAAATTTTAATTGGATTCTGTTCAGGTTGACGAATGACTAATTTAATCAAACTGTTAAATTACACTTCTATCAAGGAGCAGTTACACTCCTCTTTGCTTATATCGTACAATCCCCGCTTAGAGAACGCTGGTGTTGGTATAAAATGCATAGCATGGATAGAGAACGAAACTTAGCTATCTGATGACAGAATAATCTTTTCAGCTTATAAAGAAATAAAGAAAAACGTACATATGCAAGACCAATGATTTGGAACTTCTAAAACGAATAAGAAAACGAAGAAAATTCAGGTCCTATTTATTCTATTTTAATAACAGAATATTGTGGAACTTTCACTTTTCAAACCTTGAAATGTGTACTTCGACTTTTAAAAATTACATCATTCTGACAAACTTATTGAAGCTCTGCTTAATCGGAATGTAATTTACAAGGAACTTGCGAAACTGGGTTGTCTGAAGACAAAGTAAGAAATCTTCTGAGTAGTGTATTGAAAAAGGTCAAAACAGGAAACGGGTGTAGAAAAATGAAGGAAGCAGAGTAGAGGGATTTGAGAAAACTAAGGAGAGAGAGGAGGTAAAATAAAGAGAAAGAGCAAGGAATCGGAAGAAAGATGAAGCACGGGTGATAAGGAACTTTTGAGGAGAATAGGAGTAGGAGAAGAAGTAGTATGTAGTAAAGGAAAATGAAAGTACGCAAAAATGAATTTAAGAATTCAGCCACTTCTTTTTAATAATGTAGATCTCTAGAATTACACAGTTTTCGTAACAAACGGGATTCAAACTCAAACGGCTCATAGAGACTTCAAGGACACCGTCAGGATCTTAATCTGTGTGAACTACTCGTGAAGCAGGTTCTCATTCTACGCTCCACTGAAACCCACTTGAACTAGTATTCCGAAATATAAAATGCCAAGCTCTTTTGATTCCAAAAGACTCCAAAAGATGAGACTGGTAAACTCTCTCAACTTCGAATGTGAATTGTTTAAGATATTCTAACCAAATTAAAAGAGAAAACAATTCAATAAAAACAAAAATTCAAAATTTACCCAGAATGTAAATTAACAGAATCTGAAATTATCATCAAAGCACGAAACATTATGGCGACACCAGAAGAGACGTTCTGTCGAAACTTAAAACAAATAAAACTGAATAGCGGAAAAAGAAGAAACAAGAAAAACGAAAACGAAGAAAATGTAAATAAGAAGAAATAGAAAACCTTTAAAAAAATTAAATATACAATTTTTCACAAAATCTTAAAACATTCAATAGAAAACATTTTAGAAATGGAAGCAAGCCACTATCTGAAAGGAAACTAAAGACATACCCTCGAAAAATTTGAAACCATAGAATTATACTTAGTATCTTTAAAATAAACTGATACAACAGGTATAGTTAGGATACATTTAACAATACAGCACAGTAAGTCTATCAGAAAGGAGAAGCAGTAGAAAAGCAATGGAAAGTAGTTAGAAGGAGACGTGTGATAAAAGACATATTAAAATGGCTACAATTCTGGAAATGAAAAACTGTAAGAATAACCTAATATCATCGACACACCAAAAAAAAGGAAACGAGACTTACGAAGAAAAAGAAGCAGGTGGAAAAATAAGAAGGAAAGAAGCAAAGAAAGAAAAAAGAGGAACAAGAGAAAGGCGAAGAACAAGAAGGAGAACCAGAAAAAGAAGATAAAGAAGGAGGAGAAAGAGGCAAAGAAGAAATAATTGTAGAATGATATTTAAAATTGAGAAACTGACGAATATTCAAGAATTTTTCTCCAATTTTTCCCTAAATATATTCTGAAAAATTCCACTGAAAATACATTTCTGTGCTTTGTTTCCAGGTGAATAACCTTAAACGTTAAGGAATTCATACTTGCATTAACCTAACTAAAATAATGTTTACTATTACTATCATATATTGCATTCTCACTTATCTGTGGAAAACAGGAAAAATGTATAGCCAGGAAAACCGCTCATATTAGAAAAACCCCATTCCACAACAAAGAAATTCGCAAATTAAAATAAGAACAAAAAACTTTCATGAAATTAATGAAGATAATGAGTTACACGTAACCGGAAACTAAAGATACTACTATCTATTGATAGTTGTTTCTATTTATGTTAAAAGGATGTTAAAAAACCACTTTAATTATTTACAAACAATATTTAAGTGAGTTATGTACATTGCGTAATTTCTTCGTTCGCTCACATTTCTAATTTAAGGCAACAGGATAAATACTCGTACAAATTACAAAACAGGGGAATCCGAACAAATGTAGCCAATTCAGATGAATAATGCCAGGTTATCCTTCATAATGTGTTTCAGAACACTTCGGGGTAATACTGGAAAAAAATAAAAATTGCTTTCAGCACGCAATTGAAACCGAAACACATTAGTCTTGCATTTTTTAAACTTAACCAGCTTTAATTCTACGAATTTAGTTTTGAAGTGGATCCTTTACAATGCCCTATTCATCTTTAAATAAGTTTAAGCAAGAAATTAATCTCAAACTTCTTTAGCATTCTCTTTCTTTTTTGAGTATGATTAATATCTTTCGGTCGTAGGAGTTTTATTTTTTTGTAAAAAGCAGCAGACGCGGTCGATATTAGAGAGTGCGTTCGCTCAAATTAAGGTTTTGATAAATGAAGCCAATTCGTTTAGAAATTATTATCGAGGAAGAGTTAATTAAGCTATAAAAAATATGGAATATATTTTGTGTTGTAATTGAGGCTACTTCTCATGTTGTTGTCTACTGTGACTTGGTTTTTATGCATAGAAAAAACAGTTTTTAAGTGCAAAGAAATCTTCTAACCTTAAAAGTTAAAATTTGGAATTTTTAGATTACTCTTGGAATTTCCACTTCAAATTGATAATTCAGCAATTCAGATTAAAAATTCCAAGTTTGAGATATCATATTTCTAAAAAAAATATAACACTGAATTTCGTAATAAAATTTCCAATGTTTTCCTAAACATTTAAGATTGGCGAACTCTTTAGGTGGTAAACATTAAATCTGATCATAACATTTTGATATCAAAATATGAAGGTTTGTGTTTGGATTTTTATCAAAGAATTTGTTTAATACTGAATTATTCATTATCCCTCGAACTTCGCAGTATCCTAACCATTTTTTATAAATTTTATGAGGCGATTATTTTTCAAAAAGTAGATGTTTTACACAAATTCTAGTTAATAATTAATTTGGAGATATGGCCTTAAACTTGAACAAAAACGTTATCCTCTTCGACAATACGAGTATCACAGCTTTGCTTGCAGTGTAACACCAATGGTCTAATAAATAGATTATCTTGAAAGAGTAAAAGTATCTGAAATCAATCTTACGATCCACTACATTCACCTTCATATGACTCCCTTGAGATGAAAACAGAAACGCAATGCCAAGAAAACAGAATGTGTGTTTATCTGAGGTGTTGTTTACTGTATTAGAGAAGGACTCCTATATTTGTATAAGAAATAAAGATTATATTTTCGACCTCTTTATTCCCTTTGTTTGGTGAATAAAATTATTCTTATTAATCTACAGACACTTATGGATCATTGAATAAATTCGTGCTTTAAACAAAAGCTAACTTAAAATAACCGTAATCTTGGTATTATCTAAAATTTATACATTCAGAAATTGAAGATTAAAATCAGATTTATTTAAATCTTGGAATGACTTAAATTCAAATACCTCGGCACAAGTCACGAATTTCAAGCGACTTCTCTAAACAGCAATCATTAATAAAAGGAGGCAGTTTGATTAAGTGATCAACGTCGAAAATGATTCCAACATTCATTCTTGTGGTTTCAAGATTTTCAGGAATTTCTATTTCTTTGTAATTATTATTCATACGAAAGGCAAACATTGCTTAATACAAGAAAAAATTTGAAGGAAAATTCTTCTAATAGCCAATCTAGAATATTTTCAGTGCATACAAATATTTCATAATAAATAAATAAGTAAATAAATAAACGAATATATTTATGCCATATCAATATCCAAGGTCGCAAGGCGCCTTCTACAGGAAATGATTCTGTGGCCCTCGTCTATTATCTAATCAGGTGTCCGTTTTATTATGTCACTCATCTTCTGGTACAAGTTTTACGGGGCTAATAAAATTTGAACGCGAAATTCTATCCAATTAAATCATTTATAACATCATTTTTGCAATACAAAAAGGCGATAAATTATAACAACAATCACATATCTTGGTTTTTGCTCTTGAAAGTTGTCTTTTTTACTTTTTCGAAACTTCTTTTGGTTTTTAAAAATCAATTTTGAAGTTCAGAAATCTACAGAAGTTTCGCTGAATTTCTTAAAAAATTGCTACTGGGTGAATTTGAGATTCCAAAAATCTTCAACATTTTAGCCTCGAATTTGAAAATTCTACTTCTTATTGGTATACTTAAGTTCACGTTCAGGCTGGTTATTTCTATAACTTGCCTTTCGTTCTATACTTTCAGAGATTGATTTACTGTTCATTGAGGTCTATTCAAGTTATCAAAAATATTTTGGAAATTTTTCCTTCAAGAATTCTCCTAAAACTTCTTTAAAAGCCTGTCTTTACGAATTTACGATTATCTTTAAAATTTCTAAAAGCTCTTTGTACTTTGAGACCTTTTTTACTTATAAAAGTCATTTTTTAAAAATTGAATATGAAAATGTATACGAATTTTATAAACTGCAGAGAATTTTTAAAATCTTTTTCATGGCAAGATTCGAAACCTTACAAAATGAAATTCTTAAATCTAAACACACATAATTTCAGGTTCATAATTGCGAATCCAAATTCGTATTCCTAACTTAAGCTTGGAATCGATTTTAAATACAAACTTAAGATTCGAAACTGGAGTTCTAACTTAAAAGCAGAGCTTTTGAGAATTCTTTTTTATGCTTTGAGACTTGTGGAAGTTCAGTTTTGTTTTTTAATTAATATATTGTTGTGTATTTTAGACACTACATATTTTAAACAATATTAATTTATTTACATAATTAACACAAATACAATTTACACAAAGTTTGACATTTCCGATATTAAATCTTACACTTACAAATTACATAAAGTCAAATATTGAGATACTTTTCATGTAGAGTCATTACAGAATTTTGTTATAATTAGTAAATTAATATAAAAGTACTGTAAAGTAAATATACACAACAAATATGACTTAAAAATTATGTTAAAGATTGACAGTTAAAGGATACAATTTTCGATATCCAAGATTTCCTTAATTTCATGTGACGATGCAGATGTTCCAGGATGTATTAGTTCTTGGTGACATAGTATTTCATTTACCATGCTGAAAATAACAGATAAAGTTAAATTATTGTTTAAATTTTAACTAAATAAGTTTTTATTAAGTACATGTGTACTGAGATTTTTTGATGTTCAAATTTAACTAACTAGAAAAATTCATACGACTAAAAAAATATGATAGAAAGTTGTAAAATGATATAAAGGATAGGAATAATAATATTTTGAGGACAGAAAGGTAAAAATATAAGAATAATCACAATTGTAAATCTTGACAAGATGTCAGAATTTTGGACGTAAATATAAGTAAAAAGAGACAAATTTACGAAAATTAACAAGAGTAAAATGAGTTTTTAAATTTTGTAAATAGTAGGTTAGCATAATTTTTATTTAATTTAAAAATAATTTTGAAAATCCTTAAATTTAAAGATGAATCAAAAATAATTGAGGGTGTTAAATTCATAAAAATGAAAAATTTAAGTTAGTTAATTTATAAAAGTTTGTACATAAAATTAGTGTAAGGTAATTTAGTTCATAGTTATTTGTTCAAAATTAGATTTAAATCAATTATAAAATTAAAATAATTTTGTGAATATTGAATATGACTTTAAAGTATAAAAAATACTCGAATCCCATTGGTCCACATTAAATAGGTTGTATTCAGTTGCATCAAAAGTTTCAAAGTGAAAGCACCCTGTTTTTGTAACTCGTAAATAAAATATAACCATGAAAATCATGGCCTACTTTTAAAAAATTTTAGTGACAGTTGATCACTTAATAGTAAATTTTCAATGTAAAGTTAAATTAAAGCAAAGTGTAACTCAGATAAACAATATTTAAAGTGAACCAACGGAAAAAGAATAATAATAAATAATTAATTAAATAAACAAAGTGTAACTAAAATCAAAGTAACAAATTTAAGTTATTGTATTAAAATAAAAAATAATACTTACGTTTTGTGAATATCAAGTGAAGTTAAACAGATTTGTTTTAATAATTGTTATGTGTTAACAATTTATTTGTTAATAAAATCTATTTATGATTTTAAAGTTAAAGAAATCGTTTCATTTACGACGACGATAAATATGAGGTTATAATTTAACTCAAATGATAAAACCTGCAACAAAATAAAGTGAATTAATTAAAAGCAAAACAAAGTGATTAATATAAAGCATTTGAAAATGATTAAAGTGATAATAAATAACAAAGAGAGACTTACCTGTTATAAACTTTGTTTTGAACAATTACGTGTTGAAACAAGGAATCAGCTGTTCACACTTCGACTACAAGGCTAACAGAGCGGGTATTCACAACACAGCGATGCCAAGTTTAGAAGAAGGAACCACACAAGAAAGAACCATTAAAATGTTAAGATAAGTTTAATTTTTTTTTGTTTTGTTTAAATAAATTTAAGATAAATTTTATTAAAGTTCAATTTAAAAATTTTTTTCATTATTATAATTAATGTCAATATTGTAAAAGTTTTAAATTTAAAGTTATTTGTTATTTTATTTTTTTTTAATTAATAGATAGATATCAATCTTTAAGAAATGCAATCTTTCGAAACAATTAGCATTGCTAGAACTCACGTAAATAACAATTAAATTTATTTTGATTTTGGAATTTATGTTCAGGTATTTGGATATACTATTGTTTGTTGTGTTTATTTATTTTTCAGGTATGATTTCAAATATTGAGTTGTCTTGATATTTGATTTTATGTAAACACACACGCATTCATACACACAGACGATGATACACACATATATTCAATTTACGGAACATTTATTTTTCTTAATAAATTTAATAAATTAATTATTTCAATCAGATTACACTACAATATAATATATAAAAATGCATACAAATTTCCTTAAATTATTTCGAAACCATATTCTTTCTCGTAGAGAACCTTTAACATTTATTTCTAAAATTTTACCAAGATTCGAAACTTTCCAAAATTTAATTCTTCAATCACAAAAGCCTTAATTTTAAGAATCGAATCTATGAATACAAATTTAATATTCGTAACTTAAGCCCACATCTTAAACCCAGATTCGATATTCGAATTCTTGGATTAGATTTTAGTATATTCACAACACGAAATTCGAATTCAGCGTTGTAAGATCTATGAATTGTTAGTTAAAAATATGAGCAACTATCCCTTTCTTGACTATTTAGAGTTCTTTTTGTTTGATCATTTCAGACTGAAATTGATTGTTTATTGAAGTTTTTTTTCATTTTTTAAACTGAATTGTTAAAACCTATAAACTTTTTTTAGGACATTTTCTTAAATTGCCTTAGAAACTCTGTTATTTTATCAGATTTTATGAGAATCTCTCTCTGAAATCCTATCAAGCTTCGAAAATTTCTAAAATTTGATTAGTAAATCTAAAGAACTTTATGTTCAAAAGTCGAATCTGCGAATTCAACCTATACATTCATATTGTTAAATTCATGTTAAAATTTTAGATTCGATGTTCGAATTTTGAATTTAAACCCGGATGCAATTTTAAAGTACCCGTTAGTATAGAGACAAATCCAAAATTCGATATTCGAATTCAAGGTTGAAGACACATATCCAAATTTTCTGTTGTAATTGTTTTAAAACCTGACTTTTTAGAAGATTTTATGAAAAAATTTTAAATCTCTTTTTGAAATGGAAAATTTGCGAAAATCAACTTTTAAATACAAAAAGGTTTTGGTTTTAAGTACTCAGTCTCTAAGAATCTAAACTTAACATTTATTTCTATTGCTGAATCAACGTCAAAGTCTTGAATCCAGATTTGGAACTTCAAATTTAGCTTCTATTTTAGTTTACCCACAAAGACTTTTATACAGATTTCAGCGACACTTAGTATTATTGAACGCTCCATTTTTTGAATTGTTGGATAGAAACATGTCCAACTACAATTTGAATTGTTATTTTAAAATCTTTCAGCTGTTCAGGGTTCTTCTTGATCCTTATTTATTACTTATTAAGGTTAATTTTCATTTTTTCTTATTTGCACAAAATGTGGTGGAAATTTTCCTTAAATTGCATTGTAAATACCGTTTTCAACAAATTTTATACAAATAAATAAACTTTTCTCTGAAATCATACCAAAATTTGAAAAGTTTCAAGATTTTTACATCCCAAAAGTCTTAATTTTAAGTATCGAATCTGAAAACCCAAGCTACACATTGTTGAGTATTAAATTCAGATTCGATAGTCGAACTCTGAACTTCAAACCAGGATGCGCTTTTACTTACGAAAATTTTGCTAGTATGTACCTAATACCGTAATTAATTCAGCGCTAAAAACCGACGTTTTGGATTTTTAGTTAAAAAGAACTCTTCATTTTTTGTCTATTAAGAGTTTATCTTGGTCCTTTCACACATAGATTTATTGTTATGGGAGTTTATTTTTAAATATAATATAAAAATAACTTCTTGAAATTGCTTTCAAACCTTGTTCCTCTTGAAGATTCTACGGGAATCTTTAAAATATTTTTCTGAAATCGTGCGAAGATCTGTATTGCTCAATATTTTTCAAGTCCCGAATCCAAAATCCATATTCCAATTCTGAATTTTAAACTTGGATTCTATTTTATAACCCACAAAAAATTACATTCAATATTGGTAGCTGAAGTTCTGTGTTTAAAAGTCGTAGCAATTTTCTCCTTTAAAGCTTTTGAGAATTCTTTTTTGTCGTTTGAGATTTCGATTTATTGCTTTGAAATTAATTTTAGGTTTTTTGTAATCAAAAATCTATAAACATTTTCTGCTGAAATTTTCTTATATTACTTACTTGGAAAAACCTGGGCTTTTACTGTTTTAATAAGGATATATTAAAACCACTTTTTGAAGCCGTGCCAAAATTCAAACATTTCGATTTCCAAGATTCGATTCTTCTATCTGAAAAGCTTTAATTTTAAGAATCGAGTTTGCTAATCCAAAATCTTGACTTCATGTTTAAGATTAGAATTTTAAACTTTAACTTTGATTTAATTTCATAGTCAATTTGTTGAATACAGAATCATACTAAACGTCCTTGCTTTAGTAAGGATTCGAACCTTAACGGCAAGGATTCGAATTTTGTATATCAATTGAAATTCGGATTTGATTAACAATCCTATTCTGTAACTTTTTATAACTATTTCGTGAATCCTCGTGAGATACAATCTTTTAATCATTGTTTCGAACGTTGATAAAAAGTAAAGAATGAAAGATTGTTGAACTTAACTGTTTTCCTTTTTTCGCATGAGAAGTAATTTTTGTTAAAGATTCCTTGTATATTCAAAGCAAAATTACAAAAATAAATCCTCTTCTTCCCGTGAAATGAAGCGTAAAATGATCATTTGTCATATAAGAACAAACTTACGAGGAAAATGACACGAAGGGGAACGTTCATTCATTATATGTATTCAACGAAGAGCGATTGTTGATCCCTTTAAAAAGGAACAAACGGTCGCCTGTGAAAATTTCTATAATTCTATTCTTTTTGACCGTATATACGAGCGCACACGAAAAGCTTCATTATTCTGCTTCAGCTATTTCTAGCGAAAGAACCATTTACATAAAAAGACACTTGAAAAGGAATTCAAAGAAAAGAAAAGAGTTTCTGAACCCTCATGATTGCTGTTTTAACAACGAGGCGCGAAATTTTAAGAATTAATGGGTGAATGTTCTTAGCTATTGCGCTTTTCTTTTCCATTATCGTGGTGGTAACTTGGGAATACAGAAACCAGTTGTAAAGTTTTCAACATTTACGATGCTCTTCTTACTGTAAAAGTTCCAGGGAAAGCTTAAAACTAGTTAAGTAGGACGACAAAAAAGTTACAAAGTCATTGTCAATATTTTAAAAATTGGCTTTCATAACTTGTAAATTCAAAACTGAAAACGACAGTTACGCCACAAACCATAAAAATTGATTATTATTTAATGTATTGTAAGAAGAGCCATACCTCTAAATGCCGGAAAAGAAGTAAAATTCGGGTGCCTAAAAGACTTGGCTATCAATTCAAAGAGGAATCTCCGATTCAGGAAATATTTAATGTTCATAAAATCAAAAACAAATGAAAGAATCAAGGACAGCACCAAAACAAAGGTATAAACTTACAGGAATAAATTTAAAATAATTTCTAAAATGTTACAGTAAATGTCCTAAAATTAAAACTAAGTTGTAATAGTTATTTGTACAACTAGTAATGAAAGCAAAGTTTTTTCATCGCAGACGACCGACAACTTCCAACAGTTGACTTCAAATTGTTTAAAGGTGTCACATATCAATATACGTAGTATGATAAACAAACTTGCCGAATTAGAATTGTTTTGTAATTTATTTAATCTTGACATACTATGTTTAAGTGAACATTAGTTGACCAACTCTGCAGTAACAACAGTGTGCGTACCTGGTTACAGCATAGTTTCTTCATTTTGTAGAAACATACGTATCTGCGGAGGCTCTCTCATACTAGTAAAAAAAGAATTACTTAGTTTGTGTAAAAAATTAACTAGAATTTCTGATTTAGCCTTAGAAGGTCACGTTGAAATTTGTGGTTTGGTTTATTCTGACATTACGGTCTTGTGCATATACAGACCTCCTTGTGGAAATATTAACATTTTTGTTGAACAGATTACACATGCCTTACAAATAGCTATTTGTAAAACACCTTTTGTTATATTATGTGGGGATCTCAATATTGATTACAATTCAGATAGTCTGAATAAAAAATTAATTTGTGATGTTTTCAATGCCTTTAAGCTGACAGTTGTAATAACTGGGCCTACTCGTGTCTTTTATAATTCAAACGGCTCGACTTGCAGCAGTACAATTGACTATGTTGCGACGAATCTTTCTAAGAAGACTTATGAGTGTTTTATTAATAATCCACATATTTCTGATCATTTTGCTCATATAATGAGTATTAATCATTCTGATAAATTTGTATCAACTCATAAAACATCTTTATTTGTGAAAGTCAGGGATTACTCTCAAATCGATTCCTTTATTGAAAACCTACAGAATGTAAATTGGGAATTTCTTTTTTATATTGATGAGGTTAATGGAGCTTTTAATAATTTTTTAAACCTTTTGGTAGATTTATTTAATCAATACTGCCCATTCAGTGTAAAGAAAATGAATGAAAACAAGAAATATCTACAGTGGTATACAAAAGAACTTAAATTGGAAAAAGGTTATTTACAAGATTTGTATATAGCTGCAAAAATTTCAAATTGTCAAGAAGTCTGGAAGAATTATGTTATGAAAAATAAACAATATAAACACAATGTCAAACAGGCTAAACGTACCTTCTATGAAAGAAAACTTCATTTTTCTGATAATAAAGTCAAGCAGTTATGGAACATTGTAAATGAAGCAACAGGCAAAGATAAAAATACTGTTAAATCCCCTATTACTTTAGTGATTAACGGAGAGATGGTTTCCGATGCTAATATTCTTGTGGCCAAGTTCGCTGAACATTTTAGCTCCTTTGCAAGTAAAAAGCTACAAAATCATCTTGGGGAGAATTTGCCTCTACCCAGTACTTGCGTACATGAAATTTGTGATTCAATCTTTATTGACTATATTGATGAAGTTAGTATCGTTAACGCTACGAATAAACTAAATAATTGTAAATCTAGTGGTAATGATGGATTCAGATCAAAAGATGTTAAGAAAATTATCAATGCTATAAGTACTCCTTTATGTTATTTGTACAATAGGTCTGTTCACGATGGTATTTTCCCTGAAATACTTAAAATAGCAAATATTGTGCCTTTATATAAAAAAGGCAATACAAATGAAATTGAAAATTATCGTCAGATATCTATTCTAAGTGTATTTTCCAAAATATTTGAAAGACTGGTCTATGATAAAATCGTTGATTTCCTTTCAAAGAAAAAATATTAACCAATTGTCAGCACGGATTCAGGGAAAATAAATCCATTGAAACTGCATCCTATCATTTATTAGAATATGTATATTCCGAGTTGGATAAGGGATTTTATGTTATATCGTTAATGTTCGACCTTTCCAATGCTTTTGATGTAGTAAATGTAGATTTCTTATCAAAAAAATTATATGCCATGGGAATTAGGGGTAGTATTTTAAAATGGATTAGGTATGTCATACGTTACCAATAGGAAATTAACTGTAAAAATCAATAATCATATGTCAGATCTGAAAAATGTCGAATTAGGTGTTCCTCAGGGGTCCGTTATAGGTCCACTTTTGTTTAATCTGTTTGTTAACGATCTGCCTCAATTCATAACACTTGGTAAGATCACAATGTACGCGGACGATACGACTATTTCTGTATCAGCTCAAACCCCCGAGGAGCTACTAAAAAAAGTGATAGATATTCGGGAACAATTTGTTACATGGTGTCAGCGGAATAGGCTAATGGTTAATGATAATAAAACTGTTTATATTAATTTTCATAACAGGAGACAACTACCGCCGAATTTTGGTGAAATGCACAATATACATTTGATTTCTAAAGTGAAGTTTTTAGGTACAATGCTTAATGACAATTTATCCTGGTCAAGTCAAATAGATTTTGTTTGCTCTAAATTAAACAGTGCATATTTTGCTATAATGCACCTAAAATCTTACTTAAATTTATCATCTTTAATTAGTGTTTACTACTCTTTAGCTTATTCATATATATCCTTTAATATAGTTACATGGGGTAAGAGTAGAGAAGTAAATAGAATATTGATTTGTCAGAAACGTATAATACGCTTACTTTTTAATTTAAGACCTTTAGATAGTTGCAGAAATATTTTTAAAGAACATGACATTTTGACGGTGCCAGGTATTTATATATTAAAGTGTGTTACCTTTGTTAAAAAGTATTTATCTCAATTTACTAAATTAGGTGATCTACATACACATCAAGTTAGAAATAATAATCAATTAGTTATCCCTGCACACACTTCCTCTTTGTTTGAATGTTCACCTCATTACTACTTTATTAGTATATATGTTATGGACAAAGTGATTAATAGGTCATTATTCATAATGTCTGGTCATTATGAATAATGTCCGAAATGAGCGGACAAATTGATAAATATTGATTAATTTATTAAACTGACCAGGCACTATGAATAAAGCTACTTTCCCTTTGGGCAATTTGATTTTAAAAAGAAAGTTTCCGCTTGCTCGTAAACAATTATTTATTTTAGAGAATATAATGAACGACAACAAAGTAAAAATCAACTTAAGTAAACTTCCAGAATGTCATTTTTGGCACAGTATATTAAAATTTATTCGAGCAATTAATACTGTGATGGCACTTTGAATTGCAAAATTTTTTTCTTTGCGACAATTGCATCTATTCGATTTGCAACCACCTTTACAACAGCATCGATTATAGCCTTGGCCTCCAGAATCAGATGACATTCTTGCACATTCTCTGAGTGAGATATCTGCATTCGGTATTTCTCCGGCGGAAATGAAATTTTCTTTACAAATAGTAAATTAATTTCTGGAATATAATTGGTTCAACATACCATGTTTGGTGTCCAATTTGTAAAAGTTTTTATCTTCAATAGCAACAACAACAGTTAAAATATTTCTTCCATCAGCACGGGCTCGATCTACATCTGGTACACGAACTCTTACTGTTTTACCGATATTAGCTGCTGAGTATTTGGAATTCGACGTATGAACCATTTTTTTTTGCTTGTTTTTTAAGATTAGATAAAGCCATTTTCCTTTTTTTAGACACACTTCTTACTTTTTCTTCTATTTCTGGAGCAACTGATTGAATTCTTTTTTTTTTCATTCACCGACTCTGTAATACATAGTAATAACGTTTTGGTTTGGTTGGTAATCTTTTGCATGTGAAGACGTAAGTACCTGAGCTTCATCAGTTATGTTGCTATATGGGGATGACATTATCGAAGAATCTTTTACAATATTATCTTGAACGGCACCTGATCCTTCAGAGTCTGAGCAATTACGACTTTCTTTATTGTCATTACTTTTAGAAAGGGCCTCTAAATCTTCTTCTGTGTTAATGTTGGATAATACTTCGTAAGGTATGGAACTCTTTAGACCAACTTTTAGCTTTGTACCAAACATGGCCTCATAGGTGCTACAGTTTATGCCAGTGTGATGGGCTCGATTTTTCATCAGTTGTACAAAATGTATTCCTTCCGACCATTTGTTAGTGTTGTTAGTCGCCATCCAAGAACTAAGCATATTCTCTACGTCTTGATTGCATCTTTCTACTGAGCCCTGACTTGGCGAGTTCCTGGGCTTCCCATGCACCATTTTTAACTCGGGCCACATGCTACAAAGTTCTTCGATGACATTGTTGGCAAATTCTCTGTCATTATCGCTTTGTAGAATACTTGGCGCACCGAAAATTGTAAAAATGTCTAAGATAACATATGCTACTTCTTCAGCTCTTTTTGTTTTCAATTGTCGTAGTTGAACAAATTTAGTTAAATGGTCTTGATACACTAATATAAATTTATATTGGTCATCGGCTTCCGATTGCATATCGATGAGATAGACTTGACACCTCGAGTTTATTTCCTTACTTAAAATTGGTTTAACCACCAAACCTTTGTTAGGAACACTATGTTTCTTCTGACAAATTTCACACCAGCTCAAGTAAATTAGGATCATCTCCCTTGTAATATTTTTATATTTCTTACCTAATTCTTTTTCCATGCGAGTTCTATCGCTATGGCCAATAGCAATATGGGCGTCGTGCAATATTTTAAAAATTTCTTTGGTGTAAACGTAATATTTAACCAAACTTCCTTCTTCTAGACTAGAGGATAAATTAATTTTTCCGTTACTCCGATAGCTACAACGTCATATCTGCGTAAACGCTGATATTATTTCGGTAATTTTGAAGTCGCTTTAGTTTTTGCCTCTTTTACTTTCTGTATCATCGTTAAATATGCAGATTTTGTAAGAATTTGAGTGTTCTGTCCTTTTGTAGCTATTAACTCGTTTAATCGAATGTTGAAACGATTATTCATACTATTTGAAAATTGTTCCATGATTGAGATTATATTTTTAAGAAGTTCGCACTATTTTAGGATACAGAAGTAAAATTAAAACTTGCCAATTGAATATAACAATCCGTACTAAACAATATACACGCGTAACTCAAACGCAATGACCATCTGACGGTCTGACACACTACTTAAACGATGATTGGCTAGCGTTTGCCTCCTGTCTACTGTTGCCAGAAAGGTATCTTATTATCACATTGTCCAGTTATATGGTAACATTATTCATATTGACCGGTCATTTTGATAAATTATGATAACCAAGTTGAAATTTATTACAGTGACCGATTTTGTTTGTCATTATTCATAATGACCGGGCATTATGCATAATGTCCGTTTTAATCACTTGGTCCATAACATATACAACAAAATTCCAAAGGAAATTAAACAAATTGCTAGTTATAAGATGTTTAAATGTAAAATGAGGCAGTTTCTAGTAACTAATGCTTTCTATAATGTAAGAGATTATTTAGAACTCAATTTATAAGCGTCTATTGTTAATATTTTAATTTGTTTATTTTTTAAGTTAATTGTTGACTACCCACATGTACTGTATGTATCAACGTGGCCAATAAACTATTATTATTATTATTATTAAGCAATACTTTTTTTCATGAGTCTGAAGTTTGATGCACGACGGCGAAGCCGGAGTGCATCAATCAAACGAGTGAAAAAAGATGCTTTCATACGAGTTGTACACAATATTTTTTTGCATTTTGACATCTTAAATCCCACAAAATAGGATAAAAAGGATTTGAGAATTTACAGTTGTCAAACTGACAATTTACGATATTTTATTTAAAGCATACTTACTTAATGGAAAATGTAAAATTATATAGTTCAAAAAAGTGTTGCTTTCTTTATGATTTTTCAAAAAAAAAATCCACTTTTTTTGTCAAAATGCAAAAAAATAAAAACTTACAGTTTGGAAAACAACAAAAATGAAGATTATAAACAGCAAAAACAAATAGAAGCCTTTGATCATTTTTACAGAAATATAGGAACAATTTCATAAGAAAGCAAATTAAATACTGAAAACTTCAATAAACAGTTATGGTTTGCAACTGAGAAAATAAACAGTAAAATAATTTAAAAAACAAATTCATGCTGAGGACATCATAAAATAAAATTAAACATAATCCTTGTTCCCGGAAACAAAAACGAACATTTTAAGATAACAATTACATTACCAGAAAACTTCATGAATATTCAAAATAACAAACAATAGACTCAGAAGACAACCCGCAATTCCAAAAGTGACTAAAACAACATTAAAATTATGCCACTGTGGGATTTTTGTCATATAGACCTAGTGGCAATAAAGCTGGTAGTACTAAGGGCACGGTACGAGAGGGAGATTATTCTTGGATCTGCGTACCTGCCCTTTCACCAAAACAAACCTCTAATGCAAGCTGTTAGGGACTGGTAGAATACCAGAGGAAAAGATGGCAAATCTTCCTCGGTTGTGACGCCAATGCGCACCATATTGTTTGTGTCAGTGGCGGCAATAAAAAACGAGGTCGACATCTACTGGATTGTTTGATTTCATATAACCTAGAATTAATTGATAAGAACAATGAACCGACTTTTGACATTAGAAGATTCACAGTAAATGTGTATAAATCAGTGCAAAACTGGTATGTGTCGAAAGAACCCCTTTTCTCTGACCATAAATACTTCAGATTCGATATCGAATCAGAAAAAACACCTTTCTTGAAGTACAGATATCCTTGGACAATTGATTGAAACCTATGCAGGGAACAATTACAGTATGAATTAGAGAACTGTCCACAGAAATACAGTAGAAATACAGCTCCTAGAATGTGGCCTTCGGAAAAGGAAAAAAGAACCTCAAGAAATATGTCATGGTGGCACAAGAGTCTATCCCGATTACAGACAAGAACTAGAAGGTTGTTCAATGCAGTAAAACGTAATGGGGAGTGGAAGGCATATAGAAGCTCACTCACAGAATACGACAAAGCTGTTAGAAAGTGAAGCGGATGTGCTGGAGGAGATACTGCCAGTGGATCAAGTAAAACAAAGTGGCTGCATAATTGGCTCTATTAAAAAAGCAGACGAGGGCCATACCGAGACTTTTTTCTCCAAACTCATTTCTCAGAATCGAAGACGCATGATGTTGAACGAAAAGCACCGAGCCTGGTGATAAGCTGTACAAAAGCTACCAGAGAGAATTGGCAATTTCCTTTGCAAAATATTAATATAAAGAAATGGGATATAAATAAGGTTTTATCATTCAAAGCAGCTGGAAAGGATGGGACATTTCCGGATCTGTTACAACAGGATGTAGATTTACTGGTCTCTAGGCTGTGCACGTTACTGAGAAATAGTTTAGCACTAGCATATGTGCCTCAGGCATAGAGAGAAGTTTTGGATTCTGGATTACCAATGGAGTGTACGCACTTAGTCTTCACTAAATGAACCCTTTGTAATACCTTCTAGGCAGCCCTCTTTTGTCAGATTACTCAAGCCACCACACCCTGGTGATGAACCTGAGAATATCTGTCACTGGAGTACTGCTAATACTGGCCATGTCAGGCCAGAACTCCCCCAACATGGATCCTCTAATTGAGGCCAGAGCAGGACAATGGCATAGAACATGCTCTGCCGTCTCCTCCTCTAGATTACAAGCACTACAGCTCGGGCTGTTAATCAGTTCCACTCTGTGCAAGTGTTTGTTAAGTTGACAGTGGACTGAAAGTATTACAACAACAAAGCATAATTCTTTCGAGGTAGCTGTAGACCGTATTTTGCTGTCTTGGGTGTGGGTGTCTTACTGTCTTAATAACAGCCCGTGCCGAGAGAAGTTCAAATGGTATTTATACCTAAATCAGCGCGTTGATTATACACCCAGACAAAATATTTTCGGCCTATCAGCCTGACATATTTTCTCCTGAAACTTTTGGAGAGGTTACTAGATAGGTATATAAGAGAGGAAATGCTGAGCATCCATTCGCTCAGTCCACACCAATGTGCCTATCAGCCAGGAAAATATTGCAAGAAGCCAATCAGTGAAGTCGCGCGCAAAGTGAAAAAAATACAAGTAAAGAGGTTACGATCGGTGTGTTTTTGGACGTTAGAGGGAGCGTTCGGTAACACATCCCTAGAATCTATTGGACGTGCTGTCAGAAATAAATCTGTACATCCTACTGCAAGTAGATGGATCGCCAAAGTGCTCAAGCATAGAGCAAAATATATGTGCTTCATTGAATGGCCAAACTGTGGGTGTGCAAGCCACCCAAGGACGTCCACAGCAGGGGGGTGCTTTCAGCCCTGTTGTGGTGTCTCGTTGTGGATGATTTTCTCAGAGGGCTAAATAAAGCAGGATATAAAACGATTGGTTATGCCGACGATATTGATCTCCGGTAAATTCGGAACCGTTATCTCAAACTTTGTGCAGGGGACTCTACACTTTGTTGAGAATTGATGCGGTTAATCCGACTAAGACCCCTGTAATACCATTCAAAAAAGGAAAAAGAAGCTATACAGTTTAAAAGAATTACACCTCTACGATACCCCATTAAAGGTGGAGAGTGTTAAATACCTAGGAGTCATTCTGGAAAGGAAGTTAACCTTTATATCCCATTTGGAGAGAATAACGAACAAAGCTGCTAGAACCTTGTGGACTTGTAGACGTATGTTCGGAAGGAACTAGGGGTTATCTCCAAAAATGATCTATTGGATATATACTACCACAGAATATCACAAATTTGATATGGTGATACCCATAATAGTATACGCAGTTTCAGTATGGTGGCCGAGGACACTAGTCAAAGACTGCAGGGATAGGTTAGGCAAGGTGCAAAGACTAGCTTGCCTAACCTGAGGTTAAAATTGGGAAGGGCATTGTGCGATCCTAAATGAAATCGAGAAACACCCTACACTTAGCATGGTGCCAGATACAATTAAAAAGACGTACACTGTACACCAGCAGAACCTTTGGAATTATAATTCCTAGTAGGGAACACTGGCTACGTAAGCAGAAACCGGTGGAGTTTAACGAACTGGTATTTTATACAGATTTCTCCAAAACTTCACGAGCAACTGGGTCTGGAATATAAAGACCAGGATGCAGAATATCTGTTAATATCGGGACTCATGTCATAATATTTCAATGCCATATTAACCTGTGCGCTGGTAGATAAGTAACCTATCACGTGGGCGTTAAAAATCTGAGAGGTTAGTTCAGGATTCGATTAGTACTGGACTGTGTTCGCAGGGTCAACGAAATCGGGACAAGAGATACAATGAAACTAGTATGCGTACTTGGGTACTCGAAAATAACAGAAAACCAGGAAGCCGGCCATCTAGCAAAGAAAAACGGGAGAAATAAGCCTTTGTAGGACCGGAACCGACCTGTGGACTTTCATCAGAAGTCATAAAGGAGTTTAAAACGTTATATAAGCAACGGCACTACATACACTGCAAGGAAACCCCCGGACAAAGGTAGTCAAAAGTCTTTCTAGAGGGCCCTTGGGAGAAATTAACGGCTAACTTATTCAGCATGAGTAAGGAGAAAGTGAGACTATTGACTATACACAATGGGAATCAGAGAAGAACCAACGTGTAGAGGCTGTGAAAAAGAGCAAGAAACCTCACTCCATCTACTATACCACTGCGATTGTTTTGTCGGCAGTAGGCGTAGCGTTCTTGGAGCTGAAAAACTGATCGAGAACAGGTAAGGTTGGTATATTTAAGGAAAATTTTGGGTTTCATTAAAAACTCAGATAGTGTCTCCCCAATCTGAATGGTACAATAGGCCTTATTGGCCGCAGTACAGGGACTACAATGAGACCACCTCTAAGGATAAAAAAAGGAGTGACTAAAAATTGAAGAAACATGAAGTAGAAAATAAAATTTTCAAGAAACAATTGAAATCATGTGAAACAGAGATAGAATATTAAAAATGCGTGCTAAACTAAAGAACCAACGAAACATTAAATAAAAAATATAAATATCAAGCAATTTGAAGCATAAAAACAATCGAATTATACTAACATAACAAATGAGTACTGAACTCTCCTTGTTTTAAAAAGTAACAACTGAAAAAAGCTAAAACGTAACTGAAATGGTTTAATTTTAAAGAAAAATTTCAATCATATTTTTATTTTGACTATTTCAGGGCAACACGTCAACTTGACACCATCAAAACCTGAATCATTAAACCAAAATCTTAATGAATAACCCTCGTATTACGACATTAAACAACCTCTATCAATTTAAAAAAGGCGGAACGCTGGCGTTCTTTTAAAATTCACTCGCAATTAGACCAAAAACAGACAAAAAAGTATTTAGAGCGTAAAGGAGAAAGATCAGGGTGAGCATTAAATACGGGTTTCCACGGATATTTTCTATGCCCGGCTTTTGATACTTAGCAGCAACAGAAATAAATTCAAATATTGTAAATGAGATTCACGTAATTATTTATTTCTTTGTAAATCTGTCTTCTTGTTCTACGACGATTCTTGGAAGCTTTTGTTTGTGGAAAGACTAGAATTTCAAATGCGATGAGCTTATTTAATATACCTAAAGGATTTAGACGGTGAAATATATTTTTGGTTTTACATGGAGCTTCAATTGAATTGTTTATTTCATGATTCAAAGAAGGTACGCTAATTTACTTAGTTTTTCTTCTTTCTTGTTGCATTAAAATTTAAAAACAACATCATACTTAGTACTTGTCTTGAAAATTGTTTTAATACCTTGTTTTATACTTTCTTTTATATTCGTAGAACAAGGGATGTTTTGAAGTGCCAGAAGCGGATTAAACAAACTACTTCCCTCGTGAAAGCCTAACAATTATGAAGACATGCGTGTCAACAGCAAAAAAAGCTATTTAATTATCAACTTGAAATTCTTATTGCTTTACATCACTGTTTTCTTCGTGTGGTTACTGTGGGTTTGTTCGTGATTGTAGGTCAAGGCCAAGGCATTCGACTACAGCGCGGACGGTCTCGGGGTCAAACCCAAGTGATGCTTGACCTACCCAGTTACTGAAAATAATTGGGAGGAGTAGGAAAGGTAGGGGGTTATTGAAGGCGTGTTGCTTACCACAACACCTCGTACTCATAGCGTGCGAAACAACCGAGTATGAAAGTGACTTAGGAGGCCTTCACCCTCTATATTGCCGGCAATACTCCCTCGCGGAGTTCCAATACCTTTACCTTTTACCTTCATATTGTAATGTGTGTCCGGTCCTTTTTGTTATATTCCTTCACTTTTCCCTATTTTCGTTTATTTGCCAATGCTTCTTCGTAAGTAATCTCATTTTCAACTAATTATTTATTAACATTCGATGACAGTACTACGGTCCAAAGACTTTTTCGAAATTTCAGGAAAGCCTTTTTGAGTTGTAACATATCTTTCTCGCAAATTTACTACTATCCTAAAGTGTATTTCACATTACTAGAAACTTTTTTTGAATTTACATATCCCATACAGGTTCGTTGAACATTTCTTCCCATTTCCTATGATTTATTATAGTAACACAAAGCTAATACTGCCAACCTTCTAAATTCGAAATGATCTTTACTTAGATACCCTTCGTTTTATTGAATTTTTTTCTTTTAAATATTCATTGTTTCGTTGTTTCTTTAACTCGAATTTTTTATTTTCAATTCCTCTCTTTCGCATGATTGAGTTTCTTAAAAGTTCCGAGTTTTTTTTACATTTGTCACGTTCCAATTCCTTTCATCTGTTTTTATTGTTTGGTATCTTGAATATTCATGTGGATTCCTAGTAACCCAAGTGTTATCTTATAATTTCTGTTTTTGTTTGTTTCAGGGAGCAAAAATTTATATGTTTATTTTTGTTTTATGTAGTCATCATTATTTCTTTGCTTTTCTAATTCTTATTTACTTTCTCAGTTGCATACTATTATTTTTTTTTATTCGATTTCTCATTCCGCTGTTTGTGTATATCGAATATTTGAAAAAGAATTAGAGGCTTTTATTTGTTCTTATTGATTAAACTATTCGTTTGTATTGTACTGATCCCTGCTTTGGCAACAAATTTATGTTATAACGCCTCACGTTGGATTGACAATTTTTAGAAATACTTTGCTCTTTTAATTTAATTGAATTCCTGAGATCTCATCTCACGGGTCGTTAAGAAGGTTCGTTGTATTTATAATTAATTTTAATAAAAATAAAATGTCACTCCAATTTTTAATGCAGATCTTTTTATTTAGTTTTTCGCCCTATCAACCCTGCTTAAACCTATTTTATAACTACCTTTGGTTTTACACTCACTATCTACACCGGTTCCAAATTTTGTTTGGAGTCCTCTTCTTTTCCAACTAATTTCTATTGTACCCCCAAAATCCAATTTGTCTCTGTTTCAAATTCAGTTTTCAATTGTTTCTGCTTCAAATTCACTTTTAAATTGCTTCTGCTACAAATTCATTTTCTTTCGAATCAGTAAATGATTCTAATGATCGTTAACAATATTTCAAGTTAAATAATCGGTTAAGATTTACTATTTTGGGACGAGCAAACCTATTTGGTTGTTGCCCCTTTGAATGCAAAAATATCTCGTATTTATCAAATTGTTTTTCCTGTTGTAACGGTTCATTTTCCGTTATATTATTTTGCTCCTTTCAATTGCTTATTTACGGTGAATGCATTTATTGAACCTCTATTTATTATATATTCACTGGTAAAAGATTACGTTTTTAGTGACTTTTTGGTTTTGAGTAGGTTTTCTGATTTGAGAGTGTCATGCGCATTTGATGATAGGCGTTGGTTCGAGAAATCTTGGCTTTTTCCGTTTGGGTTGTCTGCCGAGGCAGTTGAGTTTGGTGAAATTTATCCCGAAGTTACCTATTTAATTCTAATAGAATTTTCGTAATTATAACTTCCGAGATTTTCGGTTTTGTTTCACGTTGTGAAATTATTTTTTAGAAGCACCAAGATCTGGTGGTAAGTGGAGATTTTTGCCTTATCATTGAACGCACGTGTAAATGGCGACTTTGTTACAGCTTCTTTTCTTTTCGTTTTATTTTACGTTGCCTTACCGTACTCCGGCTCTTTTGGTTATTGCCTTTTTGCGGCTGAATTATTTATGGAGTCTTGGATACATTACTTGCAAAATTGGTTGACGTTTATCAAGGAGAGTTGTTTTTGATTGCTGGTTGTTCGCACTCGATCGCTTGGAGGATTCAAGGTCGGTGTTTATTGAATTGTTAAGTGTCGTCGAATTTACCTGGTTTTATTCCATTTATTAAATTTCTTAATTTTTAACTTTGCTTTACTTAAATATTTGTACAATTGAATTTTAACGCCTTCAGCGAATTTAATTTGCATTAATTTAATTATCTCATATTAATTCTTTTTCGCTTCACGAAATAAATTTATATTTTTGTTGTAATATTCTGTAACGCTTTAGGTTGGTTTTTACATTTTATTTTATTAGCATAACGAATTTGCGTGTTTTTTTCAAGGTAATAAGCTTGAGTTTAAACAAGGCTATTGCTATATATATTTTTTGATCGTTCATTTTTATTAGACTTGTTTTCACTCAGGTAATAAAGGTAAGCGCTTATTTTTTATTTATCCACCTTGATCGTTTTTTTTTCCATTCATGTACCTATATCTTTCTTTAATTCAACTAACGTTGATATTTAGTTTTTTTTGGTTCCTTTGAAATTAACCTAAGCGATTTGTTTTTGTACGTTTGGTTGCATATTTTTGCTCTTACTTTTTCTATTTAATTTGCATATTGTTAACTATTTTGAAGTCATTAAAATTACTTATTTGTATTTCTATATTTTTTTTGAAAACTGAAAAGTTTTCTGGCGCCCAATTTTTTCATTTTTTTATTAGTATTCACTTTCTGAGTTTTAACTATGATAAGGCAATCCTCGGCGATCTACGGCCCTCGCAAACAACTAAGTTAGTCGGCGAATTCTTTTGAGTTTTTTGTAAGTATACAGGTAGGTGATTATTTTTCTTTGTTTCGCTTTTACCTGTTATACTAAATTGGCGCCCAACGTGGGGCTTTCGAGATTGCTACTGGTTTTCTCCCGTTATCATTTTATCATTTTTTTTCGACACCTTTGTTCGGACACTTTGTCATTTTATTAATTCGCCACCATGAGTTTCAACGTTAATGCTTTGAGGGGCGATGAACTCTCTTATGAACTAATCTTCCGAGGGATAGATCCCGAATTCATGTCCGTTGACCAAAAGCGCAAGGCTTTACGTGCTAAGTTAGCCCTGGAGAAATTAGATACCTCCTTAATAAACAGTTACCCTCCTATTCAGTACGATGTTCCTGGTGAGTTGGATGTTTGTGGAACGAAATTGAGTGAGCTGTCCTCCCAGATCAATAATGTTTTTCTTAAAAAACCTACTTCTTCTGAATGTGTGAGACTTGACGCTCGGTTGTCCCATTTATTTGCTAGGTTGAATCGTTTGAAACCCGAAAGTGACTTAGAATCCCTTCACGCCGATAAGGTTAGTCTTTGTTTGGACTTACTGGACTTAGTTAGGAAAACCGTTGACGACGATGAAATCCCTGAAGATGAATCCGAGGTTGAACAACCCGAATCCAATATTGAAGAAGTTTTACCGTTAGCTAACTCCACGAGTCAGCGCCCGCGGGTCTCTTTTTCTGACGTTCAGGTAGTTGATTTATCTCGTCCAAGAGCTCCTGTATCTTCGGGTGGTGGTCCAATTGAAGATCCAATTGATGAATTACGTCGTCAACTTGATCGTTTACAACTCTCTAGAGCTACTTCGAATTCTATCACGACTGCTAGTTTACCTTCTTTTACTAAGTCAGTTCCTGTTTGTAAGTGGGGTTTAACTTTTACCGGTGACGCCAGTGTTATTGGAGTCAACGCTTTTTTACAACGAGTCGAAGAACTTAGAGTCGCTCGCAATGTTTCTTTTGATCAATTGTTTGCCAGTGCGGTAGATCTATTCTCTGGTCAAGGTCTCGTTTGGTTCCGAGCTGTTAGGAATCGTGTTACTTCATGGTCCGAATTAATTGACAAGTTACGTTTTGACTTTTTGCCTAATGATTTCGACGAAGCATTGTGGGAAGAGATTAAACGACGTAAGCAAGGTTCCGACGAAAAACCAAGTTTGTTTGTAGCCGTACTTTTAAACCTTTTCGACCGTTTAGTAGAGAAGCCTTCTGAGTCGTTAAAACTTAAACATATTTTACGTAACTTACAACCTTTTTATGCTACTCAACTTTCGTTAACTGAAATTAGAGACGTTGATCAACTTCTTGTTTTGTGTAAACGGTTAGAGGAAGTTAAACTTCAAAATGCTAGGTATAGAAATCCTAACCTTGATTATTCTTTACCCCTCGAACCTGATTTAGCTTACCAACCCAAGAAGAAGCCTCCAAATGTTGTTAGTGCCGAAGTTTTCACTTCAAAACCTGCTTCTACTTCTAAAGTGTTTAAGAAAGTAGCGAATCGAGCCAGATCTAATACTAGATGTTGGAACTGTCAGGGTACGGGGCATACTTTTCATACCTGCTCTCAATCCAAGACTATCTTTTGTTACGTCTGTGGTAACCCTGGGGTTTATTTTGCCAAATGTTTAAGGTGTCATTCAAAAAAACGAGGCTTAGGGATTGGATGTTGCAGCCGATCCATCCCTTCTGTAGAATTATTGAAGGCTGAACTTGAATTATGGCCATCTTGGTTGAACGTGGTACGTAATTTTTGTGTTTCCTCTCCTGAGACTTCAGCTATTTTTGCTAAACGTCCAGACGATAACAGGCCCTATGTTTCGGTTTTTATTAACGGCGAACCTGTTCAAGCTCTCTTCGATTCTGGAGCCAACCAGACTTTGATTGGTAAGAATGGTTTTTACCTAATTCGAAAACACGATCTTAAAATTAATAAAAGTAATTTACCTCTTTCCTTAACCACTGCTGATGGTAATTCGCAGACTATGTTGGGTACTGTATCACTTCCTATTTCTGTTGACGGGGTTTCTAAAACTCTTGACGCCGTTGTTTGTGGTACTATTCCGTCTACTCTTATTTTAGGGATGGATTTTTGCTACTCTTTTGGAGTTAAAACCGACTTTGTTTCTAACCAATTTTCGGTGTCTGAGGTTTCCGCATTACAAGCTATTTGTAGTACTGACGATTTGAGTCCACAACAGAAATTATTATTGGATGAAATCATTCAAAATTTCACTGAAATTTCAGGTCCCGAGTTAGGTCGAACTGATAGAGTTTGTCATATTATTGATACTGGTGATGCAGATCCCATTAAACAACGTTATTATCCACTTTCTCCTGCTATGCAAGTTCATGCTAATGCCGAATTAGATAAGATGTTAGAGAATGGTATTATACGTCCTTCTAAATCTCCTTGGAGTTCGCCCATGGTTCTGGTTAAAAAGAAAGATGGTGAATCTTTTCGCCTGTGTTTTGATGGAAGGAAACTGAATTCTGTGACAAAGAAAGATGCTTATCCTATTCCTTTCTTATCAAGTATTTTAGATAAATTAAGAGATGCGCGATTTCTTACGTCAATTGATTTGAAGCAAGCTTTTTATCAGATTCCTCTCCATCCTGATTCACGCGAAAAGACCGCTTTCGTTGTTCCTCGTAGGGGTTTGTTCGAGTATAATGTTATGCCTTTTGGTGTTGCCAACGCTCCCGCTACGCAGCAGCGTTTGATGGATTCTATTTTCGGTCCCTTGCTTGGTGATAACATCTTTGTTTATTTAGACGACATTATCATTGTTTCGAGTACTTTTCAGGAACATTTAAGCATGTTAAAAGAAGTTTACGACCGGTTGAAGAATGCCAATTTAACTGTTAACATTGATAAGTGTGAATTTTGCCGATCTAGTTTGACTTACTTAGGTTTCATCGTTGACAAACATGGATTGCATACAGACCCTAAGAAGGTCCAAGCTATTTCAAATTATCCCAGACCTTCTACGGTAACCGAGGTTAAACGTTTCCTTGGCTTAGCTTCTTGGTATAGGCGTTTCGTACCCAATTTCGCTACTCTTTCTGCTCCCATTTCAGACCTTATTAAAGGACGTGTTAAAAAACAAAAGATTACCTGGACGGAGGAGGCTGAAACTTCTTTCCGTGAAATCAAATTACGATTAACTTCAGCTCCTATTCTTTGTAGTCCTGACTTCACTAAACCCTTTAATATTCAGTGTGACGCTTCGAGTTACGGGTTAGGTTGTATTCTTACGCAGGGTGAAGGAAATGCTGAAAAGGTCATTGCATACGCTTCACGTACTTTAAATTCTTCTGAACGTAATTACTCTGTGACTGAAAGAGAGTGTTTAGCAGTTATCTTCGGTGTAGAAAAATTTAGAGCATATATTGAGGGAACTCATTTTACAGTTTTTACCGACCACTATTCTTTATTGTGGTTAACTAATATGCGTGAGCCCACTGGTCGTCTTGCTAGGTGGAGTGTTAGACTTTCACAATACTCTTTTGATATTAAACATCGACCGGGCAAACACAACGTTGTTCCCGACGCTTTATCACGAGCTCCTGTCATAGTATCCGCTTTAGAACTTGCTGAAGTTGACTTAGATCCTTGGTACCTGAAGATGATTGACAATGTCCAGAATAATCCTGATAGTTATCCCGGCTGGAGAATTGAAGGCCATAGCTTGTATAAATATACTCCTAATCGACATAATATTACCAGTAATTTGATTGAATGGAAGCAGGTGGTTCCTAAATCAAGACGTAGAGAACTTTTCAAAATTTTTCATGATGAGCCTACCTCCGCTCATTTGGGTGTTTATAAAACCTTTCATAAACTTTGCGAGCAATATTATTGGCCCAAAATGCATGCCGATGTTGTTCGTTATGTCCGTCATTGCGATATTTGTGCGGCTAGTAAAGCTTCTCAGCTTGCTAGACCTGGTTTTATGGGAAAAGAAAAGAAAATTTTATATCCTTTCCAATGTTTGTCCATAGACATTATGGGTCCTTTTCCTCGTTCTAAAAACGGTCATACTAGTATCATCGTTGTGTGTGATTGGCTCACTAAGTTTGTTTTAGTGAAAGCAGTGCGTCAAGCTACCGCTAAATCGGTTGTCAACTTCATTGAGAACGAAGTTTTTCTTATTTTTGGGGTTCCTCAAGTGTGTATGGTCGATAACGGTCCACAATTCATTAGTTCTGACTTTAAAAAACTTATGAATAGTTACCAAGTTCAACAGGTTTGGTATAATGCTTCTTACCATCCACAGGTTAATTTTGTGGAAAGAGTCAATAGAGTAATTGGTACTGCTCTCCGTTCATATGTAAATGACAATCATCGCACTTGGGATGTTAATCTTTATAAAGTAGCTCATGCTTTACGTAACGCTATTCACGAAGTTATTGGTTTTACTCCTTCTTTTCTTAACTTTGGTCGAACCGTTCCGATTTCGGGAGATTATTATGGTCGTCTAAAGAATTTTAAAGAGGAAGAACTGACTCTTGACACCCGCGAAGACTTAGTCGCTGATGTTAATCAGTTGTCCGAATTGTATCAAGACGTTCGTAGACGCCTTAACAACGCCTACCAAAGAAATTCTAAATCCTATAACCTTCGTAAACGACCTTTAAGATTTCATCTTAATGATTTAGTTTGGAAACGTAACTACGCTTTGTCAGATGCTTCACGTCATTTTAACCAAAAGTTAGCTCCTAAGTATGTCAAATGTAAAGTCATTAAAGTAATAGGACCTTTAACTTATCAACTCGCGACGGTCCCTGATAATAAACGTGTAGGTGTTTGGCATATTAAGGACCTCAAACCATGCTTTGGGGAAGAAGAATTTGAAGAATAAATTTAGTGTGAATGTGGGTGAATGCAGTGTGATTGTAGTTGGTTGAGCTGGTAGATATGTTCGGTCATTGACCCTAAGGATTTCTTTATGGTGTTTGTTCGCTCTAACTATCTATATTTTGATATTGACCTTGATTAGGTTATTTTTAGTGTTAGGGGTCGAAAAGCATTTATTTTACTCCTTTATTTATAACCATTTTGGTTTATTTTTGTTTAGGGTGCATTAACACATTCCTTACTTTTAATGCGAACCTATTCTTATTTACCGATTTGTTGGTGCTACTTCCACTGATTATGGATTTATTTTGGGAAGTTTATTTGAGTGGCGGATTTTCTGTAAATTCAACGAACTCATCCGTTGTTAGAGTGGTCAGGCACTTTCGTGTCTTTGATTGAATATTTTTCCTGCGTGTGTTTGTGTCATTTACTTCTCCCTGAAGACCTTTTATCCATGTTTTGGTTAACAGAATCGTCTTCCTTGTACTTTATTTTTAGTCTTTTGTCCTCCATCCTTTCCTTTTCCTTCGCTAGCATTTTTGGGTGGTTGGTTGGGGATGCCGGCAGGCCACGGGGGTGTCTTTTCCATTTCCCCATACAAAAGGCGCTCTCTAGGGTTTTACCTTCAGGTTGCCCTTGTGTTATTGTGTTCGTGTATTTTATATGTTTTTTGCAATTTTTGACTTCGTTTTCCTACCGTTGGTCACGGTGGCGGTAGTTTCAGTGGGCTAGTCGGTCCTGGACTAGTTTGCTTTACCTTGGCCTAGTGTGGTGGTGGGTTTAAGATTTTTACTGCTACTCGCTGAAAGTTACCTACGTTCACTGATGTATTCTTTCGGGAACCAGTGCCGGGTGGCTCAAGGTGGTAGTAGTTTCATTTTTTTTTCGGCTTGATTCCATTTTGAAATTTTCTGTTGTCTTTTTAGTCAGCCACACGAAACCAACCCTCCTACCCTCTCCTTCTTCTGTGGTTGTTTTGTGCCGTTTTCTCCCATTTTTTTATTGTTTTTTCTCGGTGCTGCCATGCTATTGCTCATCTATTTTTTTGTTCATTAGTGGAGCTAACACTAGTTGTGTTAGGGTGGTCGGTTGGCCCACCGGCGCAGCAGTTTTCATCCATGCAGCGAGGGGTCAACTGGCATTTGTATTGTCATTTTTAGATGAGCAATGGTTGGGTCAGTACTGTGTTTTTTTTCTCTTCTTTATTTTATTTTTTTTAGTCCTTTGTTCTCCTTTCATGTTCCTTATTTTCTCCGGACCTTATCTTTTTCCAATTCCATCTCTGGTGAGTTCTCTCCTCTGATCGATGGTTTCTACTTTCGTCGTCTTGGTTGGGGGGAGTGTAACGGTTCATTTTCCGTTATATTATTTTGCTCCTTTCAATTGCTTATTTACGGTGAATGCATTTATTGAACCTCTATTTATTATATATTCACTGGTAAAAGATTACGTTTTTAGTGACTTTTTGGTTTTGAGTAGGTTTTCTGATTTGAGAGTGTCATGCGCATTTGATGATAGGCGTTGGTTCGAGAAATCTTGGCTTTTTCCGTTTGGGTTGTCTGCCGAGGCAGTTGAGTTTGGTGAAATTTATCCCGAAGTTACCTATTTAATTCTAATAGAATTTTCGTAATTATAACTTCCGAGATTTTCGGTTTTGTTTCACGTTGTGAAATTATTTTTTAGAAGCACCAAGATCTGGTGGTAAGTGGAGATTTTTGCCTTATCA
This sequence comes from Melanotus villosus, assembly GCA_963082815.1. Classification (NCBI taxonomy): domain Eukaryota; kingdom Metazoa; phylum Arthropoda; class Insecta; order Coleoptera; family Elateridae; genus Melanotus; species Melanotus villosus. Next base: position 46,376,875 of record OY720425.1, read on the forward strand.
TTGAACGCACGTGTAAATGGCGACTTTGTTACAGCTTCTTTTCTTTTCGTTTTATTTTACGTTGCCTTACCGTACTCCGGCTCTTTTGGTTATTGCCTTTTTGCGGCTGAATTATTTGTGGAGTCTTGGATACATTACTTGCAAAATTGGTTGACGTTTATCAAGGAGAGTTGTTTTTGATTGCTGGTTGTTCGCACTCGATCGCTTGGAGGATTCAAGGTCGGTGTTTATTGAATTGTTAAGTGTCGTCGAATTTACCTGGTTTTATTCCATTTATTAAATTTCTTAATTTTTAACTTTGCTTTACTTAAATATTTGTACAATTGAATTTTAACGCCTTCAGCGAATTTAATTTGCATTAATTTAATTATCTCATATTAATTCTTTTTCGCTTCACGAAATAAATTTATATTTTTGTTGTAATATTCTGTAACGCTTTAGGTTGGTTTTTACATTTTATTTTATTAGCATAACGAATTTGCGTGTTTTTTTCAAGGTAATAAGCTTGAGTTTAAACAAGGCTATTGCTATATATATTTTTTGATCGTTCATTTTTATTAGACTTGTTTTCACTCAGGTAATAAAGGTAAGCGCTTATTTTTTATTTATCCACCTTGATCGTTTTTTTTTCCATTCATGTACCTATATCTTTCTTTAATTCAACTAACGTTGATATTTAGTTTTTTTTGGTTCCTTTGAAATTAACCTAAGCGATTTGTTTTTGTACGTTTGGTTGCATATTTTTGCTCTTACTTTTTCTATTTAATTTGCATATTGTTAACTATTTTGAAGTCATTAAAATTACTTATTTGTATTTCTATATTTTTTTTGAAAACTGAAAAGTTTTCTGGCGCCCAATTTTTTCATTTTTTTATTAGTATTCACTTTCTGAGTTTTAACTATGATAAGGCAATCCTCGGCGATCTACGGCCCTCGCAAACAACTAAGTTAGTCGGCGAATTCTTTTGAGTTTTTTGTAAGTATACAGGTAGGTGATTATTTTTCTTTGTTTCGCTTTTACCTGTTATACTGTATTGTATATAAAATGTTTTTCACTATAACAATTATATTTACAGAGTTTCTACGGTAACTAATTTTACATTTCTATGACTACTGAATTTAGCTAATTATTATGTAACAATGATTATAACAATAACTTTTTTACATTAACAACTTAAATTTAATATAGCTACCTAAAATTTATGTTAGAATTTTTTTATAATAAAATCTGCATTAATAATCTTTGGACAAAATAACTTTCGTTAACAAATTACAAATAACATAATCTCTAATCAAAGCATCCAAATCAAATACCATATCAGTAAATTAATTGAAAAACATTTATTTAACATCTTAATTTTCAACATTTGTATACATTTAACATTCCTTTAAACTGTGTCTGTGAGTTGAAAACTGTTCTGCTTAAATACTTTCTTTCAAAAACGGTATTTAAGCAGAACAATTGTTCATTATCCCCCGAAATTTCCGATATATTCAGTGTCATATGGTTGCCCTTTTCCTATTTTAGTGTCAAAATCTCCACTAATGATGGCATAATGGGTGCTACCAGAATTTTTGGCTCGCGTAATGCCTTCATATACTTGGTTGTTCGATTGTTTCAACATTTGCCTTACTAGTCGTTGCATAGCAGTGTATTAGTTGAATACTATATCTATTATTTAATTTTATTACCAAGTATATAACTCTGTCGGAGATTTTGTAGTATTTAGTTATTAGGTTTACAAAGAAAGCTACACCTCCATAGCAATGGTAGATTTCGGAGTTGTTTTGGTATAATGTATGTCCAGATTTAAGGTGGTAATTTTCTCCGCTTCGATCATAGACCTATAATGTTGCATTATATAGCTTTTAATTCTTGTTCTAATCCTTTTAGGTGATCATCTGCCCTCATTGTTCTAATGTTATAAGTTTCAATATGAATTTGATGCATATAATATTGTAACATAGTGGGTTTTCTCCAATAATGTTAGAAGTTAATAAAAATAAATTAATTAAATTTAGATAGAATTATTTAATCAACTACGTCACGTGGGGTTTTGCATTGCTTTACGAGAGGTTTTATATTGAAAGTCAAATTCAATTAACATAACATATATATTGTCCGAACTTTGGATTAGTCTTACAAATATTATTTAACAAAGTTACAAATAAACACTTACACAATTTTACAGAAAAGTTACAAACGTTAAAGTAAATAAATAAAACAAAAGGGCTAACTCCAAACTATTAGCAAGTCTTACAATGAATTGATTTACATTAAATTAAATACAGAAAAAATATTCTTACATACAAATCGCAGGAAACACTAAGTACGAAGGGTGGGACCTGGCTTCTGAACAACATGACTGTTTGATGTTACTGGTTAATAATGGAAGCAATTGCTATGCTCTCAGGTGCCTGTTATAATTATATCTTACACAAATGTCAATTGAAATTAACTCCTCCCCTTTTTTTCAAGCCTCGCAACTTATTTCCCTCCATGCTTCGCATGTTGGGAAATAATACTGCTCGGCTGAGAAAAATGTCTTCTCTACCTTGGTATATAACATACTGTTAGGTGTGGGTTTCTTATCTACAAGCATGGCCCTGGGGCTAACTGCAGAGTATCAACTTTCAAATAATCTCGCCACGTGCAATGTATTCTAGCATGGAACATGACTATATTACAATATCGTATACGTTTACTGAAATCTGTGTAGTTGTCCACATTTCTAGCGGGGTGGAATTTCGAGCTTTAAGCTCTACTAACATGGGATATTTTTGTTTTGAAACTCGACTCTAGCATTTTTAGAAGGTTTATACTCATAATCATCCACGCTGCGCTGGCTAGACGGCTTGGAAGATTGTTAGGAAGAAGAATGAATAACTTATGGAAATTGAGAAGGATACAAATTTGTATAGGACATGATTCCCTGGCTGGAAGGAGATGGAGCTTTTGGTCTATTCTCCACCGTGATCGTGACAAAGTGCCTACTCGCTCATCGTTGAATTAGTTACAATAAAATAAACTACATATTAGTTTCTTGCATTTAAAAAGTTGTTTATACATAAAGTCTGCTGATGATGATGATGAATAATAAAAAGTCAAAAAGTGAGATTGAATGAAAAGGTGGTTTTTTGTTGGTTATTGTTTGTTATAATTGAGGAACTAAAATAAAAAGTATATCAATAATAAATACATAAATGTATTCAGCTAATGTTTGAAATGTTCTCCACCTTCTTGCGAACGACATCCACTTCTTCTGTTCACGTTATTAAAAACATTGGTCAGCACTTCAATACCCACATTTTCTAGTACATACGTATTTCTTTATTTGCTTGTTGAAGTTATGGTATATTATATTAATTTTACAAAGAAAAATTGGCTACTTTAACTGGATGTAATGAAACTTCAATGGACAGCGGACAGCCCAGACCGCCGAGTGAAAAATGAAATAGACTTCATTCTTACCAATACCAAAAACATGTGCAAACACGTCTCTGTACTAAATCAATTCCACACTGGAAGCGACCACAGACTGTTGCTTGCCAACATACAAAATATTACAAAAATGGAAAGGAAAAAATTACCAACCAAGAACATATTCCCAACACTAGATGCAGTGGCGGATCTAAGGGGTGGCGGACCTGTCGGCCGCCAGGGGCCTCGCCTTTGAAGGGCCTCAAAAATTAAACATGTATTTGTCACACTTATATTAACTTTAATCAGGGGAAAGATCTTTTTCAGTATTAAAAAGAGTAAAAAATCACCTACGAAAGACCTACTATGAAATAAGAACGATTAAATAGAATGTTATTACTTTATATGGAATCTGATTTACTGAATTGCATTGATTGTAATACAATTATAGATAAATTCTCTAAAAGCAAGTCGAGAAAAAGGAAGATATAAATTTTAAAAGTTTTTTTAACTATTGGTATTTATTCAAGAATATTTTGTAATATGATTTAATTTATTTATTAAATACTTTAATACATCCTTCAATTTTTTCATTTTTCCTACCGCCAGGGGCCCCGATCAGTCTTAATCCGCCACTGACTAGAAGTTAAACCCATTAACAAATCTAAGATAAGAAGATAGACGAAATAGTAGCAAAGATAGCAAATGATCTACACACAGTTATAAAAAATGTGTGTAGTAAGATAAACAACCAAGGAGAAACTAAATTGAGCCCAGAAAAAATTAAATCAATAGAAGAATGGAGAAAACCAAAAGAGGCACTCCGGGGTGTAATAGCATAAACACCACAGTAGCAAAGAAGAAAATAAGAGCGGACTCTTGGGCCTATAACGCAACAAATTCTAGAAGCAATAGAAAATAATAAGAACATGAGAACAGTAAAATCAAACTGCACAAGGGGAAAACAAAAATCATAAGGATAAAGGATAAAGGATAGACAGGGAAACCTAGCATCAAACAACAAGTAGTTCATTAAAGAAATACAAAAGTTTTTATACCACGACAAGATTAATTCCTATAGGTCCTTGCAAATATAATATCGGCTCAGAACTACCAGGGATCTCCATCTCAAATTAAATTGCACTGCAATAAATAAAAATGGAAAGAGCCCCAGTGAAGATCAGGTAACCTCAGAAACGTTAAAAATAAGAAGAAAAACACTTACAGAAGCTGTGAGAGTACTAATAAGCTCATGTCGATAATAGAAGGAAGAATACCCGAATCCTGGAAAAATGCAGAAGTTAGTTATTCTACTATACAAAAAATGGAGATCATACAAATATAGAAAATTATAGACCTATAAGTTTGTCGTCACATCTATATAAACTTCCAACAAGAAACACGAATTGTAACAACTCGACTGACAATTAAGTTAGACATACACTAACCAGTGGAGCAAGGTGGGTTTACAAAGGGATTTGGAACCACTGACCATCTGCAAACAATCAGGATATTTATAGAGAAAACAATACAGTACAATATTCCTATACATTTAGCATATGTGGATTATCATAAAACCTTCGACAGCTCTGAAACCTGGGCTTTTTAACAGCAATGGAAGATGCCAGAATCAGAATTGATTCAAGATATTGTACAACTACCAAGAATATCTATAACAAGGAATGATGTTCTCAGAACAGATAGAATATCACTTGGCAAAGGTGACCGACAAGCCGATACCATTTCACCCAAATTATTTACACTAGCATTGGACAACGTCTTTAAACAGTTGCCTTGGAAGGAAAATGGTGTAAAAGTTGATAAAACACACCTAAATCATTTAAGAATGGCCGACGACGTGGTTCTAGCTAAACGATATGCTAAAGGACCTAAATTATGTTACATTTTTAAAGACAAAGAAATAGCGAAATACTTGAAAAGAAAAAGGTATGATAGTTGCATGCTCCTGGTAATCACATATGGTGTAGAAACCATGGCTATAACAAAAAAAAACAACAGAACAACTAAGAGTCTAGGGTTATGGGTTATGCCATGTGTCATTTTAAGGGCCAAATAGGTAATAACGAAATTCCTAATAAGACCAAAATAACTGGTGTTATGGAGCGAATACCGAATCTCAAATGGCAATGGACATGATGCATAGCAAGACAGAACACAAATCGATGGATGCAAAGAATAACTTGCTGGAGACCCAGAGAAATGAAGAGAAGTATTGGATGACCTCAGAGAAGATGGATAGACGATGTTGAGAAGATAGCGGGAAAACAATAGATGAGAACAGCGAGAGAATTTCTAGTACGACCAAAATAACTGATGTTATGTAGCGAATACCGAATCTCAAATGGCAATGGACATGACACATAGCAAGACAGGATAAAAAATAGATGGGTGCAAAGAATAACTTGCTGGAGACCGAGAGAAACGAAGAGAAGTACTGAATGAAATTTTTCGAACCGATTAGTTTGAACAACCTGTGGTTTGGTAAAATAATTTTACTCATTCTTCTTCGATTTTATTTTTACCCCAGAAGGTCCTTAAGAGAGGCTATTTTTACCTTCGCAGATTTTTTACTTCTGAAAATTTGCTATTGGTACACTTTTAAAATAGTTGTTTATACATGATTCCTTTTTATATTAAATAATCAATCGTTGAAATTTCCTGATTTAAAAATTAATAATATGAAACGACGATTTTGGAAAACTACTTTCGCGACTTATTTAAGTTTATAAATTTCCAGAATTAAAACCCACATTTATTTAGATTCCTGGGTCCGATCTAAGATTCTCTACCTTTAAGTTCGAATCAAAATTTATTATAAACTAGACTTTTGGATTGTAAAATTGAATGAAATTCGGATATTGAAAATTAGATTCTAAATTTCGTTTGAAAACGATTTAAGATTCAAACTTTTAAATCTAAGAATTATGTTCGAATCATCATCAAGTTCAAACTGAGATGGTAATGGAATTACCATGTTTGAATCCAAATATACTGCAGAAAATTCGAATGTGAGACCTTTGTGCGTCCCAAATAAAACTTATATTTTAAATTGTGCTCAAAAAGGATTCAAAATTGAATTTTCTAATCCAGATTGATTTAAGTCTAATTCATAAACTTGAATGTTTAAATTCGGATACAAGAAATCAAATCAATGTCGGATTCTGACTGATTTGAATATTCTAACTGCCTTTAAAAACTCAAATTTTCGAATGCCAGCTTGAAATTGTTTAAATTGGATCCTGATTTAAATTTTTAATCGAAACTGGTTAGATTTTAAGTAATTACAGAACTTCCTTCAAAAAGAATTTCATAATAGAAATTTCAAATTCAATCTGATCAATTTATATTTGATTGATACTTAGGAATTTTTAGGCCAAAATCCAAGATATCAACTAGGAATTTAACTGCATTGAGAATTCAATTTTTAAGCCATATTCTTCAGTTGGTCAGATTGGACTGGCGGAGTGAAAGATTCGAATTATAGATACCTATTTCAACCTAAGACAACTTCAACTTGAATTAATCTTTCGATTTGTTTCAAAGATACGGAATTTCAAATTATAATCTAAAATATTGGTAGAAAAATCCGCGTTGACTTGAATTTCTAAATCCTACAAGTGGATTCAAATCTTTAAATTTAAATTTTCAATCTATCGAGCTGAATTACAACTTAATTCGGATTCAGAAAGTCAAATCAACGTGATTTTTTAAATACGAACCTTCGTTTGAGATTTGAAAATTTAAACTGTTACTGCGATTTTGAAGAAATTTAAAACTACGTGAGTTCTAAGCTGATATTTGGAATTTCGGCAGAATTTGAAGTTTTAAATCGTCAGACTTTCGATCGAATTAAAAAATCTAAGCTTTCAATCTGTCGAACTAGATTAAAATTTAATTTCCATTTATACAGTACAAGGTTTCGAAGTATGAACAACTTTAATCCAAAGTTGGAATCTTCTACCTTCAAAGCTTAGCTTGAAACATATTAAGGTTTGTACTCAAAAGTGCGAATCATCATATCGGATTCAGAAATCCAAATCAACAGGAAATTTTGAAGATTTCAAGCTTTCAATCTGTCGATTTTCTCATTATATAAGCTATTCGAAAGCATTTCTTCATTAATTTTCCTGCTACAGTGATTATACCCTCAATTTTTAATAACCAAAACCTTGTTCTTGAAATTAAAATAGAAATAAGAAAAATAAAGTCTGTGAAGCACTTTTGACGATAACCTTAGTCACTTCATGGTTTAAACCGATCTTGTATCCAGCGGTTTTTTAAAAGTACAACCCGTCCTGGATAACAACTTAATTCAATAAATATTTACTCCAAAAATGATATTAAATTTTATTTATTCACGCATTGGGACTTTACACATGCTATTTTTATGAACAAAAATCATTCATTAAAAATCTAAAAACAATTCTCGCTAAACATGATTTAATTCCAGCTTCACTTAGATAAACCTTGCAGTTTTTGTAAATAGTTTTAATTGCATAATAATGTTGACCAACTTCTTGAAATCAAAAGCGGTTCGTAAATTCCCTGCGTCGTCTTGAAAAAACACTTCAATAAATTCAGAAAACGAGCGACTTCGAAACTTCTATTAAAAGGTCGAAAGAGGTCAATCATTATACAAATAAAAGATAATGGCGGTACTTTTATCTAAATCTTTTTCAAAAGAGATACATTTTTAAGACCCCACGAAAAGTTTTAGTTCATAAGAATATATACGAATGTTTGCAATAAATATATTTTATTCGACGTAAACTGATAACATATATGCTTGTGCGCAACAACTTATCTTTTATATACACTTCTTCCGAAATTACATTTAACAGTGTAAATCGTGTATCTTATCTGCAGTTCTTCCTGGCACTTGATGAATCTGTGTGTGTGTTTTTATTCATTAGTTTACGTCCCCTCAACTTTGACGCTTTGTTTTTAATATAGTGGTTAGTGAAGCGAGGTTTTTACAAATTACCAACAGTTAGAAAATGGTAAGCAATCGATTTTATTTTTTTACAATTTTACACTCATCTGAGATAATCAAGTGGCTAAATAATTTAGATAATTACAGTCAATACATTTTTTTATGTAAAGTCGTAAAAATTGATGATTTCTCAAAAACTAATATTGGTTTTGGACATTTACTGAAAACTTTCGGCAATACCTGATCGATGAACTTAAGAACTAGCCAGTTATTTTAGAAATTGCTTGGTATTGTAGCAATCAAGTAGGCCTGAAAATATAAACCTGGTTTTGCTATTTATTGCATTTCTAGTTTCAAATTTGGATTAGGATTTTAAAGGTAAACGTGGCTCTTTCTAAAGCGGATATGTTTAATATCGTTCTTAAAAATACGAAAAAGGAAATTTACAAACGTAGGAACGCTTAAGAACTTTGTAAACAGTTACAGACTGGTACCAGACAGATATAAGCATAGATACAAATAGGAGTTATCTTTTGTAAACAATAAATGAACTCCTTTTTGACTTTCCGATCCTTCGATCTCTTAAAGCATTTTAATCTCCAATACATTGTTTTTTAGTTAATTTAATATTGCCTAAAGTTTCTACTAACTTTTAAAATCAACTTTCATCTAAAATTTTTATTTACATCAGCGTTCTTAGGTCAAACAAACAATCAGTTTTTTTCTTAAGAATTGTACGTCATGAATATAGAAGAAAATAATAAAAATGCAGAAGTTGTACTGATAAGAAAACCGCTTTCGTCATAAACGGATTTAATAATTCAATTCAAAGTTCAACCTAAAAATAATTTAAAAAGATGTCATACAAAACTTCTGACTATAATAACGTTATTATAAACCAAAATCATAATTATTAATTAGCTGTAATTCGATTGATTTAATTGATGTCAAACTGATTAATTTAAAATAACCTAAATAATATTGGGAAATGGAAAGTTTGGTTTTATTGCTTTGATAAGAAGCCTCTAAGAATAAATGTTAGCATTACTCACTACCTTTTATTAGTCACCAAGTTACTTCTGATTTGACGAACGCCAATTAAGTATTTACCGTACGTATATTTTTAACTGAATATTGCTTTATATAAGGCCAGGGTGGCGCAGTGGTAAGAGCGTCAGGCTAGCGTTACGCTAGTCCCCGGTTCGAATCCCGCTGTGTGCAAGTTTTCCCGGAGATCGGTATCGAGCTCTGGTGACCATTCGTCGTTGGGCACCTAATTAACGACGCTCTCCTCCGAAAACAGACCTACGAGGTAGAGTAACAAGGTTCTATACATACACACACATACACTATACACATGGTGCTGTATGTAGGCAAAAAACGGCGCACTAATCACGTGACTCGCATGCGAGCCGGATTGTGCATTTCACGCGTAAGACCACATACGCTAACACACCAGCCTCAACACCGAAAGGTATAAGAGGTTAACGATTACACATACACACATTGCTTTATATAAATGGTTCAAAAGAAGAATTTAAAAAAATTCTAGTTCAAGTGCTTCTACCAAATTCATCCCACCTCATCTTATATCGTTCTCTTCTTTAGTTTAGTTTAATCAAATCACTTTATTTCGCTTCGCTTCAGCACGTCTCTCTGGCGTTTCTACAAAATATTAGTCCTCCTTTTCTTATTTCATTTAGCTTCATCTCCTCCGCTTGCCTCATTTTATTTTACATTACTTCGTTTCGTCTCATCTCATCTTCCAGAAATCTCCACCCATCCGATCTTGTTTCATCTCTCATCTCCTCTCTTCGTTACTATTTCATCACATTATCAATTTCATTTTATCTCTTTTTTCTTGGCAAGAGGGGAAATCCTTAATGGGTACCTTTGCATTCCTAGACAAAGGTAGTGTGAGACTCCCGTAATGGTTTACTCACTAAAACTCCTCGTGTTCTTCCGTTTGCACCACGGAACTACTTTCGCATATCTTCATTCCCGGTTACTCCCGCTTTCGCATTCTTTTCAATATTTCCGTTATTATGCTTTCCATCGTTGCCCAATGTTCCTCAGATGCCAACATAATGTTTATTATGTTTGTTTCCCTTAACTCTTCGTTTACCGCTGTTTTCGCCTCTTCTCTTTCTCTTTTCCATTGCCTTAGTAGCGTGTGCTCTGCTGTGTCCTATTGTCTCTTATTCGTTACAATAGAGGCAGGTCTTTGTATCTGCTTTGCCTATTCTGGCCAGATAGATAACTTTGGTATCATCAATGCCCTGTTATCAACTGCGTTAGGTGGTGCCCATGTGTCCATGTCTCCTTGCCATCCATTGATTCGGTTCTGCTATCAGGCTACAAGTCCATTCACCAGTTTTGAAATTATCACACAGTTGTTGCCACTTAGAAAGTGTGTCTTGACGTTTGGTATTCTCTCATTTGGATGCAGCCCAAAAGTTGCTGCGCTCTCTTCTGCCAGCAGGCCGATTGGTATAATTCTGGCTAGTACTCTGGTCGCCTCCGTAGAGACGGTTCTATATTCTCTACCAACCCGTAATGCCATCTTTCGTTGTACCTATTCAAGCTTCCTTTGGTTTAGTTTGATTTTCATGGCATATATCCAAATTGGTGCTGCGTGAAGGATTAATGTTCGCCGTTTGGGTTCAATTGGTCCTTCTATCCGCGGCATGATCTTAGTTAACGCCTTCTTCTTCGAGTGCGATCAGGTTATCATAATGGCAATACCGCTGCTCTAAACAACTCTATGGAGGAAAAGCCACACCACTCCCGCAAGTTTCTTAACCAGGAAGTTCCTCGTCTTCCTATGGTTCTTTTTTTCCCCGAATTATCAGTTGCAGCAGGCTGTATCTTTCACCGCGCATAACGTGGCCAAAGTATTGTAGTTTTTGTTTTTTAATAGTATTTACTAATTCTCTTTCTGTATTCATCTGACGTAGGACTTCTTCATTTATTTTTCGCTCCATCCACGCAATCTTCAACATACGTCAGTATACCCACAATTGAAAGGCTTAGATTTTGTCAGTATCGCTAAGTGTCCATGCCTCCATTAGGAATATTGAAAAGACATAACATCTCATAAATCGAGATCGAATTTCTATATTTAAGTCTCTACTGCATAATAGATTTTTCATTTTTTCAAAGGCAGCCCCCGCCATTTCCATCCGTGGCCTTATCTCTTGTGTTTGTGTTTTTTCGTTTATTATGGTCCCCAGATACTTGTACTTGTTGACTCTTGCAATATGAGTGTTATTTATTGTTAGATTTACTGCAATGTTTGTGTTTGGGATACTACCATAACCTTTGTTTTCTTAATGTTTATTTTTAAGCCATATCTTTGACTAAGTATATTCAGACGCTGCATGTAAATCTGAAATATTATCAGCATATCTGATGTTATTTATAGGTTTACCGTTTATTGTTATGCCCGCCGTTTCTCCGTCCAGGGCTTCGGGGTATAAGTTAAATAACAAGGGCGACAAGACGCATCCCTGTCTCACTCCCTCTTGTATCTCAATATCTTCTGTTGTTTCATTCTCTACCCCTAACAACCGCCTTTTGATTCCAGTATAGTTTTTGTATAATTCGTTAATTGTTTTGGTCCTGAGTATGTCAATTAATCTTTCATGTTGAAGCCTGTCAAACGCTTTTTCATAATCAACGAGGCATATGAATACGTCCTTATTCATATCCAGGCATCTCTGCAGCAGAACATTTGTTCCAAATAGTTAACGCCGTTGCCGCCTTATTCACTTTCTCTACTATATGTTGGATATGTGGACCAAATGATATGCGTTTATCCTACATCACTCCCAGACACTTCATGGTTTCTTGTGATGTTATCTTTGCGTCTTCAGGTTTACATTCAATTGTCCCATGCTTTGCCTACTGCAAGCACGATTTCTGTTTTTTCCGGTGCTAATTGTAGCTTTTTGTCTGTCACCCATTCGTTTATTGTGTACCTTACAGTGCCTCGTTTATAGTACTAACCAACGCCTCTTCTCGCTTTTCTGTTACTATAACTGCAAGGTCATCGACATACGCCACAGTCCGGATGCCTTCTGGCATTTCCACCTTGATCATAAAATGCGTTCCACAGAAATGGTCCCAAAACCGTTACGTTCAACCTATCTCCCACTTCTAGCTTTATGGATCTGTTTTCCAGGTAATTTTTAATTAGCGTCATGAGCTGCGGTAAAATAGCTCTCATCTCTAATTCCCTCACAATTTCCTTCCACGGCACTGAATTGAAAGCATTTCGTACGGCTAATGCCGCTATTGCACATAGTTTCCTCGCTTTTGCAGATTTGCTCAGCTTCTCCTTTGCTGCTTTGAGTACTTTTTTATAGCATGTACCGTTGATCGTCCCTCTATAAAGCCGTATTGTGTATCGGATATATCCTCTCCTTCCTTTAACTGCTCTCTCAGCTTCTGTACTTTTAATTGTTCTATGTAATAACTTCCTCAGGGTGTCCAATAGACAGAGGGGTCTATATGAGGGGGTCCTATCTGGTTTTATTTTGGGTTTTTGTTAGTATCAATAAGTGGTGGTCGCTACCTATTTCTGAACTTCTTTTAACTCCACAGTCCTATATGTGTTTATATTTGCTTTTTCTGCTATAAAATAGTGTATCTGCCTTTCCGTTCTGCCTTCTTCGTATCTCGTGTATTTATGTATGTCTTTGTGCTGGAATTTGGTATTCGTGATCACTTAGTTATTTGCGATGCATCAGGTTAGTAGTCTTTTCCCCGTATCGTTTATGGTTTCCTCTTCGAAAGGTCCACTTACCATCTACCATTCTTTGGGGTTGTTTGCTACTCTTGCGTTTAGGTCTCCGGTTATCATTATTTCTCTCTTTCCTTCGCCTATATTATGTTGTAAGTGTTCGTAGAATTCTTCTTTCCTCTACTGTTTCGTTGATATTTGGTTTATATGCAATGATCAGATGTATCTTTTCATCTCCTTCTTGTAGGTTTACCGTCATGATCTTTTCATTTATACACTTGCATCCCTTAATATTGCTCAGGTTGCTCTTGTGTGCTATGTTATGAATCCTACCCCTGCCCTTACATGTTCTTGCTCTTGTACCCCGCTATAAAAATGTAGGAATCCTCCCTCTAATTCCTCCTGTCCTTGTTTTTTCTTTTTAGTCTCTGTTATTACTAAATATTTAACTCTCCTACTTTCTATTTCTTGTACCAGTTTGTTTCTTTCCCCCTTAAGCCTCTTACGTTCCATGTGACGAACATCATTAGCCTTTTATCCTTTACCATGTTCATTGCTGCTTTCGTCGTAGAGCAACTTAGCTTCCTTGCAGCTTGCAGCTTAGCTTGGCTACCTTCCAACCCTTCCAGCGCGTCGGAAAAACTGCTAGAAAAGGTCCGGCCCCATTTTTGTAATTTCTGGCGGGATCTTGTCAGTTCTTGGTGCTTTTTTGGTTTTAGTTTGGCAGTCGCTTTTTTTCTTGGTTTCTTTAGCTCGCCGGATTTTAATTTTTGATTGCTTGTTATTTACTTTATATTCTTCTTCCAACTGTGGTACTATTTGCTACTTTCCCCTCTTCTAGCTCTAAATAGTTTCCTTCTGGACGTTTTTGTATGTGTTAGGCAATCTTTTCTGACCACCAATATATTCCTTTCCTTCGGTTACCTCTTCTTTCTCTTTTAGGCATCGCCTTGTCGCATGCTTCCGATATTATGTGTACGCATTAAGCTTGCCGTTTTGCTACCCTCTCCTTTAATCTGTTCTTCAATTTCTGTACAAAGAATATCTTCGTCTAGTTTTTTAAGAATCCATCCTGTGGTCGGTCCTTCTCGTAAAGGTGCTTTCCTGTTTTGGGGGTCAATTGCATAGTATGCGTTTCATTTTCATTTTATCTGGTATTATCATATCGTCTTGTCTCCTTTCCTTGCCACTTTGGTAATCTTGTTTTAGCTACTTCATCTCGCATCCCATTTCTTGATTGTAAAATTCTTACAAAGATTCTCGATTTATTTAGTATTACTATTCAAGGCTAGAATTAGTTATCTGATAGTTAGGGAGGTAAGTGGATTTACTTTGTCGAGCAGGGGTGCTTGCAGTTCGATCGTAGCAAGGTCATTCAAATTTTTAATAAATTTTAACATTAATTATTACTTCATTACTTTAAAAAGAAAGTAAGTGTTATCTATACTTGGATTTTGAAGAGTCACTAGGCACTTACTTGCCTAGCATTGTAATAACGTTAACTGTTAATCCTACCAAATCTCACGTTATAAATGTAAGATTATAAATCGACAATGAAAAAATTGTTTAATTAATTTTTAATTAAAAATTGTTTAATTTAGGATTTCCTCTAAATAATTATTTTTTAAAAATAATTTAAAAAAAAGGTAGTGATTACTCGCTACAAATCCATAATGATCTCACTTTTCTAATAATAATAATCAGTAATCTGAAGTCCAAACCTTATAATTATCACCGAAGTTCATGACCTGAAAACTGTTTTCTTTGTAGATGACAATCCTTGTACCAATAACACGTAGCATTTTATCGTGTAATTCAAACACTTACTTCTCTATCATTCATTCGTCATAATATATTTTTTTTGCCTACTTTTGTTTCCTGCTAATTATGATAGTTACATATTTTTGTGATAGCAACCGATTAATCTTTAATTATCGTTACGAGAATTCACGCTGCTTGTTTGTTAATTGCGAGGATAATTTTTCTAATTTTCCTCTGATAGAAGATTTATCATGCAAGAATTGGTTTTTCCTTTCTTAAAGGTTTTAGTCATAACCTCATAATGTACACTTCGTGAGGACACTTTCTGGACAAAATTACTACAAAAATGCACACATAAATAAGGAAGGATGCAACTTGATTAAGTACGGAATATAAACAAAGATAAAAAAGGCACAATTTTACTTAGAATGCGCATTTTTGCGGTTAGGAAAGGAAATGGTAAACCACGATTAGTTGGCTTAAGTTTTTACAGAAGTTGTGTATTAAGAAGTTCTTCTTAGCTTCGTTTTGCAATTTGACTCTGATGCCGTACTAAAAATGACAGAAAAAGTGCATTCAAAATTAGGTTGATATTCATACTCGAAACTCGAAAATTGAATTTGGAACATGAAATACCAGGCTATAATTCTAAATTCAACTTGAATTCACTCCTTCAGATTCGATGTTTGATTTGCTGCTTTCAAAGCTGCAAACTAACATATTTTAGATATTTCCAATCCAATTTCAATACATTTCATTTCTATACGAGATCTTTTATATAATATTATAACATTTTTTCATTTTATTTTCATTAATTTAAAGACATCAAGAAGATTATTTATTGAAGTCAAGGATTTAGTTGTGGATTTTATCTATGTTTTGATTTATAATTGATGCATGATCTGGAAGAGGTCACCACAATGAACGATTTATGCCGTTCCGGCCAGTTAGCTTAAATTTAAAAAACGCAAAAGACATTCACTTTCATTCACAAATAGAACTGTTAAGATTTAGAAACATAAAGGATTTGGAGCACCAACATCGTTTTACAATTCGAACTTGTAAAACTCAAACTTGTGAATCTACCATAAAATATTCAAAACTGAATTCTAAGCCTCAGCATGAACAATTCAAACCTCAAACCTAGAGTCAAACCTTCGAATCTTAAATTCTGATTCAGATGCACAAAAGTAAATTCAAAACTTGAAACCTAATAGTTATTTATGTACCAAGGGCGTAAAGAAGCTTTTTAAGCCCGAGGCCTCAGCCGAGGGCTAAATACACATCGAAAGCCATAAAAGCAAGTTACGCCAGTGGTACATACATAATTTTTTTCACTACTAGTATTAGAAGATGTCATTATTGACCTTATTTTCGAGCCCAGAAGATGAATTTCTCTCCTAGTGGTCAATAATTTTTTATTATTGACTACTGGTTAATAATGGAAACAATTGGTATGCGCTCAGGTGCCTATTTTAAATATGTTTTACCCAAATGTCAATTGAAATTAACCTCTCCCCTTGTTTTCAAGCAAGGCTATTTGATTTTTGTGGATATTTAGAAATAAATATACGCATCTGTCATTTTATTTTTTATTTATGTAAAAATGATTAATTAAAAGGAATAAAGGTGCTAGTAGTGAAAAAAATAGTATATAAACCACGGTAGAGAAGACTTTTCTCAGCCTCACAACTTATTTCCCTCCATGCTTCGCATGTCGGGAAATAATACTGCTCGGCTGAGAAAAATGTCTTCTCTACCTTGGTCTATAATATACTATTATGCACGATCGAAGATTTTAAAACTGAAATAAAAGGAATAAATTAATTTTCTACCCACATCGAGTAGTTAGTTGCTCAATTATTTTAATTTTTTACTGACTACTGTCAAATGGTTGAAGCAGTTGCGCATAGGAATATTCACATAAATAATTGTGTAAACTGTGTTGTTAATACAAATTGCCCTAAATAGAGTTTTAATAAAGAGCATACTTTCGATATTAATTTAAAAAAATTCTTTATAAGACTGTTAAACTGTTTATCAATTTTTGATGTTTCATTATAGCCCGGCGGGCTATAAAGACGCCCACGGGCTATAAAGAGACGTTCATGTCAAAAAAATTCAGACATAATAAAAGATCTTAAAAATCAGATTTATGATTAAAAGCCAAATCTTCGAATTTCTTATTAAAAATCGGAAATCACATAATCTGATTGGAAGTTTAATATGAAAAGATTCGAATCTTTTAAATTGGAGTTTTAAAACTGTTAAATTGTAGTCGAAGACTCAAATCTTTAAACTTTGGATTTCAAATCTAGAATCATAAGTTAAGCCTTTGAATTTATAATTAAAGCCGTATTGATCTGAAAAAGTACCAATTCTTAAACGTCGAAGTTTCAAATCTATACTCAAAACTTCTTCTTCTTCAAATCCTTTTACCCTCTTAGGGTGTCGGATATACTCAAAACTTAAATATTTAAATAGGTATTCAAATCTGAAATTCAGATTCAAAACCTCAAAGCTTTATTCTGACTCAAATATGAAAAATATACAAAACTTCGAGCCTTTTGTTAAGATTTGAAACTTCGAAGTTAGATTTCAATCCATAATTAAAATTTGAAAATAAAGTCAGATTGAAGGACGCGATATCTGAAAAGAGATAAATTCTTACCTGGTATTAAGTAATTGGGATTACAAAGAATTTAAAGTCTTATTTCCAGTCTGAAAGATTCAAATCGGCAAACTTTGATTCTTCAAATCTATATTCAAAACTAAAACTTTCGATTCCGAAGTTAATATTCGAAACTTTAAAATAGCATTCGAAGAGAGGATTTGAAAAGATCTAAATAATTTGTAAAATAAATCTTCAAATCTGGATTGATAACTGAAATATTCTAATCCATAATTAAGATTCACAACCTCAAAGCCTTATTCGAAGATTCAAATCTGGACAAATTCGAATGTTTGAATTTTTGACCTCAGTCCTGCATTTGGAACTCAAATTTGCGTATTCGTAAATAAGGTTCAAAATTCGAAGATTTATTCGAAGATTTAAATCAAGAGAAATTCCAATCTGTAAATTTCAAACCTTTAAACTGGATTGCGAACTTCAATCTACGTATCCTTAAGTAACATTGAGGACCTTAAAATTTTATTTTTATTTCAAACCTTCAAACTTAGAATAAGTAGTTCAGATTCATATTTGAAAAAATGTAAGTCCTTATAATTTGAGAATATTGGACTGCTTAAAATTCAAGCTGCACTCACAAATGAAACCATTGAGTATTTATTTAAAATTTCAAAACCTGAAAATCGGATTCGAAAACTCGAATTGAGAAAGATTCAATTTCTTTAAATGTGAACCTCAGTTCTAAATTCAAGAGTTAAATCTTCGAATGCATAATTGAGATCCAATGGCTTGAAAGTTTGTTTTTAAGACTCATATCTAAACAATCGAATTTATAAAATTCGAATATCAGATTAACAGTCGAAACTTCAAAGTCACGTTTGAAGATTTATTTTGGAATATTAATTTTGAAAGTGAGATTGATGTGATCTCTATTTTTTGATGTAATTCTATCAAACACAAATCTTCTATTCTTAATTTAATATTCTAATTCGCCTTAAACCTTCGAATACATAATTGAACTCCAATTTCTTAAAAGTTTTCTTCAAAGACTCATATCTAAAAAAACTTTATAAAAATCGAATCTCAGATTAACAGTCAAACCTCAAAGTCATGTTTTAAGATTTATTTTTGAGAATATTAATTTTGAAAGTGAGACTGCGATCTTCAACTGCTTTTAAATTTAATTTTATACAAACACAAATTTTCGGTTCTTAATTCAATCTTCTAATTCGCCCTTTCAAATTAGATGCTCAGATCAGATTTCAGGTTTAAATTTGCAATCATATACTAGAATTTGGTTAAACATAAAACAAAGTTTAATGTTTAAAACATCAAAATGCTAAAGTTTGATTGAAATTGTCATGCTTTCTAATTAAATTCTACGAAATTGAATCCGCACATTCGAAATTTCAGATTGTACTGAAGATCTGAACATGAAATTAGAATAAATCAAAATTAAAATCGAATTCTGTGCTGCAATCCTGCAATTTAGTCGAATGCTACTGATTTCATTCAGAATTTAGATTCAAGTTTGGATTAAAATCGTGGCTCTTTCCAAACCATGGTTAGAATTCGAATGAAATTAATCGCTTCAGACTGAAATATTCTAGTTGAATTAAGAACTAAGTCCTTAATTCGAGTTTAGAAGTTGCAAAATTTGAAATTTGAAATTTGATTCGTAACTGAAATCAGGATTGAGTTTGGTAATTCGAATCGAAATTCCTAATTAAATTCGAGCTCAGGTTCGGATTTGAATTCGATTATCATCTTAAAGACTTAAGAAACCTTAAGAAACAAAATTACAATAATTATACCTTTCTGTAGGCTAGAGGTTAAGGGTTTATTTTGCAGCCAACAGGAAATAGATTCAAATCCCAGTCGTAACTGATTTTTAAAGAAAACCGAAAAATAACTTTCAGTTCCTTTGGGTGAATTAAGATTGAGATATGAATAACGAAGGAGAGTTCAAATAAATTCCTTATAAATAAAAATCAAAATGTTACAATTTCTATAAACCCTCCAGTTCTACAGCAGTGTTCAAAATAGGTTTATCAGCACCAAGATGAACGTATAACAGAATCTTTAATGCTTCCTGTCTGCTACGGAAGGAGAACTGAATCAGCTCCATGCTCCATCGTTTCCTAGTTTCTAGAAATATTTACTTAGGAAATTTATCGTAATAATCTGGTGTTGATAAATGCAGGGTCGGTTTATCTTCTAATTATTGTCATATAACATAATTACCGTAGCCTTTCATATGCTTTTAATTACTTTTTAAACAAATGCAGAGTTTGAAGGTAGAAGTGCCAAACCTTGATTAGGGAATATTAAATAAAATGTTAAATCATGAATTTTTTAAATTTTAATTCCTATAAATTGATTGGTTAAAAAGTGCTGCAAACTTTTATTTAAAATTAATTAATACACCACTCCTTCCTTCCCACTCTTAACCTCCACGCCTCTCGATCATAAACTAGTCTTCATCCAAATCTCAATCCCTCATTGCTGCTAAAAATTTTAAGGTCGACCTCTTTTGTTCTTTCATAGTGGCTTCCAGCCAAATAAACGTTTGGGCCATCTTCCCTCTTCAATTCTTAGTAAATAGCTCAACCATTTTGGACTTCTTTTCTCTGTTCTTTGTGTTATTGTTTCTGTAGATGACATCCTATTTCTTATTTCCTCATTGTTATCCTTTCTCTTCTTGATACTCTGCTACTTCTTCGTAAATAGTCCACCTCTAGTGCTTGCACTTTTCTCTTATCATCCTCTCTTATTGTCCAGATTTCACTCCCACAACCCAAGACAGTTGCCACCATAACTTATCCAATGATTTTCTTGTTCTTTTTACTTATATTTTTGTCCCACTACAAGGCACCCACAACTTTTCATACTTTTAATATTCTTTGATTAATTTTCCGTTTCCCAATTCCTTTACTGTCCATAGTACCTAACACCAAGATATTGAATTCATTAACCTGTCTCACATGGTTTTCATTATTCAAAAGTTGCATCTGAGACACTATTAGAAATCTGCTGATGTGTATAAAGATGTTGTAGCTAGAGGTTCTCCTTGTCTATAAGGAGCGTATCAAAAGGAAAGTTTTCATTCGCCGCTTGGCCAAGGAAGATGTTCATGGGGCCGATTACAACCCATAAACATATTTTGAGTCATCAGAGCACCAAAGTTCCATTATGCAGGCCCTCCATATGACGTGGTAGATATATGCGCTAAACAAGGTAAGTTACGATTCATGTCCACGAGCTTCCTAATTTCTCAAGTAGTTCAACAGAAAACATATTTATTGTAGCAACCTTGTTCCAACTGTTAGGAGATCCAAATTTGTCAAATTATTGTTGTCAGTTATCCTGTTTCTTGAAACGAGTCTAATATTACCTCCTTCGACGTTTTCTGAACTTCGCTTAGTGATTGTAGATTCCAAACACACAAAAATATCTACTTCTACTCCATAGTTTCACAGTAACATAAAGTATGAGAGAGTGGAAAGGGAGGACAGCGAGGAGGACCACAGGATGAAAGTGACCTGTCATCCATTTTAAAAACCTTTTCCTTAGCTACCTACTAGAGCTAGATCATTTTTCAGAAGCTTTCTTTTTGCTGATATGTAATTTCCCTTTTTACTGCCTGTAAGTAGATTCAGAACCAGTTAATTGAGTTAATAAAGCTTCTTTTTGATCGGCATCCGCAATTCCCCCTGGGTACTGTCCATTTCAGGATTATTCAGAATTACTAGAGCCAAATTCAGGGATTGCAAAGCAGCTTCGCTCCTCGGCGTTCTGTGAAACCGATCTTTTTAGCTCTTGATCGCCATACTTTCTGTACTTTAAATTTGCCAAAACCTCTGCATGGACAACAGCTGATTGAGCACCCGGGCTCAGGCCTTGACCTGATTCTATTCGTTGCTCGTAGAATCTTGCTTCAGTATCCAGTACCAGATTCTATTTTAGAGGCTACCAGGTCGTTCCTTTTAATAAGTTTTTTACTTCTAAACTGCTAAATTCGGAATGTTTACCATATAAGGTTTGTCGAGATTGTACGTCCTTGGTTATACCAGGCCACATTAAAAGAATTTAATTCACCTCAATCTTTTTGAAGATCTGGTTGTGGATAAGCCACATATCTTCTATTTTTACTTATACATCTGTTAACGCCTGCTTTGCTATAACTAAATGAAACAGAGTGCGATTTAGCAATCCTTCTAAACCAGAAGTGATAATCGTCGTGATAGCTAGGCAAGCTAGAAACTGTAGCCGTCTCTGCTTATCTTTGGCCGATCTGCTTCAGTAAAATGCAAAAATATCAGAAAAACAAATGTTATTCTACATATACCTGGTATATACCAAACGCAAGTACCATACTTTTAGTAGACCTTTTCTTGCATGTAGTGCTCTCCAAGTCCACAAAGCTTTAGCTGCATTATTAATTTGATTTTGTACAGATCTAGAAGTAAGTTTGGGGTCAAACGTGACTCCAAGGTATTTAACGTACTGTCTACTTCTAAAGCATTTTACTTACGGCAACTATGGCTGTATAATTTCGGAGTCCATACTGTTACCACCAATGGGCACCAACCCTTTATGTTTACATGGACCGAAGATATAGCTGGCAGAAGAAGCAACGAAATAGCAAGTTCCCTATTATATTTTACTCAACTTGGTAAAGATACATTGAAAAATGTGAACCATTTGGTCTGATTCGTGCTCAGGTCAAAATAAAAATTTTAACGTCATTGGTTTATATCAGTTTTTGATACGAACAGGAAAGTTTGAATTGATTGACCACAAGTATCCAGAAATTGGTCATTCCTATCTTGATTCGGATCGCGATTTTGGAAGAATCGAAAAACGACTAAGGAAGCACCAAAAAATATTTACCCCGGAACAATACAGAAACATTATTAAGGATGCTAGTAAGAACAACGGTATTGTATGTGATATGGAACACCATTTCCAAAATATTGAAGATCTTGCTACCCAGTTAAATTTGATAAATCGAAAAAAAAATATTGAAAATGAAAAGGTTCACTTTCGAGATAATATAAAATGGATTCGTGTGCAAGAATTTGGAAGTTATTTATACAAAGAGTCATATGACGAGAACGAACCATTTAAAAGAGTTAACCTACTCAAGAACAAGTCTTCCACTAAGCCTAACCTAACTCTGCAGCGAATTGACAAAAAAACCGGGAATATTTCAGAAGAGAAACTGGAGAACTTAAGGGTACAACTAGCTTTTGTAGATGAAGAGTGCAGATGGTTTTACGAACAGTTCTTAGAAAATGAAGACATCAATAGCGAACCTCCAACACAGAAAAAGAAAAGGCAGACAAAAACTAAACCCAAGACTACCAAAACTGCAGTTCAGAAAAAAACAAGCAGGTGAAATAAATCCATGATTTTGTATTATTTGTATTGAAACAATAAAGTGTTTGTCAGTTATCTTGTTTATTCGTAATAATTTTGCTTACTTAAACAAATTATTGCCATGGATGAAGGTGCTAACTACACTTTTTCTTATCTGGACAAAATTTAGGCAGTGGGGGAAAGTGCCTTTTTTGGTAAAAAAAATATAAATTTGATAATGTATATTATAATATAAAGTTATTGCATGTAAATGCAACAGTAAAAAATGTACATCAAATTTAGGTAAAATCGCTTTTCTGAAGATATTTAAATTTGTTAGTTAACACCTTCATCTATCCACCCCTTCTATTCTCTCATAAATCCACTATCCTTTCCCCCATTGTCATTATCTTCTTTGTCCCAGCGCATCATCCCATCCATTGAGATCACTAACCAATATAATTTTTTAATGAGTTTTAGCTTTACTCAATACATATGACGGTTTATTATAAAATTCTTCCATTTCTTTTACTCTTGCTGTATCAATTGGTGCATCTCCTTCTGTAAATGATGTGCCCTTTACAGGGCGTTACCAGTCTTCTCTCCCTCGGAAGGGGCAAACCACCGAGGTATTTCTACCTAGTAAGTCTTCTCTGCAGTAAAAGTCGTTCGGAACCTACGTAAAGCTATAGGTCCCCTATGTCTGTAGGCTACTTGGCAGGCACAACACGGATATATGGAGAGAAGACCAGCAACTGGTGCAAAAACACCTATTATTAAAGTTTCACGTAGATTTATTCATATTAAAAGTGTAATTATTTTGTTATAGTATACTTTTATTGGTTTGTCTTCGAAAAGACATTTTTACTAGGAATGGATTGCTGGTTCATTACCCTAATCCCTAATCTGGAGGACCAGGTGATTTGAGTTTCGGGTACACTTCCCTTAGATTGAAAGTTAGCCAAAACTATGAGGTCAATCTCCCCTGTTGTTGGCTCTTCCGCTCCCAAAATCCTTTAATTAGTTCTTGGAACCGTTGACCGGTTTTCACTTGTTACCCTAAGCAGGGGCCAGGAACCAGGAGCCAGTTGAACCCAGGTTTTTTTAACGAGGTTGTTACTTCTCCCCCTCATCCTTTCTAATCCTGATTTGGAACGGATAATGGCGAAGTTACAAACTTAGTACGTATATTTAAATGATATGAACATTCTATGATTTGTTAAAGGTAAAATAAAGGCAACTTTATTCAATAAAATATTAATATTGCCACATAAAAAACAAGCTCTTTCAAAGACCATACTTTAAATTATACCACAGGAAGGCTTCCTTAGTCCTCGGCTATAAATAATTACATCGATATTAATCTAACCCTCTCCCTTAGATAATTAAGATATAATAACAAGGAACATCGGGGATAATTTACTTCGAAGAACTGGCCGCTTGAAGTTTCATTAGCTTAATTTTGGAGAACTTTTAAAAGTTCCTCGTCTCATTTCCTCATTAAATTCGACTGAAGTGAAATTTGTCAATTTAATGTGCATCGGAAGAGGTCTGTTTTATTTCAGAGTGGTTAAAAAGGGAAATTGAAACTTTCTAAGATTTTTGGAAGATTATAATTTGAAAGATATAGAACTGTATTTTGCACCTCTTGCATCTTACCACCATTTTTATAATTTATTTAAAGTTAGGTGTGTTATACAATGAAAATATGAACTGTTTAATCTTTTATGAAAAAATGTGAAATTTTGAAGGTCAGTGTCGATGTTTTAGATTTGGAAAAATTAGTTTAGAAAATCATAGAGTATTTAAAAATAATTAAACTTTGTATAAAAATGGCTTAAATTTTACTTTAATAGAAAAGCGCAGAAACAATGTTTTAATCAAATAAAAATCATTTACGTGGGTGGGTGTTTCCTTAAAAACGAGTAATTTTTCCCGTCGATTTATTTCACCAACAAGCTTTTACTTTTATCAAATTCGCCAGGCGTCGTTTTTAAAATATCGCACTTTTCAAATGTTACAGAAAATCATTTCGTGCCGTTTTGATAGAAAAATTTATTAGGTTATTATTGGAAAGGATTTTTCAATGGTGAGATTAAATCAAACGCCCGAAAACCCCAATTTTAATCCGGATTAGCAATAACTCGGTTGTATTTCATAGGCTTATAAAGTACGAGTGTTTAGTCTTGCTCCGTTCCTGTTTGCATTTCCAGTTCGAATTTTTAAAAATTTCTGTTTTGTCTCTTGAATGCTATTACGACATTTTTACGTCTGAAAGAATGTGGTTTGCTGTAACTCATATTTAATGCTTATTGTTCCGCTCGTTTATTCGACATAAATGATGTAGATATGTTTGCTGACTTTCGTTAGTGCAAAAGAATATTTTAAAGGTAAATGTACTGTTCACCACCATTTTTAATCCTATTAATAAAAAAGAAAAAAATTAAGAAGCTCATCGATATGCATTAAAAAGGAAAAAAACTAAGACTAAAAATTTATTTAATGATTTAAAAACTTGTTCTAAATTCCATAAAAAAAATTATATAAATAAATGAAGAATTTTACGTAATTTGAAGCTCGAATCAGAATTCACAAGTTAAACCTTGGAATTCATAATTAAGATTCTTCTGAAAAGATTAAAATCCTTAAATTTAAAGCATCTGGATTCGAATCGAATCAAGTGCAAAAAGTCAGATTTGGAGACTCATATCTGTGATTCTTCATCATTTTTCCTCTCATGGCCGAAGCCTAAGCCAATGGCCTGTTACTAACTCATAACGGTCCTAACTATCAGTTCTGTGAGCTCTCTTTACACGTATCCCAGACAGCAGGCTAACCATACCCTCAAATTTGGACGTAGAAGTCAAACTCTCAAATCCGTAATTAAAATTTGAAATCTTTAACATTCGAAGTTTCTTTGCTCAAAGTCCATAAATTATAATTTGAAACCTCAAATCCTTAAAAAGATTCAGCTGAAACCTGAATTCAAAGGTATGACTTCAAATCAAGATCAAAATCTCAAAGTCGAATTAGGCAACTCAAATTTGTTATTAAAATTCCTAAAATTTGAATCTCTAGTTTGTGCGGTGAGCAGAAGTCAAACGTTTGAATCTACGATTAATATTATAATCTTCAAAATTCGAACATACAAGATTCAAATCTTAGAATGAAGCCGCTAAACCAAATTCGAAGACACATTCTGAGAGGACTAAAATTGTTAAAATTAAAGTCTAAAATATGAATTCGACAGGCAAACTTTAAAGTCTTTATTTAAACGTTTAAGTCTTCGTAACTGGATTCAGATGTCAAATCTTGAAATTTTTATTCAAGAAGAAGACAAATTGGGCCTTAAACACTCAAATCTGAAAAGATTCGAACCCTTAAAACTTGAACTCCAAACTTGGTTACAAATGTCACACCTTCGAATCAAGAGTAAAATCTCAATATCAGATTTGGAGAATCGAATCTAAGACTACAATCCTTAAGGTGTAAACCTTAATTTTGGATTTAAAAATCAAACCTTTGAATACATAGGTATAGTTGGGCCGCTGTAAGTTGGCGAGAACTCAAGATGCTCAAGTTAGCACAAACAGTCATTAACCAAATACATAGAAATTTGTCGCCTATACTACTGAATTACTTTCAATACTGAAACATGACCTTGAAATCGCACGAAATAAATATTCGATATGATTCGATATGCGCCGGGGCTCGCCAACTTATAACGGCCCAACTGTAATTACAATTAGAATCTTTAAAGTTAAAACTTGCGGAATTAAATTGTGAATCCATAATTACGATTCGAAATCTTAAAATCCAATTTGAAGCTTTGAACTAAAATGAAAACCCAGAAGTCAAACCTTTAAATTTTTATTCGACAATTATAACTTCAAAACACTGAAATCTGAAACGATAATCTTTGAATCTATAATTATGATTCGAAACCTTAAAATCCTAGTCGAAGAATGAGTTTGAACTCAAGATAAAACATGAAAAATGAAAACAAAAAATTCAAGCCACAAGGATTGAATTTAAAAAAAATGCCTTCAAAGCTGGATTCGGAAGTCAAATTTTTGAATTTTTGTTCAAGATTTGTACTTAACTTCAAAGTGAGCTTTAAACACACAAATCTTTGAATCCATCGCGACTTCAAACCCGAATTCGAAGACACACATTCTGAAATAATTGAACTTTTCAAATTAGAACCTAAGATACGGATTCCAAAAACAAACTGTAGAATTGTTATTTAAAATTTAAACCCCAAATATTGAAATGTAAAAATAGCTGGATTCAGAAGTCAAACATTTGAATTTTTATGGAAGATTTGTAATTTCAAATTGGGCTTAAACACTCAAATCTGTAAAGATTCAAACCCTTAAAATTTGAACCTCAAATTTGGATTCAAATGTAGCAGTTCGAATCAAAATTAAAAATTAAGATTTTAATTTTGATTCGAACTGCTACATTTGAATATCAGATTTGGAGAATCAAACCTAAAATTTTGACCCTTAAAATGTAAACCTTCAATTTGGATTTAGATAGAAACCTTTGGATACATAATTAGTATTAGAATTGAGATTCGAAACCTTACATTCAGTTTGAACTAAAAATAGAACCTAAGATACGGATTCGAAAGGAAAACCTTAAAATCTTTACTTGAAATGAGAGCCACAAAGATTAAAATATAAAAATTCGAGTTTTCATAGTTGGATTCAGAGGTCAAACCTAAAATAAGGATTTAGAAATCAAACTTCTGAATCTACAATTAATATTCGAAACATTAAAGGCCGATTGGATGGCCTGAATCTAAAATAATTCTAATTCTTAATTTTGAAAATTTGAAATCCAAGGTTAAGATTCAGATCCTCAAAGTCTGATCGGAAGACCTAAATCAGCAACAAATTCGGACTTTGAATATGGATATTCCGATTCAAATTTTAAAACTTCAAAGTTGGCTTTAAACGCTTTGAATCCTTGGAATTTGAAGCTCACACTTAGGTTCAAAGATCATATCTTCAAATCGAAATTAAAATCTCAGTATCAGATAAAATGTAAACCTTCAATTTAGAACTTAGAAGTCAAACCTTTGAAATCAGAATTAATATTTGAAACAATAAAAAAGGATCGGAAAGCTGGAATCTGACAAGATTCAAATTCTTAAAATTCAAAACTTAATTTTAAACTCTAATTTTGCAATTCAAGGCTAAGGTGTAAAGCCTCAAAGTCCTATTCGAAGACTTAAATCAGCAACAAATTCGAATTTTGGGTTTGAATTCATAACTTCCAATTTTTTTTTTAAGTTGGAAACCTCAAAAAGCCTGATTCGAAGAACCTCAAATCTAAATTCAGAAATTTAGTTCGTTAAATCCATAAATACGTCTTAACCAAAGGTTGAGAGAAATTCTAATCGTTGACATTTAAAAGTAAATCTCTAGTTCGTATTACATTTTAAATTGGATTGGATTGCTCGAATCTAAGAGAATTCAAATTGTTAAAATCCAAAGCTTCCAACTCTGAATTTCGATCTAAAATTTTGAAATCTGGGTTTAAGATTCAGAGCCTCAAAGTCTGATCGGAAGACTTAAATCAGCAACAAATTTGAATCATTCGAACATTAAATATTGATTCAGAAGGTAAACTTTCGAATTCCTATTCGAAATTTGAAACTTCAAAGTGGGCTTTAAACACTCAAATTTGTAAAGATTCGAATGAAGTCAAACGTTTAAAACCAGAATTAATATTCTAAACACTGGAAAGCTGAAATCTGACAAGATTCAAATTCTTAAAATTCAAAACTGAATTTTAAACTCTAATTCTGCAATTCAGGATTAAGAATTAAAGCCTCAAAATCTTATTCGAAGACTTAAATCAGCAACAAATTTGAACTTAAATTGAAATTCAGAAGTTCGAATTCGTATTTAAGTTTAAGGTTGGAAATCTCAAAGTCTGATTTGAAGAACCTCCAATCTGAATTCAGAAATTTATTTCGTCAAATCCATAAATAAGTCTTAACCAAAGGTTGAAAGAAACTCGAATCCTCCCAAAAGAAAAGTTTAATCCGAATTCAAGATGTTTATGTATCCGAGTTTTGCATGGTTTGAATTTGGGTTAAAAATTTATTATTCAAATATTAGATAGAAACATTAATTTTAATATACAGAATATGTAATTTTGCAAAACACCTTCAATTTTATTTTATAGTTTTGAAATAAGTTTTAATCGCTTGGTTCAGCGTGGTCTGACCACTGAGATTGGCCCGGGTTCGATTCCCAGGGCCACACATACATCGAAAACACCCGGCCGCTTCCCTCGAAAGGCAATGGCAAACCACCAAGGTACCTCTGCCTAGATAGACTTTTCTGGAGTAGAAGTGCAACGCACTTCCGTGGTCGGAGCCCACGTAAAGCTGTAGGCTGTAGACCCATGTATGTAGGCTACTTGACACACACACACACACACACACACACCGTAGACTTGATATCTGATAAGAACGTACAAAATCCCATATCACAACCATGAATTTATATAATTACGTTTCCTAAATCTTTAAAAAATATTTATAAATATTTCAAATAACTTTTTGTTTCAGATTTTGGCAAAAACATGGCTAACAAGCTTCTTTTTAATAATATTAACGAAATCGACATATCAAATGGCCTGCACATACGGTGCTCGAGGATCCTTAACATCAACCTGTGTTAGCGCCGTCCCTGCTTACTTTCGCACTACAAGTTACAGATTCGATAATTTAGATGAAACCGTTCGATGTGTCAACTGCAGTCTACAAACAATAGACGGCAACACATTTGATATTTCCGGAAATCAAATAAAAAATTTGGACTTAACAGCTAGTCAGATCACAACGTTAAAACCAAAAGCGTTTATTGGTTTGGTTTTCTTAAAGAAGCTATATTTGCAAGACAATCTGATCACCTTAATTCCTCCTGAAACATTTCAGGGTATAAATAAAATACAAGTATTAAATATAGAAAATAACAGGATCACACACTTACTTCAGAGCGGATTCAAAGAACTTACGAACCTTAGAAATTTAAATCTCAAGAATAATAGAATAAGCAGTATTGATGCTGGTGCCTTTGAAGGTTTGTATTCGTTAGAAGAAGTGGACCTTTCTACCAATCAGATCACAACGGTCAAAGACATTTTCAACGGTTTGTTGACCGTTGGTTCGATTAATTTAGAGAACAACCAAATAACCGAGATTAATTCTTTGGATATACAGAATATGAATGGCCTGCTACAGTTAAACTTGGCGAATAATAAGTTGAAAGCTATCCTAGCGAATGCATTTTTAACTCTTCCTCGTTTGGAGGTGCTGAATATGTCATCGAATCCTCTGGAAACTTTAAAACTAGGCTCATTCCGTGGCTTATCTTCGCTAGAAGATCTGGATTTGAGCAACTGTCTTATTCCAAGCATCCCAAAAGGTCTCCTCGCCGCCCTTCATCAACTACGCCAACTGAATTTGGCCAATAATAGAATATCCTCCTTCAAAACCGGTGTGTTTTCAGGCCTTCCTGAATTAAGACGGCTTAATTTATCCCACAATAAAATAGATATCTACGAAAAAACCGGCATATTCCCACTGCATAGCCTTCACACTTTGGATTTATCCTACAACAACCTCAAAGACTTAGATTATAAATTATTAGTCGACCACTTACCGACTTTATCGTATCTTTTGCTCAACAACAATCTATGGCCATGTTACTTAGGTAAAGAAATGGAAGAACTGTTCAAACACGATAACATCATGTTCACATTGGACAAGGATTACGAAGACCCTCGCATGAAATGTAACGACACACGACCAGTTGTTGCACCTAAGGAAGAACCACCAGTCGTTGAAACCCCCGTAACCGCACAGTTAACCGAACAATCTTCGGGTCATCAATATGTTTTATACATTTTTATTTGCATAACTTTAGGTTTAATGTTATTTTTGTTTTATTTACAATATAAGAATCAAAGGGACATTAGAGAAATAATAGGAAGATCGAACGTTTCAGAAGTTCAACTTATTTCCAGTGATTTAGAGTCAAGGGATAACTACTAATTTTTTTAAACTAGTCATTTGTAATTTTTTGTAAATTATGAACAGTTTTAATTATACTGAAGTAACATCTATTTTAATATTGACCTGTCTGTTTTATTTCATAGATTTTTTGTGTAAATACATAATTTTAAATAAAATGAATAGATGTATTAATTGAATTGAAGAAAAGGTCAACCAATCCATGAAGTTGGGAAAATAGGAGGTTTTGTTATTATTCTGCGCCATAGTTGATGACAGTCGTGTTTGAATTCAAATTTTGACTTGTATATTTAGGACTAAAAAGGTGGGCATCCTACAAAGTTATAATAAAAAAACATAAATATTTTAAACTTTTTCTACAAAGATTGCACCTTTGGTTTCTAATCTTCCAGTAAATGCAAATGAGTTGTACGCTAGCATACTGTTTATAGATCGTTTATTTGTTTGATACTTTTCAAATATTGCTTTACAAATAGTGAACACAGATAAATCCTAAACGAGAAGACCGCCAGTACGTCCACCAAAGAGATGGTGTGAAAGTTGGACCTCCATATCTCAATAAAACATCAACACTTAAAGATACATATTGAATAAAACAGGACTAAGCCCTAAAGTAAGAAGAAGAAGAAGAAGAAGAAGAAGACGAAGAAGAAGAAGAAGCTTTAAAACTACGCTTAATCATATTTAAATACCATGTGTCCTTATTGAAAGGGCATGGAAGTATTCGAAGCAATAACCACTATTTAGGTTATCTGTTAGCACTTCTAAACGGTTACCAAAAATACTTTTAGGTTAGAAAAATTAATCTTCAAAACTGGAACGACAGAAGAGGCAAACTAAAAGTAGGTAAATACGAGTATAAAACATATTGGTATGATCTTCCGCTTTTTTAAAAAAATTATATACAAATTTAAATTTTCCAGCTAGCTCAAAATATAAAAATTTAATTAACCTTTAGAGAATCTCTTAACCCAGGTCGCCAAAGGGATCGCCTTGTGAATTTTAAAATTTTATAAAAACAATCCACAAGATTATTTTAAATAAACACCTTTCAAATTTTATAAACCTTTAACAATAAACAATAGCAAATTCTAATAACTAAATAAACATAAAATAAAGATTAATAATTTTATCAACTATACCTTCACAAATAATGTCCACAAATACAAAACCTTTTCTGTTTCAATCCTAATATTCACTACTCCCCAAGTTTCTTCATAAATGTTGGTCCAAAAACACACTTCGTTGAAATTGTACTCAAATTTACCACCCTTCACTTGATTTCCTCTTTAATTATCCAATTTATATTTATTATCCAAATATTTCAATGCATTTTCAACCAATTACAATTTTATTTCATATTCATATCCTTTTTACATAATTCCAAATTACATTTTTATATCATAATAACAATTTATTATATGACTTCTAATGAGATTACACTTTATTCGTTTTTAAATTGTATTAGTATTAAAATAAATTACTTTTTAAATTGTATTTTTCAAGAACAACTCAAATTCGGTTATTTATTTTAAACCTTCTTCTGTTCTTAATATTTTTTTGTCTCCCTGGTTTCTTAATTTTTAACACACTACATATTATTTTATATCATATTTACAAATTAACTAACTAGATATTCTACTTAACTATTTACATTTTATTAACATAAAATTTAAAATTAACAAGTAACATTTTTACATTAATTTTTTTATTATTTTTTAAAAAGGTGTTTATTTATTAAAATTATCCCAATCAATTATAGCTTCCTGTATCAAGAAACTCTCCAAATATATCATATCAATATATTTACATACAAAGAAGGCAACACTAAGCCTTTACTGAGCATTGTTGAACAACTTAAAATGTTATTTGAGTTTTTAGTCTTCAGAACGCAAATAAGCAAAGTAAATCACTTTATTTTATTCTTCTTTCGTGGGGAAAGCAATCCCATAATCAAAATTCAGATGCGTTTCAGGATATAAGCCCTGTCTAACCATGAATCTGACGTGAATATAAAAGATTAAACATGAAGCTTGTAGTCTGATCCGATAGTATACTAAGGAATCCCTAAAACCCAAAAGAATTATTTTTTATTATAAAGGATACAACTTGAAGGAATAGCCCCTATTCCCTAAAGTTAGACCGAAATTAGCTACCAAAGAACCTGTTCTACTTAGTTTCAAGGATGTGAAATAAAACTCTGTTTCATGCAAGTCAAAAAAAAAAACAAATAATTATTACCACATATAAATGTAGTAGATTCCCCGAATTTTGCATAGTTAACCCGTCTAAATTAACTACCGAACAATCCATAATTGTAACAGTAAAGCAAAATAATCCTTTTCATGAAGTTGTTGATGAAGATTTCGTACCATGAAAGTCCAAAACAGCACCTGAACTAAGGTGCATCCTTCGCATGCTCATATACAGGACTGCAACATGGATATTAACAAAGTAAATAATGAACACAATGCTGCTGTCCCAACAAACCATGAAATTATCAAACAAAGCTACAACGCTACAATGTAAACATCATAGAATAATATTAAGAGGACACCCGTTATAGAAATGAATAGATGAAAGCCCTAGATAACAAAAAAAAATGTAGAACAGAGAGGAAACCTATATCCAATGGTGGATGGATAAATGCTGAATAAAGAAGAAGAGAGGCCATGATGTAAAATGGTTACGGACACAGTCAATAAAAGATTGGTGGCTTTCTCAAGTTTCGCATAACTCATCTAAATTTTCCATCAAATAATCTATAATTTGTCCACATAATGCGACCTTTTTTATACAAAGAAAGTAAAATGAAGTTTATGGAAGATTCAGCGTTAACACAAGCTCAAATAATATAGGCGCAGTAAATAAATGATTACTGAGCTCCCCAAATTTCTTATTATAAAGCGAAATTACTAATCGAGTTACCTTGTCTAGGTAGTACTTCTTTTTGTATGCCAAGAAAGTAAAATAAACCTCCAACTGGAGTTGATGATTCGGCAATGCTTTCAAAAGTCTTGCCTCCTTTGCGATAACTTTATTAATAGATAAAATATAAAAATGAGCTATATATTTCCTATAAGCTAGGAATGTCCTTTCTCAAGGGGTGTTATTACTTTTCTACGAAATCACCTTCTCTATCCACACACGCACGCCAACGCTGAACAAGTGTCTTCATCCAATTGGAGAAGAAATCAATTGTCTGCTGCCGGCACCAGTGACGCATAGCTGTTTGCACCTCCTCATCACTAGTGTAACGCTGTCCCTTCAGATTTTCCTTCAGCTTCGGAACAAGGCAAAAAGCGTAAAGGGCGAGATCCGGATGGCGGGGGGGGACAGGTATTGTAATGCTTTCTTTGTTTGTCGACTGCAGTGAGGACGAGATTGTCATGTTGAAAAATTGCTTCGGCACCAAGTATAACTCGCTGCAATCGAGCTCGGAGTTTGTCACGTGCCAATCTTGCACTACGACAAAATGGAGGATGATAAATCCCTTATGCGCGCGACTAGACTAAACAGTGGAGATGGGGGGTTCGGAACGATAAAAGACCCATCAATTAAGGGTAGTTGTGATTAGGGTGGAAAGTTTTGAGCACCACTATGATAATAAAGTCACCCTAAGATCTAAAAGAAAGAAACCCATCATAGAAGATTCCCAAGGGCTCGGAGAAAGGGTTGTCGTTGTAGCTGCTTTCTGCTGCAAGATATGAGTTACCTTGCTGGACTAAAATTAACTTACTTTACTGCAAAACTCTAAATCTTGTAGGCAGGCTTAACACTTTATACGTAAATCTTTAATAAAACACTGAAACACAAATATGAACGGGAAGCACTAAACGCAAATAACAAGGCCAACTAAATTGACAATGAATTATTTAATGAATCAAAAAGCGCAAAAATGAATACAAGAAATTACACACAAAAAGGCAACAATCAAAAATATTACATTAGAGCAAATTATAAGTACGAGACTTACTTTACTGGAAGGAGAATTGAGGGGACTGCATTTACTTTAAGTGCAGCAAAACAATCACAAGCTTAGCCCCTTAATTCCAAACACATAAAATAGTTAGGAAAACACAAATAATAATACATTAACAACTTCAATAAGCACCAATAATTTTACACACAAATAATATCATAAACTTGACTACAATCTGAACTCTTTACTTTACAAACACAAATGAACGTTACTTGAACACCAAAATTGCTACAAATTAGTTAACTGATTTGCCAGGGGCCCTCAATTTTGCAATGTGAACATTAGATCCGCCCAAGGCGAGGTTCACAAATTCTGTACCACATACCACTGGACAAAACAAATAAACCAGATATCGGCTATTACTTTACAAGTTGCACACCAAAACACAAAGACAAATACAAAGGGCGATACTTATTAACTTCAAAACGACTAAATAAACTTGATGAAGGCCTGCCGGCAAGAGGCAAGGTAAAAATCAAAACTGGCGTTAAAACACAAACGAAGAAAGCAGGAGCAGCATAAAGGAGACTGGTTTTTACTTGGCGACTTAAACAATAAGCCAGGGAGCGACATGAGACTGGACTAGATGTTCTTCCTTCTCAGACGGGTGCAAAACAAACGAAGAATAATCCTTAAAGCGGCGGGTTTTCTGAATCTCTCGAAGACGTGCGACATGGTAGGTTAACTGTCACGCACTGCAGAGGGGACCGGAAAAAGAATTGAAAGAACGCCACAGAATCGGCTGACGCGGCCCAATGTACGGGAGGGGATTCCCGCGCACCGTATCACGAGACGCTGCAATGACTGAACCAAGATGACATCATGTCTTGATTAAATACGCATGAATTGGGTCAGCTTGTGATTTTGAACAAAGGAACCTTTTACAAAAATGAAACACACTGAAATGACTTTAAAGATTTTGTAGAACTACCAGCAAAGAACGTGCCAATTTAGGCTAACCTTCCATGTCCTCCAGACTAAACGAATTTAATTGTAGCAGAAATGAAATAATTGACACGAAATCAAACTTAGAGGACAGGACCGTACTGAAAAATCTTAACAATAATTTAAAATGACTCAAAAATTGCAAAAATAACACGGGATTGCAAAATCACGTGACAAGTTTTCAAAGGCTTTGAATTTTTTAGGCTGGGAGAGCCCCTATGCCTGTACCCCATTGATTGCTTCTTGTTATCCGGGTCAGAATGGTATGCCCAGGGCTCGTCACCAGTGACAATCCGGTGGAGAAAGGCATCACTTTCTTGTTCGTATCGAGCCAAAAGTTGCTGGAAAATCTCCCTTCTATCGTATTTCATTTCAGGAGTCAACATGCGTGGGACGCATTTTATGCACACCTACCTGTAGCCAATCAAAGCATGAATGTTGTGGTGAACTCAAGAATCCCAACAGTTCCAGCGATATCCTTCTTCACGCGGCGATTAGTACGAATCAGTTCATCTCACACGCCTGATGGTATTCACCCGTAGCTGTCAAGAGCCGACCACGAGGTTGTGGCTGTTTTTTTTTCCTTTCACACTTCTTGCCTACTACTTAACAGTACTGACATCCACACAGGCGTTGCCATAGATAGCACCCGTTCGTCGATGAATGGAAGTGGGCGCACAACCTAAAGGGGCCCACAGACTACCAACTTGGTTGTCAACCATGTCGTCAACCTGTTTGCCACAGACTGAACAACTGAGTTGATAACCTTAACGTAAACCTCACTTTTTAAAACATTTTGTCGTGATATAATGTAAGTAGTATATGTTGTGTACGATTGATGACTTCTGCTTGGTGTATTTAAAATCAGTGAAGCTTTGCTATATGTTGTTGTTGATGAGTTATACGAAGAAGAGGTGAAAAATAAAAAAAAAAGAAGAATTTGGTCAAAGGATTGGTATCAAATGAACGCAATTTTCACGTTCAAATTTAATGAAGGAACGACGCATTAGTACACCTACAGATTCTAAAAACTTTTTAAAAATGGACAGTGAAACGTATGACGAATTATTAGAGAAAGTAAGGCCATTACCCTATGTGCGATGCAATTTCTGCGAATGAACGGCTATCAGCAACTCTCCGGTTTTTAGCCAGTGGACAGACTTTCGAAGACTTTCTTACGGCGATATCACCACAAAGTCTAGGAATACCAATAATTGAGACTTGTTCTGCTATAATTAAAGTTTTAAAAGAATATATACAGGTAAGTAATAGAAAAAGTCATGCACGTTAATAGTCTATCGAGCAGTAAAATTAAAATTGTATATTTTTATTTCTAGGTACCAAACACGGAAGAAGAATGGAATACAGTTTCAGATGAGTTTAAGAAAAGATGGAACTTTCCTAACTGCATTGAAGCTATCGGTGGAAAGCATGTGGAAATAAAAAAAAACCTTGTCTCAGTGTCCAACCACACAGCATAAAATAGCACCAATCACATCCTCCTCTAATTATGAATTCCATTGATCACCTGGTACCTTTACATTGTTGAGGAGGCCGGGCACACCGAGCCGCAGAGCGGCCACTCATCCAAGTTGTGGCCAAGCAGACCCTTGTTTAACTGTCAATATTTCAGTTTACGTGCACTCCTACTCTGCCGCACTGCCGGTCATAAGGTACCTAATTCAAACATTAAAAATGTTAGAGAAAGGGGGAATCATTACCCCCACAGTAAAGCCAACTGAATGGGTACACAATATGGTTATAGTAGAGAAACCAGACAAAACACTTAGAATTTGTATTGGCCCCATTGAATTAAATAAACATTATTAGAGAATTTTATCAAATTTCTACTCTTAGAGAAATCAGTACAAAAATGGTCAATAAAAAAATGTTCTGTGTTTTAGACTTAAAACATGAGTTTCATCAAGTAAAATTAGATACAGAATCCAGTAGCCTGTGTACATTGGGAACCCCAATAAGATGCTTTAGATTCCTTAGGGCACCATTTGGTTTAAATTCTGTACCTGAGATTTTTCAAAATTTGACTCAAAAATATTTTGGTAATTTTGATGTAGTTTCTGTATACAGATGATATACTTTGTGCTGCGGAAAATGAAGAGCAATTTAAAAATATTCTTAATAATGTCATAGAAAGAGCTAAAAAATACAACATTAAGTTTAATCCTAAAAAGCTTTAATATTTTGTCAGAGAAGTTAAATACTTTGATCTTAAAGATAATAAAAAATTTAAAACGCCCAAAAATAAAAAAGAATTGCAGCAAATACTGGGCATAATAAATTTTCTCAGAAATGTTTTACCAAATTTATGTGAACAATTATCTCCTCTTAGGCAGTTATTAAAATTAGACATAGAATGGGTATGGACTAACGTTCATGACGAGGTATTTACACAAATAAAAGAAAAAGTGTGTACCATTTGAATTTTAACACCATTTGATCCAAATAAACAAATATAATTACATTGTGACGCTTCTAAAGATGCACTGGGTTGTTGTCTAATACAAGAGGGGAAAACTATGTGCTTCGCCTCCAGGTCATTGTCTGAAACTGAGTGCAATTATGCTCAGATTGAAAAGGAGTTACTGTCAATTACGTAAAAGGATTCACAATCTGGTTTATAGGCATAAAATAAAACTTGTAATACCATTAGCTTTAAGAAAATATATGTTAAAACTCTTTCACAAAGCACATTTAGGCATAATAAAGGCAAATTTTATGGCAAAAATAATATATACTGACCTGGCATCCAGTCAGACATCGAAAATTACATTTCTAATTGTTCAGTTTGTTTAAAATATAGTAGTTGTAAGACAAAAGAACCACCTGTAAGTCATGAGATTATTACTCAAGATGGCTAAAAGTTAATCAATAAAAATACCGCATCAATCATTGCCAAATTTATAGAGATTTTTAGTAGAAACGGCATACCTGGTATTGGAGTGTCAGATAATATGCCATTTAATAGTTATGAAATGAAACAGTTTACCAAACAGTGGAATTTTGAAATGCATACAGCTAGCCCACATTATCCTAAAAGTAATGGCTTAACCGAAATGTAGGTATTGCTAAGCAAATGTTAAAAAAGTCGCTGGAAATTAATCAAGATCTAAATTTATATTTATTTGTTAAATTATAGAAATTTACCAGGAGCTGAACTAGATTGCTCTCCATCACAATATTGTTATGTATGATCAAAAGTACCTGTACCTATCGTTTAATAATCTAGTACCTAAGTTAGTAGACCAACTGAAACCTCCTGAGTCATATCTAGTAAGGACTAAAAATAACGAACATTTCCGAAGAAATACTAGTAATTTGAAAAAGATCACTAAGGATTCTGTTCGTTTTGATCTGAGTTCTGAAGATACTTCAGATTCAGAACATTGTGTCAATAATAAACCAATTATTAGTTTATGTAAATCAACTAGATTAAGAAAACCTGTACAAAACTTTGAGTTGACCACCACGAGGCATTTGTTAAAAAATAGATTAACTTAGAGACCAGGTTGTTATCGTTGGCTTGGCGACTCAATAGTTATTGATAACAGTATAATAGTGATGTGTGGAAAAAATAAAGTTTTCGTCTTTTGTGTTTATTATTGTCTCATTTGTGCCAAAAGAGCACATAAAACAAAAAGCCTATTATAATTTTTGCCAAAACAGTGTAGGCCTAATCATCGCTAAATTATTTTATCAGAAACTAAAGGAATGGTTATCTATGACTAGGTTGCAAAGTAGTTATTACTTCCAGAGGGACGTCAATTTATGTATACCTTCCCACTGTCATGATAACCAATTAATAAATGATAAAATTAACCACCTTCTTTAAATATGATCAAATGACATTGAATCGGCACTAGAAAAATCATATTGCGTACTCATAAATTTTCCTAATAAAATCTTATTTAAACTGGCCATTAATCTTGAATGTGTAATTAAAATTCCTAAAATTCCAAAGAATTCCATAAAATAATATAAAAGAAAGCAAAGGGTGATTTATGCCCATTCAAACTTATTGATATTACAAATTTATACATCAACAAACTTGAGTCGATTCTATTTTTAGTAGGACTCAACGATTTGAACATTTTCAAACGAAATTTTTCAAATTATCTGCATGCAAAGTAAGGGATATGAATGAGCGCGTAAATGTAACGATTCCGGGCCAGGGGTACGATCGATGCAGGTCCCGTCACCACCTGCTGCTGGGGTTGCTAACTGCCCTACTTAGTATCTTTGCCTGTCCGATTGAAATAGGCCAAGGACAGTGTTCTGTTTCCTATACCACCCCCTTATTCATTCCGTAAGATTCAAGTACTTCCCCTTAAAACTTCAAATAAGCACTTAGTTTTGTTCTTGAATGATTCCCATTTTCCAAACATTTGCTGTATTGTATCACTTCAATTTCGATTTTATACGATGAGTTGCGATTTATTTACAAATTTTACTCTATAAACACGATTAAGTGCTTGCTTAATCAAGAACGGAGTTACGATTTTCATCCTTGTCTATAAGATATGTTCAGAAATGATAGTATTTTATATTTAATGAAAATGGAAACTGCTGAAGGTATTTGGGGCAAACACAAGGAGTGTTTAATCATTTTTAGCTGAAACAATTTCAAAACCCCAAACATATCAAAACACAAAAACATATCTACCTTGAAATCAATACAGCCCACAACATTCCCACACATCCTCTTTCAACAAATTCTCGACATTCTTCCAAGAACAAAACAAATTAATTCCTTGCTAGAATTAAACTTTCTAGAAAAACTTATTATACTTTTCAAGGTTTATTTACAAGCTATTTTTGAGTTCTAAACTATTTCCAGAACTTTGTGTTTTTTCAAAAACAACAACAACAAACTCGCTCCCTTAATACAAAAAATCATCCTGGAAAAACTCTGAAAATTCTTCTACGACTAGTATGGTTTTCATACTCTAAGAATCAAGTATATCCCATTATACTCCACTTTGTTGTTTTATATTACTGTTAGTTTCCCAACAGCAAGAAAATCTTGGAGCTTACAGCTCAGGAAATATAAATCCGGCTAGGCAACTAATACTAAATGTTCGCGTAAGCTCACACAAAACTTCTAGCAAACTACGTACATGAAACTCACATTGGAAGGTTCAGATAAAGAATGCTTTTTGTTGAA
Source organism: Melanotus villosus (assembly GCA_963082815.1). Classification (NCBI taxonomy): domain Eukaryota; kingdom Metazoa; phylum Arthropoda; class Insecta; order Coleoptera; family Elateridae; genus Melanotus; species Melanotus villosus. The sequence continues at coordinate 46,417,910 of OY720425.1, forward strand.
AACTCGCTGCATTGAACCGGCGAATTTAAAGTACCACTATATCTGAAATTGACAGAATATGCGGAGGAAATATGACCTGTTGTACGTTTTACTATTGGAATATATTTAGAATAGGATATAAAACGAATGAGGGCAATAGCTGCGTTTTGTTTTGTTTGAAAATATGTATTGAAATATACGGCGAAAACAAACAAACAAATAAAAATTGCAAATAAATGCGGAATGGTTAAAAAGACACTTAAAAAGACCCAACAAACAAATTGATAATGTTGCAGATTTTTCTAGCAGTGCAGTGAAAACAGTGCTGATTATCCTAGTAGCTACATAAATACCATATGTGCCAAAAGAAAAATAAAAGGAATTTATTATTGAAATATGTAAAATAATTATACATAGTTTCGCATCATCGTATTAAAATAGTCAAAAAATATGTGTTATTTTATAGGGTATTTCCCATTTGTGCATAAAAAGTGTTAAAAATAAATCAACTTCAATGTTTAAAAGCTAAATGAAATTTATACTTTAAATTTTATAAAGTAACGGACCTATGGTGTATCCATGTGGTACACCATTATTTACAGAACAAACTGAATAGAATCTTTTGAACAGAAGTATTGCGTTATCACTCTGTTATAACGAAAGATATTTAACAACATTTTGGAATTTAATGCATCAAAAGCTTGGGAGAATCTAATCTAACAAAGTAAGCCAGTTACCTAACTAATATCCATGGTAGTGAATAAATCGCCAGAAGTAATGAATGATTAAATAAAAAATTATCTACGAATCAGTCCCTTTCTTCTAAGATTTTAAAAAGGATATAAATCGAATTCTGATAGTGCTCAAATCTTTGAAAGTCCTTATATTATTTATTTGAAGTACACCGTAATGTGAAAGTATCGGATGCACAAACAATCCTACTTCGCTCTTTCCTAGTTAAACTGGTTCCTCTTCATCTAAAGGGGTAGCAAACTAAAAGGATTTCTCTACCAGGGTTAAGGTACAAATACACTTTCTGCCTCGACTTCCAATTCACCAAACGCTTCTCTAACTTCTTTCCAACAATACACTTTTCCCTTTTGATTCCAACTCCACCAAAAATCTGCCTTATCCTCCAACCAACAACACACTTTCCCTCTTTATTTAAATTAACACTTTACCAATATCCAAATTTATAAAGCTTCTTCAATAATAAATTTTATTTCATAAAATATTTATTTATTTAAATCCAAAATTATATTTTCATATAAGAACAACTTTCTTCATACAGTTTTTTAATTAATTATATTTTTAATTTGCTTTTAAAATATTATTTTATGGTAATTAATGAAGGTTTTTGATAATTTTCAAAAACCAACTTTCATTTACCAAAATTAATATTCTATTTTATTTATCTTTTTATTACCTTGGTTATTTTTAATTTCTTATAAATTAACACTCTACAAATTTTTATATGACATATTTTTGAATTAACTATCTAGATAATTATCCTACTTATATACAATACTAAATCTTTAACTTAACAACTATTTACATTTTTTTTAACATTAAATTTACATTCTTTTAAAGGTGTTTACTTATTAATAGCTCACTTTATTAAGAAATCATCCAAAACACATCATATCAATATCTACGTGAATATTAAAACTTTATAAATTATTTCTTCTAAAAAGTACCATTTCCTTGTACTATACAGGGTGTCCGCAAAAAAAGGTCAATCCGTTAACCACATATTCCTTGAGCAAAAATAATATTGCTTTTATAATGCCATTTTTCATTTTAGATCCACACGTGCGATGTACGGGGCGTCAAAGTTTGAAATTTAAAACTGATTATTTTTAATAAGTGAAGTATTTAATAAGCTATCAATTTCAAATTTGGTACAGAGCTTCAACATAAATAGTCACATCTTTTGAGAAAAGCAAAACGAAAACAACTGTCAAATAATCAAAATACGAGGTGCGGGGGTGCTGTATACCCGCTGCGTCATTCTAGAATCCATTATTCGAGAGATTTCTCAAGGCTTCGCTAGTATGCGTAATCGTCGACCAGTCTGGAAGTGGTGCAGTAAGTAACTGTCACTTAGCAAATTGGTAAAACAATGTAACGTAAAAATGGATAGCCGTACTCTCCCTGGACCTCATTTTTATACTATGATAGAGGGAGATATTGTACACGAAGATGAGAAACAAATACAAATTGAAAAATTTGGCCATAAAGTGTTAGTGTGGCAAGCAGTCTGCTCTTGTGGATTGAAGAGTTCCACGTTTTTCGCCAAAGGAACTATAAATGGTGATATTTATCGAAAGGAATGTATCCAAAAGTCTGTTGCCACTTTATAGAAGGCATGAAGGGGGCTCTTCTTGCCTTCTTTTTGGCCAGATTTGGCATGTGTCCACTATGCCAAAGCTACTCTAGATCTACTTAAAACGCACCAGGTCGATTTTGTCGAAAAACATGTAAATCCTCCTAATTGCCCAGAACTTCGGCCCATAGAACGTCATTGGGCAGTTATCAAGCGAGAGCTGCGTAAGAAAGGAAAAGCGACAGAAAATCTAGAAGAGTTCAAAAAAATGTGGATTTCTGGTAGCAAAACAGTGCCTAAATCTGTTGTACAAAACATCATGAACGGCATACGTTCCAAAGTTCGAAAATTTTACTAAAACAAATAATTTACAATTGTTGTTTTCATTCCCTAGGTTTTAAAATGTGAAAGTTTTTTGTACTGTTACCATAGATCGAGTTTAATAAATATTAGTTCTTTTTGTCCGTAATTATTAGTGTGCACTTACTTGCTTATCCAGTAGATATTTTGTAATTATTACATGAAACAAAATATGCATTAAGATTTATTTTCAGAATTCTTTATTTTTTGTAAGAGATGACTACACCTCGTAAGTGATAAAATTTCCAACGCTTTCTGGTTTTTACAATCTCTTACAGAATGTTTCTGGGAATCGATGGAGTAAGATTTTACTTAGTTAAATGTGTTACCTGTTTTACTTTCAATTTGTGATTTTGGCAATAAACTATTAAAAACTATATTAGAAATTATAATTGTATTAAGTAATCTGTATTTGTAAAACTTTAGAATGAGTAATATTTTGCTGCTATAGAAGAAAAAGACGGATCTTTTGTTTATTTTAACTTTAATAATATGAAGCACATATTTTTTTAATTAACCTATAAAAGGCAAACGTTTAGCAGCAAAGGGAAAGGATGGTTCTATATAGACCTAGCTATGCACAGCAACTTCTTTAAAAAAATTAATATTTTTAGTTATAACTGCCTCCAAAAAAAGTGCAACACATTGAGGCCGTGAACCAATCTTATTCAAATTTTCACAGAATATGTGTTTCAACGATACAAACAAATGATTAGATTTTGAAAACCGTAACACTAAAAGTTTAAGAAAAAATCAATAATGCGTAGATCCTCCACGATTTTCCGACACTCATTAACCCTACGAGGCATGCTTCCAGTTAAGTGGTCGATGACCGTTTGTGGCAAGCCATCCCATGCCTCTTGCAAGGCCATGCGGAGATCTTCCAAGTTGTTAGGAGGATAGAGCAATTGCCCCACTTTTCTTCCCATCATATCCCACACATGTTCGATGAGGGACAAATCGGGAAAGCAAGCAGGCCATGGAAGCACGTCAACGTTGGCATCTTCCAGGAACTGCATTGAAGCCCTTACCGTATGAGGACGTGCATTGTCCTGCTGGAAAATAGGGTTGTTGAGACCGTGAAGGTATGGAAGACAAACGGGCTCCAGCACACTCGCGATGTAAGATGTAAAATCGGACAACAGCCTCGAGGTGTTGCACTTTTTTTGGAAGGCAGTATATATGTAGGTAATATAAATTACAAATACCGGGTTCGGCTTGGTACTAAAATTCCCCCTTATGGCTCGTCTGGACTGCTTCGGAAGGTGGCTTAAGTAACCCTTCTCTGAACTTTATAGGAAATAGATTATTTAACAAAATTTATTGTATAAACTAAGTACAAAAGAAGATAATCGTCCCTAAAATATAAATGGCATGCACCTGTGTTGGTGGTCGCAGATGTTGCAGAGCAAATTCAAACGTTCGTCCAAATAAATGAACGCACCCCTCCCTCCTCACAGCCAAGCTGGTGTAACTGTAATTAATTAAAAATAAGCTCGATTAATTTTACTCTTGACCTTTCCAGTTTCAAATTGCGTTTTGTAAATTTAATGATTAAAAAAAACTCGAATAGATTAACCTTGCAAAAACACTAATTGACTCATTCATCCACAAATCCTCAAAGTAAATCAATGTCAACGTACTAAGGTATATTTATTGATAGTTTTTTGTTAAACTAAAACGATTATAAGATTATACTCGAAAAACAATTCTTTTTTCATTTCAGTTCAATTTCAGTTTCTAACTTTATAATATTAGATAAAGTAGGCTGCTTCACAATTAAGTAAGCAAGAATTAAACGCCTTTCTTAATAATTTTCGCCTTTCTTAAAAAGCTATAAAATGAATGCACGAATTTTATAGCTTAAGTTACAGAAAACGACATTGTCCAAAGTGAAGCAGCATAATATCAACATTTACATAAAGACAGTTTCCTTAACCTTTAAATAATAAACTAGCATCGTCTAAACACAGTAATTTCAGTCTAGGAAAGTTATAACTGCAATTCCCTGCATTGATGGTAATGGCAACCGTCCAAGAAACAGTATCAAGCAACCACACTCGCTAGTTCACACCAAAATGCCATTACAGCGACGTTAAGGTTCATGTAATACACAAAACGTACAATTTGTATGCGGTTTCGGACTAATTAAGAACCGAGTTGATCTAATTAGGATGGTATGGAAATGCTAAAGCGTGTATTGCACAATTTTCCTTCCACGAAGTTGGTTTAAGGGGAAATTGATGAATAACCTGTATTATGCGAATGTGTAATTAACGTTGTGCTTTTTGCGAACACTCAAGGGATTCAACAAGACAAATTTATGCTTTTGATAACAACGTTAACATAATAACGAAGAACACGTTCATCTGTGTAAAACTCAAGAAGTTGGTCGAAACGTAGTTAAGAAAATCGTAGAGAAATACACTTCGGTTTTTAAAACACTTGCTCCTTGAAATTCTGCAAAAACTATCATATTAGTTAAATAAAAACCTGGGTCACCTCTATTTTTTAAATTATGTTTTGAGGTACTAAAATAAAATTTGTTATATATAATACACTTTTAAAATTGTATAATTTGACGTAGAACCCAAGTTTCTATCGGGTTTTACCGGAATTAACCCTAACTAACGCAAAACACATAGACAACAGATAGAACTACCAAATACAACAGTGGAGACCATGGATAAGAAAGAGAAATAGAGGAAGACCGTTGCTTCGTTGGACGGATGATATCAAAAAAGTCGATGGCTATGATTGATCAAGAAAAGCCATAGACGGAACACTATGGAAAGAAATGGAGGAGGCCTATATCCAATATTGGAATGAAAGAGGCTAATGGATGATGATGTCAAAAATAGTTCATTTCCCTCTTCTATTCTTCTTTCAATTATATTTCTAATTATAAAGATGTTATCGTTTGTTTGCCTGCCAGGCCTGAAAGCTGCTTGTTCTTCACCTAATTTTGCTTCTGTTTGCTCTCTTAGTCTTTTTTCTAGTATTTTTGTATATACTTTGTAATTGGTTTGGGCTAAACATATCGGTTTGTTATTCTCGCACAGTGTCTGTATCCCCTTCTTGTTCTTTCCAGGCCTGTTTACAGATACTCCAAAACCATTCTACTCCATTTTGTCCTGTCCATTTTAACATCTCCGGAGCTATACCATCTTCTCCGCTTGCTTTACCTGTTTTTATTTTTTATGTCGTTTCTTCTACTTCTTCCATTCTTATTCCTTGTTGATGTTTTATTCTTTCTCTGCTTATGTGTTCTTCCACCTCTATCGTATGATATTTGTTTGTGCAATATTCCTTTTTCTTCCACGTTTTTAATATTTCTTTTGTGTCTGTTTGTATTTAGCCCTGTTCGTTTTTTTTTATTGCTTTTATACATTTCCTTTTATGTCCTCTTAATATTTTTATCCTTGTTCAGAATTTCCTATTGTCCATTTTGTGTAATTCTGTTATTTGTTCACCAAATTCTTTCCAGTTTTCCCTTTCTGCTTTTTTTATGGCGTTTCTCACTTTGTCCCTCTTTCGGTTATAATCCTCCTTGCCTCTCTGCTTTTTTGTTTGAATGTATTGTTTCCAAGATGCTTTCTTTCCTTTTACTAGCCTATTTATTTATTTATTTAGGTATGACAACCTACAACATCACTGCCAATTACAGGCTATCTCTAACATAAATAAGAACTTAATACACAGTTATAGGACACACATTCAATAAAATAAATACAAAAATAAAATAAATTCATACGTAATACACAATAAATCAAATTCAGCAACAGCAAACAATTATTATAATGCAAAATAAATTAAAAATATACTTGCTAGACAACAAAAACAAGAAAATCAAAATAATATAAAATATGAAGTAGGTAAATAAAAAAAAGGAATTTTAATAGAAAGCACGATAAAGAAAACAAGAAAATAAGTTTATATATAATATAATAATAATTCTAGAAAAACACCAAGCACTATAATTGTTTTTTGAATTGATTGAAATGTGACACAAATAAGTCAATTTGACACTCATGGTTAGCTAATTTACACATAAAGAATAATGGAGAATGTATAAGTAGATTTGTTCTAGATCTAGGCAGATAAAATGTTTGAGAAACTCTAGAGCTGTTCTTTGGAATATGAAATTGTAAATAATTTAGAATATCGGAATTAACTTCAATTAAATTATGAATTAGTTTACATAGGAAGCACAGAAGTATATTGCTTCTACGTTTTTCTAATGATAACATATTAAGGTGAGTTAATAAGGATGTGTAAGGTTCAAACAGAGGGTATGTGCCAGTTTGTTTATATATTAAATATCGTACAAATCATTTATGTATCGATTCGATATCTTTTATATAACAACAATAGTGAGGACACCAAACAATAGTTGCAAACTCAAGTTTGCTTCGAACATATGCATTAAATAGCCGAATTAAAGTGGTTGTAGAGTTGAATTTAGATCCGTACCTTAAAACAAAACCAAGGGACCTATAATTGTAATTTACAATTCTACTGATATGAGACGCAAATGTGTACTTAGCATCAAAGGTAACTCCTAGATCAATAACTTCAGTCTTTAATATGAGAGTTTCATTGTGCATCTTATAACTGCTTTCTTCCTGCTGCCTTTGAAATTCTATGTTTGTCTCTTCCTGATACTTTCATCTCTTTTCTATATTTTTAAGTTTATGTATCGCTATACTGTAATATTTTATTAAATCCTCTTTGTTGTTTATCGTTACTTGGTATGTTGTTGTCAGTAGTCTGTGTTGATCCTATTTCTGCTCCCTTCTTTGTTTCTATTTTTTGGATTATCCCCGGTAGCTCTTGTGTGTAAGTAATGTAATCTATAAGGCTTTTGGCTTGTCTTTCTTCTGCTGTATTTGTCTTCTATTGATTTCTCCCACATTGTATTTCCTATTATTAGATCGTTTCTTTTGCAAAAGTCTACCATTTTTATTCCGTTTCTGTTTCGGGTTGTTTCCTCATATATTCCCATACATCCCATCCCTCTGCGCTATAATCATTTCCAACTCTACTATTCCAATCTCCCATTATTATTGTTTTTAAGTTCTTTTCCTCTATTTCATCTCGTATTTACTGTAGATTTATGTAGAAATCTTTCATTTCCTCCTCCGTAGTCCCCTCCACCGGTCCGTAAATCTGAATTATGTTCACTATTTCTTCTAGTTTCATGTTGATTGCTATTACTCTTGAGCTAATTGTTTTGACTTCTATTATTTTTCTGTTAATTTCCTCTGTTACCACTAGTCCTACCCCCTCCACTGCTCTCATTTCTGGGTTTACTCCCGGATAATTTAAAATATGGTTGTTTGTTAGGTACCTATGTATTTCCTTTGCCCTTTTTCTTTGTTTCAGTTATTCCCAGGATTTGAATGTTGTTTCTACCTATTACTTTCGTTAATTCGATCTGCTTTCCAGTTAGTGAACTTATATTCCATGCGCCTATCCCTATCAATTTGTTTTACATCTTATTTTTAATAATTTTAAAACGACACAATTTTTCCACTTTCGCCTTTCCTCGAAGTGCCAGTGAAATTTTTAATTTCATTTTTGTGGGTATCATGGTATCAGGAAAAATAAGTAGATGAAACTGGATCTGAACTGTAATCTTCTTAAACATAGGTAGTATTTTAATAAAGATTAAAAGACATCAATTAAAAAGTAATCAATATCCAAAGTTAAATATCTACACAAAACAACTATAGCTGAAGCTAAATTGCTTCTAGTGCAATTAAAATATTTTAATATTTAGGCCTCACACTAGAAACTAAAAAGCCATGAATATACAAAGCTAAATCTTCAGAAAACAGACACATTTAAAGGTAATTTGTTCCCAATACAATTAAAATAACAATAAAAATTAATAAGGAGCCAGGTGGCGATTATTTTCTCAAAAAACCTGTTTTATTGTACATATGTACAACCATTATCTTAAAACATTCCACGTTAGTAGGCAGAAGCAAATGGTATGAATTAAGATAATCATTCCGCTTGTATATGAAAGAAGTTAAAGTATCAGTCCCATCATATTCATCTGCATATTTTCGATTAGTAAGTGGGCAAAAAAGCGATACAAATCAAGATAAAACCATATTTTGCCTCTTCATGAATACGTAATGACGTTTGTTGTCCTTTTTGTAAAGGAGCAACCTTATTTAATGCAAATCATTTATTTTATTGTTGAGACTGAAAGTTTCAGTTCAAATCCAAAAATCTATCGACGTTTCCTTGACATGCTTAACAAAACTTAAAAGTCCTTTTTTCCTCCACAACAAGGACTTTCGTTTATTTTTAGCGGCAAGATCACCGGATATTTTTCCTTACAATATCAAATCAAACGTTAATGGGTTGAGACACTAAAAGAGTTCAAGTGGTACTCTTGAAGGGCACTGAACACTTTTAGATAAATCACAGAAAAGATTCTTGATACAGGGTTAAGTTTACACAACTAAATAAAACTACAAATCTTTGCTTTATCTCTTATTTCACTTAACTAAAACCTGAAGTTACGTTTGCATGTACCATATTGCATACGCTGGATAAATTTATTTACTAAATACAACCAACGCAAAGTACCTAGGAATATTTAACACATACACCGCATATGCATTAACGCAACTATCCCGCATATTGTAAAATATTCCAGAATATGCATGTTCATGAAGCTAATGCCTGAAGACTTAATTGATAAATTTTACAAGCACTTACCGTATGCAAACGCAGTTTTCATTATTATTCATAAGCCTACATAAATGTACAGCCAATTTGCATCTGCTATTAAAAATATTTCGTTAAATATATGCAAATACCAAAGTATCTAAAGGAAATAGATGTAAACAACAAAACGGCCAGATAGGGCTGAAACGCATTGTGACTACCCGTTCTATTACTTCCTTTCATAGGATAATGCCTGGGCGTTACGCCAACAAGATAAGCAAGGCTCAGCATTTCACAAGTACTGAAAACTGTTATTACCGAAAATTTCTGAAGCCGTAATGGTTTCGAAGGCTTGCCTGAACTAATATAAACGTTAGATAGGTTTTGGGTTTAAAATAAAAAAGGGCTATCCTTGAGGGAAATAGGTCAATTTCGTTGAAGAAATCACTGCATTGATTTAAAGTCCGCATTCAAGTAAGCAGAAAAAGATAAAAATTTACGATAATTTTACTAAATTTGAAAAGTAATTAATTAAGTTGTTTTCTTAAATTCTTTCTTTAACTTGTAATAAAATTAATGCTTTTAGAGCGCCGTTTTTATGTGTGAATTATTTGTTGAACAAATTTTTAATTTTTAGAATACTGCAAAGTTGACAACTGTTTAAGGCGGTCAGTCAAAGTAGTTCTAAACTAAAATGTTCAAAAATCCACATTTAAAGCAGTGTAAAATGATGAAATTAAGAAGAATCCAACAGGTCAACAAAGGTAAAATTAAAAGAGTATAATGGATAAAATTCAATGGGTATATCATTAGTTATTCTTTGTACAAATGGAGAACACGCAGACAACTAAAGCCTCACTTCGTGAGTCCAAAGGTAGAGCCGAGGTTGTTAAATTGCCAGCTAATAAATTAGGTTAATCTCTTTTTGATTTAAACGTTAAAAAAGAACTATTTAACCTTGAGCTACGGCGTTTTTTACCAACAGTAATTACAGCGTGAGGTCCTCGAAGGACCCCAGCTAAAAAAATATAAAAAGATGAAAAAATGAGGCTGCTAAGGTTTACGCTCAGCGTTTTTCTAATAGAAGAAATCCAAGCCACGTAGTAATTCGAGCTGCAAATCACAGACTTCGAGAAACTGAAAATACCCTTCCTGTTCAAAATTGGGATAGAGGTCGACCAAGAACTGTTAGGGACAATAACTTAGAAGGGGAGGTTTTTGATCTGGTAACTAAAGAGTCAAGTATTAGCGTCCGTGCTCTTGTTGGTACATCAAAAACCGCTGTTCACAAGATCATAAAGGATGATGGCCTTTATCCCTACCACAAAGTTAAAGATCAACATTTATTAGAGGAAGATTATGGGAAACGTATTACCTTCTGCAACCAAGGTTTGTAAATAACATTTTATGAACAGATGAAGCCACTTTTACACGAAACGGCATTTTTGACGTGCATAATCAACATATTTGGGACCATGAAAATCCCCACGTCATGCACGAAGGGAATTATCAAGTTAGGTTTTCGGTCAATGTATAGGCAGGAATCGTAGATAACAAATTGGTAGGTCCCTTTGTACTACCTCAGCGATTGAATGCTATCAATTACTTGAACTTACTAAACGACGAACTCCCAACATTGTTGGAAGATATACCTTTATTGGTTCGCCGCGATATGTGGATGCACCTAGATGGAGCACCGTCCCATTATGCGGCTAAATAGAACGAGAAACTGGCTTAGCGAAGTTTATCCAAGAAGATGGATCGGCCGCTGAAGTACAGTAGCCTGGCCTCCAAGAAGCCCAGTCTTAACACTATTGGATTTCTTCTTGTGGGGCCATTTGAAAAACGTGGTGTATGTAAAGCCTATTGAAGCAGCAGCAACCGTTAATGAAGCAATGCTGCAGCGTGTCCAACAGGCCATCATTACAAGGGCACTCAAGTGTCGCGAAGTTGGTGGCACAAAGTTTGAACATGTTCTGTGAAATAAATACGTACATTATTTTTTTCACAAAGCAGTTTGCATTTATGTGATGTTAATGAAACATTACACAATTATGTCATTTACAAGATTCACTCTCCTCTCACATTTTTTCAGGCTTAAGACTGGCAGTAAATAATTACTGGCATGTTTAAAAAGTGATATTAGAAAAAATTGTTGTTAATAAAGAGGAACAAAACTTACGTACCATGTTCAAATGTTGCTCCATTAACTTCTACACAAACACAACGGGAACACAAACACCATAGAAATACAATACAAACACAAATAGAAACTGTCTCTCTTTAAGAAATTAAAATAACGTCAAATTTTGTTGACCTTCCACTAAAACGTTCGAAGAGTGACTGACCTATATAATATACGTGGATTCTTATCAGTAAGACGTTTGATAAATTTAGACTCCAGAGACCCCAAACCAATTTTTGTATTGATATTCTTAATTTTTTTCTGAAGTTACCGTTTACCGATATGCTCTACCTACCCTTAAAATTAATGACAATACTTTTGAATCACCGTGTATAGTACCTATATACAGGTTGATTCTGGTTCCATAAACTGATTATTAAGAGATCTAGCCCTTTATGTAAGTAAACAAAACAACGAGCCCTTCTAACTCAAGATTAACACGACATAAATTCAGAAAACTTTCAACTAATTATAATTTTTTATTAAAATTCTGATATAAATCATACTTCGAATTGTAGCAATTTATTTATGAAGATTTAAAAAAAAATGCAAAAGTGTATTGCTGGAAATTTTTTATAATAAAAGTACCTAAACAGTCCTATACAAGAGCAATAAAATTAATTTCCTCGGTGCTTCGAATCTTAAAGGCATTGTCAACTTATGCAACATATTTAGTAAATATCAAAATACGTTAGTTAAAATACTCGTAAAAGTACCCGCATTGGTAGAATTTCAATATCTTTGATAATAACCACAATAAAACCAAAATAAAATTCAGATCCTACACACGTGACGTCACTGGTGTCGACAACATAACCTAAATTTAGCGTTGTACTTGTAGCTATGCTAGAGCTCTTATCGGCGACCGACGTAGTTGACGTCATAGCTTAAACTTTTAGCTTCCATAATACGGTAACGAATTAAAATTTGGCCGTAAAATTTTGCAAAGGTGCAATACTTAGTTTACTCAATCAAATTATAAAATAAAAAAAATCGACTTTTCATAAATTAACAATGCCTTTAACCATTTCATTACTGTGGGCTTCTAGGAAAGTTAAACAGAGCCTTTGCACAACTTGTTTATTTGAATTTAAATACATTTCATACTTTTATATTTTTTCAACTGTTTCGCAAGTCTACCGTTGTCGTACTTCTCGGGTACCCGACTTACTACCCTCACGCACCCGATGCACTTCGAACCCCCACCTGAACATCTATAACTATAATTCCCATATTACTTTTTTTATTGTTTATAGTTCCTAGCGTAATTTAGCTAGCATAATTTACATAACAAATCTGCTATACATTTAAGAAACGAAACCAAAACAGAAGAAATAACTGAAATCAAACAAACGGTTGAATTCACTGTAAAAGGGGATGTTAATATTTAATAAGTGTGAAAGCTAATGATGCGAAAGAGAAGCAAACATATAAAAACAGATTACGCAGTGTTTCGCTTGCTTAGCAGTTTAGCATCATGGCCTAGTCTAAAAACTCAAACTCTACTTAATGTAGCAACATAGGTCTTAAGGAGTAACAAGCAGAGATATTAACCGCTACGACTTATTACAGAAGTTAAAATCGAAGGCAGAAAGGGGATAACCCGAAAGAAGGTCTTCGTAATATTCGCAATTAGTCCGTCTAGTAACCAAAAACTCTACTGTGAAACACGTATGAGGTATGAATATCACAATATTTTCAAATGAATGACCTTTGAAGTCAAGCATACCATTTTAAAAAGAAGAAGCAAAAAAGCGGGGGATAAGAAGGAGGAAGAAGGAAACGAATAGAACAATGGAAAGGAGGATAAGGAAAAGAAAACAAACATGGGACAATCAAAAAATTCTTCTGATATACAGAATAGAAGGGCGGTCCGATATTAAAGGTATAGATATAAATTATATGAATACATCATTGATTGCAGAAAAAAATTGTACAGGTTCAAGAACACTTTATGCTAATATTTATTTTTCCACGTACTCGCCATTAGCATCTAGAAATTCATAGTGTTTTACAATTTTTTTTGTAATAAACGTGTTCATATAATTTAAACCTACACCTTTAATATTGGACCGCCCTCGTAAAGCCAAAAGTAATAAAGGATAAGCAAAGAACGTCAAAGTCGAAGCGTGAGTTACTGGGTGGAGTAAATACATAGAGGAAATATATAAAAAAGAGAAAAAGTCAAATGAGCTAACAAAAGAAGAAACTCTGACGAAAGAAAATGAGACAAGAGATTACATACTACATGACAAGTTTGAGTAGGTTGTTGTACCCTAGCTATGGATAAAAATAAAACATTGTTTGTAGAGAAGTTTGCAAAGGGTCTATTTTACTAATTTTCTTTAAAATCTTTCCAGTTACATTATTATATGCAACCGTAAAATCAGCGTGTGCAAATTATAATGAATTTTAAATTATTATTTGTTACAGTACTCGTATAGTGAGTTATTTAATTAACGAATTTAAGAACGAAAGTTACTTATTCACATCAAACCCGGAATGCATACCTTCTTGGTTACCGCTAACTTGCATTCATGCTCTATCTATCCTACACTAACTCATCAGCGAAATTAAATATCTAAGTATTATCAAATGGAAATAATAGTTGTGAGAGAGTTCTTACAACGGGGTGTTCAAAAAACCAACGCCAAATAAAGCATTTAGAGCCGATGAAATGAGTAATGCATTACTACAAGTGTACAATCAGCAACCGACATCGACAGGAGAAAAATTTGAGAAATCATGGCTATGTAGTCTAAGTAAGTTTTAAATGGCGGTTGGACGGGGTTTTGTTTCCTCGCCCTATGCAGTTTCGGATTTGGTTACAACAAGATATAACGCATATCCGTGTCCCGCTCTGACTCGTGAAATTTGCCATTCGTTACATCTTATTGTTGTAACTGGGTCTCGGGCTGCATAGGAGAGGAAACAAGGACCCGTTCAGCCGCCATTTAAGACTTACTTAGACCAAAGAGTACTAATTTCTTAGACTATACCTATTTTTCAAATTGTAATTTTTATAATAATTTATTTTAGTTAAAAATAATATTTACAAGGTAATTTTAGCTCCATCTTATATCGATACCATTACCATTGTTGTGTGTTTAAATAAGAAATAACAGTTTAGACTAACGTAGTTTCGAATGCAATTTTATTATGTTCCATTTTGAAACTTCCCACCCGTTCGGTATATACAGTGACCGGCAAAAGTTCGCAACATATGGGAAACATTTTTGTCACATAGGATATCAAATAAATATTTTCCGTCGTGGCTTTCAATTGGAATAAATATAAAAAATCTTTCAACAATTTGTCCATTTTTGAGGACGTAGCGTAATATTATCGTCAATTGATCAAAGTGGCTGATATCTGGTTATCGAATCAATGCTAATTCCATAGTATTTGGCATATTTTACTTCAGATATGATTTGATCCATCACTTTAGATCACAATGTATTTCTAAATTCATCACATGTATGTGACGATAAATAAGAAACCTTTCGTTTACCAGGATTGCCATATTTTCGTATGTAATCGCTAAGAAAAGGACCAAATTCGGATAATAAATTAATGCACCCAAGAAAATTTCCATTCTTAGGACAATTATGCTTATAAGAACCCACTTTCAGCCAGAAACTTTATAACAGGGACGACCCTCTTTAAAACTTCAATCCAGTACATTTGCAAACCTTATTTTTTCCTTTTCTAAGTTTTCATCTATTTTTGTATATCGTTTACGTTGTTGCAAATTAGATATGGCTTCATCGAAACCATTTATAAATTGATAACCAATTTATATTTTTGTTGAATAACTTGCAGACATAACAATATATCTTACCAGAAGAAGGGGAGTAAATCATCCAGTCCCTTGGTATCGTTGCCTCATTATTCAATTTTCTATACCTCATCTTATTGCCAATTATCCTACCTTTAAGTCGAAAATTCGAAGGAATATTCTGGGAGGGAGTATTTTCGGCGTAATAAGTGCTTAGATCAGCTGTTAAGATCCATTCAGATGGATCATTGCTGGATTTCATTTTTAAAATGGTAACATTACTTGTGTTATCTTCTTTTGGTGGTGATACGAAATTATCTTCTATTGGACATCTTGACGTTGATTCATCTTGTTGTTGTTGTGGTTCTTGCACATCAGGATTAATTTCTAAGAAACTAAAGGACTCTTGATTATTGATGTCGGGGGGGAGGGGGGTTAGGAGGTCTGGTGCCTAGGGCCTACAACAACCTTAATGCGGCCCTGTCAAGACCTCGAAACAAAGAGGACTTGTGCGAGAGGATTCAACATCGACAAGCCTGCTGAGAAATTTCGCCAGAAATGTTTCGACGTGTTGTACTGAATAATAGAAGACGAGTTCAAAAATGCATTTGCCTTCAGGGCGACTTTGCTAAAAAGATTCCTATTTAATAACTGTTACAAAATTAGAATTTAATGTTTAATTTATTTATGTTTCTTGTCTTACTGTGTTTTGATTTAATGGTGTTTAGAGAAAAATTAAACTATGTAAATTTTAGAAAAGATACATAGATTTGTCAAACGAACTGAAACAAAAACAAATTCCTGCAATTCTTGCTAATTAAATCACAATTTAAAATTGAAAACAAATTTGATTAACTCATTGCATGCTTATTTGATTTGTGTTGTTGAACCTGAATAATACGTAATAATTACTAGCCTTTCTAAACATCATAGATTTGTTTACAATAAAACCTTTTATACCTTATGTTTTCTTTAATTTGCTAAATATATTTCCTTATGAATAACATGTTGAAGAAAGTCCAAACAAATCACCTAACTTTACACCTCTGCAAAAATAGCAAATTTATCGCATAAGCTTTGTCTTTAGTGTCCCGATTTAACTAAAAATCAATGTTATTTGGAAAATGTTAATGTTTGAAAAGAACAGGCAAGTAAGTGAGAAAAGCG
The DNA here is from genome assembly GCA_963082815.1 of Melanotus villosus. Taxonomy (NCBI): domain Eukaryota; kingdom Metazoa; phylum Arthropoda; class Insecta; order Coleoptera; family Elateridae; genus Melanotus; species Melanotus villosus. The sequence goes on from OY720425.1 coordinate 46,434,392, forward strand.
AACCAGTTCGAACCTTGAAAATGTATTGATGTTCCAAAAGCGTATTTTTTCAAAAAGAAAGCTTGTAAGAAACGATTACGTGTAACCACAGGGGGGGCTGGGTGGGCCACCCTTGCGCGTAACCCTTTGTTAAAGAAATCATGAATTTTGCTTATGTTGTCAGTAATAGTTAAATCATAATATTCATTGACCCACCATCAACTTTGTAGGACCAGTTTTGGGCCTACGGTCTTTCAAAAGAGGAATCAAAATTCTGAAGGTGAAAGATTTGTATCTGAAACATTTACAAAGATCCTCAGATTTTTTATAAAATCCTTGTGTAAAATTTATCAATTCAAACTTAAAAATAAAAATAAAGTTTACTTTTCATCGGTTCACATCACACTTAAGTAACATAAAACAAAAAAGGGTCTAAGTTTCATTACTTTAAATCCCCTCTCCTTATTGCAAATCTTTAGCATTCATCAATGAATCGCTGCACGTTACCCTTGTTGCATCTTATTAAAAAACAACAATAAAAGAATCCCATCAAAACCAGACGCATGTGCATCTTAAGTCACGTGACTCACGCCGGTACTCCCGCTATCCACGTGCGAGATGCAGTTGCAGTACGCACAATGCATTGGTTTCTGTTAGGTGCAGTTTTAATGCACGCGAGTGTCGCGTATCGTCATCACCACCAACATCATCCTCATCAAACTGTACCAACGACCGAACAGGAACATATAGGTGGCCACCTAGAGAAAATCGTTGTTATCGATTCAAATACCGGTATTCAGTACAATCCCTATAGTAAACACCATCCGGGGTAAGTAAATCCTCCCGAAATAACTATTGAGCCCTGTAAATAACGTACATATGTTGAGGGATACGGGCCGGGATGATTTTCTAGTATTCGAAGGGGATTTTAGAGGCACGACAGTTATTGTTTGGAATTTAAAGTATTTTAAACGCGGCTTCTACAGTAAAATATTATAGATATTATCGGAACAAGATTTAAAGTATTCGTATCTTTAAGTAGGCGAAGAATTCGTTGACCCTTTCAGAAAGAAATGCAATCTTTATGTACATATAATCGTCTTTTTCTTTCTATATAAATCTCGTAAATAAACATGGGGGAATTTGGGATTTTTTAAGATTTGATCGGCGAAAATGAAAATATTCAAATCTTATTTTATACAATACTCCTTCGAAACAAACATTTAAGGTTTGAAGAAGAACCAAATTCAATGAACTCCTTGCTGTAATTAAATTCAACATCTGGGATTTTGAATTTCAAACCACCAAAGAACTAATCCGCAATTAATGTATTTTAATAAATTTTGAAAAGTTTGTATTTTAAAAAAATACCACTTGCTGTAGTATACATGATTTTGCTAATTCAACATCCCAAAAAATGTGACTTCTTACAAATTTAATTTTTCACCCGTTGTAACTCGAAGTGTTTTAATTTAAATTTAGTTTAGACTGAAAATCATAATCATGATACGAATGTTTAATTAACGTCGTGCTTTTTGCGAACACTCGAGGGATTCAACAAGACAAATTTATGCTTTTGACAACAACGTTAGCATAATAACGAGGGATACTGCAGTACATCTTTGTTAAATTCATAAAATTTATTGAAACGCAGTTAAGAGTGGAACGAACCTTCTTAATGTAGTGAATTCATTATGAACTAAAGTTTTGAAGATCTATCAGGTGTTTAATTATTAAAACTTTAACGAATTTGAAGCAAACAATGCATACAAATTGAACACAGAAGGATGTATTGTAAAAAGCCCTAAACGTTAACCAAAAAAATTAGCTGCAAAATCGTATTGTAAACTAACCCCCGAATGGTATAATTAAAAAAAAAAACTAAAGAATCGTTTAGTTGGCCATGGGTAATAAATTATACAAGCTTTAGAATCCATAATAACGTTAGTTAAGTTTGACACTCACAATTAGCAGCGACGACAGTTAAAGAATGTTAAAGTATCCAAAGAGAAATTACTTTTATTGCTCATGCCTACCTTTATGTACCTTTTAACTATATGAAGCATGGTAGATTTATTTGGCATCTATCAACATACGTCAGTAGATAAGAAGCTTATCTTACGATAGACATTTTAGTAAATTCATACAATGTGAATTAAAAATCCACTAATCTATACCCACAAAGGTAAGCAATTAAAACCAATTCTAATGTATTCGCACGCAACACCAAGACTGTAGCTTGAAACTTTTTAACGTATGTAGGTTGGTGCGTTGAGGTATGAGGCTCTACGCGTGCAATGTGGGTTACGAAGTTGGTGCGCCGTTTATACCTACCTACTGCACCATGTGTAGAGTGTAATGTGTAAGACCTTGTTACTCTATCTCCTAGGCCTGTATTTGGAGGAGAGGTCATTAATTAGGTGCCCAACAATGAATGGTCACCAGGGCTCGATACCGACCTCCACACACTACAGGCCGATCAGAAGATTCGAACCAAGGACTAGCGTAACGCTAGCCTGACCCTTTACCACTGCCCCAATGTTTATTAATTAAAATTAAGTCAACTTAAAGACTTTTGAGGGATTTTTTTACAACCAATTCTAATTGCGAAACTAAGATTAAAATAAAACTCAACCATTTGGGTACTAACATTCAAATTTTTTAAATTAAATTTCAGAAACGGAATTCTTAGATTAACAATTAATTTTTCGAAACTTAATTGAGATATTTTAAATAACCATGTTGGGAACTAGTTTGTGAAAATACGAACCCCAAAAATGCAGGAAGGAAACGGAAATCGAGCTTTTATGAAATTTTCCGAAGAATAAACTGGATGCAATTCTTGGAATTGCCCATAAAATTCTCTAGAAACCCTTGCTGATTGTAACTGTTTCTTACAACTACCTGAATTTAATTAATAGAAGAACTAAGATTAAAATAAATCAAAAAAAATTAGATGTGATTATCAAAATCAAAATTTTCTAATCATATCAAATTGCAGAAATTATAAGTTAATTTCTGGAAACCTAGTTAAATTTTCCAAGGGTTAAATTGAATGGAATTCTTGCAATGCCCATGGAATTGGCTCCCAAGTCAATGTATGTCAAAGGACTGCTGAATGTGATTGAATTCCTCTTTAATGGCTTCCTAAATTTAATTAATTGCGGAACTAAGATTAAAATAAAAGCCACAAGTTTTAGATGTGGGTATCAAAATTCAAAATTTTCTAAGCAAATTTCAGAAACGGAATTCTGAAATTTATAATTAATTTCTGAATACCTAATTAAACTATTGTAAAAACCATTCCATCCTTAATGTCTGAATTTAAGGATATTCAATTTTTTAGGAAATCTTCCAAGGTAATTTTTAGAATGCCGATAAAATTTCCTCGAAGTCGAAGAATGCCCGAATAAAAGTTCGTATTTTCGTTGCTTTCTTATGAAATTCCATATGCACTGTTTCTTTAGCTGTTAAGTAATTGTTAAAAATTTATTTGTTTTGGACTTTGAATTTCGAACTTGAAAGTTTTCAAAAAGTTTATTTGGGAAACTTGCTTTCTAAGAAGTCATCTGTAACCAGAAATAACAATAAAAGCTATATTAAGTTGTAATTAATGATTATCTGTTAGTTTATGAAGCTAAAATCGTTGATAAGTGAATTTAGTTTCCGTTTAATCCTTTATTTAACCTAAGTTAACCCTTAATTTGACCCTTAAAATTAAACTTTTTCATCGAAAAATCAAGATACAAATTATACATCAATCAAATTTTGTTGGCTTTGAAACCTGGCCAATTATCAATTTAGTAAAAAAATTAATTCTTAAAATTGAATTTCAGGCAGTTCTTCTTTGATATTGTTTAGGTTTAACTGAAAAAATGCAAATAATCTAAGACAATAACCTAACTTTGAATTCTAACTAATTTTAAAATAATAATTAGGTTTACGAGTAGATACAAACACGCAGAAAAGCCCTACTGTAATTTTTTGTTAGTCTTTGTAATCAAAAAATAGTCCAAAAATTTCGTTTTCTACATTTCACTTCGCCCTTGTATTAAAAATGGGACTTCTATTTTTAGTTTGCTGTCCCGAAAAGGTGCTTTACATTCACATGAAATATTATCCCTTGTTTCAGTATTGAGTAAAGTTAAATTTAAAACCCAAGATTTTCTTTTTAAATATTTTGCAATTCCTTGTCTATGAAAATATCGTAGATAAATATTGGAAATTTTAGATAATTTGGTATAAAAATTAAAGTTAAAAATTCCAAAGTTCCTTTGTTGGCTTCAATCGAAATCTGTGTTGTGTAATTTCAGATTTTTTCATTTTAACATTAAAACTGCGATTTCAGCAACATTCGGCGTTTTAAATTTAAATTAATTTGAAAAATCTTTACACCGAAAAATATAAGACAAACCGAAGTGAAGTTACGGCGTAATCGTAAATCGAATTCAGTGAAATTCCCTTGGGATTCCATTGAATTTCAATGGAATTATCTGAAAATCGTTGTATACCACAAAACTAAATTTCGTGAAATCCATTCCCCGTTCTGTCATACACTTCGCAAGAATGAAGACGAAATATGTAGATAATTTTTGAAGTGGAATCCTTAGGGGGAGAAGAAGCATTGAACAGGAAACAGACCGAACTATTACACAACTATGATAAATATCAAGAGAAAAAATAACTGTAAGAAATAACAAATACCCTATGTCCCAAAAGGAAATAATGGGATTATTATTATTATTATCTGAAAGTCGCTGTATGCCACAAAACTAAATTTCGTGAAATCCATTCCCTGGTTTGTCCTGTAGAATTCAGTGGACTTCGATATGCAAGAGTTTGGTAGCTGTTTACCTCTTGGAAAAGTCACGTCATAAAAATATATTCGCAAACAAACGATTACAAATCACGTTAAGCACGAATTACGTCCTTCTCTTCCCGACTTTGATTCGTAGAGTCAGCTGCAGCGGTATAGCAACTGAATTCCGGTGTAGAACTGAATAGAATTTCGTAGAATTTCGATGGAATTGCCTGGGAATCGATGTATACCAAAATACTATAAGAATGGACTTCAATGGAATTCTTTGTTGAATTTTCATTGGTTGCATTGATATCCCATGAAATTTATGAGGAATTCCATGAAATTTTTCTGTGGAATTACACAACTAGAATAAATATCAAGAGAAAAAACAACTGAAAAAATATACAAATACCCTATGTCCCAAAAGGAAATAATGGGATTATTATTATTATTATCTGAAAGTCGCTGTATACCACTAAACTAAATTTCGTGAAATTCATTCCCTGTTTTGTCCTGTAGAATTCAGTGGACTTCGATATACAAGAGTTTGGTAGCTGTTTACCTCTTGGAAAAGTCATGTCATAAAAATATATTCGCAAACAAAAGATTGCAAATTTGGCTTCAAAAACACATTAAGCACGAATTACGGCCTTCTCTTACTGACTTTGATTCGTAGAGTAAGCTGCAGCGGTATAGCAACTGAATTCCGGTGTAGAACTGAATAGAATTTCGATGGAATTTCCTAGGAATCGATGTATACCAAAATACTATAAGAATGGACTTCAATGGAATTCTTTGTTGAATTTTCATTTGTTGCATTGATATCCCATGAAATTTATGAGGAATTCCATGAAATTTTTCTGTGGAATTGGGTGAAATTCTTCAGAAATTCCATGAAATTCCGGTAATATTCCGTGAAGTTTTATTGAATTTCATGTATATTGAAAGCACAGCCTAATGGAATTCCGTGGAATTTCTTCTTGCCTTTCCAATTAATTTATGTGGAATTTCGATGGAGAAAATTTCTCTACCGGTTTTCATTTCTATTTGATTGTAAATTTGAATTAAGTCCAAAAACTTTCGAACTCTAACCCCTACATTTTCACTTTCAATAACTGTTTAAATTATCTACACTAGCTCTCACTTCAATTCTTAAAGTCTCAAATACCGAAATGCATTTTGAACCTTAAATGCTAAATTTAAACTGTCTACTATCTGCCTAATCTACAATCTTCGGTCACTCAATTTTGTGGATCTTAGTCGCCATATCCAAAGTTATCACATCACTTGGGAGTCCACTGGGCGATTCATCTTCGGTACGCGTTTCACCACTTTTAAAGTCAGCAATCCACAAATATATGGTCTAAAATGAAGAGGAAGATTAAATATGTAGTTTACTATTTATTTGGGTCGCCGTTTCCCCTTCAAAAAATCAAATTTTATCAAGGTCTCCCTTGGAAATGCCTGCACGTTCGTCTACTTCGCGCGACCAAACAATTACCTCACAATGCACCGAGATGAAACTCGTCTAGGGCTAGTTTGAAGGATCAAACTTCTCAGCCATGCATCGATTCTGATCATGGTGCGGCCATCTCTCCATCGTTTACCTTACTTTTCAAACGACCCTCGTATAAATATTTTAGTATATTATTCCAAAATATATATTATTTAAAGCTTTAACCCTTTTCAAATGCTTTTTCGTTCATTTAACTTTTTAAATTACCAGAAGGAGCACACTTAACAAGGATCTGCAGTAATTAATTCTTTGTTAAATTAAATTATAATTATCTAATACTCAGTCAAATAAATAAAATTGTTGATTTATTCGGACTCTAAACGATATGTGTATTTCTGTATACATATTAATCTAAGTTTCAACAAGCTACACACATCATAAATATTCTTATACAGCAGGTAGAGATCTAACATTGCAGCAAAATACCGCAAATGCCTTTCTCGTGGTTTCTAAAAATAATACCTTCTAGCTGGAGGCTTTTTCACTTTTACTAGTTTTATTTAAAAAAACCTTAACGAATGAAAGCAGCGTTACTTTGTGATGTTTTGCTAGCCAGGCGTGAAATATTCTTGCAGAACTCTTGTTAGAATTTGTCTTTATATTATTGGAAACTTACTCTAAAACTGCTTCAAAATTGTTGAGATCTACGTGTAAAATACCTGAAATCTAATATTTTAGCTAATTTTCGTTTATATTCTGTATGTTCAAAGCGTATCTTGAGCATTGAAATTTACAACATCTGCCTAAATATCATCATCTACGTTATTTATCTTCAAACTTTGTTACATGAGTTGAAAAACGTAATTATAGGCATTCATTATACTTGCTTGATTATAAAGAAAATCCAATAAACAGCGTAGGTTTCCAATCTGGGTGTGATACATATTTGATTCCAATCTTCACCGATCTCCTTAGAAGTTTCTGCTTCGTTCACTGGTCTGTGGATTTATCTAAAGATTTGATTTTCCTATATTTATAAAGTTTAAGCACAGTATTTTCCCTTCTTTGATTACAGACAGAGTGCTTTTATTTATTTTAATTTTAAAAAAGTGCAAAAAGTAGTGGGCAGATTTTACAAAGAAAAAAACCGCTTGTTCTCAAATTTTTCACTTTTTAAAAACTGATAGAAAACCCCTTTGAAAATTAGTTAAATCGGAAGGAATCGAATTTTTGGTAAAATATACTCGAACAGATCAGTTCATTGCTAATATCGTTCTGATTTACTTCACTTAATTAATTAATTAGGTTTTAACAAAATATTCACTAAAGTAAATAAAATTTTATTCGTCCCAACGATTTTCAGAGTTCACGATTATTTTTCATTCTTTTATAAAATACTCTTCTATTTGTCAATGTATAACAAAGTAGACACGAAAGGGTTGTATCTTGATATATGTTTATTACCAAGCAACTTACATTATTATGCTTCTTTTACAGTCATTGTAAATACCTCGGCAGCTACCTTTAATTCGTTTTTTTAGTAGCATTCGTGTTCGTCCGCACCATCGTCATCAATATACCTTACCAGGTAGATACTTTTATTATATTTAAGTAGCAAAATAAGACAACATTTTATAAAACATAATGACTTAGTCTAGTCACGTCGTAAAATGGTTTTGTAATTTTATATACGGGCTTTCGTGTTTTAAAATTATGATAGACATTAAAATTTCTGCTGCTATAAATTTATTGTTTTGAATTATAAATAAAGAATTCAAGTAAAAATTGTAACATTTTAAATTGTAACTTAAATTGTAGATATGCAGTGTGTTCCAATTCTAATAAATTTTACCCTTCCTCAACAGTTTCACTTGCCCTGTAACATCCTGTACTACTTAGATTAATTAATTATATAAAGAGAACATTTTAACAGAAATTCTAAATGAATATAGATTGCTGAAAATCAATTTACATACGTACATATACGAGGGTTGGCAGAAAAATAATGAGACTGATTTTATTTTGGCCATGAATTTTATTCTTCTTGCAAATGAAGGTTATCCTCTTCAAAGTAGTTCCCTTGTTCAGTTACACACCGATGGAGTCGTCTTTTCCATTGTTCGTCGTAGTACTGGGATGCCTTTCAACTAGTCGGTTATGCTCTTCTGAATATTATCCAAAGTACCAAAATGGCACCCTTTCAAATGGCTTTTCAGCCGGGTAAGTAAACAGAATTCACAGGGACTGAGATCCGTGGAATAGGGGGCTGGAATGAATGCTTTTTTCTGTCAAAAATTCATTGATGGAGACTGCCGTGTGACAGGGGCGTTGTCGTGGTGCAGCATCCAAGTACGTGCAATGCCTGGTCGTACCATCCTCTTCCTCAGCCTTTCAAGGACACTACTGCTTAATCTCAACGTCAATCGACTGTCTAACATCACAAGAGTCCTCTTCTCGCACGACGTTCGTCTTCCATTTCTTCTCGGCCCTCCATAAACCCTTTGTAACTTTTCATAAGTCATAATAGCGGATTTCCCAAGCATTATACAAAATTTGATAGCACAACGTTGCTCAAACTTTTGCCGGTCCATTTTCGTAACGCAACTTCACTCCAGACGATCTCAACAATCGCGTAGCAACTCTAACAAGTTTAAACTTGTACTGAGTCTACGGCAGGAGTTATTTTACAAAATTTATTTTTAGAACTGCGATACCTCCATTCAAGGACACACCATGTAAAGTGTAATCTAATTTATAACACAGAAAACATGCGAAGAAGAATCTTTTATTTTTCAGCGATTTGATTATATTTAAAACGATGATTTGTAAATTTGCAACCCTTCGGGATATTAATTTTTAGTAAAAGAAAACTAAAAGTTAAATTTTTAAATATATTTAGCAGTAAGTAAGATTTCTTAAGAAAATTAGTTTGGTAGAGTTCGAGGAGTAAATTGCAATTACATCAAATTCCTTCGAAATTGCTTGGATTTTCTGAGAATTCTTCTCTATAGCGAAGAAGAAACTGAATGGAATTCCGTTAAATTAGCAAATATTTTTTATGAAATTCTCCTAGGATTCTCTGGAATATCCTGGCATTAGGTTACTGGGACAAGCCAGTGCAGGTTCAGACTTTGAAGGATAAACTCCGTAAACAATATTGTTGGTTTCATTCTTCAGTTTCTAGTACTTATAATAAAATTGAGCAAAATATAAGTAGTATTTTTGTTGAGAGAAAGGAAAATCCAGAGTAACATTAAAATCAAATTCAATCTAAAATTTCAATCTAAAATTGCCATGAAAGTACATAAAACTACTTACTTGAATTTTTTAGAGAATCAATTGAGATTCTGTATATTAAATCGTGGGACTGCAAGCAATTGAGTGGAATTATGAAATGTGTATGAAATTCTCTCTAACGAGCATCCTATTTATAGTCAACGGAAGACAATGGAATTTCAGACATTATAACATGAAATTTCTATAAAATTTCCACAGGTTTTCGTATAATTTCCTGGCATTACATGGAATTGTATGGACTTCTCTTAGCATTACTTTCTGTCGAAGTACTTAGAATTACCGAGAATTATCTAGGATTTTATTTTTAGTAAGGGGGGCAACTAAAATAAACTTAATTATGGAATTTTCATAACCTTCTCATAGTTCATGTCATACCTAAAAATCCTAAACCTTTTTAAAATTCTATTTATGTCGGGAAATAAAATACAATTTTGTGCAATTATAATGACCTGTTTTTTTTTGAGAATCAATTGAGATTCTGTATATTAAATCGTGAGACTGCAAGCAATTGAGTGGAATTATGAAATGTTTATGAAATTCTCTCTAGCGAGCATCCTATTTATAGTCAAAGGAAGACAATGGAATTTCAGACATTATAACATGAATTTTTATAAAATTCGGTTTTCGTATAATTTCCTGGCAGTACATGGAATTGTATGGACTTCTCTTAGCATTACTTTCTGTCGAATTACCGAGAATTATCTAGGATTTTATTTTTAGTAAGTGTGGCAACTAAAATAAACTTAATTATGAAATTTTCATAACCTTCTCATAGCTCATGTCATACCTAAAAATCCTACACCTTTTTAAAATTCTATTTATGTCGGGAAATTAAATACAATTTTGTGCAATTATAATGACCTGTTGTGGAATTCTCGTAGGTTTATGTGATGTTCACTGATATTACGTCACGTGAATTTCACGTAAAATTATATAAAATTCGCAAGGCCTTATTTGAAATTTTCAAAAATTCCCTAGTATTCTGTTTACCCAAAAAGAAAACCGAATGTAATTCTGTAAATTTATCGTAGAAATGTATGGCAAAAGTGTATAGAAATGTATTGGATTTATTAGAATGTCTAAGAATTATTTGGGATTCTGTTCACAGCGAGGGAGGGAGGTAATTGAAACGAATTTTTCATGAAACTTCCCTAGAATTTGCATAACAATCGTATACATAAAACTCATAGAATTCGGTGGAATTCTACTTATGCCAAGAGAGAAATGCAATGGAATTCCATGAGATTGCATTAAATTTTTGTGAAATTCTGATTAAATAACCATGGGCGACGACTACATGGGGGCAGCGGGGCGCGTGCCCCCATAGAATTTCTTGAATTGCCTTTGTTTCAGAAATAAATACAATATAAACATATATTTCAATACTGATCTTGTAGGTCTTTTTAAGTATTAGAACAAACTGTTTTAATTGAGAAATTTCTTTGCTTATCTAACCTAACATAATAAATCAGTCTAACTTAACTCTGTAGATTGTGTTAATTATCAAACTAAAAATAAATTGATATTTCTAGTTTTTATATCTTAGATATAAATAGAAGTCGAAAAATGTAAAAATGGGGAGTGAAATAACTCACTTGACATTTATTCTCAAACATAAAGCGATATTTGTTTAACAACGAATCCAGTTTTCTTAGCAGAAAATCCATAAACTTCAAAAAGTGCTTGATTACTATTTTGGATTTGTCTGGAAAATAGTGTATTTCTGCTTAGCTGTACCCAGTATTGACACAATTTCAACAATTTTTAACGTTAAAAGTAATAATATAAAGCCCTCCATACTTAACAAAAGGTTATAGATACCTTGTCGTGCAATTATTTAACATGGTGTTTCCTGAAAGCTTTATTATTAAATATAGCGTTTTGAATGATTTCACTCCTTATTTTGGCAGTAGTGAGCCATGATTTCAGTTCGTTACGGTGACAGCAAAAACTGCTCAATCACTGTCTTATTTGTCTTAATTCAAGGTTATGCAAACGATTATTTAATTAATTGATTGATGCTACTTACTTGAATCAAATTCCTATAAAACGAATTAACCTTTCTGACGTTAAAGCATTGCCTAAAATTGACAAAGATAGCGCTTAATTCATAACTTTAAAACTAATACAAAAGAAACTAACTGAAAATATAGATTTCTACCAATAGTGTCTCTTTTGTAATGCCTTACGGTGGTCTAAAACATCTTCAAATTTGAATCAAAACAGTATTAAGAAAGGTACCAAGGTACTTGAGTTTGTATTGGTTCTAACAAGAAAAAACCTTTAAGTTTTGAATAAAATAAAATCATAGTTACAAATAAAAAATCTGCAAATAGTTTATCTTTTATCTTATTTCTATAAAATAGAGTTCCACAAACAAACATCATTAAATCTGTCATAATCTAAAAAATTAATTAAAATCAGCAATTGCAAAATTATAATAAAAATGCCTCTGTTATTACAGAGGCTCCATAAGAGATAATGAGGTTGCAAGTGCATAACCTTTATCTCATTATTAGTATAAACGATAATAACGTAAATGATGAGGTGCGGGTCACTGTAATGAAGTGTGAAAAACAACAACAATAAAATATGTTACAATTAAATCTGATCGTGTTTGTTTCACATTTATGTAGTCATAAATTTCAAGTTTCTCCTGCTGTCGTAGACATAAAAATGAACGTAATTTACTTTATCGTTTTAGGCTTGTTAAAATATGGCGCAAGGATTACCATAAATCGTTATTAGCGACTCCTCCCTTAATTATTTAGCAGACATCGATCTTTTTCACTAAATTTTTATAGGCTTGGTCAGTATGTGGTGTTGCTTACTTAACAGATGTTGTCGTGGCTCTTCATTGTTTTAATTTTGAATGGGGCGAGGTTGGTTCGAGTTTAATTTTCTAAATTACACCTTTTACAAATTACCAAAACAGAGCAAGAGTATTACAAGTTGTTTATTTTTCCTTCTAGATTATATAGTTACGAAGGCCGTACAATTTTTAGATTATTAGAAAATTCTGCTAATTCATAATTTTGAAAAATATTACTCCAAATTTAAATGCTTGTTAACAAACATTTTTGATTATACCAAACAACCGCATTTTTTAAACTTTAATAAACAAAGTAAATTGTAACTCTTTATGAAAACTAACTGCTATCTGAAATGTCTGTTTTTCTTTTCTTAAGAAAAATCCATGATAAAAAATATTACGTTGTAAATATTCGAGTGTCTTAAATGCGGTTTGAAACTAGATTACCTTTTTATGATTTACCCTTCAACTTCTTCAATTTAGTACCTTATATTTCTTTTACTTCCTCTAATATAAGTTATATACATTTTAATTAATACTTAGAAAATAAAAAATATCCAAACAAATAGAAGATAAAAGCACAAGACACATATTAATTAGAGAAATAAAAATGCTTCTGTAAATTTCAGCAAAATTCCATTTATAATTTCGAATAATTGGTGGAGGTGCCAAGTGCAACGAAATTTGTAATAATAGGAAAAGTGGGTCGAATTATACAAATATCCGGGTTTATGAATGGGTAGCAGAGATATAAAGCAAAGTTCTAAAAAGAAAAATGTAACAATCCTACTAAGTAAATGACTTCAAATTGATTGGTTTCGCAGCCAAACAGTAAGCACATGCTATCAACGTTAAACACAATAAATAGCCAAATAGGCCATGCAATAATAAGTAGTCAATATACAAGGGTAATTAAGCTTATAAGAAGTTAAAAAGGAGCAGAGATAGACACAAACTCTTACTTAATCAAAATAAGAATAAATGAGGACCAGAAAGAAGAAACAAAATGCGAAATAAGGCAAGATATAGCAGAAAAATAAATATAAACTTGGAGTAAACAGCTTGCAAACAAATAATTTAAGAATGTAGGGAAATAAATTATATGAAAGAAAGAGTAAGTGCAATAGAAAAAAAGGGAAGGAAAGATGAAATGACTGCAAAGAAAGAACTAAATAAGTGCAATAATTTTCAATAAATAAGAATAAAAGGCAAGAGACTATATATAAGGTACAAAAGAATTTTTAGAGAAGAAGAAGCAAGAGGGACAGGGTAAAATTACTAACAGAAGGTTTTTGTACAAAGAAATTAAGAAAATAACAAAAGAGACTTCATAAAAAACGATAACATGCAGAAACAAAGACTGAAATACCATAGAAAGTGGGCAAAAACTAATAAAAAACTTTTAACAAATCAGTATAGAAGAGGAAAGACCATACACAAAAAGGTAGAAGTAAATAACGATGTAACAAAGCAGCAATATGTGAAGAAATAAAACATAATACAAAAAAAAGAAACGCTCAGGAAATAATCTTAACAACAGCCCAGAATTCGTAAAATATGAAAAATATAACTGTGTAGTTGCATAAAATAATGAAATAAATATAGAAATTCGAGAATACGAAATGAAACAATAATAATACTGTCTGAAAAGTGAGGTAAAGTACAGTGCTGCAAATTTCCTTTCGTGGACGTAATGTATAAGATTCTAGCTATAATTGTTAGGGACAGATTGCAAGCTTTTGCATAACATAAATTGGGAGATACCAAGCGAATTCTCCTAAAAACAAAACCCCGACAAATCAAATATTCATACTACAAGAAATGCAGGCAGAAAACTATGAAAAGAAAATGTGCAGAATTCAATGATTTTAAAAGGGCTTATATAGTTTGGTGTTGCAGAAAAACTGAGTGATATAATACATGAGACTAATATGCCAGGAAAACTGATTAAACTAACAGAAATGACATTAAAGCAATCGTCAAATGTGGTAAAAGTCAATAATAAACTAGCAGAAAACTCCATGATGCAAATATTGTGCTAAAACAAATAACAATAAGCCACGAATAAATCCATCTAGAAACATACTAAATGCATGGCTTATGCAGATAATATATTGCATTTGGATAGAATAATTACAGGATTGCATAAAGTACTGAAAGAACCGACAACAGAGATGATAAGAATAGGTCTTCAAGCTAATAAAGAGAAGACAAAGTATATGTAGATTGAAGTAAAAAAATGAGAGAGAAAATAAAGAAGAGTAGAGCTGTTCGAACACGTCTGGATAATGCGATTAGATAAAAAATCCAAGCTTAATAAAAGAAAGAATTATAAAGGTCAATATAGTGCAGAAATTTGAAGTACAATATTAAGGACTTTACATACCCTGGTGAATCGTGAGCCTTGAATAAAAGCGAACAACAAAAGCCAGAAATATATGAGCCCAAAATGCATGAAGAATTTATGCAGGCAAAATAATGGAATGGGAAAAGAGGAATAACTAGAAAATCAGACAATATAGAGAAGCAAAAAGTATTATAGTATATCAGTAGAGTAAAGCATATAGGGAAAAAAGAAGAAGAAGGTCCAAACAACAGAGGTAGATTTGCAATGTTATTCTAGGAATTGTTTACTATTATATTAAATATTACCGACAGGGAAGTTAAAATCTAACACTGCAAAAACTCTTCAAACAATTGGTGGAGGCGCCCGATATGAACTGATTGAAATAATATTTTGCTTATTTTTTTAAAGCTTTTGCAAGGATTTTTAACGCAATACCTTAAAAATAGTTTGGCAAAAATTATTGTTCGTATTGTTCGTAAACATAAAGTAATATGCAACAGTGCAATAAGTTGCCCGCGGTGCATAGGTGAAACATGCTGAAATTGGCCAGTGCGCACTGAGTGCAGCCAGTGCAGTAAGGTGGAAAACGCTATTAGTGGCAAAGGTATATCATATTTTTAACAAGAAGAGGATATGACAGACCAATTAATTTTAATTTTTCTTAAAAACCCTAAAAGCTCTGATTTAAATTCAGTAAATATTTTGTAAAGGCGAAAATCTATGCAATATTAAAAAAAACAAATACGAATTTCAGAAGCTAGTTTGCAATTTTCAGTGTAGCCTTCTTCACAAACCTCCCTGAAGTACGTTTCTGAAGATATTCTCTTCAGCAAACTATATAAAGTAAGGTTCTTAGGCTCTTAAATTTCCGAAATGTGTATATAAATATTATAAATAGCATAGTAGTTTCAATACTCTTCAGCAGCTTCACTTAGATATTTGTAAATCAAATGAGAAGAGTATTTCTTTTCTTTTGTGACAAAAAATCCAATATTTTGGCATTTTTTAGATACTCTAAAATCTTTACAATAAATGCAAATTACATAAGTGTGAAGATTTAACAAACATTTTAAACAATTAACGATTCTTGAAAAAATAAGTACAAAGAGGCAATTTTATCGTCTTCAGTAGATTTGCAATGTTATTCTAGGATTTATTTACTATTATATTAAATATTACCGACAGGGAAGTTAAAATCTAACACTGCAAAAAAAAACTCTTCAAACAATTGGTGGAGGCGCCCGATATGAACTGATTGAAATAATATTTTGCTTATTTTTTTAAAGCTTTTGCAAGGATTTTTAACACAATACCTTAAAAATAGTTTGGAAAAAATTATTGTTCGTATTGTTCGTAAACATAAAGTAATATTTAAATAAAGTTTAATTCGTTATCAGTTAGGACCCCCCTTTGAAATTGGTATTTGCAAAATGCTTCCAAAGTTTCTAATAAGAGCTTTGATTTTTAATCTATAATAAAACGAGCTTAAATGAAAACTCTCACTACGGGAAGGAACACTTTTGTCTTCTTATATTCTTCCGGCACTAAGGAATAAACATTTGAACATTCAAAACTTGACTTACTTTAGAAATAAATTGAGGAACATCCTCTATATAAAAATACCAAAGATAGCTCAGATTATTTTCCTGAATTCCTAATAGCATTGTCCTGTCTCAAATTTTGATTTACGAGCTATAAAAGTATACTTAAGAACCACTAACAATCTACTAATAATTCCAGTAGCATGATTGAAATTAATGAATAATTTAAGTCAGAAAAACAACTAGTTAGTCGTCCATTTTAAATATGGAGCGACAAATTAATTTCTTAAAGTTAAAGGTGCGTACCCATAACAAGCAATCTATTGTACCTGTCGAAAAATAAAACTATGCTTTATTTAAAGTTTCAAAATAAGCAACAACAAAAGCCAACGTTCGCTTTACAACATGAATATGTTTTGTGAATTATCTTAAGTGTTAACTGTGCAATGAATTTCTGTTTCTGTCGAGTGCAATTCACGACTCGATGCAACATTTCGCCAGTTATGTATGCATAATACCAGGTTCTTATCGTAACCATGGAGCTTAACTTACAGGCTTTCAACACCAAATAAACACAATCGGTATAATTTCCTTTTGTATTAAATACTAGAGTTCTGCTACCTCATTTAAGTTCGTGCCGTTTGCCAATTGTTAACTCAGACCATATTCAAATTAATCACTCCGGATACGTAACTAACTTAACTTGATTCATATATCAAATCCGATGAAATTAGTCAAATTTCAGTCTGGTTCTAGTTAGATACAGGGAACTAATAATTGTTTTGATTTATATTATTGGTGCTTGTTAGATTGTAGATATTGTCGCTTTCTGCACGTAGTGATTTGTGAGTTGGCTTGCGTTTGAGGGTGACATTCCGAATTATCAATAAACAAAGCATACATAATTAATCATCAACAAATCTTGTATTCTGAAACAATTTCGAGAAATTTCGGTTCTTAATTAATATAATAATAAGGTGATACGAGTATAGTATTTGTATAGTTTGACTTAAATAATACTTGGTGGATCCTATCATCTTATAGTTTGTCCCAACTTTAGAAAAAAGTATATCGTTTAAGGAGAATAAGGTTTAGATATTACTTTCGATAATATCCGTAAAACATAAAACAACATACCTAATACATATTAAAATAAACAATGCCGCTTTGTTACAAAATGGCAGTCTTAAATTGA
This sequence comes from Melanotus villosus, assembly GCA_963082815.1. Taxonomy (NCBI): domain Eukaryota; kingdom Metazoa; phylum Arthropoda; class Insecta; order Coleoptera; family Elateridae; genus Melanotus; species Melanotus villosus. The sequence goes on from OY720425.1 coordinate 46,451,820, forward strand.
ACGAAGACTCCATAAAAGCCTGTGTGTATTTTTAAGGTTAAAACGGACTATAGCAACAATTTCATTAGTTAAATATTGCCCCACAAACCGTGGTCTTCCAAATTTGCAACTGAAGTTAGAAGAATACATTACTTCCTGTTTTATCGCAAGTAAGGTGAACCTAAAAGTGGTTGTTTTTAATATATACAGTATTCATTAAATTTGTACCGGTTGATAAATAAAAATTACACTAAAATAAAATAAAACATCTGTGGGGCCGGTCGGTGGGCCCAAAACTGATAAAATGAGTGTTACTCACCTAACTAACCATAACGATAATCCCATACCTGAAGGAATGGAATGGCAAAAGAACTCACAAAAACGTGATAACTCCGAACTATCACCACAACCAGAACCCAGTAATAGTAAAAGGTACCTTTTCGAATTAAACTCCCTCATTGCTTCCAACAAATACTACCATCTCGGCACAGACAACAGTGATAAATCTGCAATGCAAAATCCCGTTGATGGCGATAATGATAAAGAGCCTAACCAAAATGATCCGCTGCAAATAACTGTAAGTAAAACTAAAATTCCACCAATTTTCCTTCACGAAGCCACCCACTATCAAAAAATCGTTAAAGATATAAAAGACACAGTAACCAATGAATTTACGGTCATTACCAGGGGAACATCAATGAAAGTAAACCTAACTAGTATTGAAGACTTTCGTAAACTAACAAAATACTATTCCGACGTAAAAGTTAAGTTTCACACATTTCAAAGCCCAGATTCAAATGATTTAAAAGTAATTATGAGAAATGTTCCAATATCGCTCTCAGAACTTGAAATATCGGGAGAGCTAGTTAAACTTGGATATGTAGTTAAAAAAGTTGCCAGATTGTATAATAAAAATAGGAAACCAATACCCTTGTGTTCTATAGAATTAACCAATAATGTTAAATCCAAAGAAATATACGGACTAACGAAACTCTGTTACTGTATTATTTCGATTGAGCCTAGAAGAAAAGCAACTGATACACCCCAATGTAAAAATTGCCAGAGGTATGGGCACACTCGAAATTATTGTAAGTTAGAACCCCGTTGCGTTAAATGCACAGAAAATCATCTATATACAGAATGCAAAAAAGTCAAAGACGTAGATAAGCCCATATGTGTAAATTGTGGCGGGGAACATCCCGCCAACTATAAGGGATGCAGCTATTATACCAAACTTATACGTAACTACACATCCGATACGCCTCAAAATCCAACCGGCACACAAGATAATAATAATTCACAGCACAACCGCAGACAAAGATCATATCACAATTTCACATCTACTAATCGAACATACTCTGCTGCAACTCAAAATACACAAAGCCAAGCTAATAAAGACGAAAACGTAGATGTGCTTAAACAAATTATCAAAATCATAATCGAAGCTCTAGTTCCACATTTAGATAAACTCCAGCCCATAATTTCAACATTAATTCCTGCTATACTTACCTATGGCACAAAGTAAAGGAAGGGACAACATATTACAAAACTTAAAGATAATTAACTGGAATGCCAATGGCATTAAGAGCCAAAGATCGCTTCTTATATCATTTTTAGTTCAGTATAACGTTGAAATCGCATGTATAACTGAGACTCACCTAATTGAACATGAAAAATTCTCAATCCCAAATTATCATCTATTTAGGAAAGATAGACCCGCACCAATTGCTTCTGGTGGAGTTGCTATCTTAATTAAGAAAAACATCAACGCGCACACTTATGAAATGAGTGAATTACTAAACCTAGAAGCCGTAGCAATCCAACTTAAGTTAAGCAGCGGAAATGTGGTTAATATCATATGCGCATACAAACAACCTAATCGCCAACTGCTAGAACGAGATATCGTAACTGTCTTTGAAGATCCCAAACCGACTCTAGTTATTGGAGATCTTAATAGTAAAAATCAAATCTGGGGATGTAGAACAAATAACCCCAATGGCGTAAAACTTCACTCTTATTCGTGTATTCATGCTATACAAATAGTAGCACCTACCGACTTCACGTATCATCCATACAGAATGGATCATGCTCCGGATATCTTAGATATAGTACTCGTCAAAAATTTTAATAAACCTGTTTACCAAGAAGTCCTTACAGAAATGGACTCAGACCACTTACCGGTATTGATTAAATTTGAAGACAATCCGCAGCTGCTCTCCATACTACCCAGACTAATCAATGGCATTGTAAATTGGGAAAAATTCCAGAACAACCTCAACAGGGTACTAGAGTGTCCAAAAAATATGAAAACACCTGAAGACGTAAACACAGTGGTGGATAAATACACTAAAAGTATTACAGAGTCATTACGAGATGCTACCACTCCAAAATCCAAAAGGCCAGGTTCTTATGCACACCCACCTCAATATATACTAAAGTTAATAAGAGAGAAGAATAGAACTCGTAGAATGTGGCAAAGAACAAGAGACCCAACTATAAAACAGCAATTAAATCGCCTGATCCGCAACGTCAAGAACGAACTAGAAAGTTACAGGATAAGATCTTATCAAACATATATAGAAGAACTTGAGCCACAAGATGCTACTCTGTGGAGAGCTACCCGAAGAATCCTAAACCAACCAAATCCAGTCTTCACACTAAAAATAGACAACACCAAGTACTCGTCCGATAACGAAAAAGCAAAAGCTTTTGCTGATTACTGGCAAAAAATATTTACCACTCAACTAAATGACAGGCAGCTAGCTGAAGCTCAGCGCTCACAAGAAGCAATAGAAGATTATATAAACGAAGCCCCTTTGGAAATAGACCCAACATCACCAACAGAACTTAAGGGATACATAAACAGTTTGAAGCTGAAAAAGTCCCCGGGGTGTGACTTGATCCCAAATGTGGTATTGAAAAAATTGACTCGTAAAGCTGTAGCTCATTTGGCAACAATATTTAATGTATGTCTGAGAATAGGATATTTTCCAACATCATGGAAGGAAGCCGTAATAATTCTAATCCATAAAGCAGGCAAAGACAAGTCTAACCCAAGTAACTATAGACCAATAAGTCTGTTACCTTCACTTGCAAAAATTTTAGAGAAGGTTATACAAAACAGACTAAATGAACATCTGACAGAATACGAAGTAATTCCGCATTATCAGTTTGGTTTTAAAGCGTTGCACTCAACTAATCACCAGTTGCTCAGAATTGTGGAACTGATAGAGCGAGGCTATGAGAATAAAGCACATACAATTATAGCATTCTTAGATATAAGCAAAGCTTTTGACTCCGTGTGGACAACAGGACTTATTTTCAAACTGGCACAAATTAAACTGCCCAAGTACCTTCTGCTCATCATAAGATCGTTTCTAGAATTGCGAGCTTTTAAAATACGTGTGGGAACGGAACATTCTACAACAAGGCCTATAGAGGCAGGGGTACCTCAGGGATCGATACTAGGCCCAACTCTGTTTAACGTATACACATCTGACTTCCCAGTCTTCGGAGAAGATTCAATAGCGATGTACGCAGACGATACTGCGGTGATTTCTCAACATCAAGACATTAATATAGCTAGAAACAATCTACAGGAAAAACTTAATATAATTAGTGAATGGTACAGAAAATGGTGTCTTCAACTAAATGCCAGTAAGTGCGAAGCAAAGCTTTTCACGTTAAGGAGACCTAACAACCCACCAAAATTAGAAATTAATCGACAGGAGGTAGAATGGAACCCATCAGATCAGGCAGTAAAATACTTAGGAATTCACATGGACCGGAAACTAACATGGAAGATACATATTAACAAAAAACTAAACGAGGCTTATGTTCGACTTACTAAATTATATACAATCATTAACCGAAAGTCAAGACTTAAGATAAAATGTGGGTGCTTAATATATTCATCGATACTGCGACCAATATTAACATATGGTGGGGTTGTATGGGGTGCAACATCAAAAACTAACTTAAAAAAAGTGCAAGTTTTTCAAAACAAAGTTCTGAGAATAATTACTAGTGCTCCGTGGTTTGTGCGAAACTCCCAAATACACGGTGAACTGAACATACCAACAATTCACAGTTTTTTGAAACAGCAGGCGAGGAACTTTCACGACAAACTGGCTCAGTGCCCAGGCGCTACACATTACAGCATTGGCAACAGATACACGCACAAAAGACTAAAGCGTAAATTACCTCAAGATGTGCTACTTTCTTCTCCTGAAACCAGTGATATGGACAATTAATCATTAATAGTTATGAGTTACACATTATAACAATAATAAGATAGGGTTATTAAAACATGTACCACTTTTAGATACGGAGGAGCTTTTGTGCCGTCCTCTATGTTTTCAGTTATGACACTATTGTAACTAAGTTATGTATAGCGCATAAGCCGCTGAGCTAACTACAAATTCAAATAAAAAAAAAAAAAAAAAATAAAGATTGAAAAAACTTAATGTCGTAATTATTGATTTCTGAAAAAGTTCTCCAACGGGTCAATTTTGCTTTCAAAAAACATATGTTCTTCTATTTAAGTTTAGAAGACTCCATGCTTGAATAATAATCATGTTAATAATTTCTTTTAATGGCAACGTATGTTTTATTCTATTCGATGTGATGTTGGTTTGAATTCTCTTTCTAACGATCTGAAATCTTTTATAACTAACTTAACAATATTTTTGAGAAAATCAACATAGACTATTATTTTTTTGTAGAATTTAGCAAGTGTTAAAAGGTTTATACTTTAAAAAAAAAACCTGGAAACTCAACAGACTGACATTTTGCCGTGTGCACAACCAATAGTTCATAAAAAACGTTTTGTTTTACTTTTAATCAACATTATCTTTATACTAGAATTATTTTAAGCATTTATTTTAATATTATTGCAAAAGAATTTGATTTTGATTTAATTTATCCTTACTTTTATTTGATCAAAAAATGTTATGATTTGTTCTCAAAAACAATATTACGTAACCTATACATATCGTTGAAAAAATGATTAAAATCAATATCATAAAGTGTAGCTCTGGTTACATTTAATAGAGAGGAACTGCAAGAAATGATAACAAAACTATATCATCAATCCAAACAATTTGGACTTAGAATGAACACTTCGAAAACAATGTTCATGATCAACGAAAATATTTCAGAGGACAATATAGCACTACAAATTGGCAACATTCATATAAGAAAAACGGAGTTATACATATTATCTGGACCAAAAAGTAATGCCATCAAAAGAGAATCTCAAAGCAGGCCTCTCTTAGAAGGATATCGTTGGCATGCTCAGATTTTAGGAGACTACACAACATCACAACACACCAAACATCTTAAAGGCTAGAACATTTGACCAGCGTGTACTACTCGTATATGTACTTGTACTGACCTATAGAACAGAGAACTTGCCTATGAATAAAAAAATCTTACATAAGTTACAAGTCACCCAGAGAGATATACTAGAAATATACTCCCTCTGTCCAGAAATAAGTGACCGATTTGAGATTTAATGAAAAATTAAGAAAATCGTGCCTTGACTACTGATGAGTAAATGTCAGATTTGACACTAAAAGTGAAGTTATTAATTTGTAAACAAATTAAAGTTTTCTGCGTTATTTGTAAAATAAAAGTGTATTTTTAAAAACGGTGTTTTTCTATGTAAGATAACAGTGAAAAACAAATCAAGTCCTATTTGAATGTATACTAAAATTGTCATGAATATTTACACTGTGGAAGAAAAAGTTCAAATAGTGAAATGGTTCTACACAGGAAACAGTTACGTGTAAACGATTTGCAACGACATATCCCAACAGACCTCGCCCTGCACACACTAGTGTTGGAAGAATCATAAGCAGATTTGAAAATACTGGTAATATTTGCTCAAGATTTGTAGCGCCTGATATCATTAATCCTGCGGTTCATGATCGTGAAATTGATATAATGGCAGCTGTTCGTGCTAATCCCAACATATCAGTGCGGCAATTAAGTGCAGAAAATGGGTTAAGTAAAAGTTACGTACTGTAACGATGCGGGGTGTTGAAAATTCACACTTTTCAGTAATTGTTGAAAAACCCCGAAGCTTTGGACCCTCTCGTTTGGTTTTGTTGTGTATTTGTAACCCCGGTGTCTCTCATAAAGGGTAGGAAAGAAAAGTCACTAGTCAAAGTACAACTTTAAGCTTTATTAATATAGACAATGATATTCCTGAACAGCATTTCTTAACAAGTATTAGTCGTAAGGCGGGTGTCCGTACCCGAGTGGGTGTTTTGGCGGCGAATCTCCTGAAAAAGAACGATATAAAACAAAGGGGGTAGGCAACGAATGGAACCTTCTCGTAGTATGGAAAGGGTTACGGAATTGTGCAGGTGCTTATCGAGATTGGTAAGATCACAGACTAGCACTCGTACAATGGAAAGGGTTAAGGATTATTGCAGGAGCCTCACGAGATTTGTGAGATCCCAAATTAGCTCTCGTACAATAAAAGGGTTAATGAATTGCAGATGTCTATCGAAATCGGTAAGATCCCAGATTAGCACTCGTACAAATGAAAAGGGTTAAGGAATTGCAGGCGCCTATTGAAATCGGTAAGATTCCAGAGTAGCACTCGATACAATTAGAAAGGAATCCTCCTTTGCTCCTGTGATCACATGTATTTATACCATAATTTTGGACAACCCACAACTAGAAAGGGTTCCTTTTATCAAATCAGATTAAACTCCAAACTGAAGTTTAGCCGTGATTGGCTGACCGGTTTTTGTATCAAATCCGGCATAATACTAAGTTTCCCATAGGAATAAATTCTTTTATAATTCTGCCATGATTTACAACTACATATGTTGTGTAACCTGAGATTCCCAATATCTGGGACTTCGCTGCGCTAACACGCTTGCATATGATTAAGCACCAATAACTTAGCACCCTTTTTGGACACCGGCCCTACAAAGAAGTGGCCTAAAAAATAATTAAAATGCCTACAAAGGAAACATAAATTAGAAGGCCAACGAAACGTTTCGGTTTACGGATTATATATATTCCTTAACTAATCTACATAATTGCTATACTACATATTACAAGTGTTTACACATATGGTAGCATAAAGTAAAAAATATAGCAATTAGTCTCTTTGTCTTTATTAACGGAAATTTAGTTTTTTCCGAACTGGCGCTCCTTTACAGTACATAAAATATTAAAGAAACATAAATTTAAATCGTATAAATATCAGCCTTATCAAGAACTGCGGGAGGGAAATTCCGAAAACAGATCTGCATTTTGTCAAATTATGATGGATAAATGCAACAATGAACCTGATTTTCTAGAAAGAGTGTGCTTTACTGACGAATGTACGTTTACTTTAAATAATTAACCACATTCTCAAAATTTTCGATATTGGAGTACCCACAGAAGGTTAATGTTTGGTGTGCAATATTAAATAACGCTGTAATTGGACCTTATTTTATTAACGAAACGTTGACCAGAGAGACTTATTCAGAACTTTTAACTGAAACTATTTGTCCTGCAATTGAACATACAATGCTTGGAGATGAGCGACCGATATGGTACCAACACGATGGCTGTCCCGCTCAGAATTCAGCAGTAGTTAAAGAATTCCTAAACAATACCTTTCATGAAACCTGGATTGGGCGTGGAGGTGCAATTGGTTGGTCCGCTCTGTCGCCTGATTTGGCTCCAAACGATTGTTTCTTATAGCCTTACTTAAAATCTAAAGTTTACTCTTCCCGAGTTCATCCTAATTTAGATTCTCTTAAAGATAAAATTACCGAAGTGTGTTTTAATATTAGTCCCTGATTGTTAGATAATGTTAGACGTAATTTTTATGATAGGTTAGGATACTGTATGGCAGTAAATGGAAACTGAATACTCCAGTTGTAATTTGTTTGGTTGCGAAATTGATTAAATTATTTACTTTTGTTGTTTTTGATTTTTGTGTATTATTTGTTACTCGCAAATTCAATTTTAATGGTCAATGCTTAGCAACCGTTTGACTATCAATTTCCACCGGAAGAGTAGATCTTTAAAATAAACTAGCATCACTCCAGCACCATGGTGCGTAGTCTCCTGGACGCACGGTATAATGTTAATAATAATAAATTCATTAATATTTAGTAGTAGATAATAATTAAAAGTATAAATGAAAGCTGATGCGGGGTTATGATAGTCCTGAAGTGACCTTCAATACACCTCAGAAAATGTAAATGAACCCTCTACACTTAATTAAAATAGTATTTTATTTATTACCTTTAAATATTAAAAACTGAGGGACAAACTGCTGGCAAAATTGTTTACACCCGAATTCCATTTGGCTAACCTTTTACATACATCGATTCTCATGAAATAAGTGTAGTTTACCCCTCGGCACAAACCTATTTAAGAAATCTAGTTTTTAATTTGAAATATCAGTTCTAACACACTTTTAGATATGTTGAGGTCTCAGTTATCCTTCTCCTTCCCAGATTTCCATACTTAATGCTTCATTTTACAGTTTCAAAGCTATAAATGACACTTAATTTTACTGCAGTAAGTGGTTTTGGTAAAAATAAGTTATTACTGATTGCTTAATATTAAAAAATAATGTTGGCCTTTAAGAAAATGTAATCTTAAAACAATTGTTACAAATTTTGAGTTTGACTGTTAATAAGCTAAATTTGGTTGCTGACGAATTATGCTAACTTTATGTGTTAAACGGGATTTTTCAATAGTTTTGAAATTTTAATGATTATAAATCAAAATTTATAATAAACGGCATCAAGAAACCTAAAACAACTTGATTTTCTCAAGTATTTTAATTGACGTGCAATTTATATTATTCCCAATGCCATATCGATTATTTTATAAAAATTTTACTACTCGAAAATCGAGTTTCTGCTGATTGTATGTAAGTTATAACTGACATCAATAATCTAGTAAAACCACTTAAGAACATTCACCAAAGATACTGATTTATTAAATTCTAGGTTGGAGATTCTTCTAAATATGGACAAATCTAAATCGACTTTGGTTCATTATAATGCAAACTAGTTTCTTGGAACATCAAATTAAATAAGATTTAAATAAAATGAAATGATGATTTAGACTAAATTAAATTAAATTATTATTAGAAACACACCAGGATTTACCGTGAATATCACCTAATTATTAATAATTTAGTTGGTCATTAATTTTATTTGTTAATTGACAGAAGCAAGTTACAAACCTAAGCAAAAGGTTATAAAATAGCGTTACTGTAAGTAGTAATTATTTTTGTTGTCTAATGCATTTTTAAGGAATTACCATTTATTTGCTTCAAACTCTATTTAAAATAAAAGCAAAATTTTTCTTTTAAAAGCAAGGAAACACCGTGAATGCACTTTTCTGTACGTGCTTTGATCTTTTTCAGCGGTAACACTTTGGACAACACTCGCAGAGTGTTCATAGAGAAAATAAACCACCAAAGTGCCAAACTCTTGAATATCTTTATCCTGATATACGCCAGCTACGTGTGATTTACATACAGATGAGGTTCTATTGCAAATATTTTTGGAATAACGCCAAGTGCAACGCGACACCGAAGAATCAGACGGTTGTCGAGTGTAATTTTCGCTTAATCTACGTGACAATCGAGCATGCATTTTATTAACGTTTTCAGGATTTTGAATTCAGCGCAGTGTAAAATTAAATCTGTTTATTCGTGACTGCTATTTACAAATTCAAAAAGACGAATTTAATTAAAATTATATTTATTGCTGAATACTCCGTTTAAACTCTAAAGGTAGTTGACCATGGTTTTCGCTCTTCACTGCAATTCAGCTCCTGCTAGTCTAAAGCTCTCTTTCAGGACTCAAACTATCAGTGAAATTTATTCATCTAGCCTTACGAACGAGTCTAGCTTTTCAAAATAAAAACAAAGAGGATTATTTATGTAATGTTGGTTTGCTTGCTTTTAGTAGAAGGCCGAAGATTAACAGAATTACTTAAATAAAATTGTAAACTAAATCATAGCCGACTATCTCAACAATAATCTAATCTTAATAACTTTATTCAAGAATTACATTCAATATTAATACGCTTCTATTGCCAACTTGCAACAAATAAAACTCCAAAAGAGTAACTAAAAATCACAGCCAACAGTTACCAAACGAAGTACAACAGTAATTTTACGAATTTAAAGACTGTCTGGATTTTCTAAAAACTACCCACTTAATAGCTTAAAATAGTGGCCAATCACATTACAAAAATTACGTCAAAATAATTATGAAAGTCGGCTTCTGCTTTCAGCTCAAACTAAGAGCTCAGTTTAAATATCTAAAATTTAAGCTTAAGATTTAAATGTTTAATTGAATTCAAAAAAATACGCAAACTTCAGATGACAGTATTAAGAACAAATCCAAAGTGGAGGGCAAAATTCCCAAAACAACATAAATCCCCAAGACTTGAGCTTTAATGCTGTAATAGATCACGATTAAACTTCAGAACACTTTAATTCAGAGTTTAATCTGAGCAATAAACAAACATCGCTAACATCAGGTTTTCAACCCTTAATAGTTTACTTTGCAAGCTATACAAACAACTCAGAGACGACAGCAAATATCTCTATGTACATACATTAACATTAGATAAATTACCACTATAGTAAGCTGTTATCTTTTAGTACTTTGTAAAACACCAATAAAATACGTGGAAGACAATCAGGCTTAAATTGTAAATTCACTTCAGTTAATGTACCTCATGTTTAGACAGCTTTATTATTAGAATGGAAGTTCTTAAACAAGCATACGGCCTATTTAATGGAATTTAAAGTAACAGTATGTTAGAATGGGTTTGACTTGAACTTTGTTGCAGTTGAGGTACCTATATAAAATTACAGTTAGAGAAGTTTGTTTTTTGGGATTTTTGGAACTGTTATGCACATTTGCACCAACAATTTTGCTTTTAAGTTTGCTACAATCACACTAACTTGATGCCTAGATTTCTTAAACACTGTTTATATTTTAAATTTTCTTTTTCTTTAATTTTTATAGCCTCAAAAAGCATCCTTAAGAGCTTTTAAATTTACAATTTTAGGCCATTCGTCTTGAAGCGTCAACAAAAGAGGAGGAAAGGAAAAACATTACTAAATTTAATAGTGTCAATGGTGCAATAGTTGTGTTGCCATTTTATGCATAATTTAATTTAAACGTAGAGGAAAAGTAAGAAATCTAACTTGCAGAAGATAAATAATAAAGATCTACTTTCACCAATCCGTCCTGCGTGGCAAAGAATTACAACCTGCTAAGAAGTAGCCTTTTTTCCGTAGGAGGGGAAAAATCTTCAAAGAACCAGTAGGGAATGCCGGATTTCTACCGGCTAACCCCCCCCCCCCCCTTTGGGCCTAGTATAAACATTACTTCAAGCGATAAGGCAACTTCCACGTTTTGATGAAATGGTGTTTCCTTACATATATTCTTGCTGTAGCTGTCTCTCATCTTTTTCTTTCTTCTTCATTATTATTCTCATTGTATCGCCTATGATTTCCCAGTTTGGGCCGTTTTCTGTCATAACTTCTAATATGTTGTCACTGCGTATCGGTATTCCCAGTGAGTCCTCCATGCCTTGTCTTTTTTCCTGCCACCTAGAACACCAGAACATTGTATGTTCCGCGTTATCTTCCATGTCGCAGTACATACAATGTGGCTGTGCTCTGAGTTTAAATTTATTTAGATACTTCATGAAGCATCCATGGCCGCTGATTACTTGTGTGATGTGGTGGTCGGTTTCTCCTTCTGTTCTGGTTATCCATCTATTGATGTTTGGAAGTAAGGCGTGCGTCCACTGACTCTTCTGAGTTTGCCGCCACATTTATTGCCAACGATGCAGTGTTTCCTCCCGTACTTCCTTCTTTGTCCTGCCTGTGCCTCTTCGCAGCTCTGCTCTATCCTGAATCAGCAGTTCTATTGGGATGACTCTCGCTAGTATCATGCTCGTTTCAATTGCTGTTGTCTTGTATCCTCTACATATTCCTTTAAATGCTATGCAGATGCACTAAATTTAAGTTACGTTGTGTTGTAAGCGTTTTTCCCCATATCGGACTAGCGTATACCACTATTGGCCCGACGACCGCATAAAGGAGTCTTCTTTTCCTTTCTCCTGCGCCTCCATAATTTGGCATAAATCTCGTCAGAGCTGATGCTACTTTCTTGGCTTTTCCTATTACGTTTTGTAGGTGTTCGTTGTAATTTAGCCTTTTGTCAAGCGTCAGTCCCAAGTACTTCACACTCTCTTGGTGTAATATCCATGTTGTCTATCTTGAATTTAATTTCAGTTTTCAGACTTCTCTAGGGCCAATTCCAGTTCGTTATTTCGCATCCAATTGTGTACTTTGCTCAACACTTCGTTGCCTGTGCCAACTAATTCTTTCTAGGTCTTTCTTACAATCACCGCCACCAGGTCGTCTGCATATGCAATTAAGGTTGCCCCTTCAGGCAATATCATCTGCAGCACTGGATCGTATAGGATGTTCCATAACTGGGGCCCTAGTATAGATCCCTGTGGGACCCCTTCGACTATTATTTTGATTGTATTTATCGCAGATTTTAATAAAGCACATGAATAAATTCCTTATTAATACTAGCAATAAATGGTACCACGGTACCAATATGGTTCCATTTGAAAATATTGTGTTTTGTCCCAAAAACCATTTGGATGAACTTTATTTGCTCATAAATCACATAATTTAGTATTTTCGAAGGGATTTAGATTTTTCTAGTATTACACGGCTCAATTAGAATAAATCGGAACAGTCATGGCACACTTAAATAGAAAACTAAAAATTAAATTAAAATAAATATTGCAGACTGAAATGTCACTTATGTGGTATCACGGGATTCAGAAAATTATGCATAATTCAAAAATGCATTAATATATAGGGTGTTCCATTTGAAAATCAAAAGTTAGTGTCACTTCCGCTGAAACCGGAAATGGAAAAAAAGCATTTAATATGTCAAAAAGTGACGTTTTTAAGTGTATACGATGTTCCAAATTTCAACCATTTATCTTGAAAACTAAAGGAAAAAAGTGGAGTGTACCATGATCTTGTTACACTCGGTATATCCAACAGTCTGAATAGCACTCGGGAAGGTCCCATCCTTCTACGATTTATATGTAAGAATATTTTAAGTTATTTAATTTAAATGTAATTCAATTCCCAGTAAGACTTGCTAATTTGGAGTTAACCCTTTGTTTTATTTATTAACTTTAACGTTTGTAACTTATCTCTAAAATTGTCTAACTGTTTATTTATAACTTTGACTTTAAATAATATTTGTAAAACATAATTCAAAGTTCGGACAATATTATGCTATTTTAGTTAAATCTGACTTTCAATATAAAACCTCTCGCAACGCAAAGCAAACCCCACGTGACGTAGTTGGGTAAATAGTTCTGTCTAAATTTAATTAATTTATTTTTATTAACTTCTAACAATATTGGACAAAACCCACTATGTTACATTTGGTGGATGCGCCGGACATTGCTGTTGCTTCAGTGATGTTTGGAACCCATTCGTCGATTTGCTTGAAAACCTTTGTGGTTTCTTTTTCGACTTGATTATCCATAAACTTTATATGACCAATATTTATTGAATGTTCATTTGCAAACTGGCACATTTTCTTATTAATTTATTTTTATTAACTTCTAACAATAATTCTCTAAATCAAACCGCCAGATTAAAGTTAAACCTTTAAATGCAGCACAAAACTTAAATATTGATTTTAAAACTCGTACAGATATTAAATTTCACAAACGAAACCTAATTCTTAGATCTAAACCCACCTTTTCTATTTTGATATTTCCTTAAAATTCCACAAAACACGAATGAATTTTAAAACTTAATTCTAAGCTAGTATGGGATTCCAGGAATATAAAGCTAAACAAAGCCCTTGCAGAACTTCTTTATTTTAATTAAATTACATTTCATAACTACTTCAGTATCTTTCCAACCTTTGCGCCTACCGTCGTTGTCGTGCATCTCGCGCACCCGACTTACTACTCTCACTCACCCGAAGCACGCCGGTCCCCCACCTGAACATCGGTCGTCTGCTATAATTCCCACAATAAGAAGTATAGTTTGCAAGTTCAAAAGTTGAAATACCATCTGAATTTCTTTTTAATTTTCTAACATCATCTGTTAAAGTTACCAACCTCATTTACCTCGCAGAATTCGTTTCTTAGTCGCTCTGAATTTTTATTTATTGAACTGACTATAGCTAGGATTTTAATATGTGTCCTCTTGATAACCAGGCAGATATATAATCCACTCAAGAACTTATTGGTTTATATTCTAATTTTTCCTGCTTATTGAAAATTATGTTAAGTTTGAATATTCAATTAAATTCAAAAGTAAAAATCGAATGGTCATTCGATGTTCAAATCACGTATTCGAATTCAAGATTATTCTAGTCGAGTTTTGAGTGAGTTGAAATGCACGGAATAGAAAAGCCTGGCCCCATGCTTAAACTTAAAGTTAAGCATAATCAGCTCAGCGTAGCAATATCGTTCATCTCTTTTCTATACATTAAACTGATATAGAGTTATATCGTTTTATGTTTGCTTTAAATTCCTTAGTAAACTTGAGATTAAAATATTCAGATTCGTGACTTTAAAAACATTTTCTCCCCCCCCCCCCTCCATCTTCTTCGCTGTCTTTCTAGCTTTTACTCTGCCTCTGTATATTTTAATGTTTATTTTTAAACAAATGATTTGAAAATATTTTCCAAAAAAGTTTTGGTTTAAAAGTTGTGTCCAAAAGAAATTATGAAAAGGCTTAAATAAAATTCTAATTTTTTAAAAATGTTCAGTTCTTTAAGCTTATGTTGGAAATACAAAGAGGAGGTAAGTAACAAAAACAAGATGAGCTTTTAACTCTCATAGAAAATGACCTTCTCAAAGGAATTACTGCCAAACTTCGAGGACCACGAGGAGAACTCGAGCAAGGGTCACACCCAAAATCGTGGCTGTTGGGCTCGTAAAACTTAATATATACTAAATTGTGACCGTGCTTCCCTGCTTTTCGCCATCCTTGCCCTAGTTTTATTATCACTGCTTTATAATAGTAGATTGTGTAAATGTTCCGTGTTACAGAAATGTAACTAAGGAAACTAATTTTCTATAAATAACAAAAGTTTGTTTAATTTACTTGTAATTTTATTGTTGCTGTTACAATTATAACTGCAGCAAGTTTTAGATAAACAATTAAATATTTATTAAATTTAGGCAACAATGCTATTTCTGTTACTATAACTGGAATTAATTTTCTGTAAATTGAACGTTTATGAACATTAAAAAAAGTAGAACTCGAGGTTTATCTGATATTTTTTTTTCAGAACCATTCTTTGATTTCCTTAAAAATTAAAGGGCGCTGGCCTGATATTAAATAAACAAATTTTATTCTGGAATTATATTTTAATAACTGTGATGGTTTCAGTGTGCTTTATGCTCCATTTTACAACCTAGCTAATATTCTAAGACCATAAAGGTAACACCACTTTACAGTTAACTTGCTGACGTTTATTAGATTTGCAAATATGTAAAGTAGGCATAAATCTCTTTTATGTACCTACCTCCTATTTTGAGAGGATATAAATTCAAAATGTTCAACGAAGTTTTAAATTACTGAAGCAAGTGCCAGTTACTGAAGAACATTAAAAGTAATTTCTACTTAAATAAGTTTCTGTTGCTTTTATGCGACGTTTTTAGGCAGTTAGTATTTCTTATTATTATTAATGTTTAATGATGTACATTACCACAAGTTCTGAATTTTTAATAGAATTACTTTGGAACGTCTTTAGTAAAATAACAAGAACTAAAATTTTAGAAAATGACGAAGACATCTAAGCAAAACCTTAAGAAGTTTAGCCTAATCAGCAATTAATTAATGATTTAGATGCTAATTATTTTTTGTAACACAAACCAACTTATGTAAGTAAGTGAAAATTCACCAATCAATAAATTTTTGATACTTCAATTTACCCAAAACCTCTTCTGATATTTTTAATAGTTCCAAGCTTTTTTCATAAGTTCTTAACTCACCTTTGAGAATTAAACAACAAATTGTCTTATACAAATTTCAGGTTTTTCATCGACAGAAACCGAAAATAGTTTTTTAAAAACAGTTCTGGAAATCAAAAAGCGAAATATTCGATTATTGCTTTTAGTAAAACCATTTAAATTAGTTTAGATTAAATACTCAGTATTAACATTTTCTAAAGGTTTGCTATGGCGAGTTTGACATTTTATATTATTTTTCTTATTTGGGTTTTTCGCCACCAGTTGCAACTGGCAACAAACGGGATGAAGTCAGGTCTGTCCACTGCCGTTTACTTATTAACATTTCATTTAAGGAAAACTGAAGACTACCTTAGTTCAATTCTAAAATTAAGGATAAATATTCTGTTGGAAAAATTAAACCAGGATGTGAATGTTAATTAACAATGCGGCTTTCGTATAAACAGGCGCTCTATTTATAATGCGCCAACTATGCTAAAATCATTTATATGTTTCGTAGATCTTTGTAAAGCATTTGACAGGATGCAGTTAAATATTGTATTGAATGTCTTTTTGAACAAAATTTTCCAGTAACTCTTATAAAATTAATTCAGAATATAGCCCTCTCGGTGGTGTAGCGAACGAGTGTCTGCTTCACGATCGAGAGGTCCCGGGTTCGGATCTAACCATGCCCAGACCTCGGTCTGGAGCGGGGTTGGTATTCGAACCCGTGTAGGTTAAGTAGGATTAGAAGACCATTGATCGTAGCAATCGACGCCGATAAGCTTAATAAAAGAAAACTCGAAATATATACAGTGGTGTAATAACACGAGTAAGGGTGGAATCTAATATATAAAACACACTGAATTAGGCAAAGTGATTCACTCAGGCCCATGTTGTTTAATATCATAATGGATAGGATCATAAACTCGGCGAAAACAAAACCAGGATATAAAATTGATTAAAACGCCATAAATATATTTTGTCCACGACTACTCAATAATCTGTCAATTATTCATGTGTATAAGTATAATGCTATCCATTATACCCTGCCAGCAGTGAATAATCATTATTCACGGTGTCGTGGTAACCACCATTGTGTCATGGTAACCATCATTGTTTGTGGTGGATAATGAAGTTTATAATCCTAACACTTCGTTTAAATATAGTCCTACCACATGGTTTTAGTAGCGTTGTTAATTAAATTGTAATTAAAAATTCTTAGAATTTGTGTTCGTGGACAAAGTATAGTATACGACTCGCTGTAATGGCTTCTATTACGTCGGATAATTGCAAAACTCGCTCGCCCGCTCGCTCGTATTGCAAACATTATCCTTGGTAATAATACAATTCATTATAGCATCGTGTATAATATACTATTGTTATGCTGATGACGCCGTCTTAATAGCGGAATGTGAAACTGATCTTCAGAGACTACTATGTACATCAGTTTGTTACTATCATAAAAATACAGAACATGCAGGTATCTAAACAACTTGGAAACTGACGCAAGCAGATCAGATCACTTAGACTTGAAAAGAATACCAGAACATAAATATAAGGGTGAAAAGATCAGCAAGACGGGACACAAAAAGTAGTGAATTCATCGTCTCATGAAACAAGCAGAGGAAGCATGCAAAAAGAAAATATGAGCCCACATCAACAACAAATCAATAATAGATAAAAAGCGAAATATGATAACATCGGAAGAAAAACAAATAGATGTTTAAGATGTTTCTCTTAATAGTGTCTGACAAAAATAATCTTGTGATCAGATTATAATAAGGGTGGAGATATTTCACATTACATAAAATTAAATAAGGAAAATACTCTTAATAAACGTATGTTCGAAAACCAATGCCTTCTGAGATACAGCGTATTCTGTTCGTCGTATTTAAGAAATTAATAATTTTATCATTACAATAAATGCTCCGTGTAAAACAGATGTCCACCAACAACATTTTGCTTTGGCATTGCTATGCATAGAATGCATGCCTGTCATTTTCGTAAATTTTTGTAAATTGCTAGCATCAAATGGCAGTAAAAGCAGGAAAGTCGTTTAACCACATAACCATAATTTAACCGGTAACTCGAAATACAACTCATAACCATAACCAAAATACGTTCTTTTCTAAAAATTCAATAAAAACCAAATTTCTGTGAAACCAATACACAAAAAATTAATCAAATCTCAGCACGTTCATTAATCTTAAATCAAATAAATACAAACTAACACATCAGTTGTTATGACAAAACCAACCCAAAAAAAAAACTGAAAGGCATAAATAAATCAAATCAAACATTGACAAAAGCACAGCTTGATCCCAACACTCGTACAAACACACAGGCGTGAACCACGAATACCTGCTGTATTATCATCAATAATAGCTCAACAATACACATACGTCCCGACTTTTACAAATTAACAACCTAAATTGGTACAAATCCTCAAAATAACACAAGCATTGGTGATGCGGAACCGGTATTCTGACCATAAGGTATAAGAATCAGTGCAAGTTATACTGAATAGCATTCCTTCTTTTGTGCTAATCTACCGCTCTGGTAATTAAATGGTCTTAAATCACGAGTTCGTAGTTAAATTTGACATATGTGAATCGATGAAGTTTGACTGGATTTTTAAGAGATGCTCAGAAGTTAATAAATATGAAAACTGACTTAGGAAAATCGTTAAAAGTGCCTCCCGAACTAAAGTGAGTGAATCTTTAATGATTCGATCTTTAAAAGTAGTTTTGTTCCCGCTATTAAAAGGAAATAACATAAAAATAAATTCAGAAAATGGCGCACTACTTATTATGTCCAAATGGATGGTGTACCAGACAAGATGCATAATTTAGATGAACGGGACGGAGCACTTTGCCGATTTAATTTGGTTCGTTGCAGAATCCAAATGCGGAGAAGGCATTCAGCTATAGAAAAATAAAAAGTAGAAGAGCCGTATGATTTTGTAACTATTCACGAGTGAAATATTCATTCAGTTCACGTTCGTAATTTATAAGGTAAAAGATGTAAGAAGCTCCGGCGTATGCATTTTCATGAAGCATTTACTGAAATTTGATTCATTTGGGGTTTATATTTGAGACTTATTTATTATGTGCAATAAGTTATGATTCTGAGCAAAGAGAATGTTAAGGGTAGGATCTTTTAAGTTTCAAAGGACTAACAAAAATCATAGTTTCCATAAATTTTCTGTAAGGAAAATTTGGTTTTCTTAGTTACTTTGGATTTGCCGTTTTTTTTTCTCGTCTCTCATTGTAAATTGAAGTTAAAATTCACCACATCCCAAAATAAGAAAGTAAATGCAACAAAGCCTCTGCTTAAAATATGCAAACATTGTTATTCGGAAAATTCAACAAATTGTGCTTTGTTTTAATACTAAGAAACTTAGAAGTGCTTTGGTAAACACATTACAATAGTAGTTCTTAAAGTTTTTATTTATAATTGTAAGCTAACCTTTTGGATTTCAAAAATTTGGGATTCATTGGGTCACCACTTTTTTCTGTACGAAAAATTATCGTTTTTTGAGACAAATTGAAGTTTATTTTTGGCTAACATGCTTGCCGTAGAAGTTTAGATTTTGCCCCCTGTTTAGCCTCTTTGGTAATTTTAGCTTTTGTTCTTGTTTGGACCTACAAAACCTGTGGCTTTTTTAAAACTTATAAGCTTATAACTTCATAAAACCGGCAGTACGGCAGAGTGGAAGTGCACGTAATACTGAAATATAGAAAGTTAAGTAAGGGCCTGCTAGGCCAGAACTTGGATGGGTGACCGCTCTGCGGCTCGGTGTGTCCGGCCCTCTCAACACTGTAAAGGTATAAGACGTTAAAAGAAAAAGAAAGAAAGAAAACCTCACGAGTTTTCCCAAAATTTGAATTTGAAGCTAACTTAACTATGTTTCTGTATTTTTATACATAAATAGTAAGGTACATTACATCCGAGGCGGGAAATGTTTCATTACAGCCGAGGGCTTATGTATGACCGAGAGGCGAAGCATTTCCCGCCCGTGAGTGGGAAGTGTTTTCTGTTACTTTCCATCCAAGAGATTGTCATTACAGTTAGGAATGACGTATTTCCCAAACTCTAAAAGGTTAGGAATCGACATATTACTACAATGATTGTGAATAAATACTTTTACTTGTTTATGATGATTATGAGTTTTTGCCAGTTGCTGAAGCTCTAAATTCTATATAATCTAACTTTTTCTGCTCTATTAGATCCACAAAGCTTGTCCTTTTTTTGAAGAGCCATTTGCATTGAAGTTACTTAAAATTTAGGAATGTTTTATATCAAAAAATATTAATAACAGTACCAAGGAAATTTCTGATTTAAACTGACTTTAACGCTCTAAGGATAAGCGTGACAAATGGTCTTTAAATTTAAATTTGATCAAAGGTTCTGAAGCCCAGGTTAGAAACCATTTTTACTCTTCAGCGACGCTTTAATTGAACTCCAAAATAATTTCGATGAAGATTTAATTTCAATTCACCTAAAAAAAGGTTTATTAAAAAATTACGACTGAAACTTCCTACTTTTTGAAAACTGGGTTAAAACTAAGTTTTCCTCTTCAGCTTTTCTAAAGCTTCAAAAAACGAATTGGGAGGCCTTAGCCCTCCAAGTTGCCAGCCATGCACCGTCGTGGGGCGTTAGTGCCGATACCTTTACCTTATAAAGGGTTTTTCAATAAGAGCGATATGTTTTTAAATTGAAATGAATCAACAACAAATAGAAATAGAGCAAAAATTTTTATTTTATTTTGAAGTGTCTTCGATGCAATTAAGTTCTGAAAATAACATCATTTAAATGACCGCCTCTGGTTCTCCTGCAAGATCAATAAATTAGGCCTTATGTCACGAATGGCGCGTTGAATATTCAATTTTAATGCATCAATTGTCTCTGGTTTATTCTCATAAACGATAGACTTTAAATAACCCCACAAGAAGAAGTCTAAAGGTGTGTTAAATCACAGCTTCGTGAAGGCCATTCGACAGGTCCATTTCAGGAAATAATCAACTGACCAAACTTTTAACGCAATAAACCAATTGTTTCGCGCGCCGTGTGGCACGTAGCGCCGTCTTGTTGGAACCAGATGTTAGTTAAATCAATATTATTCAGTTCTGGCCATAAAGAGTTAGTGATCATCAATCTGTACCGCTCACCATTGACAGTAATGGAATTTCCATTCTCATTTTTGCTGAAGCGTATATCTTTCCATGATGAAATTGTAGACTTTACTAAACACACTTGACAACGGCAGACAATTTTGACATTTCAAATATGGCCGCTATGTCAATTTCAAAACATATCACCCCTATTGAAAAACCTTTCAGTAGTTATATTGACCGACAGCGGTTGAATACCCCTGCCTGATATTTTAATTCGCTTCTCAGCAAATTAAAATATTTTAAATACATAACTAAGAAATATTTTAGAATATTTTTTTTTGTTTATGTACATATTTCTTCATGGAAAAAAAGTATCAAACATCAGACCACATTTACTTGAAAAAAAAATTAATGCAACAATCTAATTTTAAATATCGACTAATATGCATGTATATTGTGTTTATGTCGGGGTTGTGAATTACCTCCGAATCCGATTCTAAGTTTCTAAATAAAATCCCTACTGAAACCATGATCGATCCTCAACTTCAAAATTTAGAGTTTTGAATGCAGATTTGAATCTAGAACCTAGAAAGTGATCCCTCATTTCAAATCGTTAGTTCAGATTCGATTCTTAAATCCCGCATTTCTGGCTTGAATTTTGAGTACTCAAATTCAGACGCGTAGACGACGTCGTGAAACTTAAAGCTGATGTTTCGTATTCCAGAGAACTACGTATATTCACGTTTAATTTATAATTAAACTACAATCTAAAATTTCTATGTACTTCAAGTTGGAGACCAAAGCATGAATTTTGAATGCCGATTAATTTTAAATTCAGATCAAAATTGTTAGTCGGATTCATATCCAATTCAGGCGTTCGAATTTTTCCAAACAAAATTTGAATCCTTATTAATACACAAACCAGGTTTTCGAATCCGAGTATGATATTCGAAGTTTGAACACAGATTCGAGTTTACAAACTATTTCTAATCTTCAATTCAGATTCGAATGTCGAGTAATCAGCCCGAACTTTGTTTCAATTCTACAATTTAAACTTTTATTTCAAATTCCCATTTCAAAAGATCTGAATCTCAAATATTGGCTAACATTTAAATCTTTAATTTAAATCGAATCCAAATCTAAATACAATATTTTAATTTTAAAATTCGAAACCCTACTAAAGCTTCAAGCCACTTTCAGTTTCGAATATTGAAGAGGTTTTTACTCAGACTCGAGGATTTGAACTTTAGATTGTAAAAACTCAGACTGGTACTCAACACTTGAATCTTGAATATTGATTAAAATTCGAATTCAGATCAGAGTTGTAATCGAGTCCGAATCGAAAATTCGAACCCCTATTAAAACAAACATCAGTTCTCGAATACGAGTTTGAGATTCGAAGCTTAAACACATATTCGGATTAGCAATCTTGAAACTGGATAACCATTGCAAATCTTCGATTCAAATTCGATTGGCGAATGTTGAATTACGATTTTGAAATTTGAATGCCCAGATCTGAAGCCATTAATTTGAACTCAATTTTATAAATAAATAAATTAAATTTTTTACTAAAATCTAAAATCGTGCATCCCGTAAATATCTATTATATTCAAATTTTATTTAGAATCCAGATAAAATCTTATCTTCTTATTATGCAACTCAGCTTGGAGTCCTAGATACGAATCTCAAATATTGATTGATATTTGAATCACAGATTTAAATTAGGGCTGCCAATAAAATCCCAATCCTAATAAAACGTTTCATTTTTTTAACCAAATGCAAATCCTAACTGAAGCAGCAATGAGTTTTTTAAGTGCGGATTGGAAGCTTTAGTTTACATTAGAATTTAGAAAATCCTGAATTTGTGGTTTAAATTTTGAGTATTCAGATTCGAGGATAACATCAGAAATTTCGACTGGTTTTTCAGTTTTGAATTGAAAAAACCCAAACTTTACTGAAATCTTAAATCAGAAACTTCCATTTTGTATTTAAATACGGATTATTTTCAAATTTAATTAGAATGCGAATATTCTTACGCATTTCAATCTGGATTCCAAAGTTTGATCTCCAATATCGACTAATTTCGAGGATTAAATTCAAACTTGTTAATTCTAATCCTAAATGCAAATTCAAAGTTCGAATTTTTGCGAATAAAAATTGGATTCGTGCTAAAACAGTAATTGAAAGTCGAATCCTGAGTACGGATTCAAATTTCCGAATCTGAAAGTGGATTTGGATTCGAATATTTAGTTAAGCTATGAATTTCGAATTCCAACTTTCTGGTTTGAATTTCGAGTTTTCAAACTCGAATACAGAATCACGAATTTAGACTTGATTTTTCAATTTTAAAGTTGAATTGAAAATATTCAAATAATATTTGAAATCTTTTAATTGCATTTCGTATTCGTATTTTATAAACATTAATTATTTTCAGATTTAATATCGAACAAAGATACAATTTTAAACACCGTATACCTTTTAAATTTGACTCCCAATCCTTAATGTTTAATATCGTTTGGATTTCGATCTCAAATTCAAACAAGAGCGCCATTGAGTCCGAACCCAACTCAAAATTTAGGATTTTCCTAAATAAAATTAGAATCTCTACTAAAGCTATAATCAATTATAAATTTTAAGATTTAGAATTTTGAGTATGCATAGAAGGTTCGAATTTTTAAAGTTAAATCCAGTATTGAAATTTCAATTCAGATTCCAATTTCGAGGCTTGAAGCCTATTTCGTAACAATATTAGAAATTTAGACTTAATTTTTCATTAAAAATTCTGAAATTGTAATTGAAATTAGGTACTTTCGTGGTGATAGAAATGTGATTTTATTGAAGATTTATGTGAAAAGAAATTTTGAGTAGGGCCCAAAAAAATGGGTTTTTTGATCTGTTTTTTTTTTTTTTTTTCGAAAAGAATTTTGTCAGAAATCAGTTATGTGCTGAAAACGTTAAAAATTAAAAAACGTTTACAAAAATGTAGAAGCGACCGAATAGAATGTGATAACTACGAATATTCAAAATTAAGAACATATCAACAATGCTGATTCTGAGTAAACAAAATTTAAACCTTTTCAGGAGTAAATTAAATATTCGTTACAGTTTTAAACAAGACAAGACATCTTAACAAGCCTGTACCGCCCCTAACATCATTCTTTAATTTTCAAGACCTTAAAAATACCCTGCCAGAAATTCAACGAACTTGTTATTTACTTGACAATCTTGACATGTGAAGGTTGACACCCAGAACACATTTGCAAAATATGTTTTTGGAAATTATTTTCTCATTAGCCGCATAAACTTTTGTTTGTTTTTTTCTACGCCAGCATTTAACTGGAATTTTAATTTCCATAAACCGATGTCAGATACACAAATCCAATTTTGCGTCTTAGAATTACAATTTAATTTTTATGATAAAAACCATGCAGGATTACAAGTTTCAGCCAAAAAGGATAAAAAGCTTATTAATTAAAGCTCTTATTTTATCCTTAATTTAAAAATATAAAGTTTGTCCAATCATTTTATTTGTGTATTTATACATCAAGGCCTGTGGTAGTCAAGTATCTTAACACACGTTGATGACTGTGGAGTGACAACACTCGACTAGAATTTTGCCAATAAGCCTTCTTATATATTACCATAGTTTTTCTTTCACTTTTTACTTTAATTTATTTATTTAACTGCACTTATCGTGGTATTAATTACTTAAACTTAAAATTCTTAACAAACCCAACAAGATAACGTAATTCCTTGATGTTTCTCAACCTCGAAGGAATTTAATTACGCTCAATCTATTTAAGATTTACAACACATTAAACTAACTTTGTATTTAATATGATGACTAAGAATAATTAAATCAATGCCCGGCTCCAACAAAATCGCACTCATCGTCTTTGATTTTGTTTTATTTTTATTGCAACATTGCAACAGGTTCTTGATCTTTGGGTCCACAACTCTTCAACAATTTTGAGAGCATATAAAAAGGCATTTGTTTCTCATTCGTATATAATAATAGTTTATTTATTATACGTGAATGGCACTTAACAATAAGCGTTGGTTATTTAGCAGTTTGATAAACTGTAAAGTGCAGGTTTTTGTAGGCTGAGAAAATGTTTCGTGTTTATTATGTTAGCTTATTTGTTACTTAGCAAGTTTCTGTTTAAAATTAGCTGTATACAGGTTGCTATGTGTCAGTTTTTATTATTTTAACCTGGTTTGGGTCTCCACCATTTCTATTAAATTTATTATTAAAATTCCGCAAGTTTATTTCAGTAAACCAGTAAACTAGGTAATATTTTTTATTAAAAACGTCCGAAAGACCCCACACAGATTGTAATAAAGTTTGAAACTGATTATCTACGTGCATTTTTGCTACAGGTATTTTTATTTGAGGAGGTATTTGAGTTTAAAAACTTTGAAAAGGTAAAAAGAAGAAGACTGAAAACGCAAAATTTATTGCTTTCGGAATTCTTAAGAGTACTTAAACCAATTCTTGAGACAACTTGCATTCCAAAATCGTTTAAAAATAACCATAATAAATACTGAATTGTCGTGGAAAATTATGTGTATAATATGTTCAGGTGCCTTTTGGATCACGGTGGGCTATGACTAGTTTATTTTGTCGATTCTAATTTATTTGAAAATTTAACGGTCTGTTAGCTTGTCAAATATTAAAAGCTACAGAATGGAGAAAGAAAAAATAAACAAATTCATGAGGATTTAAAAAAGGTACGACACTGTATGTTGATTCGCTTTCTATTTATTTACTAAGAATGCCATTCATGTGTAAGTGTTGCTTTTATACATGTAGTGCGTTCCCAATTGTAAAATGATGTACAGGGTGTTTACGGTCTTGTGATTTTATTTTCAAGGGGTGATTAAACATCTTAAAAGAAGGTCATTAACGTACTTCCCCATACATTAACAACATGTATTCACTGTTGGTGCGATGGGCCATTTTTACTTTCCTTATTAGGATTTATTCGGAAGAATTTATGTCAAACCACAGTGCAGTGACAACTGATGAAACAGCTTGACAGATGGGAAAAGTTACTGTCATCAGCCTACTTAGTAAAGAATTCACTAATAACATCGTTTGAATTTAAAAGTAACCAAAACTTTTAACAGTAATATCTCTCTTATTATGCAACTTTTGTTAAGACATTTTTACGTTAATGGCCTTCTTTTAAGATGTTTAATCACCCCTTGAAAATAAAATCACAAGACCGTAAACAACCTGCATTTTATTTTAATATAAAAACGCGTTTTTGAAAACAAACACGGATCCTTCTTCGTAAAGTCATTTATTTACAATGTATTTAAGTGTAGGCTTGCGGATGCCAAGGATCTAATCGCGCGTCGACTACCATGGTCATTTCCACATCAAATTCTCACCTGACCTCGGTCTGAATTGAGCCGAAGTTATCTGGTTTACAAGACAGCTTTGCACTCTCCTAAACCATCAAGCCCTTTTGATTATTATTAATTTTCAAAAAACAGGTCAAAGTACCTGATATTAAATCCCATATTCCAAAACACTTCTCGTTATTCGACATTAAGCTATATCAGATCAATTCTTTTATTCCCACCCATCAACTGCAATCCGAATTAACACAACTCCTATTCATTAACATCTAACGAAAGCTTAGTTGATTAATTTACATGTATATGTTACAAAACATACCGAACGCAAAACAGACACAATACCAAATTTTTTGTGACATCACGATCAAGACAACCGAAGCTCCATGCTGCGTTTCGCTGCGGTTTATTTCACTTTCCTCCTTGTCACTGAATAATGTAATTATGCGCGATTGTGTCGAGTGAGGGTGTTGTAAGGATGTAAGGAGCCATACTGAAAGTGACAGTGATGACTAGCATCCTGACACTTGTATAAGAATACAATCTGTTATGGTCTTAACTTAAAATAGACGTTCTTGTTTTTACTACTGACTAACTACTTATGACGCCAGTCATCAAAAAAATTTGATTAAAATGAGCTTTTAAGTAAAAAATAAGCATAAAACAAAAATTAGTTATTAATTTATGAGCTGATTTGGTCACAATTTTGAGAAAAGCAGTAATTAAACCTTGTTTGCACAATTTAAAAATTCTGGAAATTTGGCCACAAAATTTAGATTAGGAAAGTTTAAATTTAACATGGGAATTTTGTTTTAATCTGAATTTTGTTTCGAATTATTTAAAGGGGTTTTCAAAAGCTCGGCAACAAAGAATTAAGTAAGCAAAGCAAATAAAGTAATGTTCACCAGATTTCCGATAACTGCAGTAAATTATTTCATCACTGAAGCATCAGTATATCACAGTAATTTATAAGCACACAACATTGCAATACTATTTGAATAGAATAAGTAAAACCTCGATAAAACACGAATCTGTGCTTTTATAAAGACATTTATGTGCATTCAACATATTAGAATTTTGCATTAGACATTCTTAATCACATAATCACCAATGTCTGCACGTACAAGCTATAATATTATTTTTATGCGAACTGTAAATTACTGTTATGTCCTCCATTTCAATTTGTTTGACAATAAATGTCAACAATGTACTTAATAACAATGTATCAGGTTAGAAGTTTATGTGGGGTAAGCTTTAGTGCAATTATTTTCCGCTGATTATCTTCGTTAATTTATTTTCCTGCGAGAATTCTGTTTTTCTTTTTAGAATTCTATGGAAGGTAACAAATTCAAGCACTTTTTGAAAAACGGGCCTACTTTTATTAGACAATTTTTAAATTAAATAAATGACAAACTATCTTCGCTGATCTCTTTATACTGCAAAAAATTAGCATTATAGTCTTTATTTACCTGCAAAGGTCCTTTAAGATTTATTTTTGTAAGTTCTATATGCTGTTGATGGTTTTGTAATTCTATAAAAAAAAAAAAAACTGATTTATCGAGTGATTTTAGAGAGCACGTCTTATGAGACAATTCTTAAATCCTGCAACTAGCAAAGTACCTTCGCTGTACTCTGCATATATTATTATGATGTTTTAACTTAATATGGGATTACATGGGATTATTGTGTTTTTTTTTAGCACCAAAAAGCATTTCAGATTTTTTAATTTTGAATGTTGTTGATTACTTCTTTTTCAGTAATGTTGTAGAAATTATCAGATGAATCCAATACTTTTATATACTATTTATGTGATAATTTTTAAATCATGAATTGTGACGTTAATGTTAAGATAAATAAGTGCTGAATATTGTTACTTTATTTATTTACTATATTTTTGAAGTATTTATAGGATTTTATAAATTTCAAGTATGTTTTTCTGAAACAATTTTTATATTGTAAAAATGGCGAAGTATCATCGCTGGCTTTCAATGCTTTTGGTATGCTAATAAATTGGATTTAAACGCGATATTAAGCTGAATAATTACTACGCTAAATTTACGGAATATTGCATATTTTAAGCCTGCTTCAGGGGTAACTTTGAAATTGAAAAAGTAGTGAAGCATCTTCGATGAACTTCCATTCTCGATACTCCAATAAATTAGAAAAGAAAGACGAAACGCTAAATAAGCTAAATAAGTGGTGAACTATTCTTAAACAAAATTTGTAGGATTTTCCATATTTCAAACTTGTTGGTAGGTAAACAGTAGGGAAGGGCGGTTCGAAACGGTAAAAACCCTTCAATTAAGGGTAGTCACGATAGGGGTGAAAATTGTTGAGCGCCATTGTGATATTAAAGTCACCCAAAGATCTAAAAGGAACCCACCACAGAAGATTCCCAAGGGCTCCAAGGAAAAGGGTCCTTGCTGCCGACCTACTGCAAGATGTGACTTACCTTCCTTGACTGAACATTACTTACTTTACTGGAATTCTTAAGCTTGTAGGTAGGCTAACACTTTATGTAAATCTTTAACAAAACACTAATGCACAAATATGTTCGGGAAACACTAAACACAAATAACAAGACCAAACTAAATTGACAATGAAATATTTAATGAAGCAAAAGGCACAAAAATGAATACAAGGATAATTACACAAAAGACAATCAACAATATTACGTTAACACAAATAATAAATATTACTCTTATTTTACGGGGCGATAGAATTGAGGGCACTATATTTACGTTACTTACATTCATAAGCTTAGCCCCTCAATCCCAAACAAAAGATAGGATCAACAAAACTTAAATTAACAATTCGATAAGCACCGTTTAAATTTACACATGAAACACAATACAAATATTCACTTTACTTGACTTAAAACTTGCTACAAATGAACACAAAGGTAACCAAAAGACGGCACTTATTAAACTCTAAAGCAACTGAAGAACGTTAAGAAGGCCTGTCGATAAGCGGCAATCGTAGAACTGCGGTTGAAACATAAACGGCATAGCAGGAGCAGCGTAAAGAAAGTAAAATTACCTGACAAGATGTTGGTCAAGGAGTAACGTGATGAACGTGAGACTGAGAAGAGCCATGATGTTCTTCCTTCCAAGACGGGTGCAAAACGACGAAGAATAATCCTTAGGCTATGGGTTTTCTGAATCCCTCATACGAGGAAAATGCGCAAGAACGGTACTCCAACAACTATCACTAAAACTTCCACACACACAACTATATCTTTCCGGAGTATATGGCACTCTGTTTGTGAATCCGACCAAGTCGTTAATTGTAATCCTCCCAAAGAATTACCGGTATAGAGGCCTTCCGGTTGTTTAAGGACCCAAGCTGGAAACGATAAACTCGCACCACGTCTTAAAAGACGACCGATATGGTTGACTAACTATCACGCACTCAAGAGGGGAGCGGGAAAGAACTTGAAAGCACGCTGAAACAACAACAAACAGCTGACGCGGCCTAACGTACAGGGAATTCCCCGCACCGTATCACGAGGAACTGCAATAACGGAAACAAGATGAGATCATGCCTTGGTGAAATACGCGTGAAATAGATCACCTTGGGATTTTGAACAAAGGAAATGTTTCACAACGACAAACCATACTGAAATGACTTGAAAATTTCGTAGAACTCAAGTAAGAGCAACTGAGATTGTAACCACTCTTTTGGAATGTTGCCAGCCTGATATATTTTATTGAAAAATGATGTTAGTAGGTTTATACTTTCTTCATCTGAGAGCTTGAGTAATTCAACGGGAATTTCATCTGGTTCGGAAGCCTTTCTGATTTTGACTTGTCTTATGACTTTCTCAGCTTCTGATTTTAAAATTATCGGGCCTTTATTTAGTTCATGGTCTTCAGAATATTCTTAGTTTCTACGGTTATCATCTTCATCGAAAAATGCTGAAATATAATGTCCCCATTCGCGACAGCGTTACTCCACATCAGTGAGTAAATTTCCATTGGAGCCCTTCAGTAAGCTCACCTTCTTTGGTTGACGGATTCTTGCGGTTTCTTTCCGTTTTTTATGTTCTTCATTCTCACGACATGATTCTTCAAGCCAAGCTTCCTCTTGCATCCTTAATTTTTCTACGAATGACACGATCAAGACCTAGGTATTTATTCTTGTCAGTTATTCTCAATAGAATTGGTTTGAAATGTTGTTATATCTATTCCAAGTAGTTCGTCATTTAATTCTTCAGAGACCCTTATTTTCATTTATGTTTCCTTAAGTATTATTATATTATATCTTACAATATTCTTTAGTTTTGCGTTTATTGCAGAACATGCGAGGGTTTCTGCTACCAAGCCCATACTGTCCAGTAATGTTTGGTGTTGCTTGTAAACTTACTTTGGCATTGAAGTCGCCCATAATCAAGGTTATTTCATGCCGTTTTGTGATTCTCAAGGCGTCATTAATGTTATGGTAAAATTCTTCAAGTTCAGTTTATTGTTTATCTGCCTTGGATTATTGGTTGTACTGCCAACTGTATTAACATCACGCGGTCTGATATAGGAACAAAATTCTTCGCACTTTTAGTGATATTCTCTTTTAGAATTTTTTCGACGCCTTTTTTGTAAGATTGACCTTGTCACTTTCTGGCCATCTGGTTTCGCATATTCCTATTATTGAAATATTCAGCCTCTCTACTTCTAACAGCAAATTTCTGGGCTTTCCTGTTTCATATAAGGTTTTTACATTCGAAGAAGCGATCTTATAATTACTTTTAATTTTTCGCCCGGGAATTATTTGCACCCAAGGGACGCCGGGCACTCAAGGTCCTTGATTGTATTTGTATCACCATGAATGAACTAGGGAAACATTACTGGAAATGATCGCCTCTGACTAACTAGCATTAAGCTGTACTGAAGCCCATCTTCTTCACCTTAATGTACATAGTATTGACATAGCTGCTGTCATATGCCAGCTAGTTTTGGTCCGCCTCGGATATTTTATTTCCTCGGTACTAGAGGTGTGTCGGTCGTGAACGATTCGTTCAAAAAGAACGAATCAGTACACTGAATCGAATGAATTAAGTCTTTACTTTGAATTGAATCGATTCACTAATTCACTCGACCCGGTGTCCGCGCCCGGAGCCGCCGAGTATTTCTGTGAATCGATTCAGAAGTGGATCATTCAACTCGTCCGAGTTTCGAGTCTTTAGCGTTCGTACTGTTCGTAGTTCCTATTCCTACGTAAAATTGACGAGTAAATCGGATTTGAACGTGTAAAATTTGACAATGCGGTGTTTAGACCTTCAGACTGTCTTCAAAGTAGATTCAAAATTTAATGTAAAATGGCAAATAAGTAAATCAGTAGATATAACACCTTTTTATTCGCGTTGATTACTTAAATTAATTTAGTTTTGGCAAATCTTGCGTAAAAAGAATGTAGGTACATTGTACAGCGTACATTTATGCCAGCATTAGTACGTGAACGTGTAGGCATTAATTACTTAAATGATTGTTTAGTCTAATAAGATGTCATCGGCATGACCTGTTTGCTTAATCGCTCGAATATACGGCTCTTTTGTACTTGGGGGCGTAAAGGGAAGGATTAGTATCACGTTTCTTTTTCTGGATAAACACACTGGGATTTCCGTATTTAAATTTAGTTTATTCGTTTATTTTCTAAGAGCAGCTATTTAGGTAGTTGGGCAAATTCTTGTTTAATCTCTTAATCCTTTGTGACATACAGTAAAATCGCCTTGTAAAGCGTTTCAATTTACAAGTTAATATATGATTGCTAGAAAATCTACTCAAGTAAGTAAAAAGCTATTAGTATATTGCTCCCAGAAAAAATTAGAATAAAAAAATGCGTGCAGGTAAGCATAATAGATGCATATTAAACACACGTTTGCATTGCATTAATTTTAAATTATAAAATATTGAACTAGGTTTCTAAACCACCTAAACAAAACGCGTGAATGAGTGAATCATTCAAGAACGAATCTTTGTGAACGAATCATTTTGAATGAATGATTCAAATGAATCGATTCACCAAAAAGAATCGAACTTCCCACCTCTACTCGGTACCCACCATATTTGGTGAGGATTCTCCTATCCGCGACCTGAGAAGGCGCCCGATGAGGGACTAACAACCCCTGTAAATTCCCAAAATTGACAAATTCAACGTTCATTTGGAAATATTTTCATAAGATAACGGAACATAACTCAAACCTACGCCTTTCTTACAATAAATTTACTTAAGTTATTTCAAAAACAAATAAATTCATCAAACGTCCAGCAGATTGCGTTATCTAATAAAAACCTTTATATATTTGTTTTCCTTTCTAAAATTAAACCTATCTGTCGTAAACCCGCTACTGTTATCCCAAAATTAGAAAATAACTTTCTGTAACTTCGAAAAGGCGAATTTTAATTAAGGAAACGTTAAGATAAGCCTGGAACTAATAAAAGAAATATATTTCAAATAAGAAAAACGAACAGTTGTTATATGAGACGTGTTTATTGGAAAAAAGGCACTAAAAACGTTACAGCATCTTTATTGCTCTTAGTAATCAAAATGAATTGAACCCCTGTTGTGATAAAAACAGAGACACATACGTCACTACTCTAGTAATATATAATCCTTGAAAGTTAACTAAGTCCAAATGAAAATTTCTTTCGAGCTACAGTTTGCAAAAATATGTAACATTTCTGACCAAGTAAACCCAACAAAATTGTTTTCAATTTTAGAAACCTACACAAAAATTGAATAATTATGTTTGAAAATGGGCTTTAGTGACATCATGAATATCTCAGAAAATTTCGAAAAAGCAACAATATTCCGCCTTGGATTATTTTCTGTTGTCCTTTTTGTATCAGCTACTTTAATACATCCAGCCGGATTTAATTGAGACGTCGCCTAAACAAACAAGAAATACGTATTATACTAATTTATAGTTTTAATCTTTTATGTAATTATGTAAATACTCGAAGAAAATCTTGATGAATGAAGTTAAGTGCGTGTAATGTAGTAATTTTAAACCTCCGAAGTCAAATATGGATTTATACGAACCGGAGTGGTATCATAAATCACGTTATTTTCAAATTTAAAGAACGTATAGGATATAAAATGGTAATGAATAACTGAATTATTTCAGCGGGATTTGTAAACAAAGATGATGAACGATGCTGCATTTCTGACTACTGAAATTGGAATTTTTATTAATACCGTATTATTTTTAATTCTTTCTTAATTTTTTATCTATTAAAGATGAAATATTGTTCGGTTATTTTTATGGAGTGATGAATTAATTTGACAAATTGCTATTTGGGGAAATTAATTTTAGTGTCGTAAATGTAGCAGGAAAGGTTGGAGAATTATAGATGTTTGTCTTTGTGATGAATCATGCCCGTAGAAAAGCTTTCCGGAAACTATTTAAACATACACGGGTTTGATTACTCGTAAGACATTGTAATTTCATTTTTTCATATTCAGGTGCACCCCGAGTATAATTTTTAATCAATAGCAAAAATTATGGCGTGTAAATTGTATTATATTACAAAAGTACAGTATTTTTCACCTAGGATTTGGGTTGTGACGTCAACGCGCTGTTTATAAACTCACAATCTAACTATACTTCATCTCTTTCTATACTTAGGTTTTCATTACCTACTGAGCACGAACGCGTGTCTACCCATACAGTTTTTGGGCGGAGCAAGTTGACGTCACAACCCAAATGCTAGATGAAAAATACTGTAGTACTAAAACTAAACTGTCAGAAGTAGCTTGTTGGTTTGCAACGTGAAGGATCTTGGGTTCAAACCCTAGCCAAAAGCCCGACGTATAGTCTACCCAGTGGCTGATAATAATTGGCGAAGGGAAAGCAAACGTGGTGCTTACCTATCATCCCGAAATTCTAGCGTCCAAGACATACCGGGTATGAAAGCGACTTAGGAGGTGATAACCGTTTGTGTTGATGCTTATATTTGAATGCCTTGGATGGTTGTTAGAACAGATATCTTTAGACAAGAAGGAAACAGTAGTATACATTTACGCTTTAATAATAGAATAGAATAGAATAGGATAGAAAAATGCAATATAAAAAGAAATATTTACTCATTAGCTAACAGTTAGAGTCGAAAAATCAAAAACTTTAAGTGAACAAACCGGGCTGCAAGAGGTTCATCCAGAATATGGAATAATAGCAAAGTTTAAATGCGAAAACATAATCAACGAAAATGGAGAGAGAATAGTATAGTTCTGTACTGAAAATCAAATATGCACTGGAAACATAAGTACACTTAAAACATAAAAAAAAACCGTAAAATCACATTTGAAGCACAAGGATACAATACAAAAATAAAATTATATTACATATATGTATACTCAAGAAACAAACTATAAAATAATGGAAATCAATGTAATCAAAGGTGCAGAATTGGGCACAAATGTTAGACTATTAAGTAATTGAGAATGCCGAAGTTCAAACAAAAAGAAGCAGATAGCCTAAATGCAATGAAATAATTCAGGTAAAACGAAGATATATAGCAAGAATACCTACAAAACCTGATGCATATTTACCAGACAGTAGAAATAAAAACAACAAGAAAAAAGAACTTAGTTTAAACGATGAAGAGATAAAGCCAAAGTAAACGATAATAAACAGCTGCTGGAATGATATGGTAAAAAAGAACTTAAAATAAAGGATGAAGTCTGGAAGCAAGACCTTAAGAAAGGACAAAAGACAAACTAGAGTATACCTAGACAAAAAAAAATGAAGCAACGTTTACAGTCGAAGGAACGATAATATGGATGCATGGAAAAGGTTGAAACAGAAGATAAAGGCAAACTTCAAAACAGCAGTAAATAATTCTAGGAAATAATAAAAAAAAGCATGTAAAGAAATTCAGTAGCATCAAGAAAGCTACTACGAACTACTGATAAAAATAAATAAAAACCTAGAAGGGTTGTTACAAACAAATCTCCAGGAAGAGAAAAATAAGGCAAGTAAAATGGCTAAATACAAAAGATGAAGATGAAGTCCAGAATTACATTTAAACAACTATGTCCATAGAATAAACTTAAACAATTTACACAAATTAAAGTTAAGTTAAAATTAAACAATCTTACATGAATTCACATCTTGAAGGGTGTCGATTTAGCGCAGGTACTGCATGCTTAATTATGGAATATAAAACCATACTCTAATGTGTTTCCGTTAACCTTATATACAGTAAATCAAACCCCTTCTCTCGAATTTCATGTCTTATCTCTAGCGCGTGTCTCGTATCAGATTACATGAGTATAATGCACTACGTACGCGACTAACTTGCAATCTTTAAGAGTTGCAATTCTGCCACGTAGCGTCGTTAATGGAACGACCTGATGAATGACGTCATACCAACGCTCGTGTATTAGTGAACTTGAATGCAATTCAATCTTTGGTTAATATTTTAATATTCGTCTTTGTTACAATATGTTTAAGTTGTTTTACAAGTCCTCCTGGTTATTAGCGAGTAGTACTAGATCGTCGGCAAACGCTAATTCCGATATATGATATTGTTGCAGTGGATAGTATCCCCAATCAAGTCCTTTCGTCTTCAGTTTACATTCATTGTCTTTGGTTCGAATCTCACAGTGGTAAGGATTTTTTACAAAGAATTCCCCATTGTTCGAGGTCGATACTTGAACAAGTGAAGCCACTTAATCGTTTGATTATAATTAAAGATTCTGTTTGCGGAATGGCTGACTTCAAATAGTAACAAGACACATTCACCATACACTTAATACATAGAGATCACGACGTCAAGTCGTTTAAAAATGTGGCTTTGTTCCCCCTTGACAACATCCTGAAAATGACATAGCACTAAAAAAAGAAGATATAAAGTAAGGCGTCCAGGGACAACGAAAACAAGCAAAATCAAGATTTCAAGGGGTAGAGACAGTAGGAAAGGTAGGCAAGAATGGAGGAAATAACACGAGGAAGATGTGGAAAATGGCCGTGAATAAAAGAAAATTCCGAAAGGGAACAGAGATATCTTCAACCTAGAAATCAATGAGAATGACGAAATGAAGAAGAAAACTTGCTTGAATAAAACTGGAAATTAGAGAATTCGTAAATCAACATTTCTTCGTGCATTTTTGACTATTGGCATTTATGTTAACTTAAAATTGTGGTGTCTTTTGCCAACCATAAGGTTTTGGATAGAATTTATTAAACGAAAAGTCTTTTTAAGGGGAATTCTCCTTCTATCACTAACTTTCCCACTAAAATTGATTCTAAATTTTAAACTTACCTACAGACAACCAGAAAAAACAAAAACACCCTGAGATTTTGGTGGGAAATGCTA
This sequence comes from Melanotus villosus, assembly GCA_963082815.1. Taxonomy (NCBI): domain Eukaryota; kingdom Metazoa; phylum Arthropoda; class Insecta; order Coleoptera; family Elateridae; genus Melanotus; species Melanotus villosus. Next base: position 46,488,616 of record OY720425.1, read on the forward strand.
CCTCAAGCAGTGGCGTAATTACATTTTACTAACATCTATTCATTCGCCTATTCATTGGAAAAATAATCCTGGTACTTTAGAAAAATCCTTACAAAAATACGTAGCTGACTTCTTTAAACTTTTCAAAAACTAACAGATATTAAAAATTCTGACTTCTGTGCCCCTTTAATACCCCCCTCGGTATTATTTATATGGTACTAATTAGTTACGCCAGTTACTTCAAAGTCCAGTTGATGTATTTTGCAAATATAAATGACACTAGTAGTTAGGCAGGTTTTTGGTTCACTGTTTGGTAGATTATTTTTACGATCAGTCTCACCTGCGGATATATCTTTAAAGCAATGTTTCTAAAGTTCCATAGCAGTGATAGGTCTGAAAAAACAAGACATAATTTCCTTAATTGCATTTTCTATTTTCAGTTTCCATTTCAGCGCAAAGCCCTTTTGCTACAAGACGTAAACGTTACTTTTAATGCTAATTCTAAATTTTAAAGTTACTTTGAAAACTTGTTTTTGCGATAAGTTGCACCTGGAAATATACCATATGAACAAACATTATTTAGATAAAGGGTGGCTTTGGAATTCTGAATGTACCTTGCATGTTTCATTCATCGTCAGTAGTTGAAGTTATATAGGTTATGTAAGCTAATTAACTTGTCAAATAAAACTTAGTTATTAAACTACGGGTTTATTTTCAATTTATTACATTAGATGTTGAAAATGGCCTCAATTCTCATGCAAACATAAATTTACCCGCCTTTTCCTGTTTTCAAATGCGTTTCGGAGTATTTCGGGTGGGATATTAGCACATTCTTCAACTATTCGCTTTCGTAACACAAGTATGTGAACTGGTGTCTTAAAAATTATATTTTTCAAATGTGGAAAAACGAAGTAATCTAGGATAGTCAAATCTGGTGATCTTGGCGGGAATTCAGGTACACAACGTAAACTGATCAGACGATCGCCAAAAAATTGTCGTAAATAAGCGATAGATTGAGGAATCGTGTGAGAAGTGGCATCATCATTTTGGAAATATCCCTGTTGTAGCTCGTCTTCGTAAGGTTGGTTTATGAAGGGTTCTAAGATGTTGTCTCGGTACCTTTGCGCATTGATGGTTCCTTCAAAGAATATGGGTATCAATCGTCTGCGAGAAACATCAGTCCATACCCCAACTTTCTGGGAATGCAACGGAGACTCACGAAATATGTGAGGGTTTTCAGCACTCCACATTCTCGTGGTTTATGAATTGATATACCCTGACAAATGAAACCACGCCTCATCTGTAAAGAATTTCAAATCCAAGAGGTCATTGTTGTGCAATAAATGTTGGGTGAACTATTGGCAATATAACACGCGCCTGTTATGATCATGATAAACCAATGTCCCTCCTCAAAATTGTTCTGAAGGTACCATAAGATACAGGAACTTGCTGTGTGAGTCTTCGCAATGATGTTGTTGGTGCTTCATTCATAATCTCTCGAACATCATCAATAGTCTCCTCTGTACGGACCGTTGGCCTGCCACCACCGTCCTTATGTGTTACGCTTCCTGTTTCTCTGAACAATCGCACACAATTCCGGACCACATTAAAAAAGTCAGCTTCCAAGAACACAAGATCAGGAAACTGTTGTCGAAATTCAACCAAGAAAGCTCGAGTACTGTATATACATTCCTCATTTTCAAGATTTCCATTACGAAAATACGATTCAATGATGAATCGCTTATGTAATTGCGAGAATAAGTACCATGATGAATAAAAATTCAAATCGAAACTGACATACACAACCTTGTAAATTATGGCAGCTTCTAAAAATACTAGCTCTTAGGCTGGAGTCATTTCAGAAAACAACTTTTTGCGGTACATTTTTTGTGGTTCATCGTTCTATGTCAGATGATAGATAACTCTAAATTTTAATTGCCTGTAAAATTAAATTTTGTGATAACTGTGAACTAAACCTATCGTTATGTTTGAAGCTATTATTATTTAGCCACTCTTTTCGTAGAACCAGGTATAATTTAACGTAATTAGCAAAATCCGCTCTACTGTAATTTATTATGTGTATGTCCCACACATTTATCACCTCCTAAAGAACCTTTTTAAAGTTACCATACATAAAGGAAGTGAATCAATCAGAAGTCGCACCTAAAATTCCATATTTAAATCAATTAGTACATTTGTCTTATTCGCACATTTGCAAGTGTTACAACATTAAGTTCTTCGTGGTATCTTTTGCACGTCAGTACGAAGGTTATAAAATCATGTACAGCCACACCACATCTCAAAAATGTAAATAAAGGCGTTCTATCAGCTACCTCATCTTTAAAACGAACCTGAATCGTGACTTTCATACGCTTATTTTTTAAAAAGCTCATCATGATTTGCAAAAGTATTACAAAATGATGACTTAATGCAATAACTTAAACAAAGGAACTGTCGTCTGTTGTGTTTAATTCAATGTACCTACATATAATATTTTGCAACGTCAACTGATAATGATTAATAGCGATTTGTGTTTGTGCATTAAACACGGTCGATTTATTTATTTATTCATTCGTTCGTCTTTTACTGAATGTTCAAAAAAATTCCCTTCCTTTCCATTGCCCTTCGAAGCATTCCGGTGCTGCTCTCTAACTGTGGAGTTTGACCTAAATAATCAATGTTATGGGTCACCATTCTAGCAGGATCAGTTTTCGGACACGGAGTTAAGTACGGTCACCTGTAAAAAATTGCAGTGATTTAAAAGTAATGGAAATTGTAACAAACCTACGGTTTGGTTCGTATTAATTATCTCCTAGCCAAATTACCTCATTTATTAGCATTTTTCGCACCTATTTCTAATCAGATTTATTTAATTTAACTGAGTCTTCTCTAGAAACTTGAGGTGCACAAGCAAATTTTGATTGTTACCTTTAGAACTAGTATGTTGGTGTTATACTTAGCTTGTTGAAAAATTCTTGAATTTAATAATAAGTTACAGGTTTCAAGGTTTCTGATTTCTTCCTATTCTTTAATTTATTCCTGGCCTTGTCAGCCTTAAATTTAATCAAAGGGAGGATTTAATCAGTCTGAGCTATTTGATGTCCAGCAATGAATTTCAGTCTATTGAATACTCGTATAATAGTTTGAAGAGCAAAGATCACTGTTGAACTTTATTTTAGCAGTTTAAGCTCGTGATATAAATTCAACTCGGCCCTTTTGTCTTCTTGGGATATTCTTTTGCAACCTTTAAAACGGTTGTTTAAGAGAAAATAATCTGTGGTTTTGCTTAAACGCTTTTGATCTGCAGTTGTAAAAAATCTCCAAAAATTTCTGAAAAAAGTCGGAGAATTTTAGCTTAAAACTAATTTAGTCAATGAACCTCCAAATTTATTTTTGAAATACAATGAACTTCAAGTTTTGTGTAATTTAACAGAAATAGACTGGTGTTAGGGAGGAAAAAGGTAATTGTTTGTCATTTTTGGGTCATTTGTCAGGTATAAGTTCGTTTATTATTATTAGTTAGTTATGTTAGTCAGTTGTTTAAACTCACCGTTAACCTCTCGTCTTACGTAAGGAGCTGGACAGCAAGCGGGGGACACAAACAGTGCAATGCGTGAACAGTGGACACCCTTACAGATTTCAGTGGCGGCGCATTCGCCATTGCCATAAAACAAACATAACAATTACTGCTCTGCAAAATGAAACGCACCACTTTAAGGTGCTCACCGAGGGTTCCCGACCCCCCCATTTCAGTGCGCCCCTCTCTGGATACAGGTTTGCACCTACTACGACTTCTCTGGGTCTTCTTCACGGGCTAACCCTCGATCACATCTTGCGGAGCTCCCTCGCAGAGCCTCTCCACTTCTTCCCACACCCGGAGTCCCACAGCATCAGGTGTAGTTACTACCAACCAGTACCTCTTTGTAAATAATCTTTCCTGTAAGCTAATCCTTTGATTAGTCATGCACAACATGCAACACAAGCAACAAGCGCTAATCATCATGTCACTGTAAAACGTAATTCAACTGTCGAGGGTTCCGCCACCACTGATGCTCTACTAATCGTCAACCCCTCTCAGTTATAGGGGCACACACACCCCTCCCTCCTTATATACTTAAGTTTGCATGCTTGTTTGTGCTTAGGTCAACCCTTGGGATAATGTATGGCTTTCGTCTGGGAAATAGTAAGCTAGGGTAACTTCTAAATCTCAGTTTTATTAAGTGCTAATACAATCTAAATGTAAATAATTCGGTGTCTAACACTAGAGTAAATTCTAAGTTTTTAATTTTCTCATAACTTTGAAAAATTGTAATAAGCTGTAATAATAATTAGTTACATAGCAAGGGGGTAAGTGAGATTTGCTTTGTCGAGTATGGAAGACAGTAGTGTAGGGAAAACCTGCCACCATGCGAACCAGAGTAAATCGCTCCGCTCCCTTGGCTTGTACATTAAAAACATTAATACTTATTAACATAAAAATTTGCTATAAGCTGTGACTAAATTAATCACTTTGACTTAAACTCTAGCTAGGGAAATAAAATCACCCTCACTTAACCATTAAGTAAATGATAATATCAACCTATGTCCTTCAAATATGATGGGATAGAACGTGGTAATAGCAACTTACTAAATCAGCAATGGAATTAGTTATTTACGAAGAGAGGGCAGTAAATGAGATTTACACGGTCAATGATTTAAGATTGCAGACCAAACGTACAGCAAAGGCTTGTAACCACACCTCCTAATCCGCTTCCATACCATGTTTCTGTATCATTAAAGTATGCATTACACAACCGCCTTCCACTTCCGTACTGTACTCTTATATCTCGGTTCTCAATAATTGTTCATGACTGCGTAGGCAACCCACCGGGTTGAACCCAAGACCATCCACGTTGTAGTCGAGTTGGTCATAATCACGACTAAGTATGATTCATGTATTTTCTCTGTCAGAGGCGCTACTATTGCTATTGCTACCTAGCAGACAAGATATTGCGATAAAAACATGTTGATGAGGTGTTGGTGCTTCGTTACAAACGTTAGTGGGATTTGAAGGCTGGAAACTTCCTGTCCATTAAGACTGTTCAAGACTGGGGGACTAGGTTTCTACCGATAATAATATTCTGGAAATATTATTAAATATTAGCAGCAGAACGAAGCATCAGCACATTGTCTAGAAGAACGCAAGAAAAGTGGTTTGATGAAGAGTGCCAAAAAGCGACTAAAACAAGGAAAGAAGCAATGCAAAGAAAAGTAGAAAAAACAGAAAAACACCAAAGAAATAATCAGTCAAGAAATATGTTTAAGGAGATATGACATTAAGAAAGGCTTTCAACCTAGAAATAATATTTGTAGAAACAGGAATGGGAAAATATTGTGTAACAAACGCCAAGTACTTGAAAGGTGGGCGGAATATTTTAACGAACTACTAAATTGTAACAATACAACTTACGCCCAAACAGAAAATGAAAGAAATGTACAAAATGCACAACCACTGAAAACACCATAGAAGAGTATCAATTTAGACAAGAGCGATCAACAATGGACCATATATTCACCACTAGCGAATCTTAGAAAAATGCTGGGAATACAACAGCAATATACATTAGTTATATGTGGATTTAAACAAGCCTATGCTAACATACCACATAGACACTTCGTCATCAATATCGGAAACTTTAAACAAATAAAAATGTCAAGATAAACATCGTGAAGTGTCTGAATTACCAGTAGATCGCGTTCTGGACACCCCATAACAAACAAATCAAAAAGAGACAACGATTGTACGAAAACCTTCAGCAAAACAACGATCTAAATCGATGCAATTTCTTCAGTAAATAGATAAAGCAGCTCTGAATGCCTTTTTACTAAACAGGAATGAATTGATTTGTTAGAATATAAGAATCCAAAGTAGCAAACTAAGTAAAGTCTAATCAAAGCCGAGATAAGTAAAACCATTTGAGCAAGAGGAAACCATGAGGAAGCAGTAAGCTTACGAATTAACTAAGTCACTATTTAGAAAAAGGATATGATACAAAAAACCCTAGGGAGGGAACAATAAAAAATAGCAAGGAAACTTACACCCACCTCAGCTGGACCATGAAGAAGGACTAACAAGAAAACAACAAATGCGAGGCCTGGCTGTTGAATAACAAGAATTACTGTCCATTCTGAAACAGTGTAGTAAAATCCTAAGGTGAGGAATGTAAGATGCGACAACAGACAAGACTAGTATAAGCAGGCCTTGGAAACTGACAAAAAATCAAGAAGGGGTAAAATGTGGAAGAACCTTTTCATTGTCCATCAAGGTAATGCTGTAACACCCTACTTTAAGGGTTGTACCTTGGGTAGCTCGGTTGGAGTCCAGGGGGTGTTTGTCGTAGCGCTAATAAATATAACACGAGAGGTAAAGAAGTATAATGTAAATCAAAAGGTTATTCCTGGTACAAACAAAATAAACGGTAATGTAATTTAACTCAATATAATGCACAACATAAACAGGTAATAATTTAATAACTAAAGATTCGTTCCACCAATCACGGTGCCAATTCCGTTTCTTTGCGTCCGGTCTCGTTTCACCTTGCGGACGTGCTATCAGCCAGGAACGGCTCAGCGGTTGACCTCAGTACAACTCGGGCTGTGGCGGGCGGTTGTTGTTCCTTTACTAGAATATATAAACGGTTAAATTACCCTTATTCTATTGCATGGCGGTTCGGGGTGACTGTTTCTATCTGCCTGGTCGGGCCGGGATATTGAGTGTCTGGTTATTACATAATTCGGCGGTCCGTAGTACGGGATCCTATTGTCCTGGCAGTATATAGGAGCGTGCGGGAATTCGCTGTGCCGGCGATCTCGGTACTGACAGGTAAGTAAAGTCCCTTTAACTTAACGGTGTTTATAATGCGGTTCTTCGGAAGCGGTCGGTTCTTTTGAACGGCGGTTTACTGGTAACGGAGGTTTACTGGTAACGGCGATTTACTGGTAACGGCGGTGACGTCTTCGACGTGCGGGAACGTAGGGTTTCAGTCGGACACGTCTTCGACGTGCGAGAACGTGGGGATAGTCGACCAACACTAGCCGACGGTCGGGATCGGGGTGTATCGTCGACCAACACTGGCCGACGGTCGGGATCGGGGTGTATCGTCGACCAACACTGGCCGACGGTCGTGGGTTGGAAAGCGGGTCAGAGGATTCTCAGTGGAATCAATATCTCCGGCTGGGAGCTCTGCTTATATACCTTTCCCTGGTCGATCGTCCTTGTCTGGCCTTATGCGGTGGAAAAGGTTCGTTGGTCACGTACGTCGGCGGGGCGTTATCTCGAAGCGGTTTTCGGTGCCGCAATGGCTGGACGATATCCTGTTCGGAAAAATTCCGTAGAACGTGTACCTGAATTAGACTTTCTGTAGGGAAATTTAATTTACCTTTTATACAGGAAGTCGTTAAAGCCAGGTGGCACGTTACAATGTCTCAACACACTCGATCATTCCAATAAAGTCAATCGCTCTCCTTATTTAGTGGACGCAATTCTCCTCTTTTGCTATGTCTGCCTACTTGCGTTTTCATATATTCAAGATTTGCCAGCTATCTTCTTCTTATCATCAACTCATTCAAGTGAAGACCCACTGCTACTTCTTACCCCTTCATTTTGTTTATGTTTTGTAAATGGTTCAAACGCTACATCTGTTACTTTATTTTATTTCCCCGATACCCGCTAGAATTTTGCCGAACCCAAGGGATCGAATCGCTTTGCTGTGGGTATTGTTCACGATAAAACCAACATTAAAGTAATATGAAATAAAGTCATCTGCAAAGCGGAAATTTCTCGTTTTTCTTATAATCATTAGTTGTGAATGATCTCCTCGGAACTTTGGATGGAAATATCTTCACCGTCCAGAAATGCGCTGATAATATTGTCTTGCAAGTATTCAAATAGCAGCCAACATTCAACATTACAAGCAAATGGTGCTCAGAAGATTATTTGACTGCAAATCCAAGGGAAACGGATATAGTTCCATTCAGGAAAAGAAAGAAGTTAATCCAAACAGGACAAAGTTTCGGATTTTTTCGCAGTAAAAGTCTCACCTAACCTCGCCGGTATCGAACCCGAGATCTTTGGTTTACAAGGCAACCTTGCTGTACCTAGGTCAGCAAGTCTTTATTAAAATAATTTTATATCATCAATGTTATACAGGGACAAATATTCGGCGAGGCAGCATGGATTAAAGCCCCTTTTGTTATTTAAGCTTTAGTTCTGCATTGAAAAAAATATTTTTCAATGCTTAACAACCAAGGCCCTTTGACAGTATTTTATTTAGTACAAAAGGAATAACCTTTCAGAGCTCAGTTTCTAAACCTAAATTACAAAAATTAATGACGTCGCCAATTTCTTCTTTAAACAAAATCTCCCCGTGTTAACCTAATACAAACTTTTTTTGATAAAATAAAGATAATCAAAAATATGAAACCACAACAAACATAAAAAACAGAAAACATTTAACAACCTTGGCTATAAAATATACAGATATTGACATTGGTGCAGTTTGTCGGTCACTCACACCACCTTACTGTAAACTTCGTCTGCTATACCTATAGATTGCATCTTACACTACTTGTCTAGCCCTTATCGGTCACAACCAGCCGGGGCAATACTTTTAAATCAATCGTTTAGCTAAACGTATTAGCTGATACTGAACGATATCAAATCGTTGAACTTGAGGAAATTCTTTACTAAAAGAATCCGATTATTTTTCTGAATTCTGCTAAAAAATTGTAAACATTCTGAGATTAAATAAATTATATCCGAACGGGATAAATAAAAATAAAAATTGAAGCAGTGTGGTTTAGCATTTATATTTTACCATTTGTTGTGTACATTTTTATGCTCTATTTATAACACAACAAACACCAACGCTTCATAACGCATTTTATAGAAACGAAATCGAGTCCAATAAAATTTTATAGCAGTTAAAATCATGGGTTAATAGGGTGCTTTCTCGCAACAGTAGTCATAAAACGAAAATCTGCTGGTTTTACTGTTAACTATATTCTGAATTACAAACCCATTCAACGAAGTAAACCCTTGAAAATATTGATAACAAAATAAAAAATTCGCATGGGTTTTTCTGATTAAAACCCTTCTGTAATTTCAAAAGACTGAAGCCCAAGGCCTTAATTATAAAATAATTAACTATCTAAGAAAGTCTCAGCTTCAGTTTCCTTTAAAAATTGCATTTTAAACTTAGTTTGCATCAAATTAATTATCATCTTCCCAACTAAAACTTCACCTAATGAGCTTGTTTATAGCCTTTAGTTCTAGCGAAACAACTTTAAATTTTCTTTTAATTACTTACTAGCACAAGCTGAACGTATAATTCTAATGACTTAACGTCCCTTTACGGCGTATATAAATTATGAACATTATTAGGTAGGTACTCTCTGAAAAGTGTTTTACGTGCGTTGGCTGGGTAAACTTCCTTGCAGTTAATTACCTTTATGCAAGCAATGAAATATAAGTTTCTGCTTGGTGTGTGTTTGTTTTCCGACAGCTAATCCTTATTAAAGTTAATTTATTATTATTGCAGAACATTCTTACGTTAAATAAATTCATTAGAATTTAACAATAAGTGAAATAATTATTTCTGGTAAAAATTAACGTTTAACTAGTTCAATAAAATGTGTTAGCTGTATAAGTGGTTAACTCATCCCATATCTTCACAATTAAGGTGATTATCACTGATCTGAACATAAATAAAGCCATAACAAACCACTAAACAACTATAAACCGAAGCCCACATCTAATAACCTTTCATTTATTACAAATTTTATATTACTGCAATCACTGTCCATGTAATAACGTAACAGATGTAAGATGCATTTTTAGGGCAATAAAATTTTACAGTGGCTTTCAAAGCATTGGTTTAAAAGGTGGTATGAGTATAGAAATGAACATACTGGATATATTTAAAACCTTATTTAACTATGTAATCAAATCTAACAACCTGATAAAAACAGTTCTTAAAGGCTGCCACTGCTATAAAGTTTATATAAATAAAATATTTTATGTTTTTCATTGGCAATAAATAGAAGTTCGGTTGCTCAAGCTTGAACTACTTTGACACTTCATTTTTAGGTATGTAGGACACAATTTTTAGAAATTTTATTGAAAGTTAAAATGTTGTACCGTTTGAGAAACTTTAGAAGTATTTAACAAATAAAATAAAGCCGTAAAGCTCATTATACACAAATAAATTCTACTCAAAATTTGGCTACAATTAACTTCTCTACGCATTAAACGTAGCTTTAATGAGGCTAATATAATTTAAAGACTTAAATAAATTGCCAGCATTGCAGTTCTCTAAATATACTTCACACATGTTTGTAAAGTTAAGTAAACAGACTTATTTCTGTTCAGGAAGCTTGGAGCAAAAGGACTTTTATAAACAATCCAAGAAAAGCCTTATTTCTGTATATGTTGTCGTCACTTTTCAATTTCTTCAAAGTCTTTTACTTTTACTGTACTACACCTAAATTATTTTTTATTGTTTTTAGTACTAAAATTATTCTCGTATTCATTTAACAAGCAATCAAATAACTTAAATTGTTTAAAATCATTGTCCCAGATCTTATTCACACGAGTAAATCACAAAACTTATCTGAAACAAGTTTAACACAATGTTCAGTTGTGATTCAAGATATAGCTAGAAACTTAAATCGTTCAAAGTTTAGTTAACAGCTGGTATTCCGGTACGAATGAACATCAAACCGGAGTTCTTAAACATTTGTTAGGAGGATAAAATAAATTATACCCCCACGCTTTTATATTCTCTATTTATTTATGGTTCGTTTGCTGTATATAAAGTACAATTTATCCACACATATAAAAAATATGAAATATATCCACTTTGTATACTGAAACTGAATGTGCAAGACGTTATGGTCTCATATTTTAACGGCGTTCGTATAAAGGTTTCAATACAAACTGACTTTATATAAATCAGTGCTAAATATAACGGGTTATAAGTGACAATTTATAAGTGAAAGCAATATAATTCTAGATATGTTTGTAATTTGTTGAGTATTTAAAAGGCAAAACTTACAGATGCACGAATGCTTATTTGTTTAACACACTTTAAGACTTCAATTTATAATTTTGTATTTTTGAAAAATAACTACGCTCCGTATATTTGATATGAATTCGGGAATAACATTTGCTAGTATTCCCGTTTCTTACTGTTTCTACTTTAAAATGCAAACTTTTCTGAAAAAGTCAACAATTATAACAATTTTTCATTAAAAAGAAAAGAAACATATTGTAAAAAGAACTACGAAATATCAGAAATGGAAATGCAGTTGCTAGAAAATGATAAAAGAAAAAATAAAGTTTGGGTGGCTTAACAATGTATATAGAAAACTCGACTAAACTAAAGGAAACAATAAACAATTTGACACAAACTAAGCCCTGCCTGTTAAAAGGCGCTGTGTCCAAATTGGCTAGCTCAGTAACTAAAGACTAAAGAGGCTGAAAATAATTACCTATGTATTACTAACCAAAAAACAAAAAACAAACAAACGGTGGGGGACCTGCACCCGCGTGCCAGCGGCGGCGACGCCGAGGGCGGCCATAACGCCGAAGGTGGCGGAATGTCGGCAATGGGGGACGGTTGGACAAGGGTGCACGGTGTCAAGGGAGCGGCGACGACGGAGAACCTGGGCCTTGATCTGGCGAGGAGTGTGCTGAAGGTGGCGAAATGGTGGCATCAGGCGACGTGGGTAATGGTGTGGCCTCAGCAGTAGAGGGCGGCGTTAGCGGTGGCTAGAAACAGGCAGCGTCCGCCGACGTAGGCGGCAGCGTGCGGTTCCAGCGGAGAGTTGAGGTGGCTGGGAACGGGCAGCGTCCGGCGGTGTAGGCGGCGGCGAGCGGTTATAACGTAGTGTGGAGGTGGCTGGAAACGGGCAGCATCTAGCGATGTCGACGGCGGCGAGCGGTTCCATCGGAGTGTTGAGGCGGTGATGGCAATCAAACGTGCAAGGATATCGATCTTGATCGAGCACACCGAGGCGTTGAAGATGAGGTGAATTTTTCGAGCGTATTTATAGCCCGAAAATCCGATGTTGCTCTCCCACTGGCTGGCGAGTGGTGGTAGAAGTGGCAAAAATCTAACAAAATCCCTGTGCTTTCATTTTTCGGAAATTACTGTCCCAAATCTAGTTACTGATTTGTCTAGTAGTTATCAATGACCTGCTGGCATTAGGACGCGTCGTTTTATACCACACTCGATGTGGTTGGGTCGAGTGAGTAAGGGTTTATCACGGTTTTACGCCTCCCGCAGGTAGATGTTTATAAATTTATGGAAGCAGTCGAGTTGAAGGGGAGTTTGATATTAAAATGTAGTATTTCTTTAGCTAGATGTAGATAGCGGTAATTGCTTATTGTAATTAGAAAATTTTTACCAGCAATTATTTATTATAGGAGAAAATTAGTTCCGCTGAAGGGATACAATTCGGTCCTTCCGCACCGCGGGTGTGTAGGCTCAAGCGAAACGTCTCAGCTAGCAATTTATAGCACAGGCTGTTTGATCAACGAATCCCGTAATCCTATTTTATGAGGTTAATAGGAATGGAACAATTTAAAATTTAAAAAATCCTCGATCGAGTATCGAAGAGTTGACACATGTCTTCAGATCATCAAATAAAGTAAGAATTTATGGCCAGAAAGAAAGAAAGGGGTTTTGTTAGAAAGCTCGTTCTGTTCTTTCTTTTAAGTGTTAATGGTTTTTCAATGCAGATTATAGCGTATCGCCGGCGAAACTCGAGGGCACAATCGAAGATCGTGTTAAATTTGATGAAAGAGCAACTAGAAATCGATAGCTCGCCAGGAGAAACAACAAGAAAAAGCAGTAAAAATCGAATACAATAAAGTCATTGCAAACGGAATAGAGTGGAGATGGAATAAAAGTAACGAAAAACTAGAACTGAAAAACCGGGACAACAAAAATGAGATGGAAGAACGTGTAACCAGGCCAAGAAAAACAACAAGACATGGGACCAGGCAAAAAACTGAAACAATGGGGATAATGGAAAAATGTATGGAATATAAACACCCTGACTGGAAAAGAAATTGAAATAATAGAAGATAGGAAGGAATTCAAATATTAGGGATAAGCGAGACAAATAAAATAGACCAGGGAAGTATAAAACTAACAAATTAATATACCCTGCAGAGTACAAAGAGGATGGGGCGCCAAAGACGGTGCAGGAATTATACTAATAAATAATGAAGTAAAGTAATTTTTGAAGCAATAAGTTCCAGAATAATAAGAACTCTCGTAGAAGAAATTAATCACCTTAATACATACATACAGAGTTGTATGAAAAATTACGACAGCTGATAGATCATTCGAGAGAAAAAAGTTTAAAACTAATAGTCATGGGCGATTGAGAACTCCAGAATGGGAAATGATGAAGAACTGGGACTGGGATGTATGGGACAATATATCAAAATGTACCAGCAGAAGTACAGATAAATGGACAAAGATCAGAAACCTTTACTTTGAAAAGAGGAGTAAAGCAAGGCGACAGAAAAGCGATGGAAACAGGAAAAGGAAGAACAGGAAAGAGAGGCAAACCGCGAAAAATGGAAAGAATAGAAGAAGTAGAATCAAACAGAGGTAAAACGCTAAATGAAATGAGAACCTTGACACGGGACAAATTGGGGGAAATGGAAAAATTAGGTAAAGGAAACAGGAAGCAAAGAACTTAATCGGACGCCCTAAAGGGCAAATGAATAAAGAAGAAAAAAGAAAACTCGGCTTTTTTCTTTAGTAGTGGTTGCAAAAGAAATTAGGTTAGGTCTACTTATCATCTATCAGTTACTGCGCACGCGCGCTCTTTTTTTTTATAGGCCACGCCTACTGGACAGTGATTGGACGTCCCTATATCATATTAGTTTATTGACAAGGTCGTTTCTATAGTAACAACAAACAATAGTGGCGGGCATTTTAAACTTCTAAATACTCACAAAATTGTAAATATGAATTTTAATTCGTTTCAAAGTAATTTTCGGTAACATTTATGGGCCTAAATGTATTACTATTGTAAATAACTAATAGGAGAATGAAAGATTTTGCAAAAAAATATCAAATAAATATCACAAATAAGCATAGAAAGTAAATATATTTTGAACAATTTGAATACTTGTAACGTAGTTTTCTCTTTAGAACAGAACAACTTATATTAATCAAACTTAGGCTTAAGTAACCAAATGAAACTTACTTAACAAAAAGGAAACGAACAAAATCAAACCATTTACATTTAACACACTGGTGTAGCATGTAAATGCAAAACTAAAATTGTAGAACACGGAATCGTGCACTTTGTATAGAATAGAAAATGCACTTTTACTTAACTGTGAGGTATACAGGTGGTCTTTAGCACCCACGTACGTATTTGTATGAATGCATCAACCCGATACTGCGTAAATACTTAAGGTTTATATGTATAAAGTTCATATCAATAGGTTTTCAGGAAGCAATTGTGCACCCGTTGAATGAATGAATAAATTTCCTAAGGGAAAACTCATGAATCTAAATTAACTTTAGATTAAATTCAGTCGCGGGTGCTGATTTTTAGCGCTTCTAAAATAAAACGCTTTTTAATAAAAATTACCTAAACAAGTCTGATTATTTCAAGGTTTAAACAATCGGTTTTAATTTAAAAAGTAAACGAAAAGTACAAATTTGTCGAACATTTTAAAGTATACCTACCAGTGTAATACTCTTACGTATTTATTTTATTTGTATTAGCATGTTTAATGTAATGCTGTAAAAATAATTGATTTTCCAGATTTCCATATTCATAAAACAAACATGTTGGGCGAATTATGTAAATCAACAGATCAAAAAGCAAGTTAGCAATTTTAATGCCAACACACATTTATTCCAACGCCTAAACCTAATAAAAATATTGTAAATTTACACCCTTGTTTTTGCAAAACACGGAAACCCCTATTTTTTAAATGAAAAGGGCTTGCCAGTTAATATGTTTAAATTAAAATTTAGCACGCATTTTATTTTCCCTGAAACGAAATCGATTTATGTGATGGGATTTAAGTTTAGCGTGTTATTTTGATTTGATTAAATTTTAAATCGCATTATTGTTTCAGGCGACATGTTTGCACCACCCATAAAAATGTAACCGTTCCTGTAAAAACACAGCAGACTTACTGCAAACCTGTATATAAGAAATATGTTGAAAGATGCAGCAATAATCAAGTATGTACCGGCATTAGGTAAGTTTTTGTAATCAGGCTTTATTTTTTTTAATAATTGAGTTTTTATTATTTTTTATTGGCAATTATCTTACGGCTTTGGGATTAAGAGTATATCGTCTATCAAAAGTGGCAACATTTTCAGGATTTTTTTAAGATTTAATTTCGAGGGCGTTCTAATGTATTGGAAATTTAGAGAATATCCTCGCCGCTGTTCTTCTTCGTTTTCGTCTTCGTCTTATTTTTCTTCTTCTATTATTTTCTTTTTTCTCTTCTCTAGACTTCGATTGCCCATTAATGTAGCCCTCTTGTTGCTTTCTTCAACTTTCATTAGCCATATATATTTCCAGCAAGCTGCATGACGTCATCCACCCACTCGTCTTTTCCATGACCTGTCGATATTATTTCATGTAATGGTGTTTGATCTTCAATGTAAGAATAATCTTCCCATTGCCACTTTAATTTCTCAACACTTTCCTCTATGTTAGTTACTTTAGTTCTTCATCTTCTTTCTGAGGCTGATGCTCAGGATTATTACTTCTGTTTGTTGGGCTCTGTTTTGTTGCTCAGCTATACTTTATCACCAAAAAATGCAATACTTTAGGTTAGGAGTGTTGGCCACTCATTTAGAGCAAGTATTTACCACTACATATGAACAAAACAACACAGATCATATCGAACAAGTAAAGGAAGAAATTAACAGCAGTGACCACAACAATATAACACCAATAGCCCCTGGAAATGACATGATTCCCAACATCGTATTAAAAAACCTTCCTCCAAAATCAGTAGCCTACTTAACAGCAATTTTTAATGAGTGCCTTACCAGTTCATCTGTTAACGCTTCCCCTCCATATTTTAGGAGTTCATTGTAAATGCCGTCTGTTTTTTAGTGACTCTTCCATCAGCGTCTTTGATATAATTAGATCGACATTGTTTAATCTGTTGTCAGTATTTTCCACCGTCTCATTGTTTTCTTCATATAGCAAATTCCGAAAGTACTCAGTCTTCCTTTGTAATTTTATTTGTGTTTATATATTTCTTCATTTTCCTATGAATCTCCATATTCGTAGAAATCGTGTTCCATGCCAACAGTAAATGATTCCCAGTATTTCCTTTATCTCTGGTATTTGCCAATTTACTCCGTTTCTCGTCCCTTTATATTTATTATATTCTTCTGGAGTACTTAATCTTCTGTATTTGAGATACGCATCTTTTTTTTGTTTCGATAGTTCTTTAATTTCGTTTGTGAACCAGGGTGTTTTGCGGTTTCCCTTAACAGTGCTTATCTTTCTTTCTCCTAATACTTCTTTGACATATTCTAATATGTTCTTCTTTGTTCTTTCCCATGCTGTTTCGACAGTATCAGAATTGCTTATTCCGTTGATTTTTATTTTCGTTTTTAATCTGCTTCTATATAACTCCTGATTTGACTTGTCGTAGATTGAGCTTATAATGGTTCGCATTATATCTACTGATCCGTTTCGTAAGTACTATTCGGTGATCACTACCTACATATATCTAGCGACGTCAGGCTTCTTACGTCCAATATCTGTGAGGGGTGTATCGTCCTGTTAGTTAGAATATAATCTATGATGGATTTCTGTCCTCTTGTATTTTCGAATGTACGAGTATATTTGTGCTGCGGTTTATGGTCGAAGAATGTTGTTTATCCTCAGGTCTATTAATTCTTCCACATTTTCGTTGATTGCATCCTCGTTAAATCTTTGCTTGATCCCTGGTATTACGTTATTACCGACTCTGGCGTTGAAGTCTCCTCCTATTACAATGTCCTCATTTCCATTTATTTTGTCTAAAGTTTCTTGGAGATCGTCGTAGAATTTTTCTTTCTCATGTAATGCATATATTGATATTATGTTGAGTGGGCTTTTCTTCATTTGTAATTTGAGTGTAATTATTCTTTCTGATATGTATTGATATTCTATTAAGCTTTCTTCGTATTTCATGTTTAGCAATATTCCGACTCCAGCTTTAGCTCTCATGTGTTTTGGCATGCCACTGTGTATTAATAGATAGGTATTATTCATACCTGCTAATTCCCTTTCCTTTCTTTTTGGTTTCTGACAGCATACATACAATATCGATTTTACTTTGCTGAAGTTCATTTATTATTTCTTGGTCGTGCTGATTCCATATTCCTATTCTTATGTGGTTATGTAGACGGAGTTACCCTATCAATATGAAGAAACTAAATCATCGAAAGCAAAGTACTCTCCCCAACAAGATAGATAGATCTTTTTCTTCTTATTTTCCTCTTATGTCCGAAGCCTAGGCCAATGGCCTGTTAATAACTCATAAGTATGATAAATGTATCAGATTACTAAAATAACCGGGAAACCAATGCACACTTTGGCTAAAACAGCCCAAAATAGACAAAAGTCCCCTGCAGAGAGACATAGGTTTTAATTTTCATATTTCAGTGATCCTTTACACTTTAGGCATGTTTTAATTTTGTTATTCACTGTGATGTTCAGAATGAACAGAAGTCGAGTGTCGTTCTAGAACAGACCTATGCAAGAGTAAATATGAAAATAACTGTAATGGCAAAACTCTTTTTAACCCAAATATGTAGTAAATCCGAAGGTCGGAGGTTCAAATCCTTGCGAAGGTGATATCTTTATACATGTTGGATTTCGTTAATTTTTAAAGCTCTATATTTAGTCGAGTCAATGAAGGTTTTTACTTCTAAACCCACTAAAACAGAACCGATTTTGATGATTTTTTTTTTAAATTGTTTGATATATTAAATTATTTCAGCTGGCGCTATCAAGTATTTATATTGTTTAAACAATTAAAAAATATATATATTAAAAAATATATAGACATGTGTATATTGTCAACTGAAAAAATCAATACTTTTATAAGAATATCTAAACACGCACAAGAAATCGACCTTTTGTATCACAGGTAGAGGAATTCGAAGTCAAACTCCTGATGTTTCACCATGATTTTCGGAGCGAACGCGTGTGTTTTAAGGTTATTAATCTGTTAAAATAAGTTTTTAACACTAAATATTGAAAATATTAGTGAAAATTGTTGAAGAGAACTTAATTATTGATTAAAATTTAGAAAAATGTGCAAAGAGATAAGTAAAAATACGATGGAAAAAGTAATTATATGTCATTTATTCTTGGTTTGTATTGAAAATAATTGGATTATATTTGCTTTTAAGTTTGTTTATGCATTTTGAAGAATCGAGTTATTATTATTATTATTATGTTACATTTACATTACATTATTACAGTTACTATGATACATTTATATGCTGTAAAATCACTTTTTTTTGTAATTTTGATCATTACAGCAAAATCGCTTGCGTTGCATATAAGTTAAAAAATGTTTCCCGTTTAATAAATAATTACTCAATCTTAACTAAATTTTGTTTGCTTATTTGGAACGTATTGATTTAACGATTCTAAAAATTTTAGCCCTTTAAGTGTAATATTTTTAATTCTACAGTACTTTTTTCACTGAATTTTCCGCGCGTCATGCTCGTCGTTAAGGTTATTTGCAAAAACAATTTGTATTAAATTATTCTTTGGATGTAATGAAATCTTTTTAAATTATTAGAAATATATTTCCTGTCTTACAGCTATTTCCCTTTGAATTTGATCCTCATATTTAAAATCATACGTGTTAAAAACATTTTCCAACATTCTTTTATATGTTACAGGAACAGCAACAAGATACTGTAGACTCTACAGTTAATTGTTGTTGCATTTGCAAAGAACAAGAGAGTGCAGATACTCACATTATACAAAGTTTTTTCAAAAATTTCAAATTTGAAATTCAATTCTTGCATCCGAATGATTGAATAATTAACATTTTTCAATGGAAATTTTGAAACTTTTTAATTCAAAAATTATTTTTTAAACTAAATTTTCAAAATTAGTCACTTATACTTTGTCAAAATTTCATCGAAAAAAAAATTGTCAAATTCTTTTTTTTAAATTATTTAAACAATATAAATAATTGATAGCGCCAGCTGAAATGTTTCTGATTTTGAATAATTTCGTATAACAAACATTTAAAAAAAAAGTTCATCAAAATCGGTTCTGTTTTTGCTGATTTAGAAGTTTTGACGATTTTTCCGCTTTATTGACTGGACTAATTATTACTGCAAAAAAATGTCCCAAACAAATTGCTAAATATCAGAGAAATTTATTATTTATTAATTAATTAATTAATTAAAAGCAAATTCCACAAACTAAATCAGTTTCAAAACTCTAAAAGAATAAACATTTTTCAGATTAGTATTCGAAACTTCACATAGAGATGTAGTGACCACGACCATTACAAGTCAGGTAATTTATATTTGCTGTCCTGGTTGGGGCCAAGTCAATAATAGAAGCCATGGCTGCAATAAACGTAAGTCTTTCCTGTTTTCTGTGAATGCATGCTTTCAGCTTTCTCTTACACGTCTGGTTTTTAAGATTTAAGATTCTTTCTCATTTACTTAAAGTCTTTTTGACTTTCAGTTTTCTTTAATGTTTGAAGATGCAATTCCAAAAACAAATTATAAATTTCTGTACCTACAAACTATCGACAAATTTATATAGCATCAAAAGTAGAGCCATTTGTAATATGCTCGTTGACAGTACTCGATTTAATTGCAGTTAGATGTAACGACTTAATAAAAACTTTTATGCTGATTGTAATGGACCTCTATTGGAATATGACTAGACTAGGCGAACCAAGCAGTTAAGCATATCCGCCCCCCTGACATCTGAAGGATGTCAGGGACGTCTTTAGGGGGATGAAGCGAGGGACGTACCTTCTTACCTTACTTACACCTACCTTCTAACCTTACTTACTCCTCCTGCCGGCGCTGCTCCTCCCGGTTCTTCAGAACTCTCTCGGCGAACTCCCTGAGGCGGTCGTATATGTCTTCTGCCACTAGGTCCTGTGGGCGTGGTGGCCATCTGACTCCACGTTGTTCCACGAAGACCTGTAACAGACCCCTCTCCCTTTCTACCTCTTGTGTCGCGCAGTCTGTTAGGAGGTGCGCGCTCGTGTCCTCCGCTCCGCACTCGCATTCGCCCCTGTCCATCAAGTTGAAGGATCGCAGCTTCGCCCTGAAGTCGCCGTGCCCCGTCAGGAGCTGGGTGATCCAGAACGAGGGCTCGACCCATGACATCTGTAGCCTCTCTGCCACGCTGGGGAAGAATCCGTGCGTGATCCTTCCATCTCCCGACCTGTTCCACGAGGTTTCCCACTTCCTCAGGATATGTTCTCGGAGTTCGACGAGAGCCTGTTCGATCGTCTGCTCCCTGCCATCAAATTCAAACTCACCTATATTCACCGGGATCCTTCTTCGTATCTTCCTCCGGTACCATCTTTCTTCTGCCCTAAGTGCCAACGGCATCCGTTTCGCCAGAACTCCCAGCGCATCCGTGGACGCCGTTCTGTACGCCTTCGTTGATGCTAGAAGCATCGGGCGTTGGGTGGTGCCTAGCCCGTCCCTGAGCCTACTGTTCAGCTTGTCGAACCAGACCTCCGCTCCGTAAAGAGCGACGGGTTCGAGAACTCTCGTGTGGAGGATCTCTACGGTCTTGTGGTTTAGTCCCCATCTGGCTTTTACGACTCGCTTGAGGCTCATCCCTAGCCTCCGTCCCCTTTCTTTCAGTTCCCTCATATGAGGGATGATCGTCATTCCTTCCCCCCAGTATATCCCTAGGTGTCTTACCTCGTCCACCATACGAAGTCGGTGGTTCCCCATTCTTACCCTCGGTCGCCTTCCTCGATGAAATTTACCTTTAAGCATAAGACCTACCGATTTCTCTTCGGACAGGTGCAATTTATGAAGATTGCACCATTCCAACGTCCTTCCTAAGACTTCGCTGGCCCGGTCCTCTAGTTGGGCTCTGGAGTTGCCTTCCACGATGATCACTTCGTCGTCCGCGTACGCCACCTTCTTGCACCACGGTTCGTCTTCCTCGAGGTTTTCGTCGAATACGAGGTTCCAGAAGAACGGTCCCAGTATTGACCCCTGCGGGCAGCCCCTCTGGCAGTCCCTCACGACGCTATCCTCTCCTTCCCTGAGCTCGACTCTCCTGTTGGATAAATAATCTTTGATTACCTGATACAGATTCTTCGGGCACCTCCTCGCCCTGAGTACCCGGAGTACATCCGGCCACCAAAGGTTGTCGAAGGCCCCTTTGACGTCCAGGAATATCCCCAGCACGTATTTCTCTTCCGACGTCTCGACGATTCTTCTGCATTCCTCCAGCGCATCTATGGTGGATCGCCCTCTTCTGAAGCCGTATTGGTTCGGGTTGCTCTCCCCTTCCAGGCTGTCTTCTAGTCTCCTGTAAATTAGCTTTTCTAATATCTTACCCAACACCGATAGCAGACTGATCGGTCTGTACGATGAGGGACTTGACCTGTCCCTTTCGCTCCCTTTTAGGAGGAGCACCAGGTTGCCGATCTTCCAGTCGTCCGGAAAAGCTCCTAACCGCAGGCACTCGTTCCAGATTCGAAGCATCGTCTCCCCTATAACCGGCCACGCTTCACTTACCATTTCGTAGGCTATGCCGTCTGGACCCGGCGATTTTCCTTTGGGCAGGCCCCGCAGGACGCTTTCTGCCTCCTCCATCTCGAATTCGGCCGCGTCTTCGACGTCGGGGATTTCCCTTACCTCCGCCCTCACTCTTCGGTGTTCTTCCAAGTCCTCGTCGACGGGGTCGGTTTTGATCAACTCGTCTAGGAGGATGTTCATGGATCCTTCCCAATCCACCGCGCGTGTTCCTTCGCTGACCATCGCCATGTAGCCCTCCCTCTTCCTGAACTTACCACATGTTAGTTTGTAGACTATGCCGAACGGTTCCTCGTTCCCGGTTCGGCCTACGAACTCTCGCCAGCTGTCTTGCTTGGCCTTCTTGATCTTGTAGTGGTAGGTGTTCCTTCGTCTCAGGTACGTGCGTCTGAGTTCGGCCCGATGTTCGTCGTGTTCCTCCCTCTGGTACGCCCTTCGTGCCGCGTTTACTGCCTTCTTCTCCCTGGTTAGCTCCGCCGTCCACCAGGGGGTCCTTCTCGCCATCCTCTTGATCCTCGGAATTGCCTCTTCGGATGCCCTGTTGAAAGCCCCTGTAAGATTCCTTACCTGGTCTTCTAACTCTTCTCTGTCCGCTGCTTGCCTCTGTATCGGTTGGTCGAGTTGGTCTTGTAGAACCCTCCTAAAACTCACCCAATCCGCCCTTCGTATGGACGGCCTCTCCCGAGGCCGCCCTCCTTCGTCCTGTCGCTGCTCCGAGCGGATTTCATAGCGGATGACTCTGTGGTCGCTTTGAACACGCCCGTCTTCGACTCTCCATCCTGTCACCTGGAGCCCTCCTAGGCCTCTTCCCAGTGTCAGGTCGATCCATGATTCAGCTCTTCCGTTGGAGAACGTGCTCATTTGTCCTCCGTCGTTCAGCAACCAGAGTCCGTTTGCCTCTATGAACTCTTCCATTAACTCACCTCTATCGTTGGTCAGCCTATCTCCCCAAGTCCGACTTCTCGCGTTGGAATCCACCGCAATCAGCACGGATTTCCCTGCCAATGCCGTTATCACTCGCTGGACCGCCTCGAGATGCATCTCGATGTCGTCTCTGTACTGGAAGTACGCCGAGACCACGTAGAGATCGAGGTCCCTGATCCAGATCACTATGCAGTGGGATGTGCATAACCACCCGATTTGTACCACGTTGAGGAGCGGGTTTATTACGACGATTCCCGCTCCGATTCCTGCTCCTGGGTGGGCTTCCTTCTCCTGAAAAATCCTAAGATCTACCCCAAATCCCCATATCCTACCCTGTCCTTGGTACGGCTCTTGAATGGCGAGCACGTCCACTTTCTCCCTCACTGCCAGTTCTCTGACCTCCGCGGTTGCGACCTGTCCCTTACCCACATTTACCTGTAGGAACTTGAACACGCGTTCCTCATTACGACTAACCTGTTGTTGTCTTCTCGGTTGTCTATCCACTGTAGTCCGTTCGCTCGATCACGCGTCTCAGCAGTCTCCAGACGATCGGGCACTCTTCCCCGCTCATCTTGTGGTCGCTCGGCTTGCCGGCGACTCTGCACTGGGCGCAGGACATCCTTCCCTGGCAGTCCTTCGCCTTGTGGTCTTCCTCGCCGCACCTGTAACACTGGCTTTTCTTGGTCTTACAGTCCCTGGCGAAGTGCCCGAAGCACCCGCAGCCGAAACACCTGGGCAACGGAACGTAGTCCCGGATCCGGCTGACCCCCCAGGTCAGGTTCATCCTTCCTGTCTGGAGCAGGCTACGGTAGAGACGTGGCTCGACCTCTACCACCCAGTCGCGCCGTCTGCTCTTCCTGTCCCCTATGACCCTTACCGGCTTGAAGGCCTCGGCGAACTGCTCCTGGGTGCGGCCTTCTCTGCACACCCTGTTGACATCGTAGGCGGCCCTAGCGAGCTGCTCCGCGGTGTCCTCCTCGGCGCCGTACACCACCAGAAAGGGGTGCCGTCTCCTCTCCCTCTGAGCCCTCAGGCCCACGGTCTTCCACTGGGCGGACTCTTCCAACTTCTTGGCTTCCTCGATGTTCTGGACCTCTACTGCAACACCAGCCCTCATAAGCCTTACCTCCCTCACCTGTACACCCTCCTTCCGGATGTCGACGTTCTTCACGACGTCCTTCCTCATCTGCTCGCTGGTGATGGTCTCCGCAGCTCCTTCCTCCTGTCGTAGGATGACGACCGGGCGCTCTCGGCTCTTCGCCTGGAGCCTCTTCACGGCGTCCCTGTAAGATGTCTGTCTTACCGGCGTTACCTTCTGTTGTTGTTGCTTCTGCTGCTGCTGCTGCTGCTGTCGTTGCCTCTGCTGCTGCTGCTGCTGCGGCTGCGGCCCCCTTCCGCTGTCCTTGGGCCTCTCGACGGTCCTCGGCCTTGGCTCCTCTTCCCTCCTTGGCTGCTGCGGTCGCTGTTGCCGTCTCTCCTCCTGCTGTGCTGCCAGGAAGCCCTCGAGGTGCTGGTTCCGCAGCTCCGTGTCGACCACCAGGTCGACCATGGCGTCCATGGTCTGTAACAAGAGCAATGCCGCCTCCGGCGTTACCTTGATCGCCCTGCTCTCGAAGAGCTGGCTCATGCTCTGTCGGATCCTCCTCGCCTTCCGGACGGTTGGGTTGACCTCCGCTCCCTTCTCCCTCTTCTCCTCCTTCTGGGGCTGGTGCTGGGGTTCCCTCGCGGGTCTGGCTGCGGCCTCCGACTTCCTCACCAGGGGCTGCGACGGTTCCTTGGCTGCTACCACCGCTTCTTCGATCCTCCGCACCGCGAGCTCGACCGCCTTGGTTGTTCCTTCAGGGGACAGAACAACTACCTTACCTCGCTTACCCTGCTGCGCCGTTCTTCGCTCCTCGCTGCTGGGCTCCTCCACCGTTGCTGCTCCCGCTGGAGTCCTTGACTCGGCTGGGCGCTCTTCGCATCGCTCCAGCACCACCTTGACCTGCTTCTGCTTCTGCTCTTCGCCGCCTGGCGTCCTCCGGCTCCTGAATGGGCGCTCCTCCTGCTGCGTCGTCGTCGTCCTCGTCGCCCTTGTCACGACTCCCTGTCCTGGCTTCACTGGCATCCTGCTGGTGGCGTTCCCTACCTGAAATAGAAGGAAGGGCCTTTCGACCCGGTTTTTCAGGGGAAGGAGAAGAGTTAGGGGAAAAAGGATGAAAAATTTGAAAGAAAAGTAAAAAAAAAAGACCGAAGGAAAACAGCTTAAAAAAAAAAAAAAAAAAAAAAAAAAAAAAAAAAAAAAAAAAAAAAAAAAAAAAAAGTGAGAGAGAGAAAAGAGTTAGAAAGAGAACACACCTGTGATGGCCCGAAAGTCACACCCTGTTATCCAACCAAATCTAATTACCCAGAATCTAATCAACTATGGAAGTTTCCGCTACGGAAACTTCCGCCACGTGGGTGGAGCCCAAGCGTGGCCTACTATACTCTACGGTTACCCTTAATTAGCTAAATTACCCTTAATTGACTATACTGATGCTACTCTACTATTTAATTAACCAATGGACTAATGAAACTATTTAATTACTAAGCTTTGCAATCTAAGTTTACAATCTAAGTTTTACTACTAAGATTTGTTAAAATGCAGCAAAATGAATTTCCCAAAGTTAAGACCAATCTGAATCTAATTACAATTAACCAAAACTAGTTAAAAAGGCGCTAATTATAGTCTACTACTTGCGGTTTCACAATCGTTTAGTCACTTGACTGGAACTTTCCACTATCTCGCAACGCTCCTCAGGCACGTCTGCTCCGTTCAAGATCCAGCACCGGACTTGATTGTAATGGACCGTATAAATTACTGTCGCTTCGGTATGTATGTGTATATAAATCAAGTACTGTAACTGACGTGGACATTCTGATAAATGGAAATGGGCGCTGACTTTGACATTGTTAAAAAAAGTTATACGCTCCTCTAATGAATAAAGTCCCGTGAGGTCCGTTTGCTTTGAATAAATGTTACCCTATCCGAAGTTGCTTTATTATTAACATGTCACAATAACAATTTGTATCCGACTGACAACCCTTCTCCTTCCTGAAGAGGGAATTTAAATAATGTTTAATCTAAATTTACTTCAAGCGTTTTGCTTCGGACCATTTTATGATTATTCATTTTCTCAAAGCGAAGTGCATTTTTGCAAAAAATAACAAGCTTTGAGGCAATTTCTAGTCCTCTTTTGTAATTTACATATACAATAATATAAAACAAAACATTGCATTAAGATTACTTTTTCTTAGAAGTAACAAAAATTCTTTAGAAATCAAAACGAATTATTTATTATTGTTTTTTGTTTGTTTTTCATTTCATTTCGACACTAACAAGTCTTGAAATTTTGGACTACTGTTAGAAACTTCATTTTCTTCAAGAGTTATTTTTACCCCTCTTCAATCTATAATTATTTTTTTCAACTTGCAAAACTGCGACCTTGCTTGCTGCTTCTTTAAATCTATCACTTCGTTGTCTTTTAAGAAATGCTCTTAAATGTTATCAATTAAATGCAAAATAGAAAACATAAAACTGATCTAACATTTACTTTATTTCAGCTCAATGCGCTACAAAATGCCTAAATGGTGGCAGCTGTGTAAGACCCGAAGTATGCAACTGTCCGAAAGGATTTACAGGTCGTTATTGTGAAGCGGACTTAAATGAATGTAAAGAACAAAAACCTTGTGATCAAATCTGTCACAACACCGTTGGAAGCTTTAAGTGTGAATGTAGAGAAAATTTTGCACTTCAAAGCGATGGTCAATCATGTAAAAAGGAAGGTAAATATTGCAAATATTTTGTATATCGCTGGAGTGACAGAGTGGTTAAGGCATTCGACTACAGCGCGGACAGTCAGTAACTGCTGATTACTTTACCTTTGCTGTTTACATCTAGCACTACTTATTTATATATGTATATTCTTCATAATGTTGCTGTAAGAACATGTTCTGCAGTTGCACCACTATTCCAACATTGAGCTTTACCTTGATAACAAGTTGAAGCTGTTAGTATTTGCTTCATGCCTCAGGTATTATAGGTACATAGCTTTCTTTATTTTATTAATTCTTGTTGTTCTGATGTCGTTCTTATATCCCTTCGTTTGTCATTCTTTCTTTGTCTATGTATTCAGAATTTCTTAGTCATTATTGCCGAATCATGATCATGATCTACCTATTTGAATCTACTGCTGGATGCAGGCTTCGCCTGTTTCACGCCATTTCCATTTATCGTTAGTTTTTCTCATCCATTAAGTTCCTGCTGTTCTCTTACTATCATCTCTCCATCTCGTGATTGATCGTCCCGCATTCTTGTGTCCCAATCTTGGTCTCCATTCCAAAATTTACCTCATGGCGTGTAGGTACATTAAAAGAAATATTTTATCCAACACGGATGTATTTTTTTAATTTTCTTTCAGTGATTTTGTCACAGAAACCCTAGCTTGACTTCCACTCTTGAAGAATGTAGAATGTTCTAATTCCACTTAAAATATCTCTTTTTCGTTTGTTTCCTGTATGGCAAGGATGTCGATTTTGTATTTCAACCTCATTTTCTAAATCTTTTAGTACTCCTCCATAGTACGTTCCATGTGCCTACCATTAAATGGGGGCATACTTTCTGTCCTGTTTTTGCGAATTTTGCTTATTGCTCTTTGTGTTGAATCTAATAAGTTAATAACCAACTCCTCTTCTTTCCCGTCCTTCTGTTTTTTTACCTTTTATTTCTATTCTTAATGGTCTAGTAAGTGTTTCAGGCGTGTACTTCAACATTCTTCTGTTATTTTGTTCTTTTTATTTCTGTACTCTTTTCTTTAAATCTCCTTATTGCTGGTATAATCCCTTTCTCTCTTGGCACCGCTCTTCTTCCTTTCTCCTTAACTCAGTCAGAGACCTACTGTTCTCCGAAATAATTATGATTCATAAACCCAGAAAACACAAAATGTTATAACTTCATATACATCAGTAAGCCGATCACGTCAAAAATATTCGAAAGAATTACAGATGTAGTTAATTCAGTCAACAAAAAATACAGTCTCATCAATTTGGCTCCCCAGAATATCACTCAACAACTCAACAAAGCCACATAATAGTAAATTAAATCAAAAGAAAATAAATTATGCGCAGCTGCTTTCCTAGATATAAAACAGGCTTTTGGCTAGATCTGATATTTCGGTTTACTATATAAACTTAAACATAATGTAACGAAGTGAGTTAGGGCTGTATAAGTAAAACAGTTGAATAAATAGGTTTATTAAACAATGATGGTAGAGACTTTGACCCAACTCCGTTACGTAGGGTTTTACTTAGCTGTGTGAGAGGTTTTGTGAATGAAAGTCAAGTTCAACTAACTATATTTATATTGTTCAAACATTATTTATATTACAAGAACCATGTAAACAATTGTGGAAGACAAGTTCCGATTACTAACACAAGAGAAACGGGTTTAAGTACTAAGTCCCAATTATGAGACATTTATAGGGATAAGTATTAAGTACCGATAATAAAATGGACAGATGATTACTTCCAAACCATTAACAAGTCCCATTTACAGGTTAAATTAAATACAAAATAATAATCTTACATGCACATCTTTATGAAGGCACTTATCTTGGAAACAACGTCGGAACTAACTTTTAACCCAATACTTGGGTTACTCGAAGGGTTGGCCCCGTTTGAATCTGTTACCTAAGCCTCAATCTGCCTACTCCTGGGTTCCAGATCGGGGTATGAACACTGCCATGAATAGCATATAATATGCTGAACTGGCAAACAATGAGAAGAGAGGGAGGGAACTGAGTTCTGTATGAAATTCGGCTATATTTATACTTCAAGACTAGCCCCTTCTTCCCTAGATTTTATGCAGCTGCCAGAGCCAGCTGCTCCGTGTTACATCATTTCGCATAATTTCTTACTTTGTATGAACATGAGACATGGTCTTCCACGAATGGATTACGTCATTTGTCGCAGGTGGTCTTTAGTAAATATTAACTACGCTGCAACATTATAGTACATTGAAATGATTTCGCAACATGACCATGCAGCTGGTGTTCAGATGACTTAAGTCCATTTGCAGTTGCATCTTTAGTTAGTAAACATATTTCATCGTTGCTACATTGTAAGGATTGCTCAACCTGTTATATCAGTTATAGCTAAACGCCGTCTTATTTAATGCATTATTCCTTGGCAATGTTTTAAGTTATTTTTTAATATAACCCGCTTTATTACAATATCCTACTAAGGTCCTACCTAACCGATTGATATTTACAAACACCGATGCGTCCGCATACAATATTATTAAGTTAATCACAAAGTGTAGCACATTAGGCCCCTTCATACCTCCTCTTTACTGTTGATATCCCAACCACTGTTGTTATAACTATTGTAAATGAACATTTTCAAGTAGCCTCCGAAAACCTCCATCACCTTATACAAGACTGGTTCAACACTTGTTTACGTCACTTTTAAACCTAACTTAGCAAATAAACTGTCTTGAAGTTTCGATAGGTGAAACTCCTCATACAGAAAGAGTTAAGTAAAATACTTGGGTATAACGCTGAATAAAAAACTAACATGGAAACCCTACATAATAGCAAAGCAAACTCAAATCAACCTCAGGTTGAAAGAAATGAACTGGCTCATTGGACGGAAATCTAAACTTACGACAGATACCTAATAAGTTACTCTTACACAAATGCATGATACAGCCAATTTGGAAATAAGTTGCCGAATTTTGAGGCTGTGCTAAATCATCGAATACCCCAAATAATTCAAAGGACTTAATCTTAATTCAAAATACAAAAAATAGTATTCCAATACGCAGATTACAACAAAACGAAATTAGAACTGAATAAAATACTGTAATAAATCAAATCAGGTACTGAAAAACAAAAGGTAGGAAACTCAATATGATTTATAAAACCTATGGATGATATTCAAGGAGTTAGTCAAGAATCTCGCAGAAAAAATGTATGTACAGCGTGATGGGATGATGAAATCAAAATAGAAGTTAAGAGAAAGAAAACATTATGGGGAGGTTACCTCAGCAATAAAAACAGAAAAAGATATGAAGAATACAAGAAGCAAATGACATGGGTTAAAGAGTTAGTCAAAGAAGCAAAGATTAGACAATAGAAGGACTTTGGCCATAAAGTGGAAAGACATAGTATACGTACCAAACTGCTCCATTAAAAAATTAAAGGAAAAACAAAACCGACAAAGGTAAAGGCATAGAAGGTGGGGAAGGTTATATGTTGATGGAAGATTTCCGAATAATAGAAAGATGGAAACAATACTTTGCCGAAATCCTGAATGCAGATTCTGAAATAACTGTACAAAACACACATGAAGAGTCGACCGAAATACGACTAACAGATAAACTAGCCGAAGAAGAGTTTAAGGAAGCAGTATGGAGACTGAAAAATGGGAAAACAGCCGGTTACGACAACATCAAAGCGGAAATAATTAAATATATGAATGGTGAAAGACTAAAAATACTGTATAAAATAATAAATATTGCCGGGAATAGCGGACGCATACCTAAGGATTTAACATTAGCAATCATTTTGCCAATATTTAAGAAAGGAGACCCCAAAAAATGCACGAATTACAGAGGAATTCCTATACTACCCGCCGCTATGAAATGATGAAAAAATAAATAAATGTTATAGAAACCACTTAGATGATAACCGGCGGCGCGGCTTTAGATCTAGACGTGGAACAACAGACATATTTGCTGTGACGCAATTAACTGAAAAAAATCTTACAGTATAGATAGTAGTAAATTATTCTTCTGTTTTGTTGATTTAGAGAAGCCCTTTGAGTTAGGCTCAAGAGAGGAGATCTGGAATATATTGAAGAAGAGACGAGTTGGAGTAAACTAAGACAAGTAATAAAGAGTATCTACAGCTACACTAGGAATACCGTCAGGACTAATAAACAAATATCCAAGGAATTCACAACCAAAACTAAATCTAAAGAATGCAAGTCAAAATACAGAAAGGTGAAAGTAAATGTCAAAAAGTTGCAACAAATAGTAGTCTGATATGATATATGCGAATGACTTGATAATTATTGCAACCTCTGAGGAAGGCTTACACAATAATATACAAATAAACAGATTTAGAAAATACCATATGAACCTTAATATTGAAAAAATGGAAATACTAGAAATTTCAAAAGATGTGCTACGAGTCAATATACGATGTTTGGCAGAAAAATAATGAGACTGATTTTCCTTTAACCATGGATTTTATTATTTTTACAAATCAAGGTTATCCCCTTCAAAGTAGTTCCCTTGGGCTACTGCACACCAATAGAGGCGTTTTTTCCATTGTTCGTAGCAGTTTAGGAAGGCTTCTGCTAGAATGTCTTACAACTAGTCAGTTACGCTCTTCTGGATATTATCCACAGTACCAAAATGGCGCCCTTTTAAAAGGTTTTTCGGCCGGGGAAATAAAAAGAAGTCGTCACAGGAACTGAGATCCGACGAATGGGGGGACTGGATAACCATAGGAATACTTTTTCTGCCAAAAATTCGTTGATGGAGTCTGCCGTGTGACACGGGGCGTTGTCGTAATGAAGCATCCAAATACGCGCAACGCCTGGTCGCACACCCTCTTGCTGAGCTTTTCAAGGACTTTCCGATAAAAGAAGTTTGATTGACACAAATTCCTTGTGAACGATTCCCTGACTGTCAAAAAAACAATGATTTGCTCATTCTCGCTTTCTTGGGACGGCGAGAGTTTGCAGTGTATTATTCTCGACTTTGGCGTTTTGTCTCGTGGTCGTACTCAAAAATCCATGATTTATCACTTGTGATCACACGACTGAATAATTCTGGCTCCCTCTCAAGATGGTAAAAAGTATCAATACACACATCCCTCCGATTAGCCTTTTGCTCAGCAGTAAGGTTCTTTGGAACTTTCTTGGCGCACACTTTTCTCATGTGTTTAAAATCTAATAAACGGTTCAAATTTAACTCACTATTGATTATTCTCAACGTCAATCGACGGTATAACATCACAAGAGTCCTCACTCTTTTCACATTGCTATTCGTTTTTGAGGTTGAAGGTATTTCCGCACGAAGTTCGTCTTCCACTTCTTCTCGGCCTTCTAAAAAGGCGTTGTGTCATCTGAACACTTGTGCTCTGAATAAGGAATGTTCTCCATAAGCCCTTTTTAACTTTTCATAAGTGACAGCAGCGGATTCGCCAAGCTTTACACAAAATTTGATGGCAGAACGTTGCTCAAACTTTTGCTAGTCCATTTTCGTAACGCACCTCACAAACACAATTTCACTTTAGACGCTCTCAACAATCGCGTAGCAACTGTAACATGTTCAAACTTATGCGGCAGGGGTTATTCTAACTGCCGTATGAAGGGTTGTCGGTTCGCGCACTGTGTTGCCAGTCTCTTATTCTCCTGCCAAACCTCGTAGGTAACTTAAAAAGTATATGAAACAAACTGAAAGAAAATTTTTAATAAGTATCTGAGGTCCATTTTTAATACGCAGGAGAAACAAAAATCAACAAAAGAATTTCTAGTGTTATTAAAGTCTTCCATACTCTCAACAAAACATTTATTAGAAAAAGGCAGTGAATAAACACACACAATTGTAGGTGTTTAATAGTGTGTATGTGCCAATATTAACGTATGGCTGTGAAGCATGGACGATAAGTGATCAAGACTCAAGACAGAAGTAAAATTCAATCATGTGAGATGCGTTTCCTAAGAGCAATAGTAAGAGTGATGGAAAGAGACCACCACGCCAATAAAACTACCCGTACTTGGTGTGGAGTGGAAGCTGTTCTTGAAAAGGCGGAAAGGAGACAAAGCTGCAGTGGCTTGGTCATTGGTAAGGATGTATGAATTCCAGCGCCTAACAAAGAACGGTAAAAGAGGACGGATTATGTAGTATGTATGTATACTAAAAAAGCAATATACAAAGGCTTGTTTTTCTTGGCATAGCAGGGGCAATAAGAA
Organism: Melanotus villosus; assembly: GCA_963082815.1. Classification (NCBI taxonomy): domain Eukaryota; kingdom Metazoa; phylum Arthropoda; class Insecta; order Coleoptera; family Elateridae; genus Melanotus; species Melanotus villosus. The sequence continues at coordinate 46,521,339 of OY720425.1, forward strand.
CGACGCTCACTGTTGCTATGGAGACTCTTCTAGATCTTCCTCCCCTTTATATAGTAATATAGGGGGAGGCCAGATTGGGAGTCCAGATTACAAAGTTCACTGTACAACCCTCGCTTAGGTACAGAACATACTAGTATAGTTGGTAACATTCAGGGCCCTCTACTTGAAATGAGGGTAGACTATGACTCCCAAATACTTTGTAGGCTCACTTTTCGATGTGGTAATTAAAGATCGAGATGAGTGAAAAGATCCCAAAGGGGATATTCCTCCGTTAATGAGAAAGCCGACGTATTAGCAAGGCGGGGATCGACTGAGGCTTACCTTGGCCCAGAACCAGTCCTAGGAATTTCAAGAAGCACCATTCGAGGATATGTAAATGACTGGATTTGCACTCAACATGACCAGGACAAAGCAAGGCAAGAAGCGAGCTGTTGAACTACTTCTCATGGGTAGGGCACAACACTCGTCACATGTTTACTAATAGGGCATGCAATTGTTAAGGAAGATCTGTGGAAGATCAGTAAATACAATGGAGACCTTACTTGTAGACTTTGCAATAAGAAAACAAAGGCAGCAACACACATTTTATGTGCTTGTGATGTGCTGGTGAGAAAAAGGCAGCGCATATTCGTGAAGCCTATTGTCGAACCGAAGGAGTTCGTTAGACACCCGATGAAGGACCTTTATCTCGAATGGGTATGATCAACAAATCAGGGTATGCACAATAAGCCCTTTAGGCTGCAGTGCTTCCCGGAATCAAAAGATAGGCGGGCCCTGATACCTTAAAATAGTGTAGGTATGCTAAAAATGGTACATGATGCTCCATGGTAGGTTACGTCAGCAATAAAACCCTTTATGAAAATTCGCAAATTAGCTACCGGCTATTCAAATCACCTTCTAGGACAACCAAAGATTGCTGCACAAAAGCAGATTATAAGTTTGCAAAACAGAAATTCAAAAACAATTCGTTCAAAGAAAATTAATTAACATCGTCTACAGACTTTAAACACTCAGTGCTATAAGTATATCTTTTAGAACGTTAAATGATGAATTCACAAAAAAATCTCTTAATAAGCCCATGGCAAATTCAGAAGCCCGTTTTAATCTATTTTTAACAATTTTATGCAGCTCTTACTAAGCGTGCATAAATAGCCTTGGGTGATAATTTAATACCAGTTACCTCCCTAAAGCTTTGACTAACCTGTAATTTTGTTGCAGGTGAAGATGGTCCTGCTTTTGAAGCCAAAGATTTAGAATATGAACTACTTGACAAGCGATTATTTAAATTGGAAACGGTAAGTATAATTGCTCAATAACTGGTTAGTATGTTACGCTTTTGATGTGTCGACATCCAAATTACAGTTCTTATGCTCATTTAAAATTATGCATTTGGTACGTTAATTTGCAGAAAATAATACAACAGAAGCAAAATACTAATTTACTATGCAAAATGGTAGCTCTAAGGTCCATTTTATACGTTTATTAATATCTTTTATAAATCCGTTTTCTTACGATTTTTGTTGTCAATCGTAGTTTAGTTTATACACTCTTATTTTATGATTTAGATAAATAAATCATAAAGACAATAGTAACAGACCTGTAAAAACCTGGTTAAAGAAACTATAAATGTTAAGAAACACTAAAAAGTTTATTGGAACATCAGTGGGAATTGCAGAAGACTTTGATAAGAAAAGAAATCAGGAAAGAATTAAACCTTATTTAAAAGAAGTAGCAACAATCACAAGAAACAATGGGCAAAGGAGAAAAAGGACTGACTCACCACCAATCTCTAAAAACAGAATTCAACAAGAAAGCAAGAAGATTAAAGATCATTTTTCAACCAGTAAACAGAAAAGCAACCGTAAGGATATGATACAGACAAACAGATAACAACTAAGTACGTTACAGACAGGGACAACGCTAAAATTGAAACACAAAACCAAGAACAACTAAACCCTTTTCTTCAGAGAATTGCGGTCAAACCAACCACAAAACATCTAATAACAACAAGAATCAACACAACAACAACTATATTCCTCAGAAGCGAGGCAAGCAGGGGAATACAAAGCCAATCCACCCATGGTAAAACACACAACTTAATTATTATTATTATTAACATCAGAAGAACGATTATTGGAACTCGGGTCAACATTAGAAAAATAAAATGAGATCTAATCGGCCTATCAGAGGTAACACGACAATGGTCATTTATTACACTTTAATGGAACAGAAAAAGGACAAGCAGGAGTTGGATTTTACATAAATAAACAAGTAATTAATGCTGTAAATGAATTAACCGGAATATCTGTAGAATAGCTGTAGTAAGATTAAAGGGAAACACGCTCTGATATTATTATCGTTCAAGTCTATTGTCCAACATCTATCACTTTAAAAGAAGACGTTAACTATGTGTAAGATGAACTTATTGAAACTAAAGAGGAATACTAAAATCCACGCCATAACTATATTCCTAGTAGCAGGAGACTTCAATGCTAAAATTGGTAATAGAGAAACCGGAGAAGAGTAAGCAATGGGCCCCTATGGGTATGGTGAAGGGAACAGAAGAAGCAAGAAACTATTAGAATTTATATTAAGTCAAAATCTATTTATTATAAATACTATGTTTAAGAGAAGACCTGGATCGCCGATTGAGAAATTTCACAACTAAATGGTAAACAATAAAAAAAACTAGTAAAAGCAACAGAAGTGATAAGCAACTTTAAGTTGTCATCAGATCACCGTCTCCTTCGTACGGAATTAAACATAAACAATAGTCTAATACGAAGCGAAAGGTTTACAAGAAATATCAAACAAAGAATCAATGCAAGTGATATAGAAATAAGAAAGACAATCGGGAATCAACTAAACAAAATACAAACAGAAAGACCCAGTAATTTCCAAGAAATGAGGAATGTACAACAGCCTAAAAACGGCAACAATATATCAACAGTATAACCCCAACAACAAAGGAAGGCAACCAGAAGTTCGCTCAAAGGAAATGCGTAACGCGAGAGAGAAATCAAATAACGAATTAAAACGAATACAATAGTGCAAGACACACAAACTAGTGGGAAGAGCTATCAGAAGAGACAAAAGAACACATAAAAAAACAAAAGGTTAAAAAAATCAAATTCCACGCGGAAGGCAAATAAAAAACTATAAAATTTTAAGAAGAAATATGTCACGTGCTAATTCCGCACTACGGCAACTTATAGGGGACGTCGAAGTCCCGTGGCTCTCGGCTAGCAAGCAGTGGAGAAGGGGGGTTCGAAACGCTAAACCCTTCAAATAGGGGTGGTCATAATCGGGAAGAAAATGGACGCTACTCCGGAAAATCACCAATGATGACCGCAGATAGTTCCTTCGGGCTCGAAAGGGGTTGGGGTGGCTGCGCCCTACTGTTGGAGGTATTTACCCTTGCTTGCTGAAATAAAACTGGAACTGGTGGGCAGGCTCACAAGGCTGTACACAAATATTAAAACAACGCACAAAGACACAAATAAAAGACGATAATGAATTAACAATGATATTTAACGAATGCAAAGAATTATTCAAAATATGACAAAAAAAGGGGTTCATAAATTCTATCTTAATTTAAGTGAGCGGGGATTAAGGGATGCCACATTTATTCAGTTTAAGGCAAATATAATTTACAGCTAGGGTCCCTTAATCGCAATCAAAACAATGGTGATAACAAAACTTACGCTAAAAATTCAATTACAAATGATTTTACACATGCAACATAAAATAAGTAAACGTCACGGCAATTCGCAATGTTTCTGAACTATGAACACTAAAGCAAAAAGGTAATACACACTAGTTGAAGACTTAAACACTTCGTTGAACAAATTACATAAAAGAAAGGATGCCTGAAGTACTTGATTTCCATACAATACTTATTGGTGCCTGTCCACGAGTGAATCACCAAAATACGGTACTGAATTAAGGCCTGAATTGGTACACTCACTACCGGCAGTAAAGGGCAGCCTAAAGTATTTACCTGGGAAAAAAGCTTGTTGAGGGTGGCCCAAAAGAAAGCGATGGTAACTTGAAACCCAGGGAGAGATAGCAGCGGTCGGCGTAGAAAAGAAGGGATGGAGTCCTTCTCCCAGATGTGAAGACAACAAGATGTTCTTAGCTGGTAGGTGATTTAATCCAAAAACGAAAACTGTGTGGAACGGAACTTCACCAAACGTCAAACTTTTTCCCGGTACGAAATAAACGACACTCTCTGGGATAATCCTACAATATGTCGTAACATAGTTTTTCAAAACTAACGATAATGAGAGGCCAACGAACACGAGATTTCACTATCAAAGCCGCAACGATAATTGCAAGACCGTTAAGGTAGACAGCTGACTATACTTTGAGGAGTCTTGTTATTTTTTTCGTAAAACTAAGGATGATAAAAAGAGATGCACAAACGCGATTTCGGGCGCGGGGTGAAACCTTGAACGGCGCCAAACTGGCGTACCTCGTGATCGGGTGGGTGCTTCCCCGAATTCTTGATGATAAAATCGAGCGAACAAATACTACATTACCATATTTGGTCATCAATTTAGGATTTCTCCGAAATATTCCACAGCACCAAGAATATGCTAATTTGGTATAATTCACGCAGACTCTGCAAGCTTCAGGGCCGGCTTAAACTTCGAAAAACAGAGCTGTATTATACTAAATTTACGTAAAATTTCAAAAGCCGTGACAAATGGACCAGAAACATTAACAACTCCAACATAATCCTCACAACAAGAAATGAAACTCTAGAAAATGTTACCTACTCAATATTAGCCGAACCTTTATACTTCTGGCAACAATGAAGAGAACACATTCACTTTCAAATTAGAGATAACAGAAGAAGATATCACACCAACCCAGTGTACCAAGATAAGGAAAGCAACAAAACAACTCAAAAAAACGAAAAATCAACTGGAAAAGATAACATTAGCAATGAACTCCTGAAAGCAGGAATAAAAGAAATTATACAACCACTACAAACCCTGTTCCTGTTCAACCAAGTACTATTTATTTACAAAGATCGGTTTTTTTTAATTCAAAACAGAAGACAGAATGGGCATCTCCAACTACAGGATATGTATAAAACTTTAAACAATCAACAACCACCTAACCAAGCCGGCTTCAGAAAAGGATTTTCTATAGTAGATTAATATTCATGTGATCAATCAGTTTATAGCGAAATTTAATGAATATAATAAGAACTTATATAGCACTGCAATGCTTTTGACACTGTGGAACATCCATATATACTACAGGCACTGAAAGACCAATGAATTCCTGTAACTTACGTATCTTCTTCTTCCTCTTATGGCCGAAGCCTAGGTCGATGGCCTGTTAGAAACTCATAAGAACGAGTTCTGTGAGCCCTCTTAGCGCGTGTTATTAATATGATAACCGGGACCGCCAGCTTAATGTTTCCTCGGAAGAACGGAGAAGCGTGACCTTCTAAATTTCGGTCTCCGAAATCGAACCCAAGATGCCTACGTGAGAGACCAAGGCTTTTTACACGCGACTATCCACTCATCGGAACTTACATATGAGTTATTGAAAAAATAAACAAGGAAGGGATAGGTAAAATCAAACTGGAAAGACTTTGTAAACCTTTCAATGTCAAGCGAGATACAAGACAAGGAAATCCATTGCCACCTATTTTGTTTACTGCAGTATTAGAAAACATTTTCATAAAGTTAAATTGGAGAAACTGAAGCATAAATATATCAGGAAAACTGCTAATTAACCTCAGGTTTGCCGATCATGTTGCATTATTTGTTAAAACTGTAGCAGAACTGGAAATAATGTTAAACGACCTAATCAAACAAAGCAAAACAGGAGGATTAAATTAATATAAACATGTCAAAAATGATTAGTCTCACATATAACAAGATAAAACTCGACGATTCTGTTGCAAACTATGTAAAAGAAACAACTTACCTCAGACAAAAAATCTCTTTTGAGGATAAGCAGGACAAAAAATTCAAAATCGGATGGTGTAGGTATTGGGGCGACAAAGAACTGTGGAACAGTCTCACAGGCAACAAACAAAAGGAAAATATACAATGCATGTATAGTTCCTGCACTAACATACACTGCCCAAACTTGGTCTTCTACGATAACACACTTCAATAAACCAGAAAGAAACCAAAACAATATGCTTCAAAAAATTCTAAAGATTCCAAGGATAGACAAAGTACGGATAAACATACTACGAAAAAACCAGGAGTACCAAGCATTACAGAAAGACGTAAAAATTTAAAATGGAATTGGGCTGGCCATATAATCTGCCAAAACTATCCAACAAAATGGGTAAAGATAGTAACGCTACTATGACAACCAAATCTAAACTTACACGGCAGAAGCAGAGGACGACCGAAAACAAGGTGGAAGAACGAAATTTAAGAGTGCCTAGCACCTGGCTGGATCGATACAACGAAAGATTGTCCAAGATGGAGTTACCATGATAAGGCCTGTCACGTGCTAATTCCGCACTAAGACAACCTATAGGGCGACGTCAAAGTCAGGTGGCTCGCGGCTAACAAGCAGTGGAGAAGAGGGGTTCGAAACGCTTAACCATTTAGATGGGGGGTCGTAATCAGGAGGAAAAATGGGCGCCACTGCGGAAATCACCCAGGATGGTCTCGAGGAACATACCGCAGATGGTTCCTTCTGAGCTCGAAGGGGGTTGGGGTGGTTGCACCCTCCTGCTGGATGCTACTTACTGTTACTTTACTGCAAGAAATACTGCTACTAGTAGGCAGGCTCACAAGGCTGTACACAATTATTACAATAGACACAAAACACAAATAAAAGGCAATAATGAATTAACAATGAGATTTAATGAGTGTAAAGAAATATTTAAAATATGACACGGAATGAATTTATAAGTTTTATCTTAGATTATATGAAAAGGGGATTGAGGGATGCCACATTTACTCAAGCTACATCAAAGATAATTAACAGCTAGGCTCCCTTAATCCCCCAATAAAAAAGAGTGGTGATGACAAAACTTAAACTAAAAATCTGATTACAAATGACTTCAAACATGCAACATCAAATGGGTAAATGCCGTGACAGTTCGCACTGTTTCTGAATTGTTAACACTAAAGCAAATATAATACGCACTGATTGAAGAATTAAACACTTCGCCCGGGCGGATTAAAAAGGGGCGCTTGATATACTTAAATTACAGACAAAGTTGACTGATGCCTGTCTACAAGTGAACCGATATATTATGCGGTATTGAATGGGGTTGGGCAGCCTTAAATATCGTTACCTGGGAGAGGGCTCATTGAGGGTAGCCCAGTGGAAGCGGTAGTAGGCTTCGAGTCCCAGGGAGAAATATCAGCGATTGGTAAAGAAAGGGAGATGATGTTCTTTCCCGGAAGCGGGTGCGAAGACAAACGGGAGTTCCTAGGGCTGTAGGTTTTCTTGATCCAAAACGAAACCGTGTGAAAATGGTACTTCACATAACACTAACTTTCTCACAGAAATATATTTTCCGAAACGGTAAGACTCTTTCTACGAAAATCCGAAAAATATGTCGTAAAATAGTTTTCCAAAACTAAAATGAGAACGAGATGCTTTTTCGGGATTATTGGCCTACGAGGCACGGAACGATATTTGCACAACCGATAGGTCCGAAAGCTGGCTAAACTCTGATTTGTCTTTCTACTTTTCCGTAAAGTGGAGGATGTTAGTAGAAGATGCCCAGGAAGCCTTGAATGACGCCACCCTAGCGTTGCCTCGTGATCGGTGGTTCCCCGGATTCGTAACAAAAAAATACACTAAACAAAATATTACATCATCATCCTAATTGGGACTTCTCTGAATTATTTCGCAACCAAAAAGGAATCTGCTGATCTGATGTTAGTTGCTGTAAATTCTGCAGCTTCAGGCGGGCTTAAACTTACAGGGTCGTATTACACTTAATTTACGCAAAATCTCAGAAGTCGTGGCAGGCCTTGACTCGAAACCGGGTCTAATCATTAATAATTGCTATGTAAAAATAGTTATTTTTAAGTTACAGTATTTTTCATCTAGCATTTGGGTTATGACGTCAACTTGCCCTGCCCAAAAACTGTATGAATAGACACACGTTCGTGCGCAGTAGGTAATGAAAACCTAGTTTAGAAAGAGATGAGGTATAGTTGGATTGTGAATTTATCAACAGCGCGTTGACGTCACAACCCAAATCCTAGGTGAAAAATACTGTACCTACATTATAAGAACAGGAATTATATTTTGGATAGCGTATTTCATTGTTATAATTATGTAAACGGAAGAAACATTGATAAAATTGTATTTTTAGATGTTTGCTCGTGGTCAAATAAATGCTTCATTACCGCCAAATAACGAAATTCAGAAGTTATCGCAAAATGTGGAAACCATCAATAAAGACATCGGTCTTTTAAAAACTAAGTTTAAGGAAATGGTAAGTTATGATTTAATAACATCACGATTGTTAAACATACAAATGTTTCAGGAAAAATATAAAACTGATGTATCGTTTATGAAGACTAAATTAAACCAGCTGGAAAAGAAAACCACCAAAGTAGATGAAATGTGGACGAAGTATGATAAAATGAAGACGTGCATATTAGCCAATAAAATCTGTCTCTGAATTTTGTTTTATGTACCTACTGATACAAATGATGAGAGTTGAAAATCATACTCGTCTTTAAATATGGCAGCAATTACATATTTAACAATCATCACCATGTAATAGTTTACTCCTCAATATTAATTAAGCTTGTAAATATTTCTAACAGCAAACATTAAGCAAATAATTATAGTCAAGATAATAATAACTAAATAAGTGTTTTCCATAAATACAGTCATAGAGTAACCAATCTTTTTATATAGGTACCTACCTAAATAGAATATTAACAAAATTTGAAACTGTTAAGGGTTGTTATGATTTTCAGTTAAGACTGAAACTGAATGTGATTTAAACACCGAATAATGTAAAAAGACTTCTTGTTGAATTGCACTGCCATTTCTATAATTAAGTCAGAAACTTAAGAAATTACATAGCAAGTATGTTACGATTTGTAGAAAAATTAGTAGAATAAAATGGATTTCAATTAAGTCTTAAACCTGTGATCACTTCCTTTATAAAGTAAGTAATTATTTAATAAAATTTAAAATGTGCGTTTACACCTGCGGCTTCTCCATATACAATGCAATCATCACAACAGATACCAAGTGATAATAAAGGCGAAACACCGAAAACCGCACATGATTGGAAAGTAGTCAAAAAAAGGAAAACCTGATCCACCGAAAACGTACCTACATATAGGGTTGCCACCTTTTAAATATAGCAAAAGCGGTCTTCAGCTTATTTAAGCCGCAAAATTTCATTAATTTTATTTATTTTTTTAAGTACAAATACAGACTATACTATACAGGGTGTCAAAGAAACCTAGGGCACCCCTATATATTTTTTATTTTTTAAGATATCAAGTTTGGTATATGTAATACACTCCTTAAATGGCATTTTTTGGCATAGAACAGAAGTTTCTGTCACTTCCGGTTTAGCCGAAATTAACATCAACTTTATTATTTTAAATGGAACACCCTGTATATTTATACATTTTTGGAATCTCCATTTAATTTTACATAATTATGACTTACACAAAATGAAAGTCAAGGTGCCCCAACACTCGAGAACAAATTATTTTCGCACTTCAACTATTTTCGTTGCTGTATTAGAATGACGTAAAGTTGACAAAATCCTTTTTCTACTCGTTTTCAAATGACACTATGGTGGGATACTAAGATATTGATAGGGCTCGTACGTTTTGTAAACTACATACCTCCGTCACGCGGTAAATGACGTCACAACATCGCGCACAGGCGTCATAAAGGGGTTTGGTATTATGCGCATGACGTCACGTCGACGTAGGTATGTAGTTTACAAAATGCACGAGCCCTACCAATGACGCAAGCTTAATATGAAAATTTCATTCAGAAAAACGGTATGTTGGACATTTAAATCTAGGCACTGGGTTTCAAAACAATTGAAACACATGAAATGCACAAAATAATAATATATTATTATATGAACGATTATGACAGCCATTATTCATGAAGATGACGTGAGCCCACGAGCCGTAGGCGAGTGGCGCAAATAACTTGAGCGAATAATGGCCATAATCGCGAATGTAATACTACGCTTTTTCTACACCTATTAAACAAATAGATTAGACTCAAATTTGATGGAGCTCTAAATTTAAAAAAACGTAAACAAACAACATGACAACACACTTGGGCGTCACGCGAGTCGATTGTCAGCCGCAGAAAGAGTTGATCGCGGGCGATTTAAAATATCATTGGATCAGCGAAATAGTGATTTTTGGATCTATATTTGTGATTAGCCACAAACAGTGAATTATGAATCCATAATCTCTATCTTATGTACTACATAAAGATGTCCATAACAAAATTATTTTGTGTGATTAGACTCAAATGGCTGATAACTCAGCTCTCATATTTCTTGGTAAAGAAAGCATATTATTGCCACATTGTCAAAATAGTACATAGTTTTAACGGGTTCAAACGAAAATTAACCGGCTTTTTAGATACTTTGCCCGGCAACTGACAGAAACCTTTTTAAACCGGTTATACCGGGTGCAAACCGGCTAGGTGGCAACCCTACCTACATATAAACTTGAACCAGTCGTATCCAAGTACGCACTAATAATGACGATAATATGAGTGAAAACGAGTCAACTAACACAACTAATGAGCAAATACAGGGGCCAAAACCACCGCCAATATTCATTTACGGTATACCTAACTAATTTTTAAAGGAATGTTAGACAATCTTGCGAAAGTTACTGATGAATAATAGGTACCTACAGTAAAATTAATGCCCACACCATGGGCGCCGGCAGGATTATTTGCAGGGGGGTGCATCTATACATTATACGAGTATGATATAATTTATATCTATTCATCCTTATAATTATTCACACAACAACTTTTCCCGAAGTTTACACTAAAGTGCATAAAATACATAACCATTTATTTACATAAGTTATGTATAACAAACAAATAACAATAAACAACTCCCTGACCTGTTAGACTTTTTCATAGCTGCGAGCATATCCACAAACTACTCTCTTGTCGAAGACAACTACGAATTATCCGCCGATCACTCCAGTCATAATCACCCTTAGCACAGAAGCAATAGGTACTCAAAACACTAAATCCCATTCTGGCTACCCAATTAACAGGCTGGGACCAATTCCAAAGCTATATTCAAAAAAATATTTATCTAAAACACCACATAAAAGAAGCTCAAGATCTAGATAACGTGGTTCATCACCTTACCGAACTTATTCAAAAAACAGCATGGGTCTCTACACCAAAATCTAATATAATACATGACAAAGCTAATAACGTACCACTCCAAACTCGAGAACTAATTGCAGAAAAAAGACAAACCAGGAGAAGATGGAACCCTAAAGATAAACACATATACAATAGACTGATCAGAAGACTCGGCAAAATATTGAAAGAACATCAAAACTCACATCACGAAACTAAATAAAGAAGACCATTGTATCTGGAGAGCCACAAAGAGATTCAAACGCCCACAAGTTAATATACCACCAATCCAAAAAGCTGATGGCACTTAGGCATGGTCCGATAAAAAAGACTAATTTTCCTCACCCTTTGAAGCAGCGCCAATTGCAAGCACTGAGAAAATAGTTAATTTCTTGGATATGTCGATTCTCACCACCGATTAAACTTTTTACTCCTACCAAAGTGAGAACTGGCATTAACGCTCCTAAAAATCTTAAAATGACAGGGTACGATTTAATCACAGCACAAACCAAAGCGTCCCCCGAGAAAACCGATGGTCTTACTAACCTACATCTTCAATCAGATACGCAACTTATCATATTTGCTCCTTGAATGGAAATACTCTCCTAATGATACTCAAGCCATCGCACTTACACACCTCGACCGATTGGCCTGTTGCCCCTACTACGGTAGGTAACTGTTTGAAAAGCTTCTCATACGAAAACTTCAAGATCTTAACACGACTACCCTAATACCAAACCACCAATTTGGATTTAGGAACACCACTAAACAGTGCAACAAGCCCTCCAAATTAGATTTGATTGTCATAAGCCTTGGGGAGAAAAGGTTTTGTACTGTGAGTTTACTAGACATCAAGCCGGCTTTTTTAGCGTCAATAACCAACTCTCTAAATAGCATCGAATTCCAATAAAAGCAGGTGTATATACCTGAAACCGAAGACACCTCAATCGCTACATTTGCTGACGATGCCGCAATTCTCACCATACGTAATGACGCAACCAAAGCTTTACAGTATTTATAAGAGCATTTAAACAGTATAAGTAAATGGGCTGATAGTTTATAGTGAATTATGATAAATGAAACTAAATCGGAAGGTACAAGTCACCTTTATGACAAGCATGTGTCCTGCATTACTTAAAAGCATTATTCTGCCAATTAAAACGGTTGGGTTCCATCTAGACAGAGAGCTAACCTAGATAAAGAGGATTAACATTATACGACCACAGTCCAAAATTCTTCGAGCCCTCGTAAATGCAGCTTGGTTTATCAGAAATCGAACGTTATACGACGATCTTAATATACCATTTGTGGTAGATGTAATAAAGAAGTCAGCGACATCTTACTTTGCATGACCACCTGGCCATGAAAACAAACTTATTCAGCAGCTCTTTGACCCTTTACCAACACAAAGGCTGAACAAACAATGGCCCAAAGATCTGAATTGATGAGGAATCCCAGGGACAGCATCGCTGGATGAGAGCTCCAACACGTCATTACAGTCAACACGTTTACTTAATACTCTTTTGTATATACTAAAATAAACTGTAAATTTTTATCAATAAAAAAAACCTACAACTAGGACAATCAGACTTCAATCTACAGAACGACTGGTTTCAAATCTATCTACATAAAATCATAAATAAAGCTTAAAAGGACTAAAACAATAACAGTAAATGTAGATAAGATTAATTAAAAAAATTAATAAATTTATTTATTGAAGAAACTTGCTGTAATACATGAATCTCATAGTAAACTGTCTATTTATTAAGAATATCAACACTATGATTATATTTTATAAACAATGTAATTAATATTTTGAAGTATTCTTTCTTGCAAGGGACAAGTTTATTTGATAATTATTGGATATCCTCTGGCACGCTGAAATCGCACTTGCATGTTTCAGTTGGTGTATTTTTGAGTAGATTTAAATCCGACCGCGGAGAATGTGAAAATCGTGGTTTTCACCAAGAAAATAACTTAGCGTAGTAATTAAAAAGGTGGTCTTCCTCGACTTCTAACCTCCAATAAACGCCAGGTACGATATGTGAAATGTAACAGCTGATTCCCCAACAAATGCGAGGTTTCGCAAGCCGTGTCAAAAGGATATCCAATAATTATCGTTTATTTTCATATTTGGCTTGCAGTAAAAGCCTATACAAACAAAACAACTTTACATAAACAATTTTGATATATGATTATGACTTAGATTTAGACTTTTTCTTTAGTTTTCCCTTCCCCACTTTCTTATTTTTATGAATCTTTCGTGGATGCATCCATATGGGATATGTTCCATGTTGATCTTTCATTGTTTTTGTATTAAAGACACGTTCTTTAGTACTAATTTCCATTTGTTCCGTTTCTTCTTCTTCTTCTTCTTCGGTATTTACAGTACCTGAGCTACGTAGGCCCCTTCTTTTAGTTCTTCCACGTATTGTTGTTTTACTAACAACTGTTGCAATCTTTGATACTTCTTTCATATCAACATCGGCTGGTTTGTTGCAGGGATCGTTGCTGATTGTTTTCTTTAGACGTTCCAATTCCTTTTCGCCGTAACGTACCCGCTTAACAGCTCTGCATTTTCTTCTCCATTTACTTCTAAGACTTTTGGCCATTATTTGTTTATAAATACACTAAACTGTATACCAAAGAACCAACAACGTGTTTTCACGTTGATACTTGATTGTAAAAGAGGTTAACCTCAGAATCTTTTATTGCTGTGTTGCCAACGTGAATATTGAAGCACCAACATAACAGAAAAATATTTCCAATACCTTGGGTAAAATTGTAAAAACTTTTTACAATTTTAATACCTGAAAAAGCCTCAAAATCAAAATTTGTATGCTGATTAGTGGTTAGTTACATAAAACGTTTACTCTTCTTACGAAGAAAACGCTTTTTAAAATATAAATTTACAGTTAATTTTCAAAATAAAACACGGAGTTTACAAACGTCTTTTTACATCATAATAAACATAAACACTTTAGGTATGTCGTATGTATGTATCTATGTATTATCTGTAACCTCTTACACTTAGACCTTTCGGTGTCGAGGCTGGTGCATTAACGTATGAGGCTCTGCGCGTGCAATGCACAACCCGGCCCATCTCTGCAGGTTACAAAGTTGGTGCGCCGTTTATACCTGCATACTGCACCATGTGTATGTATCTTACGCCTGTACTAGGAGGAGAGCGTCGTTAATTAGGTGCCCAACGACGAATGGTCACCAGGCCTCGATAGCCTACCGACCTCCAGACAGGAGATTCGAATCAAGAACTAACGCAAGGCTAAAACACTTTAGATTAATCTTAAAATAATATAAACTTTCAACGCAAAAAGGAAATGTGTATTGGTTTCGACAAAAGGGAATTTTTGGTTTAGAAAAAGAAAACAGCTTTTAAAAAAGAAAATTTTAATCTCTAAAAAGGAGATTTCGGGTTTGAAAACCTAGTTTTTGAACGTGAAAATATGAAATTTTGGGTTTCGCAGAGGAAACCGACTGAAAAAGGGAGATTTTTACTTAAAAAAAAGATTACGAGTTTCATAAAGAAAATTGCAAATTAAAAAAGGAACATTTTGAGCACCAAAGAGAAAATACTGAGCTTCAAAAAAGCATGTTTTAAACCTAGAAAAGGAAGCTTTTGAACTTCAAAAAGGAAATTTTTTTTGTTAAGTTTGAAACTCAGAGAAATGAAAATTTTGAACTTGAAAAACAAAAGCTTCAGCTTAAAAGAAATTTTTATATTGAAAAAGTTCTTCAAACAGGAAGTAAAAAAGGAAATTTTGAGTTTGAAAACAAGACTGATTCAGCTTACAATAGGAAGGGACATTTTAGGCATCAAGGAAAGCTTTAAAAGATTTTAAATTTGCCACAAATGGGGATCTTCAGCATCAAATGGGAAATTTTGAAATTCATAAAGGTAATTTTCAGTTCAAAAAAGAATTCTTCAGTTTTAATAAAGAAAGTTTTGAAATTTTCAGTTTAAAATGAAAATTTTGGGTTTGGAAAAAGGTAATTTTTAGTATCAAAAAGGAAGTTCTGAATTTATTAAAAGGAAACATTGGGTTTTTAAAGAGGAAAATTTTAATCTCTAAAGTGTAGATTTCGAATTTGAAAAGCGAAATTTTTAACATCTAAATGTGAAACTGGGCTTTAGGAAAATAAACTGTTCGTCACAGACATGAAAATAATTATAGGTAGAAGAAAAATAAATGCTCAATAACTAAAAGTGAGAGATTAAAGAACATCATAAAAAAGATACCGCCAACGGATATTGAGACACAGCCATTTTAACTACAATTTTAAATAACTGTCATACTATTTTTACACGAGTTCTGGCAGTTACAACTTTTATTAGTTTTTACACATTAATTTATTGACTGAAATAGGTAAATATACTGCGTGATTATTGTTTACAATATCAATATATTTATTTTTTAGATTATTTTATACTCTTTCTAAATGTCTGGCAAAAAGTTTGTGCCAATTCGTATGCCTGAGATATATTCTAGTAAGTCGGCTTTATATTATAATACATAGTAGAAAAGTTAGAATTAATAATCTTGATGTTATAATAAACTGTATTTTATAGGTAATAGGAATCTACAAGCAAACCAACCTCAATCAGTTTCTGTTAAGAAGAAGTTTGTACCCCAAAGACTGAAACCTGAAGACTTTGAAGGTATGTTTTTTCATGTGAAAATAATAAAATATTTTCTTATGATTTGTTTTTAGATTGGTCACCAGTTACCAAAGTTCGTAAAGTACAAGAAAGCACCAAAAGAACTTTGGAAAAGAAAAAATTTGTTCCTGTACGGTTTACATTTACACAAAGTGATTTTGACGGTATTACATTTGTATAAATAGTCGACATGTGATATTGAATCATCTTATTTTTGTAGATACACCACCTGCTAAGAAATCTAAACCAAGAAACCAAAAAGTTAAGGCCAAAACTGTGAAGAAAGAACTTTTTAGCAATCAAAGAACATTGTTGCGACAGAACAGTTCTAAACAAACTATTGCTAAAAGCAGTACTCAAACAAAGACACAGGTATTTAACCGTTATTTAAATTAGCATAATTAGTGTTGCCACTCATTGCCAAATGGCCTCGGTTGCCCCAATCTAAGATAATATTTTCCGAAACTTTCGAAAGTAATTAAAAAAATTAAAGAAAACACTATTTTAAGGTGTAGTTGATACCTCGCCTCTATATTGGATTGTTATAACCCAGACTTGATCACAACAATTAGGATGTAGCCTGAATCCTGTTTGTTCTGCTGGTAGGAAGCGATTCTGTTATTATAGTCATTCCAGTAATTTATAGCAAACACTTAACAAAGATATTGCTTTTCTTGATTTTAACATAGCAAGAGCTTTTGCTTTCCTGAACCTGAACATATTTAGTATTTGACCAATAGCGAGTATGTCATTATAAAAGTCAGCGAGCCACTTGCTGGCCTTTTCTCCCAGATTTTTAATTAATTCTGGACATATGTTATCCAATCCAGGGGCTTTTCTTGATTTTATTTGTGAAATGGCTGCATCAATTTCTGTTTGTGTAGATGGTTGTTCTTAAATACATACAACTCCGTTATAACTTCGCTTGCAAAGTTCTTATTTACTGGGACATTATTAGTAACATGTTGTATATACTCAGCAATTCTATTGGGATCTATTTTGTGACTGAGTAGGAGGCATTGAAGCTGCGCCAAGACGTCTCAGCATTGACCATCCTTTCTTCGAAGAATGTGTAAAGTCAAGTTTGTGCACTTCTTCTCTTGTAACCTGACCATTGCTTTCTTTAAAGCGTTTGTATAGGTCTTCTGCTTCGGCGGACCAGCATGGTATATACTTTTTTTTGTTTCCTTAGGTATACTTTTTTGTGCAGCTTGCCACATTATATTTCCTCCAGTTTGGTTGTATCTCCAGTAAGTCACTATCAACTAGCTGAGCTAAATACGTAGAGCTAGTCTAGCTCTACGTATTTCACCCAATCTGCCTTTTGAAAATTGCACCTTGCAACTGGGGCAGTACGTTGTACAGGGACTTGAGTACCTATTTGTTGAATCACTGACCGGTGTTGGCTATTCGGGAAGTTATTTAATGCCTTCCTCAGAATCGGGGTAGGTTTACCCATATTATCTTCTTCTTCTTTAGCCTCTAGTCGTCCAACTTTGGAGATAGGCCTCTTCCAATTCTTGACCGGTCTCTTTTGTGCAGTACGTTTCCAATGTAATCCAGCAGTTCTTTTTAAATCATCGCCGCATTCTTCATTCTTTTTTTAGGCCTCTTCTCCATTGTTACTAAGGAAAAATGAAAATCCTTAAGCCTTACCAATTATTAATTTAGCAATAAAAACAATCACTATTTTTAAAAACTTATATAGTTTCGAAATGACGGAATATCCATTCATTCTGCAGGTAATGGAATAAAATTAATTAATTTAATTAAAACAAGGTTGAAGTAATTTATTTTTAATATTTTAAAAATAGTCAACAGATAGAAATAAAGAAGAGGGCACATTTAAAAAGAAGTTATACATTTTTTCAAGTTATAGTTATTTGGCACTGCAAAACTATGTGAAGGTTCCAAATACACTGTTTAAACTTTAAAGGCGCCTATACGACTGATATTCACTGTGGAAACGGTCACCTTGACCCGATGCAAAATACGCATCAAATATCAAATCTCGTATTTATAATCAGTCAATTAATGATTTTGAAGAATTAAAAAATCAAATTTGCTATACAGTAAATTAAATTACACTTGATATGCTTAAAATTACATTTAGAGAAGCTAATAATTTATTCTTTTTTACTGTCCATACTTGCAACGCATGTATAGGAAAGTATTGGAATCGTGCAAAAATTCAAAATCGTAAAAATTCGAAAAAAACACGTTTTAGGGTCCAGGCATCCTAAATATGTGTTTTTTGAAAAATGTCTGTGGGTGGGTGGGTGCGTGCGTGCGTGCGTGCGTTATCGTCACTTTAAGGCCGATTTTCCCAAAAACGCATCAACATATTTTTATAAATCTAACGCCAAATTGTACCTCTAGCTCGGCTGATTAGAACTAGCTGAAAAAAAAATTCAAAATTTCAAAAATAAAAAGTCCGGACAGTTTGGGAAATTTTCAAATTTTCAAAAAAACTTTTCTCGGAAACGACACACACGATTTTTTTTAAATGTTCTGGATCAATAGAGAATTTGAAAAGAAATCGAATAATTTTTTCCCGAAGTTTCTATGTCAAAAATTGCGCCCGCGGCGAATTTTTGAAAAGCGCAACTTTAAGGCCGATTTTCCCAAAAACGCATCAACATATTTTTATAAATCTAACGCCAAATTGTACCTCTAGCTCGGCTGATTAGAACTAGCTGAAAAAAAATTCAAAATTTCAAAAATAAAAAGTCCGGACATTTTGGGAAATTTTCAAATTTTCAAAAAAACTTTTCTCGGAAACGACACACACGATTTTTTTTAAATGTTCTGGATCAATAGTTAGGTAATTACATTTCTAAACAATTTTAAAATAATATAAACTAGCTGAAAAAAAAATTCGAAATTTCAAAAATAAAAAGGACCAATTTTCTGATACGGAACCTAAAAGAGAAAAGCCTGGATCATGAGAAAACGGTACGACAACGGCCATACCACATTGAAAGCACCGGTTCTCGTCTGATCACCGAAGTTAAGCAATGTCGGGCGCGGTCAGTACTTGGATGGGTGACCGCCTGGGAACACCGCGTGCCGTTGTCTCCTTTTTTCCCTTTTTACTTTTCTCGGAAACGACACACGATTTTTTTTTAAATGTTCTGGGTCGATAGTAGATCAAGATGCCTTTCAAATAGCGTTGATCGCATCCCCAAACGGCCCTTTTCAGGGCCAAAATATAAAACGCAAAGAGAGTTCCGAAAGTCGAATACAATATTTATTGCAATATTTGTAGTTTTTTTTTCTTTTTACTTTTTGTTGTTGTTTTTGTAGACAGTGTTATCGCTGTTTTATGTTAATCTGTGTTTATTCGTGCATGTTGATTTAAAATCAAACTAAGGGTGTTTTCAAACCTTCAGAAGTGCAATTTAATACTAATTGCTCAATTGCGAAACGTCATAAATACAAATATTATGGTTTGAAAGTTTTCTACCTCTTTAGAAATTTCGATACCTACTTTACAATGCTACCTTTGGGGCCGACTTGTTTCTTAAAACCGAACAATTGCCTAAACAGCTTTGCATTTTACTTGAAGCGTTAGTAGCACGGAGTATAAAGACAGGAGACTGCACTTCCATTTAAACTACCGACCGAACTCGTGCCGATGTTTGTCGCCTCAATTTGCGACAAAGATAGAAGATAAATGTCTACGAATGCACAGCTAGTATACGAGAAACGCACTTAAAATTAATAAAACACTGATTGTATTGCATTTGTAAGTAATATATTTAGGTTTATTTTGTAGAGTGGTATTTATAGATTTATACTACAATATAAAAATACAAGAATCCATTCAGGAAATTTGATTTATAGGGCTGCAATTGAAGGCATGTGTACGAACCAATCTCCACACTTTTTCTGTTACAGGAAAGTCAAAAATTGTGTAAAGTAGCATCAATCGATGCAGTATTTTTTTCTCAACAAAAAACTTCATTGCACTTTTGGTCTAAAATAATTAGGGAAGCAAATATTTACATATGATTTATAGGGTTGCAATTGGAAAGGCATGTCCAGTGCTTTAGCAAATTATATATGTTCTTTTAAAGATAGGATATGTATTTAACTGGAAATAGTTTAAAATTGCAAAAGATAATAATCTCGCTTCGGCTTAAAGTCAGGAATGTTAAGTATTAAAGACAGGAATGTTAATCCCCTGAATAGCCGAAATGAATCACACTTTTTATGCATTTTTCAATTGTGTAAGTATGGAAAGTCCAGCGAAGATTCTTCGCCAATTTTTATATGTTATTTTGACGATAGGCTTATTGCTTTATATTTTAGTGCAATATGTACTTTCTCTCTCGTATCTTCTTAAGTCTTTTCTGATTTCTCTTGATCTAGTTATACCTTCTATATTAAATTGAAGTATTCGGAGAATTAGCTCACATATCACTTGTTCAGTATCCAAATCAACTTTAATCACAATTCAATATTCATATCCAACATTTAATAAATTTCAATTCATCTTCAATTTCTGCAACATCTGTAACGGTTCATTTTCCGTTATATTATTTTGCTCCTTTCAATTGCTTATTTACGGTGAATGCATTTATTGAACCTCTATTTATTATATATTCACTGGTAAAAGATAACGTAGTTAGTGACTTTCTGGTTTTGAGTAGGTTTTCTGATTTGGGAGAGAGGGTCATGCGCGTTGGGTGATCGGCGTTGGTTCTAAAAATCTTGGCTTTTTCCGTTTGGGTTGTCTGCCGAGGCAGTTGAGTTTGGTGAAATTTATCCCGAAGTTACCTATTTAATTCTAATAGAATTTTCGTAATTATAACTTCCGAGATTTTCGGTTTTGTTTCACGTTGTGAACTTATTTTTTAGAAGCACCAAGATACTGGTGGTAAGTGGAGATTTTTGTCTTATCATTGAACGCACGTGTTAATGGCGACTTTGTTACAGCTTCTTTCTTTTCGTTTGGTTTTATTTTCCATTACTTTACCGTACTCCGGCTCTTTTGGTTATTGCCTTTTTGCGGCTGCATTATTTATGGAGTGGAAGGATGCGGTAGTATTGAAAAATTATTTATCATTGCTGATTATTCGCAACTCGATCGCTTGGAGGATTCAATGTCGGTGTTTATTGAATTGTTAAGTGTCGTCGAATTTACCTGGTTTTATTCCATTTATTAAATTTCTTAATTTTTAACTTTGCTTTACTTAAATATTTGTACAATTGAATTTTGAATTTTAACGCCTTCAGCTAATTGAACTTGCATTAATTATTTCATATTAATCCTTTTTCGCTTCACGAAATAAATTTATATTTTTGTTGTAATATTCTGTAACGCTTTAGGTTGGTTTTTCCATTTTATTTTATTAGCATAACGAATTTGCGTGTTTTTTTTCAAGGTAATAAGCTTGAGTTTAAACAAGGCTATTGCTATATTTTTTGATCGTTCATTTTTATTAGACTTGTTTTCACTCAGGTAATAAAGGTAAGCGCTTATTTTTTATTTATCCACCTTGATCGTTTTTTTTTCCATTCATGTATATTTTTCTTTAATTCAACTAACGTTGATATTTAGTTTTTTTGGTTCTTTTGAAATTAACCTAAGCGAATTGTTTTGTATGTTTGATTGAATATTTTTGGCTTTTACTTTTTTCATTTAATTTGTCTATTGTTAAATACTTTGAATTTATTAAACTTACTTATCTGTATTTCTATATTTTTTTTGAAAACTGAAAAGTTTTCTGGCGCCCAATTTTTTCATTTTTTTATTAGTATTCACTTTCTGAGTTTTAACTATGATAAGGCAATCCTCGGCGATCTACGGCCCTCGCAAACAACTAAGTTAGTCGGCGAATTCTTTTGAGTTTTTTGTAAGTATACAGGTAGGTGATTATTTTTCTTTGTTTCGCTTTTACCTGTTATACTAAATTGACGCAGCAACGTGGGGCTTTCGAGATTGCTACTGGTTTTCTCCCCTTATCATTTTATCATTTTTTTTCGACACCTTTGTTTGGACACTTTGTCATTTTATTAATTCGCCACCATGAGTTTCAACGTTAATGCTTTGAGGGGCGATGAACTCTCTTATGAACTAGTCTTCCGAGGGATAGATCCCGAATTCATGTCCGTTGACCAAAAGCGCAAGGCTTTACGTGCTAAGTTAGCCCTGGAGAAATTAGATACCTCCTTAATAAACAGTTACCCTCCTATTCAGTACGATGTTCCTGGTGAGTTGGATGTTTGTGGAACGAAATTGAGTGAGCTGTCCTCCCAGATCAATAATGTTTTTCTTAAAAAACCTACTTCTTCTGAATGTGTGAGACTTGACGCTCGGTTGTCCCATTTATTTGCTAGGTTGAATCGTTTGAAACCCGAAAGTGACTTAGAATCCCTTCACGCTGAGAAGGTTAGTCTTTGTTTGGACTTACTGGACTTAGTTAGGAAAATCGTTGACGACGATGAAATCCCTGAAGATGAATCCGAGGTTGAACAACCCGAATCCAATATTGAAGAAGTTTTACCGTTAGCTAACTCCACGAGTCAGCGCCCGCGGGTCTCTTTTTCTGACGTTCAGGTAGTTGATTTATCTCGTCCAAGAGCTCCTGTATCTTCGGGTGGTGGTCCAATTGAAGATCCAATTGATGAATTACGTCGTCAACTTGATCGTTTACAACTCTCTAGAGCTACTTCGAATTCTATCACGACTGCTAGTTTACCTTCTTTTACTAAGTCAGTTCCTGTTTGTAAGTGGGGTTTAACTTTTACCGGTGACGCCAGTGTTATTGGAGTCAACGCTTTTTTACAACGAGTCGAAGAACTTAGAGTCGCTCGCAATGTTTCTTTTGATCAATTGTTTGCCAGTGCGGTAGATCTATTCTCTGGTCAAGGTCTCGTTTGGTTCCGAGCTGTTAGGAATCGTGTTACTTCATGGTCTGAATTAATTGACAAGTTACGTTTTGACTTTTTGCCTAATGATTTCGACGAAGCATTGTGGGAAGAGATTAAAAGACGTAAGCAGGGTTCCGACGAAAAACCAAGTTTGTTTGTAGCCGTACTTTTAAACCTTTTCGACCGTTTAGTAGAGAAGCCTTCTGAGTCATTAAAACTTAAACATATTTTACGTAACTTACAACCTTTTTATGCTACTCAACTTTCGTTAACTGAAATTAGAGACGTTGATCAACTTCTTGTTTTGTGTAAACGGTTAGAGGAAGTTAAACTTCAAAATGCTAGGTATAGAAATCCTAACCTTGATTCTTCTTTACCTCTCGAACCTGATTTAGCTTACCAACCCAAGAAGAAGCCTCCAAATGTTGTTAGTGCCGAAGTTTTCACTTCTAAACCTGCTTCTACTTCTAAAGTTTTTAAGAAAGTAGCGAATCGAGCCAGGTCTAATACTAAATGTTGGAACTGTCAGGGTACGGGGCATACTTTTCATACCTGCTCTCAATCCAAGACTATCTTTTGTTACGTCTGTGGTAACCCTGGGGTTTATTTTGCCAAATGTTTAAGGTGTCATCCAAAAAACGAGGCTTAGGGATTGGATGTTGCAGCCGATCCATCCCTTCTGTAGAATTATTGAAGGCTGAACTCGAATTATGGCCATCTTGGTTGAACGTGGTACGTAATTTTTGTGTTTCCTCTCCTGAGACTTCAGCTATTTTTGCTAAACGTTCAGACGATAACAGGCCCTATGTTTCGGTTTTTATTAACGGCGAACCTGTTCAAGCTCTCTTCGATTCTGGAGCCAACCAGACTTTGATTGGTAAGAATGGTTTTTACCTAATTCGAAAACACGATCTTAAAATTAATAAAAGTAATTTACCTCTTTCCTTAACCACTGCTGATGGTAATTCGCAGACTATGTTGGGTACTGTATCACTTCCTATTTCTGTTGACGGGGTTTCTAAAACTCTTGACGCCGTTGTTTGTGGTACTATTCCGTCTACTCTTATTTTAGGGATGGATTTTTGCTACTCTTTTGGAGTTAAAACCGACTTTGTTTCTAACCAATTTTCGGTGTCTGAGGTTTCCGCATTACAAGCTATTTGTAGTACTGACGATTTGAGTCCACAACAGAAATTATTATTGGATGAAATCATTCAAAATTTCACTGAAATTTCAGGTCCCGAGTTAGGTCGAACTGATAGAGTTTGTCATATTATTGATACTGGTGATGCAGATCCCATTAAACAACGTTATTATCCACTTTCTCCTGCTATGCAAGTACATGCTAATGCCGAATTAGATAAGATGTTAGAGAATGGTATTATACGTCCTTCTAAATCTCCTTGGAGTTCGCCCATGGTTCTGGTTAAAAAGAAAGATGGTGAATCTTTTCGCCTGTGTTTTGATGGAAGGAAACTGAATTCTGTGACAAAGAAAGATGCTTATCCTATTCCTTTCTTATCAAGTATTTTAGATAAATTAAGAGATGCGCGATTTCTTACGTCAATTGATTTGAAGCAAGCTTTTTATCAGATTCCTCTCCATCCTGATTCACGCGAAAAGACTGCTTTCGTTGTTCCTCGTAGGGGTTTGTTCGAGTATAATGTTATGCCTTTTGGTGTTGCCAACGCTCCCGCTACGCAGCAGCGTTTGATGGATTCTATTTTCGGTCCATTGCTTGGTGATAACATCTTTGTTTATTTAGACGACATTATCATTGTTTCGAGTACTTTTCAGGAACATTTAAGCATGTTAAAAGAAGTTTACGACCGGTTGAAGAATGCCAATTTAACTGTTAACATTGATAAGTGTGAATTTTGCAGACCTAGTTTGACTTACTTAGGTTTCATCGTTGACAAACATGGATTGCATACAGACCCTAAGAAGGTCCAAGCTATTTCGAATTATCCCAGACCTTCTACTGTAACCGAGGTTAAACGTTTCCTTGGCTTAGCTTCTTGGTATAGGCGTTTCGTACCCAATTTCGCTACTCTTTCTGCTCCCATTTCAGACCTTATTAAAGGACGCGTTAAAAAACAAAAGATTACCTGGACGGAGGAGGCTGAAACTTCTTTCCGTGAAATCAAATTACGATTAACTTCAGCTCCTATTCTTTGTAGCCCTGACTTCACTAAACCCTTTAATATTCAGTGTGACGCTTCGAGTTACGGGTTAGGTTGTATTCTTACGCAGGGTGAAGGAAATGCTGAAAAGGTCATTGCATACGCTTCACGTACTTTAAATTCTTCTGAACGTAATTACTCTGTGACTGAAAGAGAGTGTTTAGCAGTTATCTTCGGTGTAGAAAAATTTAGAGCATATATTGAGGGAACTCATTTTACAGTTTTTACCGACCACTATTCTTTATTGTGGTTAACTAATATGCGTGAGCCCACTGGTCGTCTTGCTAGGTGGAGTGTTAGACTTTCACAATACTCTTTTGATATTAAACATCGACCGGGCAAACACAACGTTGTTCCCGACGCTTTATCACGAGCTCCTATCATGGTATCCACTTTAGAACTTGCTGAAGTTGACTTAGATCCTTGGTACCTGAAGATGATTGACAATGTCCAGAATAATCCTGATAGTTATCCCGGCTGGAGAATTGAAGGCCATAGCTTGTATAAATATACTCCTAATCGACATAATATTACCGGTAATTTGATTGAATGGAAGCAGGTAGTCCCTAAATCAAGACGTAGAGAACTTTTCAAAATTTTTCATGATGAGCCTACCTCCGCTCATTTGGGCGTTTATAAAACCTTTCATAAACTTTGCGAGCAATATTATTGGCCCAAAATGCATGCCGATGTTGTTCGTTATGTCCGTCATTGCGATATTTGTGCGGCTAGTAAAGCTTCTCAGCTTGCTAGACCTGGTTTTATGGGAAAAGAAAAGAAAATTCTATATCCTTTCCAATGTTTGTCCATAGACATTATGGGTCCTTTTCCTCGTTCTAAAAACGGTCATACTAGTATCATCGTTGTGTGTGATTGGCTCACTAAGTTTGTTTTAGTGAAAGCAGTGCGTCAAGCTACCGCTAAATCGGTTGTCAACTTCATTGAGAACGAAGTTTTTCTTATTTTTGGGGTTCCTCAGGTGTGTATGGTCGATAACGGTCCACAATTCATTAGTTCTGACTTTAAAAAACTTATGAATAATTACAAAGTTCAACAGGTTTGGTATAATGCTTCTTACCATCCACAGGTTAATTTTGTGGAAAGAGTCAATAGAGTAATTGGTACTGCTCTCCGTTCATATGTAAATGACAATCATCGCACTTGGGATGTTAATCTTTATAAAGTAGCTCATGCTTTACGTAATGCTATTCACGAAGTTATAGGTTTTACTCCTTCTTTTCTTAACTTTGGTCGAACCGTTCCGGTTTCGGGAGATTATTATGGTCGTCTAAAGAATTTTAAAGAGGAAGAACTGACTCTTGACTTAGTCGCTGATGTTAATCAGTTGTCCGAATTGTATCAAGACGTTCGTAGACGCCTTAACAACGCCTACCAAAGAAATTCTAAATCCTATAACCTTCGTAAACGACCTTTAAGATTTCATCTTAATGATTTAGTTTGGAAACGTAACTACGTTTTGTCAGATGCTTCACGTCATTTTAACCAAAAGTTAGCTCCTAAGTATGTCAAATGTAAAGTTATTAAAGTAATAGGACCTTTAACTTATCAACTCGCGACGGTCCCTGATAATAAACGTGTAGGTGTTTGGCATATTAAGGACCTCAAACCCTGCTTTGGGGAAGAAGAATTTGAAGAATAAATTTAGTGTGAATGTGGGTGAATGCAGTGTGATTGTTGTTGGTTGAGCTGGTAGATATGTTCGGTCATTGACCCTAAGGATTTCTTTATGGTGTTTGTTCGCTCTAACTATCTATATTTTGATATTGACCTTGATTAGGTTATTGTTAGTGTTAGGGGTCGAAAAGCATTTATTTTACTCCTTTATTTATAACCATTTTGGTTTATTTTTGTTTAGGGTGCATTAACACATTCCTTATTTTTAATGCGAACCTATTCTTATTTACCGATTTGTTGGTGCTACTTCCACTGATTATGGATTTATTTTGGGAAGTTTATTTGAGTGGCGGATTTTCTGTAAATTCAACGAACTCATCCGTTGTTAGAGTGGTCAGGCACTTTCGTGTCTTTGATTGAATATTTTTTCCTGCGTGTGGTTGTGTCATTTACTTCTCCCTGAAGACCTTTTATCCATGTTTTGGTTAACAGAATCGTCTTCCTTGTACCTTTGTTTTTAGTCTTTTGTCCTCCATCCTTTCCTTTTCCTTCGCTAGCATTTTTGGGTGGTTGGTTGGGGATGCCGGCAGGCCACGGGGGTGTCTTTTCCATTCCCCATACAAAAGGCACTCTCTAGGGTTTTACCTTCAGGTTGCCCTTGTGTTATTGTGTTCGTGTATTTTATATGTTTTTTGCAATTTTTGATTTCGTTTTCCTACCGTTGGTCACGGTGGCGGTAGTTTCAGTGGGCTAGTCGGTCCTGGACTAGTTTGCTTTACCTTGGCCTAGTGTGGTGGTGGGTTTAAGATTTTTACCGCTACTCACTGAAAGTTACCTACGTTCACTGATGTATTCTTTCGGGAACCAGTGCCGGGTGGCTCAAGGTGGTAGTAGTTTCATTTGTTTTTCGGCTTGATTCCATTTTGAAATTTTCTGTTGTCTTTTTAGTCAGCCACACGAAACCAACCCTCCTACCCTCTCCTTCTTCTGTGGTTGTTTTGTGCCGTTTTATCCCATTTTTTTATTGTTTTTTCTCGGTGCTGCCATGCTGTTACTCATCTATTTTTTTTGTTCATTAGTGGAGCTAACACTAGTTGTGTTAGGGTGGTCGGTTGGCCCACCGGCGCAGCAGTTTTCATCCATGCAGCGAGGGGTCAACTGGCATTTGTTTTGTCATTTTTTAGATGAGCAATGGTTGGGTCAGTACTGTGTTTTTTTTTTCTCTCCTTTATTTTATTTTTTTTAGTCCTTTGTTCTCCTTTCATGTTCCTCATTTTCTCCGGACCTTATTTTTCTCCAGTTCTATCTTTGGTGAGTTCTCTTCTCTGATCGATGGTTTCTACTTTCGTCGTCTTGGTTGGGGGGAGTGTAACGGTTCATTTTCCGTTATATTATTTTGCTCCTTTCAATTGCTTATTTACGGTGAATGCATTTATTGAACCTCTATTTATTATATATTCACTGGTAAAAGATAACGTAGTTAGTGACTTTCTGGTTTTGAGTAGGTTTTCTGATTTGGGAGAGAGGGTCATGCGCGTTGGGTGATCGGCGTTGGTTCTAAAAATCTTGGCTTTTTCCGTTTGGGTTGTCTGCCGAGGCAGTTGAGTTTGGTGAAATTTATCCCGAAGTTACCTATTTAATTCTAATAGAATTTTCGTAATTATAACTTCCGAGATTTTCGGTTTTGTTTCACGTTGTGAACTTATTTTTTAGAAGCACCAAGATACTGGTGGTAAGTGGAGATTTTTGTCTTATCATTGAACGCACGTGTTAATGGCGACTTTGTTACAGCTTCTTTCTTTTCGTTTGGTTTTATTTTCCATTACTTTACCGTACTCCGGCTCTTTTGGTTATTGCCTTTTTGCGGCTGCATTATTTATGGAGTGGAAGGATGCGGTAGTATTGAAAAATTATTTATCATTGCTGATTATTCGCAACTCGATCGCTTGGAGGATTCAAGGTCGGTGTTTATTGAATTGTTAAGTGTCGTCGAATTTACCTGGTTTTATTCCATTTATTAAATTTCTTAATTTTTAACTTTGCTTTACTTAAATATTTGTACAATTGAATTTTGAATTTTAACGCCTTCAGCTAATTGAACTTGCATTAATTATTTCATATTAATCCTTTTTCGCTTCACGAAATAAATTTATATTTTTGTTGTAATATTCTGTAACGCTTTAGGTTGGTTTTTCCATTTTATTTTATTAGCATAACGAATTTGCGTGTTTTTTTTCAAGGTAATAAGCTTGAGTTTAAACAAGGCTATTGCTATATTTTTTGATCGTTCATTTTTATTAGACTTGTTTTCACTCAGGTAATAAAGGTAAGCGCTTATTTTTTATTTATCCACCTTGATCGTTTTTTTTTCCATTCATGTATATTTTTCTTTAATTCAACTAACGTTGATATTTAGTTTTTTTGGTTCTTTTGAAATTAACCTAAGCGAATTGTTTTGTATGTTTGATTGAATATTTTTGGCTTTTACTTTTTTCATTTAATTTGTCTATTGTTAAATACTTTGAATTTATTAAACTTACTTATCTGTATTTCTATATTTTTTTTGAAAACTGAAAAGTTTTCTGGCGCCCAATTTTTTCATTTTTTTATTAGTATTCACTTTCTGAGTTTTAACTATGATAAGGCAATCCTCGGCGATCTACGGCCCTCGCAAACAACTAAGTTAGTCGGCGAATTCTTTTGAGTTTTCTTGTAAGTATACAGGTAGGTGATTATTTTTCTTTGTTTCGCTTTTACCTGTTATACATCCAATATAAACCGGACCTTTTTCTCTCAGAAGAATAACAACCAGTTATTTATTTTGACCTCTTTTATAAGAGATTTACTATTTGTCTTTCCAGAAAAGTACCGATTAATTATTTAATTATTTTATTCTTTCCGTTTAGGAAAGTACCATTCTCCTTTTCTTAAAATAATATTTCACACTTATTGACTGTATTATATTTTCTTTCCCAAAGAAATGATATTTTTCCTCCGATGAAAATTCTCTTTGATTTTCCTTGGTAATTATTAGGTTTCTAGCCAACTTATTTTATTATTTAACTGGCAATTAAACTATAACTTTATATTCATTAACAATTATGTTCAACTCAAAATCTTTAATACTGACAAATATCATCTCATAATGTTGCCTCTCTGTTTGTGTAGACTTTCAGCCGTATTCTTTTATGATAAAGTAGATCTTGGAAAAAAATTTGCAACTTTAACTCTATGTTCCTTTCAAAATTGAAATACTAATTTCGAATTATTTATAAAGCTTTATCATTATTTGTAGGCAAAACTGAAAAGAATATCAGAACTGAATACCACCGAATCATTAATTGACATAAATGAAGCGGAAGCAGAATTACTTAAAAAACCACACCTCAACTTCAAAAAACCATTTCAGTATAAAACAACACCAGAGAGAAATTCAACAGTTTCTGTAAATGTACATTCTAGAACCTCCTCACAAAAGAAACCTTTAGTCAGTCGTAAAAGTATAATAGCACAAAAGGAAAATTCTATATCAGTTAAAAATCCTTCCGAAGAGAAACCAAATGGCCCAATATTACGTAGCTCAAAGTTATTTAATAATTCATTAAATTCAACAGTAACAGATAATGAATTTTTAGAAATGGAACGAACATGTAACATCGATAATAATAATACACAAACTTCTGATATAGCTACACTCGTTCAAGCCGTTTCGGCAGTTTCTTTAATGTCTCCACAAATAAATATTAATTTAAATTTCTCAACGCCCAGCGGTAAAGCAAATGGAAGAAAACACAAACAAATTTTGCAGATTTTTAAAGAACAAGAAGACGGCCGTAGAAAATTAAAAGAAGAATTTGTTGAACTACAAGAAAAAATCGAAAATTTTGAAATGAAATGTATCAAACAAAATGAGGAAATTCTAGAATTTTTGAAAGCATCAATGGAGAAGGAAAACATATCTCAAACTCCTGTTTCTGTCCCAAAAGCAAATGAAAACACAGAGAATCGAAATATATCGCCTTTGATGCCTCATTTGGCAAATTTGCGAGTATCAACCCTAAGAAAGAATTTAAAAAGAACTGTTGCATTTGACCTTGGTTCGCTTGAAAGTGGAAATTCTCAGATGTCTGCTGATGATATTAAGTTAGAAAAAGCTACAACTTTGTATAATTCTATGCGAAAGAACTATGCAGGAATTTTAGGGACGCCCAAATTTGACCGAATTTGTCTACAGACCCCCACTAGAAGTGCTGTTAAGTCTATCGGAAAAGTTAAATATTCAATTTCTAGGAAACTTCAGAAACAGTGTTTGTTACTGCAAGATACGCCACGTAAACCAAGTAGCCAATAGATTAATAATAATATACCTACTGTTTTATTTATTTTTTATCAATTAATTGAAGACTTGTTTGTTCGAAGTATAAAAGTTTAAACGTGTCATATTTGTTAGCAGAGTCAAGTGTAAAATTGTAGTAAATATTTTAATGGCATTTTAAATTAATTTATACTTTTGCAACGCTGATTTAAAAAAATGTGAAATGACTAGATTTTACGTTTAATAAAGTGAAACATATTGGCCTTTTTTAATTCTATTTGGTTTTGTTTATTGTATAGCATGTAAATTTGCCGATGAAATATGTATAGTATATTTAATTTCAAGAATGGAAACTGTTCTTCTATGAAAATTACTTCTTCAAAAATGGGTCTTCAAAAAATTCTGTTTTTATGTAATATTTATAGTTATAAAAGCTTTCGGAGCAATGTTTCTTTTTTTTTTCATTTTTTAAATCAAACGTTTTCAGAATAGAAAACCAACAAACACTTTGCAACAAAACTTGGAATTTGGAATTGGCCGAAATTAAGTAAAACCAAAAACACGACATTTTTAGTCTAAACAATTTTAAAAGTTTCAAGTATTTTGTTAAAATTTGTAAAACCAAAAGGTAAACACTAATTAATCAAATCTTCTTAAATTAGAAAATTTCAGCAAAATTTTGGATTTCCGAACTCCAATCAAGAGTTTACCAATAACATCAGAGATGTTTTGAGGCAAATCTGCAGTTTTTTTGAATGATTTTTAATACCTGGGAGCTGGGACCTTCTGTTATAAGTAAATCGGTTGAATTTTTAACAATTTCAAAGTAGGTAAATAAAATTTAAGGCCAGTCTGAGAAACTTAAACTGAACACTCATTAAATAAACAACCCCGTAAGTTCTGCTAAAATAAAATTTTTATGGCCATAAAAATATCGAAAAAATCAACTTACTCAAAATTATAAACACAAAACTTAATGGGCCGTATTCTGATCTAATGTTTAAAGTTGTCTCTAACTAAAGTCGTGTTTAGCTTAAACATAAAACGATATAGCTTTATATAATTTTATATGTGTATAAGAGAGATATACGATGTTGCCATGGTAATTAAACATGACGTTAAATTTAAATATCAGATCAGAATACGGGCCATTAACTTTAAATATTTAATTTTAGCAGTCTGAAAGAAGATATCAAGAATAATGTTTAAAAAATTTTAGAAATTAAATATCTAGCGATTTACCCACTTTGGCGACTTTTAATGTATTTTAACGAAACTTGTTTGGCTTTTAGTAAAATTAGTGAAATTAAAGCTCGATGAAATCAAACAAATCCAAAAACCTGCGTTTAAAAGCCTAAAATATCCAAAGTTGAACTAAAATATCTTTCAAAAAGAAGTTGTTAATTTCTGTTACAAGTAATAAAAACAATACAAAAGTTATTGAAATACGAAGAGTTTCCAGTTGAAATTTATTAAATTTTGATTTGAAACAATATCAAAAACTACAGACTGCAGAAATCTCATATTTCATCTTCTTGGTTTTGATCTGAAGCTCTATAGTTGTTTGTACTATAAAAAATAAATACGCCATTGTAATGTGATACCTATAGCAATTTTCTATAATTAAAATAAATGTTAATTAAAAATTACGATTTGCATTATTGTGGAATAAATGGTTATGTTTGCATATATTATTCTATTATAATATAATGCTATGTAACCGTGGAAAATTGACGGGACTTTAGCCACTTCTAAAAAAACAGAAATCTAACCTCAAAAAAATTTAAACCATAAATCCATCCTCATGGCAACCAGCTAGTATTTTGTTCTGTTATGGTTACTAAGGTAATAAAATAACAATAATCGTTTAACATGTTGACCACAAAGTCCTTTATTAAGAAAAATAAAGTTGGAAACTTTTTAAAGGTAAGAAGTATAATTAAGTAATACAATGAATAAGCTTAATTTAATCAAATTTTACAGAACATTAGAGAGCACTACCTTCGAGATGATATATTTTGTGGCTTTAGTCAGTGTGAAAGATGTTTCCCAGCCAATAGTTATTTATCTTCCGTCCATGAAAACAAATGCACTTTGTTTGATTACGACCATTACTTAATACTGGATACTAATGTTATATTAGATCAGGTATGTAAGTAATCACAAAACAAAACACCATGTTACCATGACGCCTAAAAAAATAAACAAACTTTTATTATAAATACTTAGGAGGCTTAATGTTATTTTTGTTTATTTAATGAGCAAAAATCTAGGCTTTGATGGAATCATAATTAATATTCTACTGATTTTAAGTCATATCACTTGAGTCCTGTGTGTAAAGCCGTTTCATAAAGACATCCAGTCATTGACGG
This sequence comes from Melanotus villosus, assembly GCA_963082815.1. NCBI lineage: Eukaryota > Metazoa > Arthropoda > Insecta > Coleoptera > Elateridae > Melanotus > Melanotus villosus. The sequence continues at coordinate 46,554,747 of OY720425.1, forward strand.
TTACTTGGCATCCTTTAAAAGCAAGTAGATTGTAATTAAAAAGGCTTCAAAAAGAATATAAAATGTTTAGGATCACAGCAACCAGTGCCTCATGCTTCCAAGAGTACGTTAATGTCGTAGCGGTCCTGATCATGATAATTTTAACATGTTAGCCGTATAACGTCACTGTGTTCAGAATAGCTTTCGGCATATTTCAGTATTATTTTTATTTAGAAGGCATTTAGTAAATTACTAATTAAGCTGAACAGCTAAAAAAACTGTATTGCGCCACATGGTTGAGTTGAACGGATTGAATGTATCTATTAACCTAGGTTTCTAATTTTTCATTAATTTTTTATAGATGGACGTGCTAGAAGAAACTGTATTTGGAAATGTAATCATTTTAAATACAGTTCTGCAGGAAGTGAAGCATAGAAGTCTACCAATTTATAAAAGATTACTCAGTGTTATTGAAAATCCCAGTAGACATTTTTATGTGTTTGTGAACGATCACCACAAGTAAGTCTTTATTTCTTGTATTTGCAGATTTGAACGGAGTTTTTATTAAATAATGCTTCCACAGAGATTGTTATATTACTCAAGAAGGAAAAGAATTAATTAATGATTATAACGATCGTTGCATTAGAAAGGCTTGTTTGTGGTACATGGAGCATGTTCCTTACATAAATTTTGTGTTTCTAACCGATGATGCTGCAAATAGAAGATTTGCACAAGAAGAACACATTATTTGTTCTTCAGGTATGTTTTTTTATATTCATTTATTAAAGCAAGCTCTAATTAGAGAAATACTGATGAAATTACTGGGTCAGCACCCTACACATGTATTTGAAACGTCCTTCCACCCCCATTTCTTTTACTATCCTAGGCATCCATAAATGTCCTCTCCATTTTAATTGTTGTTTCTCTATGGCCATTATTACTGGTTCTTGTTTCAGCTTGTCCCTTATTATTTCATTTCTCACTCGGTCTATTTTTATGTTGCCTGTTACTTTTCTCAAGTACTTCATTTCCATTGCTGTTATAGCTGACTTATGTTTGTCTGTTAAAGTCCAGCTCTCTGCTCCATAAAACAAAGTTGGGAGAAACACCATTTTATAAATCCTCATCTTTATTTTATTATTTGTCTCTCTTATAATATATTATAATAAAATATAAATATATAGGATGTTCCATTTATAATAACAAAATTGATGTCAATTCCGGCCAAACCGGAAGTGGCAGAAACTTTCCTATGTCAACAAATGCCATTTGAAGAGTATATTACATATACCAAATTTTATTTTAATATCTTAAAAAATAATAAATTCATGGGGGTGCTCCAGGTTTCGTTGACACCTGGTATTTTTGTATCCATCCTATTATTTTTTCTCTGCGTAGCTTTATTAATTCAGGAGTTATACTGTCTTTTCCCACTCCTTTTCCATTCTTTAAATTGTTCACTGCCATTCTCACATCTTCTGTTATTTCCATTTTAGTTGTATTACATATTTTGTTCCATCTCATTCCCTGCTTCTAAATTATCTTGAATGCCAATTTCGCCCTCTTCAATGCTCTGGAATTTCTCTACATAATATTTCCTCCATGTTTCAGCTATTTCATCTACTCTTGTGATAAGTTTATTATTTTTATCCTTAATATTTCTTATCTATTTGGGGTATTTTTTTTTCTTTTAATTTTCTTTACTATTGACCAGAACTGTTTGTCGTTCTACTTCCGTGCCAAATTCTTCCCAAACCTCTTTTGGCCAATTTTACCGCATCTCGCGCTTCATTTCTCTTGTATGTATAGGTTTCTTTATTTTGTTCTTGTTTTGTCTGCATACAGGGTATGTTATAGTACATAAATGAAAATTTGTCAAATACGGTTTTGGGATATTAAAAATTGCTTGAAAATATTTTTAAGATTGCACAACTTCCGGTTATACCGGAAGTAACAATAACTTCGTTATTTCAAATAGAATACCCTGTATATCTTTAGATATTCAGAATCGCCTTTCAACGGCGAGTGCAGTGATATAGCACTATAGGGGTCCATCGTTAATAGTTCAGCAGTTATTCAATTGTTTTTAAAAAATCTAACCTCACTTTGGATGAACGCCACTGCGAAATTAATTAAAGTCTAATGGCCGATCTCACCGACAATACTTATCACTAAAGCTTAGCTAAGTAGTTCTTAAAATAAAGTTGTTCTTAAATTTGTGTTTTGTCTCACCAAGCGAGTGAAGTCGCGACTTAGACAAAGTCTAGTTCGATTTCTGCCACTATGGCGGCAAAAGGCTTTTACATTGGTTAGCACGTTCGAAATCAATAAACGGAAGTACCGCTTCATACAAATGGGGATATGACCATTTTTTGACTTTTAATTGACAGAACGCAGTGACTTATAGGTTATAGGTTAAGTACCGTTTTAAGTCACCGAAATTGGTAACTTACATTTAAGACGTTTTTAGAGACATACGTAAGACTTGCAGAAATAATAAATCGTTGTCCAAGTCCATTTTTTGAAGTTCCACTACTTTCTACTCACAGAACGCGGCAACTTATAGATTAAGTAGCGTTTTAAGTCACCGAAATTGATAACTTATATTTAGGACGGTTTTAGAGACATAAGTAAGACTTAAATTGACGGTGAGACCGCATAAGTATGTCTTAACAATTTAAGTCTTTCTTAAATTTTAAGAACGCTCGGTGAGATCGGCCATAAGTAAGTTTTAAATAGCGGTTGAACGGGTTTTTGTTTCCCCGCCCTATGCAGTTGAATATGGACGGTGTTATGTATAAAACCCAACGTTTTTACTTATCCTTTATACAATAAAAATGATTTTTACAAATTTTTTGTATACAAATACAGATAATTATTATTACGGGAAACTGTAGCGGGTGTAATTATTCATACTTTCGAATTGAAATGAAACTATTTACGTTTATTTATTTCTAAATATTAACTACAATCATTAGTTTTCATACATAATACCGTCCACAACAACGCCCTGGTCCATTGGCAAAGACAACGTTTATATCCGTGTCCCGCTCTGACTCGTGAAATTTGCCATGCGTTATATTTTGTTGTAACTAAATCTGAAACTGCATAGGGCGGCGAAACAAAATCTCGTTCAACCGCTATTTAAAACTTACTTAGACTTTAGAAATAAGCGTCCAATCTCAGGATTTAATCTAACTAGTCTATCACCGGTGGAATAGCTAGGACCATTCGACTCTAGCGTTTACAAGTGTACAGAGTGATCAAAAGATGCCGACCTCGATTTTTCTCAAAATTTTCAAATGGAACGCCCCATATTCGATACGACAGTTAGATAGCCAGTCATAAGCTTTTATAAAATATCCAACTTAATACGTCTAGAATTAATAAGCAGGAAGTTACCTTAGAAAAACTATTGCTTATGTAAAAAACTCATATTCAAAAAGATTACGAAATATGAATTTCTGTTAGAGAAATTTAGTTTTTATGTTGAATTGCCTTCACAGGTAAGAAAACAGGAAAAAACTAACATATAAGCCGATAACATCAACAATTTGAAATATTGAAATTTGAATTTTAATAACTTCGTACGTATTAATTATAAACCTATCAAGTTGGGTATTTTATGAAAGCTTATGATAAAAATCAGATTCCTTCAATCAACGGTGTAGTACAATTCCGGTTTAGGTTTTTTCGCGGTGTTGCGTGCGTGTATCGATATTCTGCATGTGATGACGCGGGGCTCTAGGCCCTAAGGTGGCCCTAGAGATGCATATACAAAATAATTGCCGGCATTGAACGTGTTAAATTAAACCCTGAGAAAGAATGCTTACTTCGAACTTATTTCACAGTGGCGTTCGTCCAAAGTGAGGTTAGATTTTTTAAAAACAATTGAATAACTGCTTAACTGTTAGCGATAGACCCCTTTGCACTCGCCGTTGAAAGGCGATTCTGAATATCCAAATATATACAGGGTATTCTATTTTAAATAACGAAGTTAGTGTCTACTTCCGGTATAACCGGAAGTTGTATAATCTTAATATATTTTCAATCAATTTGTAATATCCCAAAACCCTCTTTTACAAATTTTCATTTATGTACTATAAGTAGTTCTCAAGAAACCTCTAATCGTCGTGACACATGCTGTATATATCTTCCATGCTTTTTCTTGTTCCTTATAGCTTCCTTAACTGTTTCGTTCCACCATGCTGTCCTTTTAAACTGTGTATCTATTTTACATATTCCACATATTTCTATAGCTGTGCCCAATATTACTTTTTTAGCGTATTCCACAGTTCATTAATGGCTTTTCCTGCTTCATTCTCTTGTTCCAATCTCTCTATTATTTTATTTCTATATATTTCTCCAGTTTGCTCTCTCTTGTTTTTCAAATTTATTTTCTAGTATTGTTATTCTTGATTCCAATACTTCCTTTTCTTTTTCCCATCTTTGATCTCTCCTTTTCAGTTCTTCCTTCAGGTCCCGTATTTCTGCGGTAAGCGTAACTGTCATGTCTTTCATAATTTCTTTTAATTCTTCCATTTCTTCTACTTCAATTTCCTTCTCCTTTCTTTTTTCGAGTTCAATTCTATACGTACTTTGTGGTGCCCTAAGCACTTTTTTTTCTAGACTTAAATATCTGGTTTTCTATTTCTCTTTCTTCGCTTTTTTTCCTATTTATCAATATTCATTTATCTTTTTCTTTTTCTTGGTCCATCCTTCTTTATGTTCTGGCGTGTTTGGTAAACTGACCTTGATAAATTGTCCGGGTACTCGCCGTCAGCGTTTGTTATTGTGGCGGTGGCTTGCTCTCTTTCTCCGCTCTTCATCAGTAGTTTATTTAATTCCCTTAAAATTCAGTAACACTTGCTTTTTCCTGTAATCTTTTATATTTAACCACATGTTCTTGATTTTTAGATTCAATCAAACTAACTTTCACGTTTATCTGCTCACTAAAATTTTCGTAAAAATCACTTTATAACTTCACTGCGTGACAAAGCCGTGTTCACGGTACTCGTGTTGCCGCATTCTCTTTCTTGTGGATCAGTATTATTGTTGCTTTTTTCTATTGTTCTGGAACTTCTTCGTCCCATATGTGGTGTAGAGTATGTTTCCATTTTCTCTTTGCAAAATGTTATCACCTATTCTTCTATCTGACAAACCTATTACATCCCAAACTAAATTTTACACGGCTTGTTCCGTTTCCTCTATTCTTAATGTTATTATATTTAAACTGCATATTTTTAGCTTCTGGGTGTCGGTCTTTTTCTACCCTGGTAACTAGTCTGCTGGAAAGAGTTTCAGAGTTTTTTCCTTTCCCTTTTTCATTACCTTTAGCATCGCTTGGGTCGTCATTTTTTGTTGCGTGGGCCAGTTATTCCTTAGAAATTTTATGTCTCTTGGGGTCTTGTTACGTGCTTATTCTGCACTACGACATTTAATAGGGGACGTTGTCCCTAGGCGCGCGGTTACTAAAACAGTGTAGAAGGGGGGTATGAAACGTTAAACCCTTCAATAGGGATGGTCATAATAGGGTTGAAAATTGGGCGCCACTGTGGTATTATAATCACCCTAAGATCTAAAAGGAACCCACCACAGAAGATTCCCATAGGGCTCGGAACAAGGGGTTGTAGCTGCACCCTGCTGCAAGATGTGACTTACCTTGCCTACTGAAATAGCTACTTACTGAAATTCTTAAACTTGTAGGCAGGCTCACACTGTATACATACGTAAATCTTAAACAAAACACTAACACACAAATATGATTGGGAAGCACTGAACACAATAACAAGACCAAACTAAATTGACAATTAGATATTTAATAAATCAAAATGCAAAACTGAATACACAAAAGGGGCGACAATTAATATGTTACGTCAAAAACAAATAATAAATGCGACACTTACTTTAAGGGGCGATAGAATTGAGGGTACTACATTTACGTTACGTACGGCAAATCATTCACAATCCCAGGCAGAATATAGGATTAACAAATATTAAACTAAAATTCAATCAGCACAGCTAAATCTTTACACATGCAACATAACACAAAATATTAACTTGACTTAAAACTTGCTACAAATGAAATCTTTAAAGGTGAATTGGTACTGACAAACTTGAACTACAATCTGAACACAAAGATCTTTACTTAAACACAAAATTAATCAAACAGACTAGTCAACTGGTTGCCAACGGTCCTCAACCTTAGCAATGTGAATATAAAAGCCGCCTAAAGGCGATTAACAAAGCCCTCAGCACTTTACCGCCAGATCAAACAGATTGACCAGAAGTCGGCTACTTTAAAATACGAGTTGCAAACAAAACACAAAAATAATAAAGAGGCGGTACTTATTAAACTTTAAGCTTAACCAAACAACATTGATGAAGGCCTGTCCGCAAGCGGCAATCTTAGAGGTTGAAACTGGTGTTGAAACATAAACGGCAAAAGCAGGTGCAGCGTAAAAGGAAGGTAAATTACCTGGCAAGATGTTTGTACTTGATTGGAAGGCCAAGGAAAGATAACAGCAGCCAGCACAGAAAAGAAGGGATGGAGTCCTCCTTACGGAAACAAAAGGTGAAGACAACGAGATGCCCTCACTGGTAGAGGGATTAATCCAATGAACGAAAAACTGTGAGGAAACGGTAACTCCACCAACGTCACTCAAACGGAACTCAAAGTTTTCTCGGTACGAAGTAAAAGACAAACTCTAGGATTATCCGACACACGAGTCGTAATGTAATTTTCCACGAAAATTACCGGTAATGAGTGGCCAATCGTAAAACGGGAATTTCTACCAAAAGTCCGGAAAACGGTAATTGTACGACTATCGATGTTGAAAGCTGATTATGCTCTGCAGCGCTTTACTGCTGTTTCGTGAAACGAAAAAAGTTAAAAAAAGATGCCCAAACGCGTCTTCGGGCGCGGGACGTCAACCTTGAATGGCCCAACTGGCGTACCTCGTGAACAATCGGGGCTGACGAAATATCGGTGTGACTTTGAAAATTTCGTAGAACTGCCAGGAAAATGCACTGACTGGCTTAACCTTGCGTGCCCCACAGACTGAAATAAATTTTAACCGTAGCAGAAATAACATAATTGACGATTAAAATTAAAAAGGACAGGGCAGTACTAAAGAATTTTACCAAAAATTCAAAATGACGCAAACTTTCCAAAATAACACAGAATTGCAAAACCACGTGACAGTCTTCTTCCTTGGGTTGAAGTGTTTCATTCCAATAGTACCATTTCTTGTTTATTTGCAATTATAGGTAGCTACCACCTACCAAAAAACGTACTTATTTCTTTCTTTTCTCTTATCCTCTTATACCTTTAAAGTGTCAAGGGGGCCGGACACACTGAGCCACAGAGTGGTCACCCATGTAAGTTCTGGCCAAGCAGGCTCTTGCTTAACTTTGTATATTTCAGTATACATGCACTGCCACTCTGCCGTACTGCTGGTTACTTAACTTATTAAAATTTAAATATAACTTTTTTATAGTGGAGGAATACGTAAAACATTTAGACAAAGCAGAATATCTGCAAGATAAATTAGCCAAACATGATTTTCATATGGAAGTGGACACCGAGGATCTCTTCCCTCCACATTTGACTACTATCCAGATCCATTCCGGAATTAAAGAAAACCGTTTACACCAAGGAAAATATCGTGCATCTAGAGAAAATTTTCTTGAAGGGTATGTCACCGTTGAAGGATATGAAGATCCAGTAAGTTCAAAATTTTTTAAATCTTAGTTGTAAATTTTATAGAATTTTAACTAAATTCCTTAATTGCAGATCATAGTGCAAGGTCGTTGGGGACAGAATCGTGCAGTAGATGGTGACATTGTATCCATCGAACTTTTAAAGGAAAAAGATTGGGTTGCTCCAAGTGACATAATTTTAGAAGATGAGGGAAAAACAGAAACCAGTGTGGAAGAAGTTTTGCAAAAGGAAGATGAATTAAGAACCGCCGTAACGAAGAAAGATGTAAAACCTACAGGCTGCGTTGTTGGCATAATCTGTCGAAAATGGCGACAGTATTGTGGGATTCTACAACAGGACAGTGCAGATAATTCAATTTATCATTTGTTTATACCAGCTGAGAAGAAAATTCCTAAAATAAGAATAGAAACTAGGCAGGCTGCCTTTTTGAAAACACAAAAAATTATCGTTGCTATTGATTCGTGGCCTCGTCATTCTAGATATCCGAATGTAAGTAAATTATATGAATAAATGCATATTGTGTTATTTATAATTTTGGGTTTAGGGCCACTTTGTTAGAGCACTTGGAAAAATTGGGGACCAAGCTACAGAAAATGAAGTGGTGCTTTTAGAACATGATGTGCCGCATAATCAGTTTTCAGAAGAAGTATTGAAATGTTTACCGAAATTGCCATGGATTATAACAGATGATGTAATTATTATTAATTTTATTTATTTCATTATTATATTATGTGGTTTGTAGGACGTTGAAGCACGTGTAGATTTACGACACATCGACATTTGTTCGGTGGATCCACCGGGTTGTACAGATATTGACGATGCACTTCACTGTCGACCATTGGACGATAATAAATTGGAAGTTGGTGTTCACATCGCTGACGTTTCCCACTTCATAAGGCCCGGTACAGCTATCGATAAGGAAGCCGCTAATAGAGCCACAACTGTTTACTTAGTTAACAAGAGAATCGACATGGTTTGTGAATCAAAACATTTTCTAAATGCCCTTTTAATCTATCGTCTATGTGCTGTATAGGTGCCTGACTTACTAAGCTCCAATCTGTGTTCGTTACGCGGAGGTGAAGAACGATTCGCTTTTTCCTGCGTGTGGGAAATGGATAAGAATGCAAACATTTTAAATACCAGATGTCATAAAAGTATTATCAAATCCAGAAGAGCAATGACTTACGAAGAAGCTCAAATTACTATCGATGATAAAAGCAGCAACGATTCCATTGCTGTATCGTTGCGAAACTTAAACATGTTGGCCAAAATATTAAAAAGCAGACGCTTGGAAAATGGGTTTGTAAATTTATTATTATTTATCCTTTAAACTCCTATAGGAGTATAGGCGTTTCACTAGCTTATTTATAGTTAAAGAGTCACTAGCTCTTAAACTTTACTTACTACAGATTTTTCACTATTTATTTTTAGCCCCATTTCTTAATATTTGTATCCATCTGACTTAGTTTCTCTGTTATAAGTAGAGACCGGATCTAGTAAAAATTTAGTAAAATCATTTCAATAGAACAGCACACGTAAGTAGCACTTTTAAAACAGTTGTTTACTATTGCCGCTCTCTAGAAATTATAGTAGTGCAATATATTTACATTAGGCATGGCCAAGCTTTCGTTGAGTCACCAAACCAATAATTTGTTATAGAAGAAACATAACGGTAGAGATGGGAGAGACCTTAATTACAAATATTTAGTACGCTCATGGATTTAGCTAAATTTACCTATTTTTACCTAAAATCCGGTCTCTAGATATAAGGCATATATCGTCCGCAAATTCTAGGTCTTCTAGTCTTTAATGTAATCCCCACGTTAATAATTTAGGTAGAGACTTGACCGTCGTCGTCACTTGGAGATTGCTTGGCTTTTTTACGAGAGGTATTAAATCAAAGTCCAATTCAACTAACATTCATGTATTTTGTATATGTGCTTTAGCGTTACCAAATGTTACATTTTTAGTCTAAGTCCCAAATTCAATGTTATACAAAAATTAGGCTAAGTTCAAATCGACATGATTTATTCTAAGTCCAGAGTCAAAGTAAATTCTTTAACATTTAATAACTTAAGTTCCAGTTACATTTGAAACGACTAAGTCCGTAAACGAATTTAAATAACTTACTTGAATATTTTACAAGTTCTAAATTACATTTGAAACGACTAGGTCCATAAAGAGAATTTAGACGATTCACACAAATATTTTTACAAGTCCAGAATTAATAAATAAAACAATCTTACATGTGTATCATGGCAATCATCGCCTTGGTCAATATCCATTTTCTGTGTATACTGCTTGATGTTACCATGCTTTTAGCTTAATTTTTGCGGTATTTATTCAGAAAATTGATCCCTTCTCTTAAAATAACCGTGGGAAATAACGAATTGTACCGGAGCACGTGTGTGGCCTTGACTGTCACCGTATGTTACCCTGCATGTTTTGTATTCTTAAAGGATGCAATTCGATATTTTTGCCACGTGTAGCTTGCTTAGAGGTATGACCTGTCGTCATTCCACTTGCTCATGTACTTAAACTGTAATTTTAATATTTTTATATTCGTCTTTATGACATTACCCTCCCCTAACAGGAAGTTTGTCCTCAAACTACTTCGGATCATCAAATTATTTAAGGTACAGAAATCAGCAAACAAATTACCATTTTTTCTCTTGATTTCTTCCCTTCCCTTATTATTATTAATTATTACCAATATTTGCATTCAAATCCCCCATGAGGATTTTAATGTCTCTTTTATGTTTACCATGGGTTTCGTTAAATACCTTTTGAAATAGTTCGTAGAATTCTATTTTTTTTCATATCACTGGTATTTGTTGGTGCATAGTAATATGTCCCATTAGCCCCTCAGTTCTATTTTTTGCTAGGGAATTAAGCTGTGCTTATCTTTATGTAATGTTCTTCTCCACGTCTCTCTGGGGTGTCCTCTTGCTTCCTTGTGCCCTGGGGGTTCCATTGCAAAACTTTCCTGCTTATCTCCTTTGCGTCTTTTCTTAAGGTGTGTCCCAGCCATCCCATTTGTCTTTTTTTAATTTCCATCCCTACAACCTCCTGTTCTACTCTCCTCCATAGCTCCACATTACTGACAACTTCCAGCATACACGTTGATTATTGATAAGTTGAAAAATCTTGCTTTGAATCTGGCCAAAATGATCCTTTCCGATATCGGTGGCCATTCTAGTAGCACCTTTTTAGCTGAATGTTGTAGCATAAATCCAACTCCATATTCGTGTTTGGCATTGACATCTGTGTGACCAGAGTAAATTATTGTTTTTTCATTTGCCAACCTCATCTCTCCACTACCTGTCCATCTAGTTTCACTTAATGTTAGAATCTCAATCCTATATTTTTCCATTTCATCAACTTTACTTATTTGGAGTATTGTCCTAACATTCTAGTATCCAATAAACATTCCTTTTATTATTTTTATTATTCATTACTTCCCTTTTCTGTTCACTGTTGATGAGCTTCTCTAACTACCATATTAACTCATATTTTTTTATTCAAGAAGTTCTCTACCACTGTTCATAGATTCCCTTGAAAATTTCTAATCCCTTTTATTATTAGGTATATTATCAGCTCTCTGTGGTTATCTTGTTGTTCCGTTCTTTCTTCCATTTCTTGTATTTTTTCTTCTAGAACTTCTACTTTTTGTTCCTTTTCCTGATTCCATCTTTCTTCCCTTTTCTTCATCTCTTCCTTCAGCAAGTCAAATTCATGTGTGTTATCCACTTTAACTGTTAAATTTTGAATCAGCTTTGTTAATTCTTCCATTTTTACGTATTCTTGAGCTGGTTCTTCTTTGTTCATTCTTCTAGTTGTATATTATTACAAGAAAAATGTATTTACAGAGCTTTGGTGTTAGCTTCTCCCGAAGTACGTATTCAAATGGATTCTGAAACTATGGAACCCCTCGATGTTGAAGTTAAAAAATTATTCGAAACAAATTCGATGGTGGAAGAATTCATGCTGTTAGCTAATATAAGTGTTGCACAAAAAATTCTGGAAGCTTTTCCTGATTGCGCTATGCTTCGACGACATCCCGAACCACCTGCTGGTAACTTTGATCCTTTGGTTAAAGCCGGAAGACATCTGGTAAATTATTTCAAATTCATCAAACTTGGTGTATAATTATAATTTCAGGGATTTGATATTAAAATCGATACCGGAAAAAATGTGGCTCTTTCTTTGGACGCAGCTGTTAAAGATGATAATCCGTACTTTAATACGATGTTGCGAATATTGGCCACCCGTTGTATGTTACAAGCCGTATATTTCCCGAGTGGAATGTATCAAAAAGAAGAATTCCACCATTATGGTTTGGCTGTGCCTTTATACACGCATTTTACATCCCCAATTAGGCGTTATGCCGATATAATAGTTCATCGGTTGTTAGCTGTATCAATCGGAGCCGATGTGACTTACCCCGATTTATTGGATAAACGTAAAACGAACAATCTGTGCCAAAATTTGAATTATAGAAATCGAATGGCGCAGTATGCTGGTAGAGCTTCTGTTGCGTTTAATACCCACGTAAGGCAGTACTTCTGTTTTAATCAGTTGAAAATTGTTTTATGTAGAATGTTTGTACTTACAGTTATTCTTCCGTGGTAAAATTCAAGACGAGGAGGGTTACGTCTTATACATACGCAAAAATGCGATACAAATTTTAATTCCTAAATTTGGTCTTGAGTGTACTTTGTATTTAGCCCAAAAGGGAGAAAAGTCTGCATTTTTTGAATATAATGAAGAGGTAGGTACTTGGTTTGGATTTCCATATTATCTAATCATTCAATTAAAGACTAAATTTAAATTCAAGCACAAGATGGGTTAATATTTAAATAAAAAAACGTTTTTTACAGGATCAAAGCCAAATGGCAGGGGATGTAGTACTACATGCTTTTGATCCCGTTGTTGTACGATTAAGTTTGGATTCCAACAACATACAACATGAAAAATTTGCTTTACAGTTAGTTTCACCTAATATTGAGGGTTTCAGTGTACTTCCGTTAGTTGAATCTCCTAATTCTAAACAAAAGCGAAAAATTGTAGAACCAAAAACTCCCAAGGTTAATATAAAAACAAAGAAAAAATCACAAAAACGTTAATAAAGTTCAATTCATAGTTGCATTTTTTTATTGTTCGAACCGTTTCTAAATAAAATGTTTAATTGTTGATATTCTTCTACCTTTTTCCACATCCCTTAATACCACTAAGGCGTTGGGTATTGTAATGAAATTGTTGATATTAAGTATCCATTTTTATTAAATTTCAGGAAAGTATTATATGGCCGCCGGACATCTATAAAATGTCATATTCACCACACATTTTCAGAAGGTGTTTAAAGAGTGTAAAAAGCCAGGGCCACCTCTTCTTCTTTCCTCTTTAGTCAGCTTTGCTCAGCCCATCCTTGGAGATAGGTCTCTTCAATAATATAAACAGGTGTCATCTGCAGATACAGGGCGAATAATTTTATATATACATAACCGTTCTTCTTCTACCCTAAAGTGTGAAGGAAGACCTATAGCGTTTCTATAGTCAGATTTCACCACAAAACTGCTTGGAAGCGTAAAATGAATAATATTCAATGTTGGAAGTGACTATACACCTGTCAACCATAAATAACTCCGGCTATTGTATTTCAAGGCACCTAACAACTGTTAATCTCTTTTTAATAGCTTATTCTGCATGTCTCTGTTAGCGTTACTCTTCTGGTTTTACTTTAAGTGAACTTAGACCGCTGGCCTCTGTCGAGTTGTGGCAACATTGACCACAAAACTCCCATAAGAATAACATTGCCGTATCTCTCCCGTACTGAGCTTTAAGTATGAATCTTTCATGTTAAGACACTTTGTATAAGAATATTTCGTTTTTTACCATTTGGCTTTTCAGTGTAGCTATTGCAAGGTTACCGTTAGTTAATAAGAATATGAATAATAGTCCAGTAAAATTAGGTAAAAAAAAGACAGTGCCGTCGAATAATTAGAGGAAAGCTGGAAACTTTTTAGCATACCTAGGTACCTCTAGTACGGAGAAATTGAGTTTGCCCCAATTTCTATCGGTACTAATTATATTAATAGTAGCTCATGTACAGTTTAATTTAATAATTCCACAATTGGCGTTTCACCATTCAGTGAAAAAGTATTGTGTTTCAGAGTCGCTGACATTTTATTGCATTTATGAAATTTTAACTTTTTAAACAAAGTACCATACAAAACGGCATTTTATATTGCTACCAAATACGCGTTTTAAAAGTTGTAATAATTAAAATATTGCACTCTACATACTCTACATTAAAACGCGTTTGGTGTTTAACAGCTGATCGATTTGCTGGCACAGATTTTTAGATTTTTTTCCACAACTAGCTGCCATACAAAAAGGCATTTTGCATTGCTATTAAAGTACTTCTTACAATTTGTAATAATTCAAATATTGCAGCGTTCTAATACAAAGCCAATGGTGCTTAAACAGCTGATCGTTTTGTGGGTAACCCGTTATATTCTTTAAATATAATCTAGTAGACTTTAAGCCGGGTTCCCATTGCCGGCTACCCGGCACAGAACACTCTATAGTCTATAACTACCCGGCGACGGGTTTGTGTGAAAAGGCCCTAATAGGGGTCTCGCATTAGACAGCGTTCTCATCGATTAGGGCCGGTTCTACAATACACATTTAACTAGAGAATAAATCTATCGTTGGAATACATATAAAATCTTGGTTCTATCAGTTTCTTTAACCAGGGAATAGAGAAAACGTTGGTAACGACAGATCAATAAAAATACCAATTAGGGTAGGCTGTGAAATTGAATTATTTTGAATTGGTACTTTAGCCACATCCACAGAATGACATTTTATAACGTTTGTAATTCAATCGTTGCTTCTGTTCATCTAAGCGGCGGTCCACTTCCACTTTTACGAGCGACATTACCACTTTCTCTAAATAACTGCACAGATTTAGTTACAACGTCGCGAAAATAATTGTAATTGAACACTAAATCGGGGTATTCTTCACGAAAATCAGTCATGCAGTCATGAAGTGAATATTGCCACTCTCCATTTATTCTTACGGCGGTTCGAAAGAAACATTCAATAGCTTTCGCTTTTTGTTGTGTAGTGAATACCATTTTTTCAAACTTTAAATTTTTTCACCAAATAAAAAACTTAAAAAATTTGACAAGAGCTTTCAGTTTTAAATTTTCAAGTCAGAAATGTCATTCTGTGGATGTGGCTAAAGTACCAATTCAAAATAATTCAATTTCACAACCTACCCTAATTGGTTTTTTTATTGATCTGTCGTTATAACTAGCAGGTCAACTTATTATCCCGTGCGCGCGCAACCAGATAATGTGTTGGTGTTTGAGTCCGATGATGAAATTAACAGCTCAATGTCATTGAATGCAAAATTGCTGCAGCGATCTCTTCTTCTCGGCCATAAATAACAACAAATCAATAATTATTAATTATTATCGATTATTATAGGTTTAAGATTTTTTCATACCGTAAATATTTATAATTTGAATCTTAAATAGTTACTTTTATGAAGCGCAAATCCAACATTTAATAAATGTGTACCTGCCTAATTACATTTAGAAATAAAACACAAATAGTAACAACAAAACTATAAGTAATAGTAGAAGCCACAAAATGAATGAATCATTAATAATTTGTCGTCCGATTATCAGAATAGTCCGGTTATGTAGTAGGTATACATCATGTGCAAGATCGATTGGCAGCTAAAATTCTTACTACTAATTTATAATTACTAAATTAGTCGATTACTGAAATGTCTCGATTAAACCCATCACTAAAGGTTTACCGTTTACTCTTTACTGTCAAAAGTAAGGTTATGTTAACGTCGTCGCTGTAAAAATGTTTTCGTGACGCCAACAAAAAAAGTTAAAAAATAACTATATAAGGGAATCATATAGTGTTATTCACACTTTTATGTTGGTATTACTGACAGAGAAAGATAGCACTAGGGTAGAACATGCTATCTCTTGCTATCTTAAAGTGAAGTGTGCTATTGGAAGGGAGACTGCAATATTAGAAGTTTAATGAAAAATATTTTTTCTCAAATTTTACAGGCAGAATAGTGTTTTGTATAGTATGTATCTGATATGTATCTAGATACTTTTTTAATGTATCTGTATATGTATCTAGATACCTTGTAAAAAAAGTATCTGTATCTGTATCTAGATACTGTAAAAAATGTATCTGTCACAACACTGAATTTGTGAAGCACTCCCCAGAAGGCTATACACCAGGGGAACAGGGGACTATATGAACCCTCTAGTAAAGGAACAAAAACTTAAGGCTAAAAATAGGCACACCAAACGTCAGAACATTGAAGTCCGATGATAGACTCGTAGAGCTGGAACAAGCACTAAGCAAAATCAGTTACGATATACTCGAAATGGTAGAAAGAAGGAGAGCAAATTCTAGAAAAGAAAACAAAAGATATTTGGTATTATGAGGGAGAAAGAGAAGAATCCTATGGGGTTGGCTTCTACATTAACAAAAGGATAGTAAAATACGTAAAAGAGGTTAGAGGATACTCAGATAGATTAGCAGTGAAGTTGAGTACTAATTAATTTTCCTTAATCATTAAAAAAGAAGATTTGTGGCTTTTGCGTCTTCTTCTTAGTCTGCCTCTTATACCATTGAGGTTTAACTATACAGTTCACACATACTGTAGCTCGGGCTCTAAATACAGTGTTTATCATACCTATTGATTATCCGATTATCCCTGTGTCATTACATGTTTTATTCACTTTTCGCGTAATTCCACTCCTTTATTTTTTGTAATATAGATGTCTTCTCTAATGGCAGTGGCCGCTAACAAGTCCCACCAGCCGTTTAATCTGGGTATGTTCTAAATACAGTACGTCGGTCATTAATTTTTGTGAAGGCATTCTAATTATTTCCTTTCCCAGTCTTTGTCGCTGTTACATCCCAGTGTCCTAGTCCACGCCTCTATCGCTGTCCGGATGCTTCGTTTGGGTATTCCGAATAAAGGTTCTGGTCTTATAAACAGGGTGGATGCACCAGTTTTATCAAGGGTGTCTGCTTTTTCATTGCCCTCTACACCTGTGTGTCCTGGTACCCATATGAGGTGAACCTTGTTCCTTTCGGATAGGGTTGCCAGGTGATTTAGAATTAATTCGAGGTGACTCAAGCTCTGTTAAGGCTGCTTGACTGTTAGACAGAATGATTATATTGCTTATGTATTGTCGAGTATATCCACGTTTTACATTCATTTGTACACATTGCATTATAGCAAAGACTTCAGCTTGAAGGACTGTGACATTGGCCCCAATATTATGTTTTCTTTCTGGTCTCAAGCCGTGTATACCTGCCCCTCTGTACTGTGCGGGATTTGTCTGTAAACCAGACTAGCCCTTTTTTCAGTTTGGCGGGGTACCTTGAGCCCAATCATTGTGATCATATCTGACAGTGAATGGTTTGTCACAACTAGCAGGCTTGGATTTAATTAGTACATCTTGCAATCAATAATAAGCAATCTGTCGTTTCCTTGGTTTTTTTTTTTTTTTTATAAATCCGATTGATATTGATTCTAGCAATTTTCTTGTTTTGCAGAGATGTGGGCTTTAGTGCTGTAAAAATAATTATTAAATTGAATTTTTGTTGTAGTTTTTTAATTGTAGAGTCAAGTTCGACTTGATGAACCTTGCACAGAGCACTCTCACGAGATCAGTGAACAGAATATAGGTACCATCCTAGAAATTATTGATGGTGCAAATTAACTGCTCCTTTCTATTCTTATTTACCCGTATACCTCAAAGTTCACGGTGTCGATATAATAGCCACTTCCAAAAGTTGAGTGTCCATTGTCTTGTCTTGTTTTGATACATCCACGTTGCCGTTTTTATTGGTTGATTAACAGGTTAGTATAGTATCTTAATAACATCACCGTTTAGTATAAGTATTTAAATACCATAAATTATTGTCATTAATAGTTATAGGTTAATCACCGAGCTCTCAAAAAGTTATTTATGATATCCCTACAGTAAAATGTCGGAAGTAAATTCGGCGAAGACTGACTTCGATTATGATTTTGATTTGGATATTATTAAGGAAGAAATTAAACTTGAACCTAATTTGGACAACGTTAAATGTGAATACACCACCAGAATGTGTTCGGTTGGTATTTGTTTAGTTTTGTTAACTTCGGTTGTTTTGCTGGGCGTGTTCCAGGTGCAAAATTAAATTTTTATTTTAAGTTACGAGTGAGCTGTACAAATTTTAAAGTTATTTAAGGTATTTCGAAATTATTAAATATCCTCTGGCGCCGCGAAATCACACTTTGTTTTTAAGAAAAGCGTGTTTTTGTTTGGCGTATTTTTTTGCTTACAATCTAAAACCGGCGCCGAAGAAAGCAAAAACTGTGTTTTTCACCTAGAAAAAATATTAAATTGTATTTGGTATACGCCTCTGCTAAAATGCTTCTTTGCAAATGCCGTAGCAGTAATTCCTAACCAAGTTCTTAACAAATACGTGTTACCCGTGCCTGAGGATATCCAATAATTACCAATTGTAATTTGTATTATTACAGAAAATTCCATGTAAAATGTCTGAAGTAAATCCAAAGGATAGGCTTGAACTCGATTTTAATTTGAATTTCCTCAAAAAAGAAATTAAAATTGCACCTGACTTTATGAGTACCACAGATGAACCAAGTGAGGACATAGCTTACCACACCGAACAAGAGTATGAGGAAGAACCTGCAAGTACAGAAAATATTCCGCACACATCGGCCAAAATTAAAGTTAAAACGAAGCCCGCGCATATTTCTGCAAAAAATAATTTAAACAAATGTAGAAGTTCTGACCGTCAATTTATTGATACAGAAGAAAAACCGTACATGTGTAACATTTGCGGATTTAAATGTGCATACAGACAGCAATTCAAAATGCACTTGCATGTTCATACAGGAGAAAAACCATTTGTATGTAATGTTTGTGATTTTAAAAGTGCACAGAAAAGTAACCTTACAATTCACATGCGTAAGCATACAGCAGAAAAACCATTTGTATGTAATGTTTGTGATTTTAAAAGTGCATGCCAAAGTAACCTTACAACTCACATGCGTACGCATACAGGAGAAAAACCATTTGTGTGTAATGTATGTGATTTTAAAAGTACACACAAAGGCTCACTTAAAACTCATATGCGTACACATACAGGAGAAAAACCATTTGTGTGTAATGTATGTGATTATAAAAGTGCACACAAAAACTATCTTAAAACTCACATGCATGCGCATACAGGAGAAAAACCATTTGTGTGTAATGTTTGTAGTTTTAAAAGTGCATGCAGAAGTAACCTTAGAACTCACATGCGTACGCATACAGGAGAATAACCATTTCCTTGCAATGTATGCAATTATAAGTGCATAACCAAACGGTTACTTAATAATCACATGCATGTTCATACAGGAGAAAAATCACTTGATGTGTAACTTGCTTGGATTTAGAACTACGCATAGTGTAACTAGTGAACGGCATATGCTCGTTCACACACGTCCAAGGCAGTATACTTGTAGATTCTGTGATTATAAATGTGTATATAAGAACGCTTTCGTAAAGAAGAAAAACATTGCCAGTGTAAATTATACAAATTTAAATGTATACCGGATGTCTCGGGTAAGATGGAACATAGCGAAACACCAATGTACTTTTTCAAAAGGATCTGCGATACCTTTGGAATATTTATGGATTCAGTGCTCAACGTATGTTATTGGATTTAGTTAACGCTAGAAAGAGATAGAAATACTGAAGTCGTCTGTCACTGCGACAGGCGCTTATTTCATTGTTTATTTTTTATATTTGTCAATTTTGACAGCGACAAAACGTCAAATTGTAAAACTTGTCAGTTACTAAAGAATCTACAATGCAATGAAGCACAATTATAGATTCATTATTATTATACTAAAACAATAAGTATAATTTAAAAAATTTATTTATAATGCCATAATACTTTACATATTTACTAAAATTATCTTTTGCTGACCAGGTCGATTATATATGTAAGAAGGTTGCTAGAAGGTTAGGGATATTAACTAGATTATCAAGTAGTATATCCTTTTTTGCTAGACCAGTGTTTCTCAAAGTGGGTTCCGCGGAACCCTAGGGTTCCATCAGTACTTGCCAAGGGCTCCGCGCAAAGTTCCGCAAAATACAAAAACATATTTTTGTTCCCGTATTGTAACGAAATCTCCCGGACTAATGTACGGTCGTGACGTCAGATTCTGGAATACATTGATATGTGAATTCGCGGCGGTCGTGGATTGTTATATTGTTGGAAATAGTTCGATGACGGTATACAGGGTGTATCGAAAATCGCGCATAATATGTATATCACGCGATTCTACGCCAAAATCCAAGCAAAAAACTTCAGTACCAATTTGCTGTTAACTCTTTATATTTAGTTATGGAGTTATTAGCAGCCTTTAGTCGTATTCTGGTTTGCTTGTCGTGTCATATTTTTATGAAATAATGATTTTTAGCTGTAGTTTAATCAACAAAAGAAATAACTAATCTGTAATTGTACACAATATACCCTTCGTTTAATTAGAATTTCCATCCGAAGTTTGAAATTTTTGCTGTACTTGTGCTTTTCATAAATGTTGCAACAATGTACAATGCAATTATATTAAATCAAGCGGGTTGCTATTGGTGATATCGCAGGTGACGTAGTATGACTGACCACACAGTGTTGCTAAGTTTACAAGACTTTAATTAACAATTCTTCAAAAACTACACGTTTTGGCCTAAAACAGTTTATAGAATTTTTTGTCCAGTTTTTAACGCTGAATCGCGTGGTGCGAATATTATGCGCCATTTACGATACACCCTGTATAAAGACGGTCTGGCGGTACGGTGGGATACGAGTAAGTGCAGTGAAGTAAAAACAAATTAATAGATAGTTCAATTGTTTATAGTTAGTAGTTTTTCGGTCCGGTTCCGTTTGAGAGTTTGAGAAACACTGTGCTAGACTAACAGTGTTCAACTCAACAATTTTGCCGTATTTTCATTACTGTTGTACAGTATTATATATGTTAAATAAAGGCGATATAGATAGATTACAGAAGATCCAAAATAAATGTATGAGGGTGATATTAAAATGTTCAAAATATACTCCTGTATCTATAATGTTAGAAAGTCTGGGATGGATGAATATAGAGGATTTTATTGAATACAAATGTATGATTTTTCTGTACAAACTTACAAAAGGAGAACTACCAAGTTATTTTAATAAATATAAAGTGAAGTGTTTGGATGTACACGAACATTACACTAGAGGACGGGATAACATATATATCAATGTTGTGCAAAATGATAAAACTTTCAAATCGGTATTTGTTAAGGGATTAATAAAGATCAATAACTTGGATGTACAATATAAAAATGCGTTAAATGTGAATTGCTTTAAGTTACTGTTAAAAAAATTGTATTTAAGATAGTTTGAAACTAACAATTAAGATTTTTAGTTAAGTATTTATGTATATATATTAGCAGTGCTAAATACAAATTTATTTATTTATTTATATAAATCACTATTTACGTAAATATATAATTGTTACATTTTTCTTGCACTTATACTTCACCAAATTATACATTTTTCTCTATGTAACCAATTTCACACCTATACATGAACCATTAAAATTTGTAAGTTGCATCAGTAACTTCTGACAGAGATTTTAGTACAGCTGACCAGACAAATTCTTATTTTCATTACATTTTTAAGTTCATTCGGTACTTGACTGATGATCATTTGCTTTCTTTAGATGGGATTCAATACTGTTCCATGTTTTTAGTGATATAAACTCGACAATTCGCGATTCCAGATAAGAATACGCCACCTGGTGGCGGTTTTGTGAACCTTTACAAGTCATACTCGTGCCCAGTTGTCAGTTATGTTTTAAAGGCGTTTATTGATTAGATCCAAAATTTTAGAATGTACAATGTATGACAATTTGAACATTGCAGTGCAGCCAACGGTACAATACCAGAGCCTAAACCTGGAACAACTAACCTCGGAATAAAATGAATTGGTAGAACGGCAAGCATTTTACTCCCAGTTTAAATCTTAGGATAAATATACATATTATATACCGTGAGTTATACCTGCTTTGTAGAACCGGCCCTTAAATCACGTTGAATAATCCTGTACGGCGCCGATATAGTAACCACTTCAAAAAGTTAACCCCCACCTATTTTCCTGTTATTGTTTACTGCTGTCTTTACCAGAGTGTTCTGTGGTCAAAGATACTTAGTTTATTCTCCTTGTCTGTGGTCTTTACCGTTAAGAATACTTAATTGTTATCATCCATGTGTTGCTTAAGTGTTTTATGTGTGTTCAGGGATACATTTTTATATTTATTTTTAAATAATTACAGGTTAGTCACTAATTACCAAACGTTGTTTGTAATACTCTTTGTGTTTTGCATTATTTCAGGAAATTGTATAAAAAATGTCTGAAGTAAATTCAAAGGCTAACCTTGCATATGATTTCGATTTGGATATCGTCAAAGAAGAAATAAAACTTGAACCCTACTTGGACGATATAAAAAGCGAATTCGGTGATGACAAACAAAATCATAACTTCAATGAAACTAATACTAATATTAACCAAAACTTTGGACGGAATACGAGGGAGAACTCTGCAATTCTACAGAGTAGTGCATATGAATTGGACAAAATAAAAGTCGAAACTGATCCTTTTGACGAGGATGGCCAAAATAAAAGTAAAGGGAAAAGTTTTACATGTGACGTTTGTGAATTTAGAACGACTCCTAGATCCAATCTTCAAACTCATAAAAGTATGCATTCAATACAAAAGCCATTTATTTGTAATGAATGTGAATATAGGACTACTTCTAAAAGAAATTTTGAACGGCATTTGTCTATTCATATGGAGGAAAAACCGTTTGCTTGTAATTTATGTGAATTCAGGAGTGTAACTAAAGGCAATCTGAAAAAACATATGAATATTCATAGTGGAGGAAAACCGTTTGCTTGTCATTTATGTGAATACAGGAGTATCGCTAAAGGTCACCTGAAAAAACATTTGAGTAGGCATACTGGAGAAAAACCGTTTGCTTGTCATTTATGTGAATACAGGAGTATCGCTAAAGGTGACCTGAAAAAACATATGAGTAAGCATACTGGAGAAAAACCTTTTGCTTGTAATTTGTGTGAATACAGGAGTATTAGTAAAGGTGACCTGAAAAGACATAATATGAGTAAGCATACTGGAGAAAAACCTTTTGCTTGTAATTTGTGTGAATACAGGAGTATCACTAAACGTGACCTGAAAAGACATATGAGTAAGCATACTGGAGAAAAACCTTTTGCTTGTAATTTATGTGAATACAGGACTGTAACTAAAGACAATCTTGAAAAACATATAATTAATCATACTGGCGAAAAACCGTATGCGTGTAATATATGTGGATATAAGACTGCAAAAAAATTTAATTTAAAGAAACATTTGAGTACTCATACAGGAGAAAAACCTTTTGTTTGTAATTTATGTGAATACAGGAGTATTACTAGAGGTGACCTGAAAAAACATTTGAGTAAGCATACTGGAGAAGAACCATTTGCTTGTCATTTATGTGAATACAGGAGTATCCGTAAAGGTGGCCTGAAAAGACATACGAGTAAGCATACTGGAGAAAAACCGTATGTGTGTAATATATGTGGATATAAGACTGCATTTAAAACTGTTTTGAAGAGACATTTGAATACTCATACAGGAGAAAAACCTTTTGCTTGTAATTTGTGTGAATACAGGAGTATCACTAAAGGTGACCTGAAAAAACATATGAGTAAGCATACTGGAGAGAAACCGTTTGCTTGTAATTTATGTGAATACAGGAGTATCACTAAAGGGTACCTGAAAACACATATGATGAGTAAGCATACTAGAGAAAAACCGTTTGCTTGTAATTTGTGCGAATACAGGAGTGTAACTAAACGCAATCTGAAATTTCATATGAGTAATCATACCCATGCAAATTTGAAGGAGTAATTGGGGTAAAAAGTGATTTAGCCTTAAAAAAAGAGCATTTAAAACTAATGGTAGCCATACACGTACCGGCTGGCCTGTCAGTTACGCCTGAACAGTCCGCCGGGAGACCGGCGGCAAGTTGAACTGAAAACCCCATACACCTTCAGTTGAAACCAGGCCGGCGAGCATTTCACATCCTGTGATCATGTTCCCCAGTGATGAAGATGCGCGAGCGATTCTCGCTTTAATAGTTGTATTAGAGGCTAATAATAAAAAACGGAGGAAAAAAGTATGGTGTAAAGAGCGGTTACTGAGGAGATATGCGTCAATTTGCTTAATGAATTGAAACTAGCTCCAAAAGATTGGCACAATTACCTAAGAATGGACGAAAATACGTATTTACAACTTTTGTCATTGGTTGCCCAATTAATTGCGAGAAAAAATACGGTGATGAGAAATGCGATCTCCCCACATGAACGACTGATGGCAACGCTGAGATTCCTAGCTAAGTAACTACTGGGAGAAGTTTGGTGGACCTGAAGTTTTCTACGATCATATCACCCCGTGCACTTGGCAGAATTATACTTGAAACCTGCGAAGCAATTTACAAGGTTCTACATAGGGATCGTGGTAATCGGGTGATTTCACTTTTCAAAGACACGTTTCACTCCGGTATAAACTGATGAATTCCTCCAAACAGTAGTTTTCTTTTTCACGTGACATTTTTTAACTATGAACAGACGAGGTTAAACAGGACTCGCAATATATTCTGAGTATATAGGTACTATCTGACAGTCTCGCTGACTGACGGCCTGTCGCCTCACCCCACTCACGAACCGGTGCGCCTGCGCTCTCGTCAGTTCAGCCGGATGGACGAACGTGTTTTCGTTCGTTCTCCGGCCTCCGGTTCAGTCGGATCTGACAGGCCAGCCGGAACCCACTCACATTCCGGCCGCCGGTCTCCCGGTGGACTGTTCAGGCGTAACTGACAGGCCGGCCGGTACGTGTATGGCTACCATAAGATAACCAAATTTTTTTGTTTTGTGCTATATTGCAGCAAACACAAGTTATAGCCGTTGCTAAGTTTTTGACAATGTTTCGACAGCTCTTTACTACAATAAGTAGTCTGTTTAGAAAATACTTATTTATTTTTTAACTTTTAAATTTCTTTCTAGCTAATAAAATTACAATTAAGATGGCTCGAAGATGTCATTTTATAGGGTGTTAATAAACGATTGATTCACACATTTCTTAGTTGCAATGAATCTCAGACAGGTTAAAATTATACAAACCTAAAATTAATAAAGTAAACTTTGTAGCTTTAAAATATAGTGTAGTATGTTTCAAACATTTTTGAGTGGATTAAGATTATTCATTATTAGATGAAACTGTGCTTTAACCCTTTCACTGCGCACGGCCGAAGTGCCGCGGCTGGCCCAGTGCGCAATTAATCTGCTGCTAGCGGGTATACTCGTCTGGAGCAGTACAGACTAAACAATACTAGACGCGCGCACCGTTGAAGTTTGATTACAAGCGGCCGACCCCCTCCAAAATCCATGAGCCAAACACATATGCGATTAAATCCGGCTGGAGCAGTTAGAATCTATTTAATTTTGAACCGCGAGTTATCTCGTCTGGAGCAGTTAAGCCGTTGGCGAGGGTATACGTCTTGAGCAGTGAAAGGGTTAACAATTGTAATGAAAAATTGTATATCTGTTACTTTCGCATCATTTAAAATTATTACCTTTATCATAAAAATCGCATGAAAAAATTAATTTTGTAGAAGGCCTTACAGTACGGCAGAGTGGGAGTGCATGTAATACTGAAATATATAAAGTTAAGCAAGGGCCTGCTCGGCCAAAACTTGAGTGGGTGACCACTCTGCGGCTCGGTGTGTCCAGCCCCCTCGCCACTGAAAAGGTATAAGAGGGAACAGGGCCGGCGCGTCAAATATGGTCGCCTGAGGCGAGCAAAATTTTTGCCGCCCTTTTGGTTGAGACAAATACATCTCAAAAGAAAACATAATTTATTGTATTGTAGGTAAAACGAAACAATACAATAAAATTAAAGAACATGCTATTTTAACAATAAACGTTGAATATACATGATTTATTTCAAAAGAACTTTGCGAGATTTGTCTTTAGCAAAATTATCAATTATATCATACATATTCAAGTTTGACGCTAGATTAGATTAAATGGACAATATTGCTAATTCTGTTAACCTCTTCTGTGCCATTGTTGAACTAAATAATTTTTAGTTAATTTTAATTAAGAGAAACATCTTTCTCCACTAGCAACCTATACAGGGAGAGTTAGCAGAATTCTCAATGACACAAAAATATTTGAAAAATGTTCTAATAGTTTAGGGCTATAGATATAATTTAAAACATTCAGTGGTGTCACACCTTTATCTAATATATTTCTCATAATTAACAGTTCGCTATGTAGATTTAAAAGTTCTAGATCATCCGGCAGTGCTATATGTAAATCTTAAGGACTGATTGTCATATAAAAACTCAAATAGATGTCTATGTGTTTGAGTAAATCTTTCGTGGACAGAATTTAGACAGATATCTAATAAATAATTGAAAAATAAATAACTAAATTATTTTTAACACGAATAAGCTAGTGTGGCGCAGTGGCAGAGCGTCGGGCTAGTCTTTGGTTTGAATCTCCAGACCTGCAGTTTGGAGGTCGGTATCGAGCTCTGGTGACCATTCGTCGTTGGGCACCAAATCAACGACGCTCTCCTCCGAATAAAGACCTACGACATAGAGTAACAAAGTCCTACGCAAAACACACACTAACACTATACACATGGTGCAGTATGTAAGTATTAAACGGCGCATCAACCACGTCACCCGTAGAGACGGGCCGAGTTGTGCATTGCACCCGTAGAACCTCATACGTTAACGCACTAGCCTCGACGCCGAAAGGTATAAGAGGTTGCAGATAATACACACATACATACATTTTTGATACCACCGCATGGCAAAATCTTGTGTTACAGTTACTGCAACTCAGGGGCGGCTCGTATACAATATTTTTGGGTGTTCTGCATTAAAAAGAAGTAATAATAATAATAACACATAGGGAAAATAAAATAAAACATTTTTCCTATTACAATGACAGTCAATCCTCAAAAATGTTATTCCTTAAATCCTTAAATGTATACCCTTATGATTATGAGTTATGAAAGTGTATTTTATAAGCTTTTACGGAACTTATTTTCCTTTAATTTAAATATAGCATCCATTATAGGACTGTTTGTAAGCATAATCGTACAAAAAAAATTCACGAATTAGTCAGTCAAAATACTACAACACCCCGTTTAAAATGTAGCATATTAACAATTTGAGCTGCATCACATGCAGCTCCTTTCTACGTTAATGTTACCCTTAATTTTTACTTCGGGCCCCATCGTAACGCGGCGATGTCTTCCAAACAAGCAGATTTTCGAACGCAGCACGAACACAACAAAATAAGACAGCTGTTTAGTGAACGTTGCATAACGGCTTTATATTAAAATATTCATTTTGCTGACTGGTTCAACAATTTACATAGGATTAACATTAAAAAAGCGCGAGGATAGGCTGTGAATTATTCTAGTTTATTAATAGATAATTTATTGTTTTAATTACTTATAATCTTATTTTTGGTGGTTCTGCAGCTCTTAAAGACGAGCCGCCCCTGCTGCAACTACATAGGTATATTTGTTTATAGAAAATCAGGTTCTATTCTACCATAAAGGAACTAATATGAAAAACTAATACGAAAAAAAATCCTCTATTAATAGATTAATTCATGTTCTGCAACATTGCAACATAACGGCTAGGGTTTATATACAAAGTTATGTGACTAGACACAACATTTGTTTTCAAAGACTTCCGTGGATGGTCACGTTTTGATCGCTTGCAGTATATCGCGTACTCAAAAAATGCCGCCCCAAGATAAATGCCGCCTGAGGCGGTCGCCTCACCCCTAGCGCCGGCCCTGAGAGGGAAAAGAGAAAGAAAGAAAGCAGGCTTTAATATTTCCTTATGAAGCGTAAGTGCTGATAACTTAATTTTTTGTTGAACAGCTAGAGCTTGCAATAGTTTTCTTTTTGAATCGATTTCTGTAATATTGATAAAAGTACTTGTAAGTTAAATTTCAAATATTTTTAACAAGCTACCGAATTCCTGTAAAATATCACAACAGATGTTTAGATAAATATATGACTATTTTTTATCAAAGTTTCAATACTTGATAAAGTAGTTTTTTATAGGGAATCAGTACCTTAGTTGGCTAAATGTCTGAACCCGTTACCTTTTACCTGTTATTTTTTGTTTGGGTAAGATTGCGACACTTTAGCTCCGATTAAGTTTTGTAACTTTAGATTATTATTTTAGCATTGATAATGTCTCTATGAGATAAAACCTGGTTTGCTACTGTATTTTTCAATATAACAAGTGGGAAAGACATTTTGTTTTACTCATCTTTACTTATTATCCAACCCACTATAAGTATCCGTAATGTATGGTCTCAATACATTTGTTTAGATGAAGTACGCTGGGAGCCTGCAAACTGGAGGGTTTCGTTCTGTTATTGTGCATTTTTAACAGTAGAAGGGCCATATAAGACTTGAATTCCAACTGCCTAGTGGTTTTAGAATTTACTATATAGTACAGTTTCCAAGCATTCACAATAACGCTGTCTATTATATTGACAAACAGAGGCCACCACCACTTTTTACGATTTACTCCTGTTCGGTAGTTGGCGATTCCATTGTCGTGTAAATCTACACCTCTCATGTGTTTGTTGTACATTTCTATTAAATTTGGTTGATCCACATTGATCACTTTCTGTTGCACCTTTTGGTAGCAGATAGCGGTTCAGAGTTGAATTGGTTACTAATCGCAGTTACCACGGAGTTATCATTCCATATGACCAAGGAAATGTGAGTTCTTTCATCAAAAATAAAATTCCCTTTTAGTGATGTGGGCCGGGTAAATACCCAGTGGGTAGGGTATTTACCCTAGGCCCGGGTAAATACTCAAAAAGAGGGTTTTTTTATTTTATGAGCTTAAACAATAACTTTTTAAGATTTTGATTAAATATTAGGTTAATAGAAGACTTAAGAATGGCCATGAAATGATTGTAATGATATTAATAACAATATTTACTTTGCTATAAACATAAGAGCAATAAACCAAAAAAAGGTACATATTTATAAATTCTTAACTTATTTTATTGATTTTTGCAATTTTATTGAAGTACTCACAAAAGAACATAAAGTTGTGTCAACTGCATTTCTAAGGTAAAGGTAATAATAGTGTAATATAGTAGATTAATTGATAAATAACTTAAAATATTTCCATCAGAAATGTATTTAATAAGTTAGCGTTTGGTTGTATTTGATATAACAAGTTTCATAATCTTAATACAGAGTAAGGATCGTTAATTCTGTTTACTAATAAAGATGTACTTGTATAAATATGAGTCAGGCGATGCAGCTGGTTGTATTGCACAATCATACCATTGTGTTACAAGGTTACATTTGTTGATATTAACTTTGTGTGGGTTGTAGATCGTGACCTATATTCATACAATGTAAGAATGAATGGAATCCTTGTTCTAACATAAACAGATGTTTAATTGTAAGAGAGAAAGAACACATCTTGACAGTATAAATACATGGGCTTGCCCATAGTAAAATTAGTCTCTTCTCAAGAGTCTCACTATGATGTCTGATTAAGATCTAGACGAGAGGCCCTTACTAAAAGCTGTATTACATTGTACTTTTTTTGTCTAGAAAACTTTGACAAGTTCTTGTACTAGATTCACTTGTCAAAACTTTGATAGTGTAATTCAGAAACTTGTTCAAGTTTGATACAAGTTTTGAAACTAGGTACGGACCAATTTTCTCTCCAAGTTTTCGTACTAGACTTGCGCATTGGAGCCAATTTCAGAGCTGCCAACTACGTCCAACTTGTTTTCAATTTTGTTAGTTTTTATAACCTAAATTTTTGTAGTTTTTTATTGCAGTTTCTTTTTTTTCTTCTTTAATAATATACTAACCAGCGTAAGCTAAAATGTATTCTGTGAAACTAACCAAAATAAACACTTAACCGCAAACAATTTTTTTTCTTTAAATTGGCAATTGGACTTTAGCGGAGTCTGCGTAAAAAGAACGGTGACTTGACAGCCATTAAAAGTGGGAGGTGGCATATTTGAATTTCTAGTTTAGTGTTTCATCTAGTTTACAAACTTGTCAAAGTTTTCTAGACAAAAAAAGTACCATGTAATACACGCTTAAGACCTGGCTAAGGGCGGGTTGCACAAACATGATTTAACAGCTTGGTCAAGTTAATCATTCGTCAAACTGAACAAAATCCGAATGCATATGGCAACTAACACATTAGTAAACAAAAAAAGATGCTCTTTTGTCAACTTTGATCATTTTTTAATTTAACAAAAGCTTTGTGCAACCGGCCCTTAGTTGTTGTAAAGATGTGTTGTTCATGTAAGTAGATATTAATATTAAAACCTTGTATGGGGTATTACGTCCATCAGACTTAAAACTTATTAAGTGGTTGGATTTCATATTTGTAGACCAGTTTAAATAATGTTTGTATGTAAACTTATAACAATATATTTGACGTTAGTTTGATCGTGTATTTTTAATGAATTCCTCTTGCACAAGCCAAGCTTTAACACTCGTAATGAAGGTGCTATAAGTCTCTACCATCATAAGCAAATAATCAAAAAGGCACTTCGTTACAATAGAAATTATTTATTTAAACCGATTTTACAAGGACTTAACTATACTGCACGTCGCGATTATCTTAAAACCAAAAATACCCGGGTATTTATAAATTTTGGGTATTTACCCTGAGTTATAAATACCCAGGTATTTTACATCACTATTCCCTTTTATATACATCTTACCAAAGCACCTTCTAGTTCTTTCTGACTAAGAAAATTCTTCATTTTGGTGGATAATTTCACTGATAGCACTACACAATAAAACTATAGGTACATCTGCACAACTTAAGAAAGCACTCTAAAGTAAAATAACAGGATGCCAATTGTACATCATAGACTTGCACGTTACCATTAATACATTTGACCAGTGGTGCATTTTCGAACCGCCTACATTCTCTGCAAAGTTTATTGTATATGCAAAAAATTCATCTTCGTAATCTTCTTTGGTATAATTACCAATTATTTTTAACAAAATTTGTAAAACAACCATAGAACGAAATTACATAAACAAGCTGCCTTGCTGAAAACTACCATTATTGCCTGAATGACGTTTTTTATATGAGTAATTGCAGAATTCTGTACTAAATTTACATATATCGTTTCTTCAACATCTTAAGAATGATAACAGATGATTAAAGTAAAATATAAAAAAATCCTAATATTTGAAAAAATGGGTTAAAAGCTTGAAGAAATTTTATTTGGCTGATGCTCGCTAATGAAACAATCGTCTTCTCCCTTAAAACCATTTTCAACTGCTTCAGTGTCATTATTCCATTCTACGATATCTGAACTCGTATAATCATCCTAAAATTAAAAAGAAATTGAATCGTTATTGGCTTTCACTTGTAGATTATCCTTCCAGGTTGGATTGCTTGGAGTAATTATTGTATAGTGTTTGATACAATATTGGCCATGTTTTCATCTTTCCACCTTGTTTGCAGAATACTCAAAGGTACATCGTCTTCAACGGTTAATTCAGCTTCTCTGTTTGTCTGCACATTCTTCCAGCATTTAGAAATTACGTCAGGATTCAATTTTTCCCATGCATCAGTCAAATTTATGACTGCATCTTTTAACGTTCATTTTTTTAATGCTTCTCCAATTCCTTCTTCTCTGTCAATGATAGAACTTAATAAACTCTTCCTGTAGCTAGTATAGTTTGGTAAGTCTTAGGACATTCTGGTCCATTGGTTGTATTAAAGGTGTTAAGTTTGGTGGGATACATATAACGAATATTAAGCCACCTTTGGTAATTAACTCTTGTGCAGGAGGATGGAATGGTGCATTATATAAAAGTAGGGCAGCTTTTTCTGGAAAATTTTGTTTTTGTAAGAACATCTTAACCTGAAACCAAAATTTATTGTAATCTTAGAAGAAAATAGTTTTACTTATTATACGTAGTACTTCTGGGACGAATTGCTGAAAAAGCAGTTTTTAAAAATTTCCACAGTCATCCATCCACGCATTTTTGGTATTTCTGTAAGTTGTAGGATTTTGGAAATTTTTTAAGCACCTCGGATTTTTGGCTTTCGCTGTTATTAATAGTTTTAATTTGTGTATTTCTGACGCGTTTGCTCATGCTAGAAATGTTATTCGGTGCTTCACAGTTTTTTAACTAATGAAACGTACGTTTTATCTGGTAACAGTTGCCGATATAATCCTGTTTGTTTAAGTCTAAGTCACTTTAAACCCAACTACTCCTTTAAATTTGTATCGTTATGAGTACTCATATGCAATTTCAGATTGTCTTCAGTTACACTCCTGTATTCACATAAATTACAGGCAAATGGTTTATCTCCAGTATGAATATTCACATGTCTTTTCAGATGGCTTTTATTTGCACTCTTGTATTCACAGAAATTACAAGCAAATGGTTTTTCTCCAGTATGAATACTCATATTATGTCTTATCAGATGGCTTTTAGTTACACTCTTGTATTCACATAAATTACAGGCAAATGGTTTATCTTCAGAATGAATATTCATATGTGGTTTTAGATTGCCTTTAGATACACTCCTATAATCACATAAATTACAGGCAAACGGTTTATATCCAGTATGATTACTCATATGTTTATTCAGATTGCTTTTAGTTACACTCCTGTATTCACATAAATTACAAGCAAATGGTTTATCTCCAGTATGAGTACTCATATGCAATTTCAGGCTGACTTTAGTTACACTCTTGTATTCACATAAATTACAGGCAAATGGTTTATCTTCAGAATGAATATTCATATGTTGTTTTAGATTGCCTTTAGATGCACTCCTATAATCACATAAATTACAGGCAAACGGTTTATATCCAGTATGATTACTCATATGTTTATTCAGATTGCTTTTAGTTACACTCCTGTATTCACATAAGTTACAAGCAAATGGCTTATCTCCAGTATGAGTACTCACATGCAATTTCAGACTGTCTTTAGTTACACTCCTGTATTCACATAAGTTACACGCAAACGGCTTATCTCCAGTATGAATATTCATATGTTTTTTCAGATAGCTTTTACTTACACTCTTGTATTCACATAAATTACAAGCAAACGGTTTTTCTCCAGTATGAATATTCATATGACTTTTCAGACCGCTCTTATTTACACTCTTGTATTTACATAAATTACAGACAAACAATTTTCCTCCAGTATAATTACACAAATGGCGTGCAAAATCGCTTTTAGAAATAGCCCTATATTCACATACATTGCAAATAAATGGCTTTTTTATTAAATGCATATTTTTATGAGTTTGAAGATTGGATCTACGAGTCGTTTTAAATTCACAAACCTCACAGGCAAAACTTTTCCCTTTATTTTTATTTTGGTCGTCCTCTTCAAAAGGATTAACTTTATCAGTTGTTTCTACTTTTATTTTGTACACTTCATCTGTACTATTCTCCGTAATTGCAGTTTCCTCCCTCGTATTCTGTTCCAAATTTTGGCTAATATTAGTGTTAGTTTCATTGAAGTTATGTTTTTGTTCTGTATTGTAAAGAAAATCATCATCGAATTCACTTTTTATATCATCCAAGTAGGGTTCAAGTTTGATTTCTTCTTTGACGATATCCAAATCGAAATCGTATTCGAGGTTAGCTGTTGAATTTATTTCAGTCATTTTTTATACAATTTCCTGTAATAAATACAAATCACAAAGAGTATTAGGTACAAACAGCGTTTGGTAACTAGTGACTAACCTGTAATTATTTAAAACTTGTATCTCTGCACACACACAAAACACGAAGGATAATAATAATTTAGTATTCTTACACACAGAACATTAAACCTTTCTTACAGCAACAAACAATAACAGAGAAATAGGTTAACTTTTGAAAGTGGTTATAATATCGCCGCCGTAGAGTATAATAACGTGAGATCGAAACATTTCACCTCAAAGTTTGCCATGAAAAATATAAATCGTGTCTTTGCTAAAGTCATACAACATACAACTTAAGCCATTAGCACTACTAAATCTAAATCACGCCTAACTGATAAAAATTAGAGCAGATTAAATTATTCTAAAAACTAAAATTAAATACAAATTGAATAGAAAAATGTTATTAGAGAGTTTGCGGTAGTGCATTTTTCCTTATAAAAATTGTCGTTATAATGTATAACGTTAGTTTTTGGTAAAATTTGTACCGTATACCGAATTAAATTACACTATTTCCAAAAATAACGGAGCCAATCAGAATTTAGTTCTTATGACTCGCGCATGTGCATACCATCCCAGTAGTAACAGCGCACAGCTGATTGCGTAAGCTAACCTAAAAACGTTGCATGCTTCTCTGTCATATCTTGTTGGTTTCACCAAATGTCAACATACACATGTCAAATATAACGTTTCATTGTCGCCGCTAACCACAAACGCTTCAGCACGCGTTTAGGTTAAGTTACGTTATACGCAATATAACGACAATCTTTATAAGGAAAAATGCATTATCGCAAACTCTCTTTAACGGAAAATTATTTTAAAGTAGATTAGTTACGTGACCTCCATTTCCTTGGTGGCAGATTGCGTGACGGCAAAACAGACATAACCTCACACACCTCACATAACCTATAAAACAACAGCTGACATTTGTATGGCTTAAAAGTCGACATGCCTAATTTTGTGTTTTCATGTTTCATAGCCAACTTGAGGTGTTTCGATCTCACGTTACAAGATACAGACAGATCAATAAAAAAACCAATTAGGGTAGGCTGTGAAATTGAATTATTTTGAATTGGTACTTTAGCCACATCCACAGAATGACATTTCTGACATGAATTGAAGGTTATAAACTTGATTTACAAGGTTTACAATAAAAATGTCAAATTACAAACGTTATAAAATGTAATTCTGTGGATGTGGCTCAAGTACCAATTCAAAATAATTCAATTTCACAGCCTACCCTAATTGGTTTTTTTATTGACCTGTCTGTACAAGGTAATTAAAAAGCTCATAGATCTAGTTCAGTCCTGATCAAATTATGCTTAATATTAGGTGCTTTCTTTTTGCAAAGCGCCTGAATTTGATACTATCTCATCTGAAGCAAGGTCCGCTGAATTAATATTACATATAAAGCCTGCCCATAATAAGTGAAAGGGAAAAAGTGTTAGAACGGTGGGCGGAACACTTTCAGGAACAATTAAACACACAAACAGAGGAAGATATACAGCAAGAAATACCAAGATACCACACAGCAGAAACCTACACAGAGACGCCAACCTACGAGGAGGTAGTTGAGGCAATTAAAAGGTTAAAAGATAATAAGGCAGCAGGGCCAGACCAGATAGCAGCGGAGTTAATAAAACACGGAGGCACAAAGCTATGGCGAAGATTGCACAAATTAATGGAGGAAATATGGGAGCAAGAAAGAATGCCTGAGGATTGGGCAATAGGAAGTATATGTCCAATATACAAGAAAGGAGACAAGATGGAATGCAGGAATTATAGACCAATCACACTCCTGAATATAACGTATAAGATACTAGGAAAAATACTATACAACAGGTTATTACCTTACGCGGAAGAAAACACAGGAGAATATCAATGTGGCTTCCGCCCAGGCAGGTCAACAACAGACCAAATATTTACAGCAAGGCAAATACTTGAGAAGATGGGTGAATTCAGTGTGGAAACCCACCACTTATTCATAGATATGAAGGCAGCTTATGACTCTGTAACATGAAAGGAAATCTGGAAAACCATGGAAGAGTTTGGATTCCCAATAAAATTAATAAGACTCACAAAGATGACACTAACAAACACGAAAAGCACAATAAAAATACAGAATGAACAATCTCAGCCGTTCGAAATAAATAAAGGCCTTAAACAGGGAGATACAATTTCAACTCTCCTGTTTAACCTAGTGCTAGAAAAAATAATAAGGGAAGCGCTCATCACAACGGAGGGAAATATACTATATAAGACAACGCAAACCCTAGCATATGCAGATGACATCGCCATAGTGGGAAGATCTGTAGAAGCAGTCAAAGAACATTTTGTAAACCTGGAAAGGGCAGCGAAGAACAGGGGCCTGGAAGTTAACGAAAGTAAGACCAAATTCATGACAACAGGAAGATGCTGGAGGAAGCCAAGATCCACACAGGATTGTAGAGCTCTGAAGAAGAAGAATAAAGCCTGCCCACTTCGCAATTAGAAAGGACGATAGCGCCATTTGAGGTGAACTATACATTTCCCCTTAAAAAATTTTGCACAGAGCCATAATTTCATATTCTGAACAACTTTTCTCAATAACATTTTGCCGTATTATTGACCGAAAAGGCACTTTACCTGAATAAAAAATAGTTTTTTCACATTTTTCATGGCAGTCCTAATTTTTAAAAAACTAAAAATCTGCTTAAAATTATTTTCAGACCAAGCAGGGCGGAATCCCAAAACATGAAAATGAAATTCTCAAATTTTTTGTCGATTATACCTATAGTGAACTCAATCCGGGGACACACTGTACATATAAACATTGGTCCCTGTGCCAATTGTTAATCAGGTACTGAATGAATCATTCAAAGCAAAACAAAATCCGAATTCTGAATAATTCATTCGGCATTGCTATTCGGTACTATCAGTAGTAATGCAACAGTTGGATTCTAGTGATCATTTGCATTCCAAATAATCAGTCTTATTCTGTTGGACTTGAATGATCACTTGCATTCTGCTATCGTTATTTGGTAGCAATGCATCGGTCGGATTCTAGTGATCATTCGCATTTCGAATGATCATTTGATTGTTGAAGTTATCCGATTGTGCCAATCATGGTTGAAATGTGAAAAAATTGGTGAGACGTTTATATTAATAATAACTCCATGTGTCAACCAAGCCACAGGTTGGAGAGACCCTTCTAGACTCAAAAGTTGTCGTGACACAAGGTTAAGATCCTGCCTTGTTTGCCTTATGCATTCCCGGATAAGGGTAAAGCTGGCACAATGAATACATCAACTGTGATGTTTGATGTTTTTATGAAGTTGGAAATGATCTTGTGATCATGGCAGCAAAAAAGAAAAGCTAAGCTACAGAAGAGTAGTGAGTTTGTGACGAAGTTTACAGTAAAGGGAAGTTTTATGAAGGATTAGCTTTCTGATATGAATTTGAAGACATCCATGGTCATTGTCAGTGATAAAAGAATGTCTTAGGACTATGATATTGTTGAGAACACTATTCCTTCTTCAGAAGGTTTTCGCCTCTGGCTTGGTTGACAAGTTGAGTTTCTGTGACCTTCTTCCTTCCTCAAGTCTCAGCAATGACACGGTCCCAACAACAAATGTCATTGTAGCTTGTGTCCATCTAAATAACAGACCTTTTTCACAAAACAATTTAAGTACACCCTTTATTTATTATAAAATACATATACAGATAAATTATCTGATATTCCACAGAGCCTTAAAAAGTTCATAACTTAATAATCCTATGCTAATTATATTACAGTTAAAAATACAATATTTACCTACTAAAAGATCAAATGTGACTTTATACAATATTCACTAGGTTTACTTTGAATTAATCTTTATTATACATTTTACATCACTTCTTTCCACTTAAGCTATGTCTTTTATTTGACGGAGACAGAAATGTCAGATGCTTACAACATAAAATTAATTTTAATCTTAAGAAAATAGCCGGCACATAATATCTTAAACCCCTAAATAATTAAAACTATGACTCGAATTTCATAATCAACAGAAAATCTAATCGTAATTAATGAACACAACATACGATGCGAATTAAGAATTACAAAACACATTATTATCTTAAAAACTAACACTGGGTATTAAAATAAGATTTCTTCAGTCTTCTCATAAGTTTTTCAAGTTAAGAATCTTATTTTCCAGTTACTTTGAATGTCATATAAAACAGCCACATCTGTTCGTGTTGAGGCATAATCTGAAAAGAAATTTGAAATTTATTACATTTTTAAAATTCTATTCTACTCAGGACTAATGTTATTTATTCTAACTTACGTGAAATAGTTTCGAAAAAACAACTGTGATTAAGTGCATGCAGTAGATATTATTAAACACAAACATTGTAGTTCTTCAAATAATTTTAACCGTAACACAATGTATGTAATAAACTCTTTCAGATTACTGTTAGTTTTCTATGTATTAATTACGTTGTTTTCAATAGTTCAAATTTACACGAACACGATCTACGGAGAAATACTTACAAGTTAGGCATGCTGATCCCTTTCAATTACGGAAATCAATTATTACTCAGAACTCAAAATCTACAGTGTGGTTTTAAGGAGTTATCCAAGGTAGGGATCAAATAATTAAATTAAATGGTTGAAGACCCTGATGTGCTGGTAAAAAAACGGGAAAATCAAAACACAGATATCATATGCTCAAAACATTTAAAACCATTTATTATTACAGCTATTATATATTTATATATTAATTACAAATACATGAAAATTTTCTTAAAAATACTTGATTTTCAATATATTACATTATTAGTACTACATCTATACACTACTTAATCTAAAACTAAAAATTAACCTCAAAAAAGGCGCCATCGGGCAAATTAAAAGCGTTAATGTAAAATTATGTATATTAAACTTTTGTCTTCGATTTCCAAGTATTTACAAATCACCAGTCATTATCACTCTTGAACATCACTTTCTTGTGCTTGAACTGCTGTTTTTTGAACCATGCAAGATCGAGCTACAGATTCAAATAATCTGCAACAATTATCGAGTGTTTACTTAATTTACTATAATGAGAATGACGTAAAAATGAAAACAAATGGACGTGACTGATTTGATATTGACACAATAATTTTCTTTAAGAAAAAATCTATAAAACCAATGTCTTTTACCACTCACTACTCAACTGAAAATACTCAAAAACAAACTTAATCTGAAAGAATTTATCCTCTACTCAACTTACTACATCAAAACAAGTTAAAAAAAAAATAGAAAAACTAATCATCTAAAAATCTACTTATACTCACTTTTCAATCTCAGGAGCACAATGGACAAATTCGTGATTCCAAAATTTATAACTGGGATTTTTGATTAACTCGATGAAAGTAATCAATAAACCCCAAGGATGAGGTCGATTAACGATAAGCCTTTCCAGTAAGACCCTGGTAATTTGTTCTTGGATAGCTTCCGTATTTGCTTCGGCGAATAAGTAAAGCAGCGTACACGAGAAATAATGTGTATGGCTGTTCGGATACCGTAATTGATTGGCGACTGCGTTTAAAAACAGATATCTGCCTTCTGTATCCAAATCGACGGCTAAATTTTGGAAGATATCCATGTGTGCACTGTGAGCGATAGTCGACATATTTGGTGTTAAACTTTTGCTACGAATATAAGCGATAGCTTGAGTGCCCACATACATAACCAGAGCGTTCATTAGAGGTATGTTATATCGCATTCCTGGCTCGTTCGAGACTTGTAGATTGCTTCGTAATTCCGATAAGAAAGTAACAGGCGCTCGTGCTTTCAGGTACGAATCTAAGTCCTTTTTAAATTGAGGCGGACTAATTAGAGAAGCAAAATTCGTCGATACCCTGGGAGAATAAGTAATTTCTTGTAGAACATCCACTTTTAAATTGGGCGTGAATGGATCCGGTAATCGCATGTTACGTGGAAACGCTGACAAAATTAAATTACGCATTTGAATGCAATTAGGTGGAATAACATCACAGAAACCGTAGTGGTAATCACACAAAAATTCAGGAAAATCATGTAAAAGGACTAGTAGTACTCTTAAGGTTCCTTTATATAACATCGTAACAGGCTTGGCTAGTTCGGCGTTTCTTAAGAAAGGTGCCAAATATTTAAACAAATCGATTAGAAGTTGAGCATACATATTCCAGCCTTTTTGTTGGGGTGTGATGGCCAACATGCGGCCTATGAACACACGGTGCGAAATCAGTTCTAACCAAGCGTAACAAAACCCAGCAGCCTTTGATGGACGCAAAATATGAAGAGTGTGGCAGTAGGCTGTGAGTACTTGAAAATTAATCGCTTCCAATACCGGCTCGGGTGAGCACAACTCTAGGAAGAGCATGATGAAGATTCGATGATATGGTAATTGTTGGAATTCAATATTACGTTGTTCGTGATCTTGTAACAAACAGCCGGCCACAATTCCGAGCACTTTATTAAGTAAATGAATCTTCGTCGTCGTATTATTAGTATCTCCAGAATGCTTTACTAAAAGGGCAATTAGTCTAACGAACGGATCTAAAGTATGGTAACACTTGGCCCTTATAACCGTTGGACTGTTACCGGTTGCGTCTGTAACATTTCTATAGACAACTTCCACACAAAGCTGCGTCGATAATCTGAAGAATCGAGTTATTAAATCGTCCGTTTTTAATATTCCATGTACGTTCATTTGATGAACGAACATGCTGAACGCTTTCGTCGAGTCACGACCGGAAGGTTGCGAATGATAAATGCTTATCCAATCTCGCAGGAGGTAATCGGTTTTTTCCATCAGACCAGGTGGATCATCGTAATTTAATGAGCGCACCTAAATAGTTAAATAATATAAATAAACAGTTAAACAACACATGTAAAATGCAGCAGTGTTTCTCTATCATCTAAGATTTTCTACGAATCAAATATTATTACTTATTTGTTGGATGACTACCAAAATTCATAGAAATGAAAATTGAAGTATTTCCAAAATCAAGCCACCTTTGTTTGTTTATTTACATAAATGTTTCAGTATTCTGTCAATGAAGTTCACTTATGTGGTGTATTGTATTGAACTATATTAATTTTAACACCAAAAATTGGAAAAAATGGCATGAAAACCCCTTACTATTGGAGGTTTTCAGAATAAAAGTATTTAGGAGTAAGTAAAACAATTTTACAATTGATATAATTAAGTATTTAGTTAAGTAATGAATTTAATTTTCAGAATCATAACACAAATTAACAAAACTGCAAATTATTATGTTTTATAATTTCTACAGCCAGCTCGGGTGGCTCAGTCAGGTAAGTGCCTGCTAGCTAGCCGGCTGACAAGGGTTCAATTCCATCGGTGGCCATAGTATTATGGAGCCGATTTGGGCCGAATTTGTTAGTTAAGGCTTAGTTTTAAGGTGTAGGAATATGTTGTGGATGAAAGCTGGTTGGAGTGTGATGCCTCCACTGCACACCAGCAAGTGTGAATGAGCCTCAACACTGCATTGTGGTAGAAGAGGGGACATGGATTAAAAAAAAATAATTTCTACATTAGCAACAAGGACGACTTATAACAAGGCATATAGTTTTGGAGCTTATCCTTTTATTGAATAAAGTATATAATAAAATTAATAAAACAACAAACAAGTACAGTATTTTTCACCTAGGATTAGGGTTGTGACGTCAACGCGCTGGTGATAAATTCAAAATCCAACTACCTACTGCGCACGAATGCGTGTCTACCCATACAGTTTTGGGGCGGGGCAAGTTGACGTCACAACCTAAATCCTAGGTGAAAAATACCGTATGTTCGGGGTTGGCCTCTATAAAGGGACCCAGGTGCTGGAAACGTTTTGCAAAAGTAAAAATAACAGTATTAAAAAAAGAACGTATATCGCGTCATTTAGTCTCCCTATGGAGGGCCCTGAGTATGTTACAGCACCACTGTTGTTAAAACTATTTAGTCGAATAATCATTTCAGATTTACATTTAAACAAAAATAAACGAATTGACAAGTCATCAATGAAAAGAATTCAACTCACAAGGATCTGAAGAATGCCCATTGTTAATGCAAGATAATCAACTACAAAAACATATTTTTTAATTGACACTTCAAGCAAATTGCTAAGTAATATTTTAACATTGGCTACTTGGATTTCACAAATAGGTATTTGTTTTAACCTACATTTAACTAAATTTAATTGAAAACCTCCGAATGAAAAGTGGATAAAAACCACTAGTTTGTGACTTGTGTTCAACGCTCCCTGCTAGTCAGTAACATAAGCAGATTTGTCCACCTTTCATATTAAACCTTGCAGCTCTTTTAGGAGAGTTAAAAACTGGTCAAAACCAAAAATTAACACTTTTCATTCTCATGCTTTCAATTGTAAAATATCAGAGAGCATTACTTGGAAATTTTGTTATCGTTTGTAAGGAGGAAGAAATAATTTCTGGTACATAGATGATTGTAGTAATAGACAGGCACTGCGATGCTTGGTGCTTGGTCTAACAAACATACACACAATTCTCATACTTGCTAAAGGGTATCCAGTGAAACTTTGGGTATACATCATTGATGAATTATGACATCATATTAGGCAGTGTTGTCACATGTAACTGAACAATCCCCATTTACAGGTTTTTCCAAAACAGTTTTCATTTTTTATTTAATAAGAAATGTCTTCAGACGACTTTAGTATTGTGTTAAAACAGTATATTCTTTAACTGTAGCAAGCAAAGTATTAAACAATTTTAAGTCGCAGTGTGTTACGTAAATACCTACCCCAAAAATACGCCTCAGTTAAGATCGTCAACCAGACGGACGTCTTTGGTACGTCCGCTGCAACACACGACCGACGCATTGAATTATAAAATAATAATATTATTGACATTAATACTTAAAATAAATCATAATATTAATTATAATTAAGTATTTGCAAAAGTATGTATAAACATCTGCTTAAAAATATACCGGGTGTTTCAGGTAAGATGCAACACAATGTATTTTTTTTAGAAAGGATCCGCGATACCTTTGGAATGGATTCAGTGTTCAACGTATGTTATTGGATTTAGTTAACGCTAGAAAGAGATAGAAATACTGAAGGCGTCTGTTGGTTATTATTTCATTGTTTATTTTTTATATCTGCCAATTAAGAACATTAAATTTATTAATGAATATAAAATTGAAAATATGGACTAAAACGAAGTTATATATTATTATTTATTTCGATATAATTGGGACTACAATAATCTCTTCCACTTTTATATTAAATTTATTGTTATGTGAAACTTATACCGAAATACAAATTCCTTTCCTCAAATTATAGAGAATATCTCAAACGCAGCGATGAAAACCAAACATGTGTGCAGTTTACGCTCGGCAGCGGTAGATTAGACACCGCCGCAGAAAGATAGGTTAAGAGCGTTAAGACTAGCTGTCAAAATTGACAGATATAAAAAATAAACAATGAAATAATCGCCTGTCGCAATGACAGACACTTTCAGTATTTCTATCTCTTTCTAGCGTTAATCAAATCCAACAACATACGATGAGCACTGAATTCATACATATTCCAAAGGTATCGCGGATCCTTTCTAAAAAAAATACATTGGTGTTTCCCTATGTTGCGTCTTACCTGAGACACCCGGTATAGGCCGTTTCATTTTTAAAAAAACCACCACCTGTTGAATTATGTTGGCAAAATTAAAATTACCCTAATATTGCGATTTTTGAAGTAAAGGGTTGGCATTATCATTTGTCAGATTTGAATTAATTTTCAAATTCAAATTTGTCTAACATTTTTTGGAAAAATGGGACGTAAGAAACGCAATTTATTAGATCGAAAGATGAAAAATGCGTTAGTCAAATGCTTTGAAGAGTTAAAATATTTGGCACCAGACTTAAGTGATAGACAGATTCACGAAAAATTAGGGAATATTTTTTCGGTAAATACAAATCATGTTCCTTTATTTACAATATTTACAATTTCCGAAAACAGGTATCTCGTACAACAGTAATAAATATTTTAAATTTAAATAAACAAGGCGAGACTCTT
Source organism: Melanotus villosus (assembly GCA_963082815.1). Lineage (NCBI taxonomy): Eukaryota > Metazoa > Arthropoda > Insecta > Coleoptera > Elateridae > Melanotus > Melanotus villosus. The sequence continues at coordinate 46,598,450 of OY720425.1, forward strand.
GCTGCATCACGTCAGAAGGGCGGCAGAAAAAAGCCTCCAGAATGGATCGATTCTTTTCATAAGGAAGAGCTGAGTCGTCAAATATTAAAATTCAAAGAAAGTGGGCAACATATTACTCTGGATAAGCTTTTAAAATTTGCTCAAGATAATTTAGACTATACTGGTTCACTTTATATTGAACTTTAAAATCTATGGGTTTTAAGTATAAAATGGAAAACAAAATTCTTATAGAAAAACCTTTTATTGTCGCCAAAAAACATTACATTTTTGAGAAAATATTTGAAATTTAAAAGCAATCCTAATGTTGAATTTGGTTTTCTTGACGAGACGTGGATATACAGAAATGGCACCCCACAGAAAACTTGGGTTAATGATACTGAAGGAGAACATTTCGCAATATTGCATACTGGCTGTTCTCTGGGATTTTTGACTTGTTGCAGTCTTTTACTAAGATCACGAAACAATGACAGAGATTATCACAAAACCATGGATAGTAATCTCTTTAAAAAGTGGGTAACCAATCAGCTCATTCCTTCGGAATAAAAAAGTTGTACTGAAAATGGATAATGCATCCTATTATAGTGTCCGCCTTGAGAAACCGCCTACCCTTTCTGCAAATAAAGGAGCTTTGCAAACATATTTAATTAACAACAATATTGCAATGTTGACTAGGGTATAAGGGAAGTGAAAAAGAAGAAATCAGGTAAGCAAATGGTGCTGAATTACGATGATATCATTCAAGTTCAAGCAGTTTAAATCGAAATTCTTGCAAACTAAATAAACAAGGATAATAATCGTAGAATAAGTAAAGAATTTTGGAAACCTTAAAACATAAGATTTGCCTAATTATGTCAAGAACAAGTTGAGTAATTTTATGCATTCTATGAAGTACTAAGAATGGGTATTTCGGTACCTATAAGTTTAAGCTTAGTTACAGACTTAGACTAGAGGTGGGTCGTTCATGAACGAGTAGTACGAGTACTCCTCGGATGGAATCGTTGGAATCGATTCACTTATTTCAATCCAATTCGTTCCTAAGGAATCGCGCCGCGAGTACGTTACAAATGGTCACGATTCGTACAAATCCTAGGAATCGAGCCTTAACCCACAAATACATACAGAAAAGGAATCGAAAGTGCGAATAGCTACATTAATAGTATGCTATTAAGACACGATGTTGCGTATCACTCGTTTAAATTCAATTATCACAAACAAAAGTAGACCTTATTGATTTATTAGACTCTGAGGTTTTAAAAGAAAAGGAATCGAAAGTGCGAATAGCTACATTAATAGTATGCTATTAAGACACGATGTTGCGTATCACTCGTTTAAATTCAATTATCACAAACAAAAGTAGACCTTATTGATTTATTAGACTCTGAGGTTTTAAAATGAATCTTTCCCTTCACAAGTCCCAGCTCTAACTTAGACTACCAAGCTTAAGTCCTAGTTTAAGTTAGATTTAGCTTAAACCTATACTGAAATACCAGCCCCAAATAAATTTGAATTAGCTGTATTATTATTATTATTAGTCCATAGATCCCTTCATTCTTTGTACTTTTCAAAGCTTCTCATTTTTAGTGAGAGATTTCGGTTTACTCTCCCATTGTAACCGGTCCTCGTGAAAGGTGTGCGGGCTGCCTATTCCAGTACTGACCGGAGACAATGATGCTTAACCCTACTGATCGTGTGGGAATAGGGTACTTATCTACTTTAACTCAGGACATGTATATTATTATATTATTATTAAATATAGAAACTTTTTTTAATTAAACAAGGGTTGCATCAACCACTGGTCATTTGACGAAAATTGTTTGAAGCATAAAGCAATTAATAGATTTGTTGACAAAATGCATTGTGATTTTGTTCAGATTAATGAACAGTTGCAATAATTTGAAGCTGGTGCAACCAACCATCTATTTCTTAGTGTTTCAAATATCTCTTATTTTGATTACATCTTTAAATGCTGCTTCTATTATAGGTAAAAAAAGCAGTAGAGCAGAGGGTTTCGATAGCACAGTAGACAGAGTCGGCCCGTTTTGTGATTGACTCGCACGGGTTCTAGTCCTGAGTAAAGTAGAAAATTTCTCACAAGCTGTCGAGCTATAAATCTTATTACTTCGATTAGATTAGGCTGGCTGTACAAGCCTACCAGAACGGCCTTAAAAAGAATTTTAAAAATACATATACAGCGTATTAAAACTTGCTTAAAGTGTCAATCTATGCCCAACCTCTTTACGTTTCTTCGGCAAGACTAGCATACATGCATTTACAAGCACTGCGTTTTGTCCGGAAAGTTGACTGACAAAACAGAAAATTTTTAAATAATTTTTGCGCAAATGTTACGGGGATAAATGGAACTAGTCGAATTGTTAGATAAGAATTAGGTATTTATTTTTAGCCATACCTGAAACTAAGAAAAAAGGAACAGGAACGAAAGTAATAGGAGATGGTCACTTATTAATAAACGGGGGAGTGCCAGAAAGTGCAGCTTGCTTAGTAAGCAAGGACATTTAAAAGTTGTGCACATACAGAAAACAATGATATAGCTGTTGTTTATGCACCAAATGAAAATGCAAGAGCAGAAGTTAGAGTTACAAGAAACAATACAAGATTATACAGGAAGGTTAATATTATCAGGTGACTTCAACTCAAGGATAGGAAATTATTACAAACAATGGCAGGGAGTAATTGGCAATCATCTTGCTCGAGTTTTGCTTTGACAGCAATATGATAATAAGCAGTACGTTCTTCGAATACAAAGAGATACACAAAATAACTAGAGGTCCCACAGCGCAACGAAAAGTCAATCATAGACTATGTACCAATACCGCAAGGAAACAGAAGAGATAAACGATGTATGGGTTAAAATAAGACAGAAAATAAAAGGTGGAGATTTGGAAGACGATAGAAGAATGTATCAAAACCGCAGTAGATCCAGTAATAGGAAAGAAAAATCAAAGGAAAAAACAAAACAAATGGTTCAACTCCAATTGTGAAAAAGAACGAAAAAAGACGATATCTGCAAGAAACAAAATACTGCAAACCGGTATGCGGGAAGATATAGAAGAATACAGCACACAAAGATAAACAATATGCAGAGAAACTTCTGGAATAAATTAACAGAGCAAACATACGAGTTACAAAAACGGAGAAATAATAAATTTATATCGGGAAGTGAAGCAGCAAATACTGACAACAGCCTTTCAGAATAAGAAAGGAGAAAGAATACCAGACGAAAACCAAATTATGGAGGGATCGAAAGGATACTTCCAAGAACTCCCACAAGACGAAGAAGAAAAGAGTGTAGAAGTCGAGAAGGAAAAGGGAGGGGAAAAAGAACAGCAACTTCAAGAAGATACAGATGAAAGAATACGTAGATCCTCCATCAAGAGAAGAAATAAAAGAAACAATAAAGACCATGAAGAATAGAAAAGCCCCAGGAAGGAATCGAGTAATCACAAATGGAGAAGAGCTTATCACTGAGCTATATAACCTGACAAGAAACTCAAGATTGGTGCTGGGAGTATAACAAAGAAATTTATCTAATTTTCATCGACTTCTCAAAAGCCTACGATCTGTTGCAGAGGGAAATGGTATTCAGAGCCATGGAAAATCTAAAGATACCCAAAAAACTAATAAAATTGGTACAGATTATACTGCAGAATACAATCAACAGAGTCACACGGAAAGGTAAGATGTCAAAAAGCTTCACAGTGAAAACCGGGGTCAGACAGGCGAACCCTCTATCGACGCTCCTGTTCAACATGACACTAGAATACGTAGTAAGAAAAAGCTAAATAAACAGAAGAAAAAAGTATATGTAATATGCACAAAACACCAGTGCATAGCATAGCAAAGAAGATTTAACAAGAGTAACCACAACTTTAGAGGAGAATGCTAGACAAGCGGGATTACAGAATAATAATAAGCAGAAGACAAAGTACAAATAACAGAAGACGGAAAAGAAGAAGAAGACCTAAAAAAAAAGATTAATGAAAGGAGATAGGGTAGCAGGGGCTCTAAGCTGTATTCTAAACTCCAAGAATGTATCACACAAAGCAAAACTACGAATATACAAAATAGTGTTAAGACCAACAGTTACATACGGTTGTAAACTAGGAAGCTAGGGATAATAAAAGAAACAAAATTACAAGTGTGGGTAAGACGGATCTTAAGAAGTATTTACGGAGGACGAAAAGTGGATGGAGAATGGAGAAGAAGAACGAATAAGGAATTACAAGAACCATACAACGAACCAACGATAGTGCAATACATAAAACAACAGCGAGTCAGATGGATAGGCCATATTTGGCGAATACATAACAGCAGAATGACAAAGATAGTGATGAAGAACAGCCCAATAGGGGCAAAAGCCAGAGGAAGACCCAGAAGTGGTGGTAAATAACAGTAGCGATGGGCTAACTTCCTAGAAGCTAAAGCTGTCTCAATTTTCTCAAAAACGTAATTACCGCTTTTGGGCTTAGCAGGGCAGTATAGGGGAATCTCACTGCTATCTCCTTAGAGTGGCATGCCCTTTACAGGGTATTGCCGATCCTCTCTCCGTGTGCCTGTGGTGTGCGTGTCGCTGCTATGCTCTGCCCTAGGTTTACGAGATAATCCGGGAAAATGAACTACGCAAAATTGTAGAAACACAACTCACAGACAAACAGTGGTTTTAGACCAGATCATGTTTTCCATACAACAAATAATAGAGTAGGCACTTGCAAAGGGAGATAATGTATATTTGGGATTCTTAGACATGAAGAAAGCCTTTGATATGGTCAGTAGAGTTAGAGACTAAACTAGTGGATAGTGATGTAATTGAAACAGCGAAGAGTCTATATAGAAAAACAAATAACAAGGTTAGAATATGCAACTTGACATCAAGAAAATTTAATAACAAATATTGAGTGCGACAAGGAGGAGTATGGAGTCCACTATTGTTTATTTGCCTTCTCGATGAAGTTGGATCAGAACAACTAAACGCGCAGTAGAATACCTAAACTTACAACCTGTAACAATCCTGTGTATTTGCTAATAACGTAGTGCTTATTGCAAGGAGTGGAAAGGAATTAGAAAGAAATATGAAAGTATGGATAAACGTACCAAGGTGATCGCTATTACTAACAAAGAAGAAAATCTTCAACATCAAAATTGGAAAAGACAGATTAGAAGTAGAAGAATTTAAATACCTGGGGATAATTCTAAATAGCAAAAGTACGCAAGAAAATTAAATAGGAAACCAAATTAAAACGGCAACAAGAACATATAAAAGTTTTCTGAACAAAAAAGAAACTAAGTTGAATGATAAGCAAGCGAAAAGCCTACAAGTGGCCGAAATGAGATAACTGAGAAAAGTTGCAGGAGTTAAGGAAACGAAACACAAAATCTCTGGAAAACAAAATAGAAGAAAAGAAATTAAAATGGACTGGACACCTGTCTAGGATGAATGAAAATAGGCAAGTTAACACTTTCGCTGCCAGCGACGCAATTTTGCGTCCACGCGACTTGAGCTTGAGTGCCTTGGGCGCAACTTTGCGTTGCAGATATGGATTGCGTTGCTTTACGCTAGACATTTTTAGATTGGCCTTGCACATGAGACTATCCGCTTTTGCCGACATTTTCAGTGTTGCGCTTTGTCAACTAAACGCAATTTGGAGTAGAAAACTGTAAACATTAATATTGGAGCGATACCGGCCCTCATGGAATAAAAGCGTTGCCAAGACTTTCTGGAAACATGAAAGTGAAGAAACGATAACCTCGACACCACAGCGCAGATGTCATTCTGTTATTATACTCTCGTCGAAGGGCATCGCATGCACTTTTCGTTTTCATGCATCACTTCCTTTGCTACTACCCCACCTATATTTGTATAACTAACCCAATAATTGTAGTTTTAAAAAATATGTTTCTTGTAATTATTAATTTTTGATCTATTTCCAACACGTTTTATTGTTTAATAAAAAATTACTGCAGTATTTTGTGGTAATATTGTATAATGCGACAAATTAGTACAATCTTTGAGGCCAGCCGTGTGTTTTATAAGTGTAGAGCACGGAGCATGACTGTATGACGCGCTTGACGCGCTCGCACTACCAGTCGCGTTTGCTTACCGCGCGCAAAGCTTATCTTGGGGCCCGTTTTAGCTGGCCCATCGCTGCGTTTGTATGTATTTACGCGGGCTCGATGCCTTATTATTTTTTCCTCATTGTTGATCTGTTTTATTGTTTTTAGTGTGTTTAATTATTGTTGTTGTTTTTTGTTATAATTTATTTTAAAGTTTAAATTTTTATTACGTCCATAAACGATACATTTTAACTATGAACAAAATCGATAGTTTATCGGAATAACGGTTCTCGTTATTAAGTCGAGAAGAATAAAAAAATTAAGTTGTATTTGTCCCCTGGCCCCACCTGTTTCTATTGTCACCAGCCGCCACTGCAGCCAACAATATGTAAAATTAAGAAAAATTTAGAATCTGTACTAACATTTGTAAAGATAACAATTACCGAAACCTTGTAATATAGCACAAACATGCAGTACAGACCAGTGGGTGGCAATCTGAGGTGTTCAATAAGCTTGTATGTACTTCATCGTTCTGTTAATTTGTCATTAATCTCTCTCATTACTAACATCACAAGTCAATATAGACCTCCTATTTACATCTAAATATAAACTGATCTTCCTCATGCCATATCATTTTATGACGTTGGCGAGGGGGATAAAGCTACATTTTTAGACGACTTGGGATTACAAGTGAAAAAATCAGAGCACCATTGAACTGAGCATTTGCCATATTAAAAACTTCAATACCTGTATGTAACTTTTAACGCTGTACGTTACATTACAAAGCTTAGTTTAAGTTAATTGTGGTCTTAGAGGCATTGTCAACTTATGAAAAGTCGATTTTTTCTAATTTTGTAATTTGATTGAGTAAACTGAGTATTGCACCTTTGCAAAATTTTACGGCCAAATTTTAATTCGTTACCGTGTTATGGAAGCTAAAAGTTTAAGCTATGACGTCAACTACGTCGGTCGCCGGTAAGAGCTCTAGCATAGCTACAAGTACAACGCTAAATTTAGGTTATGTTGTCGACACCAGTGACGTACGTGTGTAGGACCTGAATTTTATTTTGGTTTTATTGTGGTTATTATCAAAGATATTGAAATTCTACCAATGCGGGTACTTTTACGAGTATTTTAACTAACGTATTTTGATATTTACTAAATATGTTGCATAGGTTGACAATGCCTTTAACAAAAACAATTTTTCAAAACAATGATTCAATAATGTTTATTTTATGGGACAGATCTGCAGATGCTGAGAGGGCTTCTACACCTGGTATTATTGCGCTGTGTTGGCACATGATTTATGGTTTTACTTCATATTTAAAACATTTTCATGTTAAAAATCTTATCGACCTGGACCAGGTATTGAAGCTGAGAAAACTTTAATATACGAAATAAGTATATTTAACTTGTAAACCACCAAGGCTGGGCCTAAATTAATGATTACTATGTACACAGAAACTACACAAACCTCTGACGAGAATTTAATCCCAACAATTAAGCAAGAAGATGCAAGCTCAAAAGCGCTTAACTCATGTGTGATGTGATCTTAAAAAGGGCGTTCTATATGTTAAAGCGTGATGCTCTGCAAATTTTAAAGATTTTCCTTGTATTTTATTTTTAGGTTTTTATTATAAAAAATGTTATCCAACAAAATGATAAAATAAATAGTTAAACCTTATGAACTCTTTTAATAAACACAAGGCTATTAAAAAAGAAGCACATCTAGTTGGCTTTGTATTCCTTATTATCGCTGATTAAAGGTCCAATTTTTGTGAGAGTGGCATATTTAATTTTACATGGGTAGTTCGTGGCAAACTATTCTTCATTTCATACTTAAAGTTCGGTACGGGAGAGATACCTCAATGTTATTCTTACGGGAGTTTTGTGGTCACTGTTGTCACTTCTCGGCAAAGGCCAGCGGTTTAAGTTCACTTAAAGTAAAACCAGCTATTAGAAAGAAAGGGATTAGCAGTTGTTAGCTACCTTGAAATACAATAGCCAGATTGACTTATGGTTGACAGGTGTACATATATTTACTTCCAAGCAGTTTTGTGGTGAAATCTGGCTAGAGATATATTAAAGTAAGAACAACACATCAGCTGATGTCTGTATGTGCAGTAAAAGTTGGCCAGTGGCGTAACATAAAGCTTAACTGCTAAATCCACCGGTAACTAAGAATCGCCTGAATGGTCCGTCTTCCCCCAGAAACTTGGAAATGGAATAGTCCGACCGAAATTTGCGCTATGCGCCGATCACGTGATATGTTGTTCTTATTTCATTTTAAGTCTACCTTGCTTTCCATAAGACACCGTACTGAACTTTAAGTATAAAAGTAAGAATAGATGTATGACCTTTTAAACCACCTCCAACTCCTTGGTTATATCTACAAAACGATGAATATCGATCAAAGAAGAATTATATAAAATTACTTAGTTTATCCATAAATACTGTTACACTGTTTGAGCCACCTTAAATTGAAGCGATAAAGCATACACAGCTATAGATTATAAAAACAAAAAATTATTCAAAATGGCCGTCCTTTGCTTGCACACAAGCTTTTGATCTATTTGGCCAGTCATCTTCGGCACGCAAGACGTCGGAAAATTGGCCACTGCTTCAGTTAGTGAACGTTTTGAGGACCTAATACTTTTTTTTTAATTTATTAAACAGCAATTAGAATTTGCATTCCATAAGCTATTTTGCTGGCTGGGAGATCTGAAGAGGCATTTTCTTCACCACTACTGGCTTTTCAGTCGTCTGTGGTTTCTCTCTTGAACTACTGGCTGTAATATGATATTGGTGTGTGTTTCTAGTTTCTCTTTTGAATTGTCTCTTGCACTGTTGGGATATGGAGGTCTTGATGTAACGTCTGATTTGTGACATACCATGGAGCGTCAACTATTGCTCTTAGGATCTTTGATTGTACTCGCTGTATTATAGCTATGCTGGACATGCCAGCGCAACCCCGCAGCTCGATACTGTAGGTCCAGATTGGGATAATTACTTCTTTAGTGACATTTGTGAGTTTCTGCCAATCAGCCAGTACAGTTCTCTCATTTTAATATCTATCTGCTTTCGTTTCGTACTTATGCGTTCTCTAGTTAAGTTTAGAATCGAGATGGATTCCCATGTACTTAACACAGGTTGCTATTTTTCTTTTTTTAGTGTAAGCGTGTCAGCATGCGCCTGACCACTGAGATGGCCAGGGTTCGATTCCTAGGGCCACACAACACCGAAAACACCTTCGGAAGGCAATGACCCACTGAGCTATTTCTGCCTAGTAAACTCCTCTCTGGAGTAGAAGTGCGGAGCCCACATAAAGCTGTAGGTCCCCTATGTCTGTAGGCCACTTGATACGCACACCATATGGAGGAAGGACCGGCAACGCCCTGTAAAGCGTATGCCACTCAAAGAAGAAGAAGTGTTAAGGTTATATGTCGCGACTTGCTTTCAACAATTTTTATTTTCCATCTTTTAAGCCATTCCTCTATTTGGTAGAGATGTTCTTGAAGGTTTGCAGAAGCTATTACTGGATCTTTACGGACAGCTAAGATAACGATATCATCTGCAAATGTGCCTGTTGTGGTGGAATCTGATGTAGGAAGGTTCGATGTGTATGTCAGATACAAAACTGGCCCTAAAACGCCGCCTCGAGGGACTCCAGATTTGATGGGTTGGAATTTAAAATCTCTCTGTTAAGTATGATTTCAGAAGGTAGTAGAAAGGATCTGGCAGTAATCGTTTAATGTTGTGTAAAAAGCCTTCGTGTCACACCATGTCAAATGCCTGACTCACGAAGGACCTAATACTTAGATGTTTTGGAGCAAGCCATGTTCTTCAAAACTGATCATAACTTATAATCCAATGGATTAAGATCTGGACTTGCCGAAGACCAGTCTTCAGCGCATATCATTTTTGAGTAACTAGTTTTGGCTTTGTGATTCGGTGCAGCGTCCTGTGGAAAGCTCCACCACTGCTTTTCGAACATTGTCACATTCAAAGATTTTGACTGTTTCTTGATACTCTTTTAGCTTTAGCACAAAAATAAAGTTGCATTACACCGTCATAACAGATTCCCCAGACTCAGTCAACAGTGTCCCGTTGTTCTACGATATGCCCCTAATCCTAAATCACTTCTGATTAGGCGAGACATGATTTTTTGTTTTTGAAGCGGGTTCCGACGAATCCGTTCATGTACTGATTTAATGGCTGTTGCGAGTTCGAACAGTGCACGGCCGACCAGACCTTTGCCTGTCATTTACGCACTATGTTTTCTAGCAATGGTCAACGGTATGATAAACTTACATTAGGCTTAGAAATCTTGCCTTTCTCCATCCCAACTTTGTGAAGTGCAATTATTGCGATTCCGTTTTCTTTATCACCCCATTTCATGGTTACCATCTATAATACTGAATCAAGCATTGCACGTTTATAATGGATAATGTAAATACAATTTGACACATTATTATTAGCCCATTAATCCCATAGTCGGGCAAAGGCCTCCCCTTCTCTCTTCCATTTTGCTTTCCATGTTGGCCTACCTCTTTCTACTGGAATTGGATAGAATCCAATCAGTCATGATCATCACCCATTTATCTTTTTTTGTTCTGGCTAGATGGCCTGCCCAGTTCCATTTTCGCTGTCTGCATCTATCGACTAAACTGATGGTTCTTATACGTCTTCTGATTTCTTGTATTGTTGTGCGGTCCTAGCATGCTTCTTTTCATCCGATTTGGTGTCACTTCAAGCTTTTTCATTTGTGACCTCGTTAGAAAACATGTTTGGCATCTATATTAATAAAGGTACAACACACAAGATGAACACTTTCCTTTTCAAATAAAGTGTTACTTTCGCTTTCAGTATATGTTTTAAAGACCAATTTTTTTTCTAACGTTTTCATTTTATTTGTGAAGGCAACAGTTTGACCAAGTATAACACCTCTTCTACGTCTTCCAGCTCGTTACCCTCAATTTTTATTTTTAGATGATTTATTCTGCCATTTGTCATTAGTTTTGTTTTTCCGAAGTATACACCCAGGCCCATTTTCTTGCTTTTGTATGTAATTGTTGTAAAATGTTGTTTAGGTTGTTTCTACTTTCAGCAAATATAACTTCATCTGCGAATCGAAGATTCGTTAGCAGTCGACGCTTTATATTAATGCCATGTTTGTCCCACTTTAGTTTACGGAACATGCATTCTAATTCGTAATTAAACAAAACTTTCTATTCCAAATTCCTCCCCGCAGGTCCCCAATTTAATTCTTGCTGAGCCCCCTTTGCAGATGTTTCTAATTAACTGTATATGTATAGTTGTATAGGTATTTGTTAGAGATTTTCTGTTTTTCAAGTGCCTTCGAAATTGCTGCATGTTCGAGAGAATCGAATGCCTTGGAGTAGTCTATAAATACATTGTGAATGTTGATGTTGTATTCTGTCGTTTTTCAGTAATCTGGTTTATACCTACAGACTGTAGGTCATCAATTGTCAAGTAGTTCTTTCGGAATCTTGCTTGTTCCATAGCCTGATTGGAATTAAGTTTATACAGTGACCACGTAAAGGTTGGAACAAATTCGATAAAATCTTTATTGGGCAAGTAAGAAAATAATGCTCGGATACGTCGATTTTATTTTTTTGTATGCGTATATTTTTTATTACGTCATCCCTGTTCGAGTTATGACGTCATCATTAGTTTTTTTTAAATGACAACATCCTCTTTTGATAGTACCAATTAAAATAGCACATTTTTTTGCGTATAGACCCCAAATTTTATGGTATGTTACATAACAATATTTTCGAGAAATTACTACCACAATTGCTGCACCATTTTTTTATTGGCGGCGCATTAAATGCCGAAAAATACTTGAATTTTCTACAAAAATAAATAATTCCCGCAATTATAGCACTATATCCAAATAATCAAAATCCCCAAATTCCGGACGAACCAATATGGTACCAACAAGATGGCGCGCCGCTATATTATTCACGGATTGTGCGTGATTATCTAAACACCGTTTTCGCCAATAGATGGATATTGTCAAGAGGTGAATGATATGCAATTTAAACATTTAATTTAATGGGTTTTAGTTGTATTTACTATTTCTTCTATTGTTATTTCATTACATTGTTATGAATTTTTTTTTCGAAAAGAATGTTATGTAACATACCACAAAATTTGGCGTCTACACCCAGAAAAATGTGCTCTTTTAAATGGTATTATCAAAAGAGGGTGTTGCCATTTAAAAAAACTTATGATGACCTCATAACTCGAACAGGGATGACGTAATAAAAAATATACGTATACCAAAAAATGCGCATCTAAAAAAGAAAATCGACGTGTCCGAGCATTATTTTCTTACTTGCCCAATAAAGATTTTATCGAATTTGTTCCAACCTTGATGAGAATATTTTATAGACGTGATTGGTCTGTAATTTTTTATCTTTTCTTTGTCGCCTTTTTTTAATAGTAAAATTATTGTGGACTTTTTCCAGTTGTTAGGGATTATTTCTTGTTGTAGTATTTTATTGTAAAGAATGTATTACAGGAGTGGTGTTATCCATTGAGCTCCTTGTTGAAAGTGTTCTGGATATACAGGGAAATTTTCTTTTTAGTATACATATACCCTATGTATACTTTTATAATAAACGCAAATAGGCAACCCACTATACACTATAAACGTTAAAACATTAGCATGCTGTGGCAAAAATCATCAAATTAAATTAATGTCAAAAAATTAGTCTTTAACTGTTGCTGTTTTTATTTTCCTTTCTGTTTTGTATTGTTGATATTTTATGTTTTAGAATAATCGTTGAATTAAAATTATGTTGATATTCCACTAATTTTGATTTATTTTTTATTCACAAACATGAAACATAACCTTTACGCACCACGTGACGTGACGTTTATAGTGTACAGTGGGTTGCCTATTTGCGTTTATTATAAAAGTATACATAGGCGATATGTATACTAAAAAGAAAAATTCCCTGTATTGTCTTCTCCAGGTGTTTTACCAGATTTACTTCTTCGATTGAAATTTGGTTTATCTCCATGTCTTATCTATCAATATTAGGAGTGTCTGATTTGTATATATTTTGTTAGTTGCTTGAGTACAGTGTTTCGTAGAAGCTAATTCAATTATTTGAGGTCTACTTTTTAATGTTTTATTGTTGTCATCTTTTAATGTTTTAATCATTAATCCATTCTTTGCCGGCAGCAGACAATTCTTTCCTGATTTTTTTTGTTGAGCCTGAGTTTTGGATAATCTCTATGTGGATTTTCTTTCACCGACTTATTAAGTAATTTTTGATTGTAAATCTAAATTTTGTTTATTTTTGAAGTTGTCTCTTATTTTAATCAGTTAGTAATTGTTTCTTGGATTTATTTTGATTTTGTGTGATGTTGTTTGGCTCCGCAGCATTATAAATTATTTGTTCGATTAAGTTATTCAATTGTTGGACGCTCAAATCGTTCAAGTTTTCAAGTTTATAGCAACTGAGTTCAAGTTCTTGTTTATAGTTTCTTATATTCTCTGGATTTAAAGATAATTTGTTATTTTGGTTCATGATAAATGATAAGTTTTTTAAATCTTTCAATTTACCTCTGATCACAGAATGCTAAGAACTACTGTTAAGCCGGCGACATACTTGCGGCGCCTCCGCTGCGGCAGAGTCGCAAAAACTTTTGGACGGGCGACATACTTGCGTCGCCGATACTTTTGTAACACACGGCTTTGTATGTGAGGTGGCACACCTGCAGCGCGGCCGCGGCTCGGTCGCAACATGTAGCCGCATTGTTACAACCGCGTCGCGGTGAGCCGCAAATGTGACACCTCACATACAAAACTGTGTGTTACAAAAGTAGCAGCCGTAAGTATGTCGCCGGCCTTAAAGGAACAACGAATCACATTGAATGCGGCAGCGCCGCTGAGCGCAACGCAGTCGCTGCATGTTGCGACTGAGCTGCGGTGACACCTCACATACAAAGCCTTGCAATACAAAAGTAGCAGCGCCACCGGTGGCGCCGCAAATATGTCGCCGGTCTTAAGTCTAGAAGTAGACGTACTGCACCATGCCAAAATATTAATGGCTCGTTCAAGACAAATGCATCAGGTTTTGTAACAGTATTTATGACTAGACTAGGTACACAAGGGTCTTCAATCATATTAACATTTAAAACACAATAATAACAAGTGATGTACAGGGACGCACCAGTCCAGTACAACACTGGGGTTATTTTTCTGATTGACAAAGATGGCTTGCCTGGTTGATAACAAATAGCATTACAGTTGAAATTATTAATCGCATACTTTACGTCAAAATGTAATTAAATTTAAGTATCTGGTTTTATCATAAAGAAAATCTTAGATCTTCCTGACATATCCAGCATGCCCCTACAGATGTAGTAGTCAAAATTAAGTATAAATAAATTTCATTTATGAATTATTGCAAAACCGTAAACAACAGAATGTAGATGCCAAGAGGATCATTACTTAAAGACAATGCACTTTTTCCTATTATATAAGAACATATTAATTCTAACACAAAAGTTAGTTGCAAGAATTTTATTTATAAATTTTTAAAAAATTACATGATGTTCTTATTTCATTTTAAAATTTAGCTAACTTCGATTATGCTACGACACACAAGTCAACTCCAGACGTATGCCATTCCACCATCTATCCATCGGGCATACTTATCTTGAATAATCGTAAGTATGAAAATTAAAAACTACGTAGAAAAATTATTAAAATAACAAAAAAACTAATTTTATCTAGATTAAGGACAACTTAATATAATTACCAATCCAAATCATTTAATGAAAATTGGTTTCTTTGTTTGTCTTATTAAACTAAGAACTTCAATAAATTTTAATGAATGAAATGTACAGATTTCTTATTGAAATGAGTCATGTTTTTAAGATGCATTTTGAGTAAGTACTTAAGACGTTTCTGTATTTTTCTATTTGGGTTTAACCTTACACAAACGGGCCTGTAAGATAAAGAATATCAAAATAATATTGCTAAAGTCCGTTACTACCTTAAAAGGAACTACCGGGCTCTTATGGGATATGTTTGTCTTCGTTCAATTTGAGAATTATCTCAATCATACCTCATTTTTTGATAAAACAGTCTTATTATGCCTTGTATTTTGGCAGTCATAGTTTTGCACATGGCTCTTCTCCGTAAGCCCTGTACTTCTTACTAAGGTAGGAACGGTCTATAGTATTATCCATAATTTCAGTTAGTGGAAGTCGTTGGAAAAGTCTCAACTCATTGCTCGGTAAAAATTATCTGATATCATGAGGCACCAAAAAGCCTGAATGTCAAGTGAACTAGAATTTTTAAACTGATGAAATCTATCAAGCTGAGGATGTGTGACTTGTTTGGCCGTTATTGTGAACTCCTAAGTTAAAAAAAGGCCAGTCAAAACATGGGAATTTTTTAATTAACATACAAATCACATATGAAACTAATTAAGTAACATTTGAAATAAAGATTATGGTATAAATGCATAACTGTTAAGAATATAACATTTCCAGTATACATATTATTAATATAACAAAGGCGGCAAGTTTAAAATTTCTGTTATTTAAAAAGTAGAGAAACACTGCGCATACATTCAATATAATCACCTTCAAATAAAAAAAAACACGCAGCATAATGCCGTTTAATAAAAGCAAATCAAACTCACCTGCAGTATTCCGTTATGTATGTGTACAGATGGTCCAGCCGGTGCACGATCACCAAAGAAGACAGACTGGTCATGATTCTGCCTTAGAAGTTCTATAACATTCGTCAAACCTTCAGGAGGTTGTCGTGTATGTGTAGCAATTTTTGCTAACATTTCGATCGTATTCGCAAAGTCAGTTTCAGTAACAAATTGATTAGAACGATCCTCAATGAGAAACAATTGAACCAATTGTGTTGCAAATGTTACAGCTACATAATTTAATCCATTGTCCATGCATTGAGCTAGAGATAAATCGTACTGAGGAATATTTACTAAACCAGCTCTTATAACCGTGTCTACTGCATCCAAATTGTAACGCAGATCATCTCTGCAATCTGTTAAAAAGCGAGTGATTTGTTTGTTCGTCCATTGTTGTCCAAATGCACGAGGATCTTGCATTGCCTTTAAAACTCGAACGTATATTTCTTTGTATCGGATAACTACATGCTCAGGATCATTCGATACTGACATTAATCCATCCTGTAAGCCTTCGACAGACTGAAAATAAAGAAAAAACATTTAACATTGGACTAAAAATTATTTTAATATACATAGATAGAAGCTTATCGGCAAGGTAAAAAAGTTGTCTTTGAAAAGCACCTATAATAAGTTTTGTTTAAAATCTTGGGTTAAATGCTACAAGACATTTCATATATAAAAAAAGTTGTGCAGTTGTCAGCATCGTTCCTTACTATAGCAGGGCACATGATTATTAATGTACCAACAAACCTCTAAATCGTTCTAGAATGTTTACAAATTGAAATGTCAAACTGCTATCGCGATTGCAGTTTCCCATACTTCGTATTCCGTAACGTCGGTTGCTACCTAAAACTCACACCTTGCTATCTCAAGCAATAATGAGCTTTAACAACCATTTGATATGAATCTGACAGGTGCGTAAAACAGGTGGTTTAAGCGGCAGAAAAAAATACGAGTTTGTAAGTGACTGACGATTGCTAATGGAAAGAAAGTACAGAGATAATCCGATTCTTGGGGAATTTCCATTATTAAATGATTTTTGCCATTCGTATTGCTTTTCAAAGGTAAACATCTGAAATATTTTAATTTAGAATGGGTTTGAAAAAGACTACAAAGGACGAGAGAAAGAGGGAGGCTTTTGCAATGTGTAGGGATGTGTGGGCTGATAATAATAATAACAATCCAAAAGTTCTAGTTAATAAAACAATTAAATATTTTGGTTGACTTTATTGGGGGGTCAGGGGTGGCGCCAACATCTAGACACCCAAATGCCAACCTCACCTGCACGTGGTACCCCCTGCTAGATAACAGACGAGACTCTGGCGACCCAGCATCGGGGGGTATAACCTGATACCAGTTGTCCCGAGGTAACGGGGCCCTTGTGGCTGGGCTAATCACCCGCACAAGGTAAGAAGATTCAGAGACCAAACAATAGCCTCGGAAACGGACGGAAAACTGGGAAACGGACTCGGCGCGAATCAAGAATACGAATTGGAACATGGAATGTAAACGGTATAAACGGAAAGGAAGTAGAAATAATAGAAGAAATGGCCAAATATAATATGGAGATACTGGGTATAAGTGAAATTAAGAAGAAAGGCAATGGAAGACAACTATTAGATCAAGGGTACCAACTTATATATTCAGGATCAGCAGGACGAGCTAAAGAGGGCGTTGGAATAATCCTAAGTACACGGATGGCCCAACAAGTAAAACAATGGGAAGCAGTAAATGCAAGGTTATTATATGTAGACCTAAAACTGCAAGAAGAAATAACCATAATACAGATTTATGCCCCCACAGAAAACTCCACAGAAGAAGAGAAAGAGACATTCTACGAAGAACTCCAAGCACAAATAGATAAAGGAAGAGAAAGAAGCAGGCACATACTAATAAATGGAGACTGGAACGCCAGAACAGGAAATAGACAAGATATAGGATACGGAACGATAGGTAAATATGGAGGAGAAACTACCATAAACAATAACGGAAGAAGAATGATAGACTTTTGTGTTACCAACCAAATGCTAATCGGAAACAGCCACTTCAACCATAAGATAATACACAAAATTACTTTTGAGGCAGCAGGAAGAGAAGCGAAAAGTATTAACGACTATATAACATACAACAGAGAAGCGAAATATGCCATAACAGATGTAAAAGTAATAAGGGGGGCCGAACTTCACACAGATCATAGACTGCTAATAACAGACACCAGGTTTTATAGCAGGGAACCCAGGAAACAAAGAGAATATCAGAAAATAAAAATATCAGAATTAAGTAAACCAGGAAAAGCAGAAGAATTCAAAAACAGCTTAGAAGACACCTTAGAAGAATGGGAAACGAAAGAAACAGAAGGAAATAAATGGCCCATAGAAAAGAAGTGGACTATACTAAAAACAGAAATAGTAGAACAAGCAGTAAAGATCTGCGGAAAGGTAACAGTAAAGGAAGATCAAAAAAGAACCCGGTGGTGGAACGAAGAAGTAAAAGAGAAAGTAAAAATCAAAAAGAAAGCCTGGAAAAGATATATACAAAGTAAGAAAGATTGCGATAAACAACACTATGTAAATAAAAGAAACGAAGCCAAAGAAGCGGTACAAAGAGCAAAACAAGAAACCTGGGAAAAATTTGGAAAAGAACTAGAGACGAAATTCAACGAGGACCACGGAAGACAGTTCTGGAAAGTTATCAGAGGGCTAAGAGGAAAATATGGAAGGCACGTATGGAGTATAAAGAACAACGAAGGCATCGTAGAAACAGAAGAGGAAAGAATCTTAGAAGCATGGCGAGAGTATTACAACGAAATATTTAAAGAAGATGATAATATCCGGGGCAGAGAGAGAAGAGGAACAGCACAAAATGAAGAAATAGACATAGAAATAGAAGAGGTGCTAGAAGCTGTAAAACATATTAAACAAGGAAAGGCAGGAGGAAGAGATGGCATTACCCCAGAAATGATAAAGAATGGAGGCGATAGAGTACTAAAGTGGATAAAAGAGATATGTCAATTAGCATGGAAAGGGGAAAAAATACCAGATGACTGGGAAGAAAACATAGTGGTACCCATACACAAGAAGGGAGATACAAACGATTGTGGCAACTACAGGGCAATATGCCTTTCTTCGATAGTACAGAAGATATATTCAAGAATACTGGAAAGACGATTACGAGAAGAAGTGGAAGAAAAATTATGTGAAGAACAAGCCGCTTATAGGCCACAAAGACAAACACAAGATCATATCTTTGTACTAAGAACAGTTATAGAAAAGAGATTAGAAAGGGGAAACCCTTTGTATCTAACGTTCATAGATATAAAATCAGCATTTGACACGGTACCCAAACAAACGATATGGAATGCATTGACAGAACTAGGTGTATCATACCCACTACAACAGGCCATAAAAAGAGTATACGCTAATGCAAAAGGAAGAGTGCGAATTAAAGGGAAAGAATCTCAAAGCTTTGAAATGAAAAAGGGGATCAAACAAGGAGATTCATTGAGCCCCCTACTGTTCCTAATAGTGATGAATCAAATTATTCAGGAGGCGAAAGAACCAAGATTCAATGTGAAGGTAGGAAATTGGAACTTAGAGAACATATATATACAATGCCTCATATATGCAGACGACATCTTGCTGCTAGCAGACTCAACTAGAAAACTACAACTAGCAATAAATAAATGGAATAGAGCGATAGAAAGAAGAGGTATGCAAATAAACACAAACAAGACCAAAGTTATGAAAATCGAGAAAAATGATACGAACGATAACACAAGAATAACATGCAATGGGAAAGAACTAGAATGGGCCAATAACTACGAATATTTAGGAACGATAATAAATAAAACGGGCACGCTAGAACAGGAGATTCTCAACAGAAGAGATAAAGCAAGCAAAGTATATTATGCGATTAACAAATCAATAATAGCGAAAAAGGAAGTGAGCATGCAAACAAAGCTTAGAGTATACAAAAGCATATATACACCAGTATTAACGTATGGGGCGGAGAGCTGGATAATAAAAGACAAAACCAGAAGCAAAATTACTGCGAGCGAAATGAAATATCTAAGAAGACTAGTTGGTAGAACCAAAAGAGATCGCATACGAAATACAATAACCAGAGAAGAAGTAGGTCAGCAACCGCTAATACAAGAAGTAGAGAAGAGACAGTTACAGTGGTATGGGCACATAGTGAGGATGGCAAGAAATAGAGACCCCAGAAGAATACTAGAAGCAAGGCCAGAGGGAATAAGAAGCAGAGGAAGGCCACGAGAAACATGGGAACAGAGCTTAGAAAGGAGGGTAGAACAGAGAGGAAAACACCTGAGAGAAATAAAAAGAATGGCAGCCAACCGCGACAGCTTCCGGAAGTGGATAGAGGACCCGACGCTTTAAGGGCACAAGGGTGAAGGAAAAGAAGAGAAGAAGAAGGTTGACTTTATTGCTACCAATAAGATCTCATTACATAGGAAAACAATGGACAACTAATTGAAAATTGATGGGATGATTTGTGTGTAATGACAGCACTGCGCAGGCGCAACACCAATCTCTATCCGTTGACAGCAACTTCGGTGATAGTATACACGTCGAGTTTGATTTCTACCAACGTGGCTGGTTACTTCTACAATCGAAAAATGACGGAGTTACATTTCTATTCGATTTGAGTTATTTCGACTCGATTTTTAAGTAAGGGAATAGGCATGATTGTTGGCTATTTGCGCTACTATACACTGATATAGTAGTCGAAGATGAGGGATAAATGCTGGCTCAGAAGCCAAATGAAAAACAAAAAAGCGCCAGAAGAAAAAATAATAACCGAACACATTAAGCATGGAGGAAGAGAGCTTCTAAATACACTATGAATACTATTCGTTAGATACCTGGAAGTGATTGGACCAAAGCAGAGGTGATATTGCTACATACAGGGTGTTTCAAAATTGCACGGCACCACTTTAGGGGTGTGATCTCTAGTACAAAATATTACGATTTACCTAAAATTACTTTAGTCCAAAAGCTAATATTTAGGGAGATACAGGGTGTCAAAGTCGAAATTTTAATTTTAATTTTTTGCTGTAATTTCGAAAGTTTTCGAAATATTGATATTAAAATTGGGAAAACTACCTTACTTGGGACTAGAAAGAATAAAATCCGTCCTGAATTTTAACATAGCTCTTTAAAGAATCTTATTTTTGCTACACCTAATACCTTAAAAATACTGCAACTGTTTTATACTTAAAGTTAGGACAGATTTAATTGAAAAAACAATTGCCTCATCTTTTTTATACAACAAAGGTATACTAGTTAAATGTTTCTAAAGCTAACCGTTTCCAAGATATTTGCTATTGATGTAAGTGATGCAAAATCTTTTTCATTTTTTAAGCATTCTGTAACGCAGTAGGCTTGCATTTAAAACAAAAAATTGGCATATTCTTGTCAAAAACAAGTTATAGGACGCAAAGTAGTAGTAAATCAGTGAAATATTTGTCATTAAATATGTTTAAGGTTTAAGTGTAACACAAGTACTGCCGCTGTTTAAGGAACTGAAAAATGTTTTCATCGTCTGGATGGTATTTCCGTGTAGTAGGCAACAAGTTATTCTCTAATACTGTGAAATGCTTCAGGTAATTTACCACTCCGTCAATAAATGCAAGTCATTCTAAATTTTTGATGAACATACAACCATTATTCCTTTTGGAAATTTAACAATCTTGATGAAATGTTTCATTTCTTAATCTAATAATTCGTTTAGGGCCATTCCTTTTACATGGATCCACTATTGCTCTGTGTCCCATTACTTGTTTTTCACAAGAACATGTCAAAATTGAAGTCTACGGAGTTAAACATTACTTGTGCGATTCACTAGTATTAAATAATCTTAACTACTGTGACACTGTATATAGTCCATGTTTATGTGTAGCAGATATAAAAAGATTTAAAAAAGTTCAAAATGCTTGTGTATGGTTTGCATATAAGCATATAAGCCCAGTGCTTAAAAACATTGGCTGGTTAAATATGCGTGAAAGGAGGTGGTTGCACCTATGTGTTGCCATATTAAAAATGCTTAATATAAAACAACCAGATTATTTGTATAATTAAAAATCCAACACCGCAGTGAGGCCCACCAACGCCAACTAAGACATACAAACCAAACTCTAAGTATCCCAATCCATAGGTCTGAATCGTTCAAAAAATCTTTTAGTTACCAAGCACCTAAAATATACAGGGCGAGTATAAAGTATGGAGACACCAATTTTATGTCGTTAATATTTATTTTAGAAAAAAAATGCTCAATACAAAAGTTTTTTTATGAAATTTTTTATCTATGTATTGATTATACACGAAATTTTTTTTCTTCAATTGTTTTTGAGTTATGACTTTATGCGATATTTTTTTAAATGGGAACCTATTAATTTTATGCTACCATTCGATAGAGAATTTTTTTCTCTTTACAACCGTATAAAAATTTTATGGGTTTGCATAACATTTCTTTGAGAAAACGCGGGTTAAAGTATTTACAATTAACTTTCCGATTCGTAAACGATACAGCCAAGATAAACAAAAGCGGAGCGATAAACAAACTGTGATATCACTAAGGCGGCATATGTTAATTTTTACGTCAAATATTTCAATTTTGTGCAATTTATTGCTGTTGGCATTAGCCCTGATCACATAACAATCAGATACGCCAAGTTAATGTAAAATTTGGCAGGCAGTTTTATGGTTAGTTTGCATTCGGTTGCCAGATAGCGCCAGCACTGCCAGAGCAGAAGCAACCCTGAAGTACTTGGAATCATACAACTCAGCTGATTCCAAGCACTTTAGAGTCGCGTCTGTTCGTGCTATGTTGGCGCCGCCTGGTAACCGAATGCATACTAATCATGAAACTGCCTGCCAAATTGGCATATCTGATTGTTATGTGATCAGGGGCATTAGCAATAGCGGGTTTAAGTGAACTTGAATGAATTGAAGTACTTATAAATTGCACAAAATTAAAATATTTGACGTAAAAAATAACAAATGCCGCCTTAGTGATATCAAAGGTTGTTTATCGCTCCGCTTTTGTTTATCTTGGCTGTATTGTTAACGAATCGGAAAGTTAATTGTAAATACTTTAACCGGTGTTTTCTCAAAGAAGTGTTATGCAAACCCATAAAATTGTTATACCGTTGGAAAGAGAAAAAAAATCTTATCGAATGGTAGCATAAAATTAATAGGTACCAATTTAAAAAAATATGAATTTAATTTGAGATTAGTTACGTTGTGGTCAAATTACACTTTCCCGCTCCTTTTTTTGACACCGCTGACAGTCAGCTAACAAATTATACGCTGAGCGAATTTCTCAGCGGCTTACTGCAAGCTTCTTCACAGCCTGTCTGTTCAGCGAGTTTGCTAACTTAGCGCATCAGCCGCTGACCGTCCCTGAATGCGCCCAATTGTTCTTATTTTGATTAATAAAGTTTAGTTTGAACAGAGTTGTATCATTTCGAAATTGACATTGAAAAACCTGCATTATTTTTGCACCAAACGAATAAATAAGCAGAAAATAAACATAATGACTACTAAATATAGAAATCAAGGGAGATAGAATAGAACTAGTGGACTTTGATATCCATCTGGGAAAGGAAAATCAGGACGCTGTTTCAGGCGTATCTCACAAGGCTGGGCAGCTTTCGTACTGAAGATCAAGACCTTTCCAAATAACTTAAAAGCAAAGATATTTGACTCTTGTGTAATACCTGTGTTATTATATCAAACGGAAACGATGACCCTAACAAACAAAGTAATTAGAAAGATAGCAATAACTCAAACAGCTATGGAGAGGAGAATGTTGGGTGTATCACTGAGGGATAAAAACAGAAATGAATGGATAAGGCAAAAAATCAAGGGCATTTATCCAACAAGTAAAAAACCGGAACTGGCTGCAGTTTAGGTCAAACTTTGCTTATAATACCACAGGCACAAACCAAGCCCTGCTTTGCCTTTTTTCAGTTTAATCATCAATTTGTCAATTTAAGCAACATTAAAATTTGTGATTAGGTATTCAGAGTAAAATAGGTTAATTTTTACATTCGTTCGTGATTTTATTAAGATCAAAGTTAACAATTATTTTTGAATGTAAACGAGGCTTGTTCCGAAGTGTATTCAACTGTTCAGCAGGGTTAAAACAAAATCATGGCCAACCTTTATCCAAGAATGCTGCAAACAAATCTTACCTAGCCTAACCTTATTCAAAGCCCATAAATTAATTATATTTACATCATCCTATAACGTTATCATGGTAATAACTCCTTAGCAACGAGTTATGTTATGATACATTTAACAGTACTAGTGCTGTAAAGCTTATAACGTGCTGTTATGGCTGTTTTACGTTACTATTTATGAATTGTCATTGAACTGTCATTGAACTGTCACTGAAAATAAGTTTTTATTTTTTGAAAAAAATTATTATAGGATGATGCAAACCGTGTTACGACACGCGTAACGTTATTTGCTGTTACATTACTCGAGATTTAAAAGAACTCGCTCCTTCGTCGCTCGTTCTTTCAAACTTTTCTCTCGTAATGTAAACTGCTTCATAACGTTACTAATATCGTAAATTACTATAATTTAATTTCAATTTTGCAATTAAATCTGAATTGAATTGAAATTTTGTTTATTCTAATGATACTGTTTTAGTTTAAACATCATTTAGGTTCCAATAAACTAAAAGAAGTGCTTCATTTGTTTGCTTGGAAAGTTTGAAGAGTTTGAAAGTTCAAACAATTCAATGAGAATGACGAAGAGTCGAAAGCTTGAAGATATCAAAAGCTGCAAGCCTTCAAAAGGCTTGAGATTTCAAAAGTTGAAGATATCAAAGGCTCAAAAATTTCGAAGGCCTGAAGACGTTCAAAGCTTGATGATTTCAAGAGCTTGGAGAGTTAGAAGGTTCTTCGAAGCGTCAGAAATTTCAAATTTTAAAACAGGTAAGAGTTCAAAGGCTCATCAAGTTTGAAGAAATGAAGAGTCCGAAAATTTCAAAAACCTTGTTTGAGGTTGAGAGAACACAAGGATTTAAAAAGTTCGGAGGCTCAATGAATACGAAAAGTGATGCGTTCGAAGGTTTGAAGATTTTAAAAGCCTAAAGATTTGAAAGGCTTAAAGACATCTAAACCTAGATTTTAAAAGCTTGAAGAATTCAAAGATTTGAAGACTTCAAACATATGAAAACTCAACGAGTACAAATCCACGAATAGGTCGAAGGCTCGAATTTTTTAAAAGCCTACAGTTTTCAAAGACCTGAAGACTTTAAAGGCTTGACGACTTCCAAGGCTGGAAGATTTTAAAGACTGGAGGAATTCAAAGACTTAAGCCCGCCACAGATGCAGAGACTTGCGTCAAGACTTGCGTGTACAGTTAAAACCGTGCATTCAAAACCGATGGTGTGTGGTAGAAACCTGTAGACTTATTTAGAATGCGCATTCCAATAAACCCGTGGCAAAAAAACCTGGCGTTGCCTGAATTTTTCCCCGTACAGTTTTGAATGCACGGGGAAAACTCTGTGTGTGTGGTGCAAGATTGCACGATGAACACGTTTATATTCAGTGCCGTCAGTACTTATTATTTTGTTGGTAGCGTATTGACAATATACAGTAGACTCCCGTACAATGCAGTTATATGTTACGCGTTGTATGAATTCGCGTTATAGGGAACCGTGCTGTGCTGCACGATAATTTTTCTCGCATAACGCGAATAATTTAAAGTAACATTTTGTTTATTGTCTATGTTTTAAAATATCACAGTTTTTTTTTTTTTTTATTTATAATAAAAGTTAAATAAGTGGCATACGAGCGACTATTGATAAGTACTTAGCCTAACATATAAAACGCCACAATATTTCAAAACAAAATTTTTTGTCCTGGTGCATTATCAATAAGTAAAGTTAATAAAACCTTAAAACTTAAATTCGTTTCTTTTAAATACTTTTCAACGTCCGGCACGAAAATGGGAAATGTAGATTTGTCGCATCTTTTCATTGTAGGTGGATTCAAAGATTTATTAATGAGCAAAGGTTTCATTATATATTTTCCAGATGCATTACTGCATAAAAGTAATGTTACCCTCCCCTTAGAAAATTTAAATTTAAGAGCAGATCTCTCAGCTTTGGAAATAATTGTTCGCCGAGGCATTTTCTTCCAAAATAAATCTTCGTAACTTCTGCCAGTTGCCAAAAAACGTAATGTAGCTGTAAGTTGTTCGTGAGGTGTTATTGCTCTTCTCA
Source organism: Melanotus villosus (assembly GCA_963082815.1). Classification (NCBI taxonomy): domain Eukaryota; kingdom Metazoa; phylum Arthropoda; class Insecta; order Coleoptera; family Elateridae; genus Melanotus; species Melanotus villosus. The sequence continues at coordinate 46,624,489 of OY720425.1, forward strand.
TACATGAGTCTTTGCGTTCTATTATAGGAGTAACTAAATTGAGAAGTTCCATATATGTTTCTTCATCCATTCTTAAGTAATTAAACCAATCACTAGGTTCTAATTTTAATTCATTAAGTAAATTTACATGTGACAATTCATTGCGTTTTAACAGCCATGTTTTTGTCCATTTTGAGCGTTTATTATTGCGTTTTTTCATTTTCTTTTTAATAATGCAAGCGCACGCCACTGCCACTAAACATAATTCGTATTCTGATCACACAACTGACATTTTGCAACAACTCTTTGGACTTAAACTACTGACAAGTCGCCACGTGTGTGTGCAAATACAGACTACATTCTTTTTGCACGGGTTTGAATGCGCATTCAAAACCGCACACGCTTCCCTCTGCATCTGTGGCGGGCTTTAAACACTTTAAAAGCTTAAAAACCAGAAGACCAACAAAGTTTAAGAAATCCAAAAGTTTGAAGAATTTGAAAATTTCAGGAGTTTGAAGATTCAAAAAATTCAAAAACTTGAAGAGTTGAAGGCTCGAAAAGTGCAACATTTTTCAAAAGATTTAACGTATTCAACACCTGATAATTTCAGAAATTGGTGGAGCTTGAAGGCTCTAAAAGTTCGAAGGTTCTAAGATTTCAAAGATCTGAGGACTTTAAAAGTTCGAAAGCTCAATGAATACGAATTCATGAATATTTCAAGAGCCTAAAGTTTTCAAAAACCTGAAGAGTTTAAATGTTTGAAGACTTCTAAAACTTGAAGACTTAAGGCTTGAAAATCTGAAGACTAACAAAGCTAAAAATTCCAAAAGCTTGAAGAGCTCGATGGTTTCAGGAGTTCAAGGGCTACAAAATTCAAAGATTTGAAGGCTTGAATTTTTCAACAGCCTGAAGACTCTCAAAGTTTATGACTTCAAAGATTTGTGGAGCTAAAAGGCTTTAACACATTCACTGCCACTTCGACTGGGGATACTGGCCGCTATAGCCAAGCGTGGCTCCGATCGGATTCGGCGGCTCCTACAGTCAAATTTTTATCTTTACTGTATATCCAACAAACTGCTTTGTCACTTATTATCTCATTCAGACAAATAATCACAACTTAGAAATTAAACTATGTCCAAAATTGTCTATTTACAGTCACAAATTTACATAAGGGTTGCTATACAACAATAGTTATTTGTATGCTAAGGCCACGAAATTCCATTTTAGCGTACCGAGAGAAAAATTGTCGCCGAGGCCGCTTGAGGCCAAGGCAAGACAATCTCGAGGGCGCTAAAGAATTTCGCGGTCGAAGTATACACAACATTTTTTGTGCAGCTGTAAAAAATACATAATAAAACTGACATTTTCATATTATCTGTTATGTCAACTCTCATGTGTCAAATAAGTGACGTTTAGTTTAACGGCCGTTACTAAGGGTAAGGCCGCGAAATCCGGCCGCGAAATCCGGCCGCGAAATCGGATTTCGCGTCCTGTATTGCGTACGCGAAATGACCACTTCGCGTCCGGCTGCACAAAAACACTATTTTCGCTTTGCTAAAAATGTGACCAGCTCTTTCCAAATAAATAAGTGCGCGCAACTTAAAACCAACCCGATAAAATTCACTCTAAAACATTCTTCTGCCACACCGACACGAAAAACATTCACTCACTATCAATATCAGCAAACAACTGAGTGTTTTGTGTATTCCCTACAACTGGCCACGTACGTGGCCGGTGGCACAGGCGCATAGAGAATTAATTTTTATTGAACGATAAGCTGTTTGCCGCTGCTAAGGTCATGCAGTATATGAAATGTTTCTATTTCTGGCGTTATGAATCGCAAAGTTGAGCGAGGTTGAAATTTAAATACAAAACACAAAACAGATCATGTTTAACAATTCTGCAGCAGCTTTTTCCACGGCTAAAAAAACCACCATGTGTATTGAATGGTAATGGTATTTGATATTTTTATAGCGGTCTTTGTTGGAAGGTTCATTTACTAGGTAGATTGTTGTAAATACACATAACTTTGTGACATAAAACAGTTTTAAAAACCTCATCATAAAGCAGGCTAAGTAAATCTATAAATTATCTAATTTTACCTATAAAGCTTGTTACAAACATTTTTCTGTTACAATAATTCTAATTACAGCCCTAATTTGTATTTATTATAAAAAGATTCTCACCTTCTGTACGAGTGTCATTGCAGACAACAACATATCCCTGTTTCGAATAGAATGCATCAGACATTCATGAAGAATATGCATATTACTGTTCATAACACTAAATCCAGCTTGCGATCCAGTAGCTTGCACAAACTGTTCAACGTCGACGGCTAATTTTTCATAAACGGCAGTCATATCATCAGTTGCGAGTACATTCTGGGTTGTTTGGAACGGTGTAGGTGGGTGTGATTGAGGATCAAGGGCCACCGTTGGTTTATGAATAAAAAGGGCCGTATCTCTTTCGGTTAACGGAAGAAACCCCGGTATATTTCGGGCAAATTCTTCATATACTGCCATTTGTTGTGAAGTGACGCCTCCAACTTTAAGACGGATTGCTTCGGGCATACGTTCGGCTTGAAAGGTTAATGCTATTGCATCACAATATCTTCTGCAAATATTTCACATTAATAAATTTTTTAGAGTTAGTAAACATACACTTACCGTCCTTCTTGTCTAGCGATTTTACGTAGTTCGTATTCGGTCATAAGCCGTTTGTCGATTTCGGGAATAGCTTTCTCGATGGCGGTTTTTTGAATAAAAGCGCAACCTAATTCCATGTTATCTTGCGCGATTATATTGGCAGCTTGCTCGATCATTTCCTTCTGTTGACTGGTAGCCCCAACCATTGCACTTTGTAAGACGTTTTTCATGTGGGTATTGATGGCCCCTAGTAACTGGTCTCGACAAGTAATCATTACCATACCGGCGGTTAAATACCTAACCATGCAATGGGCGGCGCTACGCATTCTGCTTTCTTCAGAATCTAAGGCGTAATCTTTTCGTACGAGTTGTTCGCATGTTGTAAGAGCAATTTTAATAGCTCGATCGACGACGGGTGCAATCCATTCTTGCACGGCTCGTTCAATAGCGGTTCTTGCGAGCGGTTTTAATTGTGGTTGACTTTGGAACAACATAATGTTGGGACCGATTGTAATATGAGTTTGTAAGGCCGCATTTCCTGCCAATTGTATGTCGACATAACTAAATCTCGGTTCGGGTGGTGCTGCTAAGGATGAAGTTGGTGTAGAGCTATTATTTTGAGTTACCGGCGGTGAATTGGTAGCTTGTGCAGCGACTGCAGCTAATTCTGGTTCATTAAGGCTCGTGTTTGCTAAATTTGATTGCGGCGCTATCGGCTGAGGTATCATAATTTCCTTTTTGGCGGGTTGTGACAGTTGATATTCTATTTTGCGTAATCGGTCAGGATCTTTTAAATATATGGCAGGTTTTAATTGAGATACTTCAATGTCGAGTGTTTTACATAAAACTTCGATTTCAAATTTGAGATTCAATTTTAAATCTTGTTCTTGATGTAGCTCCGCTAAAACGTTCATTATGGCCATAGTCCAAGGATTTGGTGGTTTGAATACTTTGCTTTTAGCACACGACTCCAATACTTTAGCTACAAATGGCACAACATACAGAAGCTCTTGTTGCCCTTTATGATACGCTTCAACTAGTAAAGCTTTCAAATCTATATCGATTTGCAGTATAGGTTTATTGCGACCTAACGTCAGCATACCCAACCAATGTCCCAAGTTCTTTAACAATGATCGATCAGAAAAATTAGCGATGCCTTTATCGGATCTTAAAAGGACTTTTATGTTTCTGAAAGTCTCTTTAGTAACCATTCTACACACTTCGCTGACTTTAAGTGTATCTAAAAAATTAGAGTACAAGGCATGGAAATTTAATTCGATGGAAGCTCGTTTCATGACTAAATACTGCGAGATCCACGGCCAATATTCATCAGATACAAGGTCCCGCAACTCGTCGCACTTACTCTGCAAATTTAACTGACTTAAATTATTAAAAATAAAAGCCGTTTTATCTTGTAAGCTCTCAGGCGGTGATATGACTTTTTCTTCTTTTTCGGTAGCTACCAAAAGCGTGTCTATATTCGTAGCATTTGCTATAGAAGGTCTGCTGCTTAGAGTACTACCGGTTGTCGTGTTTACTTTACTGTTTGGTGTCGACGTAACCGCCGAACTATTTTTATAAACTTGCGAAGATGGTGCATTTACAGGACCTAACATAGCTGATAAACTTGCAGGTAAAACAGGTCCTTGAGGTTTATTAGGTGGTTCGAGACTTTGTAAACCGTATTCGACGTATTCAATTAAATGAGGTGGAAATTCATTAAAGTGAGATATTGCTCTAACATGTTCGCAATATTTGTGATATTCTTTAAGTCGTGACTTAAACCTGTCTAGAGCCGCAATACCGAAATAATACATTTTAGAACCTTCAGGTTTTCTAAGGGCATCTAATACAAAACGTAACGCTAAACCAAGAGCCATATAACTTGACACAAGGCCTCTTTCGATTATTCCTCCAAATAGCTGTGCGGTTATATGAAGTTCTTTATCGGGATATTGCGGAAAAAATCTATATTCTTCAAATAGATTTCGTAACATGCAATTGAAAACCTGCAAATTAAAAAGACATTAAATTAAGCTAGAAAGATCTATTTTTTTTTTAAATCCAAGTAAAGGAGCCTGTGGTCTGGTTTAATAACGAACGTCAAATACCCTGAAAAACCACAAAATATAATTAATATAAACAAATACGTACTTCAGCTACGTGGAATACAAGAGGTTTTGACAACAGGAATCAAGAAATAATAGAGGAGCTTAAAGAAAAGCGAACAGACATATGTGCGTTACAAGAGTTAAAGAGGAAGGGCAAAGGACAAAACAAGTACGATGACTGTCTCTAATATACAGCAGTAGGAGAATTAGTTCATAGAAAATACAAAGACAACGTAGAAGAATGTAAAAATTAAAACATATCTGTATATGCACCAGAAGATTGCACACTTAAAAATGAAAGAGAAGCCCTTTAAGGTGAGTTACAGAACGTCATAAACTTAATATCTAACGAAGAACATCAAATGAAAATGGAGAACTCATGACATATTTCTGTGAACAAAATGATTTACGAATCAAAAATACCTTTTTAAAACAAAGAGATCAATATAAGTACACATTCCAAAACACAAGAGGCCAAAAATCTATGATTGACTATATAGTAACAGGAAATTACATCCATGTGAAATACTAGATGTCAGGACACTAAATGTAGGTAGCGATCATAGCTTACTACTAAGTCAAATAAGGTTAGGACTAGTCGAGGACCCAACCTGTCGTGGTTGCAACTTAGAAGACGAGACAGCAGAGCACATTCTGTGCGAATGCCTTGCACTCGCTCCAATCAGAGGATCCATGCTAGGGGACTTCTGGCCTAGTATTAACAGCTAGTATCCTCAGGTTCATTCAAAGGTTAGAATGGCTTGAGTGATGCACCTAAGATGAGGTTGCTGCAACGGAAGCAGCGCAATGGGCCTATCCGAGGGATAAGTGCACGTAACATGAGTCACCCTCCACCCAAAAGGTTCAAAATAATATACAAGAAAAACAAGGAAGAAACAGTACAACAGGAAAAGCTCAATATCGAAGCACTATGGAACGAATCTACCAGAAATCTCTACAACAAAAGACTTACTGAAAAAATTTAACTTAACACGTTTGTTGCCAATCACGCCTAGCGGCGTAGTCGGCAACCTAATGTTACAAGCTGAGAGGCATAATATGCACATTTGCTATATATCTGTTACTGTTCGTCTGCCATTGGTGGCTAGGCTATCTGCTTGTGAAGGCCTGAATTTGCCGACACAAGCAGATAGTCTAGTCATCAATGCCAGACAAACAATAACAAATAAATAACAAATGTGTGTATTCGGTATGTAGCACTAGGTTGCCGACTCGCCGTGATTGGCAGCGAACGTGTTAATTCTACAATCAAGCAAGAAACAATAGAAAATAGTTGGGAAAAAATTAGGAAAAACATAGAAGACACAGCACAAGAAGCGCTAGAAACACGAATCGTTACATATAACAATTATAAGAAATTGCATGGAGCATCATGGTTTCAGAGAGAAATCAAAGAAAAAAGCCTATCTGAAATACAAAACTTTAAGAACACCGGAATCTTACAAAGAATACAAACAGATAAGAAATGAAATGAAAGCCTTAGTTACATTAACCAAAGAAGAACACTGGCAAATATTTTCTAAACTAATGGAGAGTGATTACTACAGGCTACAAAAGCAGTTATGGAGAATGTGTGTTAAAGAGTTAATAGAAGAGAAAGTATGGGTAGAATATCTGACAAATCAATTTAACTCTTTGCAATTCTTTGTCAGAAAGCGTCGGACACTGGGATTTCCCGGTTCCTATCCCTTGTCGGAACTGTTCGAACACGTATTTTTAGCGCAATCTATCGAATTTTTATGGAAGTTTAGGTAGTTTTGACAAAAATCCACTAAAGAACACAAACTACTGGTTAAATAATGACTTAACCGATAAACAAATGGCTGAAAGAAAACTGCTAGTACTACAACACCTAAAACACGCTAAACAAGGGGGATACAAAGCTATCATAAAGAAAAATAAGCTGGTGGTAAATGGGGAGGAATTCACAGTGGAAGATTTACAATATGAAGAGTTTGCACAAGAAATTACGGAGGAAGAACAAGCAAAAAAGGACGAGTGGAAAAAGAAAGTTAATACACAGATCACCTGAGCTAAACCACCCAGACGATAAATATAGTAAGAGACCAAATCAAGCAAAGGATGTGGCAGCTCCAAATAAACCAAAGACAGTACTTACCCAAACACTGCTGGCGGGGTTCAAAGAAAAAACCGAGGGACTACGAATGGTCACCGAGGAAGAATCGAAGGCAACCGAAGGAACCGACCTAGGCAATTCTAATGGATATGAATCAAGAACAAGGAAAAGACTGCACAAATTCAAAGATTTAATAAACAGTAAACAACAAACAGAACCAAAGATAACAAACATAGCAATGGAAATGGCTAAAGATAAAGGAATAAACAAACATGATAAAAGGAAAAAACGTAAAAAACGGAAAGAAAACATAACAAGGATAGGAACATGGAATATTCAAACTATGTTAGTGGTAGGAAAAATGCAAGAAATATCGAGGGAAATGAAGAAGTAGAAAATAGACATCTTAGCACTCCAGGAAATAAGATGGCAAAATAAGGGGGAAAATGCAAAAAAAGACTTCACACTGTATTATGCTGGAGAAAAGAAAAGAGGCAGAAATGGGACAGGTTTTATGATCAACTGGAAAACCAAGGATAAGGTTATAAACTTCGAACCTAAGGATAGGGAACAAACAATCTAACAAATCAACAATAAATTGTTATGCACCCACTGAAGATGCAAGCGAAGAAGAAAAGTTAGAAAGTTATAACAAAGTAGAGTCAATATGTGAAGATACACCCACATGAGACATATTAATAGTAATAGGGGACTTCAATGCTAAAATCGGGAAGGAAGAAAATAACACAGATGTTGCAGGGAAGGAAACCATTCACGAAATCACGAATGACAATGGAAGGGGACTGTGTAACTTAGCCTCAATAACAAAAACACATATTATAAGCACCAAGTTTATACACAGAAAAGAACATAAAATAACCAGGATGTTACCCGGCAAAGCAGATGGCAACTAAATAGACCACATGTTAATCTCAAGAAAATGGGCAAAAATTACACAAGACGTAAGATCATACAGAGGTGCCAACGTTGACACGGATCACATACAAGTAATAGCAACAATACAAAGGAAAAAAAATACTGAAAAAGGTGGAGAATGGTAAAAGAAGAAGAGGCTGGAATGTTCAAATATTGAACATACAGCAGAAATAAAAAGAGAATTCGGTACAGCATTAGGAAATAAACTGGAAGAACTAAGAGAGGCTGACATAAAGACAGAATGGAACAACTTAAAAACAATAATAACAGAAACAGCAGAAAGAATAATAAACCTAAGAAAAACGGGAAGCCAAAAGAGTGGTTTGACAAAGAATGCCAAAGTAAAAGGGCGCGTAAGGCAGAAATGATTACAAACATGAGTAGAAGAAGATAAAACCGAGTATAAGAAAATAAAACGAGAAACTACAAAACTCCTTAAAAAGAAAAAGTCGAATCGGATCACTGAACAGATGCAGACGTTAGAAGAAAATAACAAAGACAACAGTAAACTCTTTGAATATATTAAACAGCAGTTTGGTAACAAGAGAACATCATCAAAAATTGGGAAAAAAGATTGGAAAGCACATTTCAAAAACCTATACAACAGTACTACTGAAACAGACGAACACCAAGAGATACAAGATGACAGAGACGACGAACAAGTAGCACCCACCTACATATATGAAGAGTTCTCAGAAGCAGTCAAACAACTAAAATCTAAAAAGCTGCGGGACCAGACGAAATTACCTACGAACTAATAAAGAATGGAGGAGAGAATTTATTGAAAAGGATATACAACTTATTAACAAATACAGTAGGCGCTCACTGGAGTGAATACTCTATTAAATAAACAGCTCGATTATATGAACAACCAAAATTTAATATTATAGGTTCGATAGAGCGAACAGCAACATATTCGATCATATCACATACTACATATGCACCTAAAAATCGCATATCAATCAGTTGTTGTTTAGTTGCGACTGAATTCTGGTTCTGCTGTGTTAAATTATTATACAATTAAAATGAAGCGCAGTGTTAATTTTGTTTGAAAAATCTGAAATTTTGCAAAGTATAGATAGTGGAAGCCGTGTAACCGCTTTATCTAAGGAATACGGAATTTCAAAGTCTACTGTGTGTGCAATTAAAAATAAAAAAAGCGAAATTTTAAAAGCAACATCCCAGCGCTGTGGAATACAAAGAAAGTTATATTCGTGGCTTTGTGCTCAGAGAATTAAGAACATGCCGGTTTTCAACTAGTGATTCTGATTCAAAAGAGGACATTCCACTTGCTGTTCTACAAGAAAATTATAAGAAATCGGTTAAGGCAGTGACAGTACAAGAAACCGTTGCGCTACTACAGAAATTAAATGGAGACATCACGTACACTCGACAAGATATAGAGAATTGGAACCAGGACGCTATACAAGAAACTAGAAACTGAAGATGTTATTTATTGAAGCTGAAGAAGTGGAAGAAATAATGGAAGATGAAACAATTACAGTTAACATAGCTACCATGGAAGCCATAAGAGGTGTTAATGTAGTGATTCCTTGGGCGGAACAAAACATGCTAAATTCGGAAGACCTACTGACCTACTGCGAAGAATACGAGAAAGTGCTGTTCAAAAATGCTTAAAACGAAAAGAAAATTCAGACAAAATGAACAAGATATTTTATAAAACAAAATTAATTCATTTTTATTTTAGCATATTGTTCATTTATAAAATGTATCTAAGTTAATAAATGCTATAAACCCCATTGTAAGCTGTACATTCGATTGAGTGAACATCTCGGTTGTATAAACAAGGCTGGTTTTAATTAGTTCGCATAATCGAGCGGCTACTGTATATGGAAAGATGAGAAGATACCATCAGACTGGAGGAAAGGATTAGTAATAACAATTTTCAAAAACGGACATACAAGAGACTAACAACAATAATAAGAAACAGATTAACCAAATATACGGAAGAGAATTTAGGACAGTACCAGCAGGGGTTCAGGAAGGGAAAATCAACGATAGACGCGGTACATACACTGACACAAATTATCAAAAAATGATACGAGCACGACATTGAATTACACATCGTATTTATAGACTTCAAGCAGGCCTTCGACACAGTGCATAGATGTCAGCTGATAAAAGAAATGAAGAACATGAACATACCAGTGAAACTAATAAGACTTACGAAAATGATGGAAAAATCAGTAGCCAAAGTAGCAACAAAAGATGGAGACACAGCAAACATTAACATAAACGCAGGCGTAATACAGCTTATCTACAACCCTCTTCAATATTACCCTAGATGGAGCAATAAAGAAAGCAGATCTTGATAAGTTAATCATACAAAACTCGGTACAAGCGATAGGACGAGACGAACGAATCCTGAAAAAAACCTTCTTAAAACTAGCTAAAGAAGCTGAACAGAGAGGTCTGAAAATCAATGAAGAAAAAACAAAATAAAGATGAAATCTTTTACAAATAGGATCTGTAGCACCACAATGTTTCACTTTATATAGGATCGCAAAGGGTTAAGGGAGACGATATTACAGCAGAAGAGAATATACAAATAAGCTATGAAGATGTAGAAAAGGCAGTGAAATACTTGAGAAATAGGAAATCACCAGGAGCGGACAAAATTTGACTGCTAAATAAAAGTTTAAATCAAAATAAAATACCCGACAGTTGGAGAACAAGTATCATGATCCTGATGTTCAAGGAGATACCAAGCAACCAGCTAACTACACAGGGATTAATAAAGTTAACAACCAAGATAATCACTAATAAACTCAACTCAACACAATGATTACCTTAGTAGATGAACAACAAGGATTTAGGTTGGGAAGATCATGTAGGTACTGATGCTGTGTTTATTGTAAGACAAATAGTAGAGAAATCACTGGAATATAATAAACCAGCTTACCTTATAAAGACCAATGAAAATATATACATAGGAAACAAGATCTAAACTAACAGCTGGAATGAGGCAAGGAGATTCCTTAAGCCCCTAGCTCTTCAATTTAGTCATGGACGATATAATAACTAGAGCTCGGAAAAATATGCACTATAAAATGGCCAAATATGTAGTTTATTTGCACTAAAAAGTCATGTAAATATGCACTTATTAAGCAATAAAGGCTGATTTATAGTTCCGTAAACATACAACATAACATAAACATAACAAAATAAAATATAGTACTGCAGTATTACCATTCATAGATCCATAAACATAACCGTTATACATAATCGTTTACATATGAATTGGTTCAATTTTAATTTTTAACATAAACATATGAAATTATACAGATCAAGTAAGCAGAATTCTGTTTATATGTATGAAAGTGAAAAAATCAAAACCAGTTGATTCTCTAAAGCGATTTATGAATCTTGTTTAAATGCTCTTTTCTTTCGCTTATGAACTTTTTCACTGTTATAATAATATCTATTCAACATTACTACTATTATAGCAGCTTCTACTTCTTCGTCTGACATTTTGGTAAATTTGACAGGTTATGGATCTATGAAAGGGTAAGCTTAAATTCTACGTTATGTTAACTTATATGTTTATGTTATATTGTATGTTTACGGAACTATAAATCAGCCTTAAAACCTGAATATATGCGCTAACATTGACATATGTGGTTAATATGCATTTATAAAAAAAATTATGATTACAAGGATTTAACCGCATCAATAAAATAATATCTACAAATTTACGATTTATCTTCAAATATACAACATAACACCTAAAACTAGTGACATAAAAATACCTACGAAATTAAAATGGTTACTAAATGAAAGCTGGAGAATAAATAAAGTAAAATTTTAGTATAATATTTCAGGTTTATTGTCATCCGCGGTCAGTGTTGCTGTTTTCGGAAATGCTTAATGGAAATTCCCGTACCTAAGTAACTTTGTATTAGTACAGGGAGAACAGAAAAGGCTGACCGAAAAAAACTACTTTCCAAGGCAGGTATTGCCAATCTTTAGTTCTGCTTTGCTTATGCGCGTTGCAGTTCAGTGTGATATTAGCTTCGCACGTGTTTCGCAATTTGACGTTTGCCTTGCAAGTTTAATTTTTCGCCTTCCACATCAGTCTTTTTCAAAACTAGCATTGATATTTTCGTGTTTAGTACAGGTAAGTTCGCTTATTTTTCCCAATATGATTAGGGTTAACGTTTCTGTTGGTGTTTTAGGTTAGTCAAAATAGACACGAATGTAGGTGCAGTCCATGCTTACGTACATATGAAGCGGCACATTTTTACTATGTTCATTTTTCAAGGAGGCGGCACGGTCAGATATTATTATTCTCCCTGTATTTGTCTAAGGGTGATTGTAAAGGATTTAGAATTTTCAACTATATAGAAACTTTTATCTTACAATACTATGAAGGTATTTATGTGACAGTAAGTAAGGCCTAAGTTCTTTCTAATCCCGCACTTGCCTATAATGATCTTGCTAAACGTTTTAAAAATTTTGAATATAACATTTAACCACAAACCACAAAATTTGGTAATTTTTTAAAGTAAATTTTATGAAAAAAAAAAATAGGGAAATTCATTTTGCTGCCTTATTTTATTCCAAAAAAAGTAAAATATGCATTATAGATGCTGTAACACGTTGAAATATGCTCTCTTATGCAAATATGTACTGTAATCGCCTAATATGCAAATATATGCAAAATAAAATTTACAGAAATCGATTTTTTAGAACCTAATTCGGATAAATACGGAAAATTACAGCTCTGCATATAAGCTAAATTATATGCAAATGCATATATTTCCGAGCTCTAATAATAACAAAAACTAAAAATTGGAAAAATTGGGGAAGCAAGAACATCAAATTCTTTGCTATGCCGATGATGCCGTTTTAATTGCAGAAAACAAAGATGAATGCCAGAGGCAAGTACATGTTTTCAACACAACAGCAAGAAAAGTAAATATGGTTATCTCTGTTGAAAAATCTAAATGTATGACATCAAAAGAACTTCGCAGGTGTAAGTTAGAAGTAGACAGTAAAATAATTCATCAAGTAACGACATTCAACTAACTTGGTATAGACATTACAAGATATGGAAGTATTGAAACCAAAGCAAAGCAGCAAGTACTAAAAGCAAACAAAATAGCAAGTTGCATTCCGGCGAAATAAATATATCACTAAAGCAAAAATAGACAAATCAACCAGCGGAAAATAGGCCGGGTACATCTAAAACCAAAAGGTTATTGCCGACTGCCAAAATGAAGATATTACGTTAAATCTCAGGAGACTACTTGACCGAGAAACAAATGAAAATACAAAAGAAAAATTGAATGGAATGAACATATCAGAAGAATGACAGATGATAGAATGGTAAAAATAGCAAGAGATAAATCCCCAATAGGAAAACGAGCCTCAGAGCGCCCAACAAACATTGGAGTGACAACTTACATGCACAGTTAAGAAGCTAAATTGAAGAAGGAACAGGCACAAACGCCTAAAAAAGAAGGAAGAAGATGAAGTATTTCGGCAACTAAGTTGCCATCCTCAGTGTAAAACTTTCTTGACCAACTTGGTCAGTCTTTGAAAGTATTCTCTTCACTAAATTAGCTGAGAGTAAGCAAAGGAAACAAGATAAGATAAAATAGCAAGCAAGCGAAACGTGGTCATTTGCAGCGAAAGAGGAAGAGGAGATCAGACGCTTTAACAGAAGACCAATAAGAATGAACAATGGAGAAAAAAGAAGGAGAATGAACCATGAAATATTGCAAGAAATGAAAGGAGAAGACATCATAAAAATAATCAAGGCAAAAAGACTACAATAGTTTGGAGATGCTATGAGAAGTGATATGGAAATAATGGAATGGAAGCCAACTGAAGGAAGAATGAAGGGAAGACCTAAAATATGATGGACAGATAACATAAAAAAAGATGGAAATACAGGATTGGAGACAGATATGCTGCCAATCACGCCTAGCGGCATAGTTGGCAACCTAGTGTTACATGCCGACCACGCCATGAGGCACACACACACACGTTTTCTATTTCTTAAGGAGTTATATCCCATGGGATTAACACGTTTGCTGCCGATCACACTGAGCGACGTTGTCGGTAACCGTGTGTATTACGCCTCACGGAGTTTTCAGCATGTAGCACTAGGTTGCCGACAACACCGCTCGGCGTGATCGGCAGCGAACATGTTTATCCCATGAGATTGGAGTGTCAAGAAGAAGAAGGAATTGGCCGAGACAAAACTCTTCACCAAATCACCAGAGAAAGTTTTATTTTGTGGTTTTTCAGGCTATTTGAGGTTCGTTCTAGAAAGATCCACATTATTGGAATCAATCATTAAATTATATCAAATGTTTAACATGATTAAAAACAAGATAACTTACTTCTCGTTCTCGTTTGGATGGTGAATCTTGAAACTTCTTTAACATGTCTAATACTTCATCAATGGATAACGTTGGATGTGGTGGATGATTATAAATTCGTTGGAAATAACTGTTTGCTTCATCTTCAATATCTTTAGATACATTCGGAGCAATCTCAGGGAACAAATTAGCTTCCGGTAAACGAGGTTTGTCAATACCGGGGTTAGGTCCCATTCTACCCATGTTACCGATAGTATTAACACCGGGAACCAAAGACGCAGCCGTACCCACTGGACCTTGATGTTGTAATGGCATCATAGGGAACGGACTGTTTGACGGACCAGCACCCAACAAACGGGAAGGAGAACCAGGTGAGGGAACCAACGGTCCAAGTCCTCCTTGTAAATTAAAGGCGGAACTTGTAGGTCCTCCTAAATTTATGTTGGCAAGAGCAGAGTTAATTCCTGTAATAGGATCAACACTAGCAGGATTATACAATTGTTGTGCCATACTAGGTGGGTTGAAAGGACCATCTAGAGCTCGATGAGATCTTAAAATAGCAGAAGGTTGTTGATGACTTTTCAGTAAGATCGAACAGTTAGCAGCCATGCCCAAAATAGCTTCTTGGCACTCAGAACTCATATTAACGGCACACGACTGTAAACATAATAACATCGTTGTTAACGTTTCTTTGGGTAGTAATGCCGCCTTAGTTAATGTATCGTCATTTTTTCCTATTAACTGTGGACAACGTCTTTGTAGAAATTTAATGCAAGCTGTAACAAACGGTTCGCCGTGTTCTCGAATTTTATCTGTTAACCATTTTTCAAGTTTGAGGTATTCTCGTCTTGAAGCGAGGCATGCCAAATCTATAATAAAGGGATAGGACTGTGCGTTAAGCAACATGGACAAGGCTTTTAAGTCCTGAGCAACGTCCAAAATTCTGGACAGTCTTGTCTGATCACAGTCTCCTCTTGCATACCATTCGGCCATGGCATGCATAATGATATGCTTAATATTAAGTGTTTGAGTATGCCAAGCATGATGTAATATGATGGCAGAATTCGGGTGATTACCAAGAAATATAGGTATGAGATTTGTAAATAATTCTTGGCGTAACATTGTAACAGGGCCTGAGATCTGCATAAGAGTTAACACAAGCACGTCCGGACAGTTCTGCAAAGGTACTTTAAACAATTCTTGCACTTGAGGGTATAAACCACATTCTGAAATCGATAACAACAATTCCACTAAATTTAAGTTGCGCCAGTTGGCAAGTTCTTTACTGTCTTGCTCCGGAGGAGTTTTCAGTATGTCAACAGGCACTGATAAGAATGGGTAGTCCGCAAAACAGAACACATCAGGGTTTTTCAAAATATTTTGAATTAAACTAAATTGTCCTTCCACGTTTGTCCAACGACGGTAAAGATGATCGACAGGAAAGGTTTCCGGATGAAAGCCCACATTTTGTAATCCCATACGAAGTGCACTTATAAGCATAATAAGGCCTTGTCGGTCCTTAATGACGAATTCAGCATGATCCAATTCAAGCATAACACTACTCCACTGAAGATTTGGTACAACTTCTTTTAAGGCTTGCACAAATACTTCCACATTCCATGTATTACGTCCATCTTTACTGAAGGAGCCTGGTGCTTGGAGGTTGAGCGATTCTTCAAGGCCACTATGAGTCCTGCACATAAGTGCTAACGTTCGGGCAACGGCTGCTGGGTTGATATCTCTTCCAATCAATTTTAATAAATTGTTGCGACAATCATCTACAGAGAGAGTAAAACCGTAACCCATTTCTGACACAAGATCAGCTAATGAAGTATCTAACATTCCCCCGGATAAACCGGGGCCTTCCGAAGACATTTCCGGGGCTAATTCGCACTGGTCAGGATAAACTAATGGTGCAAGTACTACAGGAACCAAATCGTTCGGAAAGTCTCGTTGTAAAGAATTTAGAAATTTGGTTTGTACGTCGTTAGTAAGTCCCACTTCCTTCGGCGATTTAAGTACAGCAGAGAGGATTAG
Organism: Melanotus villosus; assembly: GCA_963082815.1. Taxonomy (NCBI): domain Eukaryota; kingdom Metazoa; phylum Arthropoda; class Insecta; order Coleoptera; family Elateridae; genus Melanotus; species Melanotus villosus. The sequence continues at coordinate 46,640,645 of OY720425.1, forward strand.
ATGTAGTACTTCAGGTGTAGTATCGTGAATACCGCCTTCGTGTTGTCGACTGCTGCCTTCGGTATCGATGTATGACTGTACAAGGGTAGGAACTGACAAACGCAGTTGGGTTTGAGCAAGACTTGCTACTTCTGGATTTGCAGAATGACGCAGAGCTAGGGCAAATACAACTTCTTGAACAGCTGAGAGGCGAAGGCACTTGCACAGCTGTTGAAAAAACTGAGGTCCAACTTTGAGACTCTGTTAAAAAAAGAAACAACAAAATAAAATAAACAAAGGAAATGTAATTTGTTAAGGTAAATATCCCTAGATTTTAATGCAAAATGTCTTAATCTGGCCTGATATTTTAAAAATGCCATTACAAATGTACTTCACATGGTGGTGGTTGCAGACTATGGTTTGAAACTCAGCTATTAATTCACATAATCAGTAATTAATCCCATGCGGAACACATTTAAAAGTGGCATTTGATCAGGCTGAATAAATGATTCATTATAGTTATTTATGTACCAAGGGCGTAAAGATGCTTTTATGGCCTGAGACATGATTTTGAGCCCGAGACGCTAGTCGAGGGCTAAAGACACGTCGAAGGCCATAAAAGCAAGTTACGCCAGTGGTACATACATAATTTTATGCACGATCGAAGATTTTAAAACTGAAATAAAAAATAAATTAATTTTCTACCCACATCGAGTAGTTAGTTGCTCAATTATTTTAATTTTTTACTGACTACTGTCAAATGGTTGAAGCATTTACGCCTAGGAATATTCACATAAATAATTGTGTTAACTGTGTTGTTAATACAAATTACCCTAAATAGAGTTCTAATAAAGAGCATACATTCGATTTTAATTTAAAAAAAATCTTTATAAGACTGTTAAAATGTTTATCAATTTTTGACGTTTCATTATAGACCGGCGGCCCATAAAGACACCCACGGGCTATAAATAGACGTTTATGTCAAACAAATTCAGACATAATTGACACATTATAATGCGATCGTGCATAAACAAATAAATGGTTCATTATCAGTAACTTAAAAGTCTCCCTGGAAACAATATTTATAACCTTATTTACAGTGGGTTCCATTTTGACAGTAATCTTTTGAAATACTTCTTTCATAAATATCATGAAAGAATACACAACTTTTTTTAAAAATACCTATACAACTAACAAACAGCTGTTAATGGCACTATAATAATAATCTTTTAATAAGAACATAGAAATATAATATTTGTGACAAGAAAAACCTTTAAAAAACATCTACAAATTTTGAAATAGAACATCATTGACAGCCTAAGCAACATGTAAGTAAGGTTAAATGATATAATGTTATGCTTATTACAATTCTGCAATTTTATATTTACAACAAATACTCCGCTTTGGTGCTGCGGCAAATGCATAGTGGCAAACAATTAATTTCAAAGAAAGCGATGTTTACTTTCGTGAGTTGCTTGTTTGTAGCCGTAACAAAAGTACAAGGTAAAATTTGTTTTAATCATATAAAAAAACTTTAAATTAATCGTTTACGTATAAGTTAAAGTAGAAACCTACCTTCTGATTGCTTGAGAATTTATCTGCCGTACAACAGATGGCCGATGATAACGACGGCTTGTTAATAACAGTGGTACAATAATCTAACAACACTTGGTTGTGCAGAGCAGGGGCAGAAATTTTACTAGAAGTTTCAGAAAAGTCCACTGACGAAAACAGGCATTGGAGCAAGTGACGGTCCGCCTCCAGACCGTGTAAAGTCACCAACTGTCACATAAAAACACAAATGAAGTTTCATATTATCAAATGAACTGTATTTATACATAAAATTTAAATAAAACACCGCTGTACTTATAAATAATTGTCATTTTAGCAACAGACAGTACACAAAAAACGATAATCAAAACACCTTTGTTCTGTACTCTTCGGCTCGGCCGGTAAATAGAAAAACTGCACGCGAACAGATGATGAATGAATGACGGAGTCGGTCAGTATGGCGGCCGTAGTACCATTTGTCATTCATCCCACACATTTCAGTATTTTTAGGAAAAACTTACCCTCGAGAGGTCCGCAACCACTTGTTTGTGATTCTTTTTAGTTAATGATGCAACTAAATAACTTATTTGTGACAAAGTAAAAGACAACGAGTCCAGGTTCATAGTTCCATGAACACGGCCTCGAAAGCTTCAAATACGTTTGAAGCTTTCTCAGGTAACCACGGGGCTTTTGTCCAGAGAGTCTTATTTGCTATGGAGAGACAACTAAATTTTAAATGGTCCAAGACCATCATCGAGTCGTTCATTTACTTTTTGCACTCAATCTATTACTATCATTGTTAACTTAAATAAGACACGCAGCACAACACGCACAAAATAATACGATATAGGTAAGTGGGCTGCGCGCATGCTCACATCAAAACAATGCATTGAACTGTCGGAAAAATGACAGCTCTAGGTTGTTTTTACTAAACCGTCACTTCTACCAAAATTAACTCCAAACCATCGGAAATATACAAAATTTCTTCTGAAACGGTTTCACTGTACTATGAACAAACGCATCATAATGTTTTTAATTTCAAAATAGCTTGTTATGTTCAAAATAACCGATTTAAAATTTTAAACACACACACACATACTTAACGTCAAAGCTAAAGTTTCTATTGGTTAATGATATGCCGCCGATATGCGGTACCCTTGACCCCCTTGACCGATGACGACCTTTACGTCACCGACCTTGGCCGATGTTCTTAGATACACATGCGCCATCTTTAGAAACTTAAACTACAATTTTTTTTATATTTTTTCGGCAAACGCTTCAGAAATCAAATTTAATATTGTATTTTAGCATAAATTTCAACGACAAATTTGTTTATGACTATTTATTAAACAACTTTATTTTGTTGTTAACTCAGAGAATTACAGTAGAATACTTATACGTATTTTATGTAGTAGGTACCCATTAGTTTTGGTAAGTGTTATTGTGTTAATAATTTTGGTTACGTGTGTGAATGTTTCACAACTTAACGGTAATCATTAACATCTTATACGTTTCGGTTTTTTGGCCGGTGCGTTAACGTATGAGGTTTTAACGGGTGCAATGCACAACCCGGTCGGACTCTGCGGGTTACGTGATTGGTGCGCCGTTTGATCCTACATACTGCACCGTGTGTATAGTGTATAAGACGTGTACTACGTATTAGACCTTGTTACGCTACCTCTTAGGTCTGCATTTATCTTTGAATATTAAAACTCAGGAAGGAGCATATCGATACCGTCATTCTAATACCACGTAGAAAAATTCAGTTTTTGAATGAATGCATGATTTATAAATAGAGGTAAATTATTTTTAAAGATTATTTTATTTGACATGTCATCTCTGTAATGTACCTAATGGAGAAAAATGCAAGATAATTAAATTAAAATATGTATCAAGGCTGAAAAATCAGTTTTTCCATTGCCCTGTAAAATGTTGATTTTGTCACATACCTACGTGGTTTAGAATTAAGGTATCGATAACGATATGCAAGACAAATTTAGGACCGCGATGGGTTTTGCATATGGCGGATTGACGTTTCCGGTCGCCAGTGGCACTAACTAAAGTAATCTAATATTTACACCACTCATTATCTACCATATTAGTCTATTTACGCACTATATACACCAGAATAATTATCAGCTCTCATAGGTATCTATAAAACCTGCGAAAACTAACAGAAATGATCAGCAATACGCGGGAAACAACCACAAACCACAACACCCGACAATGAGTCAAACATGGGATTTAAAAATGGCTGCTTCCGTCGCAAATTTGAATACAGTCGCTAGATATTAGTACTCCTTGTCCTTCATGGGTTTTTATATTCAAAGGTACAAGGTGACCACGAGGAACGTACTTACTCATTTTTGATGAAACCTCGGCAAAGGGGTACGTGGAGGGTGGCGGGGCAGTCACTCACTTCCTGTCGGTTTACCATTTACTGGTCAGAGGAAAATCCAAGGCAACTCCATGAGAGACTTCTTCATTCACCCCGTGTAACAGTGTGGTGTGCGATTTCTAGAAGTTGTGTTATCGGACCCTGCTTTTTTTAAAGAATACGGGATTGCGGTCACAGTAAACTCTGATCGATACGTAGACATAATGAACAACTTTTTTCTGTCACAACTGCGAAGGTTGGACTTGGAACATGTTGTATGGTTTCAACAAGATGGGGCAAATACAAAATACAGGGTAATAGATGGGAATTGGAAGCTTAACGGAAGTACCTACAAAAGGAATACACAAAAGCAATAGAGCATAGCCTAACAGAGATTAACCAGGGAAGTAATCAAAGCATCAATAAGACAAGGAGGGCAAAAGTTCTTGAGAAGGAATGGTTTGATGAAAACTGTAAAGAAGCGGTAAATGAGAGAAAAAAGCTAGACTCATTATGCTGGACAAAAACACGGTAGAAACACAAAATAAATACAAAGCAGCTGTCAGGAACGCACAAACGATATGTCGAAATAAAAAAAGAGAAGCCCTACAACAGAAAATCGAAAATCTAGAAGAAAAGCACCAAATGAAGAAAATTAGAGAGTTTTCCAGAGGCCTAAAGGAAGAAAAAGAAGGATACAAAAGCAGAACACTATGTTTTAGAAGTGAGGAAGGAAAACTAATAACTAATAACAGAAGAAAGAGAAGACAGAACACTACAGAAGCAACAACGACACCAGCCTAAGTGTTTATGAGAGATTATGTTTAAATGAAAAATAACAGAAGCCCAGACGTCGATGATCTGCCAATAAAATATTTAAATATGGTGGAGATCTCATACACCAGAAAATTTACAAATTCATAGTGAAAATCTGGCAAGAAATATGAATGGATAACGCGGCAGTCATAAACCCAATCCATAAAAAGGGAAACAAACAGCCAACCGAAAATTATAGGCCCATACCTCTGTTACGCGTGATTTACAAAGTTTTAGCCAGCGTAATCAAAGCAAGGTTAAAAGATGAAGCAGTACCAAGCGGGATTTAAGAAAGGAAAATCAATTATTGATCACGTCTTTATAATGAAGCAAATCCAGGAGAAGATCCAGAAAAAGGGCAAAAGAATTGATACACTTTTTATAGACTATAGGAAGGCATACGACACAATACTGAGACCAGAGATTTATAAGAAGGCATTAGCTTACTTAAAATTCTCTAACGAAATCATCTCCTTAGTGCGAATGGCATTAACGAAAACAACTAATAAAATAAAGTTTAATGAACTGATGTCCAGTGAATTTACAAGTAATAAAGGATTAAAGCAAGGAGATCCTCTGTCCAACTATCCTGTTCAATGTTGTCCTTGAAAACATCATAAGAAAAAATAAAATTAAAATTGAATACGATGTACTAAGAAAGTCGTACCAATGCTTGGCATATACCGACGATCTAGTGCTTTTAGCAAAATCAAAAGACTTGCGTTGGTAGAGATTTTTTCTCAAACCTCTGGTGCCTGGTGAGACCATTCACAGTTGGGCTTAATGAACTGTGCTCTACTCGGAAGATTGGTCTATGAGATAGAGTAACAAGGCCGCTACACACGTAAAAAAATAGTAACACACACATGACACAGCCGTCTGACTTGAAGTAATGCCTAAAGGCGGTTCCGAGCAGATTAGCTATAGACGTACAGCAAGGTGTAGAAGTAATGACTACTGCGCCTAGCAAATATGCAGCCCATCTATCACCAGTCCGGCTTCACTCAGCAGTTTCAAACATCTTGTTGCCGGACTGGTGATAGATGGGCTGCATATTTGCAAGGCGCAGTAGTCATTACTTCTACACCTTGCTGTACATAAGACACACACAAAAAAAAGAAAAAAAAATGTACTATCTTTATTGCTTGACCCTCCTCTTTGTCTATCTTCTACGCACCTCACCCGCACATATATTTGTGTTACACTGTTCCACTGTGCATACATTAATTTGAATATTAATTTTTATTTTGCTCCTGAAGTATCCAAGATAAGCAACATAAATTATAAACTGGTCAGAATGTCAGGAACACTGCCAGAACCAGAACACACATTGAACTGTAATGTGTGTTGCCTATTCAAAGTTCGATATTTGCGTAGTATTTTAGAGCTGGGTTTGTTGAATCTGTTGTAATTTGTAATAATTAATGTTTTCTAAAAATTAATTGTATTTGAACTGTGGTTTATTAAGCAAAACAGATAAGGATTAAATGATCAATGGGAAAAAGTTACGTAAATGTGAATACCATGTGGTGAATGAATTACCATTGGTTGTTTAATAAAAATTGCCTAACCGAACAGCTGATAATAAAATTTTTAAATATTTGTCATTTGAAACCGGTAATCGTAATCAGCTAACGGTTGTGGTTTTTGCAAGCTGATAAAGTTCTAAAAAATTATACTTCGTATGTATTAACAGAATTTAAATAGATTGCTCTGTCATTAATTAAATTGTTTTATATGAAGAAATTAGTAAGTAATGCATAATATTTAAATGGACTACGGAGAAAAATTCTTCTTGAATGGTGAAAGGTTCACTCCAGAAATTCGTGTTGACAGAAAAATAATCGTCGAGGAAATTATTAGAAATTCTTCTAAAAGTGATACTTTAATTAGAAGAACAATTTGCCAGCAAAGTTGTGGTAAATATCTAATTTGGTTTTTATTAAAAACATAACTGTAGAAGTTGACAATTTTAGGAGATTATATAAAAGAAAAGGCCCAAATACAAGTAGTAAAGAAGATTCAGCATATTGGTAATAGTGATTATATTATTTCAAATTCTGATTTCCAAGATAAATTCGAACATTTACAAAAATGTAGGTCAAATAACGATATAAAAATGGTGGACTATACGGAAGAGCCCATGGAAATCGACGATTTTGCTCATGATAATCTGGATGCTTATATAAAACCAAGAATGAGACATCTTAATTTTAAAAGACGATCTAACGAACATGTAAATAGAGAATGTGAGAGAGAAGAAACTGAAAGTACATATGTTAACTTTGATGAACCTGCATTTAGTGGATTTTCCATTTTATTAATTATGTTATTTGCATTGTTTACAATGGTAGGAATTTATTTTGTTGCAATTGGAGATAGATATGTGTATCTTAATAAGAGATTGCTCTCGGAAAACATTAAGAATGACCTAGAAGAGTCTGTATTATTTCAAGAAAATGCCATTTATATTCTTACCCGTACTTTAAATAATATAGACTCCTGGCCACAACCAATTAAAATTCTAGTTTTTGTCGGAGGTGCAGGAATTGGAAAAACCTTTTCTGCAAACATTATTAAAAAACATTTCCCCCAGCAACTTGTACATGAACTTTCTGAAAGACATCTTGTTGATAGTTCTAAGCAACAGTATGTTCTTGAAAGTTTAAACTCTTGTTGTTGTAACTTGATACTTATTGATAATTTAGAAGCAAATAGCATATACGATGTAATTAATTTTGCCGAAAAGATACCTTCGTATCAAAATTCGTTAATCATACCAATTTTTAACAATTATAACACAACTGATGGTGTAACATACCAAATTGATGTAACAGGTTTTAAATTGATACGCGAAGTAATAGACCAATCAGGACTGTATTTTGAAATTGTTCTCTTTGACGCACTAGAGTATGCAGTAGCTGCAGAATGGTTACTTAAGGAACTTGAAAAACGAGGTATCGATAAAAATAAGCAAATGTCAATAATTAATGCTGTTTTAAATGATGAGCAGTATAAAAATACCGGATTTAAAGGACTTCATGCTAAATTAGTTCTGGCTATTGACAATCATTAACTACATTACAAGTGTTTTTTATACAATAAATTTTTAGTATGTTTGTAAATAATTTGTTGTTTTTCAAAGAACAATTTATACTGAAAATGAGACTGGTGTTTGTAATAAAATTACTATTTATTTGTTTGTTGCAAGTTTATTTCTTAAAAATGTACATAACCCTCCTTGATATGAATACCTACGATACAACGAGGGCTGTTCTCTTTCCGCTGAGCCTATCTATTAGAGCCATTAAAATATACAACAAATTTTGTTTGACAGTGAAAGCTAGTTGTTTACAAGTTTAATAATGGTGAAGGTTGACAAGTGTACTTGAACATTTTAAAATACATAAGCTTAAAGTAATCCTTTTCGCAAGAAATCATGGAATTAAACAGAGAACATTATCGAGCTATGATTTTTTTACAATTTCAAACGTGGCTTAAGCCGTAAACAATGTTTTGATGAAATCAGTGGAGTTTTTGGTGACAACAGTTTTCGAGCTCCTAACTCAAAAATAGCCGTTACCGAAAAGAATATTGGTTTTGTTCGGAACATGACTGAAGAGGACCAGCATGTTACTGTAAGGAGTATTCAAGCAACTCTAAAGATTGGTGTGAAAGCAATTAACACCATTTTACACAAACATTTGAAGGTATGTAAGCTTGGTTCCCGTTGGATAATGCTCGGCCACACGCGGCTGCTCTAACGATTTTTTTTTTTTTGTTCTCACGGATGCAAAAATGCATTGACTGTGGAGGAGAATACTTTGAAAAATTATAAATAAATGTTTTTATCAATAAATTGCGTATTACTTTACTAGGCTCAGCGGAAAGAGAACATCCTATGTGAGTACCTATATAGTTATGGCATTGTATTCTAAATACAATGGTTATGGTCATGATTTCCACTGTACCTATATTAATTAGCAACTATCCATTTTCATTAGATTCGCCTATTCTATGGGCACAGTCTAGTAATATAACTAGACTGTGCTATGGGTTCCTATTACATGGGACAGGTTCCTGTTGTTACTCCCCACTTTAGCATTGAAATCTTCCATCTGTCTTACTATGTCACTATTCTGATATTGCTAAGGATTCTGTCTAACTGGTTGTAAAATATTTCTTTAGTATCAATCTCTGCCTCTTCAGTTGGTGCGTAACATGAAACTAGGGTAGGTGTACCTATAGTGGACGTCGTACCCGTTCTGCTGGCCAGTTTGGGCTATATTCGCTGATATTTAAGCTATGCGTCGATTTTAAGCCAAGAAACGCACCCTGGGTTATAAATTAATTAGTTATTTACTTTACCAACTGCATAAAATGGCCACTTACTCGTTTCCCGCCAAAATATTACAAGTTGAGTGCAGTGTTGTAGCAAAGTGTTTCTTAAGAATTTTGTTAAGAGTTGCAAGGTAACTACATTATGATATTTTAAATAAGATTCGTATTTTCTGTACAGTGGTCATACGTTATCGTCACTATGTACACGGTGACAATTTTAAAGTTGGCCACTTTTGAAAAGGCACCATTCATTTGCTTTTATTCTTGTGTCATTTAATTTGTTTTACCTTATTCAGAAATTTCTGCTCTATCAAATACTTTGCTTTGCGTCTGATTAATTTGACATTTGTATTAGAAAAATGAACAAGAGACAACAACGCTTGGAAATTAGTAAACTCTATTTGGCAAAAAACAGCAATCGTTTAACTTCAAAGCGTCTCAAAATTCCACGCACAACCATTAATGAAACAATCATTTGCTATAATGAAAGAGGAGACTTTTCTGATCGTAAGCCCACGAGAAAGTCATTCGTTGCTACTTCGAGAGTTCTGGAAATGCTGGGTGAAAGAATAAGGCGAAATCCGAAGCGCTCCATGAGAAAAGTAGCAAAAGCTATTAGTATCAGCAGGGAGACGGTTCGACTAATTAACAGAAATAAGCTCAATCTAAAGCATTACAAGATGCAAGAACGACAGAAGCTGATCGTCAAGAAAAAAGCAGTTCGGTTTGAGAGATGTAAAAAATTATTGAAGTCCCACGCTCTCGAAACTTTGTACAGAATTCTGTTTACGGATGAGAAAATTTTCACGATCGAGCAATCCGCCAACTGCCAAAACGACAGAATATGGGCAGCAGAACCTCCCGGAGAAGATAGAATAATTGGCCGTGTTCAAAAATCTCTCTCGGTCATGGTGTGGGCTGGAATCAGTAAAACGGCCAAAACTCCGTTAATTTTCATTCAAGCGGGTGTCAAAATCAATCAAGTTGTTTATAGGCAGCTTCTTGAGGATCAGGTACTTCCATGGGCTCATGCTACATATGACAATCATAATTGGACGTTCCAACAAGACTCAGAGCCATCACACAGAGCACGAGAAACCATAATGTGGATTTCTGAAAATTTTCCAGCTTTCATTACTCCGGAAGGATGGCCGCCGTACACACTGGATCTCAATCCAATGGACTATTCTGTTTGGAGCTTCTTGGAGCAAAAAGCCTTCGCTACAAGCCACAGTATGTTAGATTCTCCGAAACGCGTCCTAAGGAAAGCATGGGATGAAATAGACGATGAAATGCTGCGTGGAATCGTCGATCACTTTCCGAAGCGTCTGAAGGCATGTGTTCGAGCAAGAGGTGAACACATTCAATCAAATTCAGCCTATCCTGTTAAAAAAACTGTCCGCTTTCAGAATGTGTTAGTAATTTGTTGATAGATTTATGTTTTGACTAAAATATTGTTGTGTTAATGTGGCCAACTTTAAATATGTCACCCTGTAGATTATAAAAGCTGTGTTTTACTGGCGTATTAACCTCACTCTTTAGTTTTATTTGGGGTGGCCACAACTGGAACGTCCAATTTAGTGAGTTCACCAATTCTGGCCATATATGTGGCCAGAACTAGAACATTTAAAAACCATTTCTGGCCATTGTATTTTGATCGTATTTTTTTAATAGGGGACGATGTTTAAAAATGCCCGCCAAATCTCCGCCTCCGTCGAATCCTTAAAAAATGCCATTAACCTTTCATTACTAGCGCCGGGTCTGATCACGGTCTGATAGACTCAACCACTCAACGGATTTAATTTTCCCCGCCCTAAAGTATTTGTTGCAAGTTTGGCAACAACCTTTACAGTACCTTCCTAAATTTGCCTTTAGTATGTATTGTGCTGAAGTGGAGAGTGGTGCAATTGTTACTGCCATTTGTACGTGCCCTAAAGTCTGAGAAACCCGACGCCAGTACTTACGTTAGGTTTTTATAGAGATGTGCTTGGTGCTTGGAGTTGTAGAAGGGAATTTTTGCATTTTATAAGTGCCAAAATCCAAATATTAGAAAATTTGATTGATGATGCAATAGATTCATCTACAGGGGAAATAATCCTACAGAAAATACTCCCCGAAGATCTTTCCTGAGGGTCCTTGCGTTAGCACTAAGTGAGGATCATATTAGAAGAAGGGCAGCTCTAACAAATTTGCCATAGCAGTTGAAACGAAGGCTGCAGGAAGTAACTGGGACAGTAACTCCTGCCGAACCAACCCTTGCTGATGCAACCAGAAAAAGGTGCCATTTTTGCGTAAAGAAAAATAGCAAGACGCGATATTATTGTGCTAATTGCCAGAAATTTTTATGTTTATCCCATGCCAAATTTTATTGCAAAGATTGCGCTATGGAATGTTTCAACAATGGTGAATGATCGTAATGTGTTTTTACTTTTTAATTATATTTGTTTTTTACCAACTGTTTCTATTTAAATAAGAATATTTACTAATTAATGTTTACCATGTATGAAAAACCTAAGTTTACGCTTGATTATAAATACTGCTGTGTAACTTAAAAAAAAATAAAAATAAGTGCATTCATTTTCTGCTAAAACTATTTAAATAACTTATACTTTGACAATAAAATATTATTGCATAATTATTGAGGCTCAAAATAATAATATATTGTTTGGGTCTGAGAGACCCAACGCCAGTAACCGTGTAAAAAAAAGCGCGCCAGTACTGAAAGGTTAAGGACGTAAAAGAAACCAAATTGTCCGTTGCAGGTGCATCTCGATTATATAAAGTGCCACGAACAACTCTGCGTAGAAAACTAGAAAGCGAGGAAGAAGAAATTGTTCAGAAGGTTGGCCCAAAATGTGTACTTGGAGACGAAATTGAGAAAAAACTTGTGGACTGGGTTATAGGTATAGCAAAAATGGGTTTTCCTATAATCAAGGAAGGACTTCTATATTCAGTTCAAAAATTAGTGACCGAAAATAATATGCATACTTGCTTTATAAATGGCAAACCGGGGCGCAAATGGTATCAATCATTTTTGAAACGGCACCCAATTATAAGTCAAAAACACGCAGAGTTTATAAACAAAGCAAGAGCTGCAGTTTCAGAAGAAACGATTCGCCGCTGGTTCAGGGAAACACGAAATCTTCTTGGAGATAATATACAAATTTGTGATAATCCCGAACGATTATCCCCAAAGGGGTCCCTAGTATTAGGGGAAAAGGGAAAATTTTTGTATGATATTTCGTCGTCATCTGAAAAAGATAACCTAACAACTTTAATTACTGTTAATGCTGCAGGCCAACTGGCTCCCCCTTTAACTCTATATAAATATGATCGCCTTCCAACAGCTGTTATTAAAGCAGCTCCACCTAACTGGGGCATCGGCAAGTCGGATTCAGGATGGAGGCAGTCAGAGCAGTTTTTCGAATATTTTGCCAATGTATTCCATCCATTTACATTAAATAAAGGAATACAGCTACCAGTAATTGTGTTCATGGATGGACATGCGTCTCATCTTTCAATAACATTAAGTCGATTCTGTAAGGAGCGTGGTATTATTTTGGTTTGCTTACCACCTAATACCACGCATATAATGCAGCCACTAGACGTTGCAGTGTTTTTTCCTCTTAAACAAGAGTGGAAAACAAAGATTCGAAAATAACCAGCAAAGTGTTCAGAAGAAAGACGTTTCAGCACTTTTGAATGGTATTTTTGAAAATAAAGACTTCAGTCAGAGTATCATAAGTGGTTTCAAAGCTTGTGGGTTATATCCTTTTAGTGAGGATTCGTTTAATTATCAGAAATGTATTAAAACCAACATGCAGGTCACCTTACCTGAATCCGAAAGCTTATTATGCATAGAAGAAAAAATTGAGCCTATGCTTTTAGAAGACTTTAACGCTACTTACCAGAGCAACTCTCAATGGGAAGGAGAAATACAAGCGCTGTACTTGTACAACGTATGGAAAAATATAAAGAACGATGCAAAAAATCAGTTGTCTAACAGTTTTTCCAACACAAATACTCTGTTATCTTATAACTTTAATATACTGGAACCAGACAATCAATGTGGAAATGTAAATAACACCGGCAGTGTGGTTCATGGCTTGGTGAATGATATAGTTATTGATGATTCTTGTCATTTTAACGACATTGATACTTATTTCGATGAGTATGCCGATACTATAGAGTTTCCCTTTCCAGAACTAGCGTCAGATGCCACCAAAAACATTAATATTTTGCAAAATGTGGTTGTAGTCCCAGGAACGAGTACTATTCCAGACAATACATCGACTAGTATTGTAACCAATAATAATTAGATTCATGAAAAAGAAAATGCAGGAAGAAGTGATGATAACATAAATTCAACCAGTGATAAGACAATTAGTGAAAATGCTACGAAACTATTCTTACCGAAAGAAACGCCACTTAGTAGCATGGATGTAACTCCTTCTAGCATACCAATGGAACATCGCGAGGTACTAGTAGAGCCGCAAATCAAACAGCCCAGAACCATAGACGAAATATTGGCAAATGTTTGTAAATATCCTGTACCTCAACAGCCAAAAAATGGAAAACGGAAACGAACCCATTTCCCTTCTGTACTTACCTCAGATCAGTGGTTGGAGGTAGCCGAAGCGACAGAACAAAACAAGAAAGATGAAGAAGAAAGAAAGAGTAGATTAAAAGACTAAATAAGAGAGTGCCAACAAAACTTCCAAATCAAAAGAAAATTTCTAAAATAGAAAATAATACAAAAATACAAAAAAGCAAACAAAATAATACGAAAATTTGTTAATTGAAGCCTAATAATATTACAAAGGGTTCATACGTTATTATCCGTTATGATAATGAACTGTATCCGGCAAAGGTTTTAAGCAAACAGAAAACTATGTTCTTTTGCTCTGCGATGCAACGCAGCGGCCAATTTTGGAAATGGCCACAACATGCTGATACACTTTGGTACAATCAAGGGGACATAATTCAGTTAATATCACAGCCTATCACAGTAAATTCAAGAGGTGCTTTTTCTGTTCCCGAAATCGTCACTTAAAACTTCATTTGGAAATTTACTTATATATGTTATGGACAAAGTGATTAATAGGTCATTATTCATAATGTCTGGTCATTATGAATAATGTCCGAAATGAGCGGACAAATTGATAAATATTGATTAATTTATTAAACTGACCAGGCACTATGAATAAAGCTACTTTCCCTTTGGGCAATTTGATTTTAAAAAGAAAGTTTCCGCTTGCTCGTAAACAATTATTTATTTTAGAGAATATAATGAACGACAACAAAGTAAAAATCAACTTAAGTAAACTTCCAGAATGTCATTTTTGGTACAGTATATTAAAAATATTTTATTAGTTATTTATTCGAGCAATTAACACTTTGATGGCACTTTGAATTGCATAATTTTTTTCTTTGCGACAGTTGCATCTATTCGATTTGCAACCACCTTTACAACAGCATCGATTATAGCGTTGGCCTCCAGAACCAGATGACATTCTTGCACATTCTCTGAGTGAGATATCTGCATCCGGTACTTCTCCGGCTGAAATGAAATTTTCTTTACAAATAGTAAATTGATTTCTGGAATATAATTGGTTCAACATACCATGTTTGGTGCCCAATTTGTAAAAGTTTTTATCTTCAACAGCAACAACAACAGCTAAAATATTTCTTCCATCGGAACGGGCTCGATCTACATCTGGTACACGAACTCTTACTGTTTCACCGACATTAGCTGCTGAGTATTGGGAATTCGACGTATCAACCATTTTTTTTGCTTGTTTTTTAAAATTAGATAAAACCATTTTCCTTTTTTTAGACACGCTTCTTACTTTTTCTTCTATTTCTGGAGCAACTGAGCACCTTTTTTTTCATTCACCGACTCTGTAATAGTAATAACGTTTTAGTTTGGTTGGTAATCTTTTGTATGTGAAGACGTAGGTATCTGAGCTTCATCAGTTATGTTGCTATATGGGGATGACATTATCGAAGAATCTTTTACAATATTATCTTGAACGGCACTTGATCCTTCAGAGTCTGAGTAATTACGACTTTCTTTATTGCCATTACTTTTAGAAAGGGCCTCTAAATCTTCTTCCGTATTAATGTTGGATAATACTTCGTAAGATATGGAACTCTTTAGACCAACTTCTAGCTTTGTACCAAACATGGCCTCATAGGGGCTACAGTATATGCCAGTGTGATGGGCTCGATTTTTCATCAGTTGTACAAAACGTATTCCTTCCGACCATTTGTTAGTGTTGTTAGTCGCCATCCAAGAACTAAGCATATTCTCTACGTCTTGAATGCATCTTTCTACTGAGCCCTGACTTGGCGAGTTCCTGGGCTTCCCATGCACCATTTTTAACTCGGGCCACATGCTACAAAGTTCTTTGATGACATTGTTGGCAAATTCTCTGTCATTATCGCTTTGTAGAATACTTGGCGCACCGAAAATTGTAAAAATGTCTAAGATAACATATGCTACTTCTTCAGCTCTTTTTGTTTTCAATGGTCGTAGTTGAACAAATTTAGTTAAATGGTCTTGATACACTAATATAAATTTATATTGGTCATCGGCTTCCGATTGCATATCGATGAGATCGAATTGACACCTCGAGTTCATTTCCTTACTTAAAATTGATTTAACCCGCAAACCTTTGTTAGGAACACTATGTTTCTTCTGACAAATTTCACACAAGCTCAAGTAAATTAGGATCATCTTCCTTGTAATATTTTTATATTTCTTGCCTAATTCTTTTTCCATGCGAGTTCTATCGCTATGGCCAATAGCAATATGGGCGTCGTGCAATATTTTAAAAATTTCTTTGGTGTAAACGTAATATTTAACCAAACTTCCTTCTTCTAGACTAGAGGATAAATTAATTTTTCCGTTACTCCGATAGCGACAACGTCATATCTGCGTAAACGCTGATATTATTTCGGTAATTTTAAAGTCGCTTTGGTTTTTGCCTCTTTTACTTTCTGTAACATCGTTAAATATGCAGATTTTGTAAGAATTTGAGTGTTCCGTCCTTTTGTAGCTATTAACTCGTTTAATCGAATGTTGAAACGATTATTCATCCTATTTGAAAATTGTTCCATGATTGATATTATATTTTTAAGAAGTTCGCCCTATTTTAGGATACAGAAGTAAAATTAAAACTTGCCAATCGAATATAACAATCGGTACTAAACAATATACACGCGTAACTCAAACGCAATGACCATCTGACGGTCTGACACACCACTTAATTGGCTAGCGTTTGTCTCCTGTCTACTGTTGCCAGAAAGGTATCTTATTATCACATTGTCCAGTTATATGGTGACAGTATTCATACTGACCGGTCATTTTGATAAATTATGATAAACAACTTGAAATTTATTACAGTGACCGATTTTGTTTGTCATTATTCATAATGACCGGTCATTATGCATAATGTCCGTTTTAATCACTTGGTCCATAACATATATACTACCTTCGTTTGTTTTTTTTTTGTAGAACTTAGCTTAATAAAGTTTTTGAAGCAAATGCGTTTCATATACCTACCTACTAAGTACCTAATAACTGCAAAAATGACTTTTTAGTTATATAATTTTGTTCTTGATGTTCACTAATGGTGAAATTTGGCCACAACTGGTGAAATTTATAAATTTTTATTTAAAATTATTTTTCATTCACAACGTGTTATTGTATCTTTTTCCAAACCTCTGAATAGACTTTGCTACTAAATTCAGTTTCTCTGTTGCCAGACAGATTGAGAATAGCTCATGTGATGTGATAGATATTTTCCAACAAAGAAGGCGTTTTGCGTAAAGTGGCCACAATTGGTACACCTACCCTATAGTGATCTTTCTATGTTTGCTGTTTAACCGGACTATAATAATTAATAATCCTCTCTGATATAGATTTCCATTCAAGTAGTGCCCTACTTAATATAATTCCTATTCCTACTTGGTGTTTGTCAGTTTCATTGGGCAACCCAGAATACATAAGACTGCCATTATTAGATAAATTTGCCCTTGCCCATTCCATATGTCATTTTGTTATACGAGTGTTGACCTTACACTTTTCTCATTATTTAGTTCTAACTTACAGTGCAACACAAATATTATCTGTGCGGGTGACGATGCAATGCGCGATAGCAAATGCATAGGGTGGGGAGCTCAGCTCATTGCTTTACTATTTACTAGGTACCTATCTTTATTGCTTAACACGTTGACTGCCAACTACGAGATAACTCGTAAGTGATAGCTTATTTTTGGCGCCAAGTATGAGTATACTCGGAAAGCGAACTTTATCTTTGGTGCCGTCTACGAGATAAGTCGTGGCAAATAGGTATCAAAAAAAGTTGTGTGGCGTCTGGTATAAGATCAAACTTTTACTCTGGCCTCTGGCTGCATAAGAAAAAATTTTTTATTCGAATAATGAGTAGTACAAAAATATTTAGTTCTAACACAAACTTAAAAAGAAAAATAAAACATTTAAAGCTTATAAACACAGCATTTTTATAAAAAAGCAGCTATATTTGTAATTGCATACTATTTGAAAACTAAGACATAACCTAGTAGGGGAATAATAATTACATTATTTTTGATGATATATTTTGAAACATTCTTTAACGCAAAGGGCTGGTTTTTCTGTAATCCCATCATGGTAATTACAGAAAATGTTGCCGACACTTCTATTGATGATTTCGTCAATACAGGCCACTCAACATCAGGCATATACCCAGGCCCATTAACATCAGGAATAGAAATAGGCTTAAATGCAGGTCCGTCAACTTCCAGACAACTCACTCCATTTTTTCAAGATAATTTGCCTTATCCTTCCACCTCCAGTGGGTTAAAACTGACTACGGTATCATTTTACAATTTTTTACCAATTCCATCTGCTAGTCGCGCTAAACAACATTCGCAAATATTAACAGAGGGTCATTTGAAGGAGCAGTTGGAATAACAGGCAAGAACAAAGAAGGCGAAAGAAGAAAAAGGAAAGAGACGAAACGTTATATTAAAAAACAAAAAAGGTTTCAAGAAAAACTTAAAGAAGATGTTGGAAATAAGCCACTCAGAAGATGAAGATATAGACGAAAAAAATCTGTGTCAAGATGATGACTTAGATGATATAGAAAACAGAGACAATGATGAGTTATGTTTTATTTGCGATGAATATGGAAAAGGAGGTGAGCTTTGGTATCGATGTTCGGTGTGTGGCCATTGGGTTCATGAATTATCCAGTGGGTGCGACACTCCCAAAAACTACAAATGCGATATTTGTACTTATAAGAAAGTAGGACTCTTATGTTCCCTTTATTTTTTTTATTCTTTTTCAGTTTATGTGCTTAATTTTCATGTTTTTTTTATAAGATCTTATAAAAATTTATAAGAACTTTGAGCATTAATAATATATTACTTTATTATAAATTTATGTGCTTTATTTCTTTCTTATTTTCAAAAATAAATCTTAAAGTCATTTTTTCTATTTAAAAAGCATTAATAATGGATTGACCCGCAGGGTGGGGGAATACTGGTCAATAACACCTCATTAGTCAGGTCCTAACTTCTCCTTTGAGGTCATTTATTTTGATTTAATCGGAAAACCATGGTCTAGTGGATGGATCAGGCTATCTCCTACTGACTACTCTATTTACTTATAACAAAATACCAACTATACGTAATCTAGCTGAAGTAACCGCCATTCTCCCCTACGCTCGTCAATCAAGGAAGCGACACAAAAATAGAGATCAAAGCAAGGATTGAACAGACACGGCAAGCCCTCAACAACATGAAGGTACTGCTAGCAAACTGCAACCTCAGCCTCAACCTTCGAACTCGGATGCTACGATGCTACGTTTTTCCTGTCCTCTCGTACGGATGCGAGAGCTGAACCCTTGATGTAACCATAGAAAAGCGAATTGATGCATTTGAAATGTATGCCTACAGACGATGTTAGTTTCTTGGTTAGAACGTAAAACTAACGCAGAAATTCTCAATCGAATGACAAAGAATAAAGACCCGTTCCTGACAATCAAGTAGAGAAAACTGAAATATCTGGCACACATTATAAGGGGTGAACGATACGAGGTTCTTCGCCTGATAATCGAAGGAAAAATTCAGGGGAAAAGATCATTTGGTCGACGACAGAGTTCATGGTTAAAGGATCTACGGCTTGGACGGACGTCAACCGAGATTTTCAGAGCTGCGGTCTCCCATACAATAATAGCCGATTGGATCGCCAACTTCCGTGTGGAGACG
This sequence comes from Melanotus villosus, assembly GCA_963082815.1. Classification (NCBI taxonomy): domain Eukaryota; kingdom Metazoa; phylum Arthropoda; class Insecta; order Coleoptera; family Elateridae; genus Melanotus; species Melanotus villosus. The sequence continues at coordinate 46,659,984 of OY720425.1, forward strand.
GCGTCCTAAGCAAAACAAAACTGTTATTCAGGACTGTCCTAAGGGATAATGCACAACAAATATTAAAGAAGGACGAACAGCAAGTAGAAGAACGATGGATGGAGATAAAGTCAACAATAAATGAAGTCAGTGAAAATGTTATGGGCTTCAGGAAGAACGGGGAAAAAGAATGGATGACGGCACACAACACCTATAGAATAGAGAAAGAAAGCAAAACAACAAATCTGCGCATGTGGGGATGACCAACAATCTGTCCTACTAAAAGCACAATACTCCCATCTTAATAGGGAAATTAAACGGAATACCTACGGGAAAAGAGACAGTATATGGAACATTTAACAGAAGAAGCGCAGAGGGCTGCAGATAAAGGAAATATAAAAGACTTATGCCGACTGACAAGGAAAATAGCAGGTTAACAGACATATAAAACTGTACCGGTCAACAATAATGTCGTAGAAATACTTACTTCTGTAGAACAACAGCTCAATAGATGGAGAGAACATTTTAATGAAATGTTAAATCAGAAAGATGAAGGGCAGGAAGGACAAGATAACGAAGAAGAAGAAGAGGGAGCAGAAAATAGGCAGGTCCCTTCTCTGCGGATAAGTAACTGGTAAGGCCGTGGTTACTGATAACATAACGTCGGAAGTTTTGAAGGAGGATCCTAAAATGATTGCTGATTTATTACTACCCTTCTTTCGAGATATTTGAGAAAACGAAGAATATCCAACGGAATGGAAAGAAGCGTTAATCGTAAAGATACCTAAGGCTATTTAAACAATTCTAATAACTGACGCGGAATTAGATTTTTGTGTATTTACCAGAAAGTATTTAACAGAGTGATCTTGAATAGAGTATTTAGAAGAAGTAGATACGGTTATTAGAAAGGAACCAAAGAAAGACCAAATAAACAAGTTAAGAATTATAATTGAACAATCAATTGAATGGCAATCATCATTATACCTGCTTTGCATTGATTTTGAAAAAGCATTTGACTCCATCAGAAGGGAATGCATTTGGAAAGAACTAAGGAAAATAGGAATGCCACGTAAAATCAACAGACGAAATGTAGAGTCTTACATGAAGGCACAATATCCGAAACTTTCGAAACTATGACGGGAGTTAGACAAGGGTGTTTACTTCCTCGATTGCTGTTTGTAAAAGTAATGGATAAAATCTTACGAAACACGACACAGAACAAAAATCGATGAATCAGATGGAGTTTCACAAAGTTTTTGGAAGATCTCGATTACGGAGATGATGTGTGTTTGCTCTCCCACATACATACGAATATGCAAATGAAACTAAATGATCTTAAGGAAGAAGCAGGAAAAGTGACAATGAAAATAAAGATTCAGAAGTATAAACGCACGAGTAAACATCCCTATTAATGTTGGGGCTGTTGGGAGGTATTAATCTTGAAAGACAGGAATATTTCATATATCTTGCAGCAATGTTTCTGAAGATGGCGATGCAGCGAGGGATATAATAATACGAATTCAGGAAGCAAGATTTGCGTTTTACAAACTAAAGAACTTATGGAAGAATAGCAATATGTGATAAAGCGACGTTCTAGCATGCATTATGGAATGCATCGCCGCGTTCGTTGATATGACGTATTAGGGTGTTAGTCAGGGTCATTACACACGAGCAACAAAGACAGGCACGCTGTGAACGACACCTAACAGCTGTGTAAAAGCTGAGACAGCATTTTATAAAATACTGAGCTCAGCGCAAAACGGCACGTATGCCCCTGTTCGAGTGGGAGTTGACGTCTTATATAAGGAATTGCTCTAACAGAGCTCACCATGGTTGTTGTGGTCGTAGAACAATCGTATCTTTAATAAGTCAGGTCCTTTGTTCTTGTAATGTTTCCTGCGATTTGTATGTAAGGCTATTTTTCTGTATTTAACTTAATTTGATTCAGTGCATAGTAAGGCTTGCTAGTAGTTTGGATTTAACCGTTTGTTTCATTTAATAACTTTGACGTTTGTACGTACTCTCTAAAATTGTCTAAATGTTTACTTTTAACTCTAAATCATATATTGTAAAACATAGTCAAAGATTGGACAATACATGTTATGTTAGTTGAACAAAAATTTTATTATAAAAACCTGTCGCAGCAAATCCCCACGTGGCGTAGCTGGTTAAACATGCCACCACGTTGGCACTTCCTACTAAATTTAACTAACTTATTTTTTTCACTACTAGTATTCGAAGATGTCATTATTGACCTTATTTTCGAGCCCAGAAGATGATTTTCTCTCCTAGTGGTCAATAATTTTTTATTATTGACTACTGGTTAATAATAGAAACAATTGCTCTGCGCTCAGGTGCCTATTTTAAATATGTTTTACCCAAATGTCAAATGGAATTAACCTCTCCCCTTGTTTTCAAGCAAGGCTATTTGATTTTTGTGGATATTTAGAAATAAATATACGCATCTGTCATTTTATTTTTTATTTATGTAAAAATGATTAATTAAAAGGAATAAAGGTGCTAGTAGTGAAAAAAATAGTATATAAACCACGGTAGAGAAGACTTTTCTCAGCCTCACAACTTATTGCCCTCCATGCTTCGCATGTCGGGCAATAATACTGCTCGGCTGAGAAAAATGTCTTCTCTACCTTGGTCTATAATATACTATTTAGCATGTGTAAAGTCAGCTACCCTATGGAGGTGCAATTTGGTTAGTTACATCTATATAAAAAACCAAATTGCAAACGTTTGTGAACCGTTAACTCAGGCACATATTAGGAATCTGGTGGTCAAGAACTATCACCAACGAAGAGTTTTGGAGGCAAACACATCAAATGGAAATAAACAGATAAATAAGAAAACGCAAGGTTGGGTGGCTCGGATATACTCCGCGGAAGAATAAAGAGGAAGTCTGCCATAGAGCCCTGGAGTGGAACTCACAAGGAACAAGAAAATGTGGAAGACGAAAATTTGTCGACACCATATGTGCCTGAAGCTATACGGATGATGATGATATAAATTAAAAAAGTAATCAGAATTTACGTAAAAGGTTTAGTCCAAATTTAACTCCATATTGTTTTGTATTGGTAAGCAAATGAGCTGCTGAAAACAATTTAAATTGCGTAGACCTTTGCCTTTTCACTTAACAAAATGATAGTACCTTTAAATGTATTATCACTGAAATGCATTTTTTAGGATAATTAACAACACAATCCATTTATTTTTAGATAGAAATAAAGGTGGATTGAAAGGTTTATCAAAAAATACTTATATTTTTCTAATCTACTTACATTCAATAGTTCACAGTTGATTATCAGATTAAACTTAAAACTAATGCCAAACAAACTACTTTATACCAAACAAAATTATTTGATTTAAAATCTTATAACAAACATTGCATTTAAAGTAAGTTGTAACAAAGAGGAACTTAATCTACTTCAAGTTTCCTAAAATTGCCAGTTACACCACACAGTGGGTCTTCTTCGCTACCGCATGTGCCTGTTTTCTTCAAAGCGGATACTGCACCATCTCGTTCTTTAGCAGTAAATAGGTCTTCTCTTACTGTCATTTCATCATGTGATAACAATAGTTTATTTGACCTTTTTAATTCTTTCTTCCAGAGAGCTAAACATATGAAAACATTAAGTAAGTTTTTAAAATTGTATAAGAATAAATTACAATAAATTTGAATCACATTAAGATTTTAATATTTTACAAACAGAGTTGTAGAAACAAACATTAATCTATTTCGTTTTATGAACAATGCAAGTCAAAATTGTCGAATATTCATCTGTTTGTTAATTGGCTAGTTAATACACAAAACGTAAAGTTGGTGGTTTAAAAACTTACAAGTTGGCAGTTAACAGATTAAATAAAGTATCCCTTTTATGAAGGTCTAACAACTTTAATATATGCCTTAATTCATGAATATGAATATTACAACAAAAGACAGTTATACTAGTTGTTAGGACTTAACGAAGGAGGTGTTTTGTTTATTCTGTCAGCCGCCAGCTTAGAGTTCTAATATGTATGATAAATTTAATTCACTTAAAATGGAAAAAACAATAAATTTTTGTGTAGCTTTAATTTTACCAATCATCTCTGCCATCGGCGTAGTCCCACCATATTCCTTAGGTAAAACATCTACGTCGATATTTCCACTAGTTAGGAGATCGTTAAGATTGGAATAGATTTTGACCCTCTTCTTTATTTTGTCGGAAACTAATGATAGTCCAAAATCACAGAGAAATTTCATTGAAGGATGTACATTTATGCCGTACACTTCTTTATGTCTTAAAGGTAGAGTTTTCTAGAAAACATTAAATATTAACATAATACATATGTGTTAATATCAAGTTATTAGTTTAAAACGACATATCGAAATATACGAGGGTGTTTTCTTAAGTAACCTATTTAGCTATGAAAATGACTCCAAACAAAAAAATTGCTTGGTTGTCAAATTACTGTTGCCGTTCTAAGTACGAGTTTGTTGCGTTTTGCAGTTTTTACGATTTTTTTTCTTCCGAAAAATGAGTGAAAGTAATTTGGAACATCGTGCAGTGATAAAGTTTCTCACTAAAGAGGGAAATGGATCAAAAGTTTATTCATGAAAGAACGTCCCAGGTGTACGGCAACGACGGCCCATCTTATTTTCAAGTAAACTTTTGTTGTAAACAGTTTAGATGGGGCCGAGACTCAATTCAGGATGATCCCAGATCAGGAAGACCGGCTAAGGCAAGAACTAAGGAAAACATCAGGCTTGTTGCAGATTTGCTGCTGTCAGATCGACGAATGAAGATCCCAGTGCTTGCTAAAGAAGTTGGAGTATCCGAAACTTTTCTGCACGATGGATCCCCGAACTCTTTACACCAAAGCAGAAACTGGCGAGGAAAGAAATTTCTTAAGAATATTTGGCCGCTTTAGAGCACGATGAAAGTTATGTTTCACGAATTGTCACGGGCGACGAGATTTAGGTGTTCTATTGGGATCCTCCCACCAAGCAGGTCGATGCAATGGGTGCATAAGGACTCTCTACCAAAGAAGGCGAAAACTCAGTCGTCTTCTGGAAAGTTGATGGCGACCGCTTTTTGGGACTGCGAGGGAATTTTGCTTATTGAATATATGGAGAAAAGGTCTACAATTAATGGAGAGGTTTACGGAAGGACGATCCAAAACCTGATGCAGGCCATTAGAGAAAGACGTCCGAATTCATGGAGAACCAAAACTGACAACTGTATGATTCACGCACAGTTCAAGTCATTGTCGAAAGCTGTGGATTCATCGAGTTACAACATCCACCCTATAGTCTTGATTTAGCGCCCTGCGACTTCTTTTTGTTCAAAAATCTGAAGAAAGATCTCGGGTAGTTATTTAGAAAATTAAATTTTTTGAAGGTCTGCGAGTTTTCTTTCTTAGCTAGGTAGATAACTTTAAAAATCACCCTCGTAATTGAACGTTAAATGTTACATACCATTATTTCTGGATTAGGAATAGTTATTTTCATAACAAGTGCGGGAAGTTAGCGATTCCGAAACGAATGCAGGACGTTATAGAAACGAGCGCAGCGAGTTTCTGTACCTGCATGAGTTTCGGAATCGCTCTTCCCGCACGTGTTATGAACAACGTTTTTCCTACAAACGTTTAGGAATCGTCCTAAACTATCATTTTGTGAGTTTTCAAGTTGTCAAATTTGACATTTCCTTTTAAAGTAATAATCTAGTAAGGATGGTTGCTATGCGATTTTCTGATTTTTCAGAAATCGCTGTCACTTTCCGGCACTCCGTGCGGGAAAGTGGACTTTCCCGCACGCAAAAGGAGCGTGGGAAAGTAACATTCCTAAACGTTTGTCGGAAAACGAATTTTTTTATTTGTGATTAGTTTGATAACGGAACTGTTCGGATGCCCGTTAGCAATTAATTTATAGTTTATGTAATAAGAAGCAAGTCATAGTTAATGCAATTAATTTGTTAGGGAAATGACATCAATATGATGTTGTAATTGCCAGATTTGTAATTTTAAAAGCTTGGGCTACGAAGTAGCTAAGCAATTTAGAGAAAAGTTTATGGCCAACCAATCAACCAAAGGTTTAATAAAATGTAAATGAATTGTAGTTAAAATATGAATGGTCTGATTTTGCTTTGCAGTTGTTTATATAGGTAACAAAAATTCCATGTATTTTTTGCTATTATTTAGTGTAGGTACTTTATACAATAAACAGTAACTAAAGGTAAGAAAAATAAATTTCAATTAATTCATTGAAACAAATTTAACGTGAATTTATTGTTAGAAATGGGCGGAGCTTTTAAAAAGTTACATGTTTAATCGTCATGGTAACATCGTGCATCTCTTACCTACACATTGAGATTGCATAAAGTCATATTGTTCTATGTTTGTTTTAAATATGATTTTAGTTAGAGACAAGTTTAAGGACAAAATTAGATTAGAAGCAATAATTATTATTTTAATAATAAATTTAGTAATTTAAAATAGTGTATTAGTTTAATAAATAACAATTATATGTGTACAGTGTTAACCATTAAAAACACAACTTCTAAACAAGGCAGTCGTGGCCGAGCGGTTAAGGCGTCTGACTAGAAATCAGATTCCCTCTGGGAGCGTAGGTTCGAATCCTACCGACTGCGAAGATATTTTTTTAGTTATGTTATTATTATTTCTTCTGTTCTCACATCAATACGGTTGCTTTTTATATTCAGTTATAATCCCATTAATCTTGGTAAACTCTTAATGAAAATCGTGTTACACGATAATTTAAACAGAATTTTTTTTTAATTAAAAATATTAAAAATTAACAGTTAGAGAAAATTCTTACCTCTCCATTTTTAACAAGGCGAACAGCCTCTCTTGGGGTAAACAACGACAAATAAGAAAGTCCAACACCTTGACCATCAGCGAAATAAACAAGTCCACGGACTTGATTTTCTTCATCTTCCAACAAAGTTTCGCAACAAATTCCACCAATACGTAATAAGTCCGCGTTAGTATATTTGTATAGGTCGAACATACCTTAAGTTGCATACAACATACAACATTTAAACAGAAATATGGGCTTAATTATGATTTATGAACGACATGGTTTTTTAAATCTAATTTTTATTATTTTTACTGTATATAAATGCATCCTGTTGTTCTTTAATTATGTTTCTTAATTATTTGATGGACGATTTATATATTTTTGAATTTTAAATGTAAAAGGAAATCAAAATTAACTCCAGATTTAATAGTTTTTTTGAGGCTGCTTTAATTATGTTTCTTAATCTTTGGATTTTTGAATTTTAAATTTAAGAAAATAAACCTTAGTAAAATTATAAGAAAATCAAAATTAGCTTAAGATTTATTTCATTTTTAAAATTATATGTTGTAATTGGCTTAAATGCAGATAATTATAAAACAAATTATTTAAAAAATCGTCCCAAAAACATTAAAAAAAGTCAAAATAATGAAAACGAAATGAATTTTCACGCAAAGTTATTTTTCTAACCTGCTCTCACGACTATCACCCTTCTCCCTTTCTTATCACGTTTAGGGCAACCAAATACCAAACCAATATCTATTAATTCCTCCATCATGGGTATCCTTATGTCCAAATTACTAAAAACAATCCCTAAAGTTTGCCTAAGGAGAAGATACCTTTCCAAAGCTTCCTGTGCTTGAATTACACTGAATTTCTTGCTTCGTAAAAACCGAAGAAGAAAGTTGGCGTCTGCAATAGTATTTGTTTTAAAATATCAGTTTAAAATACTTTAGAAAAAGTGATGTTTTTAAATATAGTAAAGTGCAAACCTAAACGACAGTTTAATATACGTGGATTGTGTATTATCCAAGAACGCATTGAAGCCAACGCTTGTCTTCGGCTACTCTCATCTTCACGTAGTTCTTCCCTGGCAATTATTTGGGTTTCTTCAGGCAAGGTGCAGACATATTCGTCGGGTTCTGTGAGCCACTTTGTTTCAGACATTTTGCCTGAAAAATTTAGAAATTTTGTACTACACTAACAATGTTTAATTTTTTTTAGAGGAGAAAAGTACACGCTATTTGCTATCTTTTTGGACAGAACTTGGCCATGGAAATTTGACAGTTTTGCATATGTATTTCTGTGGGTAACTTAGATTTTAAATAAAAATCATAATGTTAAAAGGTAGAAATATTGTAGTAAAGTGGGCGATATCAAAAAATCATGTAAAAACATCGTCATAAGAAATGCATTAAATACGTGAACATTTAGGTGTTGTCTGATATAATAAGTTGCGCAATTATTGCAAAGTAAGGATCATTCGTTCTGTTTACTAACTAAAGATGCACTTGCATAAATATGAGTCATACGACGCAGCTGGTTGTATTGCGCAATCATAACATTGTAATACAAAGTTGCATTAGTTTATATTAACTGACGTATATTCATACAATGTAAGAATGAATTAAACCCTTGTACTAACATAAGCAGATGTTAAATGTAAGAGAGAAAGAATACATCTTGAGAGTATAAATATAGAAACCCTGCCATAGGAAAATCAGTCTCTTGATAGAGTCTCACTACGATGCCTGATTAATACCCAGACGAGAGGCCCTTACCAGGACCAACCCTGGCCATAAGCCAAGGGTTGGTTATTACAAACATGTGTGCGCTTCTCAAGTTATTCATGTAAGTAAATGTTAATGATAATGTTTTGTACGGTGTATTAAGTCGTTCAGACTTAGAACAAGTTAGGTGTTTGGATTATGTTTGTTGAATAGTTAAATAATGTTTGTATCATAAAGTAATAACAATATATTTGATGTTAGTTGATCGTGTACTTTAATATAACCTCTTGCAAAGCTTAAACACTCGTAATGAAGTTGCTATAAGTCTCTACCATCATAATCAATAAATGCAAAAAGCACTTCGTTACAATATTCAGAGGAAGATTACCCTAAATTTTTAATTTTCGGAAGGTATAAGGTTTGAAGGTCCTGAGTTGAGGTAACTGGGTACCCCTTCTCGAACGATCAGGATGGGTAACCCGATTACTTCGTTAACACGGCACCTCTCTCCAACGAGGACTGGTCACTATAGGAGAGTAGAGCAAAAATCCCTTACTAAAAGTGTTAATAAATACTTTAAATGTGTCAAAGAATAACAGAAACAGGGAGGCATTTGCCCTTTATACATATGTGTGGGCTAATAATAATAATACGGTTTGAAGTTATGTGAATTGCCGTAACAAGCCATGTTTTCAATGTAACATTATGGTACAAATCTTTATAAATAAAACTATATCGACAAAATTCAAATTTTTCCGTTGTGACGTAACTAAAATATATCTGTAAATGGCCTCCATGCCTCCATACTTTTTGAACCACAAACCATTAGCCAGAGAGCTTTATTGGCAAAAATAAGATCTTTCTTTACATGAATCTGCCATGTAAGTAAAATCATGTTTGTTTATTATTTCATATTCAGCCGAAAAAACTGGCACTCTTCAGCCTAAAATTTGGAAGTATAATAAGAATAAATATCTAAAATTAATGCATATAAACATTCGATCAATTTTTAATAAAAGTAACGACTTAGAAGTGTTTTTATCATTAAGAAATCCGGACATTCTTTGTGTGACTGAGCATTGGATACCTGAAGCTGCCCAAAATTGCATAAACATCTCGGACTATAATTGTTCTGCGTTCTTTGGTAGGAGCACAAAACTTCACGGTGGAGTTGCCATATATACTAGAAAAAATTTTCATTTCCAAACACAGGAGCTCACTAGCCTAAGAGACTACAACGTAGAACTGCACTTTGAGTGTGTTGGCATAAGTTTTTTAGTGCAAAAATATCGTTATTGTGTGTTAGCTGTATATCGCTCCCCAAATGGGAACTTTGAAATGTTTGTAGAAAATCTGATTCATGTTTTATCTGTTGTGTTTAAAAGTCACAGGTATGTAATATTAGTAGGTGATTTAAACGTAGATTCTATGAAAAGTACAATAAACAAAAAAATTCTGTTTGATGTATTTGAAGGCTTCGAACTAAGTTCGTTCATTAATGATATGCCAACGCGTATTATGAAAGAAAGCGCTACGTCTATTGATTACATTATAGGAAATGTTAACGTAACAACAGAAATTCTTGATTTCGACCTCTCTGATCATACAGTCCAACAGGGAGTGATTACAATAATCAATCCCGAAGATCATAATTCAGGAATAAATAATACAGCAAAAACAAAAATTGTACGTAGGAAAAATTTAACTGAATTTAAAAGCTTGCTAGGAAATCATACTTGGTGTGACATATTATCAGAGACTCGAATAAACGTAGCCTTCGATAAATTTTTAAATGTATTGACGGAAATGTTCGATATTGCTTGTACAAAACGCGAAATAAAAATAGGACCAAACAAAAAATTACCAAAGAGCTGGGTAACACCAGAAATTCAAGCGTGGCGACTTCGATTAAAGGACCTGTATGTATTACAAAAACAATGTCAGGCAGAAAAACTAACTACTCTATATAAAGTGGAAAAAAGGGCATATAGTAAAATAATAGCACAAACTAAACGTAATTATTACGGAAATAAAATATTAAATTCGGATAATAAAGCTAAAGAAGTTTGGAAAATCGTAAAAGAGCAATCAAATGGACCCCCAAAACCCACAAACGATTTTATAATTATCGAAAATTTAACGGTGTGCGATCCTCTTCAGATAGCAAATGAGTTTGGAAATTATTTTTCTTGTTTAGCAGCAAATAAGTTAAATTCGCATTTTAATCAGCAGTCTAAAAAGGGTACTTCATCCCCAGCAAATCTAAACACATTATTTATGAAACCAGTTGATGAACGTGAAATAAAAAACATTATTGCTAATTTAGTAAATAAGACATCTGTTGGCATTGATGAACTTTCAGTATCATCATTAAAACAAACAGCAGACGAAATTATACAGCCTTTAACTTATTTATGTAATCTTTGCTTTGAAAAAGGTGAATTTCCCACTTGTTTAAAAACTGCTTGTGTAACTCCTATTTTGAAAAAGGGAAGTCCTGTAGATGTAACCAATTACAGGCCCATTTCTGTATTATCCCCTATTTCAAAAGTTATTGAAAAAGCAATAGCATCAAGATTAATCGAATTTATTGAAAAACAGAAATTATTAACTGAAGCCCAACATGGATTCAGAAAAGGTCGGTCGACCGAAACTGCCTGTTTTGATTTTACTGAATTTATCTACAAATCCTTAGACAGTAACTTATACGTCGTAGGTGTATTCTTCGACCTGTCTTGCGCGTTTGATTCCCTGAATCACGAATTTATAAAACACAAAATCGAAACTATGGGCATTAGGGGAGTTGCAAACAATTTAATTTTTTCTTATTTAGAAAATAGGCAGCAAGTTGTAAAAGTAAATGGTTATCTTTCAAAACCCTTTGACTTAAAATTAGGAATACCTCAAGGATCTGTTCTAGGTCCTCTAATCTTTTTGTTATTTATTAATGATATTACTTATCACATAATGTCATCGCAGTGCCAAATATTTTTTGCAGACGATATCTCATTTGTTATCACGACACAAAACGATGACGAATTACAACACAAAGTTAACCTATTACTAAACGATTTTAAAACATGGTGTGATAAAAACAATCTTATTGTAAATATGGAAAAAACAGCTTGTATGTATTTTCACAAAAAAAGAATAAAAGAACTACTCTTCAAGTGCAACCCAAGTCACAAAATCACACAATCTAAAAATGTTAAATTGCTAGGAATGATGTTGGATGAAAAGCTCAGATGGTCAGATCAAATAGATATGGTCTGTAAAAAATTAAATAAAGCATACTTTGCATTACTTAACCTAAAACAAACTTTATCCCGCAAACAATTGGTATCTGTGTATTACGCTATGGTACACTCTATAATTTCGTACAACATAATTATTTGGGGTAGTGCAGCAGAAGTAAGCAGGGTTTTTATAGTTCAAAAGAAAATTATGCGTCTTATTTTCAATAAAAAACCAAGGGAATCTTGCCGTAACATATTTAAAATTAACAAAATTCTAACAGTCACAGATGTCTTTATTTATAAATGTATATTATTTGTAAGAAACAATAAACAAAAGTTTTTGCTAACAAAACACGTTCATCAACATGAAACAAGGAACAAAGATGATATTTTTATAAACAATTACTCTATGGCCCTTTACACAAAATCGCCGGCGTATTGCTGTAGTGCAATATTTAATAAGTTACCACTAGAATTACGGAACTTAAGTAACGACATTAAATTTAAGAAAGAATTAAAAAACTATCTAAACTGCAATACTTTTTACAATATAAAAGAGTACCTGACATGTTAGTCTGCCATTTAATGTATTTTTGTTTTATTATTATGTTATGTTATTATATTAATGTTATTAATTTACTGTTTGTTATTTTATGACGTATTACTATACAAAATATGTTTGTGCACTAGTAATTAATAAAGAATCTTATATTATCTTATCTTATCTTATTGGACGAGACCTAGGTTTACTGATTCTGTGGATTTCAACGCACGTCGACTAGGTACTATGATCGTTTACAGTACCCGGTTAAAATTTTGTCGAATCCATAGGACTTTCATTCCTGGTAGAGATCTTTCTATAGTGCTAAACTGCTAAACATCTTACAGGCACGTAAGTAGGCGCATATTCACGAGAGTGCAAAGTTTCAGATTTCGGTTGGGTTCGAATCCGAAACCTTTGGTTTATAAGGAAACCTTGCTCTTTCATACATGACCGAGGCTGGTTTATTTTAAACTAATAGAAGAGGCCTGGAAAAATACAAACAGGTGATTTTGACAGCTGCAAATAAAAACTGGCGCCTACGAAATAGCAAACAATCACTCATTCATGGACAAATAGGATAAACATGACAGTAAAAAGGAGAAAAGAATAAGGGAAGAGTACTCAAGTACAAAAAGCACTCAGACTATGCCGAATATAAGACAGGGACACGTTAAAAGCCAAAAAAGTAGAAAAAAAAAGATGTTGGATAGAGTTTGGAGAGAAAATGAAGGCAACTTCTAAACAAAACCAAATTTTGTGGCATAATAAGAAGCCAAAAGAAAAACACCAACTCTTAAGGAATATTAAATATGGCAAATGAGAGATAATAAGATAATGGAAAAGATAATCGAATGACAGCGACAATATTTCAAACTTCTACTTGCAGGAAAAGGCCAAGAAAATGACGAAAATGTTACTAGAAATAATGAAAATATTGTGACGTTGATAGAGGAAGCCTATCGACAAGAACAGGAAGATTATTACAAACGAGGCGCTATTAGAAACCATAAAAAGGCCAAAGGAAGAAAAATACGATCAAATAAGAGATGATAAAAGCAACAATGGAAAATGTACTAAAAATATAATTTTAATAGAGTAATAAGAATAATTTCCATACAGGAAGCGACCATCGCCTGGTAAGAGCGAAGCTAATAATAAATCAAAAATTAGAAAGAAGGAAAATGGTCACACAAAAACAACGTCCATTAGATGTGGCAAAATTAAAGGAATACGCCGAAGCATACCAAGAAGACCTTAAGAAAAAGCTCAATGAAAACAAAATAGAACAAGACATAAATAAAATAAACGCAGAAATAATAAAGGCTTTAAAGGACTCCGCTAATCAATGTGCAAAAAACACAAAAAAAGAAAGAAAAATTAAGTGACAAAACAAAACAACTACTGCAACAAAGAAGGCAATTAATTAATGAAAATAAAAGACATACAATCGAATATGCCGAGACAAACAAACTAGCTCGCAAAATGGCTAAAGAGGATATCTTAAAATTCAAAGAAAAAGAAGTAGAAAAGTTAATACAGCAAAATAAAGGCTTAAAAATATTCAGGAGACAGAACGCGCCAAAGAAAGAAATTATAAAAATAAAAAACAAAGAATGGGAAACAATGAAATTCTCAATAGAGCGCATGAATTTTATCAAGATCTATACAAGTCTCAAAAGAAAGACAATAGTACAAGAACTGAATTAAAAAGGAAAATAATAAAAGTGGGATCAGAAGATATACCATAAGCTAGAATGAAATAAGATACGCACTATAAAAAACAGAAAACGGTAAAGCCCCAGGAAACAATCAAATAATACCCGAGATGCTAAAAGAAGGAGGAAGCAAACTATGGAAAAAATTAGCGGGACTGTTCAACATATGCATGGAAAAGGGAGACATCCCCGAAGAATGGAAGAACGCAGTCGTAATTCTGATGTATAAGAAAGGCGATACGGAAAACCTGGAAAATTATCGTCCAATAAGCCTGCTCTCACAGATATATAAACTGTTTAGTAGAGTAATACTGAACCGACTAGAAAACAAGTTTGACATATATACAAAAGAACAAGCCGGGTTCAGGAAAAATTATAGCACTACAGACTATCTATAGACAATGAGAGCTTTAATCGAAAGAACCAGAGAATATAACATTCCGCTGTGGCTGGGCTTTGTTGACTACAGAAAAGCCTTTGACAGCATCAAGACTTGGGCGGTAATGAAAGCATTCAAAGACGCAAGAATAGACCACAGATTTAGTAAAATAATAGAAAAAATATATGACAACGCTACTATGCAAATAAAACTCCATGATAACACCGACAAAATAAAAGTACAACGAGGCGTCAGACAGAGAGATGTAATATCTCCAAAACTATTCTTAATCACTCTAGGGAACGTCTTTGAAAACCTAACATGGGAGACGAAAGGTATCCTGATAGAAGGACAGAGACTAAACCATCTATGCTTTGCGGATGACATATGTAGTAGTAATAGCTCAAAGCAGGGAGAAATTGCAGACGATGCTAAGCGAACTCCAGAAGGAATCCGGAAAGATAGGACTAGAAATAAATATGGATAAGACCAAAGTCTGCACAAACGACAAAAACAACCAAGAAGATGTGATAGTAACCGATAAAGTTATAGAAAAAGTAGAAAATTACATATATCTGGGACAAGTACTTATAATGACAGGGGAAAATCAAACAGCGGAAACGGAGAGAGGAATTAAATTATCCTGGGCAGCGTGCGGAAAAGTCAGAGATATTATGGCAGCGAACATTCCACTACATTTAAAAACAAAAATCTACAATGAATGTATACTGCCAGTGACAACATATGCCACTGAGGATGACTTTAAATTGGATCATTTAATATTTCTTTAGTATGGTGTCCTATTAATGAACTATGCAAGCTTAAAATGCTTACTACCTGCTCAACCTTCTGGTCCTAGACTTTGTGCGAGAAGAGAGATAAGGGTAAGTGCTCTTAGGCTGCAAGAGACAATTCAACTTAAACTAGGAGATTTTGTTAATGGTTTAAGGATTGTAAAAGTTATTCAGCTGGAATACACGGCCAAGCCGAAGACATAATGGTAGTGAAATATAACTTCAACTGTTCCTTTCGACCTCTTCAGTTGGTTATCAGTAAAAAAATGAAAAAAGTAAATCGAAAAGAGCATAGATGGAACAAGAAGCAAATGTCTAGTATAATACAGATAGACGCAGGGGTGTGGATTTCTAAACCATTAGGAAATCTGTGCTTTTCCCTTAATACTACATTATCTTACTGGATAGCTAGCCTATACAAAGGTAAAGCTCTTGACTCTGACAAATTTCAGTCCAAAATAGCTTGTCACTACAAATCATCTCTGAAGAAGCTAAAACTTTCATATGAGTGCTGGGGCATGAGGGAATTGAAGGTAACGGAATTTCTGATGACCTTGTGAAATAGGAATCAGAACCGTTTTGTGGGATAACCCAAAGTCACATAGCGGAAGAGGTTCGAAGGAAAAATATCGAAAAGAATTTTATTGGAGAAATACCACAGGACAAAACCAGACGATGAGATATCATTTCAATAAGATGGGCAAAAGCTATTTTGGGCATCTAAAATTGAAACTATGGAACATTCTTTGATGCGCTAATCTTCAGCAGGCTTTTAGAAAAACTGGGAAATAAGCTATGAGCTATGTTCAACGCAAATCACATCAATTATATCGAAAGTATTGAAATTTTGGGAAATTAGTAATTGTAGCGTTTAATCATCAACGATTCTTTTAAGTCAAAGTGATGAAAAGTCTTTTACAGCAAAACGGCCCCATGACATGTTAAGAATGAATGCGCCAGTATCAAGAACCATACAAGATAGGTTTTATTTAGACACAACATTTACATTTATAAACCGAACAACATTCACTTTATTTATGACTATTTATATGACAACCGCATACTTGATATATATAAATATAATCTTAACACTTCCCCTCAAGTAAAGGTTCATATGAATGAAATACTCTTCAAACCATCATAACTCATACAATGTTCGTGTTTGAATCTACTTAAACTCTTCGTCAGAAAATCTGCAATTTGGTCATTTGTTGATACATAATTTAAAATAAATGAATTACATTTTAAAATTTCGCGAACAAAATAATGCCTGATATTTATGTGCTTACTCCTATTGTGATACATAGGATTATTGGCTAAATTGATCGCGCTCTGATTATCCATATTCCTGGCTAAAACCTTGAGCTACCAATCTGGCTTTTCTTCTTTCGAGCGTTCTATCAGGTTTCAATTTGTCTCGAAACACCATTCGACATCCGATAATTTTAGCATCACGAGGATGATCTACTAACACCCAGGTATTGTTTCTTAGGATAGATTCCATCTCCGTGAAAATGGCATCATGCCATTTATCGGAATTCGGTCCAATAATCGCCTCCTTGAGCGGAATTTCAGAAAGTAAAGCCTGTTGCTCCTCTTCATATTTCTGTATATTCTGAAGGTCCGATTGGAACACCTTTCTCGGTCTTCCCTTCTTTCCTGTTCGCAGAATTCTTGGTCGACCAACTTCTCGTTTTGATGGTCGTGTAATTTCATATCTTCCAGGGATCGTTTCAGCTTCTTCATCATCGTTTAACGGTGATACATCGAAGCCCAGGGAAGGTTCACCTACCGAAAAATGACTGTCGTTCTGTGAGACGTTTTCTTCTTCGGTTTCGGGTTGAATAGTTGGTCCTCTTGCTATTTCTCCTGCATTCGCTGTTTGACCTCTTCCTTCGGGTGATAACCACTGGAGATCCGCGAACTCTTGTTCCAAGTCATTTTCTTCCGTCAAATATTCGCAGTTCATTGTCCCTGCTGGATCCTTGAGTTCAACGCCAGCGATTCTCTGCCTTCTCACGGCTTCCGAGATGTCAGACACATTCGCGTGTCCGAGTCGTTGATGCAGTAATTTCAAATCTATCTTTTGAGATGATGAGGCCACGTGCGGTTTTTCTCTGCATTCACGCACGTAATATAGGTTGCCTATCCTCTTAGCATGCAGTATAACGTCCCCGTTCTCGTTCAGCACAGCTGCACCCTTCTTGTTGAAGATCACCTCGTGTCCGCGGTCTGTAATCTTTCCCACAGACAGCAAATTTGTCCTGAGGCCTGGAACGTGAGAGACATTTGAGAGAAAAAGTTTCTTCTCCTCACCCGATACACGTGTTGAAAAACGAACTGCGCCTTTTCCCGCAATTTCTGTAATCGAGTTGTCAGCAAGGCTTAAAGATCCTCTCTTCGATTCGTCCATCTCTGTGAAGATCTCAAAATCGCCGCATAAATGCGAAGTGGCGCCGCTATCGAGACACCAATTTCGGCACGGGTCATTTTTCATTTACTTGATAAGCTGCTGTCGGCATTGTCTTCAAACATACTTACATACCTCTTGCGAAATTTGTGCTGAATGATTGTTGTTATTCCTTTTTGCTGCATCTTTTTGCTTAAATTTGCACTGGCTTGCTCGGTGTCCTGGTTTATTACAAATGTAACATCGAAAAACTGATGTACTGCTTTGTTTTTCACTGTCGGGTCTTGGTTTTGAGCCCTGCTTGTTGTTCTTCTTGTATTTTTGTCCGTTCCTGTTGACAAACATAGCGCCCGTTATTTCATCTCTTATGTTAGACTTACGTGCGTCTTCCTCTTCAATAATTTTTGTTCGAAGAGTCTCGGGAGTCGGTAACGTGTCACGCGACTCTATAGCACACCTGAAATTTTCGAACCGTGCTGGTAAACTGTACAATAACATTATAGTTAACAATTCCTCATTTATTTCAATGTTCATGTCCCCTAGTTTGTCCACAGTGTCAAAAAAATCATTCAAGTGGTCACGCACTTCGGTGTCGTCTGTCATTTTGTGTAAGGTCAACTTTTTTAGTAATGTTGCCTTGCGAGCCGGACCTTGTGATTGATAAATTTCTTTCAATCTTTGCCACGTGTCACGTGCAGTAACACTGTTCTTCACCTGCTTGATCTCACTCGGCGATATCGATAAAATGATCAATGAACGGGCTTTTTGATCATTTTTTACCCATTCTTTTATCGCCGCCGCGTTCGCATTGCTTGCTGTTGGTTCTGGTTTCATGGAATCTCCGCCAACGAATTCCCACAAATCGTTCGTAATTAAAATTGCCTGCATCTGCACGGCCCATGTGTCAAAATTGTTCTTACCGAGAAGTTCGATCCTCGTCACGCTTGCCGCGTTCATTTTGACAACAATTATTCACAAAATAATTACGATTTTAATATTTACGCATTCACAGTCGCGTACCTGGGCACCATAACCTGTTAAGAATGAATGCGCCAGTATGAAGAACCATACAAGATAGGTTTTATTTAGACACAACATTTACATTTATA
Source organism: Melanotus villosus (assembly GCA_963082815.1). Taxonomy (NCBI): domain Eukaryota; kingdom Metazoa; phylum Arthropoda; class Insecta; order Coleoptera; family Elateridae; genus Melanotus; species Melanotus villosus. The sequence continues at coordinate 46,678,688 of OY720425.1, forward strand.
AACCGAACAACATTCACTTTATTTATGACTATTTATATGACAACCGCATACTTGATATATATAAATATAATCTTAACATGACATTCTATGCAATTTAATTTAACATTAAAAAAAAAAAAACAATTCAGAGGTCCCAGGTTCTGATTTGGGTTTGAACCTGTAGGGTGAAGTTTACATAAATATTCTCTGAATGTTTATTATTTGGAGTTTCTGGACATTCTTTCTTAGTTTTTCGTAAGTATTTCGTCACCAGTAAAACTTAAAGTTATAACCAGTGTAACGTTTCGAAGAAAACATCTATTTTGGTAAATTAAACTTGTTTGACTTTCAATTTTTAGCAACTGGTGGCGAAATACCCATGAAAAAAAATTCAAAAGCGTAAGTTTACGTAAATTAGAATTGTACAATTGGATGCAGTTGTAGGCTGTACAATTTTCTTGGCCAACATAATAAACTGAAATCATGGTCAACTGCTGTTCAAATAATGAGTAAGTGGTGTATACGTACAGCTAATTAAAATAGCAACTTAGAACAAAAAAAATCATAGTCAATTGCTAGAAAAAATGCAACGAATTCAGGGTGTAAACAAAAACAGGTTCGCCCCTCTATTTCTATTATTTATTGGAATTGAAAAGGAAGATTACAGGGCTAAATATACAGGAAAATGTGATATTTTTAAACAAAAAAATAATTTCCGTTAAAAAATCGAAAGTTCCGGTAGCACTTGAGTTTCTTATGTTTAAAATAACAAGAAGGGAAGGGCGAACTTGTGTTCATTTACACCCTGTTTATTCGAATAGTAGTTTACCGTATACTTCGAGATTTTCGAAAATTTGAAATTAACACAAGCTAGAATTTAAATAATTCCTAATTTTTAATTTTATTATTAATTAATTTTCAATTTAAAATACACACAAAACTTCTATTTTATGTAACCAAATGTTTTATTTTATGAGCAAACCTAAATTTTGCTATATTTTAGGAATTATCATATTTGGTTAGTTTCGAAGTGATAAGCTTGTTCTGTTCTCCAAGCTCTAAATTATTATCTGCACCACACGTGCAACGTGATTAACCAGGTAGAGCGTAGTTAGAGTTTCAACCTTAGTCGTTTTTGTGCGTTCCAAGCGGCGTTACAACTTGACGTATGTATATTAAGTGCAAGTTAATTTAATTAGTTATTAATTAGCCAAATTTGCAATTAATTAAAACTAGTCGTTCAAAGAGCTATGGAACAAGCCATGTTGGGAATTACCTTAAAATACAAGATACGAAATGAAAAAATCCGGAGAAGAACATGTTATGAAAGGTATCGCGAGTCTTAGATGGCAGTGGGCGGGACACAGTGCCAGAAACTATGGAGACCAAGAAAAACAAAACGAAGAGTGAGAAGACCAGAAAAGAGATGGTCAGACGCTGTTATAATGTTGCGGGAAAACAATGGATGAGAACAGCTAAAGACAGAATAGCATGGAAACAACTAGAAGAGGTTGGATGAACAAAGGTTCAAGAAGAAGAAGAAGAGGAAGAAGAATCGCGGCGGGCTTTCTAACTTTTGTGTCCTAAGCCAGACGGCTGAAGAGTAAAGACAATTTTATACTGGTTTAAGGTAGGATTTTTGCAATATTTTTACTATGGTGATGGATCCTTACATTAATTGTCTTGACTAAGTATAAACTTTTTTTTGTAAATTATTGTGACTACGAGGGTTATACGGCCAAAAGGCCAAATCTTAGTAATATACATAAACTCATAACTAATTTGGGCATCTTTGGATATTAGTTTTATGGATTTTTGGCTTTCTTAGAGTGGCCACAAAGTTATCATGTTATTGCCATAAAAAACATTGAAGTAATAGTTTTGTTAGTTTTATGTGTCTATAGATTTGAAATAGTTTTGAGGTGTTTGTTGTACTAAGATATCGTTTTCAAATCGTATTTTTCTTCACTGTAAGCGTTTTACAGTGCTGTTACGTCATTCATTGTGAGTTTTTACAATATGACAGAAATCGTTGGTTACTTTTTTAATCAAATTTAAAAGCCCAAGTTAACCAAACAAATATAGAGAAATTATCAATTTAAAAGATAATTTCAATACCTTAACAGCACAGCATACAAATAATCATTCTCGTTAATTTTTATAGTTTTTAAAGATGCTTTATTTTAATGTGGGAAGTATAGCAGGCGATCGATGTTCGGGTGGGAGTCCGACGTGCATTGGGTGAGTCAGGGTAGTAAGTCGGGTGCACACGGTAGACGTGCGAGATAGTGGGAAAAATACTAAAGAATGAAATGTAATTTAATTAAAATAAAAAAAGTTCTGCAAATATCTCTGTTTAGCTTCCTAGAATCCCACGTTACTGTTATAAAATTGTTTCTCGTTATGTGATAGCTCTATTTCAATGCGTTCAAAGGTGGAATATTTTTACCATAATTATCACAAATTTATTGTTATCAATTTTTAAAATTGAGCTATTACTTTTTGTCCTTGATTTTATCACGAACGACTTGTAAAGCAATTTTTAGTTTAAAAGCCATGTACGTAATTTTATCGAACAAAATGTTTTGAATATTTTTTTCAAAAACACATATTTGCCTTTATACATATATTCTGTTTCACCTGCAGCAGTTAAGGAAATTTTAAAAAAGTTACATAACAAAACATGTAAAATGATTGGGAATATTTCTAAAAAAAATATTAGGTTTAGGTTTCAAATACTTCCTTATATTATGTTTCCCTCTTAACGTTTCTTTCGAATTTCTAAGTTCCTTTATTAAATAGAATTAAATACTGTTACGTTAGTTTTCTATTCTAACGTAAGAGGATTTGGGCCGGTCGTTCCAGTTTTTTGAAAATTCAGTTACGACTAGGTTTCGAACCTGTGTTCTCTTAGTTGCTAAGAAGGCATCTAACTGACAATCTCCTGATAACTTTAATTTCCAGATATTTTTCTTGGTAACTATTTTTAGTGCTGTAGAAATATTTAAAAGTTAACTTTATCGGGAGTTTATAAAACCAACCCTAAGCCACAAAGAGACCAAGTTACATTTTTGAACTATTCTTGAAAAATTATCGATAAATCTTAAAGTCAGAATGAAACTTAACAAAGGACAAATAATTTGATTGTCAAAAACTTTCTTGGCAATAAATTGATATTCAGTTTTCAGCACAAACAACAATAAAATGAAAACTAATAGTTATTTATGTATCAAGGGTGTAAAGAAGGCGATTTTGGCCTGCGGCGTGAATATTATAACCCGAGGCTTTAGCCGGGGTTATAACACGCCAAAGGCCAAAGTCGCTTATTACGCCTGTGGTACATACAATATTTTTTTATTTAAATTTTTTGATTTATAATACAATTTTTCTAATGACATTTTTAAAAATGTCAAATTCACGGCATGAGTGATTTTATAAAAATTGTATTGTAACTAAGGTATTTTTGTGATATTTCGAATTAATTTATCGCGATCGTAAAGTGCATCCGAGGTCTGCAATAATGAACTTTACGCCCTTCTTTGCGGGCGAAAAGTAGTCACTTTACGCCCGGTAGTGCAAAAAATCATTTAAAAACTATAATATTAAATAAAAACATTTAAATTTAATGAAAATTTAAAATATCTGCTTTTATATGTTTTCGAATTTTTGGCCTTAAAAACTCTCATTAAACATCATCAACGATTTTATTTTGAGATACATAAATTTTACATAATTTGTTTTAAACAATTCCTAATTTTTTGTTGTAGTCTGCAAGCAAGCCTTTTAAGAAATGTCTAATCTAATCATTACCCTAAAGGATTTTCGTTTAATTTCACTTTCTCGCCATTTCAAAGTTAAAGTGATCTGATTCTTAAATATAAAATAGCTCATTTGGTCAAGCATATCTCAAAGAAATTATATTTAATAATTATAATTTCCGGTGTTGGTTTTCAAATCAGTGATTATTATTATTAAGTTTGAGGTTTTAAACAAAAGTAAGCAATTATTAGATTTTCTTTGGTTGTATAAATAATGTTTTAGCTGTCTTTCTGAAGATATAAAGTTAGATAAATTTCTTTTACGCGAATTATCGTTAGTATTACAATTATTTTATTAGAGGTTTTACCCATTTTAAGTCCCCTTCAGGTGTGTTTTTCTTAATAACATAACTGTTATGTTGCGAACGTACTTTTTTGCTTTACAAATTAAACTGTTAAATACGAAATATGCGGTTCTAAAAGGCAAAATAAAATCAAATAATGGAAGAAAAATTACTGAAACATGAAAGCAGTGACAGTCGTAATTTCCCATTTGTTAAAATAATGAATTAAAAAAAATAAAAGAAAAAATTTAGTTAAACGTTAATAGGGATAATTTATTTTAATATGGGAATTATAACAGACGACCGATGCTCAGGTGGGGGTTCGGCTAGCATCGGATGAGTCAGGGAAGTAAATGGGGTGCGCGAGAAGTACGACAACCTCGGTTTTCAAAAATACTAAAGTATGAAATGTACTTATTTAATTAAAATAAACAAAGTTGTGCAAAGGATCTGTTTAGCTTACCTAGAATGCTACAGTAGGTAATATCAAAGAACGTAACATATCTGCATTCTCCGCTTAAATTTAATCCTTCTTCTTTTCAGCACCTGTGTACCTTCACTTTGTTTTATGTGTGCAGATATTATTTCTCCATATTATGTCTTTAAGGCAGCTCGATAGTTTGGCCCCTTTAATGGCTAATTTTTTTTATATAAACTACAATCACTTAAGGTGTCTACTCTTCTTCTTTCTGTGCCATATGCTTTTTCTAAGGACGTTGACAAAGAAGTCAAAGCCACATTTTTAAACGACTTGGCGTCGTGAACTTTGTTATATCCCTCTTATACTAGGGAAATGTAATTAAATTTCATTACTTGATCAGTTTGTTTTCAATAACCAGTACCAGTTTGAATCTGATGGGTCCTGTCGATATGACTAACAATTTTATTTTTGTGGTCGAAACAGTCATATTATGTTGTTTTGTTGCTGAACTGAAATTATATATCAGCAAAGAATATATAATAAGTATACTCTTTGATATCAGGCATTTCAGATTATTTGCAGAATTCGCTAGTAGAACTGCGCCATCTGAGAGCAGACTGCCATTATTTGTATGTGCCTCGGTCTATATCGTTTTAAGTCTATGGGTACTTTAAATGACTTTTTCCCTTATGATTATTTTATTAAATAACTTTCTGTCTTATTTCCAGTCACATTATTGACTTCTTCTGACGTTTGTCCCCCACTTGAATGTTTGTTTTTATTTCAATATTCTTTTATTACTTGAATCAGATTTGAAGGCATCTTCTTTTTTGCATTATTTTATCGACTTTAGAATCTCACCAGGCAGAATACCTTCGTTAGACCACCAAAACACTTGCTTTGCTTTATTTCTCTCCATCCCTGTATGCCCTTAGATGGGTGTCGAGCCATCTATTCACTTCTTGTACATTTTCGATTTCTTGCTAATCTTTTCACTTCTACCATTGTTTTTCCTTCTGTTTCCGCTATATCTTGTATTGTTTCCTCCCACTTTCTCCTCGGTCTTCCTCTTGTTCGCCGTTCCTCTACCCCTATTTCCATTACCATCTTGGGATACTTACTTGTCTTCATCCGTCCTCCATACGTGCCCAATCCATTTCAATTCATTCGTATGGCATACATATTATCTTGTGTCTGTCTGCCAGGTGAAAATGCTGCTTGCTCTTCCGTAATTTTCCTTCGGCTTTTTCTTTTAGCTTCCTTTCCAATATTTTTGAGTCAATTTTTAGTACTACCAGGGATAGACACAGTGTTCTGTAATTTCATTTCGTTATTTGTTCTCCTCCTATCTTTATTAATTCTGGTGTTATTTTATCTTTTCCATTTTTGGGGCTTTTAATAGCTGTTGTTACTTATTCTTCTGATATTTCAATTGTCGTATTGTTATCTTCTTTAGGTTCATATCCTTCATCTATGTCTTCATATAACTCTCCTTCTTCTTGCAGTCCCTCAAATTTCCTCTGTCGGGATCGTGGATCAGTTGGTTGAGCGCGCGCTTGACCACTGAGATTCGATTCCCAGGGTCACACATACACCGGAAACACCAGACGACTTACTTCGTAAGGCAATGACAAACCACCGATGTATTTCTGCCTAGTAAATCTTCTCTGGAATTGGCTCGTAGTCCACGTTAAACCATAGGTCCCCTACGTCTGCAGACTACTTAACACGCACACTACAGACATATGAAGAGAAGATCAGTATTGCTCTGTAAGGGCACACTGCTTCGAGGAGAAAAAGAAGAATGTTTCCTCCACGTTTCAGCTATTTGTTCTGTACTTGTGATCAGTTTGTTATTATCGTCTTTTATATTTCTTATTCGTGGTATTTTCTTTCGTTCACTGAGAATTAAATTTTATCTCTTTTACTATGACTGGTATTATAAATATGGCATTGACTATTGATACAACGACCGTTTAAATGAAAACTTGCTTGCAGTATGCTTTGCCAGTTATGTGACAGTACAAACCAAAGTCCGCTGCAAATAAGTTTTTATTTGAACCTCCCTCTAGTTAATTATAGGGATTGCCATACTAATTTTCCAACCTTTTGGTATTTGTTACTTTCCTTCTCCTCATTCCACTATGCTACGTAAGGACGTGGTGGCGTTATGGTAATTTGTTTGCTGTTATCCAAGCTTCTCTGTTTTGGGCCTGGTGTGATGCTTCGCCGAAGGTGTAGCCTAGAAATAATTTGATCTGGCCAGACCACCTTGTTGGAGATCGACCTTCTACGTTGCCCTCCATAATCAGTTTTCCTGTGCCGGCTCCTCGTGAGACATGTCGAAACTACCTTAGTATATACGATTTACGGTGGTCGGTAGTCTTACATTGATTTTAATTCTTGAAGGATGGATTCATTTGTTAGGTGGGCTGTCAAGGGCATTCGGAGCATTCTCCGGCACATCGACATCTCGAAGGCATTTATTCGTTTAGCGTTTACTTTTTTATTGTCCATGTGTAAGTGGGGATTGCAATTCCATATTTCCTTCCATTCCTTTCTGTCTTGCGTCTTTTGTTTAATCCTCATTTCATTTCACGTTCCGTTTTTTAACTGCAGTTCTTACTTCGTCCGTCCAAGTCCTCCTCGGTCGTCATTTCTGCCTGGTTTTGCTTCGTATATCTTTGTTACTAATCTCTCTTCATTCATCCTCTGTATGTATCCGAACCATCTCATTTGTCCTTCTTCTATTGTGTTCTGTATTGGTTTTGTTTTTAACTTTTCCCTGAAGGAGGTGTTTCTTATTTTATTCCTTCCTGTTTTCCCCTATTTTCCTAAGATATTATTACGGTGCTTTGAATTTTACTTTTTTGATTTTGTTTGGTATTTGTTGCCCTTCTAAAATGTAGTTTTAATAATTCGTTTACTATGTTATCCGATTCCAGTACTTTCCTGTTTCTTAGACCTTGCATTACATCTACATCCACATCTCTTATACCTCTTATATTCCCATCTCCTCTATGGTTGTGTTATAGAGACGAAGTTGCCCTTATTTTCCTTTTTAGAGATTCTGCGTAGGTATATTCCTTCCTTTACCCATGTCATTTTATTTACCTTTACACTTTCTAATGATTTAGCTTTTTTTTATTACGTAGCATTTTCCACTTCCCATTCCCTTCTTGAAGCCTTCCTAGTAAGATCCTTTGAGAGAGTGAATTGCTCTGTTTATCTTGTTGGGTGGCATATAAAATACCAAGGGATCAACGAAATTTATAATTACAGCAGGCTTGCAGCTTGAAATTAAAAATTTTATGTGTCAGAATTTAGACATGTGTCCAACCACACCGCATTAAATAGCACCAATCACAACCTCCTCTAATTATGAATTCTGTTGATCACCTGGTATAACCGTAACACCTAGTTATTTATTTTAAACAGGCATAAATGTTAGTTGCCAAACACAGCATTGCCAATAGAATAGCAAAAAAAATTGTTTATTTTTATTATTAACCAAATAGGCCGAACCGCTTATAGACACCCGATATATCTATTAATTGTTCCACTTAAAATCGGTTTTACAATATCCTGATACGGTTAATTTTCAGATATTTACTTACATTTTTTGTTTGTTTTATTACAAAATTCTAACGTAATTTTTAAGGTATTTCTAGGTATTTAAGGAAATTCGGACAACTTTAAGTGTGCTAGCCAAAGAAAATTTCAACGAAATGTTAAAAAATGTATAAAATTTGATTAATTTTATATTTAGTTATTAAGCGAATCTGCTAGTTTTATTAGAAAAAAGAAAAATTTTACAATTTTGAAAACTTAAGTTCTATGCAGAATTCAAAAATGTTTAAGTACTTTTTTAATATTTTGTTGTTTCCCGAGTTACGGTAGCTTGGTTCTCGATCGGGGGCTAAAAAAAATTGGCACCTTTATCATATTGGAGTTAACGATAATTAAATAATACGTATAATTAACGCCCCGGTACTAAGTACAGGAGCTTTATTCTTGAATCATTCGCTTATTTCATACATTGTTAATTATTTTCATAGAAATTTCTAAAATTTTTATTTAAGTTTACCGAAGTTTCAAATTAAATAAAAAATCAAACTCAGTTCTTCAGCGCCCTTGGATCTTGGATCATTGGGCTATAGCCCATTTAGCCCAATGGATAAGGAGGGCCTGATCGGGGCAGTTAAGTATCGTTGTCTCCGGTCAGTGCTGGAATGGGTAGCCCGGACGCCGTGTCCGACAATGAGAGAATATAGGCAACAGAAACAAGATAGGATACAGTAGGCTGTTTAATGTGATAGAAAGAGTTCAACGCTCTGAAAGGGCATAATGATATGGGAGAAAAAAGATTTTGTTGTTTTTAAAAGATACTCCTATATTTTCTGGCGTAAAAATTTGTTTTAAATCGACATTGGCACTATAACGCCATAGCCTTTTTTTAAATGGGAACCCAATAGTTATTTCCCCAGATTTTGATAAATCTCTACAGCTAAATGGCGATATTAAAAACTTACTATCGCGCATAATATTTTTGTTTTGCATTTCCTTGTAATTTGAAATTCTAAATAAAGGCAGTAAGCATCAATCAGTTCGGAACCTTAGAGTTCTATCTCTTTCAAATTAATTTTTTCCAGCAAACGAAAAGAATTTTTTGATTTATAAAAGCTGAAGAAACAAATTAAAAATTAAAGAATTTTTTAGTACTTGTATTGGTCAGCTACGCGTTTCTAATATTATCTTTCTTTATTTTGCAGAGATTATAGGTATCTTAATGTATTTCCTTTTATTGAAAACAAAAAATAGAGTTATCATACATTTTCCAATGTAGGCTCTGAAACCACCGTCTAATAAAGTTTCAAATTTCAAAAGAAATTTCAATCAAACCATAATATTATAATTTTGAATTAGATGATTAACTATGAAATTTATCAGTTTTGGACAAGTGCCAGCTGCACACCCTTGGGAAGGTCTAATGTCAACCCCCTCAGTACCACGGATTTTCACTATCAATACGCGAGCAATCTTACCACTGGATCCAGTCTTGACTATTCAGTTTACACTGTACAGTGGTGTAAAGTATATTAGTACACTGAACCGTGTATCTAATTACTGTACGATATACAGTTAGCTGTATTGCACTTTGCTGCTCTGCACTAACTTGTAGAATTCTTCATCATACGCACACGTGAATCGATTAAAGGGTTACTACGATAGGGTAATTTATATTGAGGGGCCTCTTAGCAAAATTCAGATTTAACGAACATTGCAAAAGTTAGCATTTTTAATATGCTTATCACATTAAAAATTAACTTTTATTAAATTATATTAGGTTTGCCTTTTGTAGGTGCTGATCACAATTAATTACAATCATACGACAATTGTGCTTACTGAGATATGTCTTTAACATATTCTCAATCAACAAAATACATAAACATTTCTTACAAATACGAGATACTCAGGGTTATCGTATATTTTGGGTTGTGCATATCGCACATACTCGTTATTTGGGGGGCATAACGCTCACTCATTTACCTTTAGAGTCGTGCATAGTGCACATACTCTTTAGATGGAAATTACATCCTCGTTCACACTTTAAAGGTTGGTTATGATACCATCTTTGCCTCCGGCCACCTAAGATTGATTTTAATGTTAATCTCACTCAAGATCGATTTTGTATCGACTGACGTACTGACTTACAATATAATTTCTTGTGATCAAACCACCGCACTCAGGCCACCCCGATTACAAAATCATAAAACGAAAGGGTAATAAGTAATAAGTATCCCAAAGCCACTGCCCATATTTGACTTGCCTAATTTAGTGTTAATTTACTGTATTTAAATTTGTAAATATCTGTAAATACCTATTTTATAATATACCTATGTATTAAACTTAATGGAGTGTTTATTCCTTGTAGATCAACAAAATCGCAGCAATATTAATGGTCCTCTGACTAAATGGCCAGTTATTTAAATAAAGTGTAATATTTTTACTTGTCTAGTAAGAGTTGAGGGCAAAGAAAAACTTAGTGAAAATTAGTTGATCACAGTGAAAAATTGTAAGGGGTAAATTATTGTATAGGCAGTTTCTCGGTATGTTCCCCAACAAATAGAGTGAGAAGCACCGTTAGAAAGGCCAACTTAATCACCTGACTTAACACTGCTAGGTTTTAGTCTATGGGGTTATTTAAGAACGCAAGTTTGCATTACAAAACGCATAAACAAATTGTTGATGGCCTTTTTAAAAAATAAAGTTGGTTTGTTTCAGGCTTTCCTCAAAAAATAAATAAGTAACAAACTTTAGATTTCTGCGCAGAACTTACATCAGCCGATATACGTTAATGGAGCAACAAAATAATGCCATCATTCTTTTTTGAGATTTTTAAAATAATTTTATATTTACGCTTCTCGAAATTTAATAAATTTGTTTCGATAGAGATATTTTGACTTTGTGAATGAATCACTTTTGAAATAAAATTCAAAATTTAGAAATTCAGTTGTAAAGTTCCGAGCTTTAAAGTATTTTTTAAAATGGGTTAGCTTAAACAATACAAAAAAGAGTTTGTAATAAAAAACAAGTGCTACATACATATTTAGAAAACTTTAAAACTAATTAAAAACTCAAAAAGTGTTTTAAGCAGTTTTTTATAACCAAAAAAGTTTCACCAAATATAAGAATAATTATAACAAATAAAAGAGAAAATGATTGCAATCAACAGCTTTACTGAAATTATCCAAACAAGTCCAAAGCCACCTTTGTTGTTTAATAAGAAAGGCGAAATTACTTCCTCACGTTTTAAAAATAGTAATCAAATTCCGTAACAAAACACGAAATTATACATAATATTCCCTCAGGGCAAATCTGAAAATTATTACATAAAAACATAACAGAAACCACTTGATTAACAGAAGACTTCTCCTTCTCACACTAATTATATATGTATGCAGACGAAGTCCACCGGCAGACACTGCCCAGAAAAGGAAGAAACCGGAAACGTTCAAACAATCGTGACCGTGTGTTATTGGTATTCGATAGTGAAAGTGGAATTATGCAATATAATGTAACATGTTACATCACGCAGCTTGCCTTACATTTCTCTTTAACTCATTTGGTTATAGGAAATTCATGATTAGTGGGTCAGGCGGTCGTATATTTTAAAACGGTACTTGATACACATCCGAATTTGTTTATTTCTGTTTTGGCAATAACCTAGTTTTTAGCCTGTTTCATTTTGATTATTTAACCACTTGGGATTGCTTCCTAGTTTTTTTTGCCTAAATTCATGGAAATTATTAATTTAAAAATTTAGGAAAGTAGTTTACAATTAATGTTGTGGGTGTTTTTAGTACAATTTTTAAATAAAAACAGTTCGGAAATATTGGGAGTCTTTGTAATACAAAAGTTTGCAACGAACTTTAGAAACTTGTAAGAATTTTTCTAATTATGAAAACACAAAAATTTTGGCTGCAATGCAAAAACATTCAAATTGGAAAAGGAGAAATTTCCTCAAGTTTTAAAATTCACACTGTTAGTTGCTGTCGTAAATTTTATAAATAATGCCTCTTATAAATTACGTAAAAGTTCAAGTTAAGAAAGTAGGAAAGTAAGTAACCTTACCTTTTATTTACACCAGAATCAACGGACACCTTGCAGAAAATACTGTAAATATACTTACAGCCAGTCTAAAATTTTATCATATTTAAATTTGAGGGGGGTAAATTGAAGGCAATTACTTTAATGCGTAAAAACTTATCGGTGTTTATCTTTTTCAGTGACTTTAATTGGGGTGATTAGTTAAATTTTAAAATGTTTTAAAATAAATTAGCCTTTGCAATTATTGAATAGTAGACTGCTCGTTACTTTTACAAAATAACAGCTAAAACTTATAGTATTTGCAAAATATCAAGTTAGTAAAATATTTTAAGTTAATTTGATACGTTTCGTCGTGTAAAAAGCTTTTTTTAATGTTTTTCTAAATGTTGAAATTAAGATATAACTGTTTACATATTTTAAATAGAATTTTATAAAATTGAAAGCAATATTTTTCACTTAAATATTGTTAGAAAATAGCTTTTAAGGCAGACTGTTTAAAAATTCCTTCTTTCTTGAATCAAATTTTATGAAATTAAAAGCAATATTTTTTACAGAAACAATTTTTTAAAGTAGAATTGAAAGCTTAGGGATACAAATCTTCTTCTTTGAATTCAGATAAAACAATAATTGAAGAACTTCAGGCAGAAGTTATAAAAAAAAAATTCAGAAGCAGGAAGTTCTTCCTTCTTCCTCGAATCGAATTTTGCAAAAGTAAAATCAGATTTTTTACAGAAACAATTTTTAAAAATGCCATTTAAGCCATAATTTAAATCTTAAAAATTCGTATAAAAAATAGAATTTATAAAAAATTCAGAAGCTGGAACCTCTTCCTTGAATGTAACTTTACAAAATTGAAAACAATATTTTTGACAGAACTAATTTAAAAAGATGCCATTTAAGGGGAATTTATAATTAAGGAACACAAATCTTCTTTTGGAATACCAATTAAAAAGAAATAGAATTTAAAGCAGAATTTATAAAACTCCAGAGGCGGGGAAACTCTTCCTTTTTCCTTGAATTGAATTTAAACAAAATTATAAGCAAATTTTTTACAGAAACAATTTTTAAAAATGTCGTTTAAGGCACAATTTAAAATTTGGGGACACAAAACTTCTTCTTTGAATTCATATAAAAAAATAGAAAAAATTCAGAAGCAAGAAACTCATCCTTCTTCCTTGAATCGGACTTTACAAAATTGAAAGCAATATTTTTTAATTAAATTATTATATAATTTCTAATTATTATATAAAGAGTGCCATCTAAAGCAGAATTTAAAATTTAGGGACACAAAGATGATAGAACTTCAAACAGAATTTTTCAAAAATTCGGAAGCATGAAGCTCTTCCTCCTTCCTTGAATCGAATTTTACAAAATTAGAAACAATTTTTTTACAGAACCAATTTTTAAAAATGTCATTTTACGCACAATTTAAAATTTAGGGACACAAAACTTCTTCTTTGAATTCATATAAAAGAATAGAAAAAATTCAGAAGCAGGAAACTCATCCTTCTTCCTTGAATCGAACTTTACAAAATTGAAAGCAATATTTTTTAATTAAATTATTATATAATTTATAATTATTATATAAATAGTGCCATCTAAAGCAGAATTTAAAATTTAGGGACGCAAAACTTCTTCGTTGAATTAATATTAAACAAAGATTATACCACGTCAGGCAGAATTTATAAAAAAATTGAGAAGCAGGAAGTTCTTCCTTCTTCCTTGAATAGAATTTTACAACAGTAAAAGCAATATTTTTTACAGAAACAATGTTTACGAATGCCATTTAAGGCAGAATTTATAATTCAGAAACACAAATCTTCTTTTTGAGTACAAATTAAAAAGAAAACGAATTTAACGCAGAACTTATAAAACTCCAGAAGCGGGGAAACTCTTCCTTTTTCCTTGAATCGAATTAAAACAAAATTAAAAGCAAATTTTTTACAGAAACAATTTTTAAAAATGTCATTTGAAATTAGGGAACTCAAAACTTCTTCTTTGAATTCATATAAAAAAATAGAATTTATAAAAAATTCAGAAGCAGGAAACTCTTCCTTCTTCCTTGAATCGAACTTTACAAAATTGAAAACAGTATTTTTGACAGAAGTAATTTTAAAAGATGCCATTTAAGGCAGAATTTATAATTCAGGGACACAAATCTTCTTTTTGAATCCAAATTAAAAAGAAATAGAATTTAAGGCAGAATTTATTAAACTCCAGAAACAGGAAACTCTTCCTTTTTCCTTCAATCGAATTTTACTAAACTAAAAGCAATATTTTTACAGAAAGTTTTTAAAAATGTCATTTTAGGTAGAATTTAGAATACAGAAATTCTAAACCTTTTTTTTCAAAATTTAAAAAAACAGTATTTAAGGTAGTAAAATATTCAGAAGCAGGAAATTTTTATTTCTTCCCTGATTTGAATATTATGTATATAAGATTAAAAGCAATATTGTAGTCAGGAGTGATTTAACAAAATACTATTTAAGACAGAATTTAGAATTGACAAACACAAAGCTTATCCTTTGTTTCTAAATTTCAAAAAACAGCATATAGGGCAGAATTTGCAAAAATCCAAGAGCAAACAATTTCCATTTTTGCCTTGAATGGAAATTTATAAAAATAAGATATATTTTTTAAAATGCCATATGACAGAATTTAGAATATAGGACCACAAACATTCTTCTTTGAATTAACATTTTAAAAACAAAACACTTGTTGACGGAAACTTTCAGGACATGCTGTATGTTATATAATAATTCTCAAACTTTCAATTCACCTATAATAAATTTCGTGTTAGCAATATAGCAATCACTAAATTTCACTCAGTAAATAAACAATTTAAAAGGATTTCACTCAATATTATTTATTTCAAATTAATATCTAATTCTGCAGAAAAATTGAATTCACCTTGCAGATTTGATAAATAAACATTTGTGTTATAATAACTGGCAAGTAATATAAACAAATTATAAATAACAATGTAGAATATTATTTATTTAATTTAAAAGTTTAGTTACCTGTTTTGTGAGGACGTAATATTTATAAAGCACTTACTCGAGCTTAATAGTTTAATAAACACTGTGTGCTATAGAGCTGCTGGTAAATTGTTTAAATTATGCGGTTGTTTAATCATTTAAATGATTAGGAGGGGCATCTGAATTGTACACTTTCATATCTGTTCGTACTTTATAACAGGAATTACAATATTTTTAAAGTCCCTATAAATAAATAAATCAATAAAAACGTATATAAACAATTAAATAAATATTTATGTAAATACTTTTGATTCGTGTTATTTAATCGTAATTTCCTCTTTTGCGACTGTTTGTTTATATAATTCATTAATTTAAATGGGAAACAATTGCATAATTTTATGTTTAAATTACTGAAGCAGCGAAGCATATTTTTTCACGGTTTTAACGAGAAATTATTTTGACAATTTTAGGTTTTGCTTGTTTTTGTTAAGTTATTATTAATTAAACTTAATTCAGAAATTTCAAAAAATATATTTAAACAGTTTAAACAAACTTTAGAAAAGAGGAAAAACTGAACTTATCTTTAAAATAGGGTACTAGCCTTGGCATTAATTAATAAAAATAGTTATTTAAATAACAAGGGAGGTAAGTGAGATGAACGACGGTCTGCAACCATACGCGACGGAATAAATCACTTCGCAATAGTTTTTCCATTGCCACCAAAAATAAAAATATTTGACAGTAATTTTTACTAATTTAATTCATCTGCCTCCCTGAGGAGATAAATTCAGATTTACTACAATACATGACAACCATGAACCAATACTAAGCAAATCACCTACACTTCCTTCAAATGTAACCAAAATAACATGGTAAACGTAACTTGTCCGCAGTGAAAAAATATATTTCGTGCTTTGCATTTGTTAATAAAAAAGGCACACGAAAAGTAGAGCAGCCTTTCCACTTTCCACTTTGTACCTTGTAAATTATGTATTTATATTAGGTAGATACACTTAACTGTCTTAAAGTTTAATTGAATTTAACTAAAATTCGAATTATATTAACTAAACTTTCAATTTATTTCCATGAATAATTAAATTCGAAACAGTTTAGAGTTAGGTACAGTCTTAGATTTTGTGTTTTAATTTATGTTGCAAACGAAAAAAGTATGATGTCGCATAATACAAAACAGCCCATCCGTTTTCTTTGTAAATTCTATTTGACAAAAATGACAACAAAAAACCTTAAATAGCTCGTATCCGGCGTAAATTTAAGCAAACATTTCATTGAACGGAAGTCAAACGCTTTATTTACAATTTATATAAATTTAATGTAAAATAAATTCATTTATTTACGTAAAGTGATTCTTAATTTTATGCAAAATGTATGATAATTCAGGTGATCAACAATAAAAAGGCTGATTTTACATTTTTTAAATTTAATTTAAAAAAAGATCGGTAAAGCAGCAGGAAAAGATAACATAAATGCAGAAATGCTGAAGTACATGGAAGAAGGGCCGAAAGGGGACATGAAACTATGCATTAAATATCAGACAACTAAGCGAAAAGAAACTAAACCACAACAGACATCGGTATGCTTGTTTTATTGACATGGAAAAAGCTCTTGGCAGCATAAAGAGGAATATAATATGTAATATGGAAGAAACTTGAAGAACGAAAAGTAAGTGGACAAGAAGGGGGGGGGGAAGCAATAAAAAGTATGTATGTCATAAACAAGGAAGATAGTAAGAACAGAAAACCAATGCTCAAGAGAATTAATAACAACAAAGAGCGTTAAGCAAGGAGGAATAATAAAGGGCATTAAGAGTAGGAGTACGTAGGTTAGAAACGGCTATGGTGGTGGAATTTGTGTACGCCGAAGACTTGATAATCCTAGCTGAAAATGAAAAATCATTGCAGACTAGTATAGGAATATGGAGTGAAGAGATACTAAATACTGGGATCAGAATTAGTATTAGAAAGACAGAAGTAATAAAATTTCAAAGGACGACCAAGCATACAATTTGGTAGTCATATAAAACAAGTTGAGAATTTTAAATATCTAGGATCTAGCATCAATAACAGATGACCAGATGAGGTACCGAACCGGAAATAAATAACAGAATTATTAGAAGCATAGCTGCCTTTGTAAGTAAGAGAAAAGTGTCAAAACAAACAAAGAACGGAATATAGAAATCCGTGTTCATACCAGCCTTAATATATGGATGCGAATTTTGGGTGTTAACAGCTAGACAAAAATCCAAATTGCAGCTTGCGAAATGCGAATCTTACGTACAATAGAAGGAGTTACAAGAATCAGCCGAATCAAAAATAAAGACATCAGAAGGACTCTGAAAGTGCAACCATTACTTACATTGCTAGAGAAAACCGATGTAGGACGACAGAATCGTAAAGACGTGGAACAAAAGAAGTAGGGTTAGACCCAGAAGTACTTGGAATAAAGAAATGGAGAGATGCTCGAAAAAAGAAGAATAACCCAGACAAGAGCAAAGAGGACATGGCCAAGAATAGAAAGCAGTGGAGGCAATTTGACGAAGGTCAACCTTAAGAGAACCATGTATAAAATAATTTTAATAAATAACAGGATTAAATATGCATTAAACAGGTTGTTGTTCTTATTTTTGATGATTCCAAAATCAACAACGAAAATAAAGGTGAACTGCCATAAACACCTATTTTGATATTTTCTAAACTTTGTTTATTTAGAATAAAAATAATATACTTGAATTAGAAGATTAAAATCGTTAATTTCCAGATTTTTTTATTAACAGAATATTAGAGGTTAACAGAAAGGCAATATCTAATAATAATAATAAATTAAAAAATCCAAGTTTGGTTAATAACCTTTCAATGTCCAAAAAAGTTAAAAATATAGCTTCTTAGTGAGTGTGGGAATTATAGCAGATGACCGATGTTCAGGTGGGGGTTGTGGTGGGTATCGGGGAAGGCAGTGGTGGGTTATTTAATTAAAATAAAGAAGTTGCGCAAAGGCTCTGGTTAGCTTTCCTAGAATCCACATTAGTTAAAAGAAGTTCTGCTAAAACAGGTTTAATCGATACTGATTATCATCATCATCATCATCATCAATTGGCATGGAGCAGATCCTCGTGGATCAATCCTGGATTACGCCAGGCCCACCCCATGCCAACAGGGAGATTGTAAACGAACAATTTTTTTCAGGAACCGAAATGTGCTTTCTAAACTGTATGAAGAGAGAAATTAAAATCTCACCTTCTTCAAATTCTCTATTTTGAAAGCAGTGAACCAAGAATTTATACATCTTCTTACACGCAATAGTACTTATATATTTAAACCAATTATTTTTGTGTGATTATTTATTTATTGAGTTTGAGCCAGGCTTGCGGATACCAAGCATCTCAACTCACTTTTATTTCTTTTGATTTAGCACTACTAACTAAGATTTTGCCAGATGGATAAGGCTTCCACTCTTGGTAGTGTTCTCTATTGCGTTAAATTTAAATGCGTTGTTGCAATTCTACTTCATCTTACGTACAAGAGAATGCTTTTACTTAAATAATTATGAAACAAAAATTCCATGAGTTTAATCCAGGCTTGCGGATGCCAAGCATCTCAACCCAGCAATTTTATTTCTTTTGATTTAGCACTACTCACTAGAATTTTATCGGATGCATAAGGCTTCAACCCTGGCACGGTACTTCATCGCGTTAAATTTAAATACTTTGCTGCAGTTTTACTTCATCTTATATCCAAGAGATTATTTTAGTTCAAAACACTAAAGAAGAATGCCTTTGCTTAAATAATTATAAAACAAAAATTCAAGCAATAATTAAGAAATTCGCGGTAATCAAGTGCTTTTCGTTTGTTAAAAAATCATTAAGGTCCACAATTCCAAAATTTTGGAAAAGGCTCAGAATTTATCCTTTTCGAATTATAAAGGAAATTAAAACTTTTGTAAATGTACAACATCAATTTGGCGTTGATTTTGTTTCTTTCCCTTTTGTTTATCATCGTAATCTTTCAAAATATAAAAAAATGTATAACAAAGAAAAAGGATTTAGTTTTGTTTCGTCACTATTTCTGAGGTTGTTTTACTGGAAGCTGATAAAAGAAGCCTCGAAATAAAAACAGAACGTAACAATAACAAACAAAAGAATATTCAAAAGCTACTTCGATTATGTAGTTTCATAAAAATTATAGATTTAGTTTTGTTTCATCATTATTTCTGAGATTGTTTTACTGAAAGTTGTAAAAAAAAGAACTTCGAAATAACAATTTAAAATCATAACAGGAACAAACAAACGAATATTCAAAAGCTACTTTAATTAAGTAATTTCTTAAAATGTTTTGTTTTGTTTCGTCATTACTGGGATTGTTTTAGTGGATGTAGGCAGAAACAAACGAATATACAAACCTACTTTGATTTAAAAGCCAGATATTACATTTTGATAATAAATTAAAAAGCGTTTGATTTTTTGAAATAAAATTAACTTGAAAACAGGGAAATTTAAATTTATTGTTTTACATTATTAAACTTGATTTGTTTCAATAAAAAATTTATTTCTGAAACTTTTGAGAAATTGTTTTAATTGTAAAAAAAATAAAAAGGCATTGGGTTTCCTTTTCCTTTGCTGTAAAAACTGAAGATAATTCGCAATCCAAAGCTACTTTGATCGAACTAATGTCCCCTGATGTTTTACAACTTTAATGTAGTTTGTGTTAAATTTTTTATTGGTTTTAATTTCGTTTAAATACTGCTTTATCAAATTGTTAATTTTTTTTTGAATATTTTTGCAGTTTTGTTTATTTACTTTTTTTATTTAATTATTTCTCAACTTTCATTATTATTTATTTTTTAAATTATTTTATTTATTTATTTTTAAATTAATAATATTTATATGTTCATAATTGAAGTCTCGACGTATTTTAAATTTTAACAACAGAAATCATACCACATTTTTTTTATAATGTACTTACTCACCTAAAAAGACTTGCACTTTCACGAATCACTAGTTAAATGTTAGGTGTAACCCGTACTGATCAAAGAATCGGCAAAGAACCATATTATAAACCTCCGTAAATTACATGTGCGTTCCCCCACTTGAAGCTTTCATCTTTCTTTGAGAAATGGTAAAATTAAGAAATCGTCTTAATTCCATTTAGAGATTAAAATTATCCCAAGTAAAAAAAGTCCAATTTTCTCTTGTTATAATGAAGGAATTCCCTCTCGATTATTTTATTAGTTTCTTAATGCTTAATAGTATTTCAATTACATAGTTTATGTAATGTGTTGAAATATGTTATTATTTGTTTTTGTCGTGGTGTACTTACGTGTTACAAGTGACATTTTCAGTTCAATTAACAGTTAATGGTTGGTTTTTATTTGCTCTTGGTAAAGGCGCCGGTTGTTATACACGCGTTGTGTATCATAATTTTATTATTTTTAATTTTAAGTGGCCAGCTAGTATTTTTGCTGTTAAATCCAGTATAGCTTGGAACCTTGCGTCTGAAACCAAAATTATCAAATTAAAAATTAAAGACATATAATGCATTCTCAACGTTTTGAGGTCACAATACGCCACGTTTTTCTTTTGCTTAAGAATTCAAGGTCAGCCATTCAAAGAAAATACTAAAATACTACATTTATTTATACGAATAGTGTTGGTAATATCAGTTTAGTCATTTTTATCATTAAAAAAAAAAATCCTTGCCAAACGTTGCGAGTTGTAAATCACTGTGATATTACTATTATTAAAAAAACTGTAGCTGCCCGTGTTATTGTCGTTCTTAAATTCGCAATTTGTCTTAATATCAAATAATCGAATTTAGAGCCATCCTCAGTGACCCATAAAATCGTGTCGTGTTTTAGTTTGGTTCAGGAAATGTTAGATCTAGATACCTTGTTTTTTATAAATGTTATTAGTTAAGACATAACTTTTTATTCCGTGGGTTACTAAAGATAATTCTAAATTGAATAGTTCGATATTTTGAACTATTACGCTAATACAGTTTTTTTTTTTTGTATGTAGATTATTAGCAATCAGAACATTACAGTATATATTCTATGAGCTAATTTTATCACTGGTTATATATATATAAGTCATTGAGAGGAAGACTCCCATCGAAGTCACCTGTTTATTGCACTAAGTCTTTTGGCCATTTCTTGCTCAATCGCCGAGTCTGGGGATCTTCTCTTAGTGGACTAATGGTTTCATTGGGATGAGTTTCTAGTGTGTCGTGGTGTTTTTTTGGCTTTTTGGTTGATTACATCTTTTACATATGCTACATTGAGGTCGGTGTGGAGGGTTCTGTTAGAGACATACCATGGCGCTCCAGTTATACTTCGTAGTGTCTTAGATTGAAAACGCTGGATGATTTCTATCAGTGAGTTGCTTGCGCAACCCCATAGTTCGCAACCGTACAGCCATATTGGTCGAAATATGATCTTATAGATAATTAATTTGTGGTCTAGAGAGAGAATTGATTTTTTGCGAAGGAGCCAATACATGTTTCTTATTTTTATATCCATCTCTTTTCTTTTTTTGGTTACGTGCGTCCTCCAAGTTAGACGCTTATCAAGGTGGAGACCAAGGTATGTAGCTTCAGTCGCTTGGGGGATCGGGTGATTGTTGACATAGACTGGAGCACAAGTTGATCGTTTCATCGTGAACGTAACATGGGAAGATTTATTATCGTTTATTATTATCTTCCATTTGTGTAACCATTCCTCTATTAGGGTTAGATGATCTTGAGTCCTACTCGTTGCTGCTACTGGATCTTTACTACTTGTTAATATGGCTATGTCGTCGGCAAAAGTTCCCATAATATTTTGTTCCATAGTTGGGATGTCGTGTGAGTACAAAAGGTACAGTAGGGGTCCCAAGACATTGCCTTGAGGTACGCCCACTTGAATTTGTTTTATTTGAGAGGTTTCATCACCGACTATGACTTGGAAGTGGCGATTTTCAAGGTAGGACCGTAATACTAGGTAATAGTGGTGAGGAAATGTATTCTTGACTTTGTAGAGAAGCCCGCTGTGCCAAACTCGGTCGAAAGCTTGTTTTACGTCTAAGAATACTGCTGAACAGTATTCCTTTTTTTCTAAAGTAGTTTGTATTTCGTTAACTAGTCGATGACACTGCTGGACAGCCGAGTGTTGAGCCCGGAAGCCGAATTGATGATTCGGCAGCCAATCTTGTAGAATTTCACTTTGATTTATTCTCTTTAGTATTAGTCTTTCAAGCAATTTAGATAGTAACGGGAGTAGGCTGATGGGGCGATATGATTTAACATCGTTAGGGATTTTTCCAGGTTTAAGGATGAGGATAATGTGGGCAAATTTTAGCTGTAGCGGCCAGTATGTGAGGCGGAGAATTCCATTAAATAGCACTTAATACAGATAAAAATCTAAATATTGAAGGTAATATAAAAGCATGGTAAAATTATCAAAATTCATCAACTTTGATCTGTGTGTTAGTGTGTTTGTGACAAATTTCGAGGCAATGTTTTGACCTAAATACCCTGAAAAGAAATATTTTTAATGCACTTCTATCAGGAAATATTTGGAAATAGAGTGGCCTCTACACAACCTACTTAATACCTGACAAAATATTAAAAGGATGATCTTCTTTTTTTTTCTTACGGCCGAAGCCCAGGCCGATGGCTTGTTAGTATCTCGAAAGAACGGATTCTGATCGATTTTCAAATAAAACTAATCACGTCCTACTGTGACCTCAACAAATTGTAAAACGCATTCTATAAGGTTACGCAATGTTTTGTGATTAGTAATTTTAACTTTTAAGGCATCAAAAGGACAGCAATAAAAGATCTATTTGTATCAGTAAAGCTGTGGGGTTTATTTCCCCATCATATTTGTTAATTTTGATTATCAAGTTGATTAAGTTTCAAAAGTCATTTTCTTGCTTGCCGAAATTGCTGTATTCAAATATGGCGTTGATTTTGCGAGTTTGAAGTGATTTTATTTAATATTACTAACATGGGTAAATGTTTGCCTATCGTACCTCAGTACTTAGACTGCACATTCCCCTGGTTAGATTGATCTTTGGCTTTGGACTATTTCTTTAAATAGTCGATTATTTCAATTTCAACACAAATCCTAAACTTACTGCAAAATGCTGTCCAGAGTACCTATTGAAGATAGTTGCTTACTGCAAGGCGATATGACGGATATATTCAATAAATATTTTATGTGCACTTTAATTCTTAAGAAAATTAAGATAAATATAAACTTATACGTAAAAATTTATTTTGTTCTATTTTTTTAGTTTAATTTTTTAAGTCTTCGTTTTTGTAAATTAACATTTTTTATTTCTTACATTTTTCTGACTTGGCATTTACTTATTAGGGTGATTATTATTTGATTTTACTTGTTTTACTCCGGTACTGATTTTATAAAATCCTTCTTTGTCTTTTTTCTTTTTGTTAAATATCGAACCAAGAAACAAGAATGATTGGTATGATAGTAGGTGTACAGAAGAGACTGAGAAAAAAGACTTTCAAGGATAAAAATGCTAAAAACGGGAGAAGAAGATGACGCGGAAGAGTATAGAACAAAAAAGGAAAACAAAGGGCATAAGAAAGAGATTGAAGAAGTAAAACAAATCAATAAACATATCAGAAACTTCTACCAGGAAGTTAAAAAAAAAGCAAAGTGTTACAATGTCAGAGTAAATTACCACGAAGATAAAGAAGCAAATCTAATAGGCGATAGCCACTTAATGATACAAAGATGGAAAGATTACTTCGAAATTTTTTTAAATGATTCAAGAAACGGCGGATGAGGCAGTAAGGAACAAAAATGGAGTACAGATTGTGGGGGAAACCGAAGTACCTACTCACAATAAAAGAAATTATTGAAATAATACAGAGGTAAATGGAACGAAAAAACGACAGGTGAAAATGGTTTAGCAACCACATTTAACTGTTAAATATGGAGGAGAAAGAATAGAAAAAATAGTTGCTGATATTATCAAGAGAATATGGAAAGTCGGGAGAAAGCCTCGAGAATGGAGAGATGCCGTGATATCTATTTACAAGAAAAGGGACAAAGCAGAATGTTGCAACTATAAGGGAATAGCTCTGCCGAGACGATATTTTTACTGTTAAGTAGAAAAATCGCTAGCAGCTACGACCACAACTCAGTTCTTCACGTGCTGTTCGTCGATTTTAAGCAGGCGTACAATGCAATCAACAGAGAAAAGCCATTTGAAAACTTGTAAAGTTTACAAATACCACCAAAGCTGCTACGACTAATAAAAATGACACTAGAACTAGAACACACCAACAGCAAAGTCAGGTGCCACGGAGAAATGTCGAGAGATTCGGAGTAAGAAAAGGTGTTAGAAAAGGTGACCTAATGTCGACAGTCTTATTCAATCTGATGCTGGAAAGGATAATTAGAGATAGCGGCATTATAACTAGTGGGACCTTATTCAGCAAAAGTCAACACACAATCCTTGCATATGCCGGTGACCTAACATTCATGGCGAGATCGGCATCACAGCTGAAAAAGATGTCAAAGAATACCAAGTCAGAAAAAGAGGACTGTATTTTAAAACTAAGTACATGTTGATGAGAAGGAAGGACAACTCGGTAGTTAAAACAATACAACACACAGAAAATGGAGGCGAAATGAAAATAGAGAGTGAACGGTGCCCGGGTGCTTTACACAATACAATAACATCAAAAATAATATCGCGTAGTGCTGAGCTAAGAATATATACAGACCTCGCTCATTCGCTACCATTTTCTTTGACTTTAGGTCAGTCTAGTCCATCTAAAACATGAGCCCTACTCATGTTTTAGATCGTCCTTGGTAGACGACCACATTCCATTTTCAACATAGTGTTCGACCTGCTGTCTTTGAACCTTGTTATGCGTCCTGCGAAGTTTGTGTTGTATTTTAGTTTCGCCACGACTTCTGTGAAGTCTTTGGTTTTTGTTTTTGCCTAATCCAAGCATTTCTATTAATCTTCGAGAGGGTTTTGGCTTGTTTGTAGCTTACTTTGTGAGGGCCTATGTTTGGCCTACACACATCAGTACAAGTAGGACACATTGATTATTCTTTAACACTTACGCTAGTATTACTTCCAGTTTGTTAGTTTGTGCTGTCAGAGATAGATACAATTATTATTAACATTTTCAATATCGCTGTTGTTTATACAGGATGTAAATAAAATGAAGAAAAAGCAAGGCAGCACCATGATCAAAATCGATGCACGGCCGATAAGTGTGATCCTTCAACAAGCTCTTGTCGAGTTTCAGCTCAGTGAATTGTGAGGTTATTGTTTGGTCATGCGAAGTAGATGAGAGATTCGTGCTGTGATAAAATTTTAGTTCTTGAAGGTGAAAACGGCGACCCAAATAGAAAGTAAACTAGATCGGGTCCTTGGCGAGTCATCTCCTTCATCTTTCACTTTAAACTTGCTCCAAATAAGGTGAAAACAATAGCCTCTGCCGGCTAGATCATGGCATCAGTTTTCTGGGATTCAAAAGTTGTCATCTTTATTGACTGCTTATGGAAAAGGAAGGGCAATCACTGGAGGATACTACACAGGTTTGCTGTAAAATTTGAG
The DNA here is from genome assembly GCA_963082815.1 of Melanotus villosus. NCBI lineage: Eukaryota > Metazoa > Arthropoda > Insecta > Coleoptera > Elateridae > Melanotus > Melanotus villosus. The sequence continues at coordinate 46,704,373 of OY720425.1, forward strand.
TGAAGAAATCAAGAAAAAACGACCGCACCTTGCAAAAAAATCCTCTTTCGTCAAGACAATGCACCTGTTCACTCGTCAACGGTTTCCATAGTTAAATCCATGAACTCAAGTTCGAATTGTTGGATCATTGCTCTACTCACCGATTTAGCCCAGCCTGGCTTCCATTTGTTCCCGATCATCAGAAGATGACTCGGAGGTTCATTCTGTGAACGGTTTGGAACATCGTTGGATAAAATGTGCCGTCGAGCTCAATGGAGATTATGTTGAAAAATAAATAATACAAATTTATTCGCATTTTCTTTTTTATTTCCCTTACTTTTCTCACCCCTTACAATCGTAATCTTTATTAATATGATAGTTTTATTTTGGTAAACTATTTCTATCTTCTTATTGTTGCAGGATGTCCTACTTCTTGAACGTTATATGGGTAACTTTCTTATTTGTAAAGATAGCGAAATGGTTAAATAAGCAACATAGTGCAGTTTTTTATAGGTAATTCACTGGTGTGAAGAAATTTGATATACGAGGTGCAATTAAAAAAATATTGATGAAAAACTAAAAACTCGCTTCTATTAGTATCTCATGTAGTTAATTTAGTTCTAAAATTAGAAAATATGCTAAAATACTTTTGGAATAAAAAAGCCAGGGTGGTGCAGTGGTAAGAGCGCCGGGCTAGCGTTAAGTTAGTCCTTGTTTCGAATCACCCGATGGGCAAGATTTTCCTGCAGTTTAGAGGTCGGTATCGAGTCCTGGTGATCATTGTCGTTGGGCACCTAATTAACGACGCTCTCCTCCGAATACAAGCCTACAGTGGTGTTAAAAAGTCCTGCATCACCTCACAAAATTCAGGAAAATTGAAGTTTAACGCACTTCCTTCAAATATTTTTCAACCGTTCACTGTCTAGCTAGATGAACTAGGTACTTAATCACAATGATAAAATAAAAAAATATACTAGAAAATTTGGTTAATAAAAAATGCAGTTAAAAAAATTATTGAATGGAATTTACCAGCTTTCCTAGTCCTTCCCTCGAAATGCAATGAAACCAGGCGTGAATCACAGATTCGATTAATTCTGTTTTCCTTGTACCTAGGTTTTCTTTTAGATATGGTGTTTGATATCCTTTCCCACAAGTTCTCTATAGGATTAAGGTCTGGGGATTGTGCTGACCAGTCCAACCTGTCGATTTTATTTGTTATCATCCACGATTTAACCAGTTTTGCTCTATGACAAAGAGCGTTATCATTCTGGAAAATAAACCTTTCTTCGCCAAACAGGTCTTTCCCACTGGGTAGTATCTTATCCTGCAGTACTTCGAGGTATTTGATGGCGTTCATCATTCCAGAGACGATATGTAGGCAACCAACTCCTTGGGCAGACATGCAACTCCATACCACAGCCACATTGCCAGCATGACTGTTGATGTTAAAGGTTGATTCGTCTCTAAATGGTACCTTTTTCCACTGCTCTGCTGTCCAGTTCCGATGTTCCTTGGTCCATTGCAAACGATGGATTCTTTGCTTCTGGGAAAGCAGTGGCTTCTTCCGTGCGTTACATCCTCTAAGTCCAAAACTAAGCAGTCTTCTTCTCACAGTGGAAGTTCGCACACTTACACCAGTAGCTTCGGATCACAGTTTGGTTAATTCGGTGGAATTAGGACTTCTGTCTGCCAGGCTTGTTCTCCTTAACACAGAATCATCTCGAACTGAGGTTTTCCTCGATCGCCCACTACACGGTTTGTCGTAGATTTTTCCAAATTCAGCATACTTTTTAATCTTCTTTGAAGAATTTTAAGAAGATAATTAGCAATAATATTAGTGATATACTAATTAGAACCAAATAGTTGAAGTAGTTTGCGAAACTATGCGAAAAATAAGTGTTAAAGTCCAAAAACCATTGTAGATTGGTGATGCAGGACTTTTTAACTGGAGGTAGAGTAAGAAGGTATTACACATACATAGACATTATTACACTCTACATATGGTGCGGTATGTAGGTATTTAACGGTGTACCAATCACGTCGGGCCCGGATTGTGCATTGCATCCGTAGAACCTCATACATTAACGCACCAGCCCCAACACCGAAAGATATAAGAGGTTACAGCCTATACATACCTACTTTTAGAATAGTTTTTTTGCGTAGCTGAGCTACATGATTTTTTTGTTAACATTTTCGAGTAGCTGGTCAAAGTTTTTTTTTTTTAATGGAAACCATAGTTAGCTGAGACCTAATTTATTTCTCTATGTAACATAAGCCATATTTTTAATTTCCAAAAGCAGTTCTTTCTATCATATTTCCTCTATCACCATGTAAATTATTTTGCCTAAACATGCTGACACCGTATTGTACTAGTTCGATCACTGTGCCATCATTTTCTGGGATTTATTATTTTTAATTTATTTATTGAAAATATTTTACAAGTGAGTATTCTAGTCGGGTAGTGACAATAATCACAGTAGTCCAGTCAATAAAGGGTTTGTAGAATGCATGGAGGGTGTCACAATTTTTGACTTTAGGGCTTTGTTTGGAGTCGTTAGGAGGTAAACATACTAAAAGTCCCCGGACATAGGTGGTGAGCGGGGTGCAGGGGGGGACTGAGAAGGTCTCTGTTTTTGTTTTTTTGCTTATATCTTGAAGACGGTGCATCTTATCAAAAACGTTATTATATACAAAATCAAAGCTGACAAAATTTTCTACATTTTTGCGTTTTAAAGTTTTTTTCTATCTCCAACCGTTTATGAGATATCTGCTCTCAAAAATCTCTAATTTTCGAAAGAAAATATGCCTCACGTTTTTCGTTAAAATTTCTCTCTATGCGGTTTACAGAAAAATTCCCACAAAAGAAGTTGTAGAGGATTAAATTTTCTTAAAAATGGTATATACATTTTATATATTTTTTTCGAAAATTAACGATTTTTGATAGCGGATATCTCATAAACGGTTAGAGATAGAAAACAACTTTACAAAGCAAAAATGTGGGAAATTTTGCCGGCTTTGATTTTGTATCTAATCAAATTTCGCTAAAACGCACCGTCTTCAAGATATAAGCAAAAAACCAAAAAAGGGAATCTTCTCGGTGCCCCCCTGCACCCCGCTCACCACCTATAATGTCCGGGGACTTTTAGTATGTTTACCTCCTAACGACTCCAAACAAAGCCCTGAAGTCAAAAATTGTGACACCCTCCATGCATTTTACACCCCCCTTTTGAGTGTTCGTTGACTGGACTACAGCAGTATTGAGATTATTGATACATGCAAGCTAATAAGTAAACAAAGAAACCAAAATTTATATTGTCTTAATATTTAGAATTAAATTGAATTTAGGAGTTAGACCAAATCTGAATACAATTCGAGTTATATTTGGTTCGATATCTTTTTTTAGTGCAGTATGTAGGATCAAACGGCACACCAGTCACGTAACTATCGAACGATATTTTTTAAGAAAAAAAAAAACTTATAATCTGTATCCGTAACTTTTTTTTACTTTTCGATGTCGAGGCTGAATTGTTAGAGTATATAAACTATACATTTATTTAAAAGGGAACTTTAGGAGGCTCAGAAAATATTTATATTCAAATTTGAAGAAAACGCACTATAAATTTGCAAAACTCTAAATTAACACAATACAATCTCAGAATTTATTCAAAAGCTTAAAAGAGGAACTTTGAATTATGCAATAAATTCGTAGATGAGACAAAGTAGTCAAGCTCGTTATTTAATAAAAGCTAAATTTAGAAATTTTCAACTTTCGGATTATTTAACGTCGTTACTTGATTACATTTCTTACTTTCGATAGTAAAGGTAAAGGTAACGGCAATTACACTCCGCAAGGGAGTATGGCCGGTTTACATTATTTTTATATTTTTGCTTTTTACGTAAATTTTTGAATAATTTTTAGTTTCTATTTGATCTGAAATTCCTTTAAAATTTGGCTATTTTTTTAATTTTTAAGGTGTTTGATTTTGGACGCTACCTTCAAATTTAGCAAGTGAATTCAGGATTATTATTTTTTCGTTCTTATTAATTAAGTCAATTTTCTTTGAAAGCTAAGTTTCCGTTAGCTCTAATTTAATTTTGTAATCTGAAACTTCAAACAAAACTACCCACATAATAATAATACCCACATTTACAATTAAAGATGCTACATTGTTTTTTATTTGAAATAAAAATCTGAACTTCTGAAATTTATAAATGGATTTTTTTTATAAATGGATTTTTTTTTAAATTGAAAAATTAACATAAAAATCTATTTTAGTAGTTGGTCCAATCTGCCTTTTATACATATATTTATTTATGTATTAAGTTTTGGAGCATTAATTAAAATTAATAAAACAACAGAAGTTCTTAGGGTTTAATTCATTTCAATAAGAATTCTACAACTGGTTTTACCTATTTATGTATGTATGAACTGACAATTAATTAAATTTATTTACATTATACAAGATCGTCATAGCCCTCACTTACAAATCTGAGATAAGCTTAAACCGCTTTAAAATGAATCAATTAAATCAGAAACGTCAAAAACTGCTATTATTTTGTTAATTTAAATTAAAAGACTAAATTACAATTAACAAATAATTATATTAAACAAATTAAGCTAGTTTGCGTCCGTAGCAAAGCTAGGATACACGTGCACCTTGGATAGCGCGAAAGAACTACCACTACTGGCAGCCAAACATCACTAACGTGATCTCCTGGCTACAGATGCCATACGCTAAAATAAATTAAATTAAAATTAAACAAATTAAGATTCCTTTGAATGTCAATACAAAATATTTAAAAAAGAATATCGAGTTACGATATAAATTCTCAATTGGCTCAAAATTACAAACATGAATTAGTAATTTTAAGTGATAAAATCTTAATTAATTATACATCTCTTGATAGTTATTTTGAAGTAAATTTAAAGCTAATCTACTTATAATAATCTATAATCTACCTATAGTTAATAAAGCACTTAAAAAACTAAAACCTCAACGCCTTCAAATAAATAATACGTATATGCAAAATATAGATACGAGGATTGTTCAATAGAAATACGTTTGGACTGCGCAGCCGAGACTTCAACGGAATTCAGTTGCTTACGTTAATTGTTTAAGTACTAGTGACGCGTCTGCCAAAAGTATTTGCTGTTTGCTTTTTTCTAAGCGTTGTGATTAAGTTGGAAATGACATTTATGGTAGAAAATCCGTCCAAAGATAATCTGCATGTTGTCATTCAATTTTTGGCCGCTGAAGGCAAATGGAAACTTATACGAGAATGAATGAATAAATGGTGACTAAAGTTATTCACATACGGCAGTGGTTGAATGGTGCAATAAATTTCGACAAGGAAAAGAATCCACTAAAGATTTGGCCCGTCCAGGACATGCCCATGTTGTCGCAAATAGGCGCATTAAAGTTAGAAAACTTTCTGAAATGTTGAACATCCTTGTGGTGTTTATAGTCTTGGCTATCACAAAGTTGTTGCTCAGTGGATTCCACGATTCCAGCTTTTGATACGCTATCCTCCTCCTCCTGCTCTTCTTCAGACTCTTTGAATCCTGAACAGGATATAGTTTTTCCCTCTATTGTTCCATAAATTACGATTCCTTCCGATCGGCCCCATCCGCTCCTTCGTTCCCCTCGATCTCCAATACAAAACCCTATTTATTTGTCTATCTATCATCTGCCCCCACAAAATGTCTTGCCCAGCTTCATTTATATTTGGTTACTTTGACCACGATATCTGTTACTCCACTTTTTTGCCTTATTTATTCATTTCTGTATCTGTCCCTCAGTAATATGCCCAACATTCTCCTCTCCATACCTCTTTGAGTTTGCTAGCTTTCTAATTACTTTGTTTGTTAGGGTCATCGTTTCCGTTCGATATAATAATACAGGTGCTATACAAGAGTCAAATATCTTTGCTTTTAAGTTATTTGGAAAGGTCTTGTTCTTAGTACGAAGGCTGACCAGCTTGTTTATTTCCGCGTTCTGATTTTCCGTACCCATTTTTATAGTATGGCCTAGATACATACATATAAGAGTCCACTTGTTCTATTCTATCTTCCTCTATTTCTATACTTAGTAGACCGTTGTTTGTCATTACTCATTACCTTTGTTTTCTGTTTATTTATTTTGAGGCCAATTTTCCTAGTTTCATGAAGCTGTTGCATCATAAGCTGTAGTTCTGCTTCATCTTTAGCAATCAACATAATGTCGTCCGCATGTTCTCCATCTACATTAATACCCAATCGGATCCAATCTAGTTCTTTAAATGCATTTTCGAGACCTAAGGTAAACAGTTTTGGCAAGATGTTTTCAGATTTGATCTTTAGTTTTACTCTGTTAGTTGCTTTTCTATATCGATGCGACAGTCGTCTAGGGCTTTAATTATGATATGCATCTCTAAAGTGTCAAAGGCTTTCTCAGAATCAATACATGCTATTGACAAGGGTAGGTTATATTCATGGCATCTCTGAATTAGAAGTTTTAGACACTGCAAGTGATTTATTGTTCCGAATCCTCTGTTAAATCCGGTTTGCTCTTCTGGCTGGTACTCATCCAACTTTCTGGTTAAGCGATTTGCGATAATTTTTAATGTTACAGCAAGCTAATCAGCCTGTAGTTTCTAATATCTGCCTTGTCTCCCTTTGTATGTAGCAATATTATCTTCGCATTGGTCCAATCATCTGGTATAGCTCCTTCTTCAATGCATCTATCGAATAATACTTATAGTGTATCTAGAAGCTCTCTTCCTCCATGCTTAATGGTTTCTATTAAACAATCCCTGTATTTTAGTTGTACTAGCATTAGCTACTAAGTTCGGATTTCTTTTTTTATGGTACCTTTGCTAAGTTCCAGTTTAAGTAGGTAACAACTTTGTTAAGATAGTCAGGTATGTAAATCTTTAACACTACCTATATTAAAAAACGCCATAAACACGTACATAAATAATTATGGCACATCTTAAAATCCTTATTATATCAGCCATAAAAGATAGCAAGTAGAAAGTCTTCATACAATTATAATTTTAACGAAGCAAATCAATTAAGTGGAAATTTAGACTTAACAATTTGCTTCAAATGAAACTTAAGGTGAGATTCAATTATTTATTTCCTCCGTGTTTTTGTAGGAAGTGCATTAGTTGTATTGATAAATATTTATTTAAATAAAGGTTTGCAGTTCGCCTTCCTGGATGCTGAATAATTAAATATAATTGCGATGCTTTTATTTAATGTAATATTATTGAGTTTGCTTAGAATACAGCTTACTTTTATGCTTAAATAATGTCAAGTATGGACGTGACAGTTTCAGGGAATTAAAAAGAAATCTAAACATTCTGGTGGTAATCGTTTAAGTTGCCTTTTAATAAATTCAAAATATTTTCCTAAAAAAGTAAATTCTTAAAAAATTAATACTTAAAATCGAGCTTCTTTTCCCAAAATTATTATTTAAAAATACCTGTTTTATTCTATTTGGCAACAGGGTCAGTGGCGTACCTAGCTTTTGGAGGCGGAGGGGGCAATATGTCTTGAAGGCGCCTTAGGACCCTTAGATATTATAGGAAAAAAATGACAGGCGAAAATTTTAGTTTGGGCTAATTTTAGGAGCGCGTTTTTTGTCTATTTTTTGCACTTGAACAACGATTTTTTTTGTTTTTTTAAATATACCAGTTCTAGTTCAGTTAAAACAATTTAAAACACGCTTTAAGCACGGAACATAATATAGGGTTTTTCAATAGGAGTGATATGTTTTGAAATTGACATAGCGGCCATATTTGAAATGTCAAAATTGTCGGTCGTTGTCAAGTGTGTTTAGTAAAGTCTGCAATTTCATCATGGAAAGATATACACCTCAGCAACCTTTGAGAATGGAGATTCCATTACTGTCAATGGTGAGCGGTACAGATCGATGATAACTAACTTTTTATGGCTTGAACTGAATGATATTGATTTAACTAACATCTGGTTCCAACAAGACGGCGCTACGTGCCACACGGCCCGTGAAACAATTGGTTTATTGCGTCAAAAGTTTGGTCAGTTGATTATTTCCAGAAATGGACCTGTCGAATGGCCTACAAGAAGCTGTGATTTAACACCTTAGACTTCTCCTTGCGAGGTTATTTAAAGTCTATTGTTTATGAGAATAAACCAGAGACAATTGATGCATTAAAATTGAATATTCAACGCGCCATTCGTGACATAAGGCCTAATTTATTGAATAGAGTTCTTGAAAATTGGGTTCATCGAATTCGGTCTTGCAGTAGAACCAGAGGCGGTCATTTAAATGATGCTATTTTCAGAACTTAATTACATCGATGACACTTCAAAATAAAATAAAAATTATTGGTCTATTTCTATTTGCTGTTGTTTCATTTCAATTTAAAAACATATCGCTCTTATTAAAAAACCCTTTATAAGCAAATCTTTACTCTACAAAATCAAACTGCAAATTGTCGAAATGAAAAACAGAACACTGCCCTATTCTTTTTAATTTTTTATACATTACGTTTGCATTTTGACGGATCGGCGGCTCTTTTAAAAATAAAGTTGCACATAAAAAGGGTTCTTTGCCGCCGCGACGTAAATCGTAAATAATGTACTTTTTTATAAATATATCGGGAAAGACGATATGATGACAAAGGACAAAAGTTACCGCTGCCGACGCCCACCAGTGCGACGGCATCGGCAGGTTTCTAGATAATTATTTCTTTGTATAGAAAATTAAAGCGGCTACACCGCCACTATTTAAGAATATTTAAAATGAGTGCAGACATTATTTATCAGGGCGGTAAAAAATAAAATAAATACAATGTGGGGGCTCGGTTGTTATAAGGAATGTAAAGATCTTGCTCACTGTGCCATTTTTATTTTATCACGTCTATAGAATTATGTAATAAGAATAATTATTATATTTTTTATTTTGGTTGAATTAAAAAATGAAATATCAAAAAAATGCACGGCGCCGAAGCCGCCAAAACGAAGAAGGCGGGGGGGGGGCAGACTGCCCCCCCTAACCCCCCCGGAGGTACGCCACTGAACAGGGTATTCTTCACTTAACCTAACTTTAAACTCTATCAAATACCAAGCTGTTGAATTGTCAGCTATATTTAATACCAACGTAATAAATTAAAATTATGACCTACTTTGACCTGAACGTTCGCGAATGTTGCATATGTATTTAAAAAACAAAATCGTTTTTTTTTTGCTCTTATTAACCAATAACATGTATACTTTATAATACGTTAAACCTTTCGAATAATAACAAATGCAATTACTATTGTGTAAATTGATGACAAAATTTAAGCAGTTGCACTTACATAACAAACTAATCACAAAATACATTTATTAGGTGACAATATAACGAAACTGTTATTCACAAAAACGACACCTGCTTTAAAGTAATCATAATCATTGCCTGCTTATAAAGTATGTCACTTACGTGCGACGATATAAATTTAATAATAATGAGATAAAGATTTGTCCCGCTTGAGTAATACGGAGTAATTTGAAAATAATACTTGTATGATGAACGCTTTAGCATAATCAGAAAACAATATAGGTCGTTATGATTGCAAAAGGACATTATTAAGAGTTACTCAATTGAGATTTTTAGGTGCCAGAGAACGTTGATAATAAATTTATACCAGAAATTACGACAAATTCTTAGAAGAATCGTGTCGGAAAGTTGGAACTTTCTTGAATTGAATTACGTTGTCTTACATTCTTATTATTTAACTTACTTAGTTTGATAAAAAAAAAATGGGACATCTTAGTTTAATATAATTTTCTTGTGAAAAATGCAGTAGCTTGCATGAAGGACTATAACTAGTTGGTTAGTGTGATTGTGTTAAAATTTTTATTCTTATGCTTTGTACCAGGCAAGAAATATAAATTATTAGGCTGTTTTTATTTTTATCTTCTTCGTTTTCTTCCTCTTATTAAAAACAAAAGTCTTATTTTTTCTTCGTCTTCTGATTTTGTTAACATTCTTCTTTTTCCTACTACATTAAGTTTTCCTCGCCTTGTTTTATTTATTTTTTCAACTTATCTTTGATTTTACGTCTTTTATTTTCTGAAAAATGTAAGTTTGGTTTGAAGTGAAGCTTTTATTTAACATTCATCCTGTGTTTAGTTTATTCAATATATTTCTTCCATCTTCCTTTCTATTTCTTTCTTAATTATTAGCTATTTTTTGAAACTTTTACTTTAATGTTTTTCATGCCTCATATTATGTTTCTTTCGACATGTTATATATACTATATTCTTGATTTTGTAAAGCTAAGGGAAAATAAATATCTTTCGAGGAGCACAAGATTATCGATCTCTATGAACTTTAACGCCTGTGTTCTACTTCTTCATTTTGGATTTTTTCTTCTCTTAGCCATTTTTCTAAGTCTTATCTTTCCCTCTCTGTCTATATCTTTCTTTTTCTCTATTATTTCTCGTCCACTTGTTGTTTTATAATTTCTTCCTAGGGCTGCTTAGATTTTTATTTTTATCTTTTGTCTTTTGAACTACAGTTTTGCTAATATGATTTTTCCCATTTTAGCTGTTTTATTTCAACAGTTTGCATTATTTACCTTAGACCTTAATCATACGTCAAACTTTTACGCTGATGTTTCTCATTTTGTTTTCATAGTTAATTAATTGCACTAGGTGTATAATATGCCTGTTCGGAAGCAAATTGGTAGTTCCGTGATAACTACAAAAAAAAATACTGCGAAACTCGCAACAATTACAGTTTATAATGAACATAATTATGTTATTTTGCAGAGTCTTTTTAATAATAATCCACTTCCGAAAATGCATTTCAATTCAGAAACAGAAATTGTATAGACTTTTAATGAACTTCTGAAAGCATATTGCGTTTATTCATGAACTGGCGATGCAGGAACATAAAAAAATCATAAAAGGAAATTTAGAAAATTTATTATAAAATAATGACCTTATTCTATATTCCAGCTGACACTTTAGATAAATATAACTCCCGTTTAGCATAAACGAACGAAATTATATAAGATGTATTGCGTAACCTTTCACTGTTCACAATGCTTTAGTCCAGAGAAAGTGGATGTAAGATGACATAACATCCGAGTTGGAGTTGTGTAGCAAGTATCATTTTTATAATCGATGCTGCGATTAGTAGGTCGCCAGGTCTCGCGTGACGCATCTTAACAAAACTATTAAATTATCTAGTAATACTTTATTACCTTAAGAACTTCCTGTTAAAATAAAACGAGCTGTTAAGCGTATGCTCTATGAAAAACTGGCGTACACGCGACGTTATAAATTGAATCACTTTAGTTTTTCCTTATGTGTTGCACTAATTTCTTCTTTCATTTGTTTGAATCTTTTTTATCACTTTTTATATATAAAATGGTCATTACTAAAAATTAAAAGTAAAAGCAGTGCTCTTAATTGTAAATTACTAATAAATAAAAGTAACAGGTCCCAATTCAGACCCCTGGGGAGCCACAGGTAAATCATAAACAACACTATTTACTACTTCAACAGTTACTTCATTCAGAAAATCTAAGCTTTTTTTATTATTTGGTGATGTTGACTAGCAAACTATTCTATTCAACAAACTTTAAATTTTAGTATCTTCGTTTCAAACACAAGTGTTGGTTGTTTTTTCTTTATTTCTTTGATACTTAGTTTTTTTGTTAAATTTAAATATTACTTACCAAAGAGCATAAATTGATATTTTTTGTTTTAACTATAGATAATATATGGGTAATACAGTTGTCATACATTTCTGTTCTTCTACCTCCTAACCTATCTTCGTTCTATAGACACTCGCTCTCTAATAACCACTTAACCATCTTATTCTTTGTTAGCTTTGATGTTTTCCTTGTAGATTAAATTGGCATTAGATTTTAAATTGGAAGTAGGATCATTTCTCCATGCTTGGGACATTTTCCCTCTAATCACACCTACCTACAACAATATTGTGAATTTTTGTATGAAGTTCCTTGCGTGAATGCCTGGGGCATTCAGTTTTTCCTAATAATTTTTTGCTACTTTATTTAATCGTATGCTGCAATGCTGCATAACTTCCCCCTTTTTATTTGGACTTATTGGCATGGCTTGCATTGACCTTCTTCTAAACTTAGGATGGATTATACAAACATGGTCGGTATTTTATATTATTTTACGGTAAATAAAAATTATGCTCTTTTGTCAGCTGCTTTGGACTATATTTGGTTCTAACTAAACTTTGCTTGAGGTTTGTATTTTATCTCCTGTGGGTTCTTACTGCCTCTATGACTATCACCATCTTCTGTTGCCATTACTTCATTACTATTTAGTACTTCTTGGCAATTTGTTTTTATTCTCTAATTAAAAATTTTCTTGTTTGCCTTTAATATCTTGGTTTAGCAGTATAGATTTTTTTTGTTTTCATTAAGAAACATACTTAAATTTATTCTCTTCATTTATCTCTTCTTCTACATATTGTTGTGTTATTTAGTCACATTTATACAACACTTATTCAATATACGTGACACAAATTAACATACAAAATGACATTCCGTTGACATATTTTAATTTATGGATAATACGAAATATAATATTTGGTTCATTTTTATAAGAAACTGTATTAAAAGTAATTTTTCTAATCAATTTTAAATGTTTGAAGTCCTGCAAGGTTAAATGAAGAATGTGGAAAATTGAATCGTAAAATTTTCATCTTCTTTTTTCAATTTCCAGGCTAGAACATCAGATTAAGTTATACAATCATGTATTTAAAGTAATTGAATTTTTGTAGTTAAAAAAATCGATTATAAAATTTTATTTATTGAAATTGTGATTGATAAAAAATATATGACCGGATTAAAAGTGTTATCGAAAGTTGATCAAGCTTATGAGCTATTAGAATATCAAGAATCAAGGGTAAAAGACTATATTATGTAAATAAGTTTTTAAAATTCAATTTTGAATAAAGTTTTTAAAGTAGTTTTTAAGGTAGATTTAAGCATTTTTTGAGTTAAAGATCATTTAGGAAAAGTGTTGATTGAAAAACAAGGAACATTTTCTGATGAGTTAAACTTAAATTTAAAATAATTTTGTAAATAGCTAAATTTTAACATTCAAAGTCAATTGAGTCATTGTTAAAAGTTATGAAAGTTTAATTAGGTATAAACAATTATATATTAGGTATTGTTTTGAAGGGAATTTCATGTAGTTTGTAAATATATAAGTAGTTTTAGAATTAGATAAAATTTAGATTTAATGTGTTTAAAAACGAATTTTTAATTGATTCACTCTTCCAAAACACCAAGGCCCAGCAATTTTTAAAAATACAAGAAGACAGTAGCAAAGTAGATTTGTTAAAAAACGGATGTGTTTTTGTCACTCCGCTAGTTAAATTTGGAAAATCAATAATTTAAAGCAAAAGTTTAATGTTGAAAAAATGAGGTTATGAATTTAATCGATTTGTAAAAAGTTCTTGTTTTTGATGAAAAGTGACTTAATAAATACAAGTGCAACATTCTAAATGAATTAAACACTGATTTAATAGGTGTAGGAATGTGAGATGGAAGAATAGTCCACCATATTTGAAAAGTTCATTATTAAGACCATCTGACCCTGGTGCTTTTCTGTTTTTAATTTGCGTTAAGACTTCGTTTAATTCTTGTATAATAATCGAATCTACTTTATCGTATATTGTTTTTTCGTCTTCGTAAAATTCGTCTGGATTCTCTTCTTCAGTCCACCACAATGGTTTTATCCATTCATCCTTTTCTAGTACATCCCGTGATGATGTATCTTCTTCATATTTTGTTTAGATGTTTTATCATTTTGTAGGCTATTTGTTGTCTTCCGTTCTATAGTGTTATGTGAGATTGCTATGTATTTGACTTCCTACCATGTTTTCCGCACGGTTTTAACTTCCTTTTCCAAGTCATGTTCGGTCGTTCTATTCTTCTACTGTCTTGAGGATTCCAATCGACTGCAACTTTAGCGATGTTATTTGCTTCTCTTCTCAACACATGCCCCATACAGTTCCATTTCCTTTTCCGTATCTCTCTTTGTATATTCACTTCGTTAGTTCGCCTCCAAAGCTCTTCGTTGGTTATGAAATCCGTCCAACGAATCTTAGTTATTTTGCGTAGGCGCCTGTTTAAGAATGTTTGTAATTTGTTACATATTGACGGCGAGGAAGAAGATTGGATAGGTAATCAAGTTCATGTAATAAAAATAAAGGAATGAAAGGAACACAATAAAAGACACTAATGAGCTATCGGAAAAAACAGACAAAGAAAGGAAAAAAGAAGAGAGAATGAAAGGATTGGTCTCCTTTACAAAAACATTAGAAGAAAAGTTTAACGATTCAAAAAATAGACAGGTAATAATTACGAAAGAAATAGAAAGGAAAAGGGCAGCAATATACTGAGTAAACTAAACATAGGACGAATGTTAAATAAAATCATTAACTTCAAATCAAACGAAAAAAGAAAAAACGAAAGGCCAATGATAAGTTGAAAAAATACAGAAAACAAGGGAAGACAAACGTAATACAACAAGAAAAAGAAAAACGACAAGAAAAATGTTAACGAATTCAGAAGAAGAAGAAAATGGGTAGGCTTTCAATCTTAAGTACGCGTGTAAATAAAGAAATGGGAAGAATAAGAATGAAATATGTTTATTAAGCTATTGGAATAAACAAACAAGGAAAGAGCAAAACGAATGAAGAGCAAGAGGACACCAATAACCAAATGAAAAATATTTAAATTAATGTAAAGATTGGATAAGTAATCGACTTTCAATTGGTTTTACACGGATTTTCAATTAGAATGAATGTAAAAGAAAACCAACAATCATTTAAAAACAAATAGTTGGTCAAACATATATAAAAGAGCTTAAAGAAAGTGATAAAGGAAATAACTTTATAGAAACAAAAATAAAAATAAAATACGAACACCAAGTCAATGTTATTTATATACTTGTTAAATTGAAAGAAAGGTACACCAGGCAAAATTAGAAGAGCAGAAAAATAAAAGGAATCAAAAGAAATGGGGAAACAATAGGACGTTTTAAAAAGCAGACGACAACGCAACCAATAAGAAGATAAAGTAAACGTAATAAAAAAAAGTATAACGGCAATGAAGAAAAGGGATAAAAACCTGATAAAAATACGTAAAAGATTAAAACTATAATCGCAAAAAAGTATGGGGAAGAATAGCAAAAGGAAGAGAGGAAAAACTAGAGAAGATGAAGGCTAAGAAGAAGAGGAGGAATATGAAGAAACAGGAAAGTAAAAAGAAAATGAAAATCATAAGAAAAAAACTTTAATAAGAAGGTCCAGATAGGCAAAACAACCCAAAAGTCAGGATATCCGAAGATAGAAGAATAAATACATAACAAAAAAAAAGTACAATTAGAAGTGGCAATAAAGGCCGATATGCCTCAAAAGTAAAACAGACACGACAGACATAACAGATAAAACAGATTACAAACATTAGCGAAATGAAAATATTAAGAATGATACAAGGAAACGTCTACCATAATCCCGTATGAAACAGCAAAATAAGAGAAATGTATAACATCGAAACTGTAACGAACTTTATGGGAATCAGAAGGAAATACTGCAAAAAATACGTTAACTGCATAAAAGAGAACCGACTAGTAAAGAATCTAAGGCTGGCTTTAGTTTACTTAACAAGAGCATTGAAAAGAAAAAGCACAAGATAAAAGGAAGAGGATAAAGAAGAAGAAGTATAAATAAGAAAAAGAAGAAGAGATTAAGTGTAAAATAACATAATTCAAAATTCCAGTTACACACATAAACTCGCTTCTGTAGATTACCCTACCACCTTGTAGAAATAAAAAACAAAAAAGCTTTGTTCTTAAAATCAGGAAAATTAATTATAGGTACAGATTAAACTGATTCCTGTAAAGAAAAAATTAGAAGATAAAAGATCAGAAAGCAAATAAGAAGAAGAAACGGAAAAGAAAAATGAAAAATGAGAAAACGAAAATGAAGAAGTAAAAACGAATAAAAACTTCGTCGTCGAGAAGAAGAAAAAAGAATAAGACTTTTCCCTTTAAGAGAAAGAAAACGAAAATAACGACGAAAAAGAAGAGGAGAATGAGAGAAAGGACTATAAAGTAACATAAATAAGTCTAAAGTGTAATTATACACATTTAATAGGCACCTGAAAATACTTCCTCATTCATGTAATAATGTAAAAGAAAATAAGCAAATAAAAGTGAAGATGAAGAAAGAACGACGATGAAGAAACGAATATTAAGAAAATGATGAACACATTCGGCTTTAGAAGAAGAAATGATAAGGGAAACCGAAGAACAAGAGATGGAGAAGAGAACGAAGAAAAAGAAAAAGAATTTTGTTTTTAATAAGAGGAAGAAAACGAAGAAGAAAAAAGTAAAAACGGTCTTATAATTATTTATATTTTTTGCCTGGTACAAAACATAAGAATAAAATTTTTTGTCCACGACTAGTCAATAATCTGTCAAATATTTATGTGTTTGGTCAAACATAATGCTATCCATTATACACTGCAACACTGCCAGCAGTGAATAATCATTATTCACGGTGTCATGGTAACATCATTGTCTATGGTGTATAATAAAGGAAATAGGTGTTTCTAATCCTACCACTTCGTTTAACATAGTCCTACCACATGGTTTTAGTAGCGTTGTTATTTAAATTTTAATTAAAAATTCTTTGTATTTGTGTTCGTGGACAAAGTATAGTATACGACTCGCTATAATGGCTACTATTACCTCGGATAATTGCAAAACTCGCTCGCGCGCTCGCTCGCTCGTGTTGCAAACATTATCCTCGGTAATAATAGCATTCATTATAGCGTCGTGTATAATATACTATAACACAATCACTCTAACCGACTATAGTCCTTTATACAAGCTACTGCATTTTTCACCAGAAAATTAACCTAAGACATCCCAATTCTTTTTATCCAACTAAGTTAAATAACAAGAAAATTATTAAAACAAAAGTGTGACTTCCCAACACGATTCTTCTACGAATTTCTCGTAATTTCTGGTATAAATTTATTATCGACGCTCTCTGACACCTAAAAATCTCAATTGAGTAACTCTTAATAATGTCCTTTTGCAGTCATAACGACATACATACCTATATTGTTTTCTGATTATGCTAAAACGCTCATCATACAAGTATTATTTTCAAATTACTCCGTATTACTCAAGTGGGACAAATCTTTATCTCATTATTATTAAATTTATATCGTCGCACGTAAGTGACATACTATATGAGCAGGCAATGATTATGATTGCCTACTTTAAAGCAGGTGTCGTTTTTGTGAGCACAGAGTTTCGTTATATTGTGGCCCAATAAATGCATTTCGTGATTAGTGTGTTATATAACTGCAATTACTTAAATTTTGTCCGAAATATACACAATAATAATTACATTTGTTACTATTCGAAATGTTTGACGTACTACATAGTACACATGTTTACATTACTTAAAGAAAAAAACAAGTTTTTTAAGTATGAAACATTCGTGAACTTTTAGGCCAAAGTAGGCCATGCTTTTTAGTTTATTACGTTGGTAGTTAACATATGTGACTGACAATGGAACAGCTTGGTATTTTGACAGAGTTGAAAGTTAGGCTAAGTGAAAAATACCCTGTTGCCAAATAATAAGGTATCTGCGATTGGTTGCAGGTTTTACATTTGTATTAAATACTAATTTTTATCGCCAACCGTCAGTAAAGCCGTGCATTACCATAGCGATTTTCGGAAGTAAACAAACACTTTATCTTACTGTACAAATCAAGCATTTTACCTGCCGCTAATGTTAATCAACATAACCATGACTGTCTGACATCAAACAAAAATCGTTTGTTGCTGTCACAGCTCCGATAGTAAAAGTTTTGTCGCGAGTTATTTATAGAAAATAATGGAACTTATTTTTTTCAATTATACATTTTTACGGTTGGCGATAAAATTTGTATGCACCACATCAGTAAAGTGTCTTTATCGAACTCGCCTGTTACTCGCCTCGCTCGCTCGCTCGCTCGGCTCATAATCTCAGA
Source organism: Melanotus villosus (assembly GCA_963082815.1). Classification (NCBI taxonomy): domain Eukaryota; kingdom Metazoa; phylum Arthropoda; class Insecta; order Coleoptera; family Elateridae; genus Melanotus; species Melanotus villosus. The sequence continues at coordinate 46,722,409 of OY720425.1, forward strand.
CTCGTTCGATAAAGAATCACTTTACTGACTTGGTACATAAATAACTATTATTTTATTGTCTCTTTTTGGTTGTGGACTATCCCATTATGTCTTTGAGAATCCCAAATGCTGCTTTATATTAAGGTGTTTGTTTACTTCCTTTTGTCGTTTAGTGCCGATCTTTTAATCATTATGTTGAGTTCATATAGTTGTTGTGCCACCTGTCGTTTTCTTGCGATACCTTGTGCTGAATTCATAGTTTTCCTTTCTTTTATATGTTCTCAAGTTTCGTTTGATATCCAGTCCTCTTTTAAGTTTTTGTTTAGGCCAAGAACCTGTTTCCCAGTATTACGCAGTATACAATTTTTACGGTCTTGCCACTTGTGTAACCCATTTCCAGTTCTGTCCTCCTGGGTTTGACGGGCCTGGCCCTGTTACTGAATTCCCGAGGACTGAATGGGTTACTTAGTCTCTCCAAGTTGTATTTTTCTTTAACCGCTTCTGAGTATTTCGACCTTTTTGTGTATAGCTTGATTTGCAAAATCCCTATAAGTAGGTGATGAGTGGTTGCTGCATCGGCTCCTCTTTTATTACGTACGCCCAGTCCAGGAGGGAGTTACACCATTTCCTACTTATTGTTATGTGATCAATTTGGTTAGACATTCCTTGGTGATTTTGTGTATTGTCTTGTGTGAAAATGACGATCCTCCAACGCTTAAGTCATTATTTGAGCAATACTCTATGAACATTTCGCCGTTTGAAATTCAAGGTCTGTGTTATTTGGTCCTATTTTGACATTCAAGTCTCCCATAACTATAAGGATATCTCCTTTCCTTTGTTTACTTGTTATTTCCCCTAGGGTATCATAAAATTCTTATTTTGCATCTTCTTCTGAGGTCTGTATTGGAGTATATAGCATTGAATTATGTTACTTTCCTTGCTTTCGTGAAAAATCTAGCTTAGATTATTCTATCTGAGACAGGTGTCCATTTCATTAGGCTCTGTTTTATTTCTTTCGTCAGCATTGTCCCTCTCTGGACGTCTCGAGTATAGAAACGTTTTACCATCGGCCGTGATGAATCTGTAGCTTATATCTGTCAATTTCTTTTGTGACCTGACTAAGTGAAGAAGATTCCAAAAGTGTCGTTACATTCCATGTACCAAATCGAGTCCGTGTCTTCATGTTTCCAGTCCGACTATCATTTAGTGAAGTTTCAAGAATCAGTGAGTTTAGGGTTGAGTAGGGAATCGGCTTACCACCCGAGTTCACTGATGAGGTTACCACCTTATTAGCCTTTTGAACAGGCATTTGTAATACAGTATTTCCTCCATATTGATGTTATGGTTGCTACGACAAAAGAGTAAAAACCGAGGTAGCTCTCGGGAACACGCCGCCGACTGCCAGTGGGAAGGTAGGGGTTCTTGATAAGCTGTAAAAGAAATGAATGGGCGCCAATCAGTTATAAGCTTGTTCTTCAGACGAATAAGAACGGCAACTGATAACCGACTTCCCGAAAATTCTTCAAAGCACATAAACCCAATAAAGGACTCTCAGATCGTTCAAGTATTTAATATAAACAAAGATAGATATGGTATAAACAAGTCAATAATATTGATGATAAAACAAATAATAACATTGAAACATATAACAATTCAATAATATAACAAAAAATTATAAGTATGTATTACATAAAGTGGTTATGTATATATACAGGGTGATTCAAATTCGACCCTCACCATGGGGATCTCCCTTATGAGCAGAGTTAGAGGGAATGTTTAAATTCAGCAAAGTTGCTATTTTTTGTTCTCTTTAAGAATCCGCCGGCAAAATTGACTTGCGACAATTGATAATCGAAATATTTCGAAAAATCGAAAAAAGTGGGATTTAGTTTTTTGCTTGTGGCACTCTTATTTGAATTTATAATTAAAAACTAAAAACACATTTTCATAGCCATTTTTTCTCCTCTATCTGATGGTCTGGTTATAATTTTATTACCACGTTTGGTCTCTTGTAGGCCATCATCAACTTTCTTATTTCTTATGGGGGCCATTTTGTTTTTTTACAAATTCAGATGCTCACTTTTTCTCTGATTACAACGATATATGATATGTAGGGAAAATATTCTAAATTTAGTGCTTAATTCTCAAAAAAAGCGTATGTAACTTAAAATCATGTCTGCCATGCATTGTTTAAAAACAATGGAGCATCTAGTTAGGTCGCTTTTGTTTACTTGTGTAATTGTTACTGCCAGTGATATCAAAATATCATAATATTATAATAATGAAGCTCGTCATGAACCTAATCTAACGAAAATACCGGATTAATGGGAATAAAATTGGAAAATTTAATACATATTAAAAATAAAAACAATTTATTACAATAAATGTTCAAATAATCTGCCGTTTTCATTAATGCATAAAAAGCGACCTAACTAGATGCTCCATTGTTTTTAAACAATGCATGGCAGACATGATTTTAAGTTACATACGCTTTTTTTGAGAATTAAGCACTAAATTTAGAATATTTTTCCTACATATCTTATATCGTTGTAATCAGAGAAAAAGCGAGCATCTGAATTTGTAAAAAAACAAAATGGCCCCCATAAGAAATAAGAAAGTTGATGATGGCCTGCAAGAGACCAAACGTGCTAATAAAATTATAACTAGACCATCAGATAGAGGAGAAAAATGGCTATGAAAATGTGTTTTTAGTTTTTAACTATAAATTCAAATAAGAGCGCCACAAGCAAAAAACTAAATCCCACTTTTTTCGATTTTTCGAAATATTTCGATTGTCAATTGTCGCAAGTCAATTTTGCCGACGGATTCTTAAAGAGAACAAAAAATAGCAACTTTGCCGAATTTAAACATTCCCACTAACTCTGCTCATAAGGGAGATCGCCATGGTGAGGGTCGAATTTGAATCACCCTGTATAGCGGGGACTGTTTAATGTAACCGATGTCGGTATCTGAACTGAGCAAAAAAAAATATTGAAAGTGATCAAAAAGGGGTTAATAGTGAAGCAAACAAAATTTAATGACTGAATAAACAAACCAACCTTTGAACTCAATAAAAATTAGTAAAATAAACGTTTACAAGTAAGTCGTCGAAAGGACCCTAGTGTCGCAAGATTATAGATCGCAAAACGTAAGGAACGTATAGATTCAGATCTGTATCTTACGCTACCCTAAATCGCGTATCATTAAGTCAAGTTAAAAGGGACTAATTGATTGCGGCGCAATTAGCAATCACACAAAATCCTTGCGTCACCCTAAATAGTCGATATCACGACAACTCAAATGTTTTAAAATTGAACAACAAAACGGCAGTTAAACTTTAAATGAAAAAGAAAACAAAGCATAAATTAATTAATATAATTGGCGTTAGTACAAATTGACAGTGAATAAAAGCAGGATTGAAATGTAATATGAAGGAATCCTACCTAGGTAATATTATACAATAATAACCTATACGGTGATCTGAATTTACGGGATACGTATTGATTGTACGGTGAATTACAACAATTTGTACGCCTCCTAAACGAAGGTAAATACAACAAGTCTACCTTACAGGTTAATCGGTGTTGAAAATCACTAAGCAGGACAGGAACTCTTCGTAGACCAAAATCAAACTATGGAATTCTTCTCGGTTTCATAAACAGCACATCGACAACAACAAACGGAACCATAAACTATATATTTACAATCAGCCAGGCCACATGTCAACCATAACAAAAAAAAAAACGGCAGTAAATCTACTTATCCAAAAACTGGCCGTAAACATAATCAAAAAATCAGCCATAAACCGGACTGAAAGTCGAAGGGAATACGTTAGGGGGGATTTAAACTAAACCAAACAATAGCGTACCTTTTAAGGTCGGAAAACCCACAAGTCAATAGTAACGTCGGATTGAAAACCGCAACATACGTTTAAATTCGAAAGTATAACCAAAATATCGGCCAACGCCGCTTGAATCCACAACAAACTACTCCTGGAATCCCATAAATGTGGTTTAAAGGCAGCGATGATCCATATCAAAATGCAGATGTAACAAGGAAACGGAAATCGAAAAATATTAAGAACGACCGATTCAGAAATAGAATCCAAAAATCCCTAAATGTGACGAAGGCCAACTAATAAATTAACTGTTAGGCCGGATAGGTAACTTAAAAGACCGCAAAGTTCTGCGTATGGCCTAACTATAACTTGCTTGAAAATTGGACTTGAATTTAGAAAATATTACAAAAAAACTTGTAATATGGTTATTCCACCAATACACGATCGTCAGAGCCTCGTTTGCTAGAACAGGTGCACCATATGAAGATGAGATTGACATTTGATCAGGAAAAGCTTTGTGTTACGCTACACTGACCTATTAACACCCGTTAGCTTGTGGGAGCCAAGGATCTCAACTGAATGTGATCTGACCGCTGCCGGTACCGCTGATCCCGTAACCTTTGGTTTACAAGGTAGTCTTGCATTCCCCACACCAAGGTGACCAGCATTTATCATTTTATACTTCCTTTCATGTTATCGGTACCTACTTAGAAAAGCTCTTTCTTGTTCTTCTTATTGTTGCCGCCTTACCATACCAGTGACGTAGTTTTTTAGCCAGGATGTCCGCCTCCTTCCTGCACTTCTTTTGCTATCTACTTTACCTTGGATAATTAATTGTAAAATTTGATATTTTTGGTTCCGCATTATGTGTCCGAGATATTCTAATTTCCTTCTTTTAATAGTATTTGACCACGACTACTCAATAATCTGTCAATTATTCATGTGTTTGGTCAAGGATAATGCCATCCATAATTCACTACCAACAGTGAATAATCATTATTCACGGTGTCATGGTAACCATAATTGTTTATGGTGTATAATGACCACTCGCAAATGTTTATAATCCTACCACTTCGTTTAACATACGGGTGGTCCATAAGTAATGGTATACCTACAGACTAACAATAGATTTGTGAGGCCAAAATATCACGATTTACCTAAAATTACCTTAGTCCAAAAGTTAATATTTCCGTAATCTCTAAAGTTTTTGCAATATTTATATGAAAATTGGTGAAACTACCTTGTTTAGGCACGGCCAACTTCATTCATATCCACTAACGTGTATATTATGGCCGTTCCAATTCAGCTAAAAACAGGTTTTAAGAAAGTAGGCCATTGGTCCTCCCTGTGGCGACATCTATTACATAGTTTAAATGCCGGAGAGGGCGCTGGCAGGAGGACCTGTCAAAAATATTTAGAAATGGAATTGGGACGGCCATATATACACGTTAGTGGATATGAATGAAGTTGGCCGTGGTTTAGGACGGGAAACAATAATCCGTTCTCACTTTTAATGTAGCTCTAAAAAGGACCTTACTTTTGCTACACCTAATACCTTAAAAATACTTTTTTGCACATAACACATAAAGTTAGGGCAGATCGGTGATGTTATTAATATGGTGTTCCATGTTCCTACTCTCACTATTTTCCATATAAAACTTTTGGACTGCATCGTTTGACAGTTCGGGTACTAGTTTAGATATTTGCCGCTAGATAGCGGCACAAAATTTGATATTTTCATAATTATTATAACTTATTATAAAGCAACGTATTTTTATAAATTTTGCACTTTTCACAGAAGATACACAAGAACACATAAATATAATATAAACGCTGCAGCTTTAAGAACAAATCGATTTTTTCTTTGAATTAAATATTTCTTCGCAAAAGGTTTGCTGCAATGCTGCAAACGTAAGCATTTTCATAAATTGTTCTCCCAAATGTTTTTCTGGACATTTTTGAAAATCAGGTAAAAAGCACGGGCGAAACATAATACTTTGTGTTTCCAAGAGTTGCCCTAACATTAAAAATGAAATATTTTGGCAGTTCTTAGTGTCAACTTTCAACTGTTATTAGCGCTATCTTACAGCAATTGTTGGAACTAGTACGTAACTTGTCAAAGAATACAGTTCACAAACAATCGAAGGAGTGGAGACCAGGACACAGTATACATAACATTCAGTAAGGACAGCTGCTGTCGGTGCCTTTGAAGTTGATAGTGCAAGTTTTACAACCAATATGGCCGTCTTGACGGGCCTTCACTACATTGTGTACAGATGTCGCCACACGAAAACGGCGCGAATTTAAAAACCACACAATTTTTGCGAAATGTTATCATTTAAATATTCCTAACATTAAACGTTCAGTTTTGTCGGTTAATTAAGCACCATCATTTAATGGCCGTTTGCACCGCTTGTACTTAAAATTTTAGCCTTAGTTATATTAGAAAATTTGGTTAGATATCATTTTGTTACTATGGAAATGTATAATTTAAGTAGGACTTAAATTTTAACTAAAAACTGTGCAAATAACGATAAAGCTTACATTTACAATTTACCATTTATCAATAAATTATAACACTCATCTTCTATGATAAAAAAAATACATGCAGAGAAATGCATTATTCGACCAAATAATGCTTCTTAAAGCAAACGAATCTGAGGAAAGGTATAAATAAAATTAAAGGGTGAATTGATATGCAATAAAAAGTGGAAAAGTATACAGTAGTATATATATATATGTAAACAAATCTGACGTTTACGATAAAATGATAGGTTAGTTGTAAAGCTTTTGAAGTTTTAAACACGTGTTGATTAGAAGCGATTATAGCGCGTTCTAGTGGACTATTCCGAAAGTCCCCCCAACAGATTGACATGCGCATACAAAATTGGCTTCGTCAAAAGCCGGAGCTGTCCTTACTGAATGTTATGTATACTGTGACCAGGAGACACCATATCTTAATAACATCACCGGCAGATCTAATTGAAAAAAACAATTGCCTCATCTTTTTTATACATAAAAGGCATCGACCTTATACTACAGGTCGATGATAAAAGGTATACTATTTCAATGTCTCTAAAGTTAACCGTTTCCAAGATATTTGCGATTGAAGTAAGTGATGCTACATTTTATTTATTTAAAATAGGGATGTTCAGTCTAATAATAATAAATAAAATTATCATTTATTTTCACTAAATGTGGGACAAGATTGATTGCCTATTAATGCTGGCACATTTTTTTTTAATTTTGGCATCTGAAATTTAATATTTCCACATTACAACTTCAATATGAGGTGAGCCATTTACCTCATAGAACTATAGATTGCTTTTTAATCAATTATTTAACAGGAAAAATCTACCCATAAAACAATAATTTATAAAACTAAATCTTTATTTAGCTAAAATTTACAGGCAGTGAATACTGTATTTTCAACAAAATTATTATAAAAATTCTAAAGCTAAAGGCATTCTGAAAAGAAAAACTTCATAAAAATATATTTGTACTATACAACTATATTTTCCAAATTATAAACTAATTTATTTAAACAAACTAATATAATACTTTTATTATACACTCTTGTTTAACAGTCGCATACATTTTGACTGTTTTTTTGAGTCAATCACATGTATTTCTTAGAATATGTTAGTAATACTTTATTCAAATTTTAAATTTAATTATCTTCATTTAATATCATCGACTTCTGCTTAACTCTCCTAAATTATTTCCAAAACTATTTCTTTATCTGCAATATCTCGAATAATACAGTCAATACAGTGGAAAACTGTATATTTTTTGAAATGTTGCTTATTTCTATTAGGAAATAAATAACACCGACCAACTTAACGAATTACAATTTTAAGAAATAAATAAATAAACAATTTCTCTATATTTTCTCATCAATTATAGGTACATAAAAATTACCATATTTGATTTTTGAATTGCTCAGAAAATGTCGCCATTATAATGTGCGGCAACATGACATGCCATTTCATATATCACAATAATAAACGTACCAATAGTATCGCATTTTTATTCCAGTCTATCAAGAAAATGACTTGGCAATTGTAAACTCTCTAAAACGGTCCTTGAACCAACCTTTGGGAAATAATACAAAAGTGCCTCCCAAGCAATTTCAGATAATCTTGGTATTCGCATCCAAGCCATATACATTTCATTTGTACGTTTTAATTCCGGACCTTCTTGAATACCACCGAAGATATACATTTTACCTTCTCGAGTTAGTGTAATTGAGTGAAAATATAACGCTTTAGGTAAAATAGGTTTCCGTATAAGTTTCCATTGAAGCGTTGAGAGTTCTAATCTCCACAAATCGTTGAAAACTTGTTCGTTATTTTGATATCCACCAACGATAAATATGTGAATGTCATTATCGGTTTTAACTTGTACAACTCCATGGCATTTTCGAGCTTCGGGATATTGTGGATTACCTATCAAACGTAAGCTATTAATCCGGATAATATGATGTATCAGTAAGAAATGGAACTTACTACTTGGGTCGCCTTTAGATTTTAACTTCCGCCATAATCGTAATTTAATATTAAAAACAGGAATATCAACTAAATCATAGGAATCACAAGCGGCGCCTCCTCCAAGAATGTAAATATTTTCACCATCGAATCCTACTTCATGTCTGTATCGTCCCTCTGGTTGATATGGCAATTCTTCCTCAGGATCTTCTTTGATTTTTTTTATGTACAGAGGTTTCCAAATTCGTGGAGATTTGTTTAGATTTACCCTAAAATTACAGTTATTTTTAGACTTATATTAGGCTGCATAAAACCTAAGATTGTATAGTTTTGTAAAAACAATTACCGATAAATATCGCATGTGAATGTAAATCCCGTTGTTCCACCAATGGCATACAAACTATTTTTATGCATAACTATCGCTTGGCCGTATTGTGGTTCTGGACCTTTTCCAATTATTTTAATTGTATTAAAACCCCCTTCTTCGTGTAGTTTAATACTATGTAATTCGTTGCTGCAACTTAAGCCGAAGGGCACACCAGTGCCTCCATAAATCTGTAAAATTTTTAGTTTTAGATTTTAGATACTTATTGTGATGTACTGGGACACAAAAATAATTCATATCCACCAATTTAATTAATAATATTAGTTACTAATAATTTTTGTCGCCTTCGAATCGCAGTAGATGAAACCACCTCAAGTGGAAAATGTTGACCTTCCGCACATTTCACCCATTTCTTTGTAGCAAAATTAAACTTCCACAATTCTTGAAATATACAATTGTTTCTTATAAAAGTAGAATCGGGATTGTAACCACCAAATAAGTATAAGTTTTCCGAACTACATACAATTCGATGACCACCTCTAGGTGCTGGTACTTCACTTGATGAGTTTGGTCTTACTAATTCGAATTTGTAGGGTGTAAATGTGTATAAATTAATACTTTCTTCACAAATCATTATTAAACTTTTGTAAACATAACTTAACCTTTATAAACACTTCAGATTTTGACGTTTGTGGTGTAAGTTACGCCTTGTTGTTAGGCAACACATTTGACACATGATTTTAGTTGACCGGGCTGAAGTTTTATACGTATACAGGGTGCAACAAACTTGTGGGTCGCTACTTGAGGAGCGTATTATACACTTCAAATTGAAGAAAAAAGTTCATATAAACATAGGTCCAAAAATCAACCCTTTTTATGTCACAGTCATGTTTGTGTTTACACTTAATATGATATTATAGCACTACCTATAGCAAAATAATAATACAAGGTCAAAATTCTTAGGGGATTTTCCATTTAAAAGGAAGTCGGTGCTGTCGTTAATAGTTATTGGTCATTGTGAATGCGCTAAGAAGCGGCTCTTTGGCTTTATATCTGTATATGCGACTATTAGAATAGACTTCAAAATTAGTTTCAAGTTTGGAAGTTTGACGCTCCCTCGGGGACCTGGCCTCCGTAGCTCAATGGTAGAGCAGTGGTGCGTTTAACCTAAGTCGGTGGTTCGATTCCCCGCGGTGTTGTCATTTTTCTTTAATTTGAAACTTTCTGCATTTAATCAGCTTGGTAGGGCTATATCTACCTATAAGTTTCCAATTTATATTTAGTTATAACGTGTGATCGAAAAAATTTCACCTCAAAGTTTGCCATGAAAAATATAAATCATGTCTTTGCTAAAGTCATACAACATAAGCCATTAGAACTACTAAATCTAAAACCACGCCTAATTGATAAAAATTAGAGCAGATTAAATTATTCTAAAAACTAAAATTAAATACAAATTGAACAGAAACATGTTATTAACGGAAAATTATTTTAAAGTAGTTGAGTTATGTGACCTCCATTTTCTTGGTTGCAGATTTGAATTCTGTGTTTAATGGAATTAGTGACTTTTTATATGCCTGACAGCAAAACAGACATAACCTCACACACCTCACATAACCTATAAAACAACAGCTGACATTTGTATGGCTTAAAAGTCGACATGCCTAATTTTATGTTTTCATGTTTCATAGCCTACTTGAGGTGAAATTTTTTCGATCGCATGTTATATTAATGTATTTAACTATTAATCATTAAATTTCCTGGTTAAATTGAAGCGACGATAAGCTACGTTAAATTCGTTCTCAATTTAAATTCCACATAAAGATAAATTAGACAAGAAGCATCGCATCGTATATTTAAAAAACATAAATTGTAAATACATTCGTAATCTAATATATACATTGAAAAATTACTTCTCATTACTTACATTAAATAAGCATTTACAAAACAAAGTATGGTCTTTTAAAAAATATTCTTATTCACAAACAATTTAGAAAACATTGTTAAAAATCCTAAGACATAATCATAACAGATCGTTTTAACTTTTCTCGTTGTCGTCGCTTCTTTTCCCCCTTCTTTCTTTCAATGCTATAATCTCGGAATAATTGAAGTCCTTCGTGATCTTCAATTTCTTTTTGTAAAAATTGTAACGAATACAGATTGAAACCAACCATATCCTAAAACAAATAAACTTTGCAGTACTTCTACATTTTTGTTATACCAATTACTAACCCGTAATGCTTGAACTTTGACCATGGCTAATTTCTGAATTTGTCGAAGATTAGACAAAAGAGCATGATTAGCAACGATAGGTGCATGGTGAATCCTTAGTAGAAACATTAATAACTTGCAGGTAAGTTCAACTTGATCACCCCTTGACAATAAAAGCGGTAACATTTGTAAAATATTACACACTGTTGAAAATGGTAATAAAAGGAGTGCTTCTTCAAGATCACTGTAAATAAATAATTCGGTGAATTTATACTTAAATATGGCGATATAAAATACCTAGCTCTAATTCTTCGTACTGTTTCGAAGAGGAAATCATGAGCAGTTCCAACCCCGTATGCTTGCATTAAAGGATGTACAGACGGCAACGGTAGAGTTTGTGCAGATCTGCTTTGAATCGCTTGGTGCTCTGCTAGTTGTTCTTGGTACTTTTCACATATTTCCAGGCACTCTAATATACTTTCCGCCTGAAAAATGTTTAAACCCATTTTATTTAAAGTTTATGAAGCACTTTAAAAATATTCGTACCGATTTTTCACTACCGATAGTCTTTTTTGAAGGCAAATTATGCCCAGGTTGGCCAGGAATTGCAGTCTGCTCACCAGTTGCAAGTGCCTCTTGTTGTTCACGATCCTCTTCTTCTTCATCTTGTAATACCAAGGGCTGTTCTGATTTTTCATATAATCGTAAGACACGATCGGCACCACAAGACACTACATACTGTCCACTTGGACTCACGGCAAGACTCCATGCTTCACCAACGTGACCCTATATTGATTAAATTTGCATGTTAAGTTCCTTTTCCTCATTTTCCCTCTCTCTCTCACACACACTTTCCCACATACATTCTTTCTCTCTCTCTTTCTTAAATATATTTTTCCATCGACTGATTGTAAATTAATTGTTGTACCTTGTATAAATAATTTTTTGTACCTGAAGTGTGATAATTTTGTTGTATGTATCGCCGTCCCATTCTTTGACTTTTCCGTCTTTACCACATGTGAAGAAGTAATGTGTGCGAGGCACAAATTGAAGTCCTGTTATAGAATCGTCATGTGCGAAAATGCTTTTATGACAATCACCAAAGTCCATGCCCCAGATCTTGACGTTACGGTCTGCCGAACCGGTTGCTATTAATGTGGAATCGGACGAAATATCCATGCATAAAACTGGCAGCTTGTGACCGTACAACGATAAGTAAAACTAAAAGTATATTATTGTTAGAATTTATTTTCTGGCTGTATCTGTATCCGTAATCTTTTTCACCTTTTTAAATTTATTTTAAACTTACTGTCAAAACTTTTAGGTTAGGTTGGGTTAGTAACGAGTTAAAAAAGTGTGGTTATGTAATAATGTACGAAGAGCGACAAGCAATAAAAGTTATTTGGATTTTGCAAATTTTTAATATTCTGAAGCAATCATAATAATAATAATAATAATAATGTACCTACCTTAAAAGTGTCAACGAAAAATATTTTAACGGTTGAATCCAAAAGCGCAACAGCTACAAATTTACCGTTTGGTGATAGACGCACACACAGAACGGACTCTTCGAGTTTCAAAGTGCGATTGTGAAGTAGTGATAAAACTTTGGCTTTGTTCTCACTTTTTTCATCTACTACTAATTCAAACTGCCAGAATTTTACGGTTTGATCTCCTCCGCCTGTTACGCAACCTCTCTGTAAATGAAGCAAATACTTAGTTTATTTGAGGCTTAATGGCACATTTGCTTCACAAGGTTCAATGAAATTTCATCACTGCCACGATTTGTACTCTGTTAATTAAAGGGCTTGGTGCAAGAAACGGCTAAATGCCATTTTTGACAAAAATGACTTAATTTTTAGTATCAGAAACCTATACTTGTTGATATTATTCTACGTTTACCGCAAGAATCGTCCATCTAGCTCACATAGAAAGCTATTATGAAGGTTACTGTATTATACATATCCTGTCCTTGCTCCAGACGGAGTTGTATATCACAAACATGAGTGTATCCGTTTGGAGGGAAGACGCAAGAATCGGGTATGTTTGTCACATGACTGTTTTTTGCCGCAAACTGGCGAACATAACCTAAAAATATTTAGCGTTCAGTTGGTGCAGTCGTTAAAGAAAAAAATTCAGATGATAGACATGCTGATCCCGATTATTCACAGAGCAGCTCAGATACTGAAAATGATGAACTATTACAGAGCAACGCAGTTAATTTGGAATATAACAAAGTAAGCGAAATCCAGAAGGATCGATTAGAAATCAAAGGAAAGTCAACAGAAATAGTCAGTGCAGGCGATATGAAACCTTAAAAAAGACAATGACCTAGGTCCTAGGTGTCAATGCAAAGGAAATTGTTTTGAAAACTTCATCGAGTTGCAGCTAGACAAAATTTTTATAGACTTCTAGGGAATGATGATTAGTTAGAAATTTTTGAAAGAAAGGTCTTAAGAAAAATTTGCACTTATAAACACCAAAAAAAAAGGGTTGGTGGTAATATGATACTTGTTAACCTTGTGATTTGCTTAAACTTAGGGAACTATCAATACAATTTATTGAAAAAAAGGCGAATTAAAAAAATTAAAATGGTCAAATGAGCGGTCGATTGACTGGTCAAATGAGCGGTCGATTGACTGGTCAAATGAGCGGTCGATTGACTGGTCAATTGACCTAAAAGTTGTTGACCGGTCAAATGTACAACCCTACTACTTTTTAATAAATAAGAGAACAGAATATCATCAAAAGAGTAGTAGCATGTCCTGGAGCTGACATTGGGTCGGGCCATAATGCTCTAATAGGGAAATTTAAATTTAAATCCACAGAACTTGGATCATCAAATAAGATATTACCGCACTCGATGGCAGAGAGAAACGTGAAAAGTTACAGAAAAAACTAGGAAGACGCATCACCAACAAACATTCACAAGAAGACGTTGAAGAATATCAAAATTAATGTACAAAAAGCTACAGAAGTACTGGGATAGAAAAAGAGACAAGCTAAAAAATAATGGATGACTATCAAAATTCTCAACATGATGGAAGAAAGGAGACTGGTAAAGAGAAACACACGAGAATATAACAAAATCCACCAGAATATTCACCGTAAAATTAGAGAGGCAAAAAATGCATGGATACCAGAACAATGTAGGGAAACTGAAGACCTACACACAAAACATGATGCTTTTCACTTTTATAAAAAGTTAAAAAAGGTAACAACACATTTAAGAAACTAACATCTTAAAAATCACAAAAAACAATAAAATTTTGATAGAACCCTCAAGATCTCTGTAAAATGTGGGAGGAATATATACAAAACTCATTGAAGATATACGCACCGTAGTCCCTAACAAGATTTCAAACGAAGCATCTGGACCACCTATACTAAAATCAGAAGTGGAATATGCCCTCTCAACACTTACAAATAAAAAAGTGCCTGGTCAAGACAACATCCATGCAGAAGTACTAAAACAAATCAGCATTAAAAAGCTATGCGAACTTTTTTAATGCAATATATGACACCGGCGATATAATCACAGACTGGTTAACATCTACCTTTGTCGCTATACCAAAAAACAAACAAATACCAAAACATGTAAAGAGCATAGATTTATCAGCCATGTACTAAAAACGTTCCTAAAAATAATCCATAAAAGAATATACCAAAAATGCGAAAAAAAAACAGGCAAAACTCAGTTTGGCCCTCTTTTGTATGCAACTATTGGTACAAAAATGCTGCGACCAACGAAAAGATGTATTCATATGTTTCATCGACTATCGGAAGGCCTTCGATAACGTGCGGCATGATTTATTATTATCCATCTAACAAGAAACAGGCATTGATGAGAAGGACAAACGAATAATCCATAAACTATACTGCAACCAAACAGCAAAACTTCGAATGAAACAAATAAACATTGGAAGAAAGAAGAAAGCAGTTAGACCCAGAAAAACGAAACATAATACAAGAAACAGGTGAAAGATATGTGAAAACAACAGAACAGCTTGAGAAAATGGCAGAAAACAGACAGGAATGGTGGAGATTGATTGAAACTAATTACCCGACGCCATAAAGGCATGAGTGGAAAAAAAGAGAAAAAGAAAATCTTCGATAAAATAAAAGAACTATTTATACAACGACAGAACCCTTGCTTCGTTGCGCAACTAGCATTAATTAATTTTTAGAACAGCTCATTGCTAATAAATAAATTAATAACTTACAAGATCAGGTTGTAAACAAATTGACCATAATTCACTAGTATGAGCAGGAATTTCTTCTATTATGTCACCCGAAGCAATATCCATTATAAGTAATCGACCATCTTTTAAACCAGCTAAGACGTGGCGATCTCCAGGCACAAAAATTACCGAAAGAACATACCTAAAATAATATAATTACATTTCAAACTTAACAATATATTTCATGTAAACTTACCCTGATATGACGGTCCTTAAACATGATAACGTTGCACGATTCCACATTTTAACTGATTCAGCACTACTCGAAACAATCGCTAAATTATCACTACTAAAACTCACAGCTCTAACTTCACTGTGGTGTCCGTGATTACTAATAGAACGTAAGCATCGTGCTTCTGTATCTTTGACATGCATTTGAGTTGTATATAATGACATTGTGTTATTTGCAAAGGTTATAATAATACGTAGTTCTCCACCGTTTCCCAAAACCAAATGTAACGATTTCGGTTTCTGTGGTAATTTTATTGGGGTTAGTCGTTTTACTTCATCTCTGGGGCTTAGCTGTTGATTTTCTGGATTTTGCGTATCAGTTTCGATATCTTTGTCTGTTTCCATTGCATTTTCTTTTCTGTTTATAAATTACATTAGAATCGTGGCCGATCAAATATATATATGAGGTAAAACTCAGCAACACCGGCTCGTTTTATTTACTTTATAAAAGGCTTACCTTTCCTTTCGTCTCTCCTTTTTTAGGCGCTTTTTTAATCTGATTGTTGCTTCATCGTCTGAGCAAAAATAAAACAATTCAATTTGCGTATCTGTTCCTTGACAGCCTATAACCTGTCCTGTGGCATCACTGACCATTGCTGTGACACGACCTCTTCCTGCTCTTAATAACGAGCATGCTTTATGGCATTGCAGTGGATGCTGCAATTAAAAAAAAATAATTCTAAGTCGTTTCAAAACAACCGGCAAACTATTGACGCTTACAGTAGGATCATCAGTATCATCAAGCGTAGCTAATTCAAGTGTAGACGTTAACTGATCAATAGGCATTTTGTTTTCAACATCTACATCCTTTTGCGATAATTTCCATACTCGTAATTCCGCATCTCCACAACCCGTTACGAGATATTTGTCATCCTTCACCAAAGTTAGCGCCCACACCTAAACACATTCAAGTTTCATTCATGATGCCGCTTTAAAACCTTGTTTAAATTTACCTCAGTACGGTGCCCCACTAAAGTTTTAAAACAGTGTTGTGTATCAAGGTCCCAAAATTTAACGAAGCTGTCTTTTGCACCTGTAATTAACACCGGTTGTTGGGACATAAAAACAAGCTGTGTTATTGGTCCACGATGCCCAGGTAAACGACACAAACCTGCTTCGGCAACCGTATCCCATACGATTACATCGGTATCCTGTAACATCGCATATTAAATATTACATTTATCACTTTGTAAAAGATTAGATGTACCTTGGAACCTGAAGCTAATTTATGTCCAAAACTATCGTAAGCTAATGCAGTAATTTCATATTTGTGTCCGGCAAACACACAAACAACTTCTGCTGATTCCAAGTCGTAAATTTGTATGTTACCATCAGCATAACCAACGGCTAAATTTTGTTTATTAGGACTAGCGCATAAAAATGTAATAGGGCTTTTCTCCCCTGGTAATACTTGTGCCTAAAACACCAGTCGCATAATACCTTTTAAGTGCCTTAGTTATGAACACAAATACATACCTTTTCTCCTAATCGTAAATCAAATATAACAACATGTTCGCATGCAGCAACAGCAACATATCGACCTTCTTGTCCATTTAATACAACAAAAACCACATTGCAATTGGAACTTGCAACTATATTAAAGTTTCCAGCAGGAACATAACGCAAGTACTCTTTTGTAAGCCCCATTTTCACCCTGTTCAATTGATTAACTTAAACTGACTGTTATTTTTACTTTTGTGCTATTGTTGTAAGTAATTATAACTAGCACACCACTGCCTTCACTAACATTATCATATAATTTTTAAATTGTTCGTGTAACATACATAACTCTAACCTTACTTTCTAAACACGTGCTAGCGGTAAGCGGTTGCTTTAGGAACTAACAGTTAAATTCGGTGAAATGTCGATAATACAGATGAATTTTGAAGGTCATCTACAATACAGGGTATTATCATAAAATAATGTGTTAACACAATTTCCATGATTTCTAATAGACGTATTAAAAATATTTCGCTCTAAGTTATAAACGTTTGCTGCCAGAAACGTTACGTCTAATTAGAAAACTTGATGTTAACTTTTTTTAGTAAAAAGTACCTACAATCTGGCAAATCACAAAATAATTTTAGTAGATTTCTAATAGTTTTCACTTTTACATAAACTGATTATTTTATGGCAAATTCATAAAAATAAATAAATAAATTATATGAACAACACAATTTTTTGTTACAGTGAACTTTTATTTTACAATACTTTCCTCCAATGGTTACTACTAACGTGTGTTCACAAACAGTCGTCATCCCAGTTGCCTTTAAAAACAAAATTTTATATCTTTGATTAATTCGTGCAACACAATGAAGCTTGGAAAACGTCAACTAGTTTTATGAAACGTCATTGAGTACTGTCATAGCGCGTTTAGGTTTGTTCAGTTTTGAAATCATGTTTACGCCGCAACAGAAAGCATTTATGCTCGAAAGTTATTTTCGCAATGGAGTTATGGAGTACTGGAAAATGGAGAATGGCAATACTCGATCGAAGCTTCTAAAAATGAATTCAGATTGAGGTTTCCAAATGTAGTGTTTAACCACAATCAGTTTAGGAAGCAGTAAGTAAAGACCTTTACCCACCACGTTCTTGCGACCTTACGCCTTTGGATTATTTCGTGTTTCCGTACATTAAAAATAATGTGTTTAGAAACCCAGTACACACATTGGGGGATTTGAAAAACAGCATTCAACACCAGTGCGACCAAATAACACCAGATATGCTAATAAATGTATTTGAAAGCATGAAGCGAAGAGTTAATTTGTGTATTCAAGAAAATGGTCACCATTTCCAACAGTTATTGTAATCTCAGTTCAGTTTGGTTTACTTTTGACACATTGTTTGACAGTTAATAAAACTTGCTGTTGTAAATAATGATGTTTGCATTTTTGCTCAATTTTAATAGACATACGTTTCTGAAGTCAAAACCTACTGGGATGACGACTGTTTATGAACACCCGTTATAAATAATGATGAGATGCAGGTAGGTACAGCTTGTCAAACATAGGAAAAAGTGTCAGATCCCTACTTACCTGCGCGAGCCTGAGTGGCGAGAAGTCCCAGCACAGTATAAAAGGCATTTTTTATACTGTGGTCCCAGTGCGCATTGTGGGCGTGTCGAATTCAGACTTTCAGCTAAAAGTTTGACAAGCTGTATCTATCTACTTTCATTTAATAATGCGGTCTTTCCTGTGGGGTACTCCACTAATTACGAGAAAGACCGCATGAATATTTACTTCTTACAATGAAACACAAATATCTGTGCGGGTGACTAAGCGTTGCGCGGTACCAAATTCGTAGGATTGGGAGTTTAGTTTATTGCTTTACTATTTACTATCTTTGTTGTTTAACTCTCCTCCCTGTCTATCTCTGCGCATCTCAGCCGCACAGGTTTTTGTGTTTCACTGTACATAGGGGAAGAACCGCGCTAATTTCTATCCATATTTTTCTGATAAAAATGTATAATGCGTTTATTATTATTTTTTTAATTTTAAACTACTAAAATATTAATCGATTATTCTTTTATTACCAACTACGTACCCCCCCCCCCCACAGAAAGTTAGTAGAATTCTAGTAGATTTTCTTGCAAGTCTTAGTGGAAAATCATCATCCACTGTTGGTAACACTGGTCCTCGTTTAGTGCCCCCATTTCCTCCCAATAAAACCCTAAAAGTGGGTGAAACGTTGAGTTCTTCTCTCAACGGCCCCAACTCGCAAGACGTTCTTTCAACACTGACCACTGACACCAGTGCTGCCAGGTGAACACAACATTATTTTCCCTGAACAACTCAAAAAATTCCATTTTTGAAATAAAAGTTCCCCTGGTTAAAAACGTAAAATGCAAAATATTTCATATTAATCGATATTAACGGTAACATTAATTTTATGACAAATTAATACAAATTTTGTGAATTATACAAGGATGACATATGACATGTATAGGGTTACATCCAATTTCATAATATTAGCTCGAATAATATAAATGCTGTTTCCCATTTTATTTATTTTTTTTAATTTTAGGTCGTTGACAACGGAAAATATACGCTCAGTAGCTGCATTTGAATGCGGTAAAGATAGAATATTAAAAGTTAACCTTGATTAAAAGATGAAGAAATAGCATAAGAATAATTTGTTTTGATGATTTTAGAATATAAAAATCGGAATGCATGCGTTTTTAAAGCTTAGTATTACGTGTAGCTGAAATTTCCCCGATTTTTTGCGTTTTTTTTATATAAAATTTTCCATTTTCCCTTTCATATAAAAATTTACCCTGTTTGAGGGGAATTCCCCTGCCTCTGGCAACACTGACCGTGGCAGTCTTCGAATTCACAATTATTTTTCTAAGATTACCCTGTAAATGGATATTTTTCAGGTGATCTGTAAATAATGGTTCTATTCTTAGCTAAAATTGTACCAACTTTAAAACTACAAATTTGTAAGGTTAAAAATGGCAACAAATTAGTTTTTTGAACTTATCATTTACATTTACAATGTTTGTTGTACTTAAGTGAGTGCAATAACTTCGAAGAGAATTTGGTAATTATTCAATATCGGCTAACACGCCGAAATCGGACTTTTTTAAGAAAATTTTACCTCAATCTTGTTCGTGATGGATCGTCAATTGGACACAATTGACCGGCTACAAGAAGAAGTGATGGTTCAAGTTACTAGCTATGAGCTTGAAATCAAAAGAGAGGACCAGCTCCAAGAACGTCGAGACCAAATTCTGAGAGCTCTGAAATTTCGACATGAGAATTTGTTCGCAATAAATCGTCAATTGGACAGAATTGAGCGGCTGCAAGAGGAGGTGGCGGTTCTAACTACCTACTATGAGCTTGAACTCAAAAGGGACGACCACGAATGTCCATACCAATTTCAGCGAATTCTGCGATATCAACATGACCATTTGTTCTTGATGGATTGTCAATTGGACAGAATTGAGCGGCTGCAAGAGGAGGTGATGGTTCTAATTACCACCTGTGAACTTGAACTCAAAAGAGAGGACTACCTTCGAGAACGTCGAAACCAAATTCTGCAAGTTTTGCAATTTCGACAAATATCAGGCTATACTTTCTGCCTCGTCTCAGAGTTATATTGGTTACAATCCGAACTCGTAATGTACTCACTGAGGTGTTATGAGCTAGTAAAAGAGATCGGAAAAAAGGAGCGCCAAATGGTGAACCTATCGCAAGATTAGAGTTAATTCTATTAATCCCACTCCCTAACAAAACACCTAGTATCCGCTCCCTTCCTGGCTGACTAGGCTCAACGTCCACGTCGTGTCAGCTGGATGCTTACACCGAGGATAGCTCGTGATTTTTGTTCATCTGAAAAGCTACCTTGTTGAAAGTAACAAAGAGCCAAATAGTAGTGTTGTTGAAGAATATTTTTTAGTGAGGGTTGCGGGGACTCTGTAGCTCGACATTAATGACTGAGCTGTCATGGGAATGATGACCTGCCCGTCTCGAGAGGGTGTAGAAGAGATCCAGGTAATACGATAACTGATATGGACTAGTGACTGTTATTAAGTTTATATTCTTACAGAATGTAGTCCTAGGATTACAAGCGATGAGCCTCTACCAGGTTCAGAAAGGCCTCCTCAAATGTTCGTTGACCTATTAATTGAAATGGTAAAACCGCATGCAATTTTGTATGATATGAACCATCCCGATTTACAAAAACATCAGAAAGAAGGACAAAATATGTTGTAAGTAAATTATTTTAAATAAGAGCTAGCTACAATATCTACAATGTGATTTTTTAAAAACTCAATTGCAGGAGGCCGTATTCTGTCTTAATAACCTTAGAACTGTCCGTATTAAGTCAGAATACGGCCTGCTGCAATTGAGTTTTTAAAAAATCACATTGTACAATATTAAATGTGCAATGCTGCTAGGTAGTTTTACGGTAAACATTTTCAAATAAGGTCCATTCTTAACCAGTTGATATATTAATTAATTTTACTTTTAACATAATAATAATTCTAATAAATCTCTTATAATTAATTAATTAATTAATTGCATCGTCTGGTATAAATAATAAACTTTACATCATTTGCACATTTCAGGGCATTGGGAAATCTTTTTCAATTTCTTTTCCGCACACAAACAATTAATAACCGGATGGCTGAACCATGCGACCGGCCGCTAGCAATTTAAAATATTGTGGAACAATTTAACGATTCAATTGAATGCTACCGGTTTAGGAGAATAATCAACAGAAAAACGGCAAAAAGTGAGTACTACTTATAGCAGATAAAAAACTATTTATTTTATTATGAAACCAGTATTCCTATTAACAATGAAATCATTATTTTAGACATGGTCAGACTATAAATGCTCCCTTAAGAAGAAAGCTGCGGAAATTAACTGTTCCAGGGTAGCTACTGGGGGTGGTCCTGAAGTTAAGTCAACTTTAGGTAAATTTTCTGGAGCTACTTGGGGAGTCATTTTGTAAAGGAAGTAGGGTAAAAGAACATGCTGTAAGTATTTAAAAATAAGTTCTGGGATTGGTGAGTTGGACGGGGCAGAGCGTTTGGTACCAAGGGCACTCTTGGCTTGAGAAAGTCGCCACTGTTGGACCGGATTTGATTGGGGTAAGCCGCTGCCTCACCCATCTATGTACGATCGGACTTTGTTTTAGTTTATTAACAGTATATAACGGGAGCAAAGGCCTTAATTCGTCAGTATCTCGTTAGGCCCTGTTAATTATGCACTCCTATCCCTTCTTTGTTCCTTCTTCTTTGCCCGAGAACTATAGGGACAGGTTTAGGATATGCATCTATGGTCGGTGATAATTCTGGAAGTCGGGGTTCAGTAACCGTCCTTTCATGGGGTTGACGACCCTCATACTCCACGATATTACGACGCACATCTTTGCTACCCGAGATTTTGTTTCTGTTTATTAGTGGTGCATAACGGGAGCAAAGGCCCTAGTTGGTCAGTATCTCGTTAGTTTCTGCTAATTAGGCAAGAGATTCATTTGAGTTGGGGAGAATCGCTTTTGCTTCTGTCTAGTCACTTTCTTAATCTGATTAAGCCAGATTAGAGGTCATTCGAGGAAAGGGTGGAATATAGGAACGAATCACTAAGTGTAGTTCCGTGTTTATTAGGGAAACTTAGAATAAAATTTATTTTAGGTGTCACGTTTTTTTGTTTAAAGTAGTTGTGCAAGTGAAAAAAAAATAGTAGCTCAATTTTCGTTTTTTTTAAGGCAATCTAAAGTATTAAATTAACTTCAAAATTGTTGAATTTTTGAATTCGTTTTGATATAAGGTGTCTTGAGGATCAATTTTTGTGAAACATTAGGTTTTCAAAATTACATTTTATAAGGAGAAAGTGATATAATATTGAAACGAGACAAAATTATGTTTCTTTGCTTCCTAACTGTTTAGATATTAAAACCTAATTAGCTAAAAACATATTCAACAAATATTCTAATTCATATTTTCTACAATTTGCTTTTCGGAAACTTTCTGCAGCACATAATTAGTACTACTATTTGTAATGTTTTTAGAGTGGTCTCTTAATAATGGTTTTGAAATAATATATTTATAGAAAAGTCTAAATTTTATTGAAAATGAAAGTTACGATTATGTTCAAATTTCTATTTCTTATCCTAGCAGGAGTAGATAAAGAATATTACACAACTCAATTTTAAATCAAATGCCGTGCAGATGCCTACTACAATAATAAATAAAATAATTTATTGCTTCTCAATGAATTATTATTTAGAAAGTGGAAGAATGAAATTACGAAATTAGATAAAATTTTGTGCGTAATACGTTATGAAAAGCGATATTGTTTGACTCGCGTCAAACAATATCGGTCTTTTCATAACTGATTACGTAAATAACTATTAAGTAACTCATCTCGAATCAATTATGTAAAAAGTGACATTTCATAACGTCAAAAGCTTAGGTAAAATTCAACTTTTCAAAACGGAATTAGATAATAGTTATTTGTATGCTAAGGCCGCGAAATTCCATTTTAGCGTACCGAGAAAAATTGTCGCCGAGGCCGCTTGCGGCCGAGGCAATACAATCTCGAGGGCGCTAAAGAATTTCGCGGCCGAAGTATACACAACATTTTTTGTGCAGCCGTAAAAAATACATAATAAAACTGACATTTTCATATTATCTGTTATGTTAACTCTCATGTGTCAAATAAGTGAACGGCCGTTAAAATATTTCGCGGCCGTTACTAAGGGTAAGGCCGCGAAATCGGATTTCGCGTCCTGTATTGCGTACGCGAAATGGCCACTTTGCGTCCGGCTGCACGAAAATATAATGTATGTGGTTGCAATACTTCATCTTTGTACGTATTTTAATGTGATTTTAACTTTTTATTGTACAAGTATGTTAGTAACCTTTCATTTCCAAAATAAATAAATATAATATTTAGTAAGTGATAATAATTAATATATTGTAGCGTAATCTTATTGAAATAATTACAAAACAATATTTATTAAGTTTATTAAGAAAAATAAATATTCCGTAAATTGAATATATGTGTGTATCATCGTCTGTGTGTATGAATGCGTATGTGTTTACATAAAATCAAATATCAAGACAACTCAATATTTGAAATCATACCTGAAAAATAAATAAACACAACAAACAATAGTATATCCAAATACCTGAACATAAATTCCAAAATCAAAATAAATTTAATTGTTATTTATGTGAGTTCTAGCAATGTTAATTGTTTCGAAAGATTGCATTTCTTAAAGATTGATATCTATTAATTTAAAAAAATAAATAAAATAACAAATAACTTTAAATTTAAAACTTTTACAATATTGACATTAATTATAATAATGAAAAAAAAATTTAATTGAACTTTAATAAAATTTATCTTAATATTTAACTTTATGTAATTTGTAAGTGTTAAATTTGTATATCGGAACTGTCAAAATTTGTGTAAATTGTATTTGTGTTAATTATGTAAATAAATTAATATTGTTTAAAATGTTTGGTGTCTACAATACACAACAATATATATTCATTACTGTATGTAATAACTATTCCAAATGTTTTTGAATGAGGCTTGGTCATGGAAGAACGTTGGAATGGAGTTGAATGTTTTGTAAATTGGTTTTTTAAATGTGATTGTCAATGTCATGTAATAACACAAAATTATGGCCTATTCGTATCTAAAAACATTGGAGATAGTTTATACATAAAATATATTCATTAACAAATATTATATTGCCCTGAAAGAAAATAATTTATAAATGATTGTATTATTCTGTATTTTATTAAAATATGTTGCTGAGTAATATACTTATTTAGTGTCGGTAGAATATTTTATTGTGTTTAAATGTCCCAGAAAAGCATCCTAAACTTTCAGGAAAAGTGTATTTTGCTTAAAATTATATGCTACTCTTTGTTGTAGTAAATATCCAAAAATGAAAATAATTATCCACTTAAACATACATGGAAATAGTAAATAGCATGAAATTAGAGCAAGTGATTAGTAATAATTGTTGTGCTTAAATATCGCACAAGATATAAATAAATTTGTAGTTCTTTTATTTAAAGGACAATAACAATGGGCGCATTCAGGGGCGGTCAGCGGCTGATGCGCTAAGTTAGCAAAGTCCCTGAACAGATAGGCTGTAAAGAAGCTTTCAGGAAGCCGCTGAGAAATTCGCTCAGCGTATAATTTATTAGCTGACTTTGTCAGCGGTGTCAAAAAAGGAGCGGGAAAGTGTAATTTAACCACAACGTAACTAATCTCAAATTAAATTCATATTATAGTGCTCGCATGTAAGGTGTAAGATGTGTAGGTATTCTAGTTACAAAAACTTAATAATAATTTGAATAAAAACATATTAATTAACATCTAACCTTACAAAACAAATAACCAACAATCAGCTTACTATTAGACGTTTTATTCAGGGAAATACCGTTTGCTGCCATTTAGCATAAGCTGACTAAATTACCGCTTAGCTAAGCAGCTGAGCGTCCCTGTATGCGTCCAATAATAAACTCCAAGAACAAGTATCGAACTGTAGTTAAATTTTTTTCCAGAAGATGTCAGGATATTTATCAGTCATAGGTAAAGTAAGTATGGACGTATAATATAAATCGCTACGTCATCTTGAAATTCTTGTACTAACATTTTAAAAAAGGAAACTGTAATCTTATCTCAAACTAATATTTGAATTAATAGATGGCAGGAGAATTATCAGTCATAGGGAAACTCAACACAAGATAGTTATATAGAGGAGCTTAATATATTAGGGTTGGTTGGTCGGGGTTGGGTGGTGGTTGACCCCTACAAAATGGTACTTCGATTCCAATTTTGTAGGGATCCGCCACCCGTCCCCGACCAACCAACCCTAATATAAATCGAAGTATAAACTAATATCTTAGGGTTTTGGTAGTTCCAACTTAAATTCTATAAATATGGACAAAGAAAATCTCGAATTCGTTACAAGCCGACTAATTATTTACCACCGGTTATGTGACCCATATACTCAATTTCAAAGGATGAGGTGCAAAAATAATTTTTTTTAATACGGCGGTAGTAGGAATCGAACCCAGAACCTTTGGTTGTACAGCCCAATGCTAAAACCTCTGACCTACGCTAGCACACTGATTAATATAGGATTACACAAATACCCATGTTTCCATTTAAATACTATTTTTAAAAAAAGTTAGAAAACCTACCCAAATGCGCTTCAAGGCAATTGTTACTGTCACCAGTTGTGTAATTCATACACTAAATTAAAAAACTTCCAAATCTGCGTGCTCCTTGTGTCCAAAAAACTGCAAAGTACGTATGGACCTCGATTTTACGTCACTTTCATGGTTCATTTGATCTACCGGACAAAATTCATACAGGATTTTAGTTGGATAGAAAAATACACAGCATTTAAGATTCATAAAAATTTATTTATAGGAAATCTTTTATTTGCACTATTATTTATGTTTACGGCACAAAATTCTAACCTAACCTTACAAATATATCAAGATTCAAACATGATTTTAAATTAAACAAAATAAAACCCTAACCTAAATTAGTTGCGTTTAATAGTATTTTATGTATCTAGGACGAAAAGTAAGTCTTTAAGGTATGAGCAAGTTGTTTACGGCCGAGGCCGTAATTACTTGCGAGTAGGTACCTTAAAAACACTTTTCGTCTGAGGTACATACATAATTTTATGTCATACTGGTTTCTAAAGTTGTTAAATTATTACAAGAAATCTCCAGCAATTTGTAGCAGTATTAGTTTTAAGTAAGTAGTCTAAGGCGCAACAATTCGTATCTCCTAGCAACGAGCATTTATAGAACAAAAAGTGACACTTTAAAGAACTAGGGCTTTAAAATGACACTTTAAAGTCCTAGCACTTTAAAGTGTCACTTTTCGTCCTATAAATCGTTCGAAAAACGTTGCATTAGAAACGAGTATGACATAAAATAAATTCTTAACGCTCAAGGTTTTAGATGTTCTAAGAGTAATTTTGGGTGTCTAAAATATCAATTTTAGAGCCAAATGCATCAAAATAGCGAATGTTACGTGCAATACTCAACATTATGACGCATTAGACTTCTAACACCTAGGAAATAAAAAAAAAAACAAAAACAGTTTTATTCAGGATACACACACGAAAGTAAATAAGCAATATATCCATGGCGTCTTCTTTTCTTCAAAAGCAGCTGGGGAAGGTGGACCAACTGAAGATTTTAACCAATTGGATTGAATTGGTTACAACGTTTTAATAATAAATAAATTTGAAATTCCAAATCTTACGTAGAACTAAGAAACAAAAAATAAAACAAAGACTTTTGCAACAATTTAACTTAAAAATGTTAAAGTTGATAGTCTAAAATTTAGATATTATTTTAATTTTTAGAATAATTTTGAAAAATGAGGCATCTCCTTGATTAAATGTGGCGATCTGTACATAATGTTCTACGTAAATTTTACCCAAGTCAAATTATTTACTATCTCAGAGATAAACTGAATGCGATTCCTTGAGCAAACGATCATAGTAAATTCGGGAAAACTATTTTACATAAAAATTTTATTAATGAAAGCGTTTAATCGGTCTACTTTTAAACAGTTTCGAATTCTCCAAAACAATTACCAAAAAGTTGGCAAAATTTGCAGGTTCGATTTTAATTCATACAATTTACGTTAGTTAACTTGTAAAGAATTTGATATAAAATACTTAAAAATGAATAGGGATATTTTATGTATTGTTGTTTATGTAAAAATTATCCCTATTCATTTTTGAGTAGTATCTTTATTTTGTACAAAAATGTTTATTCAAAAACACTTCTTAACTGGCGACTAGCTACTTTCGAAGATTTATTTAATTGGCTACCAATTCTAATTTTAAAAAATATTCAAAGCAACGAAGCATTCAAAAACTACAAAAATAACGAAGGAACTAAGTAAAAGCAGACTTTGATCGTGTTAAGGAAAGCGAATTCAGTTACCTTTGTTGTAACTGTAGTCATC
Source organism: Melanotus villosus (assembly GCA_963082815.1). Taxonomy (NCBI): domain Eukaryota; kingdom Metazoa; phylum Arthropoda; class Insecta; order Coleoptera; family Elateridae; genus Melanotus; species Melanotus villosus. The sequence goes on from OY720425.1 coordinate 46,750,197, forward strand.
TTGACGTCCTTTACTTGTACGTTCTCCTTGCAGATTTTCGTAGAAGTTGTCCTGGTATAATTCGTGTGCCCTAACAGCTAGCTACATCTTAGTAATCACAACATTCACACAGTTACCTAAATTTACAAAATCAGGAAAGATCATTCGCTCTTTAGCCTTGTTTGCTTCTGGTGTATAGTATTTGCCATGAATTAATTACGTTATTATTTTTACTTAAATCTAAATAGTTCATACCTGAGATTCTTGTCAGGATTTTAAAACAACGTGCACAGGTAACATATAATATTTTTGAAGCCAATATTAAAAAGGGTGTTAAGCCAAACACTTAAGAAACTAAAGCCAAAAAAAAAAAACGATTACATCAAAAATTCAAAACGAAAAAAAAATAAACTGCCGATAAAAGTTGAAAGAAATTTTTATAATTAATTATTGTAATTTTAAAAGTACACAGTAAATTTAAATACATTGCTTGAAACGGGTTTCTTCCTACATCGCATAAAAATAGTGAAATGCAACTGATTGTTTTCCATTGCCTTTATTCCAATTATAAACATAATCAAATAATAAGCAATTACGTCATATTGAAACTGTCTTAAATCGATTCAATTAAATTTAAATTTTGATTATTTTTATGTAAGGGAATAATTTAAAAAAAATTACTTAGTTCCGAGATCTTTTAATAACAAAATAACAGTCTATTTTATTTTTAATTTTAACGAATTATGTGAATTCTATATGTATATAAAAATTTTCACCTCCGCAGGGATTCGAACCACTGACCTATATGCTGCGGGTTTTCCTTCGTAGCTAGGTAGATAACTTAAAAACACCCTCGTAGTATATTTGTTGCAAAATATACCTTTATATTACAATTTCTTAAGCAAACTGCAAATACTAAACAGCAAACGTAAACAAATTTCTGAGTCACTAAAGATTTAGGATATGAAATTATAAGTTGCATATTTAAGAAGAAAATGAGTACATTTAATGTCTCGATTTGTTACGATGCGACTGCAGATGATTACAAATAAGTAGGTACTACCGCTCCTTTTTTTAATTGTGTCCCCCGCCACCCCTGGATTAACCAGGATCTTCACTAATTTTTATATTATATTTCTATTTATAAATCATTTAAACATAAACAAGTAATTACATACATTTAAACAATTGGACAAATTTCTATGAAAATAAAAAGTAACGTTAGTACCGCCCTAACAAAAAATCTTTTCAAAGTAGAAATGTTTATTTTCCTTTTATTCGCACTTAAAACTATTGCAATAATGTAAGACCTTAGACTAAAAATTCATCTTAACTACGTAGTTATTTAAATGCAGTTCCTAAATTTGTATAGAGTGTGATCGATCACGTCATGTATTCACCACTCACCTTTGACTTACAACATCCAGCGACGTCTCTGAAGACTGAAGACACCCGCCTTCCGACGATAGAAATTTGAACATAATCGTAACTTTCATTTTCAATAAAATTTAGACTTTTCTATAAATATATTATTTCAAAACCATTGTTAAGAGACCACTCTTAAAACATTACAAAGAGTAGTACTAATTATGTGCTGCAGAAAGTTTCCCAAAAGCAAATTGTAGAAAATCTTCTTGGAAACAATATCCAATTCTCTAAAATAATTTGAAAAATAACCCTAAATTACTATTAGCAATAACTACCTTGCTTTTAAATATGTTCCCTTTAAAAATTTACAGAAATTAATTAATTCGGCAATTCTGCTATATTAATTAGAATATTTGTTGAATATGATTTTAGCTAATTAGATTTTAATATCTAAACAGTTAGCCACTGGCTTGCACTAAGAAGGACGAAGCATAAGAAACATAATTTTGTCTGGTTTCAATATTATATATCACTTTCTTCTTATAAAATGTAATTTTGAAAAACTAATGTTTCACAAAAATTGATCCTCAGACACTTGCTATTCTATAATTTAAGCCGTTTTCCTAAACACTTTATATCAAAACGAATTCCAAAATTCAACAATTTTGAAGTTAATTTAATATTTCAGCTTGCCTTTAAAAACACGAAAACTGAGCTACTATTGTTTTTTCACTTGCACAACTACTTTAAACGAAAAATGTAACACCTAACATAAACTTTATTACAAGTTTTCCTAATAAACACGGAACTACACTTAGTAATTCGTTTCTATATTCCACTCTTTCCTCGAATGGCCTCTAATCTGGCTTAATCAGATTAAGAAAGTGACTAGACAAAAGCAAAAGTGATTCTCCCCAACTCAAGTGAATCTCTTGCCTAATTAGCAGAAACTAACGAGATACTGACCAACTAGGGCCTTTGCTCCCGTTATACACCACTAATAAACAGAAACAAAATCTCGGGTAGCAAAGATGTGCGTCGTAATATCGTGGAGTATGAGGGTCGTCAACCCCATGAAAGGACGGTTACTGTACCCCGACTTCCAGAATTATCGCCGACCATAGATGCATATCCTAAACCTGTACCTATAGTTCTCGGGCAAAAAAAGGAGGAGCATAGAAGGGATAGGAGTGCATAATTAACAGAGGCTAACCAGATACTGACCAATTAAGGCCTTTGCTCCCGTTATATACTGTTAATAAACTAAAACGAAGTCCGATCGTACATAGATGGGTGAGGCAGCGGCTTACCCCAATCAAATCCGGTCCAACAGTGGCGACTTCCTCAAGCCAAGAGTGTCTTTGGTACCAAACGCTTTGCCCCGTCCAACTCACCAATCCCAGAAGGACCATTGTTGGAACGCGTAAGCAGCCTAAACACCCGCGGTCGGATATAAAAATACCCAACTAGATATAATAAATATATCAAGTGCGGTGTGGCATACTTCGCCGGGTGCTAACCGCGGTAACCCCACCTAACGGACAACCAAGATGAGCCAACTTTACCCCAAACATAGATGCACAACCAGACCACAGTTTCTAGTTCTCGAGCGAGAGGATACATGGTAAAGGATCGCGAGGGAAATGATGAGATTACTTAATATGGGGGAGAAACCTGAATTGACATTAGAACCTAAATTTTAAAACAAAATGAGACCATACGAAGACTACAACGAGAACGAGAAACGATTATGTAGATTAAAATAACTTAAAATCGTCTCAACACCAACTGATATTAATGAGAAATATATAAAAAATTGCAGCTAAACGAGTATTTGTCAGTTTGAATTTTGTAAAAGCAAGTTGAAAAATTAGTTAACGCCAAATAGGTTAGGTTAAATAATTTAAAAAGAAAATCGTGAAAGAATTGCATTTGAAAATATGGAAATGTAATTAATAAGTAGGTAATTGGGTGTTTCGAAAAACTTGCTTAATTTAGATACTTAATATTTCAAAAAATTATAATTTTATTTCAACAATTTAAAGAGAGGCAAGAATGAGGAGAATAGAATTCTATTTCATAAAATTACGTCTTTGAAAAATATCGAGAATTACGCGTATTGATATTATTTGTTATGTTATGAAATTACATGATGAGAAATAAATTGTCAGAGATGTATGTAAATTTCACACAGCGTTTTACTAAAATATCGTATATATTGAAAATTTACCATTTCGAAACCTGCCTAGAATCACAACTTATGTGAAATAATTACGCATTTTTATGAATACCTGTAAGAGAACAATTCTTCTAGGTATGATCGATCACACTTTGTACATTAACCATCTGCAGTTTTTGCATCCTATTTAGGTACCTATTGTAATTACACACACAAACACGTACACACACCCTATCAATTTACAATTAAGAGAAAGCTAATCTAAAAGATATTCCATTTGTTAAGTATAAGTAATCTTCGGCCTGAATTCTGTGGAAAAAGGAAAAACAGATAAACTACAGATAGAACGGTGGCGTAAATTATGATAATTTTTATTTTCTTGTGTAAAACAAATAATTATTATGTTTTAGTGATCAGTATATATTTCATTTTAATCAAATATTACTTTACAGTTTCTCAAACTGGCTGAAAATAAATATATTTGTGGGCAATTTACTAGGTTGGAAGTGATCACGCAGAAAAGGAAAATGTGATGGACAAACATGGATTAGGAATTGTGAACGAAAACGGAGAAAAGTTTGTTGATTTTTCGGCACTAGTCAACAATCTGGGTCCCTACTGGTGTGTGTTTCTATTTAAAAAACTTTCCTTACCTACCTCTAACCTGTAAGTATATTTGGTTGCCTAACCTTTGGGACCCAGATTATTGACCAGAGCCGATTTTTCTAAGACAAATGGCCTAGTTAATAATTAATTGGCGGTATATTTTTCAAACATAAGAAAGTTTTTAAGGACCCGAGTTTCCTTCACACGTGTTCGTCACCTGATGAACACTATAAGAACCAAATTGACCTCATTATGATCGAAGAAAAATGGAAAAATTCGTTACGGGATATAAGAGCCACCTCGTAAAAGCAAAAATAATAATGATAGATGAGATAACAAAATAGAATAACAAAAACATACCAGTAAGATCTAAATTTAACCTCGCAAAACTAAACAATATCGAAGAAGACAAAACAATATATATTCTATACATATAGGAGTATTCGATCACCTTAGAAATTTTCCCGTAGAGAATGTATGGCAAGTGTATAAAACCTCAATTAACAAGACAGCCCGAGAGACCTTATTACAACAAAAATAAGAGGCGTCTTAAAGACAAACGAACAAACATGGAAAATTTAATGAGGAAGCAGAAAAAGCTGCTCACAACAAAGATATGAAAATTCTATATAAGATAACTAAACAAGCAAATCCAGATCAAGACTTAAAGGGAAAAACTACGAAGTATATGAAACAGACGGAGAAGTAATGGAAATACTGACAAAATATTTTACAGAGATCTACAAAATAAAAGAAATCAAGGAAGAAATAAATAACAATATGGTAACACAACAACTTGACATAAGTGAGAATAGCTCACAAAGGGCGAAATAGAAGAAACACCTAAACAAATAAAAAATTTAAAAACACCAGGTAGAGACGAAATCGCAATCAAATTGCTAAAAATAGACAAGGAGAGCACAATAGAAATATTGTACATGCTAGTAAATAAGGCTTAATCCGCAGAATGGATCTCAGACGATCGGACACAGGGAATACTAATAAAGATACAAAGAAGGGCTACCTAACTTGATGCGAAAACTCTAGACCCATAATGCTTCCATCAACAGCAAGTAAAAATTATGACCACATTAATTTTGAGAATGCAATCTGCCATAGCCATCAAGCTAAGGGATTTATGGAAAGACGTTGGTGCATAGATCTGTAGTCTGTAACCAAGATTAATAGAACAAATAATAGAAAAGGGACAAGCCATAATATGTGTAACTGTAACAAGGCATTCGACTCAGTTTCAAGAAATGTAAAAAGTACTGAAGTAATATGGTCTACCTGACAAATACATAAGAACACTCAAACTAATGTGTGACAACTTCTCCGCAAGAGTCGAACATTCACTGAAACTATCACAGGAAATCTATATAAAATCGGGAGTCCCTCTAAGTTGCATTCTGTCCCAATACCTTTCTTTATTAGTATCGACAGGTCGTGGAGAAACTCGCGGTCCCACAGTTGAATACTTTATAAAGTACAATGTTGGCAACAAATCATTGCATACCAAACTTAACTACCTGGCCTTTTAAATAGTGATAGTGAGCAGTGCTAAAAGATAAGGTCTAAGAGACCCATTAGAGATTTAGACGTCAAAGTATCATAGAGTTCTGCCATGAAATAGCATAAGTGCTGAACTGGCGTAACCTACATTAAATAAACAAAAGGGTCGCGAGAAATACGGAGGACAACAAATCCGAAATAAAGTGGGGCATTTTCAGCAAACTGGATGACTTGAAGAGTTTGCAAATGATATCTGCTTGCTCACACCGAATAAAAAGCTGATGTAAGGAAAGTTAAACAAGTTAAAACCTAGAAGCAGAAAAGGTTGGCTTAACAATAAATGGGAACAAGACAAGAATTCTCTCAAATGCAAATAAAGAAGAACCAACGATAACACTCGGGGACTTAGACATAAAGAAAGTTGACTACTTAGGTAATTCGATAGATACCAACGGCGGCGCACAAAAAATATAACCAGAAGAATAGCCTTAGCACAAACAACATTTGATATGTTAAACAAAACATAGAGATCAAAAAACATTCTGATAAAAACAAAACTCCGTCTATTTAATACAACCATTAGAAGTTTGCTACTTTATGGGGCAGACACACGGGTTAGAAACAAACAAAATATTAAAAAATTTCAAACCTTTGTTAATAAATGTCTTAGATATGTCCGAATAAATATCAAATCGACATCTGGGGGAAATTTCAAATGAGGAAAAGATCGAAACCACAATTAGAAGAAAGAAATGGGACAGGATAGAACATACACTTAGAGAACCATATAACAAGATAGCAAAACAAGCATTAGAATTTAACGCACAAGGAAAGCGAAGAATAGGTGGACCGAAAGATACCTGGAAAGAAAGACCTACAATTACAAAATCTATCACGGAGCGAAGCCAAATGCATACCACAGGACATAGAAAAATGGAAGAAATTAGTTCAGAAGAGAGCGATAGAAACGAAGTCAACCCATGGGTGGGCAGGACTAGCAACTCTGCAATCCACTTTGTTTTTCAAACGCCCGCTCTGGTGCCATTTGCTTCCTAAGGAACTGCAGGAGTAAGAAGAAGAAGTAGGGAACTTATAAGGCCTTGGTTAGAACAGTTACTTCTCCTTCATTTGCACCACTTCTAATAAAACTAATTAACTAATGAATAAAAATGTGTTCTTACCTAATACCTATGTTGAAATGTTCTCAATCAGCAGTCTTTTGTTGGTCCAGGGCCATCCACGGTGATCGATATCCTCCTTTGTTCATCTGCTCCAATGTCACATCATCCTCGTTCCTCAAATATCCTCTTGCTGTTTGACACAAGGCTTGGTCCTCAGCTCATTATAAATTTGTTCATATTTGCAGGTTTGTATCAATGCTGTAACAGTTACGGTATATACAATCATGAACTATATTATTGTCATTATTGATGAACTTTAGTTCATTCTTTTCAATGCATGAAATCCAAATGTTATAGACCAAATAGTAAGATTTTTTTCAATTCTTTCACATTAATTAAAAACGAAGTTTAAATTTACAAAATTAGAAGAATTTAGATTATTAGGAACTTACGAACCACCCCAGTAATAAAAATATTCACTTAACTTTCTACTAAGTTCGGAATATTGTTACAGGTAAATCCGTCTCCATCATTGCTACATTTCCTACGTTACATAATTTATTAGAATGACATGTTAAACAATGAATGATAGTAAAAACAGCCGACCATATGTATCTTATGAAACCTCTTATTAAATATTCTAATTTTTGTCGGCGACTGGTATTTCGGATAAGTAAGTACAAGAGACCTGCTGATACGTAACTAATAACTAATTATGAAAAATAAATCACCGAAAATGCTTAACTAGAAAAAATAGTTTTTTAAAATATTTCGAGACGGTTTTTGGTTTGTTATTCTACAATTTACCCATTTTTTATGTTTCATAAATAAAGAATTTATTACCTTTTATAATCTAATAAATTCTACCATCTTTATTTGCACAAACTATTAAAATTCAATAAATAGTCTTCGATGAATTGTGTATATTAAACTAATGAATATACTCAAATAAAAATATGAAGCTGGGGTACTTCCTTGGGACTAATTATATAACGCTAATGATACTAATAAAAGTAAAATCAGGAAATAACAAATAATTCGACAAAATAATATAAGTGACAAAGTGTCAAGTGGAGAGAATAAAATGACGTACAATTTTACAATAAAAGGCTTATAATTTTTAAAGAAAAACAGGGAGCCCTAATAAAATGCCATTAAACAATAACTTGCATAATTTAATAACCCTTACCATTTCGATGCACTCAAATGTCACTATAATTTAAATTAAAACCTTCGATTAATATTTTTAAACGATAATTTATACATTTACTTTGACGATGTTGCACTGAATTCTGCACATTTCAACGTTCAATATTAAAAGAGCGAGAATGTTTTACAAATTATCAGAAAGCCAGTTTTGTGAAAGGTTTGAACTCGTTTTGGGCAGAGATGATAACGAATAAATATTTGTTAAACGGCCTTGTATTCATGTTTTATCAAAAAGTTGCATGTCCTCTACGTTGAAAAAATGTTTCCTTGTATTTAAAATTGCATTTTACTGTTTTATAATTCAAAATGTTTCAGTTTCAGAATGTAATTTGTGTTCGCCAAACCTGAATTTTGATTTAAAATACTTTGAAATTTCTCAATTTATTTAGTTATAACATAACAGAAATTTTTAAGTTTCTGAAACATTTCTAATGTATTCCTTAACAAAAACCAACAAAATACCAATGATGAAAGGATCTTCCTCCTAATTAAGGCTGTTTTTGAATTATTTGCAAACGATTCTTAGTCTTAAAGTATTTAAATTTAAAAAATGTAGGTCTGTGACGAGAACGAATATTTTTTAATTTTTATATTTTACCTTCCATTTACTATAATATTTAGTCGCCCTATTAATTAAAAACATTTTAGTTCATTTTGACCATGTTTTAACAAAAACGTTATAACTTTCTTTCTTTATTTAGGATAAAATTTTTAAAATAACCAATAACATTTTTTCGAAATAACCACTTCAGCATTTGAATTGAACATTTGAACATGGAAATAGGTTTTTTAAATTTTAAATCGATAAACCTTGCAAAGTTTTTAAAAAGGAGGAAAATTATTGTTTCAATTTTTGTAGGATTTGTTATTCGATTTTTGAAAGTGAAAATTGGAACTTAGAAATTAATTGTTTATTTCGTTCTTTAATTTCAAAAATCCTTCTCTTGGAAATGTAATTTTTAAAATAGATATTTTTGAAATTAGTTTTTGCAGGATTCTCAAATTCAGCTTTGCCCTTTTTCATACTCATACCACAGTATAATAAGCTCACCAACATATTGACATGCGCACCAGAAAACGGCGGTAGCTAATCCCTAAGCTGTCCTTACTGAATGCTTATTATACTGTGCTCATACCCTACGATGTATATTCCAGATATCTTCTTTGGTGACCCTTTTGTTAACCGTTGGACTTAGCTTGACATTGTAGAAAAATTGCAGAATTTATATTTGCCACCTTAGAAAATCAGACCTGATTAAGGTTTCCGATTTCAGTTTTAAAAACTTTAAGGTAGAAACTATAGAAAGGCCTTTTTTAAGCTAACTGAAAAACCCTAACATTTTGAAATACTAAATTATAGATATAAACACCAGATTTTTAATTTATTCAAAACGTAAAGTTTTAAAACTTCAAGTTATGGATATGTCAGAAAGCGTTGGTTTATTTGAATCTAAAAATTTAAGTAGTCGGTTTTAAAATTCTTAACCGTAATACTGTGAACTGTGAAACTGTTGATTTCAGAAATTTTATTTTCTGTGTCATTTAAAATAATTAGAATTTTATTGAACGTTTACGCTATTATTTCAGCTTCAAATAGTTTGTTGCAAATTTTCAAAATAGTGAATTTAGTCTCAAAACTTGAATTTCTAGAATTATTTCTAGGACTAAGTTTAACGCCAAAAACCCCCTCACTAATAAGTGAATACATTTTAGAAGGTGCAAAGAATAAGAGAAACGGGGAGCCCTTTGCCCTATATATAGGGATTTCTACAAGCTAATAATAACAGTAATAACACTGCCACGGACTGTGTCTAATTTATCGAGATATTTTCAGTAACAAAACAAATAGTAAAATTTATTTTAGAACGGAAATGAATTTACAGTATTTCCATTTGCATACTACGATTTTTCTACTACTACCAAACTTACGTTTTTTGTAATAAATTCATGTACCTTCTTTTTTACCAATAAACATCAGGATTCTTTAATTAAATTGTGTTTTATACAACAACAAAAAAATAACGATCAACATTTTTAGTGTAATGTGTTCCATAGGAAATAAAAGGAAACTTTGGCAAAATTTTTGAAAAATTGTTAATGGTTAGGATTTATTTAAGTTTTCATTTGTTGACTTAATGTTGAAAATACGTTTTTACATTCAATAAACAAAAATATGTCTTCGACTGCCGACTTATAAGGGTCCAGGTTCGTTCTGCTGAGCTTATTAGGTCAAAATTTTAGCCCACATGTTCTAAGATTCTTTGACAGATCGCTTACTTAGATAGTGCCATTTTGAATCAAGCTACCTCTGATTGTATACGTTTAATCGAGAATTAATAGATTAACGTTATTTCTGAATTTGTAAGTTGGGTTGCCTATTCAAATTGTTAAGGGGCGCGTCTAATGTGAATCACCCTGTGTAGTCTTGGTTAAGACGCCTACTTCTCATTAATTCACACAATTCTTAATTATAAACAGTAATTAATAAAACTGTGCACTTACCTTGCGCCCAGCTTGAAAATGTTGGCACTGCAGCAGTCCTTTATTGGTCCAACCCCATCCACGATGAAAACGTATTCTCCTGGTTGTGTCGTTCCCAATGTTTCAGTACCATCATCTTCGTTCCTCAAATACCATCCTTGGTGTTTAACATATGGCCTGGTCCACAACTGCTCACGATTTTTTCAAGTAGTTACAAGTCTGGACCAATGCTATAATAATAAACATACATCAAATAATGAACTTATAGCAAATTAACGTTAATTAGTTCCTTTCCCATGTGAAAGAAAGCCCATGAAGACTTTCACAAAAAGAACACTACATAAATTAAAATTTCAATTTGTAGAAAATGATACTACCGCGTATCCCAAAGATACATGGAACGAGCAATATTAAACATCACACTGAAAGATCGGCTTCCTATTTTAAACGAATAACGTTTTAACAATTTCAGAATTACAAGTTAGGTCTGTTAATTAAACGTGTTAATTTTTAGAATACAAACTGCGTTCATCATATTTAAATTTAAATCGTTTATGATTTTCAAAACGTAAACGTAAGGTAAGGTAAACTATTGACTAACGCGCCGCGAGAGAGCATGGCCGGCAACATGGAAGGTTAAGGCTTCCTAAGTTGCTTTTCATACCTCGGTTGTTTCGCACGGTATATTTATGGACTGGTGTGGTAAACACCACGCCTTCCACAACTGCCTACAAGTGTGTTTCGGTTACTTGGTAGGCCACTCGCCGAGCATCAGAGCTCTGCCACTCTGGCGAAAATACGTCAACGTAACAAATTTTTAAGTTTACCAAAACATCTACATAAATTGTAACATATTTCTTAATTTGTTTAAATCGAAAATCTAATTCAGAAAAAAACCTTCGTCCCGACCAAAGCTGTTATTGAAATATTCACGAGAGATTATTTTTAGTTACAGAATTACATGGTATTTAATTTGAAAATTGATTAAGTTAAATTAATTCGAAAAGATATTAAATTACAAAATGTCGAAACTGGGGCTCTGTTGTTTTACAACAAAAGCAAAATATTTCAGCTCTCATAATTCCGAAAAAACTTAAAAGTATTTTATTTTTAAATCTGTAAATGAAAGATAAAATTTAAGACTAAAACAATATTCAAACACTAACCTCTAAAAATTAATTAAATAAATTTTAAAATTAAAAAAATAGTGAAGAGCAGAATCAATAACTGGAATGCAGTAAACAATAATAATTTAAAATATTTCTCGTATTTCATATTTGTCATTAGAATTTGAAAAATAATTTATTCAGTTTGAAGTGCTTTTTATAAATTGAGACGAATAGTACAAAACACAACAATGTAGGAATCTTTACATCTTTTAGAATTAAAATTTTTGTATAGGGTTTGTCACGACGCAAGCAATAAATACAACCAAATCTAACTTTCAGTTTGACTTTAGAATAAAAATGTTCATATCTAATATTTAAATTTAAAGTGAGCAAAAGATGTGCGATTTTAACCTTTCTAGACCAACAGGAACTGAGAAATAAGTGCCATTTTTGCCTAATATTTAGACGATTATTAAACTTAGAATGCTCGTGAATAACTTTCAAAATTAATTGCACAACCAAATAAACTGTTATCAAAGCCGAAATAATTTACTCATTTACTGCATTAACAAAAACATGGTGTAATAGAAGCACACTTTAGATATTTATTTTAAGGAAAGTGTTTGTAAACAAAATATATCAAAAGAAGACCAACAACTATTTTGTTAGTTACGTAAACACTTTGATATTCAATAAAATACTCAATAAACTCAAACTCAAATTTGTATAAAATGTACAAATATTTCAGTTAATTCTTACCTGTTCCTTCTTATATTCTCAAAGCTTTAAAAAGCAAATATGGAGCTTTGTAAGTAGAAGTAAAAACTATTTTTTTGATATTAAATATCAAACAATAGCTGGTTAGGTAATTTTATAAATTCTTACCTACGTAGACGCCCAAGCAACAACAATAATCACTGTTATTTATGTCAAAACTTTAAAACGTTATTTTTAAAAATAATTAACAGTATTTAATTTGATGTCATTACTTTAATACTGCAACTTGTGCTCTGCACCTTTAATTGAAAAATTAAAGGGAGGTGGAGCGACAATGGTGGGCCAACTGGTGCTCAACTATGCGAGGCCAAGCCGATAACACACAGATGCAAGTTTTATCAGAAAGACAGAAACTTACCTTTCTTTAGAATAAAATTTGGTATTAAATTTAAAAGGACCAAAGTTTTGATCTTTAAATGAAATTTAAAACATTTTGCATTTTGTTAAAGGTTCAGCAATAAATTAATGTAAAAATATACAGGGTGTCCACTCTTGAATAAGACATTTAAAAAAATTTGAAAAAATCACTCCAAATTTCCCAAAAAATCGTAAACATTAGGTATTTAGTTACAGAATGACTACAACAAACAACAATGAAAGTGTGTACCATGCAGTTTTTTTTTTCATTTAGTCTTAAAAATAAATTATAGTGTCCAAGCGGCGACTATTTTTTTCGATACACATTTCTAGCTGCTTTCTGAAGGCTTGCATCGCTGTATAGTTACTAAATAGGATTTCATTAGAAATCTAAAATTTAAATTTGCTGACTTCTTAAACTTGCCAACGCTGAAAGATAGACTTCATGAACATCCGATATCATTACGAAAAAGTGTTTGTGTAGGTACTGGTCATAATAAAAAAAAAAAAACAACCTCCAGGATATGTATTTTGATAAACAAAATTTTGTTCCGAGTCAGGTGTATTTGGTGTTGTCAAGATAAGCAATACAGAATTTCTTGAAGGTTATTTAAATTTTAAAAAATCGGTAGAAATGGGTCCAAAATCGGTAGATTGAAGTCAAAATCGGTAGGTCTATCGAAATTTCGGTAGGGTTGGCTACACTGATGGCAAGTAAAACGGCAAGGCGCGCGATACTAATAAAGAACACTAAGATCTCCCTCTCTTCGGTGATTCGCGCACAGTGGCGTAGCAAAATATGGGAGATTATTTTGCCGGACCCTGTATTACAATAGTGGAAGAACTGTTATATTATTAACTTAGCGCGCTTGTAGGTTTTATTTTTATACAAACATTCATCACCAGGAAAAGGGGAGCACTAAAAGAGCATGGTAACTCAAAGTGTCCACCATGCCAGAGGTAAAATAGCAAGAGGCAGAAGTGTAACGGTAACTCAACTTGTCAACCAAGCCAGAGGCAAAACCCTTCTGAAAAAAAAAACAGAAAAGGCTGCGACTTTATACCGGCTGTGACCAGTCAAGCGTATTGGACGAAGACAACGATTGGTTAGAAGTGGAGGTGCGGAGCCAGTAGGGATTACAAAATTCCATATATCTGTTAGATGATAACCAGTGTCGCGATTCAAGTTGTTAGGGGTCTTGATGATTTTAATGGCTTAACGGATTCTTCTGTTGAAAAAAATAAGGGGCTGTTCACAGACACGTGTGTGTACTGAGCGACCAGTTTATCTAATGTACACTAAACCACAAGAACAGGGGATATTATAGACGCCTCTTGGTGACAAGGGTTGAGGCTTATCTTTGTAAAATTTTTCAATAAAGCATTTGCTGTGTTGAAGCGACAAATTGTTTAACCATAAATTACACTTAGGATTTGCATAAAACAGTTAGGTATTTATTAGTTGATATACATTGACACATTAACACAATTGTAACATACTCGACATTTACAATACAGCAAGGTCATAACGGTGAACAAATAAAAGTGCACTGGCAAAACATGAAAATACAAAAATAACTATGTTCATATAACGACACTATAAATGCTGTCAAATCTTTTTATATATAGTCTAGACAAACTTTTGTACTTAACACTCCCACTTTGTCTTGACTGTGTCTTCTTGAATTTCGCCTCCTACTGGTGTTGACCTTTAGGGCACAGAGTGTCCCTGTGATACTGGAACCTTTGCCCATTTCCTGAGCTTCTTTTTCGAATTTTTCGATGGTACGTTTGTCGATACCGCCGCATGTATATTGTCTCGTCGATGTCGCCGTAGAGAAATGCAGTTCTTATGTCAAACTGTTTTATATTCATCCCCTTGCGAGTTGCCATATCCAACAGCACCCTGATTGAGTCAAAGCGAACTACTGGACTGAAAGTCTCTTGGTAGTCGATTCCTTGTTTTTGACTAAATCCTCTTGCTACCAATCTGGCCCGGTACTTCTGAATGTTTCCATCTACGTCTCGTTTTACTTTGTAAGTCCACCTGTTGTCGATGACCTCGCGACCCTTCGGAATCTCAGTTAGCTCCCACACTTTGTTTCGCTGTAGAGCCTGGATTTCATCTTTCATGGCTTCCCGCCACTTTGTAGCCTCTTCTACCTTGATCGCTTCTTGATATGACGAAGGAGTATTGTCTATAGTTAGAAACAACGTATCAATGTCAATACCATCCTCATACCTTGTTGGTCGTCTCAGCGTAGCTCTGTCACGAAGTTGCCTGTCTCCTCCATGGGGCTGGTGTTCCTCGTCGTTGCCTGGTTCATCATCTTCGTTGCTAAGATCTTTATCTTCATCGACATTGGATAAGTTGTCGATCAACCTTTCTTCTGGATCTTGTACAACTTCCTGATTCACAGCATTTTCTTCATCTGGAAACTTGATGATTTCTACCCAGCATTCTTCGCCTGTAGAATTTTCTTTGTCCTTCTGCTTCACCGGACCACCATCTCTTCCAGTGAATACAACGTCTCGTGCTGTAGTAATCAGATCTTCCTCAGGATACCAGATTCTGTATCCTTTTACTCCATCGCCGTAGCCGATGAAATAACCTTGTTTTGCCTTCGAATCCCATTTTCGACGCTTTTGTTTTGGAACGTGGGTATAAACCTCTTCGCCGAAGATATGTAGATCATGCACATCAAGTTTCTTATTGGTCCATAGCTCAAAGGGTGTGATCCCTTTCTGGCTACTCGTGCCTGTTCGGTTGAGCACGTAAACCACGGTATTAACCGCTTCAGCCCAAAATCTTGTCTCGAAACCTTTCGCTTGCATTATTGTCCTTGCTGCCTCTACTACCGTCCGGTTTTCTCGTTCTGCAGCGCCATTTTGTTCGGGACTGTAGGCCACTGTTCTTTGATGCGTGAATCCGCGTTGATGTTCCATCTCTTTGATCCCTTTGTTGACAAACTCCAACCCATTATCTGTTCTGAGAATTTGCACCCCCTTGGGACAGCGGTTGCTGTTCTTGATCAAGAAATTCTCAATGCACTTCTTCACTTTTTCCTTGTCATCCACAAAGTACACGTTGCGATAGTGAGAGTAGTCGTCCTTTAACATAAGGAAGTATCTGGTTCCCCCAATAGATTTTTCTTGCATGGGGCCGCAAAGATCTGCATGCATTATCTCTCCTATGGCCTTTGTCTTAGTTGTACTTTGCGGAAAAGGTAATCTGTGCATCTTACCTTTTGCACAGGCATCGCAGAATGCCTTGTCTTTATTTTTCACAGTAATCTCATGCCGATTCAGTATCTGCATCACTTGTCTACAATTTTGATGTACCATCTTCTTGTGCCATGTCTGTAAATCATCCGAAATCGTAATGTTGGCTTGTGATGATTCCTCAGGTATGACTTTGAATTGCATCTCGAACAGTTTGTTTCGTCGAACTCCCACTGCCAAAGTGCGTCCATTCTTCATTACACGACATCCGTTTTTGTCTGTGTGTACCAAGTGTCCTTTGTCTACAGTAGCACCTTCTGAAAACAGATTATATTTTAATTTCGGTACATGCAAAACATTTGTCAGGTGGTTGTTATTCCAATTCTTTCCGTCGAATGCCAAAACGTTGATATCGCCAATTCCAAGAGCTTCTATATGCGCACCGTCGCCAATTCGAATTGATCTTGGTTGTTCAAGCCCTCTGAAATTCACAAACCATTCTCGCTTGTGTGACATGTGCTCCGTTGCTGCGGAATCTGAGTACCATGCTTCATTTTCTATTGCTGCATTTGCTGTCGACGTGAAGAATTCACTGATGAGGCCCTCACCGTGTGGTTTCTCGTTTGTTGCGTTGCTGCCCTTTGGTTTTTTTGTTGGGCAGTCTCTCGCCCAATGTCCTTGCTCGTGACATTTAAAACATTTGCCCCTCTTGGAAGATTCTTTTGTACTTTTGCCGCCGCGCCCCGATTTGTTATTTCCACGTTGAAATTTCGAAATCAGCGCTTCAGTTTCGTTTACAGTCTGTGCTTTGATGCGCGATTCCTCGATGTCTAAGCTGGATTTTAGATTAGTGAGAGTACGGTCCGTTACAGCTACAGATTCCCATGCACTAATAAAGTGTTTGTAACTCACCGGTAATGTCATAAGAATCTTCGTAATTATCATTGAATCGGAAATTTTTTCATCTAGCAATGATAACCTGTGAGCAATATTCTCCAACTTGGCGATGTGTGTGGCGATGTCATCGGTGTCGGCTTTTGCCATACTATACCACTGCTGCTGCAATGAAAGGATTTTCGATTCCGATTTTTGCTCATACACTGAGAGTAACTTCTCCCACATATCCTTAGCTGTGTCACAGTTAATTATGTGTAGCGTGCAATTTTCTCCTATTGTTGTAGCAATAATTTTCTGAGCCACACTGTCATTCTTTTCCCATGTTGCTAGTGATTTTTTGTGTGCTTCTCTAGCCTCCGTGTCCGGCGCAATTTGTTGGGGTTCCCTAGGCTTTGCCTTTGTTCCTGTCACGATGTCCCAAACATCGTTTGATTTCAGAATTATACGTACTGTGAATTTCCATACGCTCCAATTCTCGATGCTTTTCAGCTTTGTTACACGTGCCAGTTCGTTTTCCATTGTTTTTGGGTTATATTTTTCACTTTTGCACGTGGCTGGAAGTAACCTCAAAAAAATTTACGAACGGTGTATATATCAGTCTTGAAATACCAATGAGTTTATTTCACGATGGCCCTGGGCTCCATAACCTGAAGCGACAAATTGTTTAACCATAAATTACACTTAGGATTTGCATAAAACAGTTAGGTATTTATTAGTTGATATACATTGACACATTAACACAATTGTAACATACTTGACATTTACAATACAGCAAGGTCATAACGGTGAACAAATAAAAGTGCACTGGCAAAACATGAAAATACAAAAATAACTATGTTCATATAACGACACTATAAATGCTGTCAAATCTTTTTATATACAGTCTAGACAAACTTTTGTACTTAACATGTGTAAACAAATAATCTTTAAATCCTTGCCTTAAAGCAATTGCAAGACGTTCCTCGGGTGGAATGGGTTTCCTATCATTGGTGTGTTGTTTACGAATGTCTTTGTTAATTAAATTTAAAATTTCATCGAAACAATCTATTGTTATTCGAAAGTAAATATAAAACCTTTCCTCGTCTTTTAGCAGCTGTGGAACTAGTGTGTAAAACTCTCCCTTTGTTTTTCGTTCCATGTTAATTTAATGAATCCATTTCCTAAGCGTTTCTTTTGCTAGAAATAAATTTCATTTTGCATGGCTTTTATTTAAAAATATATTTATACTTTAATTCACATTTACCTATCCTCATCTTCCGTTAACGCTAACAATAGTAATTCTTCTTCCATCTTGCAGAAACCTACTGATTTGCCTGTTAATACCACGCCGGTTTGATTGAATAGGCGATATCGCGTTGCTGCACTATTCACTATTACCGTGCCAGTTTGAGGAGGCTTGAACAGATAACACTCCAGGTAAAATGGTACATGATGTGTGACTAGCTACGATTAACTAAGTTTTTGTTATGACAGAACTCAACTCTCCATCGATGCGACGGATATGACACTAAGAAGAAGGATGAAAACAATGAACCAATGCCAAAAGACAAATGGATGTCCCAAACAGCAAGATAGGAAGTTATTATGTTTTGTCTAGAACATGCCATACTAAAATGCGACATTTGTGCCACCGCGACAAGTGATTAAACAACATTCATTAGTTATTTTGTATATTATAATGTTCTCCAATCCTGTTACTTACAAAAACAAGTAGAATTTTAGTTTGGTGTTGTTTACTCAGTTTGGTAGAAATTTTTTAAGAATTATATTTTTATATTTCCAAAAATACATAATTTAAGTTTTTCCGTATAATATTTTCAAATAAATAAGTCTAAAAAATTGATATTTTTAATTAAACTTATAGTATTACAATTAATAACATAAAAAATTGGGAAAAAGTATAATGCTATGAGATACAAAAAATAGGGGTACCAGATACCCCAGCACACCACTGCAAGGTGAGTACAGCCCTACAGATTGGGCAGCGTTGTCCCTCCTCACTGCTTCTATGCAATGCGTACAAAAGACATGGCCACATCAGTGGCGGCTTTTCAGGTGAAGTAGGTGAAGTGCCTCTTGATTATTCTTTCCATTTATCTAAATTCGTAAATAGTTTAACTTACACATGAATTGTATCCCCGTTCAATACGCAAAAAACATTTCTTATAGGTATGTATTTCGCAGCACGGTATTAAATTGCAGAGCTAAACGTAAATGCTTAGAAGTCTGCACTATTCACTGGGTTGACATGGTAACACTGACGTCACTCGCATGAGTCGCTACTTAGGTCTCCACCACAAGTGAAGAATTTTTATAGGCAACAGCAGTCTGCATTTACTCAGCGAAGCAAACTTATACGCTTACATCAACATCCGCAAGACGCATACCAACCATAGCACAAACTCGATGGTCCTCTAATTCAAGACTAGTACCTACATGTAATTGTTGAAGATTGGGATAAATTAAAGGAAGCACTTGAATTTTTGACGAACAGTGCACAATCAGATAAAAAAACAATTCAACTTGCCAAGGGATTCGTAAATGATATGAACACTTTTGAATTCACATTTTTGGCAATAGTATATAATGACATTTTTGGCTCCACCGATATTTTATTCGAAATTCTTCAGAAAAAATCACGGGACATAAGCTATTGTGTATCTCAAATTAAAAAAATTTGTGATATTGTAATATAGTGGATTAATTGATAAATAACTTAAAACATTTCACAGAAAGGTATTCAATAAGTTAGCGTTTGGTTGATTTGATATAACAAGTTTCAAGTTTCATAATCTTAATACAAAGTAAGGATCGTTAATTTTGTTTATGTGCTTGTATAAATATGAGTCAGACGATGCAGCTGGTTATGTTGCGCAATCATTTCATTGTACTACAATGTTGCATTTGTTGATATTAACTTTATGTGGGTTGTACATCTTGACCTATATTCATATAATGTAAGGAATAAATGGAATCCTTTTTCTAACATGAGCACATGTTTAATTATAAGAGAGAAAGAACACATCTTTACAGTATAAATACGTGAGCATTTCCATAGTAAAATTCAGTCTCTATTTGGACTCTTACTACGATGCCTGATTAATACTCAGACAAGAGGCTCTTCCTTAAACTCTTGGCCCTCAGCCAAGGGTTGGGAATTCATATACTGTGTTGTGGTGTTCATGTAAGTAAAATTGAAACCACGAAAGATGAACCCTGCCTCATCAATGCTATCCGTATGATATAAGATTTTACTTGCTAGTCAAATTAGCATCAGTTGTATTCTCAAGAAATTATGATTGGCGCTTTAACCGGAAAACAAACAGCTGTCAAGTATACTTTCAATACGAATTTTAACCTTAAATTATTAATAATCTAACCAATAAATGTACAACTGTATTTCTTCTGCAACGCAATAAACCAAATAAAATGTTCATTTATCTAAACCTCACAACACAAATAGGTACTACAAAAACGAATTCCAATTAACATATAGGAATTTAGATACCTAATAAAATAAAATAATGTAAATGTATTAATAATTTGACAGTTTGACGTTTTAGTGACAACACGCGCATTTGACTTAAACTACTCTAGTCAAATAAGCACTTTAATCATAACACAGGCTTATTGTAATGCTATCCTTGTCGTGTGCATGGGGTTTGTGAACAAATGTACACGCGTGTTTGTCGTTACTAAATTCAGCGTGTGATGAGGCAGGGGTCATCTCTCGTGATTCGGATATTAGATATTAATATTAAGACCTTGTATGGGGTATTAAGTCCTCCAGACTTAGTACGAATTTGTATATTGTTGGATCATGTTTGGATAATCATTAAATAATGTGTTGTACGCCATTCTAAGATTTGTTGAGTATTTTGATCTTATATTATTGTTGAACAGTTGAATTACGTTTTGTGAAACAGTTAGTTAATGTTTGTATCTAAATTAACACCAATATATTTGTTATTAGTTTAACCGTGTATTTAATGTAACCTCTTGCTACAGCAAAGCATTTAACACTCGTAATGAAGTTGCTATAAGTCTCTACCATCATAAGCTAATAATCAAAAAGGCACTTCGTTACAATATATTAGGCCGTAAAAGAAACGATTATGTTTTTGTAGGGCTATTTGAAAAAGCTAAAAAAATCACAGAAATAAACAGACTTAAACGCAAATATGCAGCTCTTTACCGGAAGCCATTTTTCAAAATTATAAACAATCATATTTTGAAATTTAGGATCACATTATAATGGAAATCAACACAAGATTTCAAGATTATGAAAAGCTTCAATTTGTATGTTTTGCAGCAAAATTCGAGTATTTTAATTCATGTTTTCCTTTCATTGCTCTTGAAAATCTGAAACATTTTTACGGCAAACTATTTACCAACCCCCAGCGCCTTAAAAATTAATTGACTCTTTTGTATTCCGATGAAAAATATAGAAACATATCGACGCAAGAACTTCTTCGAATGCTTCATGAAGATAAAGACATATTTTTACAGAAGCTTATAAATTGTTTTCCCTCATTTTAACAATTCCATCTACAAGTGTGTCAGTAGAAAGAAGCTTTTCTTGCCTTAAGAGAATAAAAACTTACTCAAGAAACACCATTTCTCAAGAAAGACTTTCTCATTTGGCAAATATTTCCATTTAGAAAAAACTTCTACTGATGCTTACGAAGAAGCAACCATTTTATGACGACATAATTGACAAATTTGCAGCTTTAAAGAATAGAAGAATCGATTAAATATACAAAAAATAGGTAAGTGATAATTAAATGATTTTCAAAGTAAATGTTTCTTCTGGCTAATTTTGTAACTCTTCGCCTATTTTTTAAACCACGAGCCGCCACTGGGCCACATACAGTCGAAGGAGTCGAGACAAATTCTATACTTAAATCACAGACATCTTAAAGTAAGACCCGCAGCAAAGGGGCAAAGGTGTATAAAATTTTATTTACCAAATGCCATAAGTTCGACCAGGCCCGTTCCTAGCGGGTATGCAGCGAATGCACCGCACGCAGGCGGCAAAAGTTTGGGGCGCCATTTCGGTACTCATTTTAATTTTAGTAAACGCAGAAGGCTTCCTTAATTTTATTATTATCTTTATAATAAAAACTCCCAATCAAAACTGAAATAACTGGATTCATTTATCCTTTTAAAATACCGCCTTTTTTCTTGTCGGAAGATTGTCAAAAGCGGCAACCGCACTCCTTTTAACTCGGCAGCGTGCTGTATTGTTTGCGAAGTCGCCGCCTTTGCGCGTCGGCTCTTTTAATATATGTTTGACACCTGCATTTATATGCCTTTATGAAAACCCGCGAAATAAAACGAATTCGCTAAAGCCAGAAAAATCCATTCAGGTTTAAATGTTCAGTATTGTTATTAGTGTTTATTTAGCTGCCTGCTGCCCTAGTGAACTGATCTGATCTAATGAAAATAATTATTAAATTATTGATAATAAAAACGCAAAGTTAGGTAGTTGTCGTGATTTAATATAACTAGATAACTACATTAGTAATAATTTGTAAAATTATTTTTATTTTTAAATTTGGTGTTTGGCAAAGCACGTCTTGCAAGTAAGTAAGTATGTATTATTGGTAATAATATGTACAGGGTGTCCCAGTTGTAGTTGTAATCTACCAAACTTTGTGGGCCTATAGTACACATTGCTCAGATCAAAAAAGTTCATATGAACATAGGTCCGCAACGACCTTATTATTGAGATACAGGGTGTTGAAAATAATAATAAAAAAATTTTATCCCAATATTTCTAAAACCGCTTTAGTTATTTTAGTTAAATTAATATTTGAAAATACATATAAGGGGCGGAAAAAAATATCTTGCACGCAGGCGCTTGACTCCCCAGGAACGGGCCTGAGTTCGACGCAAGTTTGTTTCAAAAAACCGATGATTGAAGATAAGTGGTAGTTGCTGCAATCAGCCATCAGTCTATCACCTCCGATTTTTAATTAATAAACCTCTGATTGTGTATTGTGTTTAGGTACAGATCAAATTAGTATAATAAAAAAAAAAATTAAAACTTACCTTTTTTGTAACTTATATGCTTCAAATTTACCTCACACTATACAATGTGTCTACGGATAGGTGATACAAGAGGAAAAACTTTTTTATTATTGATTTCTCAGAAAATTTTATTCTTGATAATAATTTTTGCTGTGTTTAATAGTCTTATTTCTAATGTTACTTTTCCTGCAGGTAATCATTTAAGACTTAAATTCACAATTTTCCTCAGTTTTGGAGTTTGAAAAAATTTCAGAAATTTTTTCAAATTGTGAATTTAAGTCATAAATGATTACCTGCAGGAAAAGTAACATGAGAAATAAGACTATTAAACACAGCAAAAAGTATTATCAAGAATAAAATTTTCTGAGAAATCAATAATAAAAAATTTCAGAAATTTTTTCAAAGTCCAAAACTGAGGAAAATTGTGAATTTAAGTCTTAAATGATTACCTGCAGGAAAAGTAACATTAGAAATAAGACTATTAAACACAGCAAAAATTATTATCAAGAATAAAATTTTCTGAGAAATCAATAATAAAAGTTTTTCCTCTTGTATCACCTATCCGTAGACACATTGTATATTCCATTACAGAAATGTAATTCTTCAAGTATAATTTAACTTAACACTACATAGAAAGCACGTAGTTTAGGAGGCCTGTTTTAAAAGCACACTTTATTAGAATTTTGTTCTGCATTCTGACTGACAAGCTAATACTGATTTCATAACTAGTTTGATTACAGAACTCAGGTTCTGAAGTAATGTGATAGCACTGATAGTTGCCATTGTCCAATTCATCAGGTACCCAATCATTATTTTATGCAATGAAAATAATAATAGTGGTTTAAAAACATCTTTGTTTAACTTATTTTTTTAATGAAGGATGCCGTGTTTTTGCTTGCCAATTCCTGTGACAAACTGTCGCCTGATGCAACACAAAAATGTTGGAAAAATTTACTTTGCTATTCAATTGATAATAATCCTGTTGATATCACAACAAATTCAGAAACTGGAAGGGATTCAGATGACGACATTCCATTGATGGCTGTCAGTGGATGAAGATCGACAAGAATTTGTTGAAATCGGAACTATATAATAATAATAAAATAATAATATTTATTGAGCACATATATAAATACATAAGAAATGAAATAAAACATAAAGATAATACATGAAATTTTCTTAAGACAATTAGTTGAAACATGCTCAAAGGGGAAAGATCGGCATTGCCGTTTTTCACTGTCCCCTATCAAGAGAATAAATGTATAACGTAATAGTGATTATAATAATGCAGCAAATTAACGCTGATAATCAACAACCTAAAGAATCTGAAATTAGTGAATGAATTGTTGGAGATGAAGACCATTTACCATTGGATAGTGATGACAGTTCCTCGATGAAGAAGTTGCCAGAGATGAGCCGAAAGTTAAACATGAAGAGGCTATTAGGAGTTTCAGTACCTGCATACAATTGGTGGAGGAAAACAGAGTCAAATTAAATAGTTTGACCATTCTCATAATGCTACGGCAACGCGCAATGGAAGCTAAACAAGCGTGCATTCGCCAAACAAAAATATTAGAATTTTTTCGACAAATTTTGAGTTTATATTCGATTTTTTAATAATATATGTGTAACGATTATCTTAAAAGGTTTAGTGTTGTTTAGTTCTCCTTGAAAATATGTACAACCTACATGTAATATTTGTTATAATTTATAATAAAAGTTTCATCATTTATTACTTTAATATTGCTCTAGCAATCCAGATTGCTTGCTAATCCAGATTGAGCCAGTTTCAATTGATCTGGATTATCAGAGCTTTACTGTAGTTTGTAATTTTTTTAACGCAAGTAAAATTCGTTAGTTTTAAAGCATTGAATTTATTACATAAGTTTCAATAGCTCATACAAAATATATTTTCTAAAACTATAATATTTACATTATCTGCTTCACTGTCATTATAACAAAAATTCTCTAAATTATGATTTTATTGTCTGATATGAACGTGAATGGCAGTTATGGCTCATTTCGCATGATGAGATCGTAACCTCTACTTATTACTACATTATAAATAACAAACTAAAAGAATGTATTTATAATTATACAATTATCTTTAAATCTATACAGAATTTTAAAGCCTTTACAATCTTATATATTGCTGAAAATTATCGATTTAAAAGTAACTACATCTTATATCACAATGTACAATTTGTAAAACTTCGTCAAATCATCAAACGCATGTAGAGTTCTTCACTGAATCATTTGTAAATAACGATTTTCTTCTAATAAGGAACTTAACGACGATGACATATCATTAACAACCATATTAGAAGAAGGGGCGTCTAAACATTTACCTTTCGGATGTGTACTACTACTAACACTGTCAGCGTTATTCACCCACGACTGGCAGTTCTGAACGTACTCCAAAGTTCTTTGATATGCATCTTGACGCATTCCGATAGGTTGCAGGGTGGTCGTTGTGCTTCCATTACTTGCTGGTTGATTAATTTGATTTCCATTCTGGTTTTGATTAACATTTGGTGACATTTGTGATTGAGTAATGTCTTTACATTGTATTTCGTTGTTTGAGCATTGATGATAACACTTATTGGATAGGTCATACACACTAATTTTGTTCTTATTACTACAATTGGCACACGATTGTTGATATACGGGATTTTCGTTACTTGGTACACACTGATTGTTATACGGATGTCTGTAACAGTTTTGATCCATATGCGAACAAGGTCTTACCATTTGAGCCGGTTGCGGCTGATTTACCATATCTGCTGGTGCAGGAGTAGCGATTGCCGGTGATACCATTGGCTCGCAACCATATCCGGGGCTTTGCATTGGTGGATAAGTTCCATTATTACAGATATAACCGTTCATATGCTTCGGCTGTTGGCAACCGTTAGGGACATATCCATTTGAGTTGCACATGTTAGGGTACATATGATTACCACAATGATTTGCTGGAACGACAGGCATGTAACTGGCATTCTGCATTTGTGGCGTTCTACAGTGATTATTATAATTAATGTTTCCTGAATGGCACATACTGTGGTTGTTTTGTACTGGCATCTGAGGTTGATTTTGGCACATACGGTTCTGGAGCATTTGTCCGTTGTTTTCCCACGTACTTCCATGCTGCATGTAGCATATGTTATGTGAAGACGATCGATTATAGCAATGATTCTGTTGAACCATCTGAGGATTCTGTACCATCACCTGTGGCATCATATTACAGTTCTGAGATGGTTGCATCATTTGAGGATTAGGACTTTGCAACGGATGTGTCACATTTGCCGGATTGGGCGACATCATCTGCGAGTGACACCTTACAGGCATTGGAGAATGTACCATGTGATTCATATTGGCAGCTGGCGAAGGTACCATTTGGTTTGAAGGTGACGGTACCATTTGATTCATGGTATTAGCAGCTGGTGAAAGCATCATTTGGTTTATGCTACTCGCTGCTGGTGAAGGCACCATTTGATTCATACCATTTCCAGCTGGTGAAGGCATCATGTGACTGACATTTGGAATAGGTGACATCAGGGAGTTTTGTACGGTTCCGTAATTAGAAGATGGCGAAGGCATTATTTGTCCTACGTTTTGAGCAGGAGACGGCATCATTTGATTCATATTTTGTACTGGTGAAGGCATCATTTGATTTAAGTTTACATTATTCGCAGGAGATAAAACGTTGTTGTTTATGTGGCTGAAATTGGAAGATGGCGAAGGCATGATTTGATTCATCATTTGAGCAGGACTCGGAACCGGTTTCTGGGAAGTCGAAGGCACTTGTTGTTGTGGCGAATCTTGCCAAGGCACTGAGGTAAAGTCTGTAGTATGGGTATCGGCAACTTGGTTTAAGTAGTGCACCATTTCATCTGGAATCACCAGTTTATTTTCTACCATTTCACCTTCTCCTACTTCGTCTAGCACAACAGCTTGATTAGGATGAAGTTCTGTTGAATTGACAGGACCTTTAAGGGGCGATAAAGTAACAGAAGCAGGTCTAGGTGGGGGACTTTTACGATCTGTTAGCGTATGACAAGGCTCTGACATGCGACGATTATCGACCGTCGTTGAATTTGATGTTGTATTTTCTGGGAGTTTATTTGATAACCAAGTTTGTTGAAGAGCTGTTTGTTGTAGGGACATATTTTGTGTCTGAAATTATAAAATAAAAAATTTAAGAAAGTTAAATAAAAACCTAAATGGTTAAGCTGCTTACCTGTAATACTAAATTACTGGAAGTATTCGATGGTGATGCTTGTAATCTTCGTAACTGTCCAGCTAACAAATGCGAAGGAGGTGGAGGTGGTATACTGATACCTCCAGTCGTTGCTGTAGACAGTTGACTACTTCTTCGTGAACTGCCCGCCGAAATAGGGTCGTAAAATGAACTTGGACCCACGCCGGGTCGCATGCTGGATGCCTATAAATTTTACCATAAATATTTCTTTATTAATTTAAATTTTAAGCACTTACCTGTGATGCAAGACTACTCTTACGACTCATATCAGCACTTCGCATGCTGCCGTAGTACGAACTGACCGTCGAATTACTATCACGTCTAATTTGAGCTTGAGTATTACTAGGCGGTTGCAATCTTTGCTGAAGATCGGTCAATTGTGTTTTAGTTTGAGTCTGGCCTGTTACTCCTTCGACTTTCAAATCTGTTATCCTTCGATTTAAATCAGTAATACCAAGATTTTTACGTTGTACTGACGACATAGACGGAAGAGTAGTCGCCGTCTTGGCTTGAAGTCGAAGTTTAATTCGATTCCTTGACGTTTGTCCACCCACAGCAACACTACCTCTGTCTGTTCCTATTCCAACCATTGCTCTGAGTACTTCCGGTAAATCTTCGATCTTAAATTATTAATTTGTTAGTCTGATTACGTTTAATTTTTATGATGTAAAAAGTACCTCTAAATCTTCGGTATCATACGGCCAAGCTGGATCATCAAGTGGACCAGTTCTTTGTACGACGGAAGACGTTTCGCCTGAGAGATCATCATGACAGCCTCCTGCTAATTGCGTTGTGCCCAGCGGAGAGCCTTGTTGCTGACCGGGCGAATTCACATCGGACTAAAAGACAATTAATTAAATAAGATAATCACGAGATGTGAAGACGAGTTTTACCTCAGATTTAATGCTAGGACTACTGAGGCTTGTGGTTTTGTGGCTTTGCATGTCTTCGCTACGTGGGCTGGAATCAATGCCAGCCGAACCGTCTTCATTGGGTCCATCAATACCTTTATGTTTTTTGTTAGCATAGAATTCGGCACCATGAACGGTTTTTACGTGCTTTCGGAGTGAGCTTGGGTCTGTGTACCGTTTTGTGCAACCAGGAGCTTTACAAACGTATGGTTTCTGAAAGGGTTAAATATGTAGTTTCGACTGTCACTATAAATGAAATTTTTTTATATATGTACCTCATTGCTGTGAGTTCTGTTCTGATGTTTAGCTCTATCGGATGCATTACTGAAAGCTTTGGCACAGCCTGGATATTCACAGGTGTATGGTTTTTCACCCGTGTGAGATCTGAGATGTGTTTTCAGGTTTTCCAACCTGGAGTATGCCTTATAACAGCCTTCAAACTGCAAATAAGTCAAATAAGTTTACTACATCCATAGTGTTAATACCTACAAGTTGCTTACAGTGCATTTATGGGGTTTTTCTCCAGTATGTCGACGCATATGCACAACAAGCATGTATTGTGCTTTGAACGGTTTTTCAGCCCGCGAACAACCTTCCCATCGACACACAAATGACTTCTTGTTGGCATGGATGTGATCGTTATTAATATGCTAAAATTACAGTTTGGTTAAATAAACGAAATACAAAAAGCAAAAGTGCACTCACTTTAACAAGGTCATCCTGAGTTGGGAATTCTGTAGCGCAGTCTTTCCAGTGACAATTTGTCTCGATGAAATCCCCAGGTTCATCCTTAAGGTCAGCCTGATCACCTTGGCCTTCTGACGATGTAACACAGTGTTGTCCACCTATATTTGATGATTCTTTTTTAACACGAGCCTTGTTTCTGTTTGCATCTCCATCCAACAACGTTAAATTTGTTATTTCTGATTTTTTCCTTGTATCATTTAAAATCTACAATTTCAACAAATTAGATTGCTTTATTAAGTAGCCTAGATAACTTACATCAGTCTTAGGAATATTTTGACCAGTTGATGTATGAAGAGGATGATGTGGAAGAGAATACATAGCATGCGGTGGCGCAGGTGCTGGGGGAAGAGGTAGTAAAGACCCAGCACTTCTGATTAAGTGAGCCTGAAGTTGTTGCAAGTGCATACTCGGATGCACCGCACTAAGGGCCGGACTGATAGCACCTGCTGATAAGTGTCCATAGGAACCACTGGCACTTGATGACCGTGATCCATTGACTATGGAAGCTAAGGAATTTGGGGAGAAACGAATCATGGAGTTGATGTCGAATGAATCCGAATATGGAGATGAAGAAAGGGCTCTTTTACGTGACTGCCTTAAACTACCTGGACGTGGACTGCCTAGACGAGATCCTGTAAACAATTTATAGAAACATTAAAACATAAACACATTGGATTCTTAGGAAATTTCTCTTCCCTTTATGGAGAGGTCTTATTAAGAAACAAGGAATGAAATTAGAAATTAATTATTAATAATCCTGACAGACTTGCATAATCACATAAAATATATGAAGACATTAAATTTCATATAATTACAACATCTCATTAAAATACAAAATGCTTATTAAGTTTTAATTAAATAATATTGGCATATAATTAAATACAATATACAGATTGCCAAACTTATTCAACTGTAATAAATTACGACAGCACGATTTGATTTATTGTTCTTCTTACTCTGTTATTTAAAAATTAAAAGCCTCCGAATCCCTACAGCTGTTTAAGATTAACAGTGGATTGAATGAGAGGTAAGTTGCTTAAAACTGTGTTGCGCTGAAATAGCGGATTTATAAAAATTTGTATCGAAAAAATGTGGTTACATCAGTACTTTAGGAATAAGAATGTTTTATTTAGGTATTGATTAAAATTCTTATCAACTTTCAAACAAATGAAATTATAGGTAACACACTGATATTTAATGATTCGTCTATTTCTATTTTTAAAACAATTATTAAACTGTTAATGTAATTTATGAACAAAGGCTTTATAGTTTTCCAAAAACTTGTTACTTCCAAGTACTGACTCTTAAGCAAGCTTAAAATTTAGGTTACTGAGCAATAAAAATTAGCTGTTGTTGAGACTTGAATGCATGTACCCTCCATTTCAAAACGGAGCGCTTACGCCGTTGCTCAATGCAGGATTATTTTAGTATCTTCTTAACTAATTATTCACAAAACTAATCCCTATAAAATGTAATTTGGAAAATTCTGAAAAAGAAAAATCTCTTACCATCTAAACTAAATGGAAAATCACTGCTGGCCAAGGTGGAATTGGGATGTAATTCGGTAAGTCCTCTGCTCAGGTACTCAGGAGACAATCCCAAGCCTAAAACAAAAGAAAAAACTAGTATAACAACACACATAAATATTCAGGACACATCCGTTTTTCCGCCAAATAGGCGCCAGACTTCCAGTAAATTTAGAAACGGACAATTATAATGCGTGGATATGTCCAAAAGGCAAAAATAAAACATGGAACACAACACTATAATACGGTTAAAGATGTTAAAAATAACGCACCATTTACTTTCGAAGTTATGTATCCGCGCTACTAAGAATCGGAAAGTGAAATAAATATTAAATAACGTTTATGAAAAACGAAAATTGGAAAAATTCATGGTTAAGTGCAGCCAGTGATGAAGAAGAACGAGCCGATAAAAAGTCAACGCTGAAAAATTGCCATATGAAATGAGATAATTTAAACATGGTGATATAATTAATGAGATTGGGTTTGTTGACATTTCCAGTCAATCACTCTGTTTTATTGCGCGTAGCTTTAATGTAGTCGGCCAGCTTGTTAGCTTTCCTTCCAGGAAAAAAGGCTAAATTTTATTTTAATACTCATAACTGCTGCCAATTCGGCAAACGCGAACTTCAAATCAAAACGACGTGATAGTTTAAACGCTCAAAAGGCCACCTGGAGTTCCACAAGGATATGTTTTGGACATCTTCCATTAATTTCCATTTCCAGTGCCGTTCATATTTATTGCTTTTAAGTATCTAACAATAACCATCATAACTGGTTTAAATACTATAATCAATTGAAATCGTTGGTTGGGGTGCCACAAGCATGTATGTAGGGGGCCACTTTTGTTTTATCTTTTTTCAACTGTGCTATTTTAATTTTCGAAAGACCTATTTTTTATGCAAGAAGATAGAGTTTTGACGTTCTTAATGAATGTGTTGTTTTTATATGGCCATAAACATCCTTAATTTTGTGTTCTTATTATTATTATTATTATTAGGCTATACAAATCCCTATATAGGGCAAATGCCTCCCTCTTTTCCCTTACAGTATTCTTTGAACCTTTTTGAAACGTATTCACTTTTTAGTGAGGAGTTTTGGTCTACTCTACCATAATGATCGATCCTCGTGGGGGAGATGTGTCGCATTACCGAGCAATCGGGCCACCCAACGAAGCTTAACTTTCCTAATCGTACTGGACTGGGGGTACCTAGCTACCGCAACTCGAGACTGTGATTAATATGCCTAAAAAAATTTTTAATTTTTAAGAGCTGGTTACTGTTACCGACTTAGTAATTAACAACTCAAAATGAGCGCCTAATTGATCGAAAGGGTTAAATTTTTAAGTGACGAATCACACAAGGTTTGAGGGCCTTTTGTAAATTTTTTCCATTGTTTTTACGTTGTTTCTGAGCAATGATAAATGTGGAAATTCCCTTTTAAATGGAAAGGTTTGATTTGATCCAAAGCGTTTTTGGGCCACTTTTATGGAACTTTTGAAATAAACAAGAGTTGCAATTTGTGCGATTTTTATGTAACAATAACCATACTTTTTTATTGTTTTAGTAAAACTGAAAGGTTTGGTTTGATTTGATCGAAATGGTTAATTTTTCCAATAGAATCCAACAACGAGTTATTTTTATGTAGTAATAACTGGCCAAATTGTTTAAAAACCTAGATTTCAATGGAAAGGGTAAAATATTTTACTTGGGGTCCCACAAGGAAGTATTTGGGGACCAATTTTATTCAACCTTTCCTCATCTCAAAGTGCTGGATTTGAACGTTTAATGATAAACTCGAGGAACTTTTGTTAATAAAATAAAGTTTCGGTGTTCTTAACGATTTTTTGTTTGTTTTATAATGGAACGAGACGCACCAACGGTCAGTGGGAGCACGTGTGACTTCGGTCGTATGCGTCAGTTTCCGACAGAAGCGACAGTATTCTCGGCTGTTCGATTACGTCATCGTCTGGTAAGATGTCGAATATTCCAGAGTGGAGTGTTCTTGAAGGCCAGAGTTGGTATATAGGCGCGTTTCGTTAGGAACGAGTCAGTCTACCAAAGTCTACCAGTTGCGACCAAGACGAACACGTGCGTGCGTGCATATAAATAAACAGTATAAATAAATTAGTTAGTGTTTCGGGTTAGTATTAGTGTTTAAGTTTGTTAATAAGTAAGTCACACCACGGAACGTAGTTATAAATAAACGTTTTACAAACGTTACAGTAAGATCTGTAAGGCATCAAAGAAAAACAAAAACCATGATCATAACAGCAGGAGATAGAAGACACAATAGAAGGAAAAGAAATAGAGCAAGTAAACAAATTTAACTATCTGGGAACATATATCAGCAGCAGTGGGAAGATAGATGATTTAATAAATGAAAAAACAGCTACCATAAAAAAACACCTTTCTGGGAAAAAAAATATTAAAATAAATCAAAGTAAAGGTGGTGTTCCCATCTCTTCATGTTTATGAAGATCACAGAAAAGTAGAAGAGCAGACTGACAAGCACGGAAATCAGGTTCTGGAGAAAAATAGAAGCAAAAACAAGGCAGGACAGGATTAAAAACAACATACAGAAAACAAATGAATGTAACTGCAGTAGAAGTCGTGATACAAGAAAGGCAGGATGACTAGATCATGGACACACAGAATAGGAGATGACAGAATGGTAAAGCAAACCTTCAAAGCAAGATCAGAAGGTGGAAGACCAAGGAAGAAGTGGACAGAACGGATAAAAGTAGCAGCGGAAGAAAGAGGGCTAGAATGGTACAAAAAAAAATCCAAGGAAAGAGGGATGACAAGCAATCGACATCAAGCCTTACACTTAACGGTGGAAAACCTCAGGATTATATAGGATCTTCTTTGTCCCTAATACGCTGGAACAAATATTAAGATTTTTAAAAACTGATAACTGCTACTGATTTAGTAATTAACAACTCAGAGTTAACTTTAATTGAACGAAAGGGGCCCCACAAGGCTATGCTTCAGCCACTTTTATTTACTGTTTAATGAAAAAAGAAATTTTAGTGTTGCTATTTGCTATTTGTGCAGTAATAATTTATCGTTTCTTTCTAAGACAAAAGGTAGATGTGGTCTAAAGCACAGGCAAGTGTTTGTGGACCACTTTTATTTGATTTTTGAACGTTTTTATCTAGCAACACACATCGATATTTATTTTTATTGCCACAGTAAAACTAAAACTTTTACGTATAAACCCTTTTTTTCGGTTGCTGTTTGCTTTATAAACACTCCTTTTTATTAACATACTAAAACGAAGGTTTTATTTTGATCGAAAAGGTTAATAATAATTCTATTTATATCGTCTTTGAAAAACAACAAATGTTTAAGTTCCTTTTTATTGCCATAATAAAAGATTAGGTTTCGTTGAAAGGGCTAACTTGCACGTAAGAAAGCCCCCAGAAGAGGGTGCCTGAGGATCACTTTTGTATGGGTTTTTAAATGAAAATGGCGATATAACTGTTGTAGCAAAAACATCAACATTTCTTTTACTGTCTCAGTAAACCCAGAAGCTTTAGTTTGATTGAAATTGAATGAATTGAGTCCCACAAGAAGTCATTTGGAGATCATATTTTTTGATGAAGAGGAAAATTGCAGTATTTCAGTTTCGAAAGCAATACCTAAATTCCCCTTCTGTTATCAGTGTCGAAACGAAATGTGTATTTTGATCACGTTTGGGGATGACTTTTTTTGCATGTCTTCATCATTAAAGGGGAAAATTTGTTATTGCTATTTATGTCTTCTTCGAGTTAAAATTCCTTTTTATTGCCATAGTAAAACTACAGGCTTAAAAGGGCTAACTTGCACGTAAGAGGTCCCACAAGAAGATGTTTGAGGATCACTTTTGTTTAGGTTTTTAAAGGAAAGGGAAATTTTAAAGTTGCTATTTATGTTGCCTTTATGCGGCAATAAACATCGAAATTCCTTTTTATTGCCATACTGAAACTGAAAGGTTTAGTTTGGTCGATTGTACACATGTGTGACGTATGTTTCTTGTTGCACCAATATTCGGATGTTTAAATTAACCCACGCCGACCAACGCATACTGCGTACGAACTGAAAATAGAGAGGGCAACGGTTCATTAAGTAAATCGTCAGGAATTCCAGCCGCCAGCACCTACTTACATCCGTTTTTAATGATGAGACAAATCGAAACGCTACGAAGAGTTAATATTTTCGCGTATAAAACGATTTGTTTTTTAATAAGCGTTGGACGAAAGAAGAGTTCATCGTCCAACAAACGTATCCAAGCCGATTAACATAAGCTGTAACCTATAAAAAGTACGATGTAATAAAATCCACCAACGCAGTAACACATCAAAGATTATAAATGCACGGTGCATTGGCCACTTGACAAACTGGGTAAGTAGTAATCCCTGTAATCAGCCATAAAAACCCTACAAGTTATAGAGGAAATCTCGTCTGTAAAACGATTCTTTTGAAAAGGCTGAAGACCCGCTGTTTGCATCTGGTTTAGAGTAAAATATATACCGACCGACTACTCATAATCTATTTTCGTTCGGTTTGAAATATATAATGGGTTACTTTTCTGAACGCCTGAATTCATTTTCTGAAAGACTCCTGCTGTAGTTGACTGGATGTCCGGCATTTCTTAAGAAAACAAATCGTAAAGTAATCTTAGAATATTTTAAAACGCCCATCGTTCATATCTTATTATCATTTTATAACAATAACGATCGTTAATCAGATTCTTCTTCGCTTATTTATTACATATATAAAAAAATTTGCTATTTTGGTGTTTGTTAATATTCATGGAATTATTTATTCATGCGTTTTTAACTATTGTATTTTAATTTCGGTAAATTTATGATGACTAAACCTTAATTTAAAAATAAAAATGAATGAATAATAATACAACAAAAGAAAGTAGCAATCAAAACATAAAACAAACAAATATTTCCTCATTCCTTATTGTTTCTAATTTGCATATTACGACCGCTTATTTTATACACTACATTTTATCTTTTGAAATATGCAACATTTTCATTTAAATTTTGAGTTGCCTACACAATAGTTTTGAGTACAGAATCTGATGTAAAAACAGAATTTGCAGGAATTTGAAGAAGTCACAAGAAACTGCAATACGAAGTTCAAGTTTTAGGAAGTTTCAAAATGTGCAAAGAAGACTAAGATGTAGTAAATTTGCAAGATAACTTTGAGGGAAATTAAATTTCAGAGAAAATATTGAAACCCGTTAGAAAACCCAAAACGTTCAAAAGCCTTGAAATTTCTGAAGAATGATTTGCAGTAAACTTTAGGAAGTAAATATTCAAAAGGCGAAAAACCATTTTGTTGGAAGGTAAGAGAAGATTCTAGAAAGCTTAGAGAGTATCGAAATATCCAAGGATGTTTTGCGAAAGTTCAAATTATGGAAATCGCCAGCAAATTCCTCAAAATTTGATATTTTACGAATGTTACGAGTTATCTTAATTTCGAAAATTGATTTGCCAAAATTATTCATCCTGTTACAGCACTCATACGGTCCATAAACAACAAACTAAAGACAGAAATCATTACGATTTGTAAATAAAGTTCCAACAAGAAAAGTTCAATAAAATACAGGACTAGTAATAAGGCAAACACAAAAGAGATGAAGGCAAAAAAAGGAGAAGCATACAAAGATGAATGCTTAAAACAAATTATATTCAATCAACAGATAAGATTAACAACAGCTGAAATTTACTAAGAATGATACCAATTTCGTCTAAACAAACTTCTCACAAAAAAAAAGAAGGTTCGGTAATATAGAAAGAGCAACAAGAAAAGCAGTTTATAATAGAACAATAAGAAGTATACAAGGAATTTATAATGAAAACAAAAGATGATCAAGGCCGGAAGCAGAAAAAATAACTGGAATTTAATCAACCAAAGTCACAACTCATTGGAACTAATTAAAATAGAAAAGCAAATGTTGTATAAACGAAAGACGTTTAAAAAAACACGAAGCACTCAAAATGGTTGAAATATAATATAATAACCAATGACAAAATTCACTGTCATTTTCAAATAATTTCCAACAAGGAGCTACAGTGAAATAAATAAAAAGCAGGAAGATTGACATAAAACAGATGAAGAGGGAAAAATAGGCGGAACAAAAAACGATCAAGAAGTAGTTAACACTAGAAACAAATGAAATATACTAAATAACAACCAAATAAAATCCACTGTCTTTTTCAAATAAATTTCCAACAAAGAAAGTAGCTAACTTCAGCGAAATAATTAAAGAGCAGGAAGATCGACACCAAACAGATAAAGATAGAAAAGAAAATATAGAGTCTTTTGAACAAGTACCAACATCTCGACTCGTAAAATCTACTTTCCTTTACGCTGCACCTGTTTTGCCGTTTTTGTTTCAACATCAGATTCAAGCTTTAACTTGGTAGCCGATTCCTGGTCAATCTGTTTGTCCGGTGGCAATGTTGAAGGCTTTGTGAAACGCCTTGGGCGGATTTAACATTGACATTGTAAAGGTTGAGGGCCGCTGGCAAGCAGTTGACTAGTTTGGTTTATTCATTTTTGTGTTTACTCGTGGAAAGGCATTAGTTAAATTTATTGTCAATATTTCAAGTACTTCAAGCATACTTTCTTCTTTCGTTAATTGGTCCAATAAGTGTTAAGTCTTCAACTAGTGTATGTTACCTTTTGTTTTAGCGTTATCAATCTAGAAACATTGCGAATTGCCGGTTGCATGTCTGTAATTATTTGTAATCGAATTTTTAGTTTAAGTTTTGTATTTGCCATCATCATTTCTTTTTATTGCAATTAAGGGAACCTAGTTATATATTATATTTGCCGTAACTCAAGTAAATGTGGCCTCCCTTGATTATCTATTCATATAAAGTAAGATTGGATTTATAGATTCCTCTTGTGTCATATTTTGAATATTATTTTCATTCATTAAATTTCATTGTCAATTCATTCTCGTCTTTTATTTGTGTTTTATGGTTATTGTGTTTACTTTAAGATAATTATTGTGTATAGCTTGTGAGCCTGCCTATAAGTCTTAAGAATTCCAGTAAAGTAAGTTATTTCAGTCAAGCAAGGTAAGTCACATCTTGCAGCGGGGTGCAGCTAAACCCAATCCCCTTCGAGCCCTAGAGGAACTATCTGCGGTACGTTCCTTGTAACCATCTTTGGGCGACATTCTGTAGTGGCGCTTCATCCCTATTATGACTACCACCTATTGAAGGGTTGTAAGCGTTTCGAACCTCCCTTATCCGCTGTTTTGTTAGCCGCGAGCAGGACTTCCATCGTCCCCTATAAGTGCGAGTTTGGCACGTGACCAAACTAAACACTTCTTCTGCCACTCTTGTTCAGAGCGTATCATCTATACACTCCAAGTACATAAATAAAATTAATATAAATTCAAGTCACTATTATTTACCACATAGAATACCCAGAAATAACAATCAATGACAAAATTTACTGTAGCTCATTTACAAATCAATAAAACAAATGAAGATTAACGAGACAGATGAACACAGGAACAGAAGAAGAAAACAAAGAAAAATAAAAGACGATTAAGAAGCCGGAAATAGGTAGTAAAAATAACAGAAATAAATTTCAAAGCAAGGAAGATGACAGGCGGAATTACAGAAATAAGTCATTCGCAAAGGGCTTGCCAAAACAGGAACGTCAACTGACAATTTATTTACTTTAACAG
The DNA here is from genome assembly GCA_963082815.1 of Melanotus villosus. NCBI lineage: Eukaryota > Metazoa > Arthropoda > Insecta > Coleoptera > Elateridae > Melanotus > Melanotus villosus. Next base: position 46,788,193 of record OY720425.1, read on the forward strand.
TCTTTGCTTATATAGTTCATAACAACTTCGACGTGTAAATTTGGCTTTCCATGGGCGTGCATAACCTTCTTTTGGTGAGGGGCACCAGTCAGTACGTTAATTTTTTTGTGTTATTTGCTTTGGGGGCAAACTGAAAAGTTAAACAGGCAAAATGTAAAACTAAATTAAGAAAACAGGAAATATTTATTCCTTTTTGTAACCTTAATTGTTTTTCATTAAAAATTAATCAATTTTTCTCCCAGATTTTTGCATTCAATTTGTTCTAAACTTTATTAACAATTAATGAAAAGTTTGTTATTTCTTTATTACTCTAAAAATTCCCAAAATGTATAGTTTAAATGCAAGAATTAAATTTAATCGATCAATCAATACAAGTTGTTAAGCAAAAGACGAACTAATAATCGTCAAGCATGTAGCCAGAAGCAACGTTTACAAACTGATGCATTAATGATTTATTTAACCAAGAGCTTTTGTTTGTTTTTGAACGTACATATTGTAATATCCAGCAGCTTATTTTAATACATTTATGTTTATTTATGCATGCCTACGGAAAATTAAAACGTGCCGTTCCATTTCTCCGTTTATTTTTAGAAGATATAAGAGTATGTTTTCTGTTTCCAGCTTGTTTTATTGACCTCGTGTGTTGACAGCTCTAAAAAGAGTTTCCGAGTTATGTTTTCGATTTCGTTTTTATTTAAAATTACACTCGTATTTGCGTAATTTTGCTTGTGTAATAGTTCAAAGCCATAATTTAATAAGGATATCCTCAAAATTATAGAAAAAGCTTTTAAATACGATGTAATTAAAAAAGCGATTAGTTAAGTAAATCAGGCGATAAATATTAATTAAAAGACGGCTTTTTACAAGGGCCTAATTTCTGGATTAAATGTGTCTGTTGGTTTGATTTACATGGTTAAGTCGTAATATCTCTTTACGTTAATGTAAGTTTGGTTATTTTTAGAGGCATACGGGGGGTTAAATTTATGGGCTTAAAAAGACTGAGCTTATTTCCAAATATTTTTAAAAGTGTAAGATACATAAAAGGAAGATGGATGAAAATCTGAAATTCAATTCTCTAAACTCCTGAAAGTGAAGGATACCAATCAAATTATATTAAGACCACAAAGGGTTTTTGGGAAATTTTGCAAACATTTTGGTTTTAAAATGTTCACAGCTTCAGCAGAATTAAGAACCCTTTAGGATACCCAAAAACAAGACACCAAAAACAAAGGGCAATTCAGTGTAATTCAAAATATATTGGGCAAAGAAAATGTAGTTTTAGTATTAGGTTTTGAGAGCACATATTCAATAGGATTGAACACTCGAGTGCAGCCCAACACATTTGCGAAACAAAGCCAGTACTGATCGTAACTTAAAAATTGTAAAAGGGTTGATTACACCATATAAAATAAAAACAACAACATTTCGAATAAGGATTTCGGACCGATTTCAAGTTCTGAGTTACTCTTTAAGAAGATACCGGCTATCCAACAACATGCCTACCTGCGCAGTTATATAATGTAAGTTTGTGTTTTAAGGTATTTTTGGTTGCGAGGGATGAAGATACTTTTCGATTAATCTTGAGGTCTACTTCAACATTGACAAGTTTTAAATTTAGAAAACGTTTATTTAATGAGTGTGGCCGTGAAGATTTTCGTTTTCACCAGATGGCCAGACGACGTTAAAAGGATTTCAATGAATTGGGTTACAACAGCACAAAATAGAGAGACGTGGAAACGCCTAGAGGAGGCCTATGTCCAACGTTGGACGCAAGAAGGGGCAGAACCCTCACAGAAAATCCTCGAGGAGGATTTAATTCCCATGACTTATTTCATTCATTCATTCATTCTGATCCTCGAAGTGGGGATGGATCGATGTGAACGGTTAATAAAAAAAATCATGATTCAATAAAAAAATTTCTCCGTATAACAAAAACAGGATTAAAGTCAATCTGGAGTCCTATTACATTAACAAGATAAAAGTTTTGGCACTGTCGGTTTAAGTAAGGGTTGACCACTGAGGCAACGTTTTGTTCCTTAATGGGACAGTCCAGAGCCATTTTCACAAGTGGTCTGGGGCAACCCTACAAATTACGAGGCTGGAGCATACCAAGACAGTTCGAAGTTTTCAAAAGAGCAAGGGCAATCTGTAGTAATTTTTTGTTATTTTAAGGCAGTTTAGCTGATATTTTTAGAAAGGGTGTTAAAAGAAAGACGACTGTTAACAGTAGTCAGAAAACTAATGTCTAAAATATTGTGGTACGGGTATTTTGGTCACCAGAAGGAAATGGACATTGTCCAAGGGAACATCGAAGGTGCTCGTCTTCATTTTAATGAAAAGAATGAAGAACGCACATAATCAGCTCAAGGAAAAGTACCAAATGTACTGGAACTGGAGGTATTGCCCAAGAACTGAACAGCTGATGAAATACGATCGACAAAAGCTACTCCTTACGATATACCTAAGTTCTTCAAAACCATATACCGGGTGTCAACGAAACCTGGGGCACCACCATAAATTTTTTATTTTTTAAGATATCTAAATAAAATTTGGTATATGTAATATACTCTTTAAATGGCATTTGTTGACATAGAAAACAAATTTCTGTCACTTCCGGTTTCGCCGGAATTGACATCAACTTTGTCATTTTAAATGGAACACCCCGTATATTTATACATTTTTGGAATCTCCATTCAATTTTACGTATGGTAGTATCAATTTTGAAACATTTTGATGACAAAGTATATACTTGCAGAAGAGTTTATTTATCAATCTAGGATGCCATGTCCTGCGTAAAATGGAAGTCATGGTGCTACGACAACCAAAACAAATTATTTTAGCACTTCAACTGTGGCAAGTCTGTCTATTTTTGTGAATTACATTTGTTTTACTTGTTTTGAAACCCAGTATCTAGATTTAAATGTCCAAAATACGTTTTTTTTTTTAACGGAGAGTGTTATTCCGGATTAAATTTTCATATTAATCCCGCGTTATTGGTATCAATAAAATCCTTGAAAAACGCTCCTTTTTAATATCCTAGTGTCCCACCCTAGTGCCATTTGAAAAAATAGAGTAATTCTCGAAAAAGCATTTTTGCCAACTTTAGGCCATTCTAATACAGCAAGTAAAATAGTTAAAGTTATAAAACAATTTGTCTCGAGTGTTGGGGCACCTTGACTTTCATTCTGCGTAAGTCATGGCACTCTAGATTAATTTCTGCAAAAATTTACTTAGTCATCAAAATGTCTCGAACTTGATACTACCATACGTAAAATTGAATGGAGATTCCAAAAATGTATAAATATACAGGGTGTTCCATTTAAAATAACAAAGTTGTTGTCAACTCCGGCTAAACCGGAAGTGACCGAAAGTTGTTTCCTATGTCAACAAATGCCATTTAAAGAGTATATTATATGTGCCAAATTTCATTAAGATATCTTAATAAATAAAAAATTTATGGGGGTGCCCCAGGTTCCGTTGACACCCGGTATAGAAAAGAACTACCACAGGAATGGATAGAAGCCTATATCACATTTATCTGCAAAAACCTTGACCGGAAAAGTGCAATAACTATAGGAGAATGAGTATAGCAGTACTACGGGATGGCTTTACAGAAACTAAAACAACAGAAAGCTAGAAGAAACAGATAAAATATGCTTTTCCGTTTGTGCCGTTATGCGCCAGGCTTCTTCAAAGTTGAACTCTTTCCTATCTTGAGCCAGTCTCTGTACTTCTCTGAGGACCTTTTCTCTTCTACTTGCGACTTCAGCAATGTGATCTTCCCATTGAATCCGGCTTCTTCCAATTTGTTTCTCTGAATCATCTTACAATGCGTGGGTGATTCGTCCAGGCACAAGGGCCCCGTTTCCTCGGGACAACTGGACCGTACCCTCGTAAGGGCCTTTACAGTGTGGAGCAGTATTCACAACTGTAAAATCATGGATGGATCACATTTATACACTACATTTAACGAGAAAAATATGGCAAAGAACAAAGCTATCCATCTGATCTTGGTCTTCATAGACTTAAAAGCGCAGCTTCCGGGACGAATCTATAAAAAACCATAGAAAAAACAAGAATTTAGGAAAGAATAAGAAGATCGGCCAGGACAAAGAAAATAAAGCTTGGAAGTGGGAACTAAGTGACGGAAAATCTTGTAAAAGCAAAATGCCCATTACAAGGCTGCCCACTATCATTTTTGAAAATACATTTGTAGCAGAAACCCCGGAATAGAAAATGCAAAGAAATTGAAGTTCTGTTTAGAAATTGATATTTTCACGCTCTTGGACTTTGCGGACCACAAGGAAAAAGTTTAAAGTTATATATTTCGTAAACTTGAAGAAGTACATATGCCGAACGGATTATGGATAAAAACAATAAAAGAAGAAACACTGAAGGGTGTAGCTCTTGAGAATAAGTAAGCGAAATAACAGATAAATTTAAGTAGCACCAAAGAGGAAGAACAAAAGGGAAGAACAAGGACCAATCAGGAAACACCATACAATTTGCTTGCATGGAGAATCGTAGGAAGACTTCCAAATCACAGAGGGACGGTGGATGAGGCTATGGAAAATAGAGGTCTTTTAATTAAACTACATAACTGAAATTATATATTACGTACCGAGGGCTGTAAGTGCATTAGAACGCGTAAGGTCACCTACGTGACCTGTTTATGCACTTATATAACCTATTTACCTTTTGAGATCATTGCAATAATTATAAAAAAGACATAGTAAGATTAATTAATTTTCTGTTATCTATCTTGCACATGAATTTCATGTCTGCAACGTAGGTAGATGAAAGATGAATTTTTAATCTTAAATTATAAACATAGCACGAGAAATTGTTGATTTTTTTCCACAGAAGCAATTTCATGTAAATTTTACACCGAAGAAGGAGAAAACAAATGCTTAATGCCAGAAGAAACTGGTTTGCTATTAGGAACGTCCAGTTTGGGTCATATATTCTATTGCACATTCCGGCTAACCATTTTATTAAACATTTCTGTATTGATATGACAGCCTTAAAAATCACCACTCAATAATTAACTACAATACCCATAAAGTGTCTTTGCTTTCTCTTCATTAATTGGCAATGTACAAACAACCTAACTGTGAAAACAACTACGCGAGATAAAACCGGATGTGTATGGTAAATCTTTCATTAACCCCGACACGTACATTTTTCTACAGCGTTAAAAAAAACAGACGTATAACCAAAGGGTTTAAGTTTACAAGGACCCGCATACTCGGATTTCGTCTCTTGTGAATGAATCGCTTAGAAAACCATTAAGGAAGCACGTACTTAAACACCAAGTCCATTAAGAAAACTAATTTAGGCTCAAATTTGAATGGACCGGAATTATTTATTTTTGAAAATCACTGTGGACGGGTCGAAAACCTTTTTAGTTGATACATAACATTCGAATAAATATTTAAAAAAAAATGGATTTGCATTTATTTTTAATAGCCGTATAAATTATTTCTACCATTTTTAAATGGTTATGGAAATTAAAAACAGCTTAATTAAAATATTTAAAAGAGCGGACAAACGAATTTCTCGCTTTTAAAATAAACATAAAATAAGGATCACGTGTCCTTTGGCCGGAGCCACGCCAAAGAGGTGAATCAAATAAAACTGTAGTATTTCAGCATAGGATTAAGATTACAATATAAATGACAGTAATTTTTAATAGAGCCGGTATAAAATAGTACGCATCAATAAAGCCTTTATTTTATGACGTTCAGGCATGTTTGGAATCAAGCTGAGAGAATGTTGTGTTATTTTATTAGATATTAAAATATTGAACGACCGACTATAAAAAATGACAACCGGACATTTATGACACAGTTTTTTCTTTCTGTTAATGTTTAAATGCAAAAGGCTTTATCTGGCCAACCTTATAATCATTTCGTGGCTGGATTATCTTTTAATTACTGTTACTTTTCAATTCCCAGATTTAATTTAGTGATGTAGAAAGAGAGAAAGAAGAGTATTCGATGAATCAATACATCAATATCAATATTTCATGTATTGAGTCATTACACAGATAGATTTATTCGATATATAGATTAATTCGATACATCGATTTATTCGATAAGGCGATTTAATAGATATATTCAGGGTCCTGATTAGGGCCGAATAATTGAATTGGAATAGTTATTTTCATAACAAGTGCGGGAAGTTAACGATTCCGAAACGAATGCAGGACGTTACAGAAACGAGCGCAACGAATTTCTGTACCTGCATGCGCATTGACGGCAGAAGGGAGCCAGGAAGAAGAAAGAACTCGTGGCTGAAAAACCTACGCCAGTGGTTTGAGATGTCATCTGTGCAATTAGTTAGACAAGCAGTTGATAAAGTAAGAATATCCATGCTAATCGCCAACGTTCGTAGAGAACAAGGCACCAGAAGAAGAAGCTGGGGAAAAGCGGATCAAGATAAGGCAGAACATCTTATTCTTTTCACTCCACCTTTACAGCACGATGGTATTGATGACAATGAAATTGAGAACTTCTTGGACAGTCCCCCCTGTCCTACGACGCTACCCATAAAACCATTATCTTCCGTGACAGTGAAGCAAGAAATTTCAAAAAGTAGTAATCACAAAGCTCCTGGGTTTGACCTAATTACAGCATCAATTCTTAAAGAACTTTCTTGAAAAGTATTAGTATTCCTGACAACAATTTACAGCAGTATGCTGAGATGAATGTATTACCCAGTAACTTGAAAATCTGCTCAAATAATGACCTACAAAGCCAGTAATCCTCCACACGAAGCAAAGTCGTATCGACCAATCGATCAATAAGCTTATTACCAATTATGTCGAAAATATTCGAGAGACTATTGCTGAAAAGGCTTTCTGACGCAATTGATCTCAACGAAATTGTGCCATCTCACCAAATTGGCTTCCATGGAAACCACTCGACGGTACAGCAAAGCCACAGAATTGTCAATGAACTACTTAGAAGCCTCAATGAGAAGAAAGTGTGTTTAGCAGTTTTCCTCGACATACAGTAAGCCATTGATCGTGTTCGCACTGGACTATTATATAAACTCAAACTTGCCTTACCTACAACCGACTACCTTATATTCGAGTCTTACATTGGAAACATCACCTCATTAAATCAGGGGTACCACAACCACAAGGAAGTGTGTTGGGACCCTTCCTATACATAATTTTTACTGATGACATCCCAATCAGAGAAAGTACAAAAATCGCTACATTTGTTGATTATACCGCACTAAATGCCGCAAATGAAAAATAGTCTTCGAAAACTTACAAAAACTCGACCTCCTCGAAGATTGGCCCAATAAGTTGTGAATAACTGTAAATCAACCCACATTACAAGCCGTCATGTTGCATGTCCTGCAGTTACAATAAACGGCATCCTCTTACCTGTGAAAAGCGAAGTCAAATACCTAGCTCTAACTCTGGACAGAAGACTCATTTGGAAGGCACATATAATATGCAAAAAATCCAAATCAGTCTCAAGTCATATCAATCCCAGCTAACACCAAGCAACAAGATCTTCCTATACAAGTGCATAATCAAATTTGGACGTACGAGAACGCCAAGATAATCCAAAGACTGCGATCTAAAATACCAAGAAAAATGCTCAAAGCCCCTTGGTACATTAGTAACAAGACCCTCAACGATGACTCAGGCATACCGACCGTTAACCAAGAGTTGCTTAATCAACCTCCAGGGACATCCCAATGAAAAAGCTAGCAACCTCCTGCACAACCCAGAAGTCTGAAGAAACGACGCCTCGCCGATGAATAATAAAATGAATACTTTTGAAATCAATTACATAACAATTACGGAGTGTAGCCATTGGGCCACTACTCTTCTCTTGTGCATTCTTTCAAAACATTTGCTTATTGTTCTGGTGAACAAATTGTAAATTCTCCTGCATCAATTTAAAAAAAAAACTATTTGGACTCGAATCCTTGACGTAAGTTAGATGACTGTTTGAAACAAATTTCTTTAAAATTTAAAAAAAGAAATAAAGTGTTTTAGATTTTTTCTTATGAATCTAACAACCCTTTAATATTTTTTTTTACGTAACAAGGCAGGCAAGGCTATTAAGTATGGTTAATTGCAACATGAGCGTTGCAGAAGCCTGCAAGTGCTACTTCAGTCCCATGCCTTGTAAAATTGTTTGTTGAATGCCAAACTGCCCATACAAATTTAAATAATGTTAGCCAAACTAATTCAATCCTCAAGAGAATAACTAAAATAATTCATTAAAACAAATGCAATAGTTAGGTTGTAAAGTAGTTGATACCTCCCTAGGGAGGTAAGTTCACACGTAAAGCAGACGCAATATGTGAAATACAGAAACCTACGTCGACATGACGTCATGCGCATAATACCAAACCCCGTTAAAACGCCCATGCGCGATGTTGTGAAACGTCATTTACCGCGTGACGTAGGTATGTAAAGCATGTCCCATAAGTAACCGGACTAAATTAAACAGCAGATGTTTCAGTAACAACAGAAATTTCAAAACCAATTTTATTTATATTTTCAAAGGTCATTATACAAGTTTCCAAAAAAATTAACAATCAAACTTTAACACCGTTTTTACAGATTTTGAGCAACATCCTCTTTCCGTGCTCCATAAGCTTTTGTCCATGGTTTGCAGCAACTTCAGATGATATGTTCTTCCAGATCCGTTTAAAGGAATTATTGTTTTTGTGCGGGTTGAGCATTTTTCTTTACAAATCGCCCAAAATGGTTCGATTGCACATGCTTGTGGTAGATTTGGAGGATTTTTTTTTAGGTACGAAGTTAACATTACAGCCATCCAAGTAGCGTGTAACGTTTTTAGCGTAATGTGAGGTTGCCAAGTCTGGCCAGAATAATATATTGGCCTCAGAATGGTATCTTTGGATGAAAGGAATTAATCTTTTCTCAACACATTCGCTTAAATAAAGATCTGCATTGATGGTGCCGTACGTTATAAAGGGCTCCGAAACATTTCCCTCACCGTCCATCGCCTTACAAACTAAATATTTTTTGAAAAACTTCGTTTTTTTCTTGACTTTTTGATCATATTTAACTTCTTGAGGGTTGGAACAGTGAAAAAATTTTCGTCCAGGTACTTCTTTTGGGTATACCGGCACGTAGGTCTATCGTCAAGTATCAGAATGGAAGTCCGCAATTTGTCAACAACGTAACGCGCGCCAGACTTCGCTCTTTTCTCCTGATTGTTGACATAACGCGGCACTATTTTTTTTGTTCGAGCTTTCATCTTTAGGTCTTTTGTCTTAATTCTAGCTATATAGATTTTGAAACTTTTACCTTATTAGAAAGGACACGTATGGAAAGATCAGGCTGATTTTTAAACTCTTTTTGAATACGCCTTACAAGTTTAGGCACTGCTACTGTTCTAGGTCGACCAGATAGCTGCTGATATTTACATTCTCCGGTTTCTTCATACCATTTTACAATATCATAACTAGTGCCCTTGGCAACTCCTTCAATTTTAAAGTGGTGGTAAGTTTTTGTTTTACATTTGTTTGCCTGTTTTAAATAAAACTGGAGAATTCGCGATGCGCGGGCCTGCTTTTCACAGCGCGACATTTTAATACTAAAATCAAATTTCATATTTCCGTCAATTGTTTTGTATAAACAGACATTGTACTTTTCAATGGTGCCTAGATTAATTGCCTCCCTTTTCGTTTTGGTTTTGGAAATGGACCAACAGACTTAGTCCGGTTACTTATGGGACATGCTTTATTTCTAATATTGCGTCTGCTCTACTTCCTTACCGCCATGGGCGCCATGACAGTCAATAAATAGCGGTAAAATCGTTCTTCAAATAACTATAACCAAATATCACACAGCTTATTACAATGACAGTAGCGTTATTGTTTGTTACTAGTTAGGAGATTTTTAAATTCACAGCCGACGAAATTAATTAAGAATAAAGTAAGATAAGTAACTGAAGTTTTATAAAAAAAAGAAGAAAAGGCTTACCGTGTACAGAACTGGCCGTGGAGTGCTGCAAAGAGTAGAGGTACTCCATGTGGGGCGGCAGACGATAGGCGGGGTGCAGCTCCCTACCCAGCAGCTGCAAGCCGCCGCCAGGGCTACCGCTCACCCTGAAAAATTTACGGAAATTAGTACAACACGTAGATATCTAGGGGAGATTAAAAATATGTATTAAATAAATCATCGTCGGCTTTTTTTGTTGCTTTCATTTAACAAGTCATTTTTTCAAATTAGTTCTTCATAAACAATTTGTTCTTATTAATTTTGGGCCATATATTCATCAAAAATCAGTACAAAATTTGATATCAAAAACAAAAACTAAATTGACAAAACTGTACATAGATTACTGACTTCGAAGGCAATGCAAAAAGTAGATATTAAAGGAAAATTGCAGTGTATTTTTCTTTTTAATTCACAGTGAAGATACGTAAATTTTCAAATTAGAAATTAATATTAATTTCAGGAAATTTAACATTTTATTTATTTTTAAAAATTCGAATCTCTAAGAAATGGAGAGAAAAATTCCTAAATTAAAAAAAAAATCCAACCTCGGTTTTGAAACTTCAAGGATCAATCTCTTAAAGTCCGATATTTAAATGACGACAATCAATTCAGTATTTTCAGAATTAATTAGTCCATATCTAGCCACGGTGTAGAGCCAAAATTAAAAGTCAATCTTCTACAAGACATATTTAAATTTGATTAGCTTCGATTTCAGGGCAATCGTTTTTTAATTTTAGTCTCTGCGTTCAAGCATGTGGGTGCCATATTTTCACCACCCACTAAGACTAATCCATTCGTTTGGGTTTGATCATAAACTCTGCCAATTACCAAGTTTCAATATTTTCAAAACAGCAGCACTTTGAAAAATAATATTTGAATTTATAATAAAATTCTTTCAGCACTAAATTTTATTTACAAGCTAGTTTGGACAAAATATTAAAAAATTTCTATTTAAATTTAAGCAAAACAATTCAAGAGAAAAACGGTAAAATATTAAATTAAAGCTCAGAGCTTAGTTATGTTTTCAGAGTAAATAGCGCAGAAACGTTGCAGGACTTACTTCGACAAATTTACAATTACTCAAATTTATATTTTCAGACTTAATTAGTTTTCACATACAAGTCAGTCCTTCAAAAAGAATTGAATTTGATTAGTTTTGAATTCAAACCAATCAATTATTAATCTCAGTCTTACTGTTCGAACATGTGGGTGCCATATTTCTACCACCTACCAAGAATTACTCATTTGTTTCAGTTTTTTCTTTTCGGCAGTTCAAAACAACAGATGCTTCAAAATCACTACTTTATTTACAAAACAATAACCTCTGAGAAATCAAGGAACCAATGCGGTCCTGGATTCGGACCCAACCATGGCCAAATTCGACCTGGAGCACGGTTATCATTTGAACCTGATCGGTTAGGTTAGATAATACGCAGATCTAGAAGGAAACTGATCATCGATACCAGTAAGTACGGAATACGATTAGTGCTCCTCGGTTTCTTAAGCTTACCCAAAAAGTACACCACAATGTGTTACGGTAAACAATAAAACCTATTATGCATGGGGTGTCTCAAGGAACGGCACTGGGACCATTCCTATTCTTTTATATATCAATGGTTTGTATTAATATGTGGTCATTTAAAAGGGTATTTTTATCGATGGTCTGGATGTGCTCTAAAGCAAACTATGAATGAAACAGAAAAAAAAACGCATGGTTCCGTTCAAATTATCTACTGTTAAAATAACAATAAAATGTAAAGACTATAGACCGCCCCTACCTTAGAAAGAAGTACAGGGCTTATGGAGAATAGCGCTGCTATGTGCAACGCTACAGCAATACAACGAATTATTGTGCGTATAATAAAACTAACAACTGCTTTATTAAAAAAGGATGTCGTGATTGAACGAAGACAAACATATCCTATAAGAACCTGTACTTCCTTTTAAGGTAGGAACGGACTATAGTAGGGCAAGTGCGCAGCAATTATGTAAATGTTCCGTCCAATGAAGTCTTTCCGACATTCTGTTAGGTTGATTTTGAGAGTACTTTCCGCCAAATATGCTCTATATGGTGCTAGTTGCAGCCATTTGTTTGATGAGTAGCTAAAGCGACAGTCAGTTATTAAATCACGTAATCAGTATTTCATCCATTGATAATGATTGTTTCCTTCGGTAAGTGGCGCCATGCAGTGACACCTGAAACTGGCATCTGATAAGGCCGGGTATAAAGATGTTTTACGTTAAAATCTGGAAGACTGTGGTACCATATTAACAATCTAAATTTCAAATTATTAAATGTATTGCTTGTACGAGTAGTATGTCAATAACATATAATGCTCGACTCTGGTACTCCAAAGCGCATGTATTTGTTTACATCCACTCTATCTTTAACTTGAATACAGTTTAGGATTGGATACAGAGACGTGGAAAGTGTTACATCGTAGGGAAGAGCCTGTAGGGCAGCATTTCCTGGTCGGCGCAGATAAAGACTTAGAAAGGTTCTAAGAAAATTTGAATGGCGACCATATTTTGAGCTGTGCCAACTTACTCAGCAAAGCGAAGGATGCCAGCCCAAGCGAAGAAGTAGCAGTACCGTTTAAGTCCATCTAATTAAATGACTAATGTTAGACCACAAACCTAGAAAAAGAATAGGCTGAGGAAGAGGTTGATTTCGTTGGTAGCAAATTTCCGCCATATTACGAGTCCCAGTTATTGCGTTACGTGGTATAACTCTGCGTGAAGTGGTTTAAGTTCCGGCTATAATATTCTTTTTCTAGGTTTGTGCGTTAGACTAACGATAGTGCAGAACAATTTTGAGACTTGGGGTAGTAGTAGAGTGGGAAAGAAAAGTGTCGAGGGAGATATACGGAGAAAGCAGGACTGAAGATGGATGGGAGGGAAGAAGTAACAAGGAGCTACGAAAATGTATGGGGATGCAGATATTATTGAATATATTAAAAGTACAAAAGGTCAGATGGCTACGACATATTGGGAAACTTCCCAATGTAAGAATAGTAAAAACGGAATATAGCTGGAAAATAAAAAATGGCCAAGGGAAAGATGGTTGCAGGTTGTAAGCAAGGGCTTGAAGGAAAAAAGCAAACATCCAGTGATGAAGAGAAAAAGCACAAGATAAAGGCGTATGCGATGTATCCCAGATATCAGTATATTTTAAGTATTGTCTTGTTAAAAGCATCAATAATCTAAAGTATCCAAAGTAAAAACTATATAGAATATACGCAGGTTACAGGATTTTCCAATGATATTGTTTGGTATCATTTCAGTAGCTACAAAATCACTTTTCTCTTTTCTGGTAGCAACTTATTGTTTCGTCAATTTAGAGTTTGGACCTTTCAAGAGGTGTTGTTTCCGAAATTACTGATGGGGATGAAGTAGATTCTGGTGGTAAATTTAACATTCGTTCCCACCGAGCCAGAGCAGACGTGTTGAGACAGATCTCTCAAACAGGTTGGTTGCACGTGGTTGAGAACTTCCGGTTGTTTTCACAGCCTGTTAGATTGCTTTTGACCCAGGCTTTATGAAGCCTTCTAGAATTTCTTAAGTCGAATGTCGTATAGGCTTTCTCAAGTCTAAAGAATTCCTAAACGTCGAACGATGACCATCATTGATGAGGAAGCGTTGAGCCACCTGCCCCTTGCGGGAGACCGAAAGCATCTGGATGACTACTTGGAGGAGGTGCTCGCGGTCAAGCGTTAAAAGGAGGCCAGTCGCATCGCCGCAGAAGAAGAAGCCACCACCAACCCGGAAGAAGTACGAGCCAGGGACGTCGAGGAAGTCGCACTCATCGTTGGAGCCACAGTCACAGAAGCCAGAGTCTCCCATAGCAGAGAGCTCCACCTCCAACAGGTTCTCCCCTCTCCCTACCGATGTCAACCTTGATATTCAAACCCCCGGAAGTCGCCCGTGTTCCTCCCGTTATCCTTCGAATGAAGGATAATTGGGTAGCGATATCCGCGGAATTTCGCACTAGACGGCTGAACCTTACCAAGGCTAAGACCGTCGCCGACGGAATTAGCTTATCATCCGCCAGCGTTGATAATTACCGCGTTCTTCACTCAACAAAATCTACCTTTCCAGACCTACGCCTTGATGGCGGAAAAACCTTTGAAGGTGGTGCTCCGAGGTATTACGGAGCCTATCGACGTCGCCGATGTGAAGGAAGACCGCGAGAACCAAGAATTCTCCGTGATCTCTATGGCCAGGATGCGTCGCGGTCGCGAAAGGATCCCCATGCCGCGGTTGCCCCAGGTTTCAATTGGGATTCTATCTTGGAGCAGAGCTCCAAGATAGTCTTCACCCGTCTAGCCGCCCTGGCCAAGAGCATCCTATCCGCCCTAGGGGATGTAAAAGACCTCATAGACATCCTTTCTGTCCTCCTGAGCCATGTTCAGGATTTCTAAAATCTATTCACACCCCATCATGGGTAAATCCACTAAGATTTGTTTTCTTTACAGGCTAACGAGAACTTCAGGTTTCTCGGAGTCCACGACGAAGAGGATCACTTCCGACGGAAGTGGCTACTTCTACTCGTCCCCCCTCATGTCGAGGGGACATCTGAATGAACCGATTCATACAACATTAACATACTATTCCAAACGCCAAGTAGAAGACCCACAGAGGAAGAAGGTGTTAGACTAGGTCTCGGTACTCCGTTAGCCCAGAAAAAGATACATTTTTTTATCGATTATATTAATCTATCCCCTGGGGAGACAAAATAAAAATATTGCATTCACAAAAAACCGTCAGCTATACGTCAGTTTCGTTATATAGATTTTTCAGATAAATAGATATCTCAAGTGTATTGATTTTTCGATACTCGATAAATCGGGCGACAACAAGCAGAGTCAAATCAATATTCATTCATTTTTCTATTCCGTTTTTAACTTCTAAAGAGGAGGACGAATTTCTGGTACTTTTTTGTTGGAATTGTCCTACTAAATACCGGGTGGCCCAAATGCAGCTAATAAATAAAGTATTAGTAAAGTATCATAAAAGTTTGAAAACATTATATGTTTGAATAGCTCATGGAACATGGAATGGTACCACATTAAAGGGAATTTTTCAGTATCTGTGGTTCACTTTATGAAAAAGTTTACTCTCAGAGATGAGAACCTTTCAGAAAGAAAGAACTTCAAGCTGAAAGGCGATCATATTTAACATATTTTTAAATAAAAGGCAAATAAATATTATTTTGTAAGTATGTATCAGGTTTGTGTTTGCGCTCCTTGTTTTTACAAATAAATCTTTGAAATTCCGTATAAAGCATTTTGGTTTCTTTCTTAATATGCCCCCCGAATCGCAATCAGTTATCTGTATTCTATATTAAACACATCCATTTAAACGGCACTTTTGGGACACCTGGTATATTGGCGACGGTCAGTCATCAAGTCTGACTGTACTGAAGCCCATTTATGTTAGTTTGAAGTTTTCCTTTTAAAAGTTTTATTTTTCCTCTAAAAATTTTCAACAGGGGTGCTAACATTTTCAAGTTTTTTTGGGGCGGTCAGCTTCATCATCATAATCATCAATCCGTGCTTTATTTTAAAACTTTTATAGTTATTTGTAAGTAAATCCGTCAGATAAAGGAGTACTGAAGGATTTAAAGTGTTAGCCTACATGCGTCTCTCCTACAACTTGTGAAAATAATGTATACAATTATCTACTTGTAATTCATTCCATATCTGGAAACAATCAAAGAATTGTTGACAATTTTTAATTTAAAAGCTGTAAAATAATTCTTTTCCAATGACTGAAAGACTAGATTAAAATATAATATGATCAAAAGGTCTTGGGGCAGCAGTTGCAGTGGAATTTAAGAGTTATCACTGCAATTATTTATTTTTTTATTTTTATGTCATTGACATTTACTCGACATCTTTCAAAAGTGAATAGATTGTAATTAAAATTTGTATGATAAACGAATTTGTTGTTTGTTACTTTTATTGCAATTATATTAAAAAATATATAGAAGCAAATAATCTCAGAGATGACTTTTTACGGCCACAGCAATCGCAATCCAAGAACGTTTTGATTGTAGTTGTAGCTCATAAAGAATGTCTATACTTTTCGGATTTTGTTGGCCATTTTTCATATTTCTGAACATACCCTTTACATACATAACATACGAAAAAATTAAACATAAACATTTTTCTGTTTATTACCGTGCCCTTAACAACGTAATAAGGTGACTAATTGAAAAGCGAGTTGTTTGACATTGGCTTGATAATGTCTCTTGGATTATTGTACACATTTTAGAAGACAATGGCGTTCCGGATTAAAACAATCCGTTCCAAGCTAGTAGAAATAACGATTTAGATTTACTCCTGTAAAGCGAAAACGATAAGACGTTTTACATTAACGATTGTAGCTTGTCCCTTTATAAACTCTATCTTTTCGATTTAAGTCAGATTTATGTTGTTATTCATATACTGAATGAACTACTTACTTAGTATGTATAAATATAATTCTAAATTGTTTCGTTGGGGATTAAGAGTTTATCGGTCGTTCTGGGAAATTACAATAATAAGATTGTTGTTCGCGTAAATTCACAAAGCGACAGCTAAGAAAACGACCTGAATAATTTAAACATAATCTAAACCAGTTCTCGATTTTTAGATAACCGTAACAAACTAATTGTTTATTAAAGTTACCTCGATTGCTTTCCTTATCTTTATGTTCGGTTGTTGCAAAATAGGATTTGTTTCAATTTTCAATTAATATTGGATATTAGAACAAATCCGTTTAATTAGGTGACGATTAGTTGTTTCAATTAACCGGAATGAAAAGCACTTACCTGGAATGGTCTAAAATATAGACTATAAATTATAGAACCGTTTACAATTCCAGAAAACTAATAATTTTGGGTAATTGGATATTGTTTTATGGGTTTTTAGGTGCGGAGGCTGGTCTAATCAAGCCTATTTCGTTCTATTTGCAATGATGAAAATTAGCTGCAATTTTCTGATTATCTACGGTTTACTTCCTCATTTTCTTAGGCAAATGTCAATTTCTTGGAATCGAAACTTTAATTGGTGTATATAAATTGGTTTGAAAATTTAGGCTTTTAAAGTTTTCTTATCAGCTTGTGACTTCTTAATTAAACAGATTTTTCATGCTGTTTTGTTACGAAACTTTATTAATATAGCAAACAACAAATATAAAGGTTACTTTATAGCAAATAATTAAATCTTTTTTCGAGCGAAATTGATAGAACTTCCACACTTTAATATATGTCTCATTTTCAGTTTTGATTCAAAAATTAATAGAAAAATGGGAAGGTTAGCATGTTAGAAATTAAATCACATTTTAAAAGTAATTCAAAGAAATAATAGTAATATCCTACATTTATCTACAGACATAAATATAAACATCACAAGTCACAAGCACCAATTATAAAATATTCATTTACACCGTAAAAACCATTGTTAAGCAACAAAATTTTTCAAAGGTTCTGTACTCTTAATCTTATTAGGTAAAGCATTATTTATACTCTTTTTGCCGTGAAAAGTGGACTATTTTTAAACAATTCAAGCCTGGCCGCGGTATATTGTAATTTAGGACAGGAAAGGAGTCGAATTTTTGACAATCACAATAAATACAAAACGTCTAAAAAAACATTTTCAAAAGTCAAGTTTTAAAAGAATCTAATTTTAAGAGGAATCTGAAAATACCTACAAAAAAGCTCAAGTTTGTGAATAATTAATTAAAGCGTGTCTTCATAATTGATGTAACTTTACATTGTACAAATGTGCAATATTTCATTTTAACTCCTCGCAAGTAACTGTTCTGTCTGATTCGACGAAAACTGTAAGCCACAAAACAACGGACTAGGACAAGAAAGTCAACAATTTCATAGTTCTAAAAAGCTCAACCAATCGCCGAAGTGGCCGAGTGGTTAAGACATTCGACTACAGAACAACAGAACGGACTATCTCGGGATAGAAACTGAGTCGGTTGTTCGACGGATGGCCTACTCAGTCACTGAAAATAATTTGGAAACAAAACACAGTGGTGGAGTAGGGAAGGTAGGCGGTTGTTGAAGTCGTGGTGCTTACCACATCATTCCGCACGTATAGCGTGCGAAACAACCCAGGTATAAAAGCGACTTAGGAGGCCTTAACCCATCATGTTGTCGGCAGGGCGTTAATGACGATACCTTTATACCTTTTTAAAAAGCTCAACTAAGCCTTGAAGAATTAAAAAAGCGTTTTATAAATTCAAAAAATTGCAGGCATAGTCTGAAAAGTATCTTTCGAAATAATAACAAAAAATAAACCTACAATCTTCAAGAAAATTTCAAAACAAGCCAAACAAAATATGAAGTTCTTAGGAAGGACATCAATTATTAAACCAATTCATGCTGTAAGTTAGATTAGGAGGATTAAGAAGAAAGCCAAGGAAAAAGTGGGCAGATATAAAGGACATAGTGGAAAGGAAAGGAAAGACAATGGCGGAGGCGAACAGGCTAGCAAGAAAAGCACACAGAAAATGGATAGAAAACCCAACGCCCTAGCGGCATAAAGGGATGGAGAAAATCAAATCAATCATGCTGTAAGTTCGTATTTTTCTTCTCAAAACGTTGTATTGTTAAATATAAAACAATGTAAATGAATCTCGAAATTAACTCATGAAACAGTAAATTAAAGAATAATATACAAAAACTTGGATTAGTTGGAATTACAACATTTAAAAATTTGTAACTATTGCCTCAATTAAAACGCCCGGAATTTCAGAAATTGGTAGCATTAAAAACTTAAGTAATCAACGAAACGTTAGAAATGAAAATAATCTTATTAGAGAAAATCCCACAAAAATTATTAAGGGTCCCAAAACACTAACCAACATTTTGTTTTTGTTCAATAGTTTGGAAGCTGGAAAATGCTTTGTAAATATTAGAATTAAAAAAAAATATAGAAACTCACAAAACGTCTCACAATTTTCAAAAATTTAAGAAAGTCTTTAAAAAACTAAAAGCCATGA
This sequence comes from Melanotus villosus, assembly GCA_963082815.1. NCBI lineage: Eukaryota > Metazoa > Arthropoda > Insecta > Coleoptera > Elateridae > Melanotus > Melanotus villosus. The sequence goes on from OY720425.1 coordinate 46,807,199, forward strand.
AAAAATTGAGTTGGGATATTCATTAAAAGATCATGAAAATTAATTGTAATTCAGATGTAGGTATTCAATAAGTTCTCATAATGTTTTTTGGAATTTAACATCTCACTTTATGGCAGCGGAAATTTAAGTTAAATCTCGTTGAAATATATTTTATTATCGAGATTACATGTTGTAGGAATTATAGCAGACAACCGACGCGACGTTCAGATGGGAGTCCGGCGTGTATCGGGTGAGTGAGTGTAGTAAGTCGGGTGTGCGAGAAGTACGACAACGACGATAGACGTACGAGACAGTTGGAAAAATACTAAAGTATGAAATGTAATTTAATTAAAATAAAGAAATTGTGCAAAGGCAGTAACAAAACGAGCTGAGGATAGCCAAGTAAAGAAAACAAAATACATAATGGTGGTAGATAAAAGAAGAAGCAATAAAAAGACAGAGAGAAGCTATAAACAAATTAACGGATAATCACGAGGAGGCAACAACAAAAGAAACAAATGGAAAACATAAAATTACGAGGAGAAACGAGTACAAACAACAAACAAAAAAGGAGAAAAAGTAGAAGAAACCATAAACAACTGATCAAACAGAAAGTAATGACGATTGAGAAGTAAAAGAGATACAGAAAATAATGAACAGGCAAAAGTAGAAGAAACAAGCCTAAATGAGAAAAAGACGAGGAGACTGAAGCACAAGAAACAAACAAACAAATACGAGAAAAACTAGAAGAAATGACAAACAACTGATCAAAGATAACGAGGAGGAAGACGTAAAATAAATACACAAAATAACAAGGAGGAAAAAGTAGAAGAAACAAATCGAAAAGAGAAGGAGGCCAGGAGACTAAAGCACATGAAACAAACAAACAAAGAAAGAGAAAAACTAGAAGAATTGACAACAGAACTGATCAAAGAGGTAACGAGGAGGTAGCAGTAAAATACATACAGAATATAACGAGGAGAAAAAGAAGAATAAACCAATAGAAAAGAGACAAATTGAGGAGAAAGTAGAAAAGTAACAAATACAAAAAGGTGAAAGAAGTAGAAGAAACGATAAACAACTTGTGAAAGAGACGATAAAGAAGGAGGAAAGAGCAGTAAAAAATACAGAAAGAGAAAGTGAAGAAGGCGGAAACTTGAAGAAACAAATGAAGGAGAAAATAAAAAGGGAGGTGCAAAGAGAAACAACTAATGAAAAATGGTGGGAAATGGTAAATGGAACTAATATAAAAGAAAAACAGGAGAAATCCATAATTTCAGTAATTTTTAGTCGTAAATAGGCGAAGAAAAGGGTGACACATTTGTTTTGCTTCAATATAATTTATAATTCGGAAAAACAACTAAGCAAAAATTACCGTTCCACTTTTGTTTATTACAAATGTTTGAAATCTACTTTTCCCACTTAATCATGAAAATGTAGCAATGAATCGAGTTGATTGAAACGAAGCACTCGATCCGATTGTATGTGATCACTAATTATATTTTATAACGAAACAATTTACTACATCGAAAAAATAGCTAAGATATTTCAGTGGGCAAATGTTATTACATCGAATTTAATATCACTGGAAGATAACATCATACATAGTTTTGAATATGTAAAGAGTCGCCAACAAATCAAAGGAAAAGGCGTCAAAGGAATGCCAATAAAATAAGAGAAACTAACGTTAAAGCATAACAAAGTAACAAACCAAAAATATTTATCGAAGTCATCCAGCAAGGCGACGTATCCGAGTTGTTGATTGCGCGAGATTTAAAAAATACAGCCAATATAAACACGCCATCGAGTTTTTATGGTTAAATAAAAGTTAAATTCAAACTACATTAACAGGCGCGCCGTGTTAGAGAAGGTCTGCGAAACGAAAAGGTAGAATTCCTGCGACTGTAGGGGTTGTAAACGACGAACACTTCTTTGGGTCGCACTATTCGAGCTTACATAAAACGAGAATAAAAGCTGATCGTATTCGAATACCCGTGTTCAGTTCGCACCTCGGATGTGGGAGGCTTATACAGTTGTTCCGCAACAATGCTAGCGGGTTTTTGAAAGAATTTATGGGAAGAAAACTGGACGGATTAACGTTGAGTGTTAATAAATTTTAACCCTTATTAGAAAATAACTCAACAACCTCCATTTTATTTTTGAAATTATTGCGTCGACTGCTACGGTCAGTCATCGGCCATTTAACTTAATCTGTCTTACTAGCAGGATTTGGATCTTACATCTTAGTTGCTTGCAATTAAAAAATTCGAATACTACTAATGGCTGCTGCTTTACTTCGAATATTTTTATTACAATAGTTTTCTGTCGTAAATAATCTAGTAAACATCGAGATAATTAATTCCAACAAATGTTAAGCAATGATTTTGAATATGGATTAAAAAAGAATACCCAACTTGTTAAATTCTACATCGAAAGTCCTTCATCATCGAAAAGTATTACTTAATTAAGTTCGTTTGTTAAACTTTGGAAAATTGTTTCATTCAAATAATAGTATTAATAACAATAATAACCATTCAATACTTTTATATCGATTATCATGTAGGTAAACATCATACCCAGCAGAACCGATTACATTGAATTTGACACTCGAAACTATAGTAAAAATTTTTAATTGGGCTCATTGCAAGACATGCAACTTCGGTGAATTCCTATTAAAATCCTTAGCTTTTAAAATACAACATTTTTCTATAAAAATTGTCAGGTATACTGTTGTAAACGTTTTATCTTGTTGTCAAGGTTACAGAGGAGACTAGAGAAAAGCAGAGCAGAAGAATAATGCAGAACACAACGGAGGAAATCAGAGAAGAGTAAAAACGAGTAGAGAAGGAAAGACAAGAGGATATCAGAGAGAGCCAGAGAAGAGAAGAGGGAAGTAGAAAGAACCAAAGAAGGGTCGAGCAGAGAATGACAGAAGACTAGACAAAAGCTGAGACGAGCAGAGTAGAGCAAATTATAATTCGGCAATTAATTTTTATATAAATACCAAACTTGTTAAATTCTACATCGAAAGTCTTTCGCGGAATATCGAAACGTATTATTTAATTAAGTTCATTTGCTAAACTTTAGAAAATTGTTTCATTCATACCAAGTGATCAACGGAATTTAGAATTAGAGCAGACTGTGGTATTTACCATACAGTTGGCAAGACAGGCTTGCAGCTTATATAACAATTGTCAATTTATTGATCATTTCTCAGTGTGTCCAACCACACAGCATAAAATAGCACCAATCACAGCCTCCTTTAATTATGAATTCCGTTGATCACCTGGTATTAATCATAATAATAAATAAATAATAATAATAATCATTTTACATCGAATATCCTGTATAAATATCAAACCTAGCTGAACCAATTACATCGAATTTAACATTCGAAACTACACTAAAATTATTTAATTGGGCTCATTGCAAGACAAACAACTTTGGTAAATTCCTATCAAAACCTTAGCTTTTAAAATATAAAATTTTTCTGTCAAAATTGTTATTATTAAAGTTTTTGTTAAATTATGTTAATTAATAATAGCATAAGAAAAACACATATAAATTGTATAAAAAATACATGGAATGTTAGGATATGGTATCAAAAGCTTAATTATTTTCGATTCGTTTCTTGCTGTTAAATTTCGCTTGTTTTAAATAAAGCTTCTGATAATTCATTATTAATGACAATATATAAAATTTAAAAAAATCTGCCATGTAGAATCTAAAAGGACGGAATAGTAGCGAATTTGATCTATAAATAGTACTGAAAATACCCTATCCAAAGTATCCAATTTAAAAGCACGGCCAAGCATAGTAAAACAAACCAAAGCAGAATAGAGCATAGTAGGTAAGATCATAGAAAAATAGAGAAGGGAAGAGGGAGTCGCACAGCAAAGCATAGCAGAGCAGAGCAGAGCAGAGCAGAAGAGATCAGAAAACGGCGGAGAAAAGTAGAAAACTACATAGAAGATCAGAAAAGCAGAGCAAAGCACAGCAAGTAGCAGAGAAAAAATATGCATCGAAAGTCTGAGAAGAGCAAAAAAGAGCAGAAAAGAAAAGAGTAGAGCAGAACAACAGACCAAAGCACAGCAGAGAAAAGCAGAGAAGGCCCAAGAAAATCAGACAAGAAAAGAGAAACTCAGAAAGAAGAGTAGAGTAGAGAATGACAGAGAAGACCAGAGAAAAGCATAGAAAACACAACAAAGAAAACAGAGTATAGACGGAAAGACACGAGAATATCAGGAAGGATCAGCGAAGAGTAGAAAATGACAGAGAAGGCTAGAGAAAAGCAGAGACGAGCACAGTAGATCAGAGCAAGAAACAAATTTAATTTGGTACCTAATTAATTTTATGTTCCAAGTATGAAATTCCTTTATGCTTTACATCGAATTTATTCTACTACGTCGAATTTCTTAGTCAATGTAATGGCTTCTCTTTCATATGTAATTTGGAAATACGTAAAACAGTGCTGTTCCTCCAACGTTTAGGCAAAAATTTCCAATAAAGTTATTAAGAAATGTACAGATTTAAAGGTGGTTTTACATCGAAACACATTAATCGTTTTTTGATTCAGGCCAACACATAAATTCGTAGGCTTGAAGGAGGCTTTGTAAATAATAATCTTCTTCTTCTTAGTGCCATATCATTTTAGGACGTTGGCGAAGGGGACCAAAGCCACATTTTTAAACGACTTGGCGGTCGTGAACTTTTGTTATATCCCCTTATACTAGGGAAATGCGTTCTCTGTCGTAGTTTTCCGTTGCCTTCTGCAGAGTTTATGGCCATATATTAAGCGTATGTGTTTCGTTGCTTTCTGAAGACGACCACTCCGTAGACTGAATGGTTAATTTTACTTCACTCGTTCCTTACCACTGCGTGAGATTCGAACCCAAGACTCTTCTTACCACTGCGCCAACGAGATTCTTATAAAGAATAATAATAACAATAATTAAGAATCTCAAAGTACCTACAGTTTTCCTACAACCTCAAAAAATCAAAGAAACTTCAGCCGCCTAAACTCTTCCAGTGAATGCCTGTATATGCATACCTCTCCCTCGCTCGCATACGGGCAGTATGATTAAGCTTGAGAGGCACGTGCCCACTCCACTGATTCTGTAATCCAGGTATAAACAATTCTGCACATTGCGAAGATTTTTTAATCAATGCTTAAAGGGAGGCCATAAATAAATAGCAGTATGAAACATAGCTTTGCATATAACATTATTTGATGCATCGAAAGCTTTTCCTTGTTAAACTGTGAAAATTAGGCATTACTAGGTATAAAACAAATAGTACGTTGAATAGCAAAATTAACGTTACTGATTTTGGAATTTTATCGAATTTTATTCAGGAAGAAGTATCAAAACTCATCGAATGTGAGTTGTAACGAAGATAAAATTCTTTTATATGAATTTTGAAGAACCCACACATGCGGCGAGATAAGGTGAGTAAGCATGGTGATCTAATTACTCATTAATACCAAGTTTTTGTAGCAGCAGCATCTTTTATAAATTATTAAAGCTTTACATCGAATTTGGTTATGTACATCGAATATCGCAATGAATTTTCGTTCGAAATGTGAAGATAACAACTTTGCAAATAAGATCGTAGAAAACCCAAATTAGCAAATATAAGCTTTCAGGTCTTTCAGGAATTTTTAAGAGTAAAAATTTTAAAAGTGACACTATTAAGGTTTGAAGTTTCCAGCAATAATTTCGAAGGTTTTATTTAAGTTTTCATAAATTAATTTGAATTAATTGACAACGTTTTTGAGTGTCGAATATGTAGAATTTATTCAAAAATACGGAAAAACCTAATGATATACGGAAAGTAATCTCTTACTGGGTCAATTAATTAAAACAGTCGTTAATTTTTAATGTTTCTAAAATTGGAAACCATTAAGTAAATTTCCACTCTGGCTACGATTATCAGAATGTGAGAACTAAGGCATATGTGAGAGCTACAAATGGCTTTTGCAATCTTTTGCTTAATGAAATGGCAGCTAATTCTTTTTAGATCAATTTCTCTGCCATCCAACGAAAATTTAGTTTTATTGACCAAACGCGATGACGTTTAAAAACGATTATTATTCAAATCAGTTCGTTAGTAAATTAGGTAAATTAGAAGATGCTAGATTTTTATAATGATTTTGGTCTATCTGGCAAACCGATTTGTTTCAAAGGCTCATCATTAGTGCCCCGGACTGGCAACATAAGTAATATACTTTAACACTCATTAAGGGAGCTCGGTTTTTAATTTATGTAGAACGCCTTTTAACAAAACTTGCCGATGTTGGTCGATAAAGTGTCGACCAGCTTCTTTTATTAGCGATCAGCTAGTTGTTCAATTAATTGCTTTTACATTTAGAATTTTTCATATTATCCGCACAATCTTCTAGGTTGCGTAATTTAGCGGCGAGTTGACATTTCGTGCCTTAAATGATAATCCCACGTGGAATTTTAAGTTTTTCCCATCGAGACAGCTCAACGTGGGTTTTGCTCGAAAGGCGTTGAAGTATATTAAATCAAGATCAATTAAAAAGTTGGTCGTATGTCCGCTCTTGCACAAGTAATTTGAATTAATTATTAAACGATCGTTCGATCGTCGACGCCCGTTCACATTATACATATTCAGATGCATTTGCATAGAACACGGCTTGCCCCACTAAGGTGTGTTACTGTTTAAAAGCGGTATCTAATTCCATGTCAGTTTTGTTTCCAACATACCTGATAACTTACAATTTAAGTGTAAGTCCTGTGTTTTCCTGGAATTTATATATTTTAAAACAACTGTCGCTGATATAGGTGGGTTTTCTCACACCGACCAGTTCAAGTTTTTAAAGAATTTCAACGGTGGAAGAACGACAAACCACTTAATTTTAATTACTGGCTCGTATTCTCGTTCCGATCTCAATTTTCAAAATAAAAATAACTCAATTATTTTTTAAATTGGCTTTCGAGGGAACAAGTTTAGTTTTTAAGATGTCGACGACGACTTTAATTAATTTGTAAATTTTTTAATATTATTTGAATATCTAAATTCATACGAACCGTTAGTTTTATTCGTTTACATAAACGTCGAAGTCGTAATAACTTTTAGAAAATATGAAGCGTTTGAAACTTTAAAAACGCGGAAGTAATACAGTTCGACGACTAAAATAATTGAAATTTAATATAATTATACATAAATACGTATTACATGCTTAAAGCATTAATTATTTTAACGATAAAAGCTGGGGGTAGACGAAGTTTGTATTTATTAAAAAATATTCAAAACATGAAAATAAAATTAGTTATGATTTTCGAAAGGGAAAATCCTCCAAATTTTGAAATTCAACGAAATTTAGAAAGCATATTAAAACCTGGAGGACCTCAACCCAACTGTATCTCTAATAAACCTCACTGAAAAGATTTGGTTTGACTTTTGAATAAATTTTACTAAATCAAGAGGCACTTCTTTAACATGTTGATTATTCTTTATTTTTAATTAAACAAATTCCCTTACTTGGTGTAGTAGCAGTTTTGAAAGGTAAGAAAATTGTTTAAATTTCTGAGGAACGTTAATAAAGTTTCAAGTCTGTATACTACCAACAAATCACAAATTTGAAGTCTCGAGACCCAAAGAAAAATTAATAGTAATCTTAAGATGTCATCAAAATTATATAATTTCAGAGAATTTTAGGAATACAAAAAAATTAAATGCCACTTAAGGAAGTCAAGAAAAAATTAAAAGCTTTTTGAAATCAAGAAAATCGCAAAACCAGTACTTTGCTGCGAATTTTATTAGTATAATCAATTACAGTTGAATAATGAATGTCTAGAAAATTGTACAAAATTTACTCTTTTAATGATAATAAAATAATAATACAGGAAGCCTAAAATGTTTTGAAGTTACAACAATCCACGAAATTGGCACTTGCAAAATTAAAACTGGCCCCAACATTTCAGAAAACCTCAAGTATTCAAACAGAAGAAAACTAGGAAATTCAAAATGATTTCAAGGTATTTTCAGGAAGCTGAGTAGATATTGCAAATTTTAAAATTTAGGAAATTCTGAAGAAGTTAAAAAAACTAAAAAGAACAAACTTCGGAAAGCTTTAACAGCCGCATGTTTGAAAAAAGTTTTTCGAAGCCAAAGAAATCCGTAGAAAGTGATTTGGTACATCTAAATACATATATCGAAATAATATTAAAAATTCGAAAATGCTAGTAAAGCCCAATATAATGTTGAAAACTTTGTTAAACAATTTGAGAAGACACTGCTGGAAAATTTCCAGCCCCAATGCGGCTATAGAAATTTACGAAATCTGAAACCACTAATGTCCAAAGTATCCCAAAAACTTATTTAGAATACTCAAAAAAATTTGAAAGATTTGTGTCTTAACAAATTGTAGGAAGCCCCTAAGAACCATGAAGAGTTTAGATAAAATAAGAAATAATTTGAAGCAAGTGAAAACTTAAAAATCTTAAAATATTAGAAGTTTCCGGGAATTTAAAAACTACATAAAGTATATAAAGAGAAGAATACACGACAAAATTTTAGAAGATTTCGGTAAAGCCTTAAACTATCAAAAAAACACTGCAAAAATGAAAGTTCTTCAAAGTGTAATAATTAGGCAGGTCGCTATTTCTTTAAAATTCGCTAAACAATTTGAAAAAGCTGGAAAATAAATTTTTTAGAATTTCTTTCAGTCGCTAAGAAACCTGTACGGGTATTATTAAGCTCGTGGATCTTCCTTAGGTCAGCATTTTAATCTATAAAATTATTAATATTATTATTTAGTCAATTAGTTTATTTTTAATATTGTATGTACATTGAGATGTAGAATAGACAAGAACTGACTGAAGAAGGCATTAATGCAGAAATTACCTTTCAGGAGAATAAATGTTACAATAAAGAAATGGGAATTTTATTGACTTTAAGAAGACCCACAACTTAAGTATTACAATATTTCAAAGTTAAAAGTCACAATTATTTATAAAAATGAGTTAAAGTTATTCCAATTTTTTCAGCGAAAATTGAAGTAGCACAGAATAAAAGATAAGCAGATAAGAAAAGATTTCAAAATTTTAGAAATTTCAGGATAACCTCGAAGTATTCAAGAACCATATATCTATAGATACATGTCTCAAGAACACCTTGGAAACTTTGGATACATACTCAATAATTCTCGAGGTTATTGTTTGTTCGAAACTAGCTCAAGAATTCTGAAAAAACTGAAATTTCATAAAACTCCCTGGAATTACTTAATAAGAAATCTACAAAAATACGATTTTAGGAAATTATCAAAAGGTTATTTGTAAAACTGAGTTGAAGCATACAGAAGAATTTTCAGTGAAAATTGAAAATAAAAACGAATAAAAAAGTATTTAAGAAAGACTCCAAAACTATAAAAAGTATTAAAGTTCCTCACACTCCAATAATTATTAATGTTGTTTTTGTTAGAAACAAGGCAAAGAATTCAGCAAATTCAAAAGTGTAAGTGTAAAGCAACAATAACATCAATATTTGGAGATAATTTCTTCAGGTTCTTTTTTGTAATTTTCTGAAAAAGAGACCTTGGCAATTCTTCGGTTTAAAAGTTTATTAATTTCCAGTTTGGAGGGTTACTTCAAGAAACATTCGACATTTGGTCTAAATTCACTAAATAAACTTGAAAAAATTATTTTGCAAAAGAAAAGATATGTTAATTATATATCGGTATAAATGTTATGGACAAAGTGATTAATAGGGCATTATTCATAATGACTGGTCAATGTGATAAATCCGGACCAAGTGATTAATAGTCATTATTAATAATGACCGGTCAATGTGAGAAATCCGGTCAGTATTAATAATGACCGGTCATTATTCATAATGACCGGGCATTATGCATATTGACCGGTCATTATTAATACTGACCGGATTTATCACATTGACCAGTCATTATGAATAATGACCAATTAATCACTTGGTCCATAACATAAACACTAAATTTTAAACCCAATAACTGTATACAAGCAAAGGAGACAAGTGAGATTTACTCAGTTGGGCAAATTGCAGCTTCAGTGTAGCGAAGACCTTTAACCATGCAAGAGAAAGTAAATCAGTTATGGTATTTATGTACAATAGTTAGTTTACGCCCGGTATAAACTACCATAGAAAGTAGTGAACATAATTTTGGCATAATAATTTGAAATTAATTGCCATTAAATAAATTTATTACTAACAAAACTGATAGTTTAGTTTTTTACATGTGTTTACGTTGAGAAGTAGTTGTTACTACCCTTGGGAGGTAAATTCACACTTACTTCTTTAGCCATAACCAATCAAATCATTACCAATAAAATATCGCAAAATTAATTTATCTAATTTAAATGTGGCAGAATATTGCATGACAAGTAAGTGCCGAATCGACGATAAAAAATTATTAATTCCTAAGTTTTTAATATTTCAGTTAAATCAATATGTTTGCAGGTCTATTTTAGGATTCATTATTTTTTACATGCCCAAAAAGGCATAAATTTTGTATGAATTTTTCTCCAGTATGGTCTTTAAATTTTGTAACTGAAAAAGTGTCATTCCTTTAGATTGCGATTGCAAGTCGAATCCAAATCTGAATACATATAGTTAAACTTCAATTCTCAGCAGATGAGAAAATGAGATCCGGATCTATACCTACTTAAACAGGAATCGAATTTGGAATCCCAATTTTTAAGTTTAAAATTTTGATTTTACCGTGAATTTTGAGGTTCAACAATACCATTTCAGAAAATGACGAACATGTTACACATACACATGAATAAAAGCAACTGCAAAACGTCAGTGAAAATTGAAGGAACAAAAAATTATCTCAAGAAGAAAGGAACGAAATTTTCATGAAAATCTCAAACTTTAAAAAGCCATGGAAAAGCTAAAAGTTCATCGAACTCGAATAATTTTAAGAAAGAAGGACCCAAAGATTCAAAGCGGTTCCAAAGTATTTATAAAGAAAACATAACAAACCGGCGCAAGAGGATCTTAAAAATGCGATAGCCGCAGCGATAGTTTTAGCAAAATGTTGTATATAAAAAAAAATTGATTTGAAAATTGTATGAAATTTCTTTATAAATAATAAGTCATTTACTAATTATTACTGAGAGATAGTCTTGAGTACTTGAGTGAATTTTCTTAACTCAATAAAACAGACATTCTCTTCTGAATATTGTATCATTGGATTGGCGTACAATTGTAAAAGAAATTGTATAGTTCAATCATAAAGACATTAAAATATAAATCAGCGTTAAAAATCCAATCAGATCCTATTTATAGCAGCAAAGGAAAATTTCCGTTGAATTTAAACAAGTTTTCGTCGTTTTCTAAATATCAGATCTTAACTAACAATTTCCGTAACTACTATGGTTTGTCAAGGAACAAGGCACAATAACTATAAATTCTTAGTATATTATTGTACGTTTTGTTGCGTTTTCCTATAAACAGCTGAAAACGACATCCTTAACAAGGAGTGCCTCGTGTGTACGTCTCCATTCATGAATATTTAATTCACTGATCGTAGTCGAGATTAGAGAATTCACGACACTACACAGCCTTCGTGCCAATTACCAGGTTTACTTCGATTTATCGGCATTATAAAACCTGGCCCTTAAGTTCTTATCACTTCGAACTAACGAAAGCTAACAGATTTCGAACGATGATTTTTCTTCTCCGTTCGTTCGGAGACGATTTCCGGAATTTTCAATAAAACTATCACGATTAGAAAGCTTCGTAATTGGAATGCGTCAATCATTTAAGCTAATAATTTATATTCATCGATCGATCTGAGTTTGTTCCTAGTAAAGTGAACATGCGTGAGACAATGTTCGTGTAGCGAGTTAGTTCACCAGACTGTATAATGCACAATCACATGCCCTATTTATTTATTAAACGAATCGTTAATTGTTACGAATGCTTTCTTGGTAAATGTGGGTGGATAATTTTTATTGTAGTTAAATGTTCCCACAAGATTAAAATTCTACAACTTTCATTACATGAGATTCTATTGGCGATTCTTGTTTCTAAACAAAATAAGTCTCAGTAGATAATTTAAGAAAGGAAGTCAACACAGTAACTTTTGAAAACACAAGGTTCAGAACGCAACATTTGGAACTTTTGGTAGCTATAACACAACTGCAATAACAAACTAAAATAGACAATTTAAGAGTAATAAGATCATTTAGATATGTGGAAAATTAACAAGAAGCCGTTCAAGAAGTTCTGAAAAACCAAAAGAGCTTTGGAATGTAAGGATTTCAAAGCTTTAAGAATTTACAAGTAAAATAACACAGTAAATTAGCGAAATTCAAGAAATATAAACAATTGAAAAAGTCAAGCAAGAAATTTTGGAAAACTAAAGAAACCTCAAAAACTCAATATTACTTAGAAGATTCTGAACTTTTTCAAAGTTTTCAGAAATGTAGGTAATTCGGAAAAACCAAGCAGGAAGTTTTAGAAAATTAAGGAAGCTTCAGAAACTTAGAATTTCGAAACTTTAAAAAGCTACAAGAATTTAAAAAGATTAGCTAACACTAAGAAGATTCTGAAGTTTCAGAGTTTTAAGGAACATGGAAAACTCGAAGAGAAGTTTTGACAAATTCAAGAAACTTCGGAAAAACATTAGGAAAGCCCTATTCCAAATTTAGAAATTTTCGGTAGTTAAAAGAACTCTGTTAAAAGAAAATTCTAAAATAGGTAATATCAATTTTAGGAAAGAGAACACTTTCTTGTTTATTCTAAGTCCCGTAAAATTCCGTACATATCCAAAAGAAGATTTTTAAATCGGTAAATAAGAGAGTCGCTCAATCTGAAATCGATACAAGAGAAAATAGAAGAATCACAACTTAGATAGCTGGGCCACATACATAGAATGGGAACAGAAAGGACAGCAAGAAAGGCATACGAAGCAAGAACAATAGGAAGAAGACCCAGTGACAGACCAAGAAAGACATGGGAGGACGGAGTGAGGGACGCACTAGAGCGACGAGGAGAGAGATGCGATAGAGTACAGGAACTAGTCCAAGACAACAACACCAATACTAACCTAACCTCGACACCGAAAGATACAAGAGGATGCGATTAAGTAAGTAGGTAAGAAATTTCAGAAAGAAAACTCGATAAAAGTTCATCAAATTTCAAACAATTATTAGGAAAGTGGAATAAATGCCAAAAAAAGAAGAAAATTCTGAAATTTAAATAAAAATCATTGTAAAACTTTAGAATGCTTTTAGAAATATGGACATGTTTTTTCAAATCTCATACATTTCAGAAATTTTCAACACTAAAAACAGAAAAAAACTTTGAGACAGTTTTCAAGACCTTGCCTAAATTGGAAAAATTTGCAAATCTTAATCTTAGGGTCTTCAAATAAGTCCATAAATTTAGTCTTCAGAAATATATTTCAAAAGCCTTTGGTAACATATTAAAATTCTAAACAGTTACCCAAAACTGAGTGAAATATATTTAATTTGAAATAAACAAAAATTTCAGTAAAATCTTGAGTAATTTTTTCGAAGTTTTAGGAAAGCTTAGTAATTCCCAAAAACTACTGTAATTTTGGAAATTCATTAAGAAGTCAAAAAATGTGCTTTTTAGATGAGTTCCGTAATTTGAAGGCTTTGAAGAAGTCCTGCAAGATTTAGGAAGATTTGGGAATTCGCATTTTCTAAAGTTTTAGGATATCTTAAGAATTTTACAAATTTCCTTAAAAAAGACATCTTGAATTTTTGAAGTTTTCGAACAGTTCACAAAGTTCTAAAATTCCGGAAATCTAAAAGGGCTTTCAGAAGATCTGAACTCTTCTTAATAGGTTTAAAATTTCAGGTCATAAAAATTATTAGTTTTTGTTTTTATTCTAGCAAAGCCCAACTTGAAACAACCTGAAATTGGAAATTTACGATTTTAGAAAGAGTAAATTAATTTAAAAGGATTCAGACTTTTGACGCTTTCGGCAATTTCAGAAAGAGTTTAACGAGATAAGGAAGTTTTGAAAGCTGGAAAGAACTCTCAAATTTTTTAAAAATCTCTGGAGATTAAACACGTTTCCATTATATACAGCAGAGGTTAAAATAATTTGAAGCAAAAATCGTAAATAAATGTCGCTTTGTAACCAATTCAACATTAATTTCCGTTGAAACATTTCCAGAAATTCAGAAATTAGTAAACATTATGAAACGTCTTCTTCTTCCTCTTATGGCCGAAGCCTAGCGCGTTGGCCTGTTAAAAACTCATAAGAACGAGTTATAAAACGTAACAACTTTAAAGAAATTCAGAATTTTTTCATTTGAAACAATTTCATTCGTGAACAATTTATTAAAGCCTGGAAAGCCTGAAAAATTCTGAAAATCTTCACAAAGCATTTCAACACTTTGAGCCCTTCCGGATTAATAAAAATTAGCTTATAATAATTTTAGAGTAAATCGAAAATAATTTTTAAATTTCAATTAAAATTCAGTTTTGAAAACAATTATTGAAAACTGTTCAAAATCCTCCCTAACTTTTGATTCCCAGACCATAACAAGAGTAAAATGTGTTATAAAGAAATTTAGGAAATTTTTGGCATTTTCAAAGAGCTCAGAACGATTTATGAAGCACAAAAAATCGGAAAAATCCTGAAATAAATAATTTAAAATAATCTGGAGTAAAAATTTCCAAAAAGCAAAGTTTTATTGAAAATTTTGAAATTCGTGCATATTAAAGATAAAGAATGTCAGGAAGCATGCAATTAAACACTGAAAAGTGCGCAGAAATTTACAAAAGCTTCAAAAATTGACAAAGCTAAAAATAAGGCGTAAGAAATCTTCGAAATTGCAAGTTTTTCGTGTTTTTCAGCATTATAACGATTTGAAGCAAATAAAAAATGCTAATATAATTTTAGTTTAGTTGTATTACGCTTTAATAACTATTACAATATTTTGAAAAACTTTGAAAGTCTTATAAAGGAAACTTGCAGGTATCGTATATTTTAAAGACTGTAGTCTTGATTTGCTCTGAAAAATTATGAAATATCTGAAAGTTTATAAGTCTTAAAAGTATTGTTTCAGATCACACGACTTAGGGAACTTCTGAAATTTTTAAAATATCGGATATTTTCGGCATTCAGAAGGGTACACACAATTAGAAAAAGTCTTGCAAACTATGTATATTAAAATCTTAAAGCATTATAACAATTTCTAGAAGTACGTATATCTATCTGGTACGTAGCTTGAGAAATTAGAAGTCTCATAAATATCAAGGGCTTTTTGTAGAAAGTCTGTTGAAGTAGATAACTGTCTTCTAAAGAAATTAAAATAACGATTTTGCGCTTTACACCTTACATAGTCGGTGGCTTAGTAACTTTGTCAGCTTATCTTTTACAAGTTATTAAATTTCAAGAATCACAAAATACTTCAGTAAAATTAGAGAAACGTTGAATACTAAAAAAATATGTGAAAAGTGTAAATTTTTAGGAAAATTCGTTAGTTCCAACAAATTACTGAGTCAGTGGTGTATTGTACGAATTATATGTTGTGTATTACTTTTGCAAATTATTCATTTATTTACTCTCAAAGAGGCACAGCCTACTTACATGGGGTAGGTACAGAGTAGAATTTGTAGTTACAGCCTCAACTTACTGAAAGTTTTCGAAAAAGCCCTGTGTTTTTTACTCTCCGAAAGAACAAACTATCTACAAATTTCAAGTTCAAGTTTTGAAATTAATTTGATCCTCATAAAACCATAATTTAAAAAGTCTTCCGCATTCTAAACTGGAAATAAAGGAAATCAGAAAACGCAGGTTCAAATCTGAATATAAACCAAAGTAACATCAATTAAAACACATTTCCGGCCTAAATAATAAGCACGCGTTTTATTTTTTTAATTAGCATGTAAGAACACACACATAGAGGAAGTGAATGGTCGCGTTGTAGGTGTAAGGAAGTAGCATAACGCACACATCCATATTTATACAAGATAGTTTTTTACATACGAGAACGTACAGAACGATATCCGTCTTATGTCTTAACCACGTCTTAACCAAATCCAACAATAAACTTGTAACAATAGAAGAGAAAACGTCTACCTGAACTCGAATTCTCGAGGTTAGAAAACGTCTCTTAGAACAGAATTAAGGGGACAAGTCGACCGATAGTTGAAAAGGACCATCCAAAAAGTCAACCGTTAACACAAATAAATTTAAATAGATGTCCGTGCCTTGAGATTGGTATCTTTGAATGAAAAAGACCCGGAGAACTGAGAAGATACGGTTCTTTATTAGAGAACCCGTTCCTTCGTCGTTAGTGTGGTGCAGGGGCGGCAAAAAATGGCCCCGTATACTCGTGTAGGAGTCTACATGGTTGTTAAGAACCGCGATGACACACTACACACAATGTAAATCAATTAGTGATGGGTGCTAGTGAACATTGTTTAAGAAAAAAACAAATTGGTTTGTACAAAAACACTATATTATGTCACGGAATTTTTGGGGAAATTTCCAATTATCATCGATGTTACGCGGATTTTTATTCATTACCTATTACGTTACGCGGTTACGCTATACCAAGTGGGTTTGCTATGATAATAAATATTAATAAGATTTAGATATGACTGATACTTTGCTAAAATTCTTGCTGTAATTTTCAAGGGAACATTTACGAAGCACAAGAAGTAAGAATACCGAAGATGTTTCGGTGTATGGAAAGAATAAGAGGTTTCGGTGTATAATCTTAAAAACATGTGGTACGCAACACGTAAACGGCTCCCCTCCACTTTTGAATTTGTTAAGACTTGCAAAATGTTCTTCAAACTTTCTAAAATTTCGCACTTTTCGGAGTTTTAGATTTTTTCAGCCTTCAGAAGTTTTCTAAATCCACTGAAATGTTTTCTGGCCCTTTAAGTAAAAGACAAGCTGAAATAAGTCATTTTCTCAATTTTTAATCAAGTTTTAATACGAAGAAATTGCGTTGGAAAATTCTTTAAAGGCCTTAAAAGGCCACCTTGCCAGTTTTGTTTATCTATAAAAATCAAGTGACTTTTCCTAAATTTTCAAGCTTCCTTCGATTTTTCCATCGTTTTCAAATTTGATAAGTTTTAGAAGGCTAGAATGGCAAGACTTTCAGTTTATTTAATAACTTCCTGCAAATTTCCTAAAATATCCTGAAGTTTCTAACATTTCAGGATTTTCCTAAGTCGAGGTGCAGAATACCCTTAATTTATAAGTTTTGTATTTTTCTGAACTACTATAAATCAACGTACATTCTTTAAAATGTACAAAATTTCCAATATTTCTTAATAAGCCTTTTTGAGTTTTTCAAACTTCTTTGATGATTATTTAAGAGTAGTACGATTTTTATAAAAATACTTAAGAATTTTCAGGTTTTTTATTTTCCTTAAATTGCTACGGATTGATTTTGACCTTCTGTAAAAATTAGAATTAAAAATGCCTAAAGTTTTTCAAGCTTATTTTAGTTCCCACGTATTTTTGAGCTTTTGGTAAAGTGTCAGATGTGTTCGAATTTTCTACAATTCCGCTTCTTATTTTATTCAGGACTTTCCACATTTCAAAATTATTGAACATTTCAGAAAATTGAATTTTCCCGTAATTTTTAATCCAAATTATTTTATTAACTTTGTTTTCATAAGACTTTTAACTCTAATTTGTGTATTTAAAGAGCAACTTCGCAGGAGTAAACCTTGAATCTCTACAATAATAATTCAGAGAGCTTTTTCTACTTTCAAATTTGTAAGCTTAGATAAACTGAAACCTTATCAGTTCTTCTGAAATTTTGAAAGTTTTCTTAACCTTTCCAGAGTGCCGATAATGTTAGCTTATTCAAATCGTTAGATTTTCAAAAACGGACAGGATTTTTCAAGATTTTCGGTATTTTCTAAATGGTCTAAAAGCTATTCGTTTACTAGAAACTTTTAAGACTTTTCAGGTTATTTAAGTTCGAGTTAAATGTTTTAGTCTTTTCGAAAACTCCAACCATTTCATAATATTCTGAACTTATTTAAATTGTATAAGCTTTCCTAAAATCAGCAAAATATGTAAAATTACTTCAAACCCATTCTTATGTTAAAAAAGCATTTCAAATTCGAAAATCGGTTAACCTTTTGATATTTTCAGGAGTTCTAAGTTTTAATTTTGAGATTTTTAAGTTTCACTTAACTGTTTAGAATTTCTCAACTGACTCAACTCCTACGAACTCTCTAAATATTTTACAAGTTCCGAATTAAGTTACACTTCTCAAGAACTACAAAGTTTCAAGTTTAAGAATTTTTCAAAACTAGAAACCTCTGTAATTTCTTCTTCTTCAGCTTCTTTGATCTTTTCCTTCACAAGTTGGTCGTTCTCAGATGCCAATATCTCTATTATTCCAGTCATCTTCTTCCAAACCCTTTTCTTGCATTGTTTGGTGTATGTATTGTTCCTCTTTTTCTTTTCCCCGTGGATGCCATTTTTAAAGATTTTCTTTGGCCACTTTACTTCTTCCATTCTTTGAATGTGTCCGTACCATCGTAGCGTTTTGTTCTCTATTATTTTTGTAATTTATTCTTTTACCTCCATTTCTCTCCATATTCTTTCAGTTCTTAATTTATCTCGCTGAGTATAACTATACTGTAAGCATCTACGCATATAATCTGATTTCGGACTGTCTTTGTCATTATTGGCCACATTTCTCCGCCATATGTTGTTATACTTTCGATAATAGCTTTAAATATATTTCTTTTTGTCATTTTGGTGATGTTTTTGTTCCAGGTCGTCCCTAAATATCTATATTTCCTGCATGCCTTGATCGTGTCTTCTCCTATTTGTATACTGTTCGTTCGTTCTCTAACACACATGTATTCTGTCTTTTTAAAATTTACATTTAAAGTCCATTTCTCATATTCTTTTTTAAATTTGCGTAGCATATACACATATCAGGTCTTCTTTTTCTTGGGTGCAAACATTAATGCATGTAGTGTTTTATCCTCTACAGCTAGAGGAATACCCATCTATTCACATTTTCTGTGCCAAGTCTCCAAGGCTTGTTCTATATATACCTACATATTAAGCAATAAGTGGGACAATGTGCAGCCCTGTTTTAACCCCTTTTTTTATGCTGTTTGTTAACTTATTGCCTATTTTAATTTGTGCAGTTGTGTTGTGGTATAGTGCTTGCACTACATAAATCCATTTTTCTTCTATTTCCATTTGTCTCACTGTCATAGGCTTTTTGCAGATCGACGAACGTCATATGTGTTTCCATATTCTTCTTTGTTTTTCTCTATTAATAGCCTCACCGAACAGATATTGTCGTAACATAAGACGGGAAAATAAGAAGGGGGTTAATGTACGATAAGTGTAATTACACCGAAACCATGGGTAGAGCATTATGAATCCCTGTTACAAGAAAATAGACAACGATACGTAATAAATGAAAGTGAAGAAACAGAGGAAGTCAATAAAAATAATGAGAAAAAATAACATTAGAATTGAACTCGTAAATAAAGGAGGGACTAAAGTTATAGAAGTAATCACGAAACTTTCTCAAAAAATAGAAATTGGCGAAGATATCCCAGAAGAGTGGAACACATCTCAATACACAAAAAAGGGGATAAAAAGGATTGCCAGGATTATCGTGGAATCAGTATTTTGCCATCACTTGTCAGGTTCTTTGGGAGAGCAATTAAAAATAAAATGCAAGAGCACATAAAATTTTTTAGCGAAGAACAAAGGACTGACATATCAATGTAACTAATAATAAAAATTTTCACATAAAAAAAAAATTTTCAGAAAAGTAATTTTTAGTTAGATAGTGTGCTATTCGATTCCTTCAATTTTTAAACTTATGGTGGAAATCAATATTATGGATTAAATAAATCAACTGAGTTCCAGGTTTTTGCCACTTTCTAGCAGGATTATAAATAATTCATAGGAAAATACGCACGTAACTAATCTTCAAGTCTTATCTCTTAATCCGAGGTCTTTAAACCAGTAGAAGTTGCCGTTTATGGTCTTAATTATAAAGATTCACACTGAATACTAAAAATAAAGTTAAACCGATAACTACCAAAACATGTAAAATAACCCCAGGATGATACACACGTACTACTCTGCATTACAAGCATCCAATCTAGTTTCATCCCACATACGGAATAACGAACAGTAGGAGGAATAAAATTGATCTACTGTAATCACATCAGATACGGTCTAGTTAAGTATGCCAATTAACGTAAACGACACACCCTCGGGTGAGATTGGTCAGCATTCACGTGACTCCAGGTGTTAATAAGTCTTATCTCGAGATGTGTTCCCGTTCATCCACATTCATTTCACGAACTGGTAGCAACTAAAGGAAGCCTTCGAGGTTTTTACTAATCCAATCTATTAATTATTTAGCGATTATCTATGGATGTATTCGTCAATTTTACGTGCAATAAAAAGCGATCGTAAATTGCGACCTCTCAATCAACTCGGCTAATTAAAAGCGACGATTTTAATCGCGAAAGGAAAAGGTAACGAGAACACGAAGAAAACGGAAAGGCATTGGAAGGTCATAAAAGCTCTGTAAGAGTTGAAAAATATACCAATGAATGAGGTTTTAATCGCTCTCACGGAGTCGTTAATGGAAGATGCCAGTTCTCACGAAATAAGTGACCAACCTCACTTTTCTTATCAAATGTTAAAATGGAAAAGGAGTTCGAAGATAGATTTAATGCTCTAGTTGACGTTAACTTATTAGTATGGCGTTCTAACTGTGTTGATTTGAAATTAACGGGCGTCAAGTGGACCAAATTTGGTTTCTGAAAGGAATTTAAGCTTGTACATCGTTTGAATCTGAAGTTTTCGTGGTTCTTCCTATTATCTTAATCCAAAAAAACTTGTGATATTTACTGAAAAAACACGAATTACAACTCAATGCAATAGAAATGAAATATTTGAAGAAAATAGAAAATAAAAATATGACTGGATAAGAGCCTGGAGAACAGACAACTGAACTGGTATAGTCACATAACAATAATGGCCCAGGCACCCAGAAAGAATAGCAAGAAGGGTGATTATTTTTAATTCGGGTAGAACCGGCAGTACGGAATACTAAAATATACAAAGTTAAGCAAGAGCCTGCTTGGCCAGAACTTGGATGGGTGGCCGCTCTGCGGCTCGGTGTGTCCGGTCCCCTCGTCACTGTAAGGGCAAGAACACACGAGGCGATTTGTGACGAATCGACCGACGATTCGTCCGCCGACTCGCTTAAAAGCAATGGAACTGCAAGCGGCGCGCTGACGAATCGTGTGTACTACGGTTCAACTGCTTATAAGCGATTCATCTGCCGAGTTGGCGGACGAATCGTTGGCCGATTCGTCACAAACCGCCTCGTGTGTTCTTGGCCTAAAGTTATAAGAGGGTAAAAGAAATTCGGGTTGGTACTAATGCCTTTGCATCGCGGCCCTGTGGCCTTTTGTGCTACCCATTGTAGCTGCCTAGGGTGGCACTCTTGTTTCTGCAAAGAATTCGAAGATATTGTCTATATCTATAGTTTTGAGCATTTTGGGTTTTGTCTCTTCTTCCCCAAAGTGTTTCTGTCTGAGAGTTGTTAGTTTCTCTCCAAAGAAGAGTGATAGAAACAAGAAAAGGAATAAAACGGAAAGAGAGACAGACCGAGGAAGACTTGGATGAAAAGGATAGAAGAAATAGGGACAAACCGAGGTAAAACGCCAAATGAAATGAGAAACTTGGCATGGAACCGGAGGAAATGGAAAAATCGGGTAAAGGAAACAGGAAGCAAAGAACTTAATCCGACACTTTAAAGGGCAAATGTATAAAGAAGAAAGAAAGAAAGAAAAGTGATATATACAGCAAAGTGCTGAAGAAAGACCAGAAAACTTCCCAACAGTTATTTTTTACACAAAAATATTTATGACAATAATCATGAATATTTAGAAACAGCGAAGACTTACACTAATCTATAAACAATCATAAGGACATACGTTCAAATAACAGTCGTGGGAAGATTTTCCACGAAACGAAACCCAGAGTTTGATTCCTTTTTGGTCAGCTAAATTAGGTTAGAAAACTGCTCATAGAGTCAGGAAAAAGAAATGGAGCACTAATTACTTTGGCATCATTGAACACCATCTTTTAGATCACAGAATTCACTACAATCAAATTAACACGATTTTTAAATATTTTATAAATATCAATTTAAGTAATATCAATTTAAGTCAAATAAAATAAAAACTAGTTTTTGCTGAAGAAAATTGGAGTAGTTCTGCTGTAATTAACTCTCACACTTGAAATGTTCTTTAGTATTAATATAAACTTCACGATCTGCTTGTAACGAACAATCATTTTCTGACACGTATGTTAATTTGTAGATCATGCATGATATCCAAACCTGCAATTTTCTGCTGCTGTTAGTTAACAGCAGGGCGAGTGAAATATGGGGAATTGCAGCCTAATAGTGCTCATTTTCAAGTCGGTATTTCTTTAGATTCTATTTTAATTCTCAACTCATCTTCCCAAAAAAATACTTGCAACTTTAACTTACCCACGGTCTCTTCTATTGATAAACAGATATACGTATGAAAAGGACTTACCTGAAACAAAAAATTATTATTTAGCACACTTTTAAATAAATAAATATATAGATTTTTAATTAAGAACGATAAATATTGTAAAACTGCGAAATTCCACTATAAGAAGTGAACTGGATTTATATATACGACCTACCACCTTTCCTTGAGGCACTCCACTTCCAACAATTTGGAAACAGTTTAGTTGGTAGTTATTTAATTACATGAATGGCTCTGAAGAGCATTAAAAAATGTTTCTATTGAATGTTCAGAGTATAATTATTTAACGTTAAAGCAGTAATGTAATTAGATGAGTTTCACATACTATAATCGTGTGAATTGCACAGTAGTTTGACTAAATATTGTTGGTCTACAAGTTCAGAACAATGATACTTAATTTGAACTGGATTTAGGGAGGTGTTTGATGTACCTATACAACCAACAAAAGAGGACCTACCACATTTCCTTGTGACACCCCGAAAAAAATCGAAATCCTTCCATTGCAGATTTTTAATTGTATGGATGACTTTACACAGTATCAAGAACGATTTAAAAAAGGTTTTCACTGAAAGTTCAGGATATAAATATATAATTTTAAAGTCGTAATGTAATCGGACGAGTTTCGCAAAGTATTTGTATAGAACCCTCGAACAAGTAACGTAATCGTGTGAATTGCAAAGTGGTTTGAGTAAATATCGTTAGTCTACAGCTCAACAGAATTAGAACACCTACGGTAACCAATAAACGACAAAGTGTCAACTAACAACCATGAGTTGCTATTAACCAGTCGACCCGCAACCTCCATCCACACAATTCACGATTTTACGATTATATTCTCTCACTTTATTACGCATAAACGGGAGTTGCTACTTTCTTTCGTTGGATGGTATCAACCCAATTTTTATATCGACAATACACCCACGTCTTTGTAATAAAACGGACGATCCTTTAAGTGCCTACTTTTCTTATGGGTAACGGTTTTTCTTCTTTTAAAATGTTAGAAGAACTAAAGGTTACGATTTTTGTGTATCAAATAACTGTTTTTAATGTTTTGTTTTTGGATTATCTTTTGTAAATGTTATTTTAAATGAGTGTGCGGGTTAAGTCTTATGCCTTTGGGATGCAGATTTAAAGAATTAGACTGCTTTCAAAGTGGGCATGGAATTAATTATTAAAAATATTTTGATAAGCAATTCTTCTCAATTTAATACGCCACCTAACTCTTTGTATGATTTTTTTTAAAAGGGACCAGAACCGACATAATGTGATTTTTTTGTGGAGAGATGAGTACCTACAATGTAAAAGTAATTATTTAAACCAATGATTCTACAGCTTTGCCTTTAATAATAATTGATATATCTTCTAGAAAGTCTTCTGTCAAAATTTCAAGTCAAATCTGTTGTACCAACAAAACTACTACAGGTTAAATTTGATGCACTAAAAATCGTTGTAAATTAAATTTAAAAGTTCTGTATTTTCTTAATTCCTAAATTTGAGGTGCAAAAACAAAATACCGGATAAACGAATTGTTGTAACGTTCGGTTTGGCCGATGTATGCTTAACCACGTTACTCATAACTCATAACCTAAAAATGTATCTTGAAACATTAAATCCAACCATTTGGGGTTTCTTTGGCGTTTAATATAAGACCTTTGTTGCAAGAGATTAAACACAAAAATTAATAAACTTCAACAGTGATTTAGTGAATTACATATGAGATGATATTGAGATCTTTATTATAAGTTCAAAGGGTTAAGAGGCACTTAATTGTTATTAATCTACCAGTGTTTGTCTCCAATTGGCGTAAACTAGAAAAAACCGCTGTAACTAATAATTGTATCAAACCTCTTGTTGTTATTAAGTATAAGTTAGTCATTTTTTATGTCTAAAAACAGCAAGAACATTCAAGCGAGTCTTTAAGGAATATTTAGCGAAGGTAATATAGTGTTCTCGAATCTGGAGTTTGGTTCATTGTTCGATGTGAACAACCTCGAGGTATTCAAAAGGATCTTTTAGAAAAAGAAATCAAAATGTGAGTAAATATTTTATTTGTGCACAGGTGTTGCATCTGACAATTGCCAGAATGATAAATAAGATTTTCGCGTCGGAATTTTAATTTTTAAAGTTCGTGTTGACCCGACCCAAATAAAATAATAAAAAAACACCGAGCACCAACAAACTTTAAATGATGATGAAGTTAGTAAAGCCGGTTTTCTTGGAGGGCATAATAAAGTCGTTTATCATCTTAACTCCGTACCTGCCCACCGATATCCGATATACCTTATAAAAGTTTATTTAAATTTATCTGTATTTTATTCTAATCTGGAAACTTAGAAGATAGAAAAATTCTAGGATTAGTTTCGAATTTTAAGCGTGGATTTTACCTGAGGCCCGTTTGTCCCTCGAATATTAAGTTGAAAGAATGTGAGAAGTTTCGGAATTTTAACATCGAATTTTAACACCGAAATAAAACGATAATTTTATTCTTAATTAGAAAAAGAAACAGATGGTAACATTTTTCTGTATTCAGAGGATGCTTAAGGAACACGTTTGGATTTCTGGTCAATTAGAGTGGTCATTTTCGACTTCCTAGGAATTTTCGAACGGATATTTTAATAGCGAATATTTTTACTCGAATTAATGCATTTCTTTATTTTGTTTACTGACTTTAATGAACTTAATTAACTTGTACCGGTTCCACGGTGCACTTTTCAACTTTATAATGGTATATTTTGATTGTGGCGTCGAAATTTGAAAACGGTGGTCTAATGAAGTCATCAAGGGACGATAATTTAACCATCATCACGAAATAATAGCGCAACAGCTGGTGCGAAACGGGAGAGCGAGAAAGAGAAAGACCCATTTATTTAAGCAATTACCATGAAGGCTTAAAAGGATCCAAAAGCCTGTAAATTCCGTGGCCGAGTGGGCGACCAGGCGTACCACCTGCCGATAAAAGATTGCAGTCTTAGTAAAATCCTCTGTCCGATAGGATCTTACACCGACCGTCCATTTCACACACTACGAACGCTGTTTATCTTGCCAAGCCCTAGCTACACTTGTTTAAGATATCATTTGAATGCGACATAATTCATTCCCTATTGTGCGCTTTTGACAATGGAAACTATGATTATGTTGCTCGTATAACAGAATATTATTGTGCTGGTTATCAATTCAGGATTATCGCCGTAGAATCTTGTGCGATGAAAAATTGTCAGAATTAATTGCACACCTAGCACACCTATTGCTTTTTTTGAAATAATAGTTTGGGCGATAAACATCGATTTATATGTCAGGTTTTAAAGATCTATGGTTCTTCGACAAACATGATTTAAAAATAAAATAAGGATGGAAGTTTTGTGTCAATACAATACCAAATGGTTAAATGGAAAAACGTGGGACGATGAAATGAAATATATGACTCAATTAATTATATACAAAAGCATTGTGAAAGAAAAAATGAGTAGAGAAAAACAGAAAACAAGGGTGATTGAATCTTAGATCTGTTCCTATTATGCTTCGACATTTCCTTTAGATTACCTTAGCATCCCTAAGAAGGGCCTTTTCAAAATACATAACTATTATTACTAAATACTAATTAGACTGTTTAAAAACAATTGATAAGGATTGCCTTGGATTTTCTATAATTAATCCAAATTACCTTAAAATGCATCATCGAACTGTATCTGATCTGCTTTAGCATTTTAATGTAAAAATACCCTAAAGCTGTCTTCCAAAATGCCTTTGGACAGTTTAATATAGAATAAACGATTGCCTCGGTAGTCAAGTCCTTGGAAAGAAGTATATCTAACAAAAGAAATGAAAGAAAATTGGCAGGAAGACAAGCCAAACGATAAGAACAAGTTTAGAAGTAAAATTATATATCTTTTTCTTATTTTTAATTCAGCTTATCGGCGTCGATTGCTATGATCATTGGTCTTCTGCTATAGACCGAGGTCTGGTCGTCATGGTTAGATCCGAACCCGGGACCTTTTGAAGCAGACCCTCGTCCGCTAAGCCACTGAGAGGCCCAGTGGGCCTATAATGTATTTTAACGAATTATGAAAATTTTATATACAGAAAAGATCATATTACAATCTAAATTACTCACACCAAAAATTATCAAAAGGTGAAAACGATCACCGATAACAGAAACAAAAAGAAGCAACTGAAACGAACATATAAAAATAAACAAGAAAGGTATTGAACATGACTTGTTTTTTGTTTTTAGAGGAAGCTTGGGCATCAAATGAGTGAAAAGAAATGTTTGTTATACAAGCGAAACAGAAACTGAAAAATATTAAGAACATAAAATAAACAGACTGTGAAATTATAACGGCCAAAAAGTGAAATTGTAAGAAACGATCATTGGTGAAAAAAAAAACCAGAAAGAAGCGATAGAGCAAACGAAAACAAATTTGTAGAAAGGAAGGAAGATCTGCTGAATTTATATGACTTCTTTCCAGAAGTAGGAAACAACACAAACTGATTCAAACGCTGGAATATGAGACAACAAATGGAATACCTGAGGTATTAAACGAAAGTAGGAATTAAATGAAACAAAAAGATTTAACTAATATCGTCACATAAACAACCCAAAAAAGGAACAATAAATCAGAATAAATGAAACTTAAAAAAAATCACTAAGAAGGGGCAGATGAGAAAAAATGTTTAGCAAAGAAAACAGAGTAATAAAACAAATGAAAGGAAAGTTCTGTTGAATTTCTATTTCCCTTAAACAGAAAATTAACTCAAAATACCCGAAATAATGGAACGTAGGAAGGAAGGTGCCATTTGCGAGTCAATTATACGCAAAAGCACAAACAATGAAAATTGGAGAATGGTTGGCAGAATATCGTCAAATAAACGAAAACAGCGAAGAAGAAGAAACCGGAATAAATAAGAAAAATATGTAAATATGGGAAACGATGACTGGTAAAGAAAACAGAGAAGAGTAAACGAAAACAAACTTAATAGGATGAAATATCTGTTGAACTAACGAAAACAAACTTAAAAGGATGAAAGATTTACATCACTTTTTCCAAGTGGAAAGAATACAAACTGATTGCAACGATAAAATATAGGATAAACAAATAGAATACCCTGAATACCTGAGTTATTAACAAAAGTACATACCAAATGCAGCAAAGGGATTTAAATAGGCAAATTTAATATTAAATACATTCGCTAAAGAAACGAAGAGAACCTCAAAAACACATCACATCTTCTTCTTTCTCGTTCCTCCTTCTACCTTCATGGCGGTTGGAGTGGATTTCGTCCAGGTCTTCAATACATAAAAATTTACAAAAAAGATCTGCTACGGAATGCGATGATCCATTAAAAAAAACCGGATGAAGCAGGACAGTAAAATAAAACAACGCCCAAAAAGGAAAAAGAAAGATCTGTCGAATTTACATTTATTTTCTTTTGCAGGAAAAACCAACAAGAGAGATTTGAAAGGATAGCACGTGGGAAGCGCAATTTGCATAAATAAAAATATAGAAAATGAAAATTGGAGACGGAGTGGCAGATTATCGTCAAATAAACAGAGAGCGAAGGAAAAGAAATCAGAATAAATCAGAAAAACAGAGAAATATATAAGAAATGATTATTGACCAAGAAAATAGAAAGAAATGGGAAAACATTCGGCCAAAATGAATGTACAAAAAGAAAAGCAGAGCTTGTTTTTCAGCTTTTCAATGGAAAATTTACAATTAAAATCGTGGAAAGGTTAAATATGACATGATCAAAGATTCTGTGGAACTCAGTTATAAATTATGATGTTAAAAAAGAAAATAAACATGTGGAAAAATACTGATAGAAGGGCAACTGCAAGGAATGAATAAACAACGAATGGGAGAATGTAAATAAAAACAAATTTAAATGCCCAAAAGCCAGGAAAATCATAATAATTGATTAAAAAGGAAAGAAAGGAATAAGAATAAAAGAAGATAAAATGAAAAACACCTGTAATAAAGGCAATGTCGAAAATGTGATTCCTTTCAAAAGAAAAATATTCACCAAAGGAAATAATTTCAAAAGATCTTCAACAAAGGAAATATGAGTCGTAAGGACTTTCAAAAAGAAAAAATCATTAAAAAGTCACAAGAAAAGAGGTAAACATAAGGAATAAAATCAGGAAAATGCCCAGTTATTGCTAGAACCTTAGTAGAATTTTAATGTAAGTCTGAATAAAGAACAAAAATTGAAACCTCTTACAAAATAGGGAAAATTTAAGGATTCAGAAATAATGAAACTCAAAAGAAAATTCAAGTTTAAAAGTTATCCATATAAGAAAGCTGCACAAACCATCTCAAAAAATTAAATCACATGCTTCCAGTAATTTTCTTTGTGTTAACAATTCCCAACATCAAAACAGACTAATAAATAAATAACTTTATGCATCCTTCTTAAAAATTTCAAGTGCTCTTGACCGACCTTTAAATGCAGCACATTTGAAACAATTTATTAAACGAGCTTAAGAGCAGCCTTTTATTGAATTTAAACAGCTCAGTTGCAGTCTTTATTAATTTAAGAGCTTTGCTGATTAGTGTGATTTAGATTTTTACAAGGTTAAAAGATTGAGCGTCATTTAATAATTGATTAAGGCGTAAAGTTTAGTTTATAACTATATTAATGAATAATAATTTTGGTGAGTAAACATACTGCAAATACGAGTAAATGAAACTTCCAGAGTGGTAGATATTCAAAAATTTTACGATAAGGGCGGATTTTCGGCCTCATAGGTTAATCTGAATCGAACTTACTTAAGATTTAAGCTTGGTTTTAACCACGAAACATGGTAGTAACACAATGGCAACCAAAAAGATTCCTGGTTTGCACCAAGCCTAAACTCTAATCAAAATCCGGAAAGGGCGGTGCAGGTGGTCCTCTTGTAAAGGACACAAACAGCCCTAAAAGATGAAAAAATCGGGCCGGAAAATCATAAAAGAAGTCCAAAAATCAAAGTAAGATTATAAGAAACGCGCAACAGAACATAAGTAAGTAAAAAA
Organism: Melanotus villosus; assembly: GCA_963082815.1. Classification (NCBI taxonomy): domain Eukaryota; kingdom Metazoa; phylum Arthropoda; class Insecta; order Coleoptera; family Elateridae; genus Melanotus; species Melanotus villosus. The sequence goes on from OY720425.1 coordinate 46,836,739, forward strand.
ACAGATGGAATATTTTTATTACCTCTCATCAATTCATTAATTATTATTCTATTGGGTTAGCTTAATCAATAACATTAAGTACAAATCGGTAACAGTTAATTCCAAATAGGATTAATTGCGATTATGCAACAACAAACGAGCGAAATGATTCAACATTGCAGCTTTAGGTATAATGTCTTATTGTTACTTAGTACTTACATTAAGTTAACTGTGTAAGATTATTAATCATCACTTTTGAAGTACGTTCATGTTGAAGATTTCACATATTTGATGAGTCATTATTTCATTAACAAAACCTTAAATAACTTCGCAGGAAGAAGACTGAAAAGATCCGAAATGAGGAGGTCACAAACATGTTAACAATTTAAAAATATTCAGTTGTAGGAGAGAATGAACTTCTGAAAATCTTTAACCTTAAGAAAATTATTACATAGTTCCTGGTAGAAATAAGGGAATTTTTAACATCAGGTTTGAGATTAACAGGATGTTTATTGTCCTTTGTATCTGAGTTAAGGTGACACTTAACGGACATCTGGGGGCGCCTGAAATACGAAAACAACCAAAGATATGATATGATTTAAACGTTAATTTTTGTGCGAATTTACAAAACTTTTATGTTAAATAGAGCTTTCCTGCAAGTTAAGTTTTTAACATTTAAACGTGAAACTGGGATTTCTTTAATTACCGCCTAATAAAAATTAAAATTCCACTCTCGGTTAGGCAAATAGTCCCTTTTCAGGACAATAAGTCCGACCACATAATCACAATAACAACAAGAACACGTGTTTTAATTCCCATATGATCTGAAGCGTGCTTTCGTTTCATGTACGGGCATTGAAGTCTCTAAAATGCAGCGAGACATTCCTATATGCCACCGTAATAAGCGCAAATTTACGCATTTAACTTACTTGTCTGATAATTTTCATCTAAATTGACTGTATTAAAACCACGTGTAATCCACAAGCGAGTTTTGTTTCTTGATCGAGCATCGAAATCTCTCCGGTAAACCATGATACGTTTTAGTATTCCATGACTTGCACTTAACACATTTTCACGATTTTAAAGGCAACACACCAAAGAATGCATTCACAAAAAAGCACTTCCTTTAGACAAACTGTACCTTCACAAAAATGTCCAAGTGAACAACATGCCCGTTTTGGGTTCAGGTAATCATTTTTAAAAATCCCTAAAGGGAAGTGGTTTCGCTAACCGAAAGTGCTTCAAGGGTGTTTTCCACGTGTTTTTCAGTTTTCAAACGACTCGTATGTAATTTAATAGCGCGAAATTCGTGACTAAAGGTAAAAGAGAGACACAAACAAGACAAGAGTTACAAATCGCGTCGAGTAAGATGTAGCAAAGCACGAGTGAGACTGAACTTTGTGTCTTGAAGGAGTCGAGGTCTCGGAGGGAGAGTCGACCACCCAAGCCGCTAGACCAATCTCTGCACAGAATGTCTTATTCTCGGGCCGACATTATAATAAAACACAATCACGACGAAATAAGACCGCGAGGATGATTGAGTTGTGGATTGCGAACCGCTGGGGGCGGTTGAAGTTCGCCATCAGTGAAGAGACGAGGAGGATGACAGCCCTAATGATGGACTGCAATTAAGGGCCCAGCTTGAACGTTATTAACTTTGGCAATAATATTCGCGATGACATTCATATTTTAGTTAAATGGGAAATACAATAGAGCGACCAACCAATTTTGTTTTTTATATTCGCGAACAGTGGGGGACCAATTATTAACTTTAAAGCTCGCTTAAGAGGGAATGACAGATATATTTACACGTGGGGGAAGAAATTTATGAGCCGTTTCTGTTCGTGAAGTTAATTACCTGATAGTTTGCAACAAAAACACAAACTATCAAATACGAGAAGAAAGAAATTATATGCAAAGCGATTGTTTGCTAAAAGATAATTACCTTAAAAAGCCTACTTTAAAGTAATTTTAGAAATAAGAAAAAAGCTAAAATTGCTCTTTGCTAGCATCGATATAATGAGAGCAAGAAAAAAACTGGTAAATCACAATCGTTTTCTTAAACAGAACATTTGACCCTGTAAAGGTTAATTTTTCCTGAAATAATTAAGGGAGTTTCAGACATTGATTACACTTTAACGTCGAGAACAGAACGAATATTTTATGTTCTCTTAATCCAGTAGCTTTTATTTATTTATTATTTTTAATTTCATCAAGTTAAGGAAAACTAAATTTACAAAACAACTCGTGGTTTACTAGTTAAACATATTCAGAATTCAGCTATAAAGAATATTTGCAAATTTAATCCTTTGGTTCTTTCGTTGTAAATTATATATTAAAAGATTTCGAAGGCAATTAACTGAAGTAAAAGTTGCCCTACAAATAAACCAACAGCTTTGGTGAACAATGAGCAAGTTTGAAAATTGTTGTTTCACTTGATATTAAAAACTAAAATCGTGTTTAAAGTAAACATAAAACGATATAGGCATTATACCGTTCTTAACATGTAGAAAAGAGACACATAATACTGCCACGTAATTAAACATGAGATGAGAATACCGAGCTCCGACGTTTAAAATATGACTTAAAAACCATACATTTTAACTGACAAAGGTCCAATCGGTATTCTCCCATTTGAACAAAACAAATAACGAGCATTATTTAATACATTATTCTGGGATTCTAGGAAAGCTAAACAGAGCCTTTGCACTTCTTTATTTTAATTAAATTATATTTCATATTGTATTTTTCGAATTGCCTCGCACGTCTACCGTCATTGTCGTACTTCTCGCGCATCCGACTTACTACCATCACTCACTCGATGCACGCCGGACCCCCACCTGAACATCGGTCGTCTGCTTCCCACATTATTATTAAAAAATAATAATCATTAATTTGTCAATATGGTTCTAATATTTTACAATTCAACAACCTACATTAGTTCCCTTTTCAATCTCACAATTAAATAACAAAGATTTATATAATAGTATTTTGCTAAATAATTACTCAACAATTTAACACTATAATAAATAACACTTCAACAAACTAAGAAGTACTGCGAATTAATTTGGCAATTGATGATTAACATAGATAATTATAAAAAAACACAGAACTTTAGCTGCGAATGCATCTTCGGAGTTTTGGTTTTTACCAACAATAAGCTATTAGTTATTTTAACTAATTAAGGTAAATTTGCATTTTAGGGGGAGTTTGGCCTCCACTAATAATTATTTCTGCTTCCTGCGTTCGCTATGATACTGTATTTAATCGTATAAGAAATTCGTCTTTGTAAAAATCCATTTGTAATGAATATTAATCGTAACTATTGACAGTAACAATTAAAGGAAGGGATTTTTTTTTAAATTTCCAGGATGGATAGAGATGAAAATGTACATGTATATTCGTAATTAATAAAAACCTCGAAGAATAACCAGCAAAAGTTATCATTTTATATTTGAAGAATTTGTATGAAGGGCCACTGGCAAGGCAATTATTATTAAAGATTAAAGGTATATTTCAGTTCTGAAAACTTTACCCAAACTTGAAGATAATGAAAGTTGAAACAAATTTCGAATAACTAAAATAAAATTAAAGATTCTTACATAACGTTTTGGTGTCACTATAATTTTATAACATATAATTTAGAGAATTCCTATTTTGTTTTCTTAATAGTCTGCAAATGTTATTTTAATACATATTAATTTAGTTTTCTTATAAAATTGCTATAAAGAATTATGTTGAAACTTGGAACTGAAAATAACTGACTCATATTCAAAATATTTCTTAGGACTTCATTAAAAAAGCAAATAAATAAAAATTTCTGGAGATTATTCTTATTTTACGTTTATTATAACAAAACTAATTTCTTCACAAAAGAAGGGTTTCTAAAACAACGAAATGTTATTACGGAATTTAATGTTAGCTTTCATATCAGTTATTATTAACGTCCCACCTCTTCAATAAATTACGAATAGGAAAAACACTTTACAATTTTTTGTAAATCTACAAAATTTTGAGTTGTATATAGCAAGGACGAATTTAGCTCAAAAAATTATTACTGATTCAAATATTAACATAACAAGGGATGTAAGTAATTCTTGCTTACATATAACAAGAATCCTGACTGGACACTGTCGATGAATAAACACTTACACAGACTGGGGCATTCAAAAACACCACTGTGAAGATGAGGACGAAACTCCCATCCACACGTTATGCTATTACGAGGACCTAACAGGCCTCAGACAAAAATATTTTGGGTAAACTGAAACTGAACCTGAGATGCCGAAACACATTTGTATAAACAGCGTCTGTTGCTCTTTACAGGGAGCACAATTAATAGTCCTTGAAGGACGCGATGCAGGGGACTCGAAACCGTTCTTAAATGTTAATTAATTGTCTGATTGTTTATTTGTTGGGCGAGATCTATATTTGCAAGTGCCGGGGATCACAACGTGTGCTGATTAGGGTTACTTAGCATTATCAGACTGGAATTTTGACGAACTCAAGAAACGAAAGAAAGAGGGCGGCGCTTAACCTTAGACGCGATCGAATCCGAGACCTTTGGGTTTTCAGTAAATCCTGTTAACAAACCTTTAAAATATTGTAACATTTTACCGAAGATTCACACCACCAACAATAAACTACTACAGTTCCTAATACAAAGCCTAATATTTTTGGTAATTTTTTCATTATCTTTGTAAGTTTATTTTCTAAGCTGCCTTAAAAGCCTTGTCACATGTTTTGGGTTTTGGAAAGTGAATGAACTGTACTCTCTTACACCACCCAGACCGGCATTTAATTAATTGTTTACAAAGTAATTTTACACGAAGTCACTAAATTAATTTATTCGTTTACTGTCATATTCTCATGGAAACCAATACAAAAATGCTTAATGACCAAATTAACCTATCTCTTTCAAATGTGACTGAATATAACGTAAGTAGTATGCAGTAAGTTGTTTTGGTCTCGACGTCTACAAATTTCTGATTACATAATATGTATAAATATTCGGAAATAGAATTTCTCGAAAGTATATGAAAAGATTAATATTTGTTAAATTCGAATTTCTAATATGTGAGTTGAAAATTGAAGTCTTCAAAACCCCAGTCGATATTTAAATCTTCGATATGAAATTAGAAAACTCGATTTTTTATTAATTATTCGTTGCCTTTCGGCCCCGATTTAAAACTTTAAGCATATTTTTAGGAAATATGGATTGTGAACATTGGCCATACCGTTCAAATTTTGAAACAGTTTCGTTAGTTCTGAATTTCAAATCAGAACTGGCAAATAAAAATAGAACGTCATGGCAGTCAAATTTTAGTATTTGGACGAAGGAACTGAAATGCATAATAAACAAAGAGAATCATTTTCTAGTAAACACAAAAGATATATTATAAAAGCATGGAGAGAACACTGAAAAATTTAAAGAACACTGAGAAGAAACACAGGAGGAAGATGAGATGAGAGTGAAAAGAGGTGAACAACAACCAGAAGGAATAACAAAGGACGAATTAGAGGAAGAAATTAAGAAGATTAGAACGGGAAAGGCTAGTGGAGCAGGTGATATACATCCAGAACTAATGAACTGATGAAAATGGATGGGAGAAGAAGGAAAAAACTGGTTATTGAAGATACGTACATAAGGAAACAGGAAGGATTACCAAGATATCAAAAGAATGGGAAGAAAACTTAATAACTCCAAACTATAAGAAGGGAGAAGAAACATGCTCCGAAAACTATAGAGCTATGTGCTTACCTTCGGTAGTTTTTAAGTTATATATTAAAATACATACATACATAATCCATTTCCTCTTCTACCGCAATGCAGTGTCGAGGCTCATTCACACTTGCTGATGTGCATCAAGCTCCAACCAGCTTTCATCCACAACACATTCATAAACCTTAAACCTAAGCCGTAACTAACGACGTCGACTCAAATCGGCTCCATAATACTATGGTCACCGCTGGAATCGAACTCGTGTCAGCCGGCTAGCTAACAGGCACTAAAAACAGACAAATCCATCTTGAGGAATTTAATAGAAAAGAAAAATGAAAAAGGAAAAGAGTTACACATAACGTTCATAGATTTAAAGCCAGCCTTTGACGTAATAAGTAGATAGAAGACTAATATGGAAGATATTGAAATAACTGAGACTCACCAATAAATTATTTCTAGTAGCAAAAAGTATATACAGAAACCAAGTACGAGGAGGCCATAACAACGGTAGAGCTGAAACATCTAAGAAAGATTACGGGAAAAACAAAGTTAGCCAGCATTATAAACGAAATCATAAGGAGCCAATAATATCAATGATGAACAGAAGAAAATTGAATTGGTCTGGACTTCTATATCGCCTTTCTTGGAGTTACTCCATTCGTCAGGTATTTCACTTCTTGTTAAGCATTCAGTAAATAATTTGTTCATGATATTTACTAGTCTTTCTCCTCCATTTTTTGTATATTCGGTTAATATTTGATCTCCACCTGGAGCCTTCCGATTTTTCACTTGACGCCCTGTAATGTCTGGTATTTCTTCAGACCCAACATTTATCATTTATAATTGTTCGTTGTTTTATAGACTACCTCTGACTTGCTTGAAGCTGAGTTGAGTATATTTTTCTATAAAAGCAATAACTTGTAAAATTTCTCATTTTTGTGTGGCTACTTTCCCATCTTGTTTCTTCATCCTCAATATGGCAAGCTAACAGAAGGGAAACAATTAAATAGCAAAATTGACGAGGACCAAGCAGGTTTTACCGCCGGAAGATCACGCATCGACCCCATATATATGGGTCTTCAACTTTTTGCATTAGCAAAAATAGAGCTGTCCACATAACCTTCATAGACCTTAGAAAAACCTAAGACTCAGTAACACGAATTAAATTGTGGAAGGCAATGCAAGAAACAAAAATGCCCAATAAGAGCCGTAAAAATTCTATATCAAAACAATTCGGTAAATAAAGGAAATAAAGCAGGTAACAACCTTTCGGAAATTAAACCTTTGTAAACATAGGAATCCCATTTTGAAGGAAATACTGACTTTCGCAAGCATATGTTAAATATTTCAGCTAAAGGCCTGATGAGACTCCGATGACTTTCACAGCTAATGTCAGTGTTAAAGAACGTCTTCCGGGGTGGGACCATGTCATTGTTGAGAAAGAAGAACTCAACGTTTCGCCCGCTTTCTTAACGGGCTTCATCGGGAGGAACAAGGCGTACTAAACGTGTCAACCACGCCTGAGGCAAAACTAGTTTAAGAATGAATAGAACAGATTAGTAAGGAAGGTGAGAGAGAAAAAAGAGAAGAATAGGACGACCACGAAAAATATGAATAGAACAAATTGGAGAAAAAGGAAGAATGAAAGGTAAAACATGAATAAAATGATATCGATGGAAGAAGTGGGTAGATAAGAAATAAGAAGTTTAAAGGGCATCAGGAGATATGAGGAGAAGAAGATGGTTAGCTCGGATTTAAGATTTAAATGACTAAAACTTCAGTGTTGAATTCATGCCATGCAGGCAAAACTTAAAACTCCCCAAAAGTTCAAATTTAGTTAAGGGTTCTACGTCTGCTTTGTAACTAAAAGAACATAAGTTCTAACCCTAGTTGTGACTGGATTTTTAAAAAGTATGCAGCGACTTTGGGCAAAAATTCAAGTCCTAGCCGAAGGCAGTGCATGACGTAAATTTAGTAATAAAAAAAAGAAACTCGAAATCCCAATTTAATTTAATATACTATGCTCTAATTCAAGTTAAAATTTGAGCATTTTATCCCAAAAGGGGGTTAAAGATTCGAATCTCAGTCGCAAAGATTTAATTTTCAGATTTAAATAAGCGAAAAAATAAATACAAAAAGGGTTTGATATTCCTGGAGGATAAAGTAACGGCCAGAAGTGAAGCAATGAGAAGTTCAAAGTTTCCAAATTATATTACTAAGCTACTAATATTACTCCCAAAAAGCTCAAGGTTTAAAAGACATATTTAAATACTGTTGTAGGTTTATAGAAAAATTTATTTCGAGCTTTGAAACTGTCCCAAACTATTTTTGATCAATGTTCAGAATTTCATGCTGTTAAGCAATTAAGTATTCACAGTTATTAATTAATTAGTAATAATTAAAAAGAATTGGGCAATAAAAATTTAACCTGCAATTTTTTAAAGTTTACACCTGTAAATTTTGAAAAGGCATGCAAATCTCGAATATTTTAAAAAGATCATCTTAATAAATCTCGCTTTAAACCACATTAACTACATGTTTGTATCCTTAAAAATTTGCTTTTATCGCTTTCAAAAATCGACGATTGTAAATAACGCTAAACCCGGAGCTTCGTTGTGAAAAAAAATTGTAACATTCCCACATGGTACATGCATGATAAACGGTTATGTTCATCGAAAAATTCTTTTATATTATAAAAATCCCACAGATGTTTCGAACTGTTACATCACGCCGAACAACAATAAAATCAGATTATGCTAAAGAAAAGCCAATCTGAGTGGGTGCTATATGATAATAACATCATATGTCCGCGGGTTAATAAATCGAATGTATCATCATTATGGTTTTTTTTAATGTTGGTGGCCCCGACCGAACTTTTGGTACTCGCACGAATTATAAATCATCGAAGTAATCTATTGATAAAGATCTTATGTTAATCAACATTTCTGGTTTAGATATTAATTAGTTTTTACATGTTAATTAGTACTGGCAGTGGTTTCTTATAATTCTTTTTTTGACAGTAATTAATAAGTCCCAGTGAACGAACCCATTGAAAAAACTCCTGTTTACAAATTCGTCATGTTTTATTGCCCCCTCGGATTAACTAATACGCATTAAATTCCGTTTATAACATTAGCGCTAATCACCGACAATTATGTTCCCAGTTAATTTCCTTTTTTCTGAATTAATTGGTACCGAAATTACAGTTACGGTTACAAAAGCGCGTTCTTAAACGTTGGGCAATGATAAAATACGACTCTGAGGAATTTTTAATGAAAACGTGTGGTTTCACCATTAAAATCATCAAGTGTGGACTAACTTAGCCCGAAGTGGGCATTATTTGCTATTTAGTTCAATACAGCCGAGCATGAAGAATGAAAATTACACTGCACTCCAGAAAGCACACTTCGGGTTTTAGTGCTGCGTTTTACTTTAGAAAATGGGTTTTAATATATGCGCAAGAATTCCAACTATATAATGCAGCGTCCTAGGGGTCCAACATCTATTTAAAACCTGTCAGACTATTAAAACTAAGTTCTTTGTTTAGAATAAAATTTGCATCGGCCCCGTAGGACCAACCACTCCACTAAAGGTACGAATCCAGTTTTGGTTTACTCTTTCTTTTTGCAGTGTTGGCTTTCAGGTTGTTTGTATAACAGGTGGCGATTGTAACCCTATATTAAAATTGGATCAAAAGTTAATTTGTTCGGGCTTCGCCGAAATTATTTATTTTTATTTACTTGGAGTATGATGTTTGAGATATCGCACAACGAAGACTTCTTATTTAATTTTAAGGACATCCAAGGAATCAAATATTAAAATTTAATTATTTCACGATTTTAAAACAGACAAGAAACAAAAAGGACAGCCTAAAATACTTTTGAAACTTTCTCAAACATCAAGGAAAGGAATTTAGAAATTTAGAAATATTCCAAACTAAAACTGCTCCAAACAAAATCAGGAATAACTCTATAAAATCATGAGCACAACAAATAAACAAATTAATAATCTCCTTTCTTACAAAAAAAAAGAAATGCCTTCAAATTTTAGATAAATAACGAAAAATTGAGAAGTTTCCATAAATGAAGCCTGGCTAGAATGAAAAGGGAACAAGCCGAACTTTAACAAATACTTAATTAAAGTCTACTGAATGTTTCGGCAATTTGAGTAAAAGCCCTAATCAGAAATAGAAACCTAGAACAGAAACCTCTTCTCAATTCATCAATTTTCTCATCTAAAAACGACTCAAAAAGTTTTCAAAAACAGAGTTTCCTATTTACCTTAGGCTCAATAAAACCCCACATTATTTAGAATTAAAATACTTAAAAAATTAATAAAGTAAAATTAACCTAAATAAAAAGCTTTGTCTGTTTTAATGACGGCGTATTGGAACTAAAATCCTGAACGACATTTTCAAAAAAACAATCTATTAAAAAATAATCAACAAAATTTCAAAAAAAGGATTTTTCATCATTTCTGGTTCAGCAAAGTTCTTTTAAGGAAAATGAACAAATTCGGAATTTAATTAATTCTTCAGTTTGCTACTCAATTTAGTTAACAATTTTGTTCGTGGTCTTTCCAAGACACTTTTAGAAATTGCCAAAAATCAAAATATAAATGAATTTGTTATTGAATATCTTGAGTAGTAAGAAATCCTTTCAGGACTCAAAATCCGCTTCTGGATTTTTTTAGAAAGAATTAAAAATTAAATTTTCAGTACTTCACGGTTTTTCTGGAAGATTTTTCGAATCTAAATTTAATATTATTTGATCTTGAATGTCTTGAATTTGTAGAAAATCCTTACATGAATCAGGATCTTACTATTTCAGCGAGGAAAAAAATTCGAAAATGGAGAAGGGTTTTCAAAGTACTTTCAGAAGTTTTGACATCGCAAATTTGAGTAAAGTTATTCTCGAGTGCCTTCAACTCATTTAGGAACCTAAAAATCTTCTTCAAAAATGCATTCATGTGGCAAGGATTACAAAAGACCAGAAAATTTTGATATCGAAAATTTGTGTAAAGTTGTTCTCGAGTGCCTTTAACTTGTTCATCAAGTTGGGAATAAAATTCAATTCAAAATGGACTCCTTTTAGGAATACTTGATTCAAAAACCCAGAAAACACAACATTGAACAACTTCAACAGAGGTCTTCAATACCAAGCGACCAATGCGATATCCATCATTTTCTCATACTGTTAATACCAACCCAAAAAGCCCACAAAACTACGAAAAAGATATCACATTCTTTATGGTATAAGAAAACCCAATTTTGCGTACATATTTTTTGAAATTTGACCTCTAAAAAAGTTAATAAAATTCAAAGTAATAACATAATTGCCAACCTAAGTTTCACCAAAAATGAATTTCAATTCAATAATTAACGCAGCTAAAAAACTCAAATTGTCGTTTTGGGAGGAAAAATCTTTACTTTCTGAAGTTTGGCTTCTTTAATTATAGTGATAATAAACTTGTTAAGATTCTGATGGAAACAACAACCTGAAGTATGCTGAAATGCTACACAGCTTCATAAAACTTTTTGGACACCTAAGCTTAAAGCCTTTCTAACAGCAGAAGCAAATGCCAAAAGCAAAAAAGAATTTAAACGTTTCTTTATGTCTTCTACTCAATAAGGTTATTACAACTCTACTTACTGAACTTTTGTATATGCTCACTGGTATTTCGTGATCTTGAAGAAACATAAATATGTCGATGATCTAGGCGCGACAAACGCTGATATTAAATTCTTTAACATTATCTTCTTCTTCTTCTGCCAACTCCTTCTGCTCCTTTAGGCGTCGAAGGTATTAGTTCATTCACCATTCACCCACTTCTTTCAATCCTTCCGGCTCCTTGCCATCTGTTTCAATTATTGTAATGTTTTTCCTTTTTGCCTTCCAATTCCTCTGTTCTAGCCATCCTTCTCATGGTACTTAATAAACAAATGTCGATAAGTAAATATACTTTCAATCAATCGCCAGAATCACAAATATGTCCATAAAAATGTTCAGAGGATTTCTTTCAGGACAGCTGACAACACCTAAACTTCTAATTCTTACAACCCTAGAAACCAAATTTCAGAAATAAAGGTTCATGAAACGTTTTTTCATGTTTCATGTCAGCATTAAATATGTTATTTTTTGAAAATTTTTTAATCTTTTGAAAGCGCAAACTTCTTGATATTCTCCTCAAAATGAACAAAAAAAATGCTGAAATCTTTAAAGTTAATTACCATTAAGAATAAACCAAAATTTCGTAAGAAACAAAATGTACAAAAAAGGCTGATAATGTCTAAGTGTATTCCGACCACAATAAACTTATCAAAAGATTTCCTTAATATCTTTTTTTATTTTGGCATGAACTCCTACCCTGAAATGCCGAATTAATGGAGTTGCCTAAACTTCACAGTAATGCTTTTATCAAAAGCAAGAAAGAGTGCGTTTTAATCACCCACACTACAACCAATGCATTTGAACTTTAGAACTGAAGAAAAAAGAATGATTAAGTTTAATCATTTCATAACAAATGAACCTAGCTGCCTTTGGATTAAAATAAATGTCCAAAAAAATTCAAATGAATAAACAAATACCTTGCCCAATCAATTAACAAACAAACAAATTCAAAAAAATTCATAAATAAATGAATGAATCTTACTTTCCCTTAAAATCAAAGCAAAAACAACATGAATAGCCTATCGAACAGGAAAACAAAAGAACGGTTCTTCGATATTTAAGTCCCATAAAAATGTTTGCATGTTAAAAGTGAGAAAGGTGTTCTTCAATTATCAACTGTAGAAAAATCTACAGAACGCAAACGAAATATAAACAAAAACAAGTTTTCTTTTAAACAAATGAATGTCTAACAGTACAGAAAGGTACATATCAAAAACTTCACAAATAAGAAAACACAGCTTTTCCAGTGTTGAAGTCTTATTAGAAGATGAATGAAGGTCTGATTTTAGACCTAAAAATCATTCAGTAACCCACAAAAATTCAGAAGAACAAACAAAAACATTCAGAAGCTTTTGTTCATTAACAGGAAGACTACAGAAGAGATCGACAGAGAGCCGGAAATCTTTAACAGACACCACGCCATAGATGGGCGAAGAAAAACAGGCAGTGTACCTAAGATAAGATAAGAGAAGAAGAAGAAGAACTAAACTGACGACTATACCGAAATTATGATTTACAATCAGGGCCGCGCCGCTCATAAGGCCGAGGGCGGGCGGTGCCCGCCGGCGCAACACTGCAAAGGGCGCCGTAAGGCGCCCTTGGCTTTGACCGCCTATGATTGTAACATTTATTTTTTACTTTGTAAAACAAATGAAAATCTTATTTTGGATCTAAAAGTAACTCAGGAACTCAAAACACTTCAGAAGGATAAACGACAATCTTAGACTATTATTAACAAAATAAAGTGGATAAATAAAAAAACAGAACTAAACCTTAACATTCCTTAATAAACTTTGAATATCACTTACATCAATTAATCCCCTCTCCTCAAGAAAAGTTACATAAAACCGTGACAAACAAGAAAACAAAAGAATATTTGTTGTAAGTTGAAACCTCTTAAACATATCACCATAACGAAAAGAAGAGAAATTGTATATCTTTGATTGTCAATACAATAAACTATAAAGTATAAAACAAATGAAAATCCACTTTTGTTTCAGAAAGAAACCCATTTAATACTGTTACATTTTTGTTTATTTTATATAAGTATTATTTGTATTTGCCACGTTTGCGTTTAGTACGAATAGTATCTACTGCAGCGCCACTCAACAAGTTTGTTGTTGCTTATCAAGATACCACCCTCAAGTTAGTTATTACTTGCTGCTCAATCTGGTAGGGTGTACATACACAACTCCGGGGGTAAACTGTTAAACCACGTGTTAACTGCTTCAATCAAATAATATTAATATTCAAGTTGTTTATTATTTCATAACTGGCCGAACTGTTTCTTTCTACTGTTGAAATCGATCAGGGAAAAAACAAAAGGCAGAAACGATGACTGATCTCCAATAATAGAGACCTTTCGCGCTTGAATTTCTGGAGATAAACTGAGAGAATTGGACTTTATTAATAATTATTCTGAATAAGTCAGCCCATATAAGTTATTAAAAAGTAACTTATCGCCCCCCTTAAACCAATGAATAACTTCCCCCATAAAACAAAGAAAACTTTGGTAATACGAAACACATAAAAGCACTTGCATAACCCATCCATCAACGATTATGTTCAACTGTTAATTGTAGTAAATACATGAATCTGGATTTGGTTCTGAAAACCCACCAAGGAGCTTCTAAGTAAATATAGCAAGGATAATAACCACCATTTGTTAATTGTAGCAAATAAATGAGTTTGGATTTGGACCTGAAAACTTTTATATAAATATACCTAGGATAGAAACCACCAATTTTGAGAAGTATTTTAGTCAACCTAAAATGTTTTCATTAAGAAAATAGCTCAAATTCTAATTTTAACATACGCGTCATTAAGTATTTAAAATTTCATTTGTTTAGAAACGGAAAGCGCTGTCAGGATTTACCTTCAGGTGTGACTAAGTCTAGAAGGTATGCAGAAAGTCGATGCTCTCAATTTAGCTGAATGACACCGAAATAGTTATGGAGGAAAGGAAAATTATTATTTTCATTTGTTTAAAGAAGTTTAAACATTTCCAAGCATATATAAAAATACCAGGACAACCAATTGCACCGCTGAATGTTAATATTATTAATAGGCGATTTAGAAAGCACGAGTTATTTAATTAAAAAATGACAAGTGAAACCTGATCGTAATTTTTAGCAGTTCGTTTAAATTTGGGGCTTTGCCCCGTCTCTCGTTCTTAGACGAACTCATTAAGGCAACCTACAAAAAACAAACCTCTAATGAGAACTGTTTAAAACGAACAAGTCGTTCTGTAATTGCTCAATCCACATATCTAAAGCAAGCTACTAGTTTTAGACAAAGGAAGTGTTAATAGTAAGTGAACCTCAGGCGGAATGTAGCCTCGCGCACAAAATTACTTATTTAACCGTACAAGAAAGGATATAAGAGTGAGTGGATGGAGCCGGTCAAAACAGTCTTTAGCCTAATATTAAAAAACAACTCACGAATCCCATCTGAACCCATCAAAACGAGCCGAAAGGCGTCATCAAGCAAGCCTGCTATAACCAAAACGAGCACACCAAGCGCAATGAAGTATGAGAAAACAAAATTGCCGCAATTATAGGTTTCGGGATCGTGGTCGAAGACCGCCCATGTAACCACAGCTTCGAACAACCCACAAGCCGTGCTTATTCGTTCCTCATATCTCAATTATATTATAGATAGCTTGATACGATTCGAATCCTTCGTATTATTTCGTGATGGTGCTCGAATGAAGATGTTTCACTCTTTATTGCTTTGTTAAAAACTTCAATTGCTTCGATGTTTATGGGAATCGCTTCAAGATCTCGAAGAATGGAATTTGGCGTAAGGAACCTCCAATCTACAATTTATTATAAATATAGGCCCACTTTTAGATTTCTAAAAATAAAATTATTATTGGAGGGGAGAAGGGCGTGCAATTCTTCATTGTTTGATATGATTACCGCACTCAATTAAAAAAGTTTAAAAAGAAGATAAATATTTTGTCATCAAGACTCCGAATGCTTCAGAAACTTAGATACTACCAGTTTATAGGATTTTGGTTTTAGCACTAAACCTATCACCATCCGACAAAAACTTGTGACTCTGTTGTAAAAAAAATTACAGATAAAAATTGAAAAACAACCATTGAAGGGTTTAATATTTAAATTAAGACAGTTTCAGTCATATACTTATACATTAAGTCATTAAACACATTCATAAACTTCAATAATCGTAAAGAAATTTTCTAGACAAAGGAATAACGCCTTGTTCAAAAAAAAAAGAAACTTCAAAATCAGAAGGTTAGAAACGAAAAACAAACGAGTGTGTCTCAGATATTCAACTTTATAAAAACATCTGCTCTGTAAAAGCAGTTGTTTATTCCACCAAGGTATGAAACAAACGAATGTCCAATTTTATATCGAAAATAAGCCATAAGATTTGAAAATTCATCTAATTATACTCAGTCTCAACAAAAAAAACAAAAACAAAATATAAAATAATGAAACTTTTATATACCAAGTAGGTAAGTCAAGGCTACGTCTAAACAATCATAACTAAGGTTATTACATCCCTTAAACAAATGAATACTCTAAATCTAAAGAAACAAAAGAAAACGAATGTCGAAAAGTTAAAAAATCAGTAAATATCGGAAATTGTTCTATGCTACAGCCTCAAAGATCAGAAAATATTTGCATTATAGAAGATAGAAGATTTTAATTGCAGCAAATTACGAGTAAACTGTGACATAAATAGCGATTATAATTTCCAATTTAAAGTAAGTCAACAATCAAAAATGTTCTCTTTAAAGTTCAGTATAAAGTATAAATAACAGAAAAATCAAAACTTCGTGTTGTGAAACAAAAAGAAGAACAAACAAAAAATAAAATTAAACAAGCTCATTAACTAACGAAACTGAATTAACATAAAACGAAATCAAAACAGTTAAATAATGTTATAACATTATTTAAATAAATGCGTATATGCCTACCTATACCAATAAAATAATTGCCAAAAAACAAAAACATATCTTCGATATCCAAGCCTCCCAAATCATCTGCAAAGTCCCAATAAGGAATTTCAGCTGTTAATTGCAGTAAACTGGAGCATACCAGGAAACAAATGAAAATTTAATTTTGAATTTAAAAGCAACCAAAATAAGGCAACATTTCTATTTTAGACTCGACAACCATAAACAAGTAAGGCATTTTGTCATTAAATGGGAGCTAAACAATCCAACAACATATCACCCTTAAACAAACGAACATCCTCGTCTGCAAAAATAAAAAAAGATCATATTTTTACAGATGAATAATCTGCCCTATGCAAGTCTTAGAAAGCATCTGTGTTATAAAAAAAACTAAAATAACAGATTGTATTTTGCTAAAACTACCGACAAGAAGATATTATGAAACAAATGAAGAATGTGAACTGAAAATAAGTTGTAATATTTTAAGTGCTTCTTCTTAAACTTAAAAAGTTTTTATATACTTCTTCATTAACTAACAAAAGTAAATTAGATCAGGGCGAAATTCAACCAATCATAAACAAAGTAATCGTCCGATGGGTAAAACTCTAATACCATTTTGTACGTAGCACTAAGGTTTAACGAGATCAATCAAGTCAAACAAATGAATGCAATTCTCCCTGAAAAAGAACACTGAAAGTGAAACAGACAAGCAAAAGAAACATTTCTTCGACATTCAAACTTTATAAAAAACATCTGTATCTACATCAAAAAGAAGCAAAATTGTGAATTCAACTGTTAATTATAAAACTACAATAAATTATGAAACAAAAGAAGACCTGATTCTTGAGCTAACATAAACTACAACACCCCAAAGGTGTTAACTTTAAAGACTTCTTCTTCTTCGTAGAGTGGCTAGTGGCATACCCTTTACAGGGCGTTGCTGATCCTCTCTCCATATGCCTGTGGTGTGCGTGTCAAGTAGCCTACAGACATAGCGGACCTATAGCTTTACGTGGGCTCCGAACCACGGAAGTGCTTGCACTTCTACTCCAGAGAGGACTTTACTAGGCACAATACACCTCGGTGGTTTGCTATTGCCTTCCGAGGAAAGCGGCCGGGTATTTTCGGTGTACATTTGACCCTGGGAATCGAACCCGGGCCATCTCAGTGGTCAGACGCACGCTGAACCAACTGAGCCACGACCGCCTCTTTAAAGACTAAAAATATATAAATTAATAACAAATGGGAAGCAAATCATTCAAGGCTAATTGTTTATGTATACTTCTGGTTTTATACCTAATAGAATATTGTATGTAGTTAAATTCACTAAATTTGTGAAAATAACAGAATATTACCAATTTCAGTCATAGTAAAATGTATTGTTTATAGACGTAATAAAAATATAAGCTTTAAAATAAATCGTTACAAAAAAAGGCAACAATAATTAAACACATTAAGAACAATAAAGCAGATTAACAACGAGGAAAAATAATAAGACAATGAAAGAGTCGCGTGCCATTTATGTACAAACGCAGTGACTGGGCCAGACTAAACGGGCCCCAAGCCCCAAGATAAGCGTTGCGCCTGGTCATCGCTAGTGCACGTGTCTCATAGATGCCCCGTGCTCTATACGTATGAAAAAGGGCCAGCCACGGCTGGCCCCAGAGACCGCAATAAGCCGCATTATACAATATTGCCACAAAACTTACCTTAAATAAGTAATTTTTTGATTAAACAAGAAACGTGTTCTAAATAGATCAAAAAATAATAATTACAACAAACTACAATTATTGGGTTAGCTATACAAATATACGTGTGGCCCGGCCCTTAAGGCCCCTATAGACGAGCCGCCCTTGGAAAAAACATAAAAAAAATGGTTTTATGTAACAATAAGCAGTACATAAATAAGCATGACTGAAATATAAATAATATAGAAATTAAAAAGGAAAGTAATCTAACCTCCATGTAATCTGTTACAAGGAATATTTCTGTACTTAGGCCTAAACATTTATGATATTGCAAGTAGCAATTACCAGGGTGTAAACAGGTCGTCCCCAAAGAAAAATTAGAAGAAAATATCAACACCTATCAGAAAGAACTATCACAAAGAGAAAACTTAACAGAAATGGAAATTAGCACACTGGAAGAACGGACAGGCACAAGGGGAGGATGGTATTACTACTGAGATGTTAAAATGTCCAAAGGTAATGAACGTCTGGTTAAAGGAGATTCCGGACATTACAGCAGATGAAATAGAACACGCTTTAGCTCAGATGAAGAACGGACGGGCACCACGAGAGGATGGTGTTACTACTGAGATGTTCAAAGTGTAATGAACGTCGGATTAGAGGAGATTCCGGACATTACAGCACATGAAATAGAACACGCTTTAGCTCAGATGAAGAACGGACAGGCACCAGGGGAGGATGGTATTACTACTGAGATGTTAAAATGTCGAAAGGTAATGAAAGTCGGGTTAAAGGAGATTCCGGACATTACAGCGGATGAAATAGAACACGCTTTAGCTCAGATGAAGAACGGACGGGCACCAGGGGAGGATGGTGTTACTACTGAGATGTTCAAAGTATAATGAACGTCGGATTATTAGAGGAGATTCCGGACATTACAGCGGATGAAATAGAACACGCTTTAGTTTAGATGAAGAACGGACAGGCACCAGGGGAGGATAGTCTTACTACTGAGATGTTAAAATTGGGCGGGGCTGTCACAATTGAAGTAATGAAAATTCTATTAAATAAATGCCTGAAAGAAAATAAAATACCAGAAAGCTGGCAAAACGCGCAAGTTATCTTGCTGTACAAGAAACGGAATAAGCTAAAACTGAACAATTATCTTCCCCATCCATACAAACTATTTACGAAAATCATCACCAACAGATTAGCGAATAAGCTTGATGAATATCAGCCGCCTGAGCAAACAGGTTTCCGTAAGGGTTACAGTATGGTGGGGCACATTCAGACAATGCGTACGTTAATTGAGAAGTGTAACAAATAGAACATTCCACTCCACCTAGCGTTTGAAGATTATCAAAGCAACAACAACAAAGTTCTGTGGAACAGTGGAACTTTGGGAAATTTTAACGGCTATGGACAAAGCAAGAAGACCTCATAACAAACAAAATTAGCGCTAAACATGGAGTACGACAGGGAGCTGCAATCTCCTAACAATTGTTTGTCCTTTCCCTCGAAGACGCCTTTAAAAAATTGAATTGGGAAAGAAAATGCGTGAACATAGACGGCCGATTGCTAAATCGCCTTCGTTTCGCAGACGATATCGTTCTGATCAGTACCAAGCATGAAGAACTACAAGTGATGTTAAGTGAGCGGTATCCGAAGATATAGACCTCTCCATGAATATAGGAAAGACAAAAGTTATCTCCAGAAAACACAATACTCAGAGTTAGTAATGACATCTTAGAAAATGTAGAAGAATACATCTATTTAGGCTACACATTAAAACTTAAAGAAAATCAAACTGTCGAAGTATGCAGAAGAATTTGAATGACATGGGCAGCCACCGGCTAGGATTTATCCTTCAAGACTCTAAAATACCAATCAACTTAAACAGAGAAGCATTTAACATGTGTGTGGTTCCGGTGTTGACGTTAATTATAAAATCAGCGACAAAACTAAGAACAACTCAGCGGGCAATAGAACGCGTTATGCTAGGAATAAGCCTTCTTCTTCTTCTTCTGTGTCATGTCCTCTTAAGAACGTTGACGAGTGGGATAAAGCCACATTTATAAACGACTTGGCGTCGTGAATAAGACTAAGAGATAGAATTACAAACGAAGAAATTAGAAGACGAACCAAAGTAGAAGGTGTCATACAAAGAATTGCGAAGGCAAAGTGGAGATGTGCAGGATATCTAGCCGTGCAGGACATCTAGCCAGAGAGGAAGAAACAAAACTGACAAAACATATTCTTAAATGGAGACCAAGACTGCACAAACGTAGCGTAGGTAGACCACCTATAAGATGGGCGGACGATATTAAGGAGAAAGCTGGAAAAAACTGGCTACAGACAGCACGAAACAAAATAGAGTGGAAAAAAAGAGACATATGTTCAGGAGCAGACAGTTAAATGCTGAAAAAGAAGAGGAAGAAATAGGTCGTACACTATCACTTGGCGAGAAACCTTATCAATTTGACGGAGATCAAGCCACATTCAGTACTTATAATTACAATAAAGCAGCACATTTTTAAGCAGTTCTACAATATTAGCCCAACTTGAGGGTACATTAAACCAATCACACATTTCGCCAAGTGGTAACGTACTACCTGTACTTGCTTAAAGACTTACACATTATGTCAACGGTATCCAATCAGTAAACAATTGTTGATATCCTACCGGAAATTAAACCTCACTAAATATGTGCTTTTTGGAAAAAAGGAACGAATCATAGCGAGCTTATTCAGATTACCACGTTTCGGTAAGGATTCCGTACCATCATCAGATACAAACCAATGATCCATATTTTACATTAACAGAAAATTATAGATTAATAAATTACTGAATTCGCTAAGAAACTGAAAACTTCCCAACTGTGAAAAATATAAAATTTCGTTTTTCGAAATAATTCAAAAATTCTACGTAAATGGCACACGGTGAACATTGACTACAATTTCATAATGTTTTCATACTAAGGGGACACATAAATTTACCTCCTAATAAACCTTTTCATTAGGTACTTGTTGGTCTCGGTAGTGTAGACTGTAGAGAAATAGCAAGGTCGCTTTGTAAATCAAAGGTCGAAGGTTCGATTCCAGCTGAGGTCAGGTGATACTCCTGAAATTTTATTCTCTTACGAATACGTGGTAAAACATGTATGAGGTTTCGTGCTAATGCCATATTAGACACGTTAACAAAGCTCTTTGGATTCGGAAAAATTCTAGTTCGATGTTGTTAATGGCCCTGGCAGTTGACGCTCAGTAAATAAACAAATTAGCTACTTAATAAATATTTTCTATTGAAAATTAAATTTAGGCTTCGGTCATAAGAGGAGGAAGAAGAAGAAATTTATAGGAAGACGAAAAAACGGCACTAATTTTTCATCACCAAACAAATACGGCTACGAATGAAAACGTGAACACAACGGAGATTCAAATAAACTTAGATTGCTTTATAACACATTTTGGCTCAAAATTTAGACCATCATCAGACAAACTATTTTAAGGCCTCGTTTATAACAAGTAAGGGATAAACTTACAATATAAAGATGTTTAAATTGGGATCGGTAAATTTACGCCAGAATTTTGATGTACTTTTTCAGATGTAAATGAGTGTCGGGTTACTCAAAAAAGTTAACACTTTAATGATAGTAATCCAGTTGCAGCTTGTAGTTGCGACACGCAGTACGGGAAAAAAGGCTTAAAAAATATAATTTCCGAGACAATTGTGCAAGGGATAATTATGTTAAGTCAGGTGAACAGAGGGACGCCATTAAAGTTAAGTTTCGTTGTCGATTAAATGAAGACACCTAGGGCAGTATCTAATTATAATTAATATAATTAAAATTAATTGCCAAAATCAAAAATCAAAACACCGGTGTGCTCGAACAACACCTTCTAATTTATAATCAAAAACCGTCACTCAGCAGATGATTTATAACATACAATGTGATTAAAGCGAGCTGGTGCCTCTTGATGAGGAGTCAGGTGAACGAACAACACTTTTTTAACCAAGTACCACAGGTAAGCTCATTTGTCATAACGAAGTTTGAAATTTCCAACGAGGTTACTTGGAACGTTACGACCTTGGCGAATTCTTTTCTCACGTGGACCGAAATTTACACGCTGCGGATATTTAAAAAAAATTAATCCCAGTCCGAACGGCGTTTTCACTTCAAAATCGATATTAAGTAATAGAAGGACGAACGCTCGAAAAACTAGTTTTATATTAAATTAAGATGAGAACGGCCAAAAATTTAATTAATTTCGGACCAAGGGCGATTGAGACGTTCTTGGCAAAGAAACCACAGCCCCGAGCGTCTATCGATGGCTGAAAGCGTATAATAAAAGAAAATTACGAGCTAGAGCTTGGTAATGAAGAATTGTGACTTTGATGAAGTTATGCAAAGGTTGTTGATCTTGCTGTATATTATGTTTACCATCTTAGATAAAGCAACTACATGGATATTAGATACACCAATCTGCTTCCAGTGATAATAATGCGGTTGAATTTTGTGTTTCTTCCACTCGTACGGGCAATCCTTTTGTGATTTTTTCGATACATAGGCCACCGTTAGACAGGTTTAGACTACACATTCAATTAATAGTGAATTATAGTTTATAGAAATGAAATTTTTTTATCATCAGAAACGTGAAAATATTTTTAATTAACCTGCTTTTTATAATTCTTAAGTAAGAAATTCCGCATTGAAATCATGAACCGCACCTACAAAATTAATTCTAAATAATTTGTTAGGAATCTACGAATTTGGCAGTAAAATATTGTAAATACAGGATGTCTTAGGAAAATGTTGGATATTTCAGGGATTTCAGAGAAAAACAAAAAACCTCAAATAGCTTTAAGTTACGCATTTGATTATTGTAAATAGTGATTTAATTTTAAATTTAGAATTTTGCAGTAAAATCTTGGAATCTGAATATACACGGTCGTTTTGGCGAAAAGCTTACTCCGAGTATCTGGGAAATTGTTAGAGACGAGTTACTGATAAACAGAAGAAAACTTCAAGCAGCTTTGTGTTACACATTAGATTACTGAAAATTGTGACCTCCAAATCCAAATGGAACTTAGAAAAATGTTGGAAATATGAATATACAGGGTTGCTTGGTGAAAGCTTACTCCAGGAATCTCGGAAACTGTAACTGAAAATAAGAATAATTCAAGCTACACACATGGTTATCGTAAATTGTGATTTATGGGAATTTCATTTAGAATTTAGAAATTCGCTGTAAAATGTTGGAAACATTTATATACAGGGTTGCTTGGTGAAATGCGTACCCCGGAGATTTCGGGAATTGCAGAGAAACGAATTACAAAAAAAAGTAGAAGAAAATGTCAAGAAGTTTGGGTTACACATTTCATTACTGTGAATTGTGATTTAAAGAAATTCAATTGGAATTTAGAAATTTGCAGTAAAATGTTGGAAACATTTATATACAGGGTTGCTTGGCGAAATGTTTACCCCGGAGATTTCGGAAATTTCAAGAGAGAGTTACTAAAAAGTAGAAGAGAATTTCCAGCAATTTGGGTTACACATTTCATTACTGTGAATTGTAATTTAAAGAAATTTAATTGGAATTTAGAATGCTGGAAACATTCATATACAGGGTTGCATGGCGAAATTCTAACCCGAGGGATCTCGCAAACTATAAGAGAAACGAATTACTTAAAAGTAGAAGAAAGTCTGATTATTGTAAACCTTGAAATTAGAAATTCGCAGTAAAATGTTGGAATACGAATATACAGGGTTGTTTGGCAAAATGTCTACCCCGAGAATCTCGGAAATTGCGAGACGAGTTATTCATAAACAGAAGAAAAATTCTAGCAGTTTTGAGTTACACATTTGATTACCGTAAATTGTAATTTAAAAAATTCAAATGGAACTTAGAAAGTAGAACTTAGAAAATGCTGGAAATATGAATATACAGGGTGCTTGATAAAAGCTTACCCCAAGAAACTCGCAAACTGTAAGAGAGACGAATTACCGAAAAAGAAGAATTCAAGTAGCTTGAAATTACACATTTGGTTTTTGTAAATTGTAATTTATAAGAATTTACTCGTTATTTGGAATTTAAACATGTATAGTAAAATGTTGGAAATATAAATACCTATACAGGGTTGCTTGACGAAAGCTTACACCAGGAATTACGGAAACTGTAAGAGGGAGGAGTTCCTGAAAAGTAGGAGAAAATTTCAAGCAGCTTTAAGTTACACATTTGATTACTGTGAATTGTAACTCCCAAATCCAAATGGAAATTAGAAACTACAACTTAGAAAATGTTGGAAATATGAATATACAGGGTTGTTTGGTAAAAACTGTAAGAGACACGAATTACTGAAAAACAAGAATAATTCAAGTAGCTTCAAAAATGTATAGTAAAATGTTGAAAATATGAATATACAGGGTTGTTTGACGAAATCCTTGCACTAGGAATCTCAGAAATTGTAAGAGAAACGAGTTACTGATAAACAGAAGAAAATTTCAAACAGTTTTGTGCTACTTACACATTTGATTTCTGTGAATGTTAAAAAAGCTAATTGAAGTTTAGAAATTTGTAGAAAAACATTGGAAATAGCGGTATACAGGGCACCATAACAACGTACTTACCCCAAGAATTTCGTAAGTTGTCCTAAGCTGGAAAACAGAATAAAACTTTAAACATGTTGGGGCTACACATTTAATTACTGTGACTAATTTAAAGCGAGCAAATTGGTATATCAAAACTTGCAGTAAAATATTGGAAACATGAATAGCTAAACAGAATATCCCAATGAAATGCTTACTGCAAAGATCTTAAAAACTATAAAGGGTTACCAAAAAAACAAGAAAATTGCAGGCAAAGTTTGTTGCGAATTGTAGTCTATAGAAATCTATTTGAGATTTACAGTTAAATATTGGAAATATTAATATACAGAGTGTTTCAACGAAATGCTTCACTCAAAAATCTCAGAAAATGCCAAAGAGGCGAGTTACTGGAAAACAAATCAGGTGAAAGCGGTTTCAATTTACATATTTTATAAAATTCGTAAGCTTGGCGATAAATTATTGAAATTATTAGTAAAGAAAAACGTAAAAATTTTTGAATAGGTACTCGAATGATTTCAGAAGCTGCAGCAGAAACTGACAAACAGAAGAAAATTCAAACAGTTTTAAGCTACTTACATGTTTGATTATTGTAAATTGTAAATCTATTTCGAATTTACAAGTTAACAGTAAAATAACGGAAGTATTAATATACAGGGTGATTTAGAAAGAATGCTTAAGTACCCCAAAACTTTCAGAAATTGTATAAGAGAAACGAGCTAATGAAAGGAATTAACAAATTCAGGTAATTTTAAACTACATATCTAATTATTTAGGAGTTTGAGTCATCAAATATATTTATCAAATATATTTATTACGTGCCATAGATACATGAATGTATTTACATAGAAATCTCTTGGGATTTACAAACAGAAGAAAAGGTCAGGCATTTCAAACTTTCGCATCTGATTACTCTCAAATTATAATTTACAGCATTTATTTGGTACATACAGGGTGTCTCACGTAAAAAGTTTAGTTCGAGAAACTCAAAAACTGTAAAAGTCGTAAGTTATTGAACGTCAAAAAAAAGTTCAGATAATTAGTTTCAAGCCCAACCATTTATAATTTACTTAGATCTATTTGAAATTTATAGTCCGGCAGAAAAATAATAGAATTATTAATACAGGGTATCTTAAGCAGAATGGTTACTTCAGGGATCTCAGATGTTATAATAAAGAAGAGTTTCTGCAAAACATAAGGAAAGATCGGGCAACTTCAAACTCTACTCATATAATTAGTGTCGAATTATATTTTATAGGAATCCACTTTGAAATATGAACTTGCTAGTAAAATATTGATATACAGAGTATGTTATTTACATCGAGGATTTCCGAAAGTATAAGAAAAAAGTTACTGAAAAACAGAAGGAACGTTCAATCTGTTAGATTACGAATTTAACTGTGAACGAATTATACGAGTAATTTATTTCCAATTTTCAAACATGATAGTGGCATAGCGGGTACCCCATGTAAACATACAGGGTGTCTCAAGTAAAATGGCGAATCTCGACAAGGACAAGGAGTGGATAGCCGCGTGTAAAAGGCCTCGATCTCATACGCAGGCATCTTAGGTTCGATTCCTGAGCCGACGGTCCCGGTTGTCATACTAACACCTTGGACCCGCACCACTGTGGGTCGATCTTCTTCTCCTTATTCAATTTGTAAGGTTAGCCTCCTGCCCAGCATACGTGCTAAGAGTTACTAACAGACCATTGGCCTAGACTTCGGCCCTAAGGAGAAGAAGAGAAGACAAGGACAGATTAATAAAAAGCAAAATAATGTTTCAGGCAACACGTTCCTTTCATAGTAAATTGAATTCTTGATAAACTCAATTTCTTTTAATTGGTTTATGTATGTGAGCCATAAAAATAATTTGATGTGATTAAACGAAACTAAATTTCAGAAAAGGCTTTACAATAATTTTTTAGATTTATGAAAAAACATAATTTGCAGTAAAATCTCAAACTAGGGGCATACAGGGTGCACCAAAATAAAGCGGGCATTTTAAGAATCTTGTAAAGAAATCAGGATTATTGAATACAACTTCAAATTCCAGATAGAATTCCTCCGTTTCAAGAAGAAAACTACGAATCATCTTCAAAAAAAAAAGAAACTCAAAAATATAATTTAACATGCATATCTCATACAAGTAACTAAAACAAATCCTAAGAAACGTCAGTAGCAGTGAGTGCATTTATCCATTCACAATTCACATCGTGGTTTGACTCGCGTGACAGTCGTCATTATTTATTTCATCCTCTATAGATATAAAAGAATGCATGAATGAAATTTTACTGATGTTCACGATACGTACGTCGAATTTTTTAAACGCTTTAATAACATCTGGAGTATTTCTTTTTGGGTGTATTTATTTCCAATTTGGGCGTAATTTCAAAATTACAATGTAGCGAATGTACGAACATACCTCAGGAATTTTTATGGCTTATTTTACGAAAATCAAATTGTTTTTATGGTGATTCCGAGAAGACAATCTTTAAATGAAGCTTTGAATTTTTATCGTCGATTTATAATTTGGAATGTTTTTCTAAATGCTTTAAAGACGTTTTAGAAGTTGTAAAGAACTTATTTAGAATTGAAACTTAGTCGGGGTACACGGTTAACATATTAATGATTGACCTAATCAACAAATCAGTGTTTGAGATTACTTTTTGTAGAGGGTAGGTTAAGTTTATTAAATTCTGGAAAGTAAATAAATATTGTATTTGAGTGAAAAATGGAAAGATCCCCGAATATTTTGGTTTAGGTTCTGCACCCCACGTACAATCTTACCCCTTTTTCTTCCATGGTATTGACAAAAGGGGTGAAGTTAGTATGTTCAGCATTAGTTCTGCTTAGATATAGGATCTCTTAGTTAGTAAGCAGTGTTTATACTTTGAAGCAAAAACTAACCAATCATTCAAACATAGTTTGACGTAAGTATTTCAGAGAATCATTTTAAAATGTAAAACTGTTGTGTAAAAGAGTATGTGTTCTAAAATCTGATATCAATAAAAATAAAGACTATAAAGTAGTCACGTTTCACGTAGAGAACCGCAAAACCTATTTTGCAGCTTTTTTTTTTATTATTTCTGGAGATTCCATCAGATGCAGTAGAAAAACAACCTGTCCACCAATTCGTATATGTTCGAGCCGAAAAAAGTTACAAACGAATAACATGATTGACTGCCAGTTTGATACGAAACCGACGTCCTGTTCAGCAAAGCGAACTATAGAAGTTCTTATCTCATTATCATATTCCTATCGTGTAATCTTTTGTTTAACGATCGTGGACAGCCATGACAATGAGGTATGAATGTTGGTTACTTAATGTGGGTTCCGACAAGTTGTCTAAGGACACAGGAACTGGCACGGACATCACCGCCTTTCTTATTGAAAATTCATTAACCAAGTAGACGCTCATTTTATTGAAATTATCTGTTTAAAAGGATAAACCTCAAGATGTTTTGAAAATAGTCCAAGATGTTTGCAACCTCTTACCTAAGAAAGTAGTAAATTTATGAACATTCGGTATGTGTTTTTTAGGTAATAAGTATTTAAAATAATGACCAGGTTTGTGCATAAAAATAATTGAAAATTCCTTAATGGAGACGTTAGTAAATACCAATTAGTAACCCACCCGAAGGAATAACAAATCAATTTCCTGAAGAGAACGTTGAAAAGACATCAAGAACGTCCAACACAACCATAAAATAGAGGAGCGTGCAGTCTGCATGGTAATTGAGACATTCACTTGATTTCTGGAGAGCGTATCAGGAGATGAATACGGCATTGAATCAAAACACTCATTATATCTGATAATCGTATCCTAACTCAGCGGAGAGATGCATATCGCCGACAACCGCGAGCATTGGAAACAAGTTATAAAAGGCAATAATCAAACCAGTTCAATAAATGATTATTATGACTAATAACTTGCGTGCTGCGTTCTAATAACTTGTGTTTCTATTGTGAGCAGGATATGGCATTCGGGATAGAAATATTATTAAAACCTTTGGAAGAATTCCAAATGAATCTTGATGAGAAAATTATGCTCTTTATGGAAACTTCCTTGGAATATAATTAAATGTTAAAATACCACGCTATTTGTTCTTGAGTTTTTCTCTAATTTTCATGTAGGTAAAATAATAAGGACCAACGGTTGCTGGGATCAATTATTCGATAAACTGATTGATTTGAGTATTTAATATTTACAACTTGGCAAAACCCAAGCATAGCCTTTGGTTTTTTGAAAATTTTGAAGGATATTAATATCTTCCTGCTTGAATCTCAGCTTTGTAGCCTTCTTTTGTGTCTTTACGGAGTTAAAGTTTAATTGCAATTCTTTCGTTTAAAGGTAGAAAAATTCGAATAAAAATAACTCACCATCTTTTCGAACCAAAGAAACGTTGAAAACAAACTTGGACTTACCTGAAACAAAGAAAAATACATAAGAAAACGTAAATCGTAAGAAAATGTGATCGTGATGAAAAGACAAGCGAAGGTAGAAACACAAACAAGTCAGTATTAATAATAAAGTGCGCGTTCAAGCAAGGTAATGCAGAGTGAGTAAAAAGTCCTCGAGCAAGCAATTCGCATCTCAATTTTTCATTACCATTCGATCTGGCGTATCGTGTTACACTTCCATATACAACATGTAATAGTTGTAAGCAATAAATCCGGTATATATTACCATTTTCATCAACCTGAGTCGATATATTCAGTTTTTTCGCGTAATGAGCGATTACGATGCGACATTATTAAATTTTTTTTGTTTGAGGATCTTTCAGGTACGAGCCTTAACATAGACAGTAACAAGGCAATAACTTGTCTAGAATGTGCTTTGAGAAAAAGCGTGCATGTATCAGGGGCCCGCTGTGAATCGAACTAACAAAATCATGCAGCTATATCTAATAGAGGTTGATCAAAGTGCCGACAGACGGAAACTAGTTTAGGAGTAGCCATGAAAAACCGGTTGCCTTCTTGGACATTGAGAAATTAACAAGTGCATCTATAGTATTTTCCTTTCAAATGCATCCTCACATTCCAACTTTGCCAATTTTTATGTGCATTTTTGACCAAGTGACCAAATTTTTTTGTACAACACCAACGACGTTTAAATATTAATTCTTTAAAAGCTTACAAAATCGCTGAAATTGCAATCAGTTTGAATTCCTGAAAACCCGAAAAATAACGTAACCTGATTGCAGTTTCAGGGTTTTAAAACGATTTAAAATAGCTTCTTACTGAAACTTTCAGTTTCGTTTTATCTGAAAATGAACGCCCAGTTTCAGCTTTGATCTTTTTATACATTACGGAATCGAAAACATGCCAGAAAGCTGATCTGCGGAAACGTTTAAACGTTCTGAAAATGCCGATAAAGAGACAAATAGTTGAGAGAGAAACTAAAAATGAAAGGAGAAACTTGCAGTAAGTATTTCAAGCTCAAAGCTGTTGATTGTTGTTATTCCTTAAGGAATTTATTTCTGAATTTTCAGAATTTTTCAGTACTTGTTGCAATTATTTTCTTTAAGCGACAATAAACTGTCAAATTTTCCAAATTATCGATCTATTGGGAAATAAGTATTCTTTTGGTTTTGTTAACAACAACAAGTAGAAAAGTAAAGTTTTTCAGATCTGTGTAGTCAGGATTATTTAGATATTTAATTCAAATCTCTCAATTGGTTTCAGTGTTAATAGTTCAGCATTTGTTTCAGGAAGTTTAGTTAGCAAAATAATATGAAAATGAGATTTTAAGCTTTTAATTAACCTCCAGAATTATATGTTTATTACTTCAAAGAATTCATGCCTAATTTGTTGTTTCTGAGTTTGCCTCAATGCCTTACACTAATCAAACAAACGATAAACCATATCAAGTTTGCAAATAGCTGTTGACCAAGTTATTCTTAATATTTTAGGATTCTTTCATCATTTTGCTGAGCTGCTTTTTCCAATAACAACAACAAGCTGTGACTGTTAAAAATTAATTAAAATCTACCACAATAAAAGAAAATTGCCGGATTTTCAGAATGTTTCAGTGTTGATTGTTCAGCATTTGGTTCAGGAACTTTAGTTAACAAAATAACATGAAAATGAGATTTTTAAGCTTTTAATTAATCTCCAGAATTACGTTTGTTACTTCCAAGAAATCATGCCTAATTAGTTGTTTCTGAGTTTGTCTCAGTGTCTTATACTAACCGAATAAGGAGTAAACCATTTTCAATTTTTTAAAATGGTTGTTGACAAACTTATTTTTAAGTTTTTAAGATTCTTTCAGCATTTACTGAGCTGCCTTTTCCAACAACAACAACGATGAGCCGTGACTGTTAAATTAATTAAAATTGAAATCTTTTCTGCGACAATAAAAGAAAATTGCCGGATTTTCCAAATGATTCAGTGCTGATTGTTCAGTGTCTGCTTATTGTTACTTATTGTAAAATTTTATTTTCCAGCAATTACGTTTGTTAGATACAAGAATTTATGCTGAATTTGGTATTTCACATTTGGCTTTATTGCCTTACACTAGCTAAAGCAACAATAAACTATCAAGTTTTTCAAATTTTTAAACAGTTGTTTCAGGATTCTAGCATTTTGCTGAACTACCTTTACTAACAAATAAGTATACTTTTTAGATCTGTTAAGATTTATTTTCAGTATTTCAGAATTTTTCAACATTTAATTCAAATCATGTTTACAACAGATATGAAAACTGAAAGATGAAAAGAAATAATATGAAACTGAGATATTTGAAACCTTTAATGTTGTCCAGAATTTACGTTTGTTCGTTACAAGAATTTAGGCTGAATTTGCTGCTTCAGAGTGTGTTTCGGTGCCTTACTCTAACGTCTAACCAAACAAACAATAAACCATTAAGTTTTCCGAATTTTCTACATGTTTCTTGAGTATGGTTATTTTTGAGTTGTTAGGATTTTTCCAGCATTTAATTCAATTAGTTTTTACGACAGTGGAAGATAAATACTGGGTTTTTCAAAATGTTTCAGTATGGATTGTCTGGCAGATCTTCGTTAACAAAATGAGAAATTAAACAATAAGAAAATAACATCTATTAAATTGTTTTAGTTATAAGAATTTAACACTCAAACTCAGAGCAGTTTTAGTGTTTGTTTCAGTGCCTTATTTACACTAACTATACAGGGAAGCTAGCTCTAAGGTTTTCTAAAACTTTTCAGTTTCTACATAACTTAAGATATTTGTCAAGAAAAGTATTCTTAATCTTTCAGGAGCTATCTATTATTTGTTTTTCTAAAGCTTTGTGGTGGTTAAATTTAAAACATTTTGTTAACCTTGTGAGTAGTGCTATAATTACAAAGATTGCTTGAAATTAAACGTTTTATACTTTTTTTCTGGTATTTCACCACCAGTTACCAACTACTGAAATACGGGAAATCACGCTACAATAAGCTTTCAGAAGATAATTAAAGATGTGCTTCAGATATTTCAGAATCTTCTTAGTACGCTGTGTCTAAAACACAATCAGAAGGGATCTCTAAATGACGATTTTTCTTAGTTCGTCCTATCAAATTGGCTTCAAGATCAATTGCTTTTGTAATCAGAATTCAGGTTTTATAATCTAATCCTACGTCTTGTTTTAAAGTGCAAATTTAGCCAATAAAAGGTTCCTTTAGCAAAAACATTACAAAAACAAACTGTAAATAATTTAAAGTGCCTGCAAATCTTCACCAAATGTAATTAGCTGCATAAATAAAACCGCAAAATTGTGTATTTCTATTTAAGGAATTATATAAATTCAGCACACGCTGTTCATCCTTGAACTCGCAACGAATTGTTTTGTGTTCTGATAATACATTCGAAGAATAGATAGAGACTTATTAATACAAATTACTGATAATTAGCAATGTGAGTTTCGAATAATAATTTTGGCAGGCCCTTTTATTACAAAGAAGACGCCATTAATATTTAAAGCGAATTTTGGTTGTTTAACAATGTATGTCACATCTGTTGTTTGTTGACAACGTGCTGATTTCTAATTACAGCATGTATTTTTATAAATGCGAAGATGATTAGAAAACTTTCTTAAATATATCCTAAAAAAGTAATTCCTTGTTATTTTAATCATTGAAATATGACTGTTCGTTTCGGCTATGTACAAAAATTGTGCTTTAACGCCAGGTCAATTGATGATGTTGATGATGATGAACGAAAAAAGTTTATATAGAAGTTATAAAGAGTCCACATAATTATCGGTTTTTGTATATGAAATGTAACAGCAGAATTTTACACTTCATTCAGAAAAAAATTGCATGTGCGTGGAAGCAGCTGCAGATCTGTTTTACCCAAGCTAACTGGTTAAGTACGCATAAAAAATTATTAAGTTGATGATGATGATGATGATAAGACTGATTCTGTAATTCAAATTGAAGACACATCGAATCGAATATCGAATCAGAAAGACAACATGCTACCGTGATATCGCAAATAAAAACCCTACAATTTTTGAAAAGAACTATGAAATTCAGAAACATTTTTAACTACAAATCTTTGCTTACTTCCTTCTAATGTTTTCATATTCAGGCTGCAGGCGTCTTTATTTTTAAGAGAGCTTATAGTGCAAAAAAAAGGTCTAACAAGAGCTTTTGAAAAGAAAAAACTACCAACAATAAATCCTGTCCCACGAGTAAAAGTACAGTTCCCAAACGTCAATAAATATTTTTCCCTAATGAACTTTCTTCCAAAATCCCCCAGATTGCTTAACTATAATAATATTACCACTGTGCTCAAACCATGGGCTCAGTGTCAAAAAGAAGTAATGTTGATTGTTAACCGACACAGAACCAAAACAAAAGCCCTCAATTCTGTGATGAAAAGGCAAGAGCACGTTCAAATTAGATTATAAATATCAGGTCAGCAGTGTTAATCGAATTTATTAAATCTAAAACATCAAAAGTCATAATGAAATAAGAAGATTATATTATGGTTTTGGGCCATTAAAGATTGCTTACGAATCAATGCACTCAAAATGGATTTGGCTTTATTAAAACATTTCTATTCTGAAATATTTTAAATTACTTCTATACATGGTGAATCATACGAGAAATTCAAAGCTAAATAAAGATGAAACAGGGTGTCTTGTAGGAAATAGTTCGACAAAGCATGGTGATAAAGAAAAAACTCTCAGTATTTCAATGTTACGCTTAAAATTCCTTCCACATTTGCATTGACCCTAAAAATTTCAAAATCTATGGGAATCAACTTGGCAACGCTGATTTTAGGTAATGTTTTATTATTACATTACATAGCAGTCGACAGGCGTTGCGACCTACGGAATTCGTAACCTTATATCTCATCCAGTTGTGTTAGTTTTCTTTGCTCTCTACTGAAAGGAAAACCGAGGCTCACCAAAGAACTGATAAATAAACCTAATTTATCTTTGTTTATGTTATTGTGATTTGAGACTACCAATTGCAGTTTTGCTACAATTATTAGCAAATTTTGGCTGATCATTTAGTAACGTTACAGAATAAAGCAATGCGAAATACAACGTTGTTTCTGGAGCTCACTTTTTTGAAGAACACTGCTCAGTGCGATCCAGAAAAATTCACCTCAAGGTTGGAGTTGGAGAGGAAGATTGGAAGAGAGGCGGACAATAATTAAGCACGTCGAAGCCTAGTTTTGAATACAAATTTTAGTCTACCAACCATCGAAATATTCTTCAAGATTCTTTTTGTTATTACGCAAAGGTTTTTTTAGTTCAGAAGGAATCTGCAATGTTCAGAAAAGTAAGGAAGGTGTGGTTATACCACGAGAAAGATTTTGTTCTTGAAATCGTATCTAGTAAAACACGAGAATTCCAACAAAATTGAGTTTTGAGAGGTTTTGAAACTGAAAACCTGTCAATTTAACGCTTTGTTGGTAAATCTTAAAAATTTAGAAATAACCAATTTCGCAACAACCATTTAGAAAATTTGCAAAACTTGATACTTTATTGTTGTGTAAAGGAAACGATTGAAACAAGTGCTGAAGCAGAGATAAACTGCTCAACAACTAACAGAATAATCAATTAAACAGTGAAGGAAATATTTTTGTTTTGTTAGTGTTTTAACAACTAAATATTAAAAAAAAAATGAGAAAATTCAAATTTTCTTGCTTTATTGGCAGCTGAAAGATCCATGACAAATCAATAACGTTTTTAATAAGTAATAATAATTTTTGAAGAATTTTTGAAATGCTGTTCTCGTCTTTGTTGGAAAATTCATTTGGAAAATCGTGTCAGTGATGAAGGCTAACAGGTCTACCCGAAACTGGTAACATATCTCCACCATATGCGAGAACTCGTTGCCGAGAAACGCAGAGCAAGGAAAAAGTGGGAAAGAACCAGAAGCAGGCAAGACAAAGCCTTACTCATCAGTTGCAAAAATCACTAAGCGATGCACGAAATTAAACCTTCAAACTGTATATTACAAAACTTTCAGCAGACGACCATTCGATATGGAAAACAACAAGTAAATTAAAAAGAACAACCGTAGCGGTACCACCAAAAAAAAAAAAAAAACTCGACGGCACATGGACCAGGTCGGATAAGGACAAAGCAAACATTTGCTGAACAACTTACAAATGTCGTCACAACACCACCACCTCAGGTAAACGATAATGGCAAAGAAGGTTTCCACGACGTTCCTTGTCAACTGTCACTCCAACTAAAAGCCTTTTCACCAGCTGAAGTTCGATAGCAAATATGTTCTACGTTCTACTAACACTCGCAATGCTCCTGGATACGATCTAATCGTTGTAGAAGTAATCCAAAATCTACCTAGGAAAACCTTAGTACTACTTACTACCATCTTTAATAGTATCCTGAGACTGTGTTATTTTCCAATACAATGGAAGTATGCTCAAGTGATCATGATTACCAAGCCTGGAAAGCAACCCTCATACCCTACATCTTATACACCAACAAGCCTCCTGTCTATAATGTCTAAAATATTCGAGTCAGCTCTAAGGCTTACAGGGGGGGGGGCTATATTGTCAAATTTGAAGGTTATTAGTTTAGTTTAACTTAAATCCTTCAAGTTAGAGAATATTAAATATTACTGTACTCCTCAGAAGGATCAAGGAAACCATAGACGTCAATCAAATAATGGAGACCATCAATTTGGATTCCGAGAAAGCCATTCGACAGTGCAACAGGCCCATTGAATTGTTACCAAAATAAAGGAGAGTTTTGAAAGAAGAAGCGTGTGTGTAGGTGTATTTCTCCACATAAACCAAGCCGTTGATAAGGTTTGGAGTAGTAGATCACCGCCGTTTCTGGATCAAGATAATTGTCAAAGGTACTCTAGGTGAAGGTGCGAATAAGGTAGCACTGATTTTTTACCAACATATCCAATGTTAACGTTGAAATTACAGGATACGCTCGCTAGTTCACTTTGCTAAAGCGAAGCACTCTTCATCGAGTTCACTGGGGTTCGATCCCTACATCCTACTACGTCATCCCTTTATAATAAACACTCGCTCTCATCTATCACACCTTCCTACATATGCATCTACATATCTACATGCATTTAATTGTTGTCACTTTTATCTTGCGTACCTTCACAATTA
Source organism: Melanotus villosus (assembly GCA_963082815.1). Lineage (NCBI taxonomy): Eukaryota > Metazoa > Arthropoda > Insecta > Coleoptera > Elateridae > Melanotus > Melanotus villosus. Next base: position 46,872,904 of record OY720425.1, read on the forward strand.
CCTTGTTCTCACTTTGAATACCCTATACCTTATTCTCACCTTGTACCTTATTCTCACCTTCACCTGGAGTACCTTTGACAATTACCTTGATTCAGAAATGGCGGTGATCTACTACTGTCTGGGGCATCATAACGGTTTAATATACAAACTTAAACTTCATCGTCCAAGCAAATTATACCTTGTGCTGACATCCTCCATAAGCGAACGAACGTATCAAGTTAAAATAACTATCAACAAATTACCGCTGGTGTACCTCAGGGCAGCGATCCATTATTTAATCTAACTATAGTACATCGGACATCCCATATTGAAAATACCGTAACAATTACGATCGCCGAAAACTGAAGCTAAATATCTTGGACTACATCTTGGCCAAAAACTCACTTAGAACACATATTAAGACCAAAAGAAAACAACTAGATCTTAAAATTAAACAGATGGATTGGTTAATTGGCAGACGTTCCCGGCTCTCTTTATCAAATAAGATACTCGTTTTTAAGGTAACATTGAAACCGGTATGAACCTACGAATCCAACTCTGGGGGTGTGTTAAAGCATCACACACGAAGATACTTCAGAGATTTTAATCTAAAACTTTACGCAACATGTCAAACGCTCCGTGGTATGACAGAAACGACCTATAAATCCCATACGTAGCTGATGAAATTTGCAAGTGCCCGTTATAACAATCTGGAAGAACATCAAGACCAGCTAGTAGACCAACTTTGAACTTACCAACAAATCAGTAGTCAGAAGATTGAGTCGTCAGTGACCACATACATGACTTAGTCCAGGACTAATACAATACTTTAGTGGGAACCAGCAATGGTTGTACCTCTCATGTTAATCTTCATACATCGCATTTACTTAAATATTACTCAAATATAGAGTAGACTGTAAATTTGCAAATCAATTATGTATTAAAAAAAAAAATTAAAAACATTTAGAAAATTTGAAAAACATCGTGGTTTACTGTTGTTATTGCACTGAATTGAAACGAATGCCGAAAAAGGCCAAAAAATATATATAAATTCCTAAACGAATAACATAATTAAGCAATTCAAAATGTTTCAGTAAAGAAGTCTTTAAAATTGACTTTCTTTTCTTAGCGAAAAGAGAGGAGAGAGACCTGTAAGTCCTTGTGAAAATCCAATAATTATTTTTACAAATAATATCCGTTTGATATTTTAAGCTTTTGGTGGAAATCCCGTTAATATCCCATAAAAAATTCAGAAAAATTTTTAAAGGATGAGGGCCTTTTGCTCTTGGTGAAAGTATGTTAAAAAATGCGCTACAAGAATTTTGAAAACTTTTTCAGCATAATTTTATATAAGAAAATTTCGAAATCCTGATGGTTTATTGTTGTGCTAATGGAAAACATATAAGCAAATATTGAAAAGTTTAGAAAATTCTGAAAGAAAGAAATATTTCATTTATTCTATGGCCAACCTTAAGAATTTTTTTTGGATCAAGTACCTTTAGACATTCTGGGTCATTGTAAAACAATATCCTACCGTTTTATATATTCCTGTGTGTGTGTGGGGGGGGGGGGCTAACAAGTTTGAAAAATCTGTTTGAAAAACTATTAACATATTTATCAGTTTAAGCAGTTATTCAAAATTAAGCTGTTGTTGCAATAGCTAACGTATTTTCATTTTGATGATTGCTTTTTTTTTCTACATGCTGGGCAAACAAAAATGTTCTCGACTAACAAAATTTTAACAATCTCAAAGAAATTATTTTATGGTAAAACTTTCTCAAATACCCACTTGTTACAAAACTAGAAAGAAATTGATTTTGTTAACAGGCACAGAAAAAAGTAATGCTTTTTTAGGAGAAGGAATCTGGAACTTTCAGGAAAGTACGGAAGATGTTATTATTCCACGAGAAGGATTTCGTTCTTGTAATCGTATTGAGTAAAACCCGAGAATTCCAACAAAAAAGGAGTTTTTTGGGAAGCCTTGAAACCGAAAACCTGTCATTTTAACGCTTTGTTGGTCGGTATTAATTTGCAAATTAAACAGTTGAAATAACAACGAGGGGCCGGCCGGACATTAAATGACATTATTAAAAGAAGTCCCGTACGCAAGACGTACGTATGTACTTATACAAGTACTAATTGAACATCGAGCAGACAGGCGGGCAAAAAGCACTTGAAGAAGGCGGGTACATGTGTTCTCGAGCATCAACGTACAGGAACGGAGGCGACGTTTTTAGAGCGGCGGTGCTGCTTTGACCACCAGTTCAATGATTACAAGAACATCACCGAGCCGCCGAACCCGCAGACTGCGCAATCAACCGAGAAGAAATAATCATCTAAACACACTGCTTTGGTTTACTTGTTAACGTGTTTGCGGAATATTAAGGAGCCCTGAGGGCAAAAATACCTCGTTGCCTTTGCTTTCTACACGGAGAAGAATCTCGAATGGCTTACTATTCTGGTCCGAAAATATGAATAATGCATGGGCGAAGAAGATACGCAAAAAGTGGCGGCCTAAAATTTCGTCTCGCTACTGGCCATTGTTCTTGGTGCGGGCAAAAACGCCAATATTTGACGTGTCCCGGATAAAGTTATATTTATTCCGGCGATTAAGGGTGTCGTAAATTTCTACCAGACTCATCAAAGAACTGATGAGCTCCCGTGTATGGACGCTAACTTAAGACAAAGCCAATTACCGGACTTGTACTTAATTACTGGCCGGACAGCAAAAACATGATGGCCCGTTCGAAATTTATTACCGAACACAAACGACCCTTCGTTCAATTTCGAGATTGTTTTTTCTGATATACGACCAACTCGTACGAATGCGGAATGATTTAGTTACAAACTAATAACGCCCGCTTTAAACTCGTACGTACGGCCTTCTTTAAAACGTTTAACGGCAACGTGGATTGAGTGTGGAGTTGGTCGTAAAATACTTAAAATGGTAACTCACATAAACATAATGAATGAGTATGGAACGAGTAACGAGAAAATTTTTACTAAAATCGAGTGCCCGTTACTGCTAATGAAACCAATTCAATTCAATTTCTCGTTTAAACGAGAAGCTGTAAATTATTGTCGCTCCCTTTGAAAAGATCGAATGTTTCTTCGACGTCTTTTGTTGCAGTATTCTTACTTTTAAGACTGAACACTGGAAACAAAAACTAACATTTAATCTTCGGGTCGTAGTAATCTTGAAACCAATTTCATGCGAAACATTTACTGATCATAACATTTAGGTAAGTTGTGCTCTTAAAACTTAAATACTTATTTGAATATTTTCTTGGAGAACAGGAAGTTCGAAAACCGAAATGTTTAACAGCTTCAAGGAAACCACTGTTTGTTAAGGGGTCAGAAACTAAATATGAAAATCTCGAAATAAAATCTGCTGAAAAGTGTCTTTAATATCAATGAAAATAACAGTCGAGAAATCCCTAAGCTTAGCTTATTTTTTACATCAATATTATCCACAAGGATAACACACGTTTAACCACCGCAGTTTTAGAAAATCCAAGCTTTCTTTTTGTGTTAGTGAAAGCTCGAAGCAATTGTTAAATAAATCCTGAAAGATTAAGAATGATTCTCTTAATGACTATCTTCCTAAGTTGTGCAAAGAAAAGTATTAGAAAACGTTAGAACTGTCCTGTTTCGTCAGTGTAAAGCACTGAAACAATCACAGCAGTTCTCAATGTTCTTATAATCAACAAACGTAAATATCTTATTTTCATTTGATTTAATTTCTCATTTTGTTAACGAAAATTTGCAAAACGAATGCTGAAAGTTCAGCAGTAGATTCTTAGCCAGACGATAAAAACGGAAACATTTTGAAAATCCGGCAGTTCCTTCTATTGCCATAGAAAACAGTAGGATTAAATGGTGAAGTCTCCTGAATGCCCAGAATAAACCTCAACATATGTGAAAACTGTACGTTCTTTAGAAGCTGGAAGCTTCATGTTGTTAATTGGATAAAATTCTGAAAAATCCTGAAAGCTTGATAGTTTAATTGTTGTGTAAAAGGAAAGTATTTAAACAAGTGATGAAACAAATTAATAAACCAATAATAGAATTAAAAAATGTAGCTATTTTTGTTTCGTTAATTATAAGGAGAAGGCTGAAATAACCCTAAAACCTTTAGAACTGAATTTTTAACAAATAAAAGTAAAAAAGTAAGAAAGTAGAATACCCTTGTTTTGTTGATGAAAAGAGTGGAGACAGCTGAAATACCCATGAAACGTTTTTAACAAATAATTTTAGTTTTTCGAAATTCTATTCTGTCATCTTTGTTACAAAAATCCTGTTAAGAATAAGCCCAAACAGATCTCTTACCCTGCAATTCCGTTAAATATGCTTTGAAATACAAAAAATTCAAATGCTTGAAAATAGCTGTAAGTTGAGCCAACAAAGGCATCGTAGTTAACCACCTTTGAACTGAGCATCTAAAATCTAACAAAACCAAAGTATTAGTCTTAACTTAACTTCCCTGAATAAGCATATTTGCATATTACAAACACAATTAAATAATGAAGTAAACTCTAAAAGCCAGACGAGTTTCTTAAGTAAAGCTCTAAATTGTTCTTTATAAAAAGCGTAAAATGTAAGAAAAAGTAGATCTTCCACCTAATCTAACCAAATCAGGATATCAATCTAACCTAACTCAAACTGCATAGTTCAACAAATCCGTCGTTGCAAATAAAGTTCCGTAATTATTCGTTATAAAGGAACATCGGAAATCTAAGAAAAACAAAGAAAATGTTCAACCTAACTTAACAAAAAAAAAAAACCAATGAAGTTCCTGTAAACTTTATTAAAGACTAAGAAGAGTTTCTTAAAAAATGGTCTTAATTGTTTTTTGTAAAAGAGTACAGAATTTAAGAAAAAGTGGAGCTTTATTAATCTAACTTAACAAAACCAAAGCCTATTATTAGTCTAACTGAACATCCCTGGATAAGCATTTTAACAACACAGTTAAGACTTTAAAGGCCACGAAGAGTCTGAAAAAAAGCTCTTTATAGTTTGATGTAAAAAGCACAAAACTGAAGAGAAACAAAACAAAACCAAGTTATTAATTAGGAAAAAACCTGTTGACTTCAAAGCTCAACAAAAGCGTTTCTGTAAGAAACAAACTTTCCCATAATCCTCAGTGTAGAAAGAAGCATGAAATCCATTTCTTAACGTTATTTATCAGCAAGCTATTTTATTGTTAAGAATTAAATCAGATTCCCGACATTCTTCTATCGTACTTTAGATAAAAACAAGACAGAAACAAACACTCGCTTCACTTTGCAAAGATCTTAAACACGTAGCATTGTATTTTCAAATCAAATCATCAGAGAATTGACGTTTGCTACAATCAAACCGAAGAAGTCGTCTGCGATCGGATCGCATTGTCCAGTGTAAACAAGTCCGCTTTTCACCTGCATCAAACAACGCATAATTAAAGCCCGAATGCCATCAGGTAGATAATAGATCCATTGTTACGACATTCTCCGGCTGTTACGTCCAAATATCAATCCGAATAAAAACCTTGCTGTCGGATTCTTCTACAGTTCCAGTCGCCGAACACACCGTAATTGGTTCGTGGATTAACCGTGTATACAAATTGTGGGGGTTTTTCCGATTTTGCATTTGGAATTAATTCATTAACTACTTGATTTTTAAAACGAATTATCCTCGTTCCGAATTTTCAAAACAAATTTAAATATTGTCATTTCAGTGAGAAAACAATGAAATTAAAAGAAAATTTTGCGAATTGGAAAACGCCCACCTCGTATCAAAAACCGCATAAATACGGAGGTGTTAAGCATAAAAAAGGTCGTATAATCGAACGAACTGACATAACACAACCGTAAATCTCAAAAAACAATTTCGCCCAATAAATAAATTCAATTAAGTCCGGCAAAAAGGCGATCAACCATCGCATTCTTATCAATGACTATTAATAACCGCTAATTTTTGCCGCATCTCTTATGGAAATATGAGCCAACAACCTGATAACACGTGAACTAATTGACCTGTCGGATAAGATGACATCGTCTATAAATCTATTACGTAGGCATATATAGAGCTGGTTCTGGTTACAAACTCGATTTAAGTTTTCTTTTACTTGGTTAGCAGACGTTCTACGTTTCGTCTGAGTGATTTTTTTTTTAATTTGAAAAAGCGGTTTAAAATATCTTGTACTGAGATCTTTAAAGCCAAAAAGTCAATAGTGTAAATCGTTAAAACAAGGTCAGACGAACTAGTGGCCCATTTGTGTATGCTCATAGGTTTGGTGTAATTCAAATCTGTACATTAAGAGCTGCTCCTTTCCGGTCCGTTCGAACCCTGAACACATTGTAAAGCTGAAAGCATTAATTTCTGTCAAGTTAAGTACAAAAGGACGGGACGAAATGGTCACTCTTTCCTTTCACATTCAGAAGTTATAAAGAATCGGAATTGAGCTGTTTTTGGACACTTCGAAGAAACTTCTTAACAAATACATTCCCTAAAATTGTAAAAGGTTGCCGCTTAGTTCTTGAAATTAGATTTGAGGGTTTTATTGGGGCAGAATGCTGAAATTTCAAACATTTCTGTTAATTTAAAATTTTTGCAATTACAAATCATTGTAATATTTAGTATTGCGGCCTTATTTACAAAAGAAAATAAATTTATTTCTGAGTTTATGAGGACTTTTTAGCACTTATGTTTAGTTTCTGCAGTAGAAAAAATGGCCATAAGTCGTTAATTCGATGAATTTTGCGGCCCTTTCGGCCTATCTAGTGATTGAAATTAATATCAAAAAGTTCTTTCGACATTCTATCATAGTTTAACATTTTATTGTGAACTTTCAGGTCCTTTTTAGCAGATTTCAACGCGCTCTCTCTCACTTTCTCTCGCTAATAAAAACAAAATAATTTTCAGGAACTGTTCAGCGGTATTTATTACATTTTTCTCTCTGATAACACAGGAAAACGACTAAATTTTTCTAATTTTCCTTGTATGTATATAAAAAATAGAGAAAACATTAGTGAAGCTTACAGGTTTTTTCAGCATTTAAATCTGTTACTTAGTTAAAGGAATGTCTTTCTGAATTTTCTAAATTTTTCGGCATTTTATTAATACAAATTATTAGGCTTTAAATTTTTTATCCATAAATTTATATTTTGAAAACATTAATAACAATAATAACATACTTTTAGGGCGTTACTACTGAAAACAAAAAGCCTTTCATGAAGGAACTGTAATTTTTCAGAGTATTAATGTATTTTCTGATTTGTTCAGAATTTCCCCCCAACAAGGGCAATAGTTTGCTAAAAATGATTACTCCATTTCCAGAGGAACTTTCAGTTTCCTACACTTTTTTCATTAACAAAAGAAAACTGTTGAATTTTCCCAAATTTTGCTTTTACCGGATTATTTCAACTTAACTAACGAAACCAGATATTTTGAATTTTCAGATCTTTTTGTATTGCTTCTTCTGCTTCGGCGGTGCAAAGTAGCAGCACTCAGGCCCTAGGCATTCTAGCATCCGCCGCAGTTATTGTATTGCTTAGTTCTGTTGTTTATCTAAATTTCAGGATTTTTCAGCATTTGTTTCATGTGTTTTCATTAACACGATAGCTTGATATTTGACAAATTTCTAAGCGTTTATGTTTGCTGTGTATTAAGAAAATGTTTGCTTTCAAGTTTTCAAAATTCTTTCAGCTTTATTCAGATGTTTTCAGTAACAACAAGAAGCCTTTTTGCAGAAAGTAGAATCTGGAACTGAAGGAGGCAAGGGTTCTACATGGGTTTTAGAGCCAATTGAGAAGGAAATGTCCTACCTAACCTAACGGCTTGAATTAATTATTTTTGTGGTTTTAGAGGGTTTTTGACGTTCACTCTCTTGATGGCAAAAAATGAGGTTGGACACTTTGCTTAAAGAAAATTCAAATTAAACGTTTGGAAAAATTCAATTAATTTTATTGCTGCTCATTATTAATGCCTTTTCCAGATTTACTATAAATAATCATCAGAAAAAAATACAGAAAAATAAGGAGATTCGGAGGAAATACCCAAAAAAGTGAAAATGCGAAAAGCATTGTATAGCAGTGGATTTATTACAGTGTTCGCCGTTTTCTGCATCTAATACGCCAGAATTTTCTGTCTTGAGGATTCTCCACGTTCGTCGAGGGCGTCTGGAGGCCGGTTTCCATTGCCAAAGTTTCCGTGGCCATCTAGTTTCTTCCATATTAGTATTTTCTTTTATATCGTCTATTATGTCCCGAAACTCTGCAGCTTCTTCCGAGAGCATCCATTTGTAGGGCTTGCATTTTTAGGGTATGTTTTTTATTCATTTTCAAAACCTCTTAGTTGTAGAAGACTATTCCTTCTACGATAGTCTGATAGACTCTTCGTATTGTACTGTTGCTAATTCCTTTGCTCCACCATAAGCCGTTTAGTTGTATCGCCTTTCGTCCCTGATTCATTCTATTTTCTATGTCACGTTCACTGCTGGTATATCCATTAAAGATGGATCCGATGTATTTAAACTCTTCGCAGTGTCTTAAACGGTCCCAACCTATGCATACTGCCAAATAGTCTCCTTTATCGGGGCTTATTTCCAAACACCAGGACTTGTCATATAAGAGGCATCTTCGTTCTCGGCGGTTATGCGAAACGTTGCTTGCAAAAGAAGATAGCATTCTGTGTGCTGCCAGTTTTCAGAAACAAAAAATACAGACATTATAAATAGAATGGGTTCGTGTTTTAGCACAAATAATTAGAATCTGAATCCAATTACACGAACATGTCACGGACTGTTCATAAATTAAGCGGTTTCTGACTAACGAAGATTTATTTAGAAACTAAGTGTTGATCCTTGTTCCATCTACATTTGTTTTACATTACATTGTACGAAGGAGTAGCAAAATTTGAGTGAAGGAAGGAATTTTGTATACTTTCTATAGCCGCCCCAAGCTTTCTTTGTCCATTCACAGAAAGTTCGTCGATATTTCAAAGGCTTGAACTTGATATTCCCTTTAGATTTTGATTTTTAAAAACAGATTATTAATTTTTTTTACGGAGTATTTTATGACTTCCCACAATTGGGTTGACCAACACAAAGAACCATAATTTTCTTTTAAACGATTGGGTTTCCTATATTTTGAAAGAAAACGTAATCAATAAATTGGAAATATTAGACGGTATTATTCTTGAATTTTTGTCTAAAACGATGATATCCCGTTTAGGCTTTTCGTTCCTGGAAAGGAATTTATCAATAATAGTATTTCCATAAATTTGGTGAGTCGCGTTATAAATAATGATGAACGTCGGGTTACTGTTAGTTCATTATAAAGATTGTGCCGTGATAAATAAAACAAAGTGTCCTCCTGGCGCTAATGTCCAATTTTCTCATGCTGTTTTTTATGCCCCGGATGGTTTGGTTCAAGGTAGATGATTGCGAGTGGAATGCGCGACGATCTTTGTTTACAAAACACACCGAGATAAAGATAAGGCTGGAGAATACGAGTTAAGCAAAGAGGCAAATAAAAGTGGTTGGTTACGAATTAATCACTTAATACATAATTCAAGATGTGCTGCGGTTCAAGAAGACTTGGCTGGCTGGCAGTCTGTTTTATGACACGTGTGGATGCTCGTTTGCCCAGCTCTCAGATCTCAGATTACAGGTCGAACGCATGAATTTTAAACACTTCGGTGATATCTTATTCTTATAACTCGGAATTATATGTAAAATTGGGCGTGACTGACGATATTAACGAATGAACCCAAAACCCACGGTAGCTAAATAGCTTCGCGAAATAACCACGAGAAAGCTCGATGGTGCACCGGCTATGCTTAAAATATTTATGCACTTCGTGCACCATGTGCGAATTTTAGTTGTTTATGGTCTCGGGTTTGTTTATGTTGTGTTGCCTTCGTATTGTGTTGCACTTGCTCGGCGCTCAACTTGCTGGTTTTGTTGTCCTTTTACATGTCGTCGTTTTCCTTTGTACGGTATTTTTAAACCACTAAACCATTCGCAGCCGCTTTCATTTTTCACAGTTTATTAACCATGACTTTATCACTTCAAATTTACGCCACGTAAATTAAGGATGAAATGACGAAAAGGCTTCCTTATTTTCTGAGAAAAACGCCCAAGCAAAGAATAATGCTCGGTTTCATAAACAGATGCGCGTTTACGTACATTTATTACGCTCTGGGAACGAATTTAGGCGTTTACCGTAAACTGATAAGATAACACGTATAATGAAAAATAATTAATGAAAGTTCATACGGAAGCCATAAAATTATCAAACAACGGAATTCAATTATACATTTATATAAACAATAATAAATAAAATTTTTAAAACTACATACGTGAAAGGTTGTTTTCGTATTAATTTTAATTGCAGAATCGTAAACATTAAACATCAAGAAGAAACAGGAAATTAATACGTGATTTAAACATCCATAAATGAGAATTAACCTACATTTGTCGTCAGGTCAGTCAGGTGCTCGTCCTAATCAGTGTTTCATTTAACCTGTTGTAGCTCGAATGTGAATTACAAAAATTATTGTTGATTTAGCTTACGTTACGTTTCAGAACTACAGATAATTAATACCATACGCTTCACGTAAAGTTTAAGTTAGATTAAGTTAAGTAGCTTTATACTTTGAGTAGATTAGCATTCTGACTTTACGTATAATTATTTAGAGACTAAAACTAGCAGAGAGAGAAAGAAAGAATAATTATTGTATTTCAATATTAAGTTTACTACACTTCACACCCAAAATTTTGAAACATTTTGAGGAAGATCAATTTGACAAAGAAAACAGCTAGAACTTAATTTTCACTTCCTTTCAGAATAATTTATATTTGCTCTACAACAAGCACAGATCAAAAATTGGGATTCTATTCATACTTAGAAATTATGAAGCTTTCTAAACGAAGAAAGCATTTTCAAAATAATCTAACATGATTTAGTGGGTTAATGATAAATAAAATTATTTAATAAAGGCGATAAAGAGAGGAAGGTAATCCTGAAAAACTTTTCAGGATATTCGAAAGAGTTCTTTCGAGTTCTTTTAACTTTAACTTCATCAAAACGGAAGGCTTTCAAAATGATAAAAGTTTTTGCTAATACATAATAAACTTTCAGGATAAATTAAAGTTTTGTTAATTTGAGTGCCATCAAGTTATAGCTTTATTTAAACAAGAACTGAAGAAAAACTATAGTAATCTAAGTAGGTTTACGCCTTCTAAAATGTGTATAAAGCTTCCTGAAAAGGTTATAATATAATTCAGGATAATGTATTTTATTAAGTTTTGCTAATTCCTAATCTTTGAAAAAAGAGACGTTTTCAAAACGGTTTAGCAGCTTGTTATGAGATTTCTGGATAATTAAGAGGGTTTTATAAATTCGAACTTCACTGATTGTTTAAGTAATAACTACATAAAGGAGCAGATACAATAACTTTTACTTTTTTAACATCTTTTCTTTTTACCTTAAGATAGTCTAAAGAGTTTCATTTATTTAAAGAGAAAAAATAAAGCAGTTTTCACATTTTCAAAACGGTGGTAAACAGTTTTTCTTGGAAACATTTCAGAATTTTTATTAGTGTGAGCTTCAGAGTTTCCGAAAAATTCTCCAAAATTTTTCCCAAAAACGTTTCCAAGATAACTTAAAAGTTATCCTTTTAGTAAGATGCAGCGAACAAACACGACAGGAAAGATAGATTTTCACACTCTTGCGACAACAGCAACGCTTTGCGCTTTTCATGAAATCTTCCTGAAATATTTGAGGATAAACTGCAATTTTGTTTACCCCAACAAACTTAAATTTTGTTTATTTAAACGCTGACTACCGAAGCTATTTGCAATAAAAATATATTTCCGCACAAGAATCTGAAAAGTTATATCAACAACTTTTAGTAAACTTAATTTTCGTTTAATTGATGTTCTTAGAAGAAAGCATAGATTGGCACACTTTCAAAAAGATAGTAACGCTTTTCAGTAAAGCTTTCCTCCCTGAAAATCTTTCAGAATAATCTTAATCTTAAAGATTCTACCTGAAAACAAGCTAATCTAAAAGTTTTATTAATTCATATACGCTTCATTACACTTCTGTTAACTAGATCAGCAAGCTCAGATGAAATGTGAAATAATACAATAACAATTCTTCCTGAAAATATTTCAGGTCAGCACCTTAAAACTTCTACACTTGAAAATAGTTTCATGGCAATCTAATGAGTTTTATTAAAGCATATACGCGTTATTACAAAGAAACGCATATAAAAAGAGAATAAATTCTTCCTTAAAATGTTTCAGGGTAATCTACAACCAATATTAAAATTTTCTAATGAAAACAGCTTCAGGGTAGGAAGGAGAGTTTTATTAATTTATTAAAATATAAACGTTTCAGGTTTTTTTAGCTGAAGAAGAAGTGAAAATAGTCAGAGAACTCAGAGATAATAAATAAACCATTCCGAAAGAAATCTCCAGGAAGACCTAGGAAGAGATGGAGAGAATCGTTGGAATAAACAGGCTCTAAGAAGAAAAAGAAGAAGCACACGAGAAGGAAAAAATAATAAAATAACTGAAAATATTTCAGGATCATCTGAAGACCCGTTAAATTAAACATCATTAAGCTGCAGTTCTACTTAAATATGGAACATTGAAAAGAATTAATTAAGTTAGATTCGGGCATTTTGAAAAGGATTATAAAACATTTTCAGGATAAGTTGAAGAAAGTTATTAATAGATGCTTCATGAAGCTTTAGCTTCGTTGAATCACTATTCACAGAAGAAAGCAGAAATGATAACTACCAAAAGACAAAAACGTTTTTAATAATTCTTGTCTCCCTGATAACATTTTCAGGAGAATCTGAAAAATTATACCTATTAATAAAATCTTGTTAAAACTTGGATTTATTTAATGCACAAAAGGCAGCAGAAATGCTAATTTCTAATGAAAAAAAAAATAAAAACGTTTTTTACAACTCTGAAGAATTTTATTAATAGAAGTTTCTTAAATCTTCGGATTCATTTAATCCGCATTTACAAAAATCAGCAGAACGATAATTTAAAACGAAATGAAAACCTGAAAATGTTTTCAGGATAATCTGAAAATTTATTCGTTAATATAAGCTTCATGAAACTTAAGATTTGTTTAATCTTCGTCCCCAAAAAGTAGCAGAAATGATAAATTCAAAAGAAAAGGAAGGTTTTCTAATAATCCTTGCCTTCTTGAAAATATTTTCAGGATACTCTGAATAATTTTATTAATAGAAGTTTCATAAAACTTCGGATTCGTTTAGTCCGTATTTACAAGAAACAGCAAGAACGAAAAAAATAACGTTTTGTAACAATTCCGGCCTTCCTGAAAACATTTTCAGGATAATCTGAAGAGTTTTATTAATATTTTATTAATCTTGGTTCGAAAAAGCAGCAGAAACGATAAATTCAAAAGAAAAATGACGTTTTTAATAATTTTCGTCTGCCTGAAAACATTGTCAGGATAATCTAACGAATTTTATTCGGTATATAGGCTTCATATAACTTCGGATTCATTTGATTAGCTTTCACAAGAAGCTGCATAAATGACAATTTCCAAAAGAAATTTCAGAAAAAAAGATTTAGATTAAAGTACATTTCATAGTTTCAAAAGTTGTTTAAAAATTTATCCTGAAAAAGTTTTCAATATTTTAGGGACTTTGAAAGAATTTTACTAATTTGAGCTTCTTTAATCTTCAGTCTGGTATAAGCAAAGACTAGAAAAAGAACAATGTAGGTATTTTTTATGTAATTGTTTACATTTATCACAGGGTTATAGCATTCTGTAAAACTCTATCCTGAAAACATTTAGTGATAATCTAAGGAGTTTCGCGGACGTCAGTTCGAATTCGTAACAACTCCCCCATAGGGTAGGTATTTTTAAAAAAAGTGATGGAACCGAAAACACGTAGAATATAATAAAAGATGAAAAGGTATCATAAAATACAACTCCTTAGTCGCATAACAACACATTTTCTTCAACACCAGCCGTAACAACAATGGCTGCAACCCCGTGGTATCACGAAGACCTAAGTTATAGCGGATGGATTTCATAGCCATAAATCGTGCGCATCCCCGGCTCAGATACCATCTGACCTCGAGATACAAACACTACACGCCCACGAGACTCTAGACAACTAAATCAATTTCCTATAGATAACTCGTGGTGCTGGTTAAATGAGATGCGCGACCACGAACCCACTGCTTCTTCTTCTCTCCTAGCGGGACGCCAAACACCCCAGTTTCTTATTCAATAATATACGAATTCTAAGCTTTGGGTTTGTTTAATGTGCCGGGCGCACCTTGTTTCTCGGATTTTTGTTCGTCATCGAATTAGATTATGTTTACAGATAGATACTGGTATTGAGCACGTACACCAACGCTACTTTGCACATTTAATTGAAAAGGGAGGGTACTCAAGATATTTTTTTTTAGAGTGAAAGTTAAACTGCTTTTGGGTCGTTTCTCTAAGACTCGATAAGTATCGACTACTACGGGTAGATACGATGAAGATGCACGTTCTTGGTTTCAATCATTTCTTAATTAAAATTACTTCATTAACAAAATTTAAGAGATAATTTTCACCTGCTGTATGTAACATCCGTTATATACAATAAGTTTAAAGAAATAAATTTTAAAATATTCAATTTATTTTTCAGTAGAACTAGAAACCAAAGCGATGTAACTTCAGTTCAATTCAGCTAGGACAATATTTAAAGTACATTCTGGATTCTGGATTTGGTGTGGCGGATGAACTACATATGTTCATGTGCACTTAGGTCTCTAAGTGGGTCCATTGTACTACCCCCAAGAAATCATGCACGCAGCCTTGCCTTGGTAGTCTTAGTCAAGCCAGTAAAACTGAGGATGCTAGTCAAGGGTGTGCTAGGATTCCTGCCATATCAGGCCAGAAATCCCCTAACATGGCACTTCTAATCAAGACGAATGTAAGACAGTCGCATAGAATATGCTCTGCCGACTCTTCCTCCCAATTATAGTGTCCTGAAAGTATACCTACAACGTATTTAAAGTACAAACGTAGTAATTAAAATGGGTATATATCTCCATCACACTTTTTCAATTGTCCAGTGTAAAGCCAAAACCAATCAGTTTTATGCTTGGACCACAAGAAGATGAGGCACAGAAGAGAAGAATATTTACAGAAGTAGCTGCACTGACTACAAATTTGTTACGAACAGATATCAATGATAACTTCAGTAAATCACTAAATTAGTTTCCTGTAGATTGTCCTTTTTTTAAGGAGCTACGTTCAAAAATGTAGGTACTGTTTATTTACCAAAGCCCACATTGCCTAGAAAAGGGTTTACTTTTGTAACCTCGAATTGTTCTCTGATTTGTCAACTTATCAGCATAAAAAAATGTGCTAAATTACTACTGGTTATCCTCTTAAAAAAGTTGAAGAAGTTGGTTGAATCTCAAATCTCAACATAAAAACATAAAGCAAACATCACATAACCATATATGAAACATATGTATAATAAGAAAGAAGGGTTGATTAGAACTTCAAAATTTGGAAAATATCTTACGAAATCAAACAATGAAAATGAATTTGAAGACTTCCACGGTGTCAAAAGAACGTTTTCCAGGTTGGGAACGGCCTCATTGTTGAGGAAGAGAAACTCAACGTTTCGCCTACTTTCTTAAGGGACTTCATCACTGATAAATCATCAGAAGAAAAAAGGGGGCACTAAAAGAACACGGTACCAAGCCAGGTGCGAAACCCTTATGAAGTTTCGCCTCTGGTGTGACTCTCACGTTGGTCTTTGAAAGTCCCCCTTTTCCCCCTAATGAAGCCCCTAAGAAAGTGGACGAAATGTTGAGTTCTTCTTTCTCAATGACACGGTCCCAACTCGGAAAACGTTGTTTAAGAGCAACTATTAATATTTATCTGTTATTATTGTTCAGTCTGATACCTTTTGATAATGTGTTGTGGGGTTGTTATAGTTACAAAGTCTGAAACTGCCCTGAAAAATCAACATCATCATTATCATCATGAGTTGATGTGCAACAGGCTAATGAAAACATTTTAGGATGCACTAAAATTATTCTGGAACCATGAAAACCTACAGAGATTTTTAATTCTTCATCTGTTCCTACCAAGAAGATTGACCCTTCACGGTTGAATTTCAACAAAAAAAAAAAGATTGCCCATCTTTGATACTACTTCGCCCTTTCCAAAAATAATTAGAAAATACGGCATAATTTTTATTGAATATCAATTAGGCAGTCTTAAAAAGATAAAAATGCACTTTGCTCATGATTTTCTTAAACTGTTCCGAAGTACATACCTCGAAATGTCCCGAACTGTTTAGGCTTAGAATGGCCAATGTGTTTTAAACGGCCCACTTTTCGAAAAGGTTACAAAATTCGAATATTCTTTTCAAAAGTATCTGATATTTAGAGACTTCCTTGAGAGAAAATTAAATTTACTTTGGGACAATTTACTTTTCGTAAAGATTTAAACAGTTTTAAAAATAATATTTAGAGACTCCTTTGGAAGAAAACTAAATTTACTTTTAGAAATTAGAAAAGTTAAAGGATCTTATATATTTAGAAAGGATTTTTAGATTTAGAAACATTTTTGAAAGAAAACTAAATTTATTTTTTGAAACATTTCGAAATTAGAAAAATTCCCTTTCTAAAATCTTATATTTAGAAACTTTTTTGACAGAAACTAAATTTATTCGGGGGCAATATAGTTTTTGAAAAGATTTAAGCAACTAAAAAAAAATCTTTTTGGAAAATATTTTTACATTTAGAAATCTTTTTGAAAGACAACTAAATTTATTTCTGAAAAGATTTCGATATTAGAAAGGCTAAAAAAATAAATCTATTCAAAAATATTTTTAAATTTAAAAACCTTTTTAAAAAAAAATATTTTTGGAAACATTTAGAAATGAGAAGAATTAAAAAATAAACCAAAAAAATCTTGTAATAAATTAGAGACTTCTTTCAAAGAAAACAAAATTTACTTTAGGACAACTTAATTTTCGAAAAGATTTAAGGAGTTTTTGGAAAACATTTTTGTATTTAAAAAGGTTTTCGAAAGAACACTAAATTTATTATTGAAAAGATTTCGAAAGGCGAAAAGTAAAAAAATAACTTCTTTTTGAAAATATTTTTAAATTTAGAAACCTTCTTGGAAGAAAACTTTACTTTGGGACAATTTAGTTTTGGAAAAGATTTCGATATTAGAAAAGTTATAAAAGTTAAAAGAATTAATGTTCTTCCAGGGTAAAGGTAAAGGTAGCGGCACTAACACTCTGCGAAGGAGCATACCAAGCGACACGGAGGGTTAATTCCTGCTAAGTCGCTTCTTATACCTCAGTTGTTTCGCACGCTATACATAGGGGATGGTGTGGTAAGCACGACGCCTTCAACAACCGCCTACTTACCTTCCCTACTCCACCACTATGTTTCGCTTCCCAATCATTTTCAGTGACCGGGTAGGCTACCCGTCGATCACCCGATTCGGGTTTGACCCCGAGACTGTCTGCACTGTAGTCAAATGCCTAAACTACCCGGCCACTGCGGCGATATGTTTTTCCAAAATATTTTTAAATTTGAATCAATTTTGGGGCAATTTACTTTTCGAAAAGCTATTCAGAAATTTAAAAACCTTTTTGAAAAGGTTTTAAAACTACATATAAAAATTAAATTTCAGAAAACTAAAGATGGTTTTGTGCTGAAACAACTAACCTAATCTGATACACAATTAATTTAATAATGTATTTTAACTCTCCTAAGGAGTGAACCCTTTCAAATTTTGTTTCTAAAATTAACCCAAATTGTTTCGTGGAGGCCGGCTAAATTAGATGTCTGCTTTGCAATCGAGAAAACACAGGTTCGAATCTCAATCGTAGCCGAATTTTAAAATGAAAGAATTAGACCAAGTCGACCAATGCACTCAACTCACTGTTTAAAAAAAAAACAAATTTTGAACAAAACTCCCACTGCTACATGTCTCTAGTCTCTACAAACGACGAGGAGCGACCTAAGTAGTAGAGCTTTCGGCAATTTCAGGCATTGCTAGGATGTAAAATCTATGCTACTTTTCTGACTTTTATAAAAAAAAAAGAGAAAGGAAACTAATAAGAATGTGCTAGAGATCATAGCAATTTTGGTTAAAATTAACGAAAAGTGCAATTTTTAATTGAAAAATGAAAGCAGCATTCTAAGAATAATTTCTGGTTAATTTCAGTGGTAACTTCCTGATGTTAAAACCCATGACCTTCTTAGAACTAACAACAATATTTTTCATCTACACACAATAAGCAATCAATCATTTTAAATGTTATTAATTTCGTTGCACCAACGTAACTTTCTTCTCTATAAAATCAAGATTTGAGGACAAACGGTGCACGATAGCTAATAATTAATTCAAAAATAATTCGCTAATTAGCAGAAAATAAACAATTTATTAAGGCAATCAAATAAATTGTTTATGTCACTGTTTAACTGTATATCAACTGAAAATTAATTAGTAGTTTTTAATGTAGGTAGTTTTCTCGTACATAAACTGTCATAAATTTGTCATAATTTGATGACGACACCGAAGTAAAACGTAAAACGTGCTTTGTAAATTACATGTCATAACATATCCACGTTGCAGGACGAGTTTAATGACAGAATTTGAATTCCAAGCACAGGATATTCAAATTGACTGCAAATTTGTACGTATTTGCTTGCAATAAAATTAAAACTAGCCTTGGCTGCTCCATGAATTTCAATACCTTTATCAATCATCGCTTTATATAAATCAATCTGTTTGTTTTTCGAGATAAATTGACTTGTTTTTATATTCAAATTGGCTCATTTATAAATTGCATTATTTTATATACAGGGTGGCTCTATACTGATAAAATCAATCAATGGGATTTAGTTTATGCTAAGGCTAAGGCAACGTTGACAAGCCCACAAATGTTGAGATTAAAAATTTAAGTCAGAAATGTCAGAAAAATACAAAAAATCATTTTAAAATAACTTTGTGTCAACCGAATGTTCTACTGCCATTTAAGAAATAGGCAGTTCGAACTGGACTAACTAGATGACAATCGTAGGCGTATTAAAATTAGGACAATAACCATTGCTGAAATCTATCAATCTTACAATATGGCTTAAGTGCACTGACAAGCCTTAAGATAAAAATTTTAAAAGCCACAAATGGGGCCATGGACTTTGACAAAAGGGATGGGGGCGTTGGCCCCCTTTCTCTATAAAACGTTAATACATTTTTTTGTTTGTTTAAAACGCATGCAAAGTTGATATGAATATTAAAAGGATGTTAAGTGTGAATTTTCTCTTCGAAGTTAATAACGTTGGGTCATTTAAATAAAAGATAATAAAATACGAATCTTATTGTGGACGTTAAACGAGAATTCTGGTGAAAATTGAAATTTAAATGTCAACTGCATCAGGTTTGAAGTCATTCGTAGCACGATTTCGATATTAAAGGCTAAAAGGTGATGTTATTTCGAATTTAAAGTAATTTTGATTTTTAAATGTTTGTTAATGTTTTTGCGTTGGTTGGTCAATTTGTTTTATGGGATTTCAGACACTTGGAAACTGCGCAAAAACAGGTGAATTTGGCTGAACGTTTTGCCTTTAAATCTATTAAAAATTGTTCGATCCGAATTTGTTTCTTAATATAATTACATTTCAATGGATTTTAGGAATTCTTGAACCACGTTTCATAGAAGTAAATTTGCGACTTTCGGAGAACGAATTTAAAGTTATAAATCTGGACAGATCCAAAGTTCACAACCTTTTAATTTTAATTCAGAACGTCTGAAATTCTTACATTAAAGGTTATATTAAATCTTCTATTTTACCTTTCTTATTTAAAGATTTTTGATTAATTCTGCAAACAAAGATAAAAGAAGAAATAACGAATATTTTAATTAAAAAATTGGTTTTATGGTAAATCTGTTTTTCAAAAATTTCGTGAAAATACACCACAGAAAATGTCGAACGAAGAAAAAGTGCAGGTTTATGCAGGTCACTTTATTAAAATCCATTAAAAAAAATATTAATATTTCTGAGTAATCCAGAGCAAAATTTATGGTGAATATTGGTAGAATTTGAACCTTAGAATCTAATATAAATTTAAGATTTTAAGCCACCTTCAAGCTATATTCGAAATTCGAATCTTTGAATTTACACTCCAAGCTGAAGGTTCAAACTTTCATTGAAGTATTTCTAACTCTTTTATATTTAATGAAGACTCAAAAGAAAGCAAGGTCTGATTCTCAAGACTGGATTCGAGTTCAGTTCTTAATGATTTATCTGATCTAAGTATTACTTTTGAAACGTAAATTTGTAATAACAATTGAAAATTTACGTTGCTTCAATTAGAAGAAGATTCGACAAATTTTGAATTTAATTTAGATTCCGAATTCAAATTTGTACGAAGACTCCAAAGTCGACAGACCATAATGAATCTTAATTCGGGGTTTGAAACTCAAATCTGGCTTCAAAATTCAGGTCTTGGTTTAAAAGAAATTTCAGCCTTGAAAAGATGAATTTCAGAGTTGGATTCGGATTCAACTGATGAGCGTACTTTAGTTCTAAACCCTATTTAAAGATTTACTTCAAAATGTTTACGTTTTTTAGTCAAACAAGATTCAAATTCAAAACTTCAAACTGAGATCCGAAACCGAAGTTTGAGGGGATCTGGGTTGAATATGAAACCCAAAAACGGCGACGAAAAATTTAGTTTTAGTCCAAGATTCGAAACTTGAATTCAAAGTCCGTAGAGTTTTATTTATGTTATACATTATCGTTTAAGATTTACGTTTTGTATTCAAATAAGAGATTCAAATTCAAAATTCCAAATTGAGCTTTGAAACTCAGATTTACTTCAAAATTTTTACGTTTTTTAGTCAAACAAGATTCAAATTCAAAAGTTCAAACTGAGATCCGAAACCGAAGTTTGAGGGGATCTGGGTTGAATACGAAACCCAAAAACGGTGACGAAAAATTTAGTTTTAGTCCAAGATTCGAGACTTGAATCCAAAGTCCGTAGAGTTTTATTTATTTTAAAGTTTAGATTATAAGATTTACGTTTTGTATTCAAATAAGAGGTTCAAATTCAAAATCTCAAGTTGGGGTTTGAAACTCAAATTTGAGATTTTGATTTGTATACAGAATTAAAACCTTATAATCAAAGTTTAAAAATGCTAATCCTGTTTCAGTAGAATTTCGAATCTTAGTTGAAAAGATCGATTTTAAATTTGGAACTGAATTCGATTGACGGTCGTGGACGATTATTTCAAGCTTGTTTAATCAGTTCAATTTACAAAATTTCGATTATAAGGTTGGAACTTTCTATATAAATTAGAGATTGAGATATAAAATGTTAAACAGAAATTTATGGAAACTCTCCAGGATAAACTAAGATAAAGAAAAGTTGCATTCTGATTCGAGATTCGAAATTGAAAGCCGATTCCAAATTTGAATCTCTTTGTTTGAAATTCCAGCCTTCATTCCGAATACTAAACACTTGAATTAATATCAGAATTCGGGCCTGGTTTTTGTAAAAATTAAAGCTTGAGTTACAAAGTTCAAACTATGGATTGAGATTCGGATTTAATTGGCAGTTTTAGTTTGTAGTAAGAACTTTAAAATTTATGTCCTGTTGAAAAGTGACTGGTTGCCTTTCTTAACTTCTGTGGTGATTTCGAACAGTTTTTAAATTTTTAAACAACTGATTTTGAATGATTAAAAAAAACTTGGGAGATTTCGGTACAAACCCTAAAGACTAAATTATTGAAGATTCAATACTTTGAAGATATATTTTCCAAATTAATTGAAATTCATTTAAACTATGTCCTTATTGTTGGGCACATAAAACCGAAACTAGGAAAAACTTCAAAAATTCTTAGCTTAGCTTCTTGGGTTTTAGCAGACTTTATATTCGACTAGAAACAATACAATAATCTTCAACCATCAATGCTAATAAATATCTTAAAAGAAATCACTTATCAACTACCTTTACTTCTAAGACTTTAAGAGAATTTTCAAAAGCCGGTTATTGTTTTATGCTAATACGCGAAAGTTTAGCTGAAACAACTGAAATATAAAATAGAAGTTTGATTTTTGCAATAAATATCGGATTAACATCTTGATTACGATTAAATATTAAAAACTCCCTTTCAGGCTGTATCGACTTCTCCGAAGGAATTTCCTTTTCAAAAATTGGTCTAAAAAGATGGAAGATGGCTACTGACTGCTTTAGATTTCTATCAACTGTCCAAAGTTGTCTTATAATGCACTGAACTACTTTGAAATGTCTGCAACCACCTTAAAGTGCCTTGAATGTCCTAAATTGTTCCTGTTTCAGGATATATGTCTTTCTAAAAATTGCCTTTAGATTGGTCCATTAAAGAGCAATAGATTGCCTCGTTTCTCAACCACTTACACAGGATAATCTAGGTGTTTAATTAAGAAATAATAATTTCACCTCCTTGAGCATTTCTACCGAATTGGAAAGGTGGAAAGCGCACAGTTTCTCTAAAATACATACATTGCCTCTTCTACCGCAATGCAGTGTCGAGGCTCATTCACACTTGCTGGTGTGCAGTGCAGTGCACGCTCCAACAAGCTTTTATCTACAACACATTTGTACACATTAAACCTATGCCTTAACTAACGAATTCGACCCAAATCGGCTTCATAATACTATGGTCACTGCTGGAATCGAACCCGTGTCAGCCGGCTAGCTAGCAGGCATTTACCTGACTGAGCTACCCAGGCTGCCTTTCTCTAAAATAATAAGTTTTAAAATTTAAATCAAATCTACAACTCATAATTTTATATTTTGCTGTTGAATTAGAAAAATGCCAAAGAAACATCGTAAGGGTTATAGCAAAAAGTGTTAGAACAATATTAAGCCGAATTGAATGGGGAACGTGAAGAACGCATTCAATTCGGCGCCGTGGGGTCCTTGAGAAAAAAATACATCTAAGTATCTTATACGAATAAGTAAAAGCAAGTGATGGATACATAGAAGTAGAAGAGGGGAAAGGTATAGAAATGACGGTGAGCATGCCACAGTTTTCGGTCCTAGGACCAGTCCTGTAGAATGTGATGTCTTCTTCTTCTTCTTCGGCCTTTTATCCGTTCCGGATGTTAGCTATCATCACAGCTATGCGTGTTTTATTGACTGCAGCTTGGAATAATTCGATGGATGTTACGCCGTACCATTTGCATAAGTTAGTCAGCCAGGAGATTCTTCTTCTGCCTGGACCTCTTCGTCCCTCTACCTTGCCCTGCAGAACCAGTTGAAGCAGACGGTATTTTCTAGGATTTCTCATGACCTGGCCCAGATGTGATTTCATTTGTGCGAATATTGCTCTAGCTTTTTCTACTCTGCATTTAATCTCTCGGGAATGATCCCATTCTTCGTTGATGTTACAACCGAGATAGTTGAAGCTGTTCACTCTCTCGCTAGTTTTGTTGTTGCAGTAGAACGTGTTTCTTTGAACTGGTTCTTTGCTTATTACCATATACTTAGTCTTTTTGATGTTAAGTTCTATGTATTCCGGACTCTTGGCTCATGTCATGCAATCTGTTTGTGATTTCTTGGAGCCCTTCCGCACTATCCGCAATTAGCACAGTGTCATCTGCGCATCTGAAGTTATTGATGATCTCTCCATTTACTTTAATGCCCTCTGTAGAATCTTCCAGTGCTTCTATAAATATACTTTCTGAGTACCGGTTAAACAATAGTGGTGACAGGATACACTCCTGTCGTACTCCTCGTTCAGTCTCCACAGTACTTATCTGATTCCGTGTGATCGACCTTTATATTTGCTTTTTGTTTCCAGTATAGGTTACTAATGATTCTAATATCTTTTTCGTCTATATTTGTCTTCTGGAGTACACTTTTATCGTGTAGGCAACGATCGAAAGCCTTGGTATAATCAATAAAACACATATGTACGTTGCAGTTCATGTCCCTGCATCGCTGTATGAGAACCTGGACAGCGAACAGTACTTCTCAGGCGCCCAGACCACTACGGAATCCAAACTGTGTTTCACTCATGTGTTCTTCGCATTTGGTGTAGAGGCGTGCATGAATTATTTTAAGGAATAGGTACTTTTAACATATGAGCCATGGGATTAATAGTACGGTAGTCTGAACAACATTTAGGGTTCTTCATTTTTGGAATTGTAACAAATGTGGAGACGAACCATTCTTTTGGGATTATACCGGTGTCATATATTTTATTGTATAGTGCTGTTAGTATGCTAATACAATTTTCTTCCATGATCTTAATCACTTCCACTGATATCTCGTCTGGACCGGGAACTTTACTTGACTTTATAAGATTAATAGCACGTTTTACTTCTTTAATTGAGATTTCTGGACCATCCATCTTATTTATTTGTGTCGGTTCCGGAGAGCGTTGGTCATCTTTGAATACATTTTGAATGCATTGTTGCCATATTTTTTTTGTGATGTATGACGGCATATTAAATACAGAGATACAGGACAGTGCCAAATTAATCGCTTATACTGATGATTTGGCTGTCGTCGCGGTGGCAAACAAGGAGGAAGAGATAAGAAACAAGGCAAACGAAGCTTTGAACTGGCTTAAGGACAGAAACTGGTACCGCTAAAGACAGAGGCTGTTGCCGTAGTTGGAAGGAAGAAATGTGAAACAATCAAAATAACGGTAATCGATATTGAAATACAGAATAAGATTAAATATCTAGGCATGATTATGGATAAGTGAAACGGCGCATATCGAATACATAGTTAAGTCAAAAGGCATGTAAAGCGGTTACGGTTCTAACCAAAACAATGCCGTGAGTCGGAGGGGTACAAGAGGGAAGAAGAAAAGTTTTGGGGGCCGTGACGGACTCCATAATATTATACGCCGCCCCAGTTTGGCACGAGGTTATAGACAAAGAAAAAACAGTCAGAAGCTACTCAAGGTGCAGAGAAGGATGCTCATGAGAGTGATTGCAGTATATAATATGATATCGTTAGAAAGCGTACTAGTACTGGCGAGAATGGTGCCGAT
The DNA here is from genome assembly GCA_963082815.1 of Melanotus villosus. Lineage (NCBI taxonomy): Eukaryota > Metazoa > Arthropoda > Insecta > Coleoptera > Elateridae > Melanotus > Melanotus villosus. Next base: position 46,897,951 of record OY720425.1, read on the forward strand.
AGACATATTACATAGGTAATAGATGAAAGGGCCAGATGGGCGAGTCCGGCGAGCAGAGGTTAAAAAGAAGAAAGGAACGAATCAATTAGGGTATGGCAAAAAAGGTGGAATCAGTGCGAAAAAGGGACAGAAAATGTATCCCAAGCATATAAAATTGTATCCTCAGAAAGGACGACCAAATGAATTACCATCTGACTCAAGCAATGACTGGGCACGGATGTTTTCAAAAATACCTTAAAGAGGAACGTTACACGATGAATCGGATTGACATTCTGACTGAATCCTGAGTTCAATCACGAGAGACCCTACATTATCAGTCAGACTGATAGTCAGAATGAGGTAATTCAAGTCAGTCGACAGCGAAGTACCATCAATTGCGGATGTCAAGTAAAAAAAGGAGGCTTGTTTGCTCATTGTCTAGGCATTGGCTACCAAAAAAAAGGTTGAACGCGGACGTTTGGTGAAAGAATGGCACAAAAAACGTCTAAAGTATACTCATTTAAACTTGCTGCATGAGATCTCAGAGAGCAGTGCTGAAGATTACTATACGAATTACTCCCTTTAACAAATTGTTCAGTAAGATAGAGCCGCATCTATGTAGAACAGATACAGTCAGGAGAGATTCTATATCGCCCCCCCCTCCCACCACCCGTGATTGAAGCTCGGATTTCAAAATATCCAGAAATCCATCAATGTCATTCATCAATTCATCAATCTGGAACTTACACGATCAATCAGATTGTCAATCCTTGGTCCGACTGTCAATCCGATTGATCGTGTAACGTCCCTTTGAGAGGATAGGAAAAACGGCGAATGAAGGATGCCAGTTCTGCAATGCAGAACTATATAACGTACATCATACACTTTTCGAGTGGGATAGATGGGCCGTATACAGTGTGTCCGCGTGGTAATGTATAAAATCGATAAAATTGTTAAAAATGAGTTTCCGAAAAATCCGTCGGACATGTCGAGCGATTTGTATTAAATTCTATATTTTGACAGGATTTCCTGATTTTTCCCGCCATTTTTCTAATAGCTATGACGTCATCGATATTTTTTTTTAAATGGCAACCCCTATTTTTTATTACGTCATTCGAAAGAGTGCATTTTTTTACAAATGGTAAGTTAAGATTTATAGTAGGTTGCATTATAAACTTCTTCAGCAAAAATTATTTTATAGTAAAAAAAAATTATTTCTTAGAAAGTAACACGTGTAACATTAAAATAAAATTAAACTAAATCAGGTGCCATCGTTTGAAAAATAGGGGTACGATCAGGATGAATTTCATTAAATAAACGGGCTACCTCCTGTTGTGACCGAACAGAACAGAAGTTGACAGCGAACTGCTTGACTAAGTGTTCTTTTATTTTTTAATTTAAGTAATGTGTGTGGATTACAACAGCTATAGTGTATTGAACAGAAATTTGAACACCTGATCACACGCCTTGCACACTGTCAAGCTGTAAACGGAGCACAATTTGAGCACCTGATTTAGTTTAATTTTATTTTAATGTTACACGTGTTACTTTCTAAGAAATAATTTTTTTTTACTATAAAATAATTTTTGCTGAAGAAGTTTATAATGCAACATTGCAACCTACTATAAATTTTAACTTACCATTTGTAAAAAAATGCGCTCTTTCGAATGACGTAATAAAAAATAGGGGTTGCCATTTAAAAAAAATATCGATGACGTCATAGCTATTAGAAGAATGGCGGGAAAAATCAGGAAATCCTGTCAAAATATAGAATTTAATACAAATCGCTCGACATGTCGGACGGATTTTTCGGAAACTCATTTTTAACAATTTTATCGATTTTATACATTACCACGCGGACACACTGTATAGACTACAATGTGAATTGGTGGTAGGGAAAAGATTAACTGTGGAGAATATTACAATGAAAGTGATGGAAGACCTGGAGAAATGGCAGAGCGTAGAAAAACTGGTGAACTATGTCATGATCCAGAAAGAGGCAGAGGAGAGAAGGCGAGAAAGAGATTAGGAGAGAAATGACAGGAATCCAACTGACACCCTGACGAAATGCTAAGGCGGTTCCAGGGGGCCCGTTTACCATCCAGTCCCCCCGCGGGGACCCTTTTGGAAGGTTTCCCCTTAAAAAGAAATAAAAAAAAACAATATTAAGCGCTTACAGATTTTTTTTTGTAGAAGAAAAATGAATTAAAAATATAGAACAACATTCAGCTCATTCCTTGCGGGACCAATGCTGTGAAGTTTGGCAACAAAAAACTCATTCTTGGGTTTAGTAAAAAAAAAGGCTGAGTGTCAAGTTTGAGGTCTTATTATTTAGTACACGTGAAGCTATTTAGCAACTCGAAGTGTTAATCACTGTCGGTCTTAGTGTACGCGTGTACATTCCATTTAACGACATTTTCACTGCGAATAAATACATTTTAGTACAATTTTATGATTTTCTAATCTCAGTTAATTCACTTAACGTTGCGTTAATGGCAGGTGATTCTTCAACACTTCGCATGTATACTTTGCCTTAAGTAGTCGAAGATAAGCGTTTAAGCCGAGGAAAATAGTTGTAGTTAACCAGAAATTAGTTACAAAGTCGTGCTTCATTTGCCTGAGTAATTTATAAACGTACAAAGCGAACGAACAGCTAATAAAATAAGCAAACGCGACGAGAAAACATAGCATTCATCATAATTTCATAATCAGAAGAGGGATAAGTTAGAGAAATCCAAGGTATACGCTAAGTGGTTTACAAAAGGAGAAGTCTCGAGATAGGTTAACTGATGATTCTGTCATCTAACCCAGTATGTTTGCATGCTTTGTAAGATTATCATGGTAGATTTAAGAAGCCGTCTGGCGGCTTGAAAAATGACAGCGACTTATTATTAATTACGCAAACGCTCACCGAAATCTAAGCATGTGTGCGTCGTGATGTTGTTAGTAATGAAAACGTTTTTGCTGGTTTGAAAACGTTGCGAGTAATGAAATCATTAACAACGTTTTTCGTCCATGTTACACGAACGATTAACCTAATCTTCTTCACTAATGAAGTTTATGTTTGCGTTAATTGCTTTAATTTGCATTTTCATCAACACAAAGCGTACCCATTGTCCGTGTGCGAACAGCTTGAAATGTGCAACATTTTTTTCGTGTTACTTTTTTTTTATCTAACCTAACCCGTGGCGTTATAATAAATTGTTCTTAGGCATAAGGAGAGAAAGTTGAATGCCTAACGAACCGAGATTAAGATCATTTACGAGACGAAATAAAGCGCAATTATCAAAACCGTTCGTTCGAAATTGATACTTACCTCTTAAATTTTAATTAAGCGATATGAAGTTCTCATACCGAAACTTTTCGAAATTCGAGAATTAAAAGAATATAAATGACAGGCCAACGTGATAAATATTAAGGAAACTAAGGGCTTTACACTGAAATTACAGCCGTTACAACGAGGCGGGACCGAATGCTTTGATCTTAAAAGAAATATTTCAACATTGATAAAATCAACCCGTATATTTTACGTAATCTAACATAAAGACGATTTAAATTTATCCGAATTTTTTTGTCGAAGAAATTGCTACTTAAATACGCGGATTCGCGTTTCTTTTAATTAAATTCTGTCTTGTTAAAGTTAATAAGGTACGACATTTAACAGCTCGGGTATTTTTAGTAATTAAAAAATTCGTCTAACTAAACATTTTTAAATTCTTGCAAGCAATAAAAATTGAATACTTTTTGCTTGCTTGTTAATTAACGATAAATCTTTTCAAATTTCCGAATTCCTCGATTGAGTTTCTGGATTAGAATCTTCGAATTCTGTTTTTGGACAAAACAACAACTTTAGAAATTTCTTTGAGATTCCTCAACACTTTGGCAGTAATTTGAAATTTCTGATCTCAAATTTCAACAGTTTCCTATAGGCTTTAAATCGAAATCTGAATATCAACAACAATACTGATAACTTGATTTTTAACTGCCGCAATTTAATAAACAAATATTTGGTAATTTTCTAGGAAAATGAAAACCACCAATGCCAAAAGTATACCGTAATCTTGTCTGATGTATTTACAACTTAATTTTCTACCATATTACGAAATGCTGCTGCAATATGATTAATAATAAAATTCAAATTCTCCAGTTTCTAAAATTAACCAGCAAAAATCACTTAAATTCATTCGATTGCGTTACATAAATAAAATAAAAAGACAACATAATCGTTAACATTTGAACTGCAAACAATTTAAAAGCATCAATTTCAATAAAAATCCATATCTCTGGATACGAATCCATTTCGTGTTATTTTTATGTGAAAATCGAAAACATTGATAGTTAACTATTTGAGTGGGCTTAACGTAACGGATTGTAAATTGGTTGTCTTAAAACTTTTACTGATATTAATGTGGTGGTTTACATTTTTCGACATGTTTATATGTTTCGCATTTAAAAACTTTCAAACATTTACACGTGCAGTTTTTGACGAGTTAAAATTTATCTTAGTCGTTCGTTGTTAAGAATCCTACGTGAATTTTCTGGGCACTTTCGATAAAACCTTTTGTTTGCTTTGGGAATAAATTTGTTCTGTTTTTTTTTGTAGGACAATGGCCAGTTATTACCTACAAATACAGGTGAAGGCTAATTAATTAGACCGAACGTCTAAATATTGAAAATTTTATCATGGAAAGAACCGAATTCTATACATATACCTATAAACAAATTAGGAATACTGTAGATTACAATTTTTAATCACTCGTTAGTAATACAGAATACCCATGTAAACGATTACGTAAATCGTATGTTTACAACATTGTGGTACAGTAAGTTGAAACGGATGTTTTATTACTAAAACCTTGCGTTCATCATTATTTAAAACAATAAAAAAAATGCTCAAAAAAAATAGCGATTTTATGAAGTTTAGAACAGCGACAGCTTGAAAATAACATTTTTGCCCTGCAACATTTTTTATATCAAATTAGGTAAGTATGTATACAGATAACCAGCTTGTATTTTGTACATAAAGAATTGTCTGCCAATTTTTTCCAGGTGAAAAGGGTTTCCACCCGTGGTAGGGATCCAGACTTACAGGGCTGCAATCGTTTTATGTTACATCCAAAGGAAAGGCAAAGTTTAAAATGTTTCCTATAATAAAAATTTTATGTCTGTACAAGTATCGGGCGACGATCTGGTCGGTGTCTGTTGCCTATGTTAGGGGCGGCCCTTCTTCGATCTCTAGGCTGATAACCTAAGCAGTACCAAAAGCTCCGAGGAAATTCGGGTTCAATAAATCGATTTTAATCAAACCAAAGGAAAGTTGCCCTAGGTGGACCATCGGAGCCTAGGGAGCCCTCACGATCATACTCAGTATCTCAAACAACACTCTCATGGCCCAACAACAGATATTAATCATAGCCTTCCAAGAAATCTGTTTCGAAGATGAGCATCCCTTCGAGTTTGAGGGCTACAGAATACTAAAAGGCAAACCAGGCAAGAAAATTCTGAAAGGCACTAACATGCTGGGACCTCAAGTAGAGTCTCAAACCTATCGTTCTGGTACAACAACAAATGGTCACCATCGTTAATACCCATGCTTCAGTTAACCTGGACGGTCATAGGGACCCGGCAACAATGGAACAATTCTGGGAAGACCTTGAATCAACCATCCATCAAATTCCCAAACGCCACACACATATAATAGGCCAGTACCCAGTCCATAAAAGAACTAACATCAATGGTAAACGCCTGATATCTGTTTTTGGTAAAATTGAAATTTACATGGTTCAAGCATCTCCTAAGGAAGACACGAGACACATGGTTAGAGCCATTCTAGCAGACCTCGTGGAAACAGCAATAGTCTAAATCAAAATCCTCAATCATCCAACCCAAAGCCGCCAAGACTGATTTTAAGTTATCTTACGAGAAAACAATTTTCATGACCAATGACACATCAGCATTAGAATACCTTTTACGCAACAACAAGATCCACAAAGTCAAAGAGTTCAAATACCTAGGGGCGTGGATCAGTCAAGATCTCAAAAATGACTAACCATTAGAGGACAGGGTCAGGAAAATGGAGATAGCCTACAATCTATGCGGGAAGGTTTACCAAAAGAAATCCATATTAATCAATGCAAAACTGAGACACTATACAACAGTAATCAAACCCGAAGTTTTTTATGCGGCACAAATCCTGACCATCAAAGGAGCAAAACTGTTACAAAAACTAGAGGTCAAAGAAATAACCACCCTGAGAAAGACACTAGGCCCAAGGATTATAAACGGCGAAAGATACCACAGGCCACACGAGAAACTATACTTAAACAAGAATCTTTAATGAACACCATTATCAAAAGGTGCCTCAGTTTTTATGAACACTTAGGAAGGATTGAAAAATTAAGGCTAGCCAGCATCATCCACTGAGCTAACTCGCGGAAGAAAACAACATCGCCTTGGTACAAACAGGTCAAACAAGATTTTGAAACTTTCGACATCTCCGAAATACAAATATACGACAGAAAAGGTTTTCGAAAAGTGATACAAGAAGACCCACAAATCAACTTAACACGAAAGAGGTCAGAAGAAGCTAAACAACGACAAAGCCAAAGAGATATGGGCAAGGAAGAATGCACAAGCAGCCCTAACAACTTAAGTTGCAAATAATTTTGATTAACTTTCGTAGCCCATAGTTGGCTCATCTGAAAAAAAAAAAGATTTTTATTCAGCTGGATCTGAAATCGAACTCGAACCCTTTGGTTTACAAGGCAAGTATGCTAACTTTGATTCCATCTAGCAAACACCCCAAATTTCACTTAAAAAATAAGAATATTAAGAGCCCATTTTAATTAAATCTTTTATTAAGGTTATTCACAGAATAAAAGACATAACAAGCCAATGTGAGCGGATGAGTAGATGCGATACTTACAAGCCAATAATTGAAAATTAATAAATATACTGAAATAGTGAGGTTAGGTCGTTTTAAAATAAAACACCAAAATTTTCCATTATGAAGAACAAAATTCGAGTGTAATTAATCGACAAGAGAGATTCACAAATATTTTTTATAAACAATCGATTGTAAATAAAACTTTATTTACTGGTAAATTTCTACCAGACTATTGTATCATCGAATACTTCTGTAACACTCTATATACATAGTTTTACATCACATCGATTTCTTTCAAGTTGAACGGCCCTAAGCTTTCCAAATACAATAAACAGAACCTCAAACCTGTGGGTGGGCTAGGAGAAATTAATAAACATCATTGAAAATCGGTGCTCTTAATTAATGTTAAAAATAATCGACTATCGATTATACACGTTAGGCGGTAGTTCGATCGATAAAATCGATCCTACAGAAACAAGCTATCGATTTTGATTAATCCATTGGGGGCACGTAAAAAATTGAATAAGAATGAAGCTGTCCCTTTTTGCTAGCTGAAAATAGTTTGTATCAATGGAAAAATACTGCAGAGGCATAATCGATTGTCAAATTTATAAAATAAGGCACTGACTACGATTAATCGATTACAAACTTTAAAAGCAATGTACAATAAAATTACTTCTTATAGATAATGAATAAGTCGGAAGTAACTTGTGATTGTTTGCCAGTTAATAATCGATTGATTATGTAATCGAAACAATTATGCATGTATATAATCGACTATCGATTTCGATTGTTGGATAGCAGAGTCTATTATCGACGTCGAAACTACGCTATCGAGTTTGATTAATCGACTGAAAATACTTACTTATTTTCTGCAAATAGGTGATTTGAAGCGAATATACAATTTTAAATTTATAATTGATTAGTCTTTTGTAAAATGTTAAAAGACACGTAAATATTTCATGTATTCGATTATAAATAAAGCTATGATTGCTTATCAATTCACAACAGATTTTATCATCCAAACAACAGCGTTGTTTGTAATTACTAAACCAGTATGTTGTCGAAAAGTTGTACGTTCATAGCCGACTATAGATCTTGAAGAATAACTTAGTGATTTTGTTTAATCCATATAAATTATAGAGGAACTATTTAAGCAGTCCCTTCGATCGATTAGAACTGATTCTGTGGTTATTTGATTTCATAAGTGATGATCTGATGATTATATTAATATTGTATATTTATAATCGACTATCGATTTCGATAAATCGACGAGTAATTTTAGAGGAAATACGTAATTATTTCTTGCAAACAGTCGATTAAAAGCAAAAACGAGATTTTTGTCAATTTATGATCGATTTTAGCATCTAAATGTTGGTGGATATTTCTGTCTGCCATCAGCTTTAAAAATCATGTTATCGAGTTCGATTGATCGACTAGAAACACATGTATAATTTTTTCTTAGAAGTAAACCTGTGGCTTTCCAATATGTAATCGATTTTAATCATTGATGTTGCAATTACGTAATCGCTATTGCAATTAGTGAGTGTTTACCAATATTGCTAATCGGTTTTATCATCGTAAAAATAATATGTACATAATCGACCATCGATCAGTAAGCTGTCGATTTTGTTTAAGACAATAGCAATATTAGGCGGAAAATGTGACTACTTCATACGATCGATTATAAGTAAGCGTTTGAGCGTTTGATAATCATCTATTATCACATCGAGAAGATATTGTAATTCACAATCGACTGTTGATCTTTGAAAAATAAGCTATCGATTTTGATTGATGGATGGGAAATGTATAAAAACATAACATTCGATTAGAAGTAAATTAATTCTAACACCCTGCCAGTGTCCCTCTGCTATTCCTTCACCAGAAATTACGAGATAACTATCCCTGCAAAGGACGAATGCTCATCACTGCTCAGGGACCGCGAAAACAGACGCAAGCGTTTATGCCGACCAACCTAGAATGAGATTGTTTCTCGTAAGTTTCCTGCCGTTTTACAGACTGAGGTCTCTACAATCTTGGTCTGTGCCCAGGAAAACCTCGCCAGAGGCTATCAGAACACATATATCTATATGTGCTCCGATAGTCAAGCAGCACTCAAAGCTTTGAGTTCTGTAAAAACCAAATCAAAACTGGTCAAGGAATGTCGAGTGGCTCTGGATAGGCTCGACTCAAGCAACTGGGTTCGTCTAATCTGGGTGCCCGGTCACAGTAACATTCCAGGCAACATCCGTCTGGCCAAGCAGGGCTCCTTGGAACCCTTTTTACACCCTGAACCGGTAGGAAGCACCTCAGGATAATCACAGGCCTCCTTACGGGCCATGGCCTCTTTAAAAGACATCTGCATCTGATGGGCCTCTCTGAAGACTTCAGCTTCAGATTCAGCAACAATGCAGATGCAGCCCCGTTCATCTCCTTTTGTGATGCCCCGGACTACTTCTTCTGAGGCTCTGCCTATTTAGTGCCGGTCTTCTACAGGCCGATGGCACGCCTTTGGGCTAGGTGCCGTGCCGGTCTTTATGAAGGCATCCCTTAATTTGCGGTGGATACACAATGGGTTTAGGACCCGAGTGCTGCTACTTCGTACCACCGAAAGAAGAAGAAGAACTCTGCCAATTTTCAATACCGAAAAATTGTAACTTCGTAATCAAATATCGATTTCAAAAAATGAGTTATCAAGGTTGATTAATTGATGAAACATCAGAATTTTAATCATGTGTATTATTACTTCCTGCAAATAGAGATGATTTGAAGTAACTGCCGATTTGTAATTGATTATTTGAATAAATATTAGAGATTAATAGATTGTTTTAAACACATCCGCTTTAATATCTTACAATTGCAGTACTTCAAATAATATGAGAATGATAGAAAGTAACTTAAAAAGATATATCGATTTTTATTAAAATGCAGAGGAGTTGTCTATCTGAATAATGCGATAATCGATATTAAAGCCTCGTCGATTATCGAATCACAAGCGACTACAAAACGATTGGCATCGATTAAATATACAGAAGCAACTGGTTATAATTGCAAGTTGTAGATTTAATTCGTCATGGCCGATACAACAAACTGAGGGGCTTAGACTTTCTGATAACTTCTAGCTTCAAAGTAGCTATATTAAAAGCGCTTTCATTGAGCTTCACCTAATAATAATGGATTCACTGAACACCTGACATTCATTCCAACTCTTCTCACATTTTATCATTAAATTCGCAATAAAAATATACGTACAAACTTTACGAGTATTATCTCCGAATATTCCACGCTGTATCATAATAAACAACACGAATTCAAATAAAAAAAGAAAATGCAATGCATAGTTTTCCTCGTTCTGCGGTTAATACCTGCTATAACTATGGTAAGTAATTTATAATAATACTTAGCAATTGTAATATTTATAATGCTCAGTATGAACAAAGCGATTACAAAGGAGTGTACGAAAGACTGGAGGTCGCTTATTATAACAAGGATTACGTGGGCCAGGCGAAAACACTAAATTTTAAGTACAATCGAACCCAAGCACTTACCAACTTTACTTTTGCTTTTAATTACGATTATGGGACAGAAGTACAGGTATTACAATGATTTTGCCTTATTTTAATAAATGATTTTCTAAGCGTAATAAATCTTTAGGTGCAAATTCAGGCATACAGATTTGCAAGCAATGAGTACAGACTTTTTCCGATTCAATTAACTTTTAATCTGTGCCAGGCCTTAAAAAAGAATGATTTTGGAATTCAGGACTATTATAAATGTGGAAATATGACCAAATGTCCGTTGGTAAAGGTAAATATGAATAATTTGTATATTTAGCACTATAAATAGCGCTCTAAGCACTATAAATAGCGCTCTAAACAAAACACAACAAATTCTCTATTTATTGAATTTAGAAATTTCAAAATAGAGCTAAAATTATTTTATAAATGAAAACATGTTATTGTTCTTCATTTTTATAACAGGGTGTCAATTTTATTTGCAACTATGTACCAACCTTTTCGGCGTTTCCACCCCATATTCCACAGGGACGGTATCAACTTGATTTGAAATATATCTATCACTCAATTGTGCTTATGCATTTACAAGGGTATGCAGCGATAGAAAAAATAGAAAAATTGCGCTTCGCTTAATCATAAATGATGAATAAAGTATTGCTGTTTTATTATCGTTTTATTTTCCTAATACATAAAATTAAGCTGGCCAAAATGTATGAGCTTTCGAAGGTTTGAATACAGAAATAAAAAATTCTTAACACTGTCTTCTGATTTTTCAAAAGTTAAGCTATATAGGTACGTTTCTTTATTTTCAATTTTAAGCATCAAGAATTTTAACAGAAAAATTTAGAAACTTTTTATTTTAAACTTTTTAAAGTCAATTTTTTGTTAGACTTGGACTTTTGATAAAAATAAAATATCAACAAACGATTTTGATAGCAAACGTCATATACTGACTTAAAAGTGATTAATTTTTGGATCTTAAATTTCATGTAATTAAATAAAAAACACGTTTGGCATTTATTTTAAAAACTTGTCAGAACGTTGATTGACTATTAATAATTGATTCAAATTCGAACTGGTGTTGTTAATCTAACTAAAAGCCACAGAGTCACGTTTCCTAAAAATATGTCTGGAGTCCGAAAAATCTGCCAAAACTCTGCTAGTCAAGTTTCCATTTGACTTCAAAGATTCAAATGTCGATTGTAAAGTTGAAGAGTTTAGCCTCTAACTCAGACTTACATATTGGAATTTGACAGACATGCATGTTTTCGAATACGAAAAAAATTTAATTCCGAATATTTTCCAATTGTAGCAGAGTTAATTCAATTCAAAGTCAAAAATTTAATTTCTGATTTTTGCAAAAAAAATCCATTCACACTTGCTATATACTATTTACGTTATGTTATCTTATATTTAAAAAAACGTTTATTTCCCCATTTGTGTATTAGTTTAACGGCAGTAGAAAAGCAAACGTGAATTTACCTCCCAAGGGCAGTAAGTGAAGTGATTGTTAGTGTCAAATTATTACGTCAGAGGTTGTTTGAATTTTTAGTGGCAATTTATAACCGAAGTGGAAAGAATATTGTACATAACATGGGTGATTTAAGTAATTTAACTTATTTAGCTTGGCTTAACATACAAACTTTCATGCTCAGCCGACAAAAGCTCATTTACCTCCTTTGTGATGTAAATGTCTGCGAATTAAAGATCGGTCAATTTTACGGTTTAATATCCTCCTTTTTCAATTTTTTCGGTATCTTTCATTTTAGGTTCAATTTAGTCAAGTTCCTCAGATTTATAAAATATATTTTATTTTAGTAAGATTTTGGAATGGAATTATATTACTTAAGAAAAATCATGGAAAAATTACGCTGATGGTCCTGAGCTTTATTGCTATTTTTGCTGAGCGAAGTGTAATCAGAAAGATCTACAAACACCATTAACTTTTGTTTTTAAAGGTAATCACATCATAGCGTGACATACAATAATAAATTTTATCTGGAGTACTGCTTTAGTTCATAGCATAGTCAGAAAATGTGTATGATCGGTTAGACAACATTATGTTAGCTAGGGCCCCATGAATGTTGGGGCTCTTTCTGATTATTTGGAATTGATTATCTAGATTTCTAGATTACATAGACCTGAATATTATTATTAATTATAATTATTTTTAGTGAAAGAAGAAACGATTTTACACAGTTACATGACAGTTATTAGTTATTATACTCCAAATTTATACAGGGTCTCTTCAGAGAGTACATGCACAGTGCTTTGCACCCAAAAGAACAGCGCCAAAAGTTGCTGGGTTTTTAAAGATCTATCCGACCGAGATGTGTGTGATTCCTATTAGATGGATATATCCAACGACTTTAACACTTGACTATCGTTGTTTAATAATAATAGTAAAGAACAAATTAAATTATGATTTTTGCTACTATGCATTCGGCAAGTTGTACTTACCAAGTTGCATTTGATCGTATTTGAAGGAAGTAGGTGGATTTTACTATTTTTTATTAGTTGTTATGAGGGTAGGGAAGTAAGCGCGATTTACCTCTCAAGGGAAGTAGCAACTACTCTGCTGATGTTTTTGATAAATTAGTTTAGTGATAATTAATATCAAAAATTGTTAAATTTCTTTAGGGTAGTTCCTTTCGGCAGTAGAAAAACATTTTGCAACAAAACAAATCGCCGTTTTTAAATTCGCTCTCGGCAAATTCTACTTAATACCTAACATACATAACCAGCGTCTGATATTATAACTGATGTATATCTCCCACAAAATATATATGAATATGTATAGAATTGGTAAACACATCTACCATTCAACGTTAGCAAACAGTAGTATAAAGATTACTGCAACGTAAAAAATAAAATGCATTGCATTATTTATTATATATCGTTGTTGATATCTGATGTTTTAATGGTAAGTTAAACACAACATTAAAAATAAAGATATTTTGCTAAAAAAACAAACTGTTACAGTATGAGCAAAGCGATTATACTGGAACCTATGAAAGGGCAGAGGTTGCTTATTACAACAAAGATTGGGTAAGCTTTGCCACAACAGTAAATTTTAAATACAATCGAACCCAAGCCCTTACCAATGCGAGCTTTATGCTTAATTACGATTACGGATATGACGTACAGGTATTACAATATGTTCAGTTATTTATATCTAGTTACACAGCAAGGAAGAATATTTTTTCACTACCGATGTAAACTACCGTAAAAAAATTAAATTGTTTTTGACATAATAATTTCACACTAACTTATCAAAAAATAAAGCAATAGTTGTTACATCCCTAGGAAGGTAAGTTCATACTTACTTCACAACAGCCCATAAATAATTTGTAATGCCAACGTATCACCCTCAAATATTTTTAAACATCATTTGATAAACGCGACGTACCAAGTCGGTAGTGGAAAAAGTGTTTTAGTTAAAATTAGCTTGATTCTATAATCGTAAAAATACTCAGGTTCAAGTACAGGCCTACAAATTTGCAAGTAATGAATATCGACTTTTCCATTACAATTTACTTTTAATCTCTGCCAAGCTATAAAAAGGAACGATTTTGGAATACAGGACTATTATAAGTGCGGAAATTTGACTAAATGTCCTCTGGTGAAGGTAAATATGATTAAGTTTATTTTACCAGGTATGCAATTTTTGAAAAAGTCGTGACATTTGAAGTCGTATAGAAACAGCTAAAAGTAAAAATTGTTCATATTTGACAGGTAAATAATCATCACAAAAGTATGATTTACTCAATGCTCTGGATTGTATTAAAAAATCTACATATTTAATTAAAAAAAAAATCCAAAAATTAATTGAATGTTCTTACAAACAGGGTGTCAATTTTATCTGCAACTACGCACCAACTTTTTCGGCGTTTCCACCCTACATTCCATCAGGAAGTTATAGGATTGATTTGAAACATGTGTTTCGCTCAGTTATTGCTTTACATTTGCAAGGATATGGGAAGATACAGAAAATAGAACACTTAAGATTTGCTTAATTATAAATTGTCGTAAGTTATGAATAAGCAGTATTCTTTTATTTTATTCATGTAAAGAGTTCTGCACTTTTCAAGTGAAAAGTTGAAATAAATATACGTTTTAGTTATTGTTGAGTTGTAAAATAGGATTTTTGGGTTACATTTTTAGTTTTGGAAAGTTTTAGGAATTTGCCAAGTTCGTATATGATTTGCGTTTTAAAACAGCTCAATTCGATCTCGTTTCCATTGTAAGCCTCAGAATTTTTTTTTATTTTTTTATTTTTCTCCTACCGATTTAATGTGATTTTACCATATTTAGTGCTTGTCATAATAGTAAACACTAGTAAACAACTGCTGCTTGTGTTTTTGATAAATTAATTTAATAAATTGTTGTGTTAATAAGTCAAAACTAAACATTAAATTACAAATTAAATAATTTTTAAATGGTACACGTTTAAACTTTTTGACTCATTGTTTCTTCCAGTTATGATTTTAGGCTTGAATAATAAAATGTGAATCGTAACAATTGCCCCCCCCCCAACGCCACAACTTTAATTTACCTGTTATTGTATTCTCCATGATTATTAAACTTATTTCTTGTATTTTTCTTTAGATCGACTCTAAACTATATAACACTGAAATCTTTACAATTCAGATTCAGATTTGAAGTAAATTCCGAATTAAGGTTTCCAATAACAAATCAAGATTTTGCTACAAAGTGTGAGGACTACTGTGTCCCATATCAACTCTGATTTATTGTATTGTAAATAATTCATTATAATCTCTTTCTTTATTCTATTTCTCTCCGTCTTAACTATCATACTTTACTAAATGCGAAGTCTTGTACTTGGCTTAGTATACAACCTTTGTGATGTAATGTCTGTAGTACAGTATTAAAGATCGGTCAATTTTACCACCCTTTCGGTATCTTTCATTTTAGGTTTAATTTAGTTAGATTTATAAAACATCTTCTATTTTAGTAAGGTTTTGGAATGGGAAATTCATTGCATTTGATACTAAACAGTTTCTCACGTATTTCCTAAGAAAAATTATGGAAAAACTACGCATTATAATTAACCCTGAGCTTTATTGTTATTTTTGCTGAGCGCAATGTAATCAAAACGATGTACAAATATCATAACATTTTGTTTTCAAGGTTAATCACACCATAGCGTGACACACTATAATAAATTTTGTCTGAAGTACTCCTTTAGGTCATGGTCATAGTCATATAATAACCTGAAAATGTTTACTTAAAATTAAAAATTAAAAGCTCTTGTTATTGCCAAACTTTTTCAAACTTCCGGATATTTCAGTGTAGGTTTTTCCTATACTTATAAAACGATATAAAAAATAATCGCCTAATAAATAAACAAATAAACTTTTCCTCAATTCTTATCTAAAAAATCTTAAAATCTCAAAAACTTCGGGAATTTTGTCAAGTATTGCAAGAACAAAAATATACCAAAAAATCAAAAACTTTACAGTTTAATACTCCGAACGAAAAGTCAAAAGATTTCGATCAGAATTTTATAATCAAAACGTGTAATTTGAATTTCCTGTAATAAATCGGGCTTGTTTGTAGGGTCACAAATAACTTAAAAGAGACGAAACCGATACGAAACTTTCTCAGAGTTGATATTCAAGTGGCCCGCAATTAGTCGGAGAGTATAAAGAAGAAAAGTAGAGATAACGAACGAACCGATATGTAATAATTAGTCCATTCGTTGCGCCCCAACGGCGATAATTTGATCCAAGCTCCGCGTTTATTCTTGGTTAATTCGTTTTTATACAAGTGTTTTCGTGTTTAATTGTGTAATTACTCGTTTCGGACCGCAACAAGGTAATTATTATAACCAGTTCTATTTATCAGAATTATTTCGATGGATTAAGGAGAGGAAAAAAAAATTACCGCTTAATAAAGTTCTAAGACAGTTCGTTCACCTGAAAGGGGAGATGTTTAGGTACAATTAGGCTCGGGTATAATTAATAATCGGTATTAATTGTTACGTTTCCGGTTGTGAGTTTTGTTTACGTTTACTTGAAGGAATAATAAATTTTTAAACGGTTACCGATCGGTAAATTAATAAATTTTTTAACACGGACGAACAATGAGACCAGGAAATTTTTGTAGGTGTTTTTGCGAAGAATGAGGCAATAAAGTGGAAAATAAAAACTGTTACAATGAATGAAGCTATAAAATTATTGAAAATTGAAATGACTTAATATAAAGTGAATATAAGTCTTTTAATCTATCACAATTTAAATTACCGAAAATAATTGATTTCCAGTACGTGGTACGATCGTAAATTACCTACCTAATTTTGCAGTAATCAATCTTATTTTCTTTGTTAATGGAATTTTTATAATAATGATAATGCAGCCACGTCTATTATAAATTATAATTGCTAAACCACGTTCCACAACAAGGGCGTAAATAAGCAGTAAAAACTGAAATTACAGTCGTATTACGTTGTGGATAAATTAATTACTTGGGCATTTCATTTATGCTTTAAATAAGTATTTCATTTTGCGATTATGGCCAATTTCACTTTTACAGCTTACTATATGTAATATCTGACCGACTTTAATTTATTGTTAATAAACGACAAAAACAATACCTGCATCCCCAAAAATTTTCACTTCAGACGACTACAATTTAGAATCTTCAAGGCAAGAGTTTAAGAAATTAATTTTTAAATGAGAACAACAATAAGGTGAAAATATTGTTAAAAAAAACAAAAACGAACGCCGTATTTACAACAGGCGTCTTAAGATGGCATTCAAGATTCGTTTCACTGCCATTGTATAATATTGGTGATTCATTAAATATTAAAACATTCCTGTCAGCCTTCGATCGATTGTGGGTTTATAACACTATCATTATTTTGGATTTTTATTCACATACCGAGACATAATCGTGCTTTAAAAGGATACACAAACATTTATAAAATCGTCGCTTACTTTAATAGAAAATTAATTAACAGTAGCAACAAATATTTGTTAAAGTACACGTAAAACAATAGAATGTTTAAAAAAAACTGTATATAATTCTTTCGTGTTTGAAATACCTGTGACTGATTATAGTACGGCTTTTTGATCGACGATAAGTAATTTCATACAAAAGTTTCTGTAACAATAGACGTTTAACTTTGTTATTGTTTTTTCCTTTGCAAAAGTTTCTATTTTTGGTTTTTGATTATCACCTTGATATATGTTAGAAAGCTGTTAGTTTATACAATTATCAAACAGTTTCGGTAGAAAGTAATTACCTTAATACTCGTACATTAGCAAAATAATCAAATCTGCTATTGCAACGAAAATTTGTAAACAAAATTGATAAAACAATCATAGAAGAAGTATGCCCAAATTAGAAAAAAAAAACGCTGAGAATTATAACAAAAATAAATAAATACTTCTAAATAATAATAATTTCTCCTTAGATTGTTCAATACAGTATGATCAACAAAGCAAGTACCTAGAGAATGGCAAACAACCATTATCACTCCAATACCTAAAAAAGGGGATAATATGAAATGCAGCAATTATAGAGGAATAGCGCTGATACCAGTTGCAAGTAAAGTATCCTAGAAAAGCGACTCCGATCTAAAGTAGAAACTACACTAAGTGAAAACCAAGCCGGATTCCGACTAGGAAGAAGCACACACGAATACAATCAAGCGAGTAGCTGAAAAAATGGTGAACTGCGATAAATGATTTGGGATTGCATGAAACGAAGAAACATTCCAGTAGCAGTAATCAACGCAATCGAAACGTTATATTCAAAAATAGTGAACATAGTGAGAATAAATGGTATGGAAAAAACGCAGTTCAGAACAACACGGGGATCGAAACAATGGGGAATACTAAGTCCACTTATCTTCATTATGTTTATGGACTAAATTGCAAAACCAGTAGCACAGGCACAAAATATAAATGAATCGTAATAGGATTTAACAAGATGAAAGAGATCAGACTAAATGAACTAATTTATGCAGACGACTTATTTACAACGACAAGTAAACCTATGGGACTAAGCATTACAAGACGTAGGAATGAGAATAAATGTTAATAAAACGGAAACTATGGTTATTGCGAGATAACCAGAAGAAATAACGATGAACTTAGGGAATACAACTTTAACACAAACAGAGAGGCTCAAATATCTAGGAGCAATAATTAACCACACAGGAGGTACCGAATTTGAGATAAATAACAAAATAAATGCAACAACAAAGATATTCCGGGCACTGTATCAAGTGTTCATAGAAAAACGCGAAGTCTCAAGGAAAACGAAGATTAAAACATACAGATCAATATTAATTCCAACGCTGATTTACGGAAGTGCAGCATGGGTGTTAAACAACAGATTACAGAGCAACCTACAAGTGTGCGAATGCGAACTGAAGATCCTAAGAAGCATAGCAAATGTTAGTAGAATGCAGCACCTGAGAAATGAAGACATTAGAAGTGACTTAGAACCTAATTGAACAACAACAACTAAGATGGTATGAACACATGGTCAGAATGGAGGAAGATAGAATTGCGAAACAAGTATGGGAAGCACGTCCGATAACTAAGAGAAGAAGGGGTAGACCGAAGAAAACTTGGAATGAGCAAATTGAGGAATGTCTACAGAAGAGAAGTAGTAAGTAAATAATAATAAATTGCAGTAAACAGGGTAATCCTCAGATGGTTGAAGTTCTAACAGCGAAAGCTGGAGAAAAACCTCAAAACAACCAAAACCTATTTTATAAACACTAAAAGAGCTAAATATTAGGCGTAAGATCACTAACAACAGTTCCAGGATTTGACTTAATCAAATTCTGTGTGAACTTCAATCAGTTGTAACTTGTAACACAACCAAGACAAAATTTAGCTAAAATTACAAAGAAATTTAATACTGACCGCTGTATAACAGAATGACCAAATCAGTTGTAATAAAAAGTAGGGCGGAGAAGACCTCATATAAAGAAGAAAACTAAAGTTTAACATCTCAAATGAAGTAGTAGGAACGACAAGAGTAAATGTTCATAAAAAGAGAAATATAAATCCTTGGTTTACTGTAGAGGTTAATAATTCAGCAGGCCATGAAAGTATATCGCGAGTAATGAAAGTAACATCGTAAATAATAAAATAACCAAAAGTTTGAAGAATATCAAAAATATGATTAACTCAGAAAGAGACTAAACTGACAAAGTAAGATATGGAATACGACCCAAATGTTAGTTAGAGAAAAGAATGGAACATAATAACTAACCAGTAAAGTCGATCGTATGCAAATAGCGTTGGATAACGATGTTTGGAAATAACTGGTGAAAAAAGTATGCAATAACAATCATTCGAACTCCATGTGCCCAAGATGGGGAAACCTTATCGCTAAAATACATTGGTGACCCTTATTTCAGTGGCAGATATGGTAATAAGCTAATAAGAAAAAACTTAAACGAAGCAAAAGAAGGCGACGGTGAAGAAGATGGCAAAGAAGAACATAAAGAAAAATATGATCGTGACGAAAAAGAAGAAGGCCAATAACAATAAGAAGAAGAAAAGGTGTCGAAAGAACACTTGAAGGAACTATATAAAAGACTATAAATACAAGACAACCAAGAAGAAATGAATGAAGTTACTAATATTACTCCATATGATCCAAACAAAAAAATATCGAAGGGTTTCGGTGATGCAGTAAAATGAAACATTGTTACGTATGTAGGTTCAACTGTAGTCAAGAAAATCTCCGAGAATCGTTGAAGAGCTTAGCAGGTAGTGTCTTAATCAAACAACAAAAAAGGTGCATCTCCAAATACAGGCATACAAGTTCCCTATGCTTTGCAGACTCAAAATCTATACTTCATTCACGCCAACTTTGAAGAAATAAAAATATTAGAACAAAAGGGTTAAGCAGGAATCGCTATCATTAAAAATGTAAATATCGAAGTTCTAATCTCACCTCTACTTTGCAGATGATATAGTATTAATAGCGGACGACTATAAAGAGGCCGGCGGAATGTTATGGAAGTTATAGTAAGAAAAATATATTTATCTCGGGCAAGACATAAAAATCTGTAGAGATAACCAATTGGGCTGCATATGGAAAATTAAAAGATATCTTTAAGACAGACATTCCAACTAGTCAGAAAAGAAAAAGCCTTCAATCAATGTATTCTTCTGGTTCTAACTTATGGAGCATAAACGCTAGTTTTCACTAAAACAACAACGAAGAAACTACAAGTTACGCAACGTAGAATAGAAAGTAGCTATGATTGGATTAACCCTGAGAGACAGAGTCAGAAATGAAGAAATCAGAAGAAGAACGGGCGTTGAGGATGTTATAGTGCGCATTGCAAAGCAAAAGTGGAATTGGGCAAGTCACCTAGCAAGATTTAAGGATGTTAGATGGACAAAAAGATCGTTGAGTGGCGATCGAGAACCGGTAAGCGTAGCCGGGGAAGACCTCCAACTAGATGGAGGGATGACCTTAAAAGAATTTCGACCAACTGGATTGCAGCTGAACAGAATATAGAGGATTGGAAACGTCTTGGTGAGGCCTATGTTCAACAATGGACTGGAGAGGCTGGGTAGATAGATAGATAGAATCTCACTAGTTGAAACAATGGATAAGCATATCTCGGTGAAGAAGGTGATGTCTCAAAAACGACATACAAATGAACCATTAGGAAAACTACAAAAAAGATGGGATGAGAGCTGAACATAAGAATCGCAGACAATGTCAATAAGCAAAATATAAAAGACGAGTAGCAACAATAAGAAGACTAAAAAGAAGAAGAAAATAATGTATACCATATCTATAGGAAGAACTAGAATTGAAAAAAGTAATAAGAAGTCGAAAACAGTAGTAAATCAAAACAGGAAACCTTTTTGCTAACTGGAACACTACCGTGAAATAAGTAACAAGAACTTGGAAAGAATGAGATGACATAATAAGTGTGGGTATAACGATATGGCAAAATATGAATACCTTGCCAGAAAAGTTAATTAAGCCGTATTACTTTCTTATATGCAATATGGACAGTTAGAAATTGAAATTTAATGAATTAGCAGGCCGTCATAATATCAAATTGAAATTGAAGGAAATAGAAACAAAAGAAACACTTGAATGAACATAATTTTTGTTTGGTCTGGAATAACCAAATGATATCAACCACTAGATTGGAAAGTATCACCATTATTGTCTTTTCCCGAAAAAAAAACAATGGAATTTATTCGGTGTTCTTAGTAAAATCTAAAAAACGCATCGAAGGCAATTCAAGGAAGAAACATTGTAGAACTGCATCTATTAGACTTTCAAAGTTGTTTAAATTTAGGCGGGCGTAAATACTTTTGGCTGAAGTAAACTGAGAGTGAACTGGATACCAGAAATCGGTTCTACCCAGAACTGAAGGCAAAACAAAATTTCTAAAGAACAATGTATGAATCAAGGTAAGATATCCGGAATTTATGAAGAGGTACAATCTAACGTGAAAGAAGAAGTTAACGAAGTATCATCATTTGGAATCAAGATGAATAAGGTAAGGATAAAACGGAATAATTTGTAGCGCTTCCAAAAACGGACAGGCTAAAAAACCAAAGAAACTTGAGAGAGATCAGAAGTAAAACAACAATAAAAGAACTTATGAAGAGCGTTGTGTTATCTTCACATAACTGAAAATGGCAAAAGCAAAGGAAATCTGTGAAACCAGATGAATTGATAGAATCACCAAGGTCAGTGAAAGCTTTGAACCACAAATTATTATTGAACACAAAACTCAGATATAAAGTAAAGGGTAGGGATGGATGAAATTGACAGTAAAAAGAAAAAGTATGGTGTGTAAAGTGATAACCCAGCAAGTTGTAAGTTATGTGATATGAACATGTTTTGAACATAACTAAGACTTCAATAGAGCTCTTCATAAATGTTAATGGCAAAAAGAAGAAGAAAAGGTACAGGAAATGATGAAGGAAAAAAGGAAGAAAAATGAAACATGAAAGGCATTTATTTTTATATGCAAATACTAGCACCTCTGGCAGACATCGCCACTGTAGATGAGTTTAAATGGCTGAGAAGTGCCGGGGTTGTCGGTTTTTGGTGGCACATTAAGAGGCTTTGGACATAATAACAGGAAGAAGAAGGAAAATAAAGAGATGCCGGCGAAGGCACTAAACAGAAAGAGAGAAGAAGAAGGAAGAGTATGAGGTAGAGGAGGAACAGTATGCGAGAGCGGGGCAGGAAAAGGATAGGAAGAAGAAAAGGAAGAACACAATGAATATGAAGAGGTGGACATTTAGAGAAAGACAAGAAAATCAAAGAAGAAATGCTTATAATATGTAGGAATTATACACATGTATAGTGAATGCCTAGATTCTAGATGTTATACAATATGGAAATTAGAATCACAAAACTGATGACTATTAGCCTGAACAGATGTAAATAGCAAAAATGGATTAAAAAAAACAGAAAATACTAATTAAATAGCTTTATCACAGATTTTAATTAGCCCGGCAATTTTCTACCTGAATTGATTTAACATCGAAGGCCGATGCATGAATATGCCCAATTAATCCAATCAATCCCCCAGAATTGATTTCGTAATACATCAATTAACTAATCAGAAAATTAACCAATTGTAAATTATACCCACAACTTTCTCTAAGGACATTTTACAAACAAAACCAGGACCTTTCGAGGAATTTTGGACATCTTTAAAAGTTTCAAAATGAAACGAAACAGAAACAATGTAACTTGAGCAGCTTCAATATGGTCTGCATCATAATTTACAGGAAGTGTAGATTTAAAATTAAAAGCTCACAGGTTGGGTTTTCAAAAACGTACGGATTGTCGCTTTTTGACATGAGGAGAGTGAGAACATATTTCTTTTACAAGAAAACTAAAATTTATACCGATGTCAGAGTCACAATGATTTAAGCAACATCATACTTGAAATATGAGACGGCCCGACATCCGCATGGAAAATGTGGAAGCCGACTGTAAGAAGTTTGGAAGCGTTTGAAGTTTACGGCGTGTCGGTTTTATTTAATTTAGTGCGTGCTGACATTTATGTATCTCAATTTTAAAGCTAAAATACTTCGGTCCGAAGGTTTTTGCGCTCTTGAAAATTCCAAAATTAAACGCAGATTTTCCGATAATAACTAACGCAACAAATATGCAGGAATTAAAAATGTAAACTCCATAAAATTCCTGGTTGTAAATCTAACAGCTAGTAAATGTTAAGAGTTTTATGTAAGAATAAAAATGTTGTGTCTGTTTTTCACAAAAATGCTTATCAAACGCTTGTGAAATTTTAGTTTTAAGTTTATGGTGGCCGTTGATCGCATAAAAAGATTATTACAGTTCAGGAAATCTGCGATCTTAAAAGTTAAAAGTGAAAAAAAATCAAGTTGCTAGGCATTAATTATTTCCGTAAATTAATCAATAAAAACAATAAACAATCCATGCAATTGTTTCCTATAAAAACAAAGGCTTTAAATCGAGCCCACCTACATCACAATTTTTTACCTTCTAACATGGCCGAAATTCTTTATAAAAATGGCTGGAAAGTGTAGGAATGAACAGAAAGCTCTGTTAACACAAACGCAAACAAGAAAATTAATAACAGAAAGTGTAAAATCGCCAAATTAAAAAATGAGGGAAAAGAAGTTGATTAATTTGGTAATTTTTGTCAAGAGTTTGTGAGTTGGTGGAACAACTTAAGGAACTATGATTTATAAGCAGAAATTCTGTTAACTTATGAACTTCCATGACCTTTTATGAATTTTTAAAATTCGTTGACCTTTTAGACAAAAAAAGATTGTTAATTGCTTGCGAATTTTTTACATTCTGCAGATGTTAATAATAAATCGAAAAGATGCGGAAATTATAAGTTAATTTTAATATCTATTTAATCCTAGCTAATGTTTCAGTTTGTAATAAAAGAAATGTGATATTTTAGAAACTAACAATGTAATTTGTATGTATAAACATATGTATTATGCTTAATTATTGTGTTAATTTATCGGTTCTCCATGGAAAAAATTAAAGAGGTTGTCAGATGCTGTAGAAAACAATTTTAAATTTAAGTAGCAATTTAAGTGATGTTTAAATTTTGATTTAAAAAGAAAAATTTAGAATATTTTTATGAGTAGATATTTCTTTAAAAAATTTCCAATAAATTTCCTTAAAATTAAAAATTTAAGAACTGCCCTGAAAGGTACAAAATTTGTAATTAGGAACTCAGAACCTTACTCGAAAATCTAACTTTATAATTAGAAGTTTTCTAAATTCTGCGTGCTTTGGGAAATCTGGAGCTAGAAAGCAAATAAAAATGTCTTCTGTGAGGATTTGAAGATTTCTTTGATATAAAAATTGAAAATATAAAGTCTGACAGCTCTTTAGAAATTTACTCAATTATACATTGCATTTTCTCGATCTTTCTCCTTTTCGCCTGTATCTATGCACCTACAACTAATATTTCTCTTTTTATTTGTCTGTCTGTACATGTTACCGTCCCTGCCTCTCTCTAGCATTAATTAAAAAGAGGTGGGTATATATCTCCATTACACTTTTTCCAATGTTCCAGTGTAAAGTCAAAAGCAACCAGACGGTTTTATGCTTGAACCACAAGAAGATGATGCACAGAAGAGAAGAGTATTTACAGAAATAACTGTAATGTGTAACTGATTACAGATTTTTAACTAACAGATAGTAACTTTAGTAAATCACTGTTTATTTACCAAAACCCTCATTGCCTAGAAAAGGGTTTAATTTTGAAATTTCGATTTGCTCTCTGTTTTTCTAACTTGTTAACATAAAAAATGCCCAAAATTATGCCCTTAAAAAGTTGAAGAAGTTTGTTGAATCTCAACATAAAAGCATAAAGCAAACATATGATAAGAGAGAAGAGACGATCAGTCCAGCTTCAAAACTTAGAAAATATCATACGAAATCAAGCAGGAACTCGTATTAATTTAATGTTTAGCTACCGTTGTTCAGTGCGATACATTTGGTATTGCATTAAGGGATTAAGGGGTCGTTATAGTTTCATTTAAAGGAGTTAAAGTCTGAAACTGTCGTTTTATCATCATAATCATCAGCTGACGCGCAGCACAACAATGAAAAAATTTTAGGAGGCACTACGTGCAAACTTCAAAAGATTTTTGTTTTTCATATCTATTGCATCTCAACAATAAGAGATTGCAAGTTTTATATACAACCTCGCCTTCTCCAAAAATATCTTTTAGAAAATACAGTATAATTTTTATTGAGTATCAGTCAGGCAATCTTTAAAAGGTTAGAATGTCCAGAAATGCTTTAAATAGTCCCTAAGAATGCTGTCTTTAAAAAACATAAATTTAGAAACTTTTTTAAAAGAAAATTAAATTTATTTTGGGAAAATTTACATTTGCAAAGGGTTTCAAAATTAAAAAAGGAAAAAAAAAGAAATCTTCTATGAAGAAAGAAGGAAAGAAAACTAAATTTATTTGTGGAAAGATTTTGAAATCAGAAGAGTACAAAAGATAAATGCTTTCCCAAAATACCTTTAAATTTAAGGACACTTAATTGAAAGAAAACTCATTTTTTTTTTCTCTCTCTCTCTCCTTTCCTTTTCTCTCTCAAAATCATTTATGCAATTTGGGGTTGATTTTAAATTTCAGAGAAATAAATTTATCAAATTTTTTCTTACAAATTCTTAGAAATATGAATCTTACGTAATACAAAATCAACAAGTCAGCTTGCATTTAAAAAATCCAGAAAATCTGTTAACTGCTCAAATTACTTTTCCCGATGACTTTCATTTTTAACAAAACCACGGGAAGTTCCAATTTTTTAATTAAATTTGCATATTTTGGTTCCTTTTCTTATCTCAAAATAAAACCAACAGAATTTATGTTTGTTGTTCGTCTTATTTAAAGGTATCGGTATTTAGACTCCGCTAGGATATATGGCCGGCAACATGGAAGGTTAAGGCCTCCTAAGGCGCTGTCATACGATGTTGCCTCGCACGCTATGCGTACGGGGTGATGTGATAAGCACCACGCCTTCAGAACCGCCTACCTTTCCTGCTCCACCACTGTGTTTCGGTTCCCAATTATTTTCAGTGACTGGATAGGCTACATGTTGGTTACATGAACTTATAATTTTTTCTAAAACATGGCTGTTTTTTTTTAATTTTAAATAGTATTAATTTAATAAAAATAAATTACTTTATTACAAAACGTGGAGAATTTCCTAAGTTACTGAAAGATCAATTAAAAACTTTGAAAATAGAAAAATGTTAAAGTTTTAATAAGTTTACTAAAAGAGTCGCAGACAAATTAAAAATCAGATTGCATTCTTTGCGTTTTGTACCTAAACTAAAAATGTGTAAATTTGAAGTAAAAACGCTTGAATTTTCAGCTTCTGATTTTTAACAGTCTATTTTTATTTTTATATAAATAACAGAAATATAATATACAAAATATAACTTTTAAATTAAAATGGTAGATTGTACTTTTTTGTTAATATTGCGCCCTGAAAAACGTTGAGCATTCTCTAACTTACTCGAAAACCACAAACAATTTTCAAAATACATATGAATTGTTTGAAATTTGAACATCAGAACGCCTTAACAGAAAATGTGCGGATTTTAAAACTAAAGGGCCTTCGAGATTGAAATGAACAAATCTACACTTTCGGCATTTAGTAAAATCTAACTTGAATTTTTCCCTTCACAGACTAGTACCTTTATTTATTGTTATTCCCCAAAAATAATATTTGATATTCTATAATTTGAATGATTTAAGTTAAACTAAACTAGTAACCTTAAAAGTTGTCAATAAAGGCCTCCTACCTTTTTTTTAATGTCAAGAATAGGTGTGTTGAAAGCAATTTAAAATAGTTTGAAATTTTGAACTACAAATTAATCTAAAAGAGTTTCGAATGTTTTCTAAATTTTTTAAAAATTCATTCAAAATGTAAATTTTATGTAGCGTGTTTATTTCAAAATTCGGAAAGATACAGCTTAATTTAAAAATATTAGGGGTAATTAAAAAGGTTTGTAGACCCATTTTCAAAATTTCACAAATTCAAGTATCAGGAAACCCGAAACCGAAGCAAAATGTGGGTTTTCTCAAAATGTTTAAATCGGTGTTTCACTTTTATATTTAATAAATTTTAACTGTTCAAAAATTTAACTGATCAAAAATTACATATCCTCCCTCCCCTAATCCTCGAGACTTCAGTAGCTATACTATCCCCTGTCCTTGTGGTTTAGTATACATTGGAGAAACTGGTCGCTCAGTAAACATATGCATCTGTGAACAAAAACGTTGCTTGAAGTCAGATCTTTCGCACACTCAGCTGTTGCTAAACATCATCACGACACGGGCCATAAGATTTTGTTTGAAAAATCTTCGATCATCGCCAATGCCCTTTATTTTTTTAACAGGAAAATCCGTGAGGCCATTGAAATCATCAAGACCCCTAACAACTTGAATCGTGACATTGGTTATCATCTATCGGGCATATGGAAGTTTGCTATGATTACTGGCTCCGCCCCCTCCACCTATGACCAATCGTCGTCTTCGTCCGATACGCTTGACCGGATACAACCGGTATAAATGGTTTCGCCTCTGGCGTGGTTGACACGTTGAGTTACCGTCCTCTTTAAGTACCCCTTTTTGCTCCTGATGAAGCCCCTTAAAAAAGTGGGCGAACGTTGGGTTCTTCCGTCTCAACAATGGCACAGTTCCAACCCGGAAGACGTTCTGTTAATACTGACACTGACTGTGGAAGTCTTCGAATTCATAAAATAGATACTTCTGCTAAATCCTAATATTCTTATTAAAAGCAAAATGACCGGCCCCGATGGCGTCAAAGTTATACTTGCCTTGTAAACTAAAGATCATGGTTTCGATATCCAGTTCAAGGGTGCAAATCCTTTGGGTTCGATAAAATTCTAATCGGGTAGTGCCATCGATCATAGAACGATGTGCGTAGAAATCCTTGGTGCCCTCAAAGCTAGATTATTTATTAAACAAGCAAGCAAACAGACAACTGCAAAATATACGAGGAACTGGATTCTCATAAATAGGTACATATTTTGCAACAATTTCTTCTTTTTTGGAAATACTCATAAATTTATTAAGTTCTTCCAGTTCGTTCTGTTTTGTCAGCTATTGTGTGGAATTCCTCGATTTATTATGATTTCTGATAGTTCTTTTAGCCAAGATCTTCTAGGTCGGCCTCTTTTCATGTTTTTTTCAACGAATCCAATCTATAAGTATTCTTTCCAGGGGCATTCTCGTGACACGACCGTAGTAGATCAATCTTTTATTATCAATTTTATCAGTTGTAGATGGTTGAATTCCCAATATGTTCTTTATGGTTTCGTTTTTAATAGGTTGCTATCTAGACGTGGCACAATTTTTCCGTCAAAGGTCCATCTCAAAGGCATATACATTTTTCTTTCGACGCTGTTCTATACACTATAACTACTTCTGTGTCCTTCGTGATTTGTTTACTCGGAATTTTTCTAAATTTAAATTATGGGTTATAGTTGTTTTTCCTTTAGATGTGCCGTAATTTTTACATCAGGAAGTGCTACGTATTTTTAAAATTACATAATTTCACAGAAATTTTTACATTCTGAAAAACATTTTATTTAAAATAGGTACTTCTAAAAGAAATGGTTGCAAAATTTGCAAATAAATATTATTTATGGAAATTCCACTTAGAAAATGATTATGTAACAACAAACGAAAATTTTTTGCTTTTTAATGTTAAATATTTAATATTGGAATGTTTTGAAATGATTATTACTTTTTTTTTACGTTTCAACTCTGTTTACACTCTGAAAATCTAGAGCTTCGTTTCTTTGCGTTTTCTAGTTACAAGTAATTTTCAGCCATTAAAATGATAACTTAATTATTCCTTACATTATTTTCTGCAACGAAGCTTTGACAAGTTCTTTAACCGGTTGGTTCTTAAATTTGCTTCGAATAAAACTGAAAGCCTGAAACGTCTATGTTTAATCACATAATTGGCGATGACGTCTCTTATTTGCATATTTTATAGTTAATAACATGTTATTCTGAAGGTAGGTAATTCTAGACAACTTCCGCTATCTCCCCTAAATGTTAGGTTAAGAAAACATTAAACAGAATATCCAAATATAGGAATTTTCGTGTTTACCCCGAAGGAATGAAATTCCGAGCCAGAAGCGCAACAAAACTCCAATATACCGTCGTTTCCTTAACAGTTTATTGTCTTGTGCAGAGCACAAACACCAACACACAAAGCTGCTCGTAAAATTTTATAGCAGCGTCTGTGACCAAAACGACTGCCGGCGCAAAAAAAGACTACAAGAACTGTTTAATGTTTATTGTTGATGTTTTGATTTTTTCTGACAGGATCTCTCTTAATTGATGTGTTAGTTTCTGGGAACGCCGACAGTTTGAATTGTTCTTTATTGTCCGTCTCGTTGAGGAGATTTTCTGGTTCTGGTTTAACAGCAGCTAACAAAAACCATGTAGAAATGCGACATTATGCAATAAAATACGCGCTGACTTTTTACACGAACTCGCGGTATCTTGTAAGGCTGGTTTCTGATAAAATAACTCATTTTAAGAGAGACCTGAAAATCGAGCTCCTTTAAAGACAAACAAAAAACGAAGAAGCGTTATTTCGCGACGAGTTACAAGGTTTGAAATCGTTTATAAAAATTTGCCTAATTAAAAATTGTAAACTCGTAAATAGAACCGCAGTCTAAACACAACACAAAAATTTATGTAGTTGGCATCAAAATGTTGCTTTTGAAGAGCGAGTTTTTAGTCTTTGAAGAGTATTTTTAAATTTTTATTTGGTTTACGAGGGAAATATGAGTTACGGAAGTTGCAGTCGACTTAAACACACATTAAGATTTGAAAATTTTAACCTAATGGCCTAAAAATCCAACAAGGAAATTTCACAAATAGAGGATAAGAATAAATTGTGGAATTTGAAATGTTTACATTTTATTTTCGCACATTCCCTGCTTTACGAACGAACTGAATTCTAATTCCCACTACAGCCAGAAGATGAAAACAATGAACGTTCAGCGAACTGTTGGGGTTTTTATACTGTAAAATCTTTGATAAATTAAAGTAGAAAACGAATTTTTTTTGCATGGAAATCCAAGACGAAAATTGATAGTTTTAAGTTTAGGAGAACAAAATGTTTAAAGAAGGAATATTCTGAATCCACTTTAAAAATGTGGATCCAGTTGTTAAGTCGTACATAAGAAGAATCAAGTTCCAAACAAATTAGAAATTTCAAGTTTCGCATTTTTTTAAAGTTGTATTATTCCAAATCCAGTTCTACGATTTGAATTGAGTTATTCGATTTAAATTTAGAAGTAACATTCTGAGAGGTACTAAATTGAAATCTTGAGATTCCTTTTGATTTTTAAACAAGGTTTAAACAAGGTTTATGTCTGCAATTCGAAATTTTCAGCTTAAAATCTGATTTCCTTTCAGGTATCGTGGCAGAATTATTAATAATTTCAGTATTAAAATTATTAATTTCAGAACTTTACCTTGAAACGACAAATTTTAGTTGAAAAGTAAAGGTTTGTTTGGGAACAGAATGTTTAAATTAGAAGTCTGATTTGTTGGCACATTTTTTCAATTAAAAATCATACCTCCGTTAGGGTTATGATTATTTAAAAGAACCATATTTAATTTAGTAATCTAACTTTTGAAGCCAATTAATAACTTAAAATTAGAGTTCCAGCATTTAAAACTTGACTTCTAAATTTTAGAAGCAGAATTTTGAGTTTCTGAAGTCAGAATTGTGATTTGCGATTAATCAACTTTAAAATCAATATTTTCAAATTTAAAGGTGAATTCTAAGCTTCAAAACCTCAAGTTTAAGTTTGAAGGTTAATAATTTTAAATTTTAAAATTGTAATTAATAATTGGCAAGGTAATATTATTTTAAAAGCATACAAAAACAGTTTATGCTATAAAAAACAAAAAATTTAATTGGAAGTCAAAATTTTAACTCTCAAAATTGGTTTAATGGTAATTTTTCAAGCTTTTAATTAATAATCTTGATTTTTAAAATTAGTTTTTAACTAACATTTTGGGATTCTACACATTCTAATTTGCACTACATCCAGAAGACAAAAACAGTGAACATTCAGTGAACTGCTTGGTTGTTTATGCGTTGTAAACTTTTACCTTAGGCAAATTAAAGCAGAATATGAAATTTTTTTACATGGAAATCCAAGATTTTGTAGAAATAAGAGTACGAAACTTATCGAATGATAAGGATTGTTTATCTTGCATGAAGAAGTCTGAATTTACTTCGACAGAAAAGAACAACACAAAATTACTCTAAAGCTTGATTTTAGGTATTTGTGTGTATGTTTATTTACTGAAACTGTCAATTTAAAAATTACAAATCATCTAATCATCTTAAAAAGCATTCGAAATAAATCTAGCCTATTCTGGCAAATTTCCTATTTCCGAGATCAAACTACTACAAAATCTGTAAAATTGAGGATACTCAATTTATAAAATTTAAGAGATAAAAAATTTCTACGTTAGAACTGCAGATCTAATTTTATAGCTCTGAAATCAAGTTTTACAACATCAAAAACTTAAGAAAATGCAAATAAAATAATATTTGTTTAAATTTCTGTCAAAATCGACGAAAAGGCAACTTAGAATTAGATTTTCTCATCATTTTCCAGAGTCTCAACGAGACACTTAATATGACTGTTTCTCTGTGGAATTAGTTACTAATCATAGAGCTGTAATTAATTCCTAACTCAAATTCTAATAAATCAAGAACTTAAATTTTGAATAAGTTCTCTTTGTTTTTTTTTTAACCCATTACGTTGCAAAAAGCTGTTCAATTTCAAACCAATCCTAAAAATTTCTAATCAATTTTATTTTCAGACCGAGGTGAAATGAATAGGAAATCTGTAAAGTTACAGAAATGTCTGTAATTGAGGCCATTTGTACAACTAATGACATTAAACATTAATACCAGAAATCCACTTTCGAGATTCCGAAGTTTTAAAATATCGAAAAAATGACGGAAATTTAAAGAATAAACGTAAATGTTGCAGGGATGGTTGTATCTTCCATGATTGATTGATTTAAATATGAGAGCTTATCAAGTAGCATCACAAATTTAATGCCACCTGACTCGATTTTTGTTCCGAAAAAGCTTTGTACCCAAATGCAACGCAATTACTGCAGCCGTTAGACGTTGCTGTATTTCGACTTTTGAAGAAGGCCTGGCAAGGTGAAGTGAAACGGTGGAAGATGAAAAATGATAATGCTAAATTTACAAGAGAAAATTTCCAAAGAAACCGTTGCAAATGGGTTTAGATGCACAGGACTATTCCCACTTAACCCCAATGCTATTAAATTCCAAAAATATTGTAAAGGGAATACTAACGACACACAAAATGATGAGCATTCAAAAAAAATTGAATTTGCAGGAAAATGTTTGAAGTATTTAGAAAGATTCATCGATGAAGACACATTACACTCGTTTAAAAAATTAGAAAGTGATGACTGGAACGGCAGCATTGAAGATGCGAGGCTTATTTAAATTATGGAAAAATATTAAACAGAATGCTGATGGAACTAATATAACACAATTGGTAACCACTGACATGCCTGGAAACGATGACCAACAGCACACCGAACTTCCTGAGGCCTTATCATTACAGGATCAAGAGACCAAGTCTATGTCTCAGAAGTAAACCAGATTACAGGTATCCAAACATTACTTTCCAACAATAACAATGGTGTTACTGTTACCCCTCAGCAATCTGAAACGATACGTACCATGTCTCCATATCCTACCACAGATGATCATTTAGAAGCCAGCACAAGCATCTCAAGAGATATTTGATAATTCTTAGCGTCCTTTATGTTCAAAGACTACCACTGTTCCTTTCAATGTACCATCTCCATTCCAAAAGTGTTTATTCTGGCCTAATGACGACAAGAACCATAAACCAAAACGTAGTAAGGAGAAAATTCCATATGCAGCAATTTCACAAGATTGGAAAGGATACCATTTCAAAAAACAGCAACTGAAACAAGAACAGGAGAAGGCAAAAGAAGAAAGGAAACACAGAAGGGAAGAGAAAAAGAAAGAAAGCCTTCAAGCACAGAAAAGACAAAAAGGGACAAAAAAAATATTAGAATAATCATCATCGGATTCCATGCTTATAGGGAGTGGCGAAAGTAGTACCTACTGCTGATAGTACCAATAAAAATGTTGTAGCTGGAAATTACGTACTAATTGTTAAATACAATGATGAACATTATCCTGGAAAAGTAATG
The DNA here is from genome assembly GCA_963082815.1 of Melanotus villosus. Classification (NCBI taxonomy): domain Eukaryota; kingdom Metazoa; phylum Arthropoda; class Insecta; order Coleoptera; family Elateridae; genus Melanotus; species Melanotus villosus. The sequence goes on from OY720425.1 coordinate 46,931,649, forward strand.
GAAAAAAAAATTGAATAAAGCTTTTATATCGGTTATGGAAATGGTAAACACCTAAAGATGAAATGTGGTATTACAATGGTAAAATAGTGCAAGTTATTGCTGAACCAGTGCCTCTCAATAAAAGAGGAGTATTTAAGGTTCCAGAATTAGACAAATATAGTGCCTATTATATACCAAACTAATTGTAGCAGATTAAATAAAGTAAGCCTTAGTTCATGTTTATTGTTGTTTTTTGTGAGGTCATGTATAGGTACTGAGGTGGGTTACTTAATGGGTTTTTGCTAATTTAGTGTGGTCAGGTATTGGGTGCCATCACCTAGCAATAATTAATTTACAATACTTTATTTACCAAATTAAACTAAATAAACGCACTAATAGTATATTAATTGGACAGCATGTTGGTATATAGGAGAACGTTTTTTGATGGTAAGTAAAAGTGTTATGCACAAAAGAGGTTTATTTGTTTTGTTAAATGGTCAGTTATTGGTGCATTTACTATAAAACAGTAGCTTACATTCATGTAAAATCAACGAATAAACAAAATGTGCTTAAATCAATTTTTTTGTTATATTTTAGCCAATGAGGCAATAAATACTCGACTCAACAAAACTGTCCTTGTAGGCTTTCAAGAGAAAACAAAGAGCTAAATTATAAATTATTAAGCCAGTTCACTTAAAACTCAAAGCTTAATATATCAAAAATCTTCAAAGTAACTAAAAGGAAATTGTTGAAATTTCGGTTTTAAAATATAAAATCAAAACTCCAAAGTTTAAATTAACAGGTTCGCACATTTTCAAACCATTTTTTGCAAACTTCAATCTAAAATTTAATCTTTGTAGATGAACTGAAACAGTAAAGGTAAAGGTAACGGCACTTAACACTCCGCGAGGGAACATGCCGGGCAACATGGAGGGTTAAGACCTCCTAAGTCGCTTTCATACCTTGGTTATCTCGCACGCTATCACATCTTAGTTGCAGTGTCTACGATCAAGGTTCGAACCAGTGTTCGGTTGATTGTAAAAAGCGAATGTCCAATTCTTTAATTTCCGTTAATAATTTGTTAAGTTGAAGACATGACCTGCTGCTGCACATATTTTATTTATAATCCCAAATTGAAAATATCGTAACCTCAGCTAAAAAGCTGAATTCACAAAGAAACAGGTTCAGTTTATATTTCATATAAAGGTATCGGCACTAACTCCCCACTAGGGAGCATGGCCTGCAACATGGAGGGTTGAGGCTTTTCATACTTCGGTTGTTTCACACCTTCAACAACCGCCTACCTTCCATACTCCAGCAAAGTGTTTCGGTTCCCAATTATTTTCAGTGACTGGGTAGGCCACCCGCCGAGCTTGCGACTAGGATGAAAGTAAATTTTATTCTTTATTATTGATGTCCTTTAAATTAAAAAAATATGTAAAATTAACAGCACTGAACCTTTCAGTTTTAGCACTAAAAATGAATTTTAGAAGACCCGAAACTAAGTTGGAAGTTTCACCATTAAAACTTTTGTGAAATATCTGTAAAAAAATTGGTGTCTATGTAAAGTCTCAAATTATATGTTTTCATATTTTTCAGCTTTCTAATGAGGTAATAAATATATCCAATCAAATTGTTTCTGCAGCACGATTAAAACATCGAGCTGAAATTGATAATAATTTCTCAAGCTACCTAGTATCGTACATCAAACAATTTTAAATTTCAAATAACATTTCAATTATTCGAAACACAAAAATTCCCAAATTTCAAGATTTCTTTCCGTTTTAGAATTAGAAATTATATTAAAAATTCCACCAAGAAAATAATACCAATTTTCGTCAAACTCTAAACTAAAGTTTTGGAAAACAAACCTTGATTTTATATCTAAAGGTCAGATTTAGATTTAAAGGATCTCAGAAATCAACTTTCAGTATGTCATAGATATTAACAAAATTAAATTTTCTGAGTGGTTAAGCTTTCTGTAAATTAACAAAAAACTAAGGCGTGTTTAGTATCGTAATTTGCAGGCATTCATCGTTCTCAACGTTCCAATAAGGAAATAAATATAATAAAACTTACCCCCACATTCCTTTCAGATATACATAGATAAATAGATGATAAACGGGACTTACCTGAAAGAAAACAGAAAAATTAGTAAAGGTCTTGAAAATTACGCAAAAAATGCTTAGCTTATAAATATGATTAACCAGAATATATATTTTTGTAGACCGTTTATGCACTTAAAAAGGGTGATGCAGTATAGCTTTATATTTATTTTACTAACAGATTATTCTTATAAATTCTGCTACGAAATGTAGGATTGCAGATCTATTTAAGGGTCTCTTTTTAATTTTTTTATGGATATTTTTTAAACATATTAGATAATCCTAAAACTGGAAAATCTATAGAATGTTTATTACTAAAATACCCCCGGAAACTTAGGAGAGAATCAACATGAATTTATTATAAAAAGCAAGAATATTTACACAATCTTCGACTGATGCTAATATCCAATCTAAAAATCAAATTTCAACAACCATACGTCAAGTACAACCGTATAATAATAGCTTAAAGGCAGCTCCTGGTACTAATTAGTTGAAGTACGTACTTCTGACATTCTGCAAATACACAACTATCACTTATAGCAATGACACTATTTATCATAAATAAATAAATAAATAAATACGAAACGGAATATTAAACTAGACTTTACATAACGCTTTAGGAATGTCATGACTGATTTTGAAAGGCTTTGAAAGGTAATTATCATCTAATCGCATACACCGATAATAAAATAATAAAATGTGTTGGAATCAGAACACAAAAGGAACCGCTCGCGTGTGATTAAACGAAGGGGTTCATTAGCGAGAGGGTGCAATTTTTTACCTGTCATAAAGTTTGTAATTCTAAGGGCTTAATCTGAAGTTTCCGTTTCATTAAGGTTTGTTTTATTGTTTTCTTTTAACCTCAGCTTGACTTCAGTCTTACTCATAAATGTCTGTTTCAAGAGAATTATTATTAAGTATCATGATAACTTATTGTTTACTTAATAAAATCTGATCAACTACGATAATCTCAAACCGAAGGACCAAGCTTAAATTATTGTTTTAATAATTAAAGTTTTTTTAAATTCTTCCTGAAGTTTTCTTGAAGTGCGAAGAGCTGCACAAAATATAAGAGTAGACGACTAAGATATTAAAACCTCCGACACTTGAATATCTAGGAAGTATCTCCAGCTATGAAGAAAATTGTGACAAAAACTCTACATGGTTTATAAAGGAGTGAAAATCTTAGCCAGAATACCAAAAAGCATATCTTTCATAGCCTGTTATGCAGCTGAAATGTGGCCAGTAACAAGAGTTGTTAGAGATAAAATTAGAACGGTAAAGCTAGATTATATGAGAAGATGCCTGAGAGTTGCAAGAAAAGATAGACTGAGGACAGAAGAGATTTGCAAAAGAATGGAAATCACCAACTCGATCACCAACATTTTAGAAAATCGAGCTCTCCATTGGTATGAGCATGTCAAACGTATGTCAAAAAACAGATGGCCCAAGAAAATAACGGGGTGGAACCCCAGAGGCAAAAGGAAAAGAGGTCGGCCAGCCCTCAACTGGGAAACTCATATAAATAATATAATGACAGAAATTGACTTGAATGAAGGAGACTGGGAGAATAAGGAATTATGGAAACACCAAACGGCAAACCCAAGAGGGTAATAACCAAAGCAGAAGAAGAATAATTAAAGTTAGGGGGGAGTGTTTGTTGCATTTGAGAGTATCACTGAATGTGTCTGAAACACCAAATTTCATTTTGATAGGCCAAGCCTTCAAAAACGTATCGCTGAACGCAACCATCACGCAACATTTTAAGCTTATGTTAGCGAGTATTAGTTGATTTGTTACGTTAAATCAGCGATTATAACGACTTCTTGCCATTTATTGCCGATTTTTAACTTTATTAATCGCCAAACTTCAATATAAAATATACCAAATAAGCAAATTTTTACGGAAATTTCGCAACATAACCTCAGAATGTCATTATAATGGTTGCATTCAACAATGCGAAAGATTCATAATGACAAAGGCTTTTGAAAGTTTTGTTGATCGCATTGTATTAAAGAAGTTATATAGTTATATATCTAAAGAAAGGCACGTTTAGAGCTTTTGTAGTCAACTTTTTATAAAAATCTTCATAATTACGTAGCAAAAGAAATTGCGGTAAAAACAAAAGATTCCAAACTTGCTCACACTTCATCTTCTGGGTTATTAAGTTATTTTTGCTACTGCAACAGGTAAATAATTACAGTATAATGCAAGACAAGTGCATCGATCAACATCTAATTCAAGAAAATTTCCAGTAAGATGGATGGCTTTTGCAAATTTTAATGAAATCTCATTATAAGGTAATTTCAGGTGAGTGATGTTCTCTTTGAATAATGAATAACTTATTTGTGAAATCGTTGCTTCTTATTTTTCTGATCCAACTGCTCTGGAGCCTTCGTTGCTATTAGGTTTGCTACTTTAATTTATTACCTGGAATAATTAATTTAAAGGATGATAATTAATACAAGAGGATAGAAATTATTTTAAGGCTTTGACGTACTAAAATGAAATTAAATTAAGCACGTTAATAATCATTGTGAAATTAATGTACATATGCAAAAAAAAGAAACAATTTGGTAAGAAAAATTAATCTAAAAACCATATTCGAATACTACTATTCAAAAGTAAGTTAATTTTCTGATCTATAAATTCAATCTGCGGAGTGGTCGACTATAGATAGAAACTATACACTTAATACATTGTCGCAAATTCTGCAGAAGGCAATGAGAAACCACCGCAGAGAACACAAAGTTTATGATGCCAAGTCGTTTACAAGTGCGGCTTTGATCCCCCTAGCCAACGTCTTGAAAAGGACATGGCACTAAGAGAGAGAGAGAAACTCATAAATTCTGATATAGTCTGACAATTTTACAAATCGTTAAATTAAGTAATTCTAACATAGAGATGCATGTTCAAATTAAGTTTAAAATTACCTTTTTTAAATTTTAGTACTTGGTAGAGTTAAAATTACCTTTTAGACTCTCAAAGAGTAGACAATTTTAGTACATACGGTTTTATTGACAGTAACATTTTATAATGTTTAAATACCTTATCGCACTATGCACATCTTTCATGAATGACAATCTTGGGCTCAAATAAGTGGGATTCTAGGAAAGCTAAACAGAGCATTTGCACAACTTCTTTATTTTAATTAAATTATGTTTCATACTTTAGTATGTCTGGCGCGCCTGCCTTCTCGCGCACAGCACTTACTACCTGACTCACCCGATGCACGCCGGACTCCCACTTGTACATCGGTCGTCTGCTATGATTCCCACATTTTGCCAGAACCAACAAAACGACTCCAAATGTGACAGTCTTATCTTTAATAAAAATGAAGCGAAAATCTGTCCATGTTGTGTAATGGAATATTTTACAAATAAGTTATGTAAAACAGGAGAAGTGTTTAAACAGAAAAACGGTGGCGTGGTCTAAAAATATTGTCCTGTGCTTTTTGGCCGCAAGAACAAACATTTTACTTTTTAAATAACCTAGAAAGTTTAATAAATAAATTAAGGACGAAGAATATACAAATATGTTGTAGAATTATTTTGGGCCAAGTTTTCTTTAAGTAAATGGGTCTCCGAGTATTTCTGCCACTGAAAATTATTTACTGACGAAAAACAAATAAAACGAGAATGCTAACTCATGTCAATTCGGATATTTTTAGTCCATTTTTAAATTTTAAATATCAAACTCGCCGCAGCAAGCTTTCGGAAAGTAATTTTGAGAATCTGTTTTTTTTTTTTAATAAATTGACTATTATAACCTCTTCACGATCTCCTTGGATTTAGCCTGGTCGTGTTTTCCTATTTTTAAGTGTTAATTGGTTCCTTTATTGTTTTGTGAGGTTGCTGAAATATTGTCAATATCAGATTATTTACTTGTTTTACGCAGTCCTGTGGGAAAGCTAAACATAGCCTTTGCACAACTTCTTTATTTTAATTAAATTACATTTAATACTTTAGTATTTTTCCAACCGTCGTTGTCGTACTTCTCGCGCACCCGACTTACTACCCTCACTCGCCCCATGCATGCCGGACCCCCACTTGAACATCGGTCAGTTACTACAATTCCCACAGTCTTATGGTTATATGATTTTTACCTTCATCTAACTTATCCAATATAAGGCTATAAGATTAGAAGATTTGTTTTGATTTTGGTGGAGATGCGAACCTGGATTCTTTTGGTTACAAAGCAATTCATTAGATCACCAATAGACTATAAGCATAGCGCTTATTTCTGACATTTGTTTGGCAACAAGGCCTTCTGCCCTGTAATCGTTTATAGTCTCAATTTTGCAATTTTATACGCTTGCATTTACAAATGAATAAGTCGAGTTTACATACACAAACCATTTATTTCATGGCCAACGCTCAGTTGAAAATATCACGGACAGATGTATATCAAAAATTGCTTTTTATTGGAAATTCGCACGCAATTTGCACCGGAAATTACTAATTAAATATTAATGGAAACTATTTTGTAAATATTGTATAAAAAAGGGCAACCAACTTTATTTAAATCGAATCAAATAATGTTTAACATACATCCTCAACGAAGATGGGTGATTTTAAACTATCAGTATTATAAGTTTTGGAAGGGCATTTCCAGTAAGTCTAATTTCGTACTTTAGGAAGTCTGAAGAGAGATAAGTCGTAGAAATTATATTATTTTAACGTAACTTATTCAACATTAATCATATCTCAGTTGCTCTGTCTACAATCGAGGTCTAACCAGTGTTCGCTTGGTTGTAAAGCAAACGTTCAATTCACTAAAACCCTAACAGACCATAACCTGATCTTTAATTTATGTTAATAATTTGTTAAGTTGGAGACATGGCCTGCTGCTGCCTATATTTTATTTATAGCCCCAAATTAAAGATATCGTAATCTTAGCTAAAAAGTTGAATTCGCAAAGAAATAGGCCCAGTTTATAGTTTATAAAAGGTATCGGCACTAACGCCCTGCGAGGGAGCATAGCCAGCAACATGGAAGGTTAAGGCCCCCTAAATCGCTTTTCATACCTCGATTGTTTCGCACGCTACACGTAAAGGGTGGTGTGGTAAGTACCACGTCTTCAAGAACCGTCTACCTTCTCTACTTCACCACTGCGTTTCGGTTTCAAATTAGCCACCCGCCAAGCATCTGCGCTATAGTCGAATACCTTAACCGCTCGGCCACTCTGGCGATTTATATTTTACATAAGCTCTATAAAATCAGATTTCAATAGCTAACCCGAAATAGCATAAATAGAACATAGCAAGCTTCAGAAATTAATTTACTCTAACCTATGTTATCCTTAAGTAAATCTTAGTCATTCTGATTACGATCAAGGTTCGAATCAGTGACACCTAATTCGCTGTGGACCGTGAAAAAAACATAACTTGATGTTTAATCCACGTTAATAATTTGCTTGTTAAATTGACAATGTGGTCCAATTTATATTTATATAAGTTTTATAAAATCGGCTAATCAACTCTAAATAGAGAAAGACAACGTTTAGAAATGAATTTACCTTAACCTCTAAATTACCTAACCCAGTGGTTCCCAAACTTAGTTGTCCGCGGAAACCTTATACAATATTTGACATACCGTGGAACCCTCGCCATAACTACAAACATCCTAATCTTAACTGGATATTAATAGTCGTTGTCGTACTTCTCGCGCACCCGACTTACTACCCTCGCTCACTCGAAATTATTCATTATTTTGCTAATATTATGGCACCTGTCTCGCGGAGCCTCAAAATTATTTCGTTGAACCCTAGAACTCCATGGAAGTCACTTTGGGAACCACTGATCTAACCCCGACTACGACCCAGATTCGAACTTTGTGCTCTATGCAGACGCTCAATTTATTACGCCAGAGATGCTTGGGTTTCGACAATCATTTGGTTTTTAATGTCTTGTAAGTAATTATCTCGCAAGATAGATGGACGAAAATTTTACTCAATTGGAGACCATGGGGGCAGAAAAGACCAACTGGAAGACCTCAAACACGTTGAGCGGATGATGTGAAGAAAACGGGTGGTTTCAACTGGCAGAACATAGCCCAGAATATATCAAGGTGGAATGATGTTAAGGAAGCCTATGTCCAAAAATGGACTGAAGAAGGCTGAGAAGAAGAATAATTAATTATGAAAATTCTGTATATAAAAGATATCGTCTCCGCACAGATTTGAACCACCCAACTTCGATTTTACGCCCCAATATTCTACCTATTGAGTTACACGGGTAAATCACTGAGGATAAAATACTCTAATTGGAAATGGAAATTATTAAATTAGACTTCATAATTTCGTAATTTATTAAAATAGGAGTGAATCCTTAAAAATAATAATTATTTGGTTATTAAAATGGCCTAAAGTGATTAAAAACCTTTAATTAAAAATGCTATAAACCTAGCTAAGGAGTTAAAATTTATAAGGGAATAAGTCGGGTTAACAGACGCCAAAATCATCTTTCCTCAAAAATATAATAATAATTAGTAATCCTATATTTACCATTATTTTAAAAATTCACATGGAATTTGCCCGACAAATTGGCAAAGAAAAAATCAAAAAACTATTTTAGCATCAGAAAATATGCACGACGTGAGTTCTCTTCTTAGAACTAAAAAATAGTTGTTCTTTATTTTTAGGTAATTTTTTTAGACAAGAATTTTCAAAGGCCTGGCGTAATCCAAGATTTACCTCAAGAGTCGGGTAGTTATGTCAGATGATATGATAATATGAGACTCTTCCAAAATTTCCAAAATATCTAAAAAGTAACCAATTTTCAAAAATAGGCATTCTTCAGGAATTGCAGGCTTTTGGCAGAATTTTGGTTTTAAAAATGTGTTGTTTCAAATTTTAAAATAGGTTAATTTTAGGTGTTTCCGAAAATAAATTCCAGAAATTAATTTATTCGTCGTTTACTTAATTCAGATTATTCAGAATAAAATTAATCCAAATAATTGCAGCGAGATGATTCGATTAAGCTTCAATCAATTTTAAATCGCTGTTATAACACAATTTATAAATCCAATGAATAATCAATTAATTAATCTTTATAAATTGATCGTAATCGATTGCTGAGTTGAAATGTTTAAACAGAAATCACAGACAAATACCTTAAAAGGCCAATTCCAATCTCCATATTTTTAAGTTAAGATGCTTTGCTTTTGCATAAATATATTTTTTTAATTTCTTGAAAAACAAATTAGTGAAGTCATAAAAATGATTGTGTTGGGGATAATCCCACGTGTGTTTATATTAACAAAAAAAATCAATTTTTGAGGAAATACTCGTATAACCAAAAATTTTTTGTTATATTAAGTTTAAACTTCGATAACCTCACATAATTTCAGTGGTCAGTGTCGTCAATGCGGTCGCCTCCGTCTTAGGAATGCGGCTCTATTATGGAATCAAGTTCTACAAACATACGCATTAACACTAAGAGCGTCCAGCCTCCAATTTACATCTCAATATCGTGGAATATGTACATTTTAACTTTATGGCCGATCGAGTGTTGTCCCGAATCTTGTTACTTCACAGATTCACATTTTCTCCTTTGTTTAGGTAAGAGGAAAAAAAGCATTGTCGTTAAAATTTATTGAAAATTTATAGCCTTGTCAAAATTTTTTCTTTTGTCTTATTTATTGGGCGCCGTAAAATTTTAATAGTTCGGATGTACTGTTATGCTGTTAATATTTATCACTGATTAATTGTTGATGTGTAGGAAAATCATACGTGCCAAATTCCGCGGGGTAATTTGCACCGAGTTGCCTAAAATTTACGCAAAAAAGTATCTATCAGGCAACACAGTTGTAGCTAAGGATATTTATAAAAAATTTAGTGTCTCAAAGGTGACAATAAACGAATCCTAACTGAATTTCTGAACATGCTATATCACAACGTAATTTCCATCGATAAAATGCCTTCTTCTAAGAATTAAATTAAACCTAAAACCAAAGGAAATAAAACCAGGAATGTGAATATAAATTGCCGATATTAAGGGTACTCTTAAATTAGAAAAAAAAAGTTACGTAGGATACATTAAGATTAGCTTCAAGATATCTCGTGCATAATTTCGCAATTTAGAATTAACGTTTTTGCATCGCCTATGCATTACGAGGCGACATATCGTGAATTCTGATAAGAGCTAACGCGTCCCTAAGTGTTAAAAAATAATGAAAGTTAAAGTTCAAGATGATTAACGCTTTCGACTCTATTAAGATGTCAAATGTTAATTTTGCCGCGTGTACGCCGTTTTTATACCCTTATAAACAAGTTGTTTATCCGCCTTTTGTGTCCGTAATGAAGTAGACGAAGATGCAACGACGAAATGCAGCAACTAGTGCTTGCTGCCCGCTTCCTTTGCTCATTTCTGAAAATAAATATTAGCGCTTCACGCTTTTGCTACCGTATGTAAACCGTCTACGGGTTTTGTTAATTCAATATTTAAGGATAAGGTATTTAAATTTGTTTTGCCTGATATGCTTGTTCCAACAAGTTATGCGTTTGTGGACTTTATATATTTGATAGTAAATATTTAGGGTTCACCAGTGGCGTATCTTTCAGTACCAAATATGACACTTTTTTAGTAATTAACAGAAGAATCCATGCTTAGCAAGTTTATGTAGTCAACGTGGCATTTTAAATGAATTTGGATAACTTCATTTAACTTACAAACTGGATTCACTTTTAACTACAATTGGGGTTCGAATTTATGTGCCCTTGGTTGCAAATCAGACAACTAATCTTAATCCATCAGTCACCAAAGGATCACCTAATCTTTTAAATATCAAATTAATTGTTCTGTCTTAGGGCAAGGAATTCAACACTGAAGTATATCATGAATCTGATAGCAAATATTTAAGATTTACCAATTTTTTTATGCACAAATATATTCACTTTTTTAGTGATTAACGGAAATAGCTGTGCTTAGCAAGTTTATATAGTCAAGCTGGCATTAAGTGAATTGGGCTAACTTCATTTAACTTACAAACAGAATTCACTTCACTCTTGGTTGCTAACCTAACCAGACATCTAATCTTATCCACCAAGCCAACAAAGGTCCACCTAATCTTTTCAATATCAAATTAACTGTTTTGTCTTAGGATGAGGGATTCAACACTGAGGCATTTTATGAATCTGATGGTAAATATTTAGGATTTGCCAGTGGCGTAGCTTAATTCTTTTATGCATTATTTAACACCAAATATATTCACTTTTTTCGTAGTTGATTAGTACCTATTGTAACATGAACTATTAAAATGAATTCAGCTAGCTTCATCTTACTTCCTACCAGAATTAACTTTTAAGTTTATAATGTCAGCCACGATTGAGATTCGAACCCGTGTGCTCTTGGTTGCAAAGCAGACATCTAATCTTAATCCACCAAGCCACCAAAGGGCCATCTAATCGTTTAAATGTTAAATTAATTGTTTTGTTGAAAGGAGGAATTTAGCACTGAATCTGGTAGTAAATATTCAGGATTTGTCAGTGGCGTAGCTTAATTTTTGAATGCATTGTTTAATACCAAATATATTCACCTTTTTAGCAGTTAACGGAAGTAGTTGCACATAGTAAGTTTACATTGTAAACGTGGCATTTTTAAATGATTTTGGCTACTAATTGTCTAGTAGGATTCCATTCTTAAAAGAACGTCTTCCGGGTTGAGGCCGTGTCATTGTTGAGACAGAAGAACTCAACGATTCGGGGGCACTAAAAGAGCATGGTAACTCAACGTGTCAACCACGCCACAGGAGACACTCCTTTAGCAAAGAAGGGAACGGTAACTGAACTTGTAAACCAAGTCAGATGCGAAACCCTTCTGAAGAATGGTTTTACCTCTGGTTGAGTTCTTCTGTCTCAACCTGGAGGACGTTCTCTTAATAGACTGCATTCCCCTGGCTGAAAGTTATACATCTAATCCACCAAATAATAACTCGCTTAGTACTTTAAATATCAAATTAATTTTATAACAAATCAAATTGTTTGTCTTAAGATGAGAAGTTCAACACTGAGACAGTCTTTTGTATGCTAATGGGACAGTTTGAAGACATCTTCAGACGCTGTTTACAACAACAATCTAAATTATGAAGCTAACGTAGGTTGGAGAATTGCGAGGTACTTAAAGGAATCTGAGGCAACAACTAGCAATTTTTCATATTTTTAAGACAGTTTATTTTTAGTTAGTAATAATAATAATATTTTCGAAATGACAGTATTAGGGAGGCCAAGGCAATCTTAACAGTTTCCAAATAAATGTACGAAAAAAACCATCTTAGCATTATTAAAATGCAGAAATCATATGGAATGTTCACATATTCTTTTGGTTGTTGGAAGGCTTGCTGCTTACTACACTAACCCACATTCTTAGTGTACGAGACAACTGGACATAGAAAGCGATTTGGGATAAGGAGTATGGTCTTCCTTCGCGGAGTGTTAGTACCAATATCTTTTTACTTATTCGCTATTCTATTTTCATTGTTAAACATGAACAGCTTATTTTTGCTAATATGTTCGTAAAGTCAACCCACAAACAAACAAAACAATGGCTGTAAGTAACATCAAACTGGCATAAATAAATTACAGAATATGAAAGCATCGCCACATTAACTACTTTTGTTTTTAAAACCCAAATTACTCCCAAAATGCTTAATAATGAATTTTAGGCATCGTCGTCCCACAGGGTTTTTAACATAGGTCCACTATTATTTAAGGCCACATGTAAATTGCACTTTGTCTTTATAAACTTATATAATATATATTACAATGAACACCAATAAGTAATTTAAAAAACTGATAAATAACAACAAATACCAATACATAATAAGAAAATGCCAGCAAATAATGTCAAAAAAATAATAAATACAAAAAAAGAAACAAGCGGGTCATCTCAAACAAATACCTGGAATACAGGAAATGTTCTAAATTAAATTTAGATATTTGTATGTGGAGGTTTTGCCACCCACCGTTGTTATCATTATTAAATACCCATCAGAAAGTTACATTTATTTGCCTTAAGCTGAAGTCGGTAGAAAACAATGTAAGTTTCAAGGACTTTTTAGTAATTCGTGCCCTACTCAAACCGCAATTCTTGTATAATTAAAGGAAATATATGTATTAAATGTCAAAATTACGAAAATTAAGTTGTTGAAATTTTATTTTGATTTATACCGAATTTACTTTGCATTAGCCTTGATGAATGGCTTCATTCAGGTAGAAATTATTAAATTTGATGATTTTATGTTATTACGTTTTTTTGGGGTTTCTCGATTCTTACCTGAATTGGGTTAAATTACGTCATACCAAAATTGATATTTTAATTAAGTTAAGGTAAGGTCATTTGTTAGAAGCCTTTATTTATAGTCTATACATATATTTGTTGACCTATAATACTCTAAAGAAGAAATTTTGTTGCAGTGATTAAAGAAGTAAGAATCTTGAATCATACAGAAAGGTAATCGCAAATAAGTAAGCTGCAGATAAATCAAGTAGACTTAGACTACCCAGCCGTCATTAAAAATAATATTTAAATCTTATTAGTATTACAACTTGCTGTATTATTACTTTGGCTTGGTCTGGGCAGCAACTGAAAGAACTATTTTAGAAACGCCACAGTTAAATAAAAACTTGCACATGATGTATGCAAATTCGGATATGTGTTTCGAGAAACCGCTTATTGAACATCAAGGAATGTTTAAGAAAATCTGCAGGGGGTAGATCAACACTGCCTGGCCATATACTAGTTAGTTTCTATTCTGTATATGGCAACTTATCGTTCCCTAAAATTAAATAAGGAAGATTATCAAACCTTGGTGAAGACATCTTATTTATGGAGCTATCTAGAACAACTTTTTCGAATTCGTACTTAAATCAGACAGAATTAAGTATCAATACGAAACATTAAATAGGATGCATTAAGAATTTGGTGGGATTTTAAGGATATGTTGTTAAAAAAAATCTATGTAAACGAACAACGGGATGACTGCAAAGGAGATGGAGGAAAACAGTAAAAACACTGAGAGAAGAACAGTGAAAAATTGCAAAGGACAAAGAAGAAAAGCTACTAACAGAGATACTAGAGGCCAGACAGGTATGGAGAGCGTACTTTAAAGGCTTGAAGGTATGAAAGAGTAAGGAATACCGAAACAAATGAAAGGTAGTAATATAAACAAGAGAATGATGAAACAATAATACGAGTAGTTGTTAGTTGCTAATTGAAAGACCAGAGATGGTAAGGGGAATAGCAGTAAAATTAAATAGGTACATTTTTAAGGGCTATCCGATACTGCTTAAGGCTAACTAACAGCCCGACATGTAGATATTGTAATTGGAACTGCCCTGCACTCGCCTCGAATGGGGGATTTCTGCCCTAATATGGCAGGAATCCGTAGCACATTCCTGCCTAGCATCCTTAGTTTTACTGAGATGGCTGGATGGCTTGAATCAGACCACCAAGGCTGAGTGCATGATTCTTTGGGGGTAGTACAATGGAATTACTTCGAGGCTTAAGTGCACATGAACATAGTTTATCCCCCACACCCAATCCAATAGGAGAACAGTGCTTAAGGATTGGGAAATTATAATACTAATTCTTGTTTTCAAAAACTGATATAAAAAATGTAACAATGTCAAAGAGGGCCTTCTTAGTCTACCAGCCAATGTTCTAGAAAATAAATTAAAAAGAAAAGTATTCACCATCTATAATGCATTCGCAAAGCTGTTTTTAAGTGAAGGAATTTGACAGGAAATCGAGGAAGAAAATATGGGATATTCTAGAAGTAAGACGTGTAGGTAACGTACACAGATGACGTGGTCATTCTAGCAAGAGACAAGTAAAAAGTGTACAAAGAATTAGAAAAAGGGATGAAGAAGGCTGGACTATCAATCAAAAACGAAATACATGGTAATGAGCAGCCGTCTGATGATCAAAATTTCAAATTGTAAAAAAGCGAATGATCTCGAACTTTCAAAAGTTTCGCCTGCGACGCACAACCGGGTGGCTGCCCTTGCAGCTCGACTCCCAAAGGGGTGAGGGGAGACCTAATAATTTGCTTCGCCTATTCCTAAAGTCACGAGCCGCCAGCGGCCTAATGGTCAGGAAAAAATTATAGCGTCAGAATAGTTAAGAATGGAACAGCAAACTTTCGAAGAAACACAACAATTTAATTATTTAGAAAGTATAATCATAAAGAAAAACGAAACCAATGACGAAATAAAAGCAAGGATACTCGCTAGAAACAGATGTTACTACGTATTAAGGAAACTATTACAATCAAGTAACATACCGATAAACATCAAAAAGAAAATATATCAAAGAATAGTAAAACTAGTAGCAACCTAAGCAACTAAAGCTTGGGTTCTTAAAGCAGAAGATGGGAAGCACCTAAATATGTTTAAAAGAAAACTCCTACGAACAATACATGGCCCAACGGTTAGTGGCGAATTAGAACGAACCACGAAATCAGAAAACTATATGAAGACCCAGATATAGTTTCCACAGTAAAAGCAAATAGACTGAGACATTTGGATCATAATGACTTATTGCAGGAAACCATAAGGCACAAGACTGAAAAGAAACCTTAGGAATAGATGGAGCGATGACGTGGAGGACGATCTCGGGCACATGAAGGTCAAAAGATGCAGAGTCAAGGCCCTCGACAGACCGTAGCGCCAGAGCGTATGTATGTAAGAAGTGTATGTAAAAAATTGACAGAAGCAGTTAATACCAATATACATTCAAGGTAAAAATATATAAACGGAAGAGTATGTTACTGAACAAGGATTGAGATTTATCTATTAGTTGTGCTCATTATGAACTAAGTTATCCAGGAAGCCAGTGCAAATGTGAAGAAATTACAGATGGGATTGTGGGCGGCAGGTAGAAGTTGCGGAATGTGCATTTGTCAATTTTTGTCAAAAGCAAAAAGGATCTACAACAAAATATCGAAATTTGGAGTAAGGAAGATGAAGATAAATTAAAAGAAGACTAAAGCCATAATAGTGTCAAAGGGGAAAAGAAATTACATCAGATATTAAATGGAAAGGATATACAACAAGTAGAAGATTTTAAATACTTAGGGAATATAATAGGTGTAGAGGGAAAACAAGAAAAATAACTGGCGAAGCGATTAAAGGCAACGTTTAAGAGCTACGAAATATGAATTTTATGGGAAGGAAGGAAGTAAGTAACAAGGGACATACAGATACATTCAATAAATCAATATACAGATCTATACGGACTTTTGGTTCGAAAACATGGGTGCTGAAAAAAAACAAATAAGTAGAGTAAAATCAATGGAAATTCAAGAACCAAAGGACTAACAAGAAGGGACAGGATTAGAAATCCAGATGTAAGTCGAAACTTAGGTATAGAATCAGTTTTAAAAGTAATTGAACAAATTCAATTAAAATGATTGTGGCACATAAATAGAATCAAAAGTGAGAGGCAGGTAAAAACAATGTAGGAGTGACCTTTATAGGGTATTGTCGGTCTTCTTACCAATTGTTTGCCAAGTAGCCTACAGACATAGAAAACCTACAGCTTTACGTGGACTCCAGAGAAGACTTACTAAGCAGAAATACCACGGTGGTTTCCTATTGCCTTCTGAGGTAAGCAATCGGGTGTTTTCGGTGTAGGTATGTGTGGCCCTGGGAATCGAACCGGGGCCAGTCTTAATATCATCAGTGGCCATACGCACACTGAACTAACTGAGCCAAGATAGCGACGCAAGACAAATGGCAAAAACACTCGCACAAGGTAAGAAGTGGCGTAGCATTATAAATAGTATAAGTATACAGGGTGTCTCTAAAAGGACTATATATTCGTTAAGGTGCGATCGAATGTCGAAAATCTTTTCTAAGTAACAAAAGATTGCTTTTAGCATTAGGAATTAAATTCGCAATCTGAATCTATACTAGGAAAAGGTGATTTTTGACATAATCCTTTTGCTCGTGGGTGCTACGTAACTGGTTAAAACTTGATCATTCATTCATTCATTGCAAGGAAACATTTTTTTACCGATTGGGCCAATACCTCAGTTAGCATGATCAAATAATAACCTCACAATGCACTGAGCTAAAACTAGGCAAGGGCTCGTTTGAAGGACCAAACTTATCTTAACTTACCTGTGCGTCGTTTACCTTACTTTTCAAACGACCCGCGAATCTATCAACTATGATGAAAAACACATTTTTCCGGTACAGATTCACATCCTGAATTTAGTCTCTTCAATGCCTTCAAGCATTTTTGGATAGAGATAAGTTTGGTTAAATTCGTCCTATTTTGGTATCAGGAATATATGCTAACGTTTTGTACAGACCTCTTAGAGATACATAGAATATATATAAGTAATAGGTAGTCTGTCTTTATACAGTATTTGGTAGGAAGGCTTATAAATTAAAAAAAAAATAGAAGCCTGTCAATAAGCTAGTATAGCACCTTTGGAAAAACGACACTTAAGGGGGGAGCCGGGGGAGGTATAGTAATGGAAGTGAATATGAATAGCACAGCATCAACCTAAAATTAAAGAAGCAATTTATTAAAGAGGCAACGTTAGGGAGTTCTCAAATTCCCCTGCGTTTATCTTTTTATACACCACATAAATTACAGGAACGCGAATCACTAAAATATGTACTTAGCGGTTATATATCTATGTCTTAACTGAAATAATTGGACTAACAGATAACACTTGTGTCGGAAAGCGTGCAATTTTCTAAGCGTGGCCCTTTGATTTCGGTACGCCGTAAGTTATAATTTTTATTAGTTAGTACCGAGCAATTGGGCTGTTTCGGGAAATGGTCATATGAAGTTGTTGACCTACGTCACGTAACGAAACGAGAAATGCCAACCGAATACGCAGACTTGTAAGTACGCCCGTGATTTGCGACCCGATCCCATTTATATGTCTCTATAAAACGAGCTTTTGTACAATTAAAAAGTGCCCTTAATGATAACATTTAAATGCGAACCACTCCGGCGGCAATTATTTAACGGACGCTGTGGCAAAAACCACAATATCCAGACGGCAGCGTTAATTGCACCGGTCGAGTCAATTATCTGCTTAACTAGACATACCTATGCTGAAAATTACTTTTAATATGAGAAAAGATTTATGATAATAAGTATTGCTAAATACTCCTCGTTGCTTGACTTGCTGGAATTTTCTTGGTTCGGTTAACTAACCAACTTTTCACCATTACATCGTCAACTTCGCGAGCGTTTCGTATCGCAAGTAAACTGGATTAACCGCTAATCCGATTATGCCCTCTGTAAATCACGCAGTTTTTGGACATTTATTTATAAAGTCGCCATCAAGAGGAAAATTTAATATTGCGGGATTACTGTTCGATTTTTATAATTAAGCCTCGCGTTTGTTAGTGAATCTGTTATTTTCGATGAGTGTCAGGTGTCCGTAGGGAAAGAGGAAAATATTTTTAAACTAATTGGTTAATATATCATCTTCTCTACGTAATAATTATTAAAACTGGAAAGGATAATTTATGATAACTACCAGATTATGTCTAAAATAGTACAGCTGTGCCTTTAATGTTAATTTCCTATTTGTGGACTTTTTTTTTATTAAGTTAACGTACGCCGCCAATTAAACAAATTAAATTGTGTAACTGGTTTATCTTACACTTACTCTTTAAGCGTGATCAGATGCTCCTAACAGGTGTGTTGCGACAAATTTGGGCCAGTAGATTGCAATTTTTTAAAGAAAGCAGAAAGTTCTTTTTTCTCAAGAATTTCACGGTCCCAACCCGGAATACGTACTTTTAGAAAGAAAAATGAAGAATAAAAGAACCTCAACAGAAGTTTGGGGGACATCAGGCAGTTCGTGAAAAATATACTTAATAGAATTCAAGTCTCAGAACAATCAGGAAAACTTAAGTGAAAGTGCAAAAATAATGGTTTGAAAACGTTAGAAATTCAAAGCTGTGGGCGAAGAATCTCTTGAAATTCAGCAAAGTTCAACAAAGTTTGAAAAATCAGAAAATTAAAGTAGTAGATATTAAAGCTTCAAAGTTCACGACGCCAAGTCGTTTCAATATGTGGCTTTGACCCCCTCTCGCCACGTCCTGAAAAGAATCTGACACTAAGAAGACGAAAAGCTTCAATAAATTTTCCAAAATTCACGCAGGTTTCAGGATTTACTTAAGTCAGTACATTCCAGAAAGCCCCAGAGAAACTTCGGAGTTTTGTAGACATCTAAGATATCCAGAATTGCAAGAATCGTCCGAAAAATACTTTATCCAGAAAAGAGATAAGTTAGAGTTTAGAATATTTCGAAGAAGTACAAAACAATACAAGGAAGCCTAAGAAAAGGTCTTTAGAAAAGATAAAAGGAGATTCCGGGAAATTCAGCGAACTTGTTAAAGGCGTTCGGGGTAATCTAAAGAAGTTTTAAAGAGAATTGAGGACATTTCCGCAAAAGTCTAAGAGAGTTTAAGATGATTTTAAATAGAAACACAAGAGTGCGAATGAAAATCAACTGAAACACTCTGAAAACTGGAAGCTTCAATGAAGTTCAAAAAACCTACAAAAATCATTAAAATTCAAGAAAACTAAAAGCTTCGGACAAATTTTCCAAAAATTGTGATCATTTACAATTGATTAATATCATACAAATTTGGAAAGGCTTTAGAAAAGCACATTTTTGAAAATATTTCTGAATTTGTCTGTGTAAAATATGGACAATTTCTGAAAACATTGAAGTTCAACAATGTTTCTACGTTTCTCCCTAGTTTGCTAAATTTTATAACAATTCAATTACATTTCAAACTAATATTAAAAAAGAACCCCAAAAATTCAACATAAATCCAAGAAACTTTCAGGCAGTACAGAGCTGTTTTAGAAACGTTCGAAAGATAAAGTTTTTAAAAATCGAAGCAGTCTGGAGAATTTTTAAGAAAATCACATTTAATTCTAGATTACAATTAGATACTTTTAGCAAAGTTTGAGGAATTTTTACTCAGCTATAAAATACGAGTATCTCGAAGTTTAAGTAGTTTCAATTAAAGTTTCAGGATAACTAAAGCAATTTTAAAGTGCATAAAAAAATTCAAAATTTAATTAATTTAATTAAAAACAATTTAAAATAATTAGAACGATTCCTGAAAATTTAAAAAATGGTTTCCAAAAGAATCAAACAGTTTAAAGCAATTGAAAGCAATCTGAAGTTTCAGGAAGACACTTTAAACAGTTCATTAAATTTTCAGATTATTTAGAGAAAGCTAAAATGGGTTAAAATTCCCAATTTTATAAAAAAAAAATAGGGAATCAAAAATGAACGAAAAAATTAAGAGGAAATTGCTTTCAAAAATGTAAGGCAGTTCCAAGATGTTTCGAAAAGTTTAAGAAAAGTACGAAAACTTGAATTGAATTTAAACATAATCGGAGATTTGGAGATAACGCTTCAGGAAAGTCTATGAAGGTCGTAAAAATCCCAAGAAAGTTTGAATAGCGACTGAATAACGTGTCAAGCATTCGGGTTACTTTAGAAAAATTTTAGAAAACATCTGAATCAGTAAACGTTCTAATTCAAGAAATTTCAAAATGTTTGAAGAACTTTCAGATATGCTTTACGAAAGCTTTAAGAAACTTAAAATGATTCGAACAAATACACGAAAGCATTTTGTGAAAGTCTAAAATTCGAAAAGGAATTCAATTCGGCGAAACTAGTTTGAAGAAATTGTTGATAAATTCAGATTCTTTCCCAAAAATTCAGCAGTATTTGAAACGAATCAAGAAGATGTAGTTTAGTAAAAGAGAAAAATATTAAAGAGACTGAAGCACTTTCAGGAAAATTCCAAAAAAGACTCTGAAAAACTTTCAGTTTCAGAAATATTCTGAGAAAGGAAAGCAACAAATAAGACTGTTGTATGTAATTTAAAGCAATTCGAGGTGATTTGAAGAAGTTTTAGAAAATGCTTCGTTTCAGGAAAGTTACTGTCAATTTTAGGGGTGAAAAGTTTTGCATTCAAGGTAATCAATGAACAGCAGCAGCTCAGAATTCTAGTGTTTTTCGAACAATTTGAGGAAACTCTGAAAGTTTCAGGATAATCCCAAAAACGTCCTGAAAGGTTTTAGATCAATTTTAGAAGGTTAAAAATAGTTTGAAGAACATGTTCAATGTTTAGTGTTCAGGCATTATAAAGTAACTTGGAGAAATGTAATGAAATTCAAGGTAATCCGATTTCTCAAAAATCAGGAAAATTCAGGATTTTCAAGACCCGTTTGTTACAATATGAAGATATCCAGCAAATTATGTGAAAGGTTAATAAAAATCTAATGTAAAAGGTTTATGCAAATTGCGTAAGGAGCAAAAAATTGGCGAAAAATGTCGAAGAAAACAACGACTTTCAGGCGTTTAATAGAAGTTTGAGAAAGTCCCTAGCTTTAAGTAGTATGAGAATTTTAAGGAAATTTACAAAAGTTCGGAGTTAATCCGAAAAGTTTCATTCAATCGTTTCATCAACTGCGTAACTGTCTTCTTATTTCCAGTTTTTCAGGAGGGTGTAAACTAATACAAGCTTATCAGTATTCAATTTGTCACAATTTCTGCGTTTTATGCTAATAATTAACGATTCGCATTGAAGGACATTCCATAATTATTGTTTAAGATTTTCCAAGTAATAAATCACCATTTTCGAGTTTAAAACTGAAATAAATGGATCAAATCAAAAATAATAAACCAAACCTACATGCAGAAGGCCGTGATTGTGTTTTAATTTTAAGATATGAGATTTTTAATTATGACAAATTATACATCATTCCTCTGAGATTTCCTAGCCTTATTTTTTATTTTACTGTTCGAGACGTAGGAGTGTCGTGTTTTAAACGAAACAGATTAAGAGTACGTTCGCTTGTGATTAAAAAATATTACGTTGTCTCGGTCGTCTCCGTAATGAATAGGATTTATTAAAATTGCAATAAAGTCGTCGGGTTTAAAATATTAGGCATATATTTTTGGACGGGCTGGGCTGGCAACTGACTTTTTTTACGTTAAGATAAGGTGAAAAACACTTAACGAGTCCGGTCGCTAATATTTTTAACTACATCAAAGACAATGATTGGTGAGGACGATTTTTTAAAAAATACCGACGAGTTCGAGTTGTCGTTTAGACTGAAAATAGTTGTGTATTAACAGTGTAGATTCAGAGAGTTGGCGAATACATGCCGACATATCACCGACTTGTTCAGTTTGGTAAAAACGAGAACAGCCTTGCTGACTGTACACGTTTTGCAAACTGCAGGCCGTATATTATCTCGGATTGACGTATGGATGTGTGTGCAACGATTATTTTTGAGAAGTAACATTCTCGTTGGTATGTCTTTATGCTGCCATTACGTTATACTGACGATTTATACCTGGATTAGAGTGAAGCAAAAAAGTCGTATTACTAGATTTTTCATGTTCTTATTTAACGCTCGTTTGTTCTTTCAAACCGTATATGAACGCGAAAAATCCTGATCAATATTTTTATTACCATCGACGTTTCTCTAATTTTATGTTCATTCTACCATAGAAGATTAAGTTACTCCGACATTGTATGTTGTACCAAGAAAAGATTCATTCCTTAGAGAGAGAAATTTATGGTCAAATGACTTAATCGTTCTTGTACCGGTTAAAAAAATTAAAATTTACAACCGCAGACCGGTATATAAATTTTATTTAAATTAGTTTTGGTAGGTTTCGAATATGTACAAATCATTTTAAAATAAATAGTTGTGGAATTATTATTATTGATTGCTTTATAGGTATTTCCGTAAGGTTAATCGATCACTGCTTACTGGATTGGTAATCTATTCGAGGTGATTAATAACCATTTTAAACTTGACCACAATTTTATTATGGACCACCTTTGAAAACAACTGTGTTTGATCACTTTCTAAAACAATTAACGGGATTAATTTGTTTTGGTTGCAAAAAAAACGGAATGTTTCTTCTTCCAAATACCACAATATCCCAAAAACAATAATTTATCACTTTCCCTAAAGGTAAAAATTAAGAAGTCAAAGATATTAGAAATTGATACAAGTTATATACAGCCTTGGCTATCATCTCTGTCAATATAAGTTACAAAAGGCCATAAATTTAAGGAGGGACGTTTTATTTATCTAAATTTGTTGTATTTTTAGAAAACATGTTCTAAAGTGTCGTTAGATGTTTTAATGATTTTATTTTGTAACTCTATATATTTCCTATTGTGTTTCTTGACTAGCTTGTATATTTTATTTAAATTTATTCTTGGGGAATTTTTAGTACAGGGCCGGATTGACTGATATTAAATAGGGTGTTCCCATTTTAACTTGTTATGGTTTCATTCGTTGATATTTTATTTAAACTAAGAAAATTAACCGAAACACTAAAAAGAAAACAAACATGGCGAGTTTAACTGAAAATATATAACACATCTAGAGTCGCTAATTGTCTCCGAAGAAAAAGTAATTGTGGTTTTTAAAAATGCGAACGATAATAATTAAAGACATTATTTACAAGTGAGCCAGAAAGCTTGGAAAATAGCCCTTATAACCACCAATAGAAATTGCCTCAAAACTGAAAAGATCCGAGTAACTGTTTAGAAAGACCGTTGACTAAACTAGTTTATTTCCCATCACCCCTTTCGTGGGGCTTTGGTCAGATGAAGAAGAGAGTTTGATCTCATTTGTCTCCGTCCTAATCCCAAGAATAAAAAATTATTTTTTGAAAAAGAATTTTCATCAGGCGAACAATTTAATCAAAACAACTTGTAGTCGCATTTTCCTATTCCCTAGATTTAGCTCCATGTGATCAATATCGAAGGAGAAAAAAAGATGTTACAATGTTCATTAGATGAAAAAATGAAAGCAGATTATGAAATATGTGTCCTTCTTTTTCCGATTAAGCTTCATTTGATCTTCATCATTTCTTAGAGGAAGTAAGAATCAACAAATTTATGTGTATAGTGCAGTGCTAAACCCTTTCCATTCGTTAAATTTAGTTCCTTTAAGCTTCCGTCCGCTACAATAGATACAAATTTCCTTTTTAGAAGAAGCGAAAATTAACGAATTACAACAATTTGTTGCGACACCATTTCTTATTCTTGAGATTTAGCTCCATCTAGCTTTCTGTTCTTTCACAAACGAAGACGTAAATTCAGCGATTTAACACATGATCTTTGCATTTAGTGTCATTCAGGAATGTTCTTCTTGGAGAGTGGTCATATGAAGAAGGGGAAATCAACAGATCGAAATTCGATGTTTCCACGTCCTTGTTAGCCTTTACGTTTAGTTCTATATGACTTCCATAGCCTAAATCATAAAAAGTCCCTTGTAAAAGGATATTTACCTCTCCCTCTCCGCACGCAACTGACTTACATCTATTACCACGTGCTACCAATTCCTTTTGGAGTAAACTTTCATCAGATTAATAAAAAATCAATTAATGATTTTTGCCAGAGAATGGGATTCTATGGAGTTTCCTAAAAATATATATGAAAGGCATGAAATATTATGTGGAAATTCCTCCAATTCCTTCCGGAAATAAATTATAGCATATAACCTAATGAAACACCATACAATTTCCGAACACATCGAGGAATTTTGTGAAACAAAAACGAATAATGAAATTCCTGTGAAATTCATACTATATCTGCTAAATTCTCTTGAAATTGCATGGAATATTCCTGGAATTCCCTGAAATTCAGTTTGAACCGAAGAATAAACCACAGATTAATTAAACAATAATAAATTTAATTTCCAGAACTTTCTTGGAGCTTCCACGAATTTCGCTTATATTCTGTACAATTTACGTGATATTTCATTCGTTGATGTTACGTTAAAATCTCTAAAATTCCGTTAATATTGAGGAATATCTTCCAAATGAGGATTTTCGTGACATTCAATGAAATTCGCTGGATACACGTGGAAGTACTACAGGAGTATTTAGAAATTATATGAAATTCCGAGACATTCCCAGAAAATTCCAGGAATTCAGATGATTTGTTAGAAGTCCGTAGAATTCTTGGAATGGTATTTATATGAAGGGGAAAACACAATGGAATTCTTCGAATTTTCTCAAACTTAAATGCAATTCTCATGGAATTCCGTGAAACTTTCTGAAAAATTTGGGTTCGTTTAGAAAAATACTAATTACAGAAACAATCTGAATATTTTATTTTTTTTTTGAGGAATTCTGTTTATATAGAAGGGAATATGATTAGAATAGAATTAATACGAAATTGCATAGAATTTCTGAGATATTCCATGAAACTACTACAGAAGTGCTTAGAAATTAAGTGGCATTATGCGAAAACCTTTAAATTTCCCAGATAAATTACAGCATAAAAGTATATGGAATTCTGATAAATCCCAGAAACTTCAAGGAATTCAGGGGACTTCTTAAAAGTCTATTTATATGAAAGGTGAAACACAATGGAATTCTTCGAATTTTCTCAAACTGAAATGCAATTCTCTTAGAATTCCGTGAAACTTCTACGAAATGCACGGTTCCTTACAGAAACTTGTATAACCTACGTAACAGATTCCCTGGAGATAAATTTGTACTCAAGGATGAATGCAGATGCATATTAAACATACAACGCATTGGAATTCAGTGAAATTCTTTGGCATTTTTAACGAAATTCGTGGAATTCCCTAAAAGTTCGAGGAATTCGGCGAATTCTTGAAAGATCGTGTAATTCTTAGAAATGCATTTATTTCCCGAGGAATTCTTTTGAATTTTCAATCATAATAGGATTTAGTGGTACAAAACTTTGCTAGCAATTAATTTTTTGTTGTTACATCCTTCCCAATTTAGTTAGTTAAATAAATTTTGATCTTGAAAAACTATTTCCTTCTCCACCAATTCGTTAGATTTCCATCTATTCTCACAGAAGGGAAAGTCTGCTCTGAGAAGTAATTTTCCTCTTATAACTTATACCCACCTCGTTTTGATGTTTTGATTTATTCCCATCGACTACAAATTCCTCCTGAAGCGATTTCCCTCAGATAACAATGCTAAAAGACGATTGAAGAGTTGAAGATTTAGCAAGCGTACATTAAAGTTATAAAAAAGTTGGTATAATATTGAAAAAGAAAAGCCTGCGAAGGGCCGTATTACTTAGGGGCTTTGATTTTTTCGTTTAGGAAAAACCTTTAACTTTAATAACAGCGACCGAAGCTTCGTTTTTATACCGTGTGCCCATTTTAAATCGTGACCCCTTACTGGGTCTGAATATGCAACCCATATTACATTACAGGTTTAGACTACATCTGCAATGTAATATGGGTTGCATATTCAGAGCCAGTAAGGGGCCACGATTTAAAATGGGCACACCGTATTCTGAGAAAATTTATGACCTTTGGAAATTTCGGGTCTAAAAAACCATGGATGTGAGGAGGAAACACTCCGCTTCTCGACAAGCCTGCATATCGGTATTAAAAATAATAGCAAATTATTAATAACAGTTTTTCAAATAATCTTCTTATTTTGCTCACTGGAAAACAAAATTCGAGTTGCTCTAATTCTTAAGTTATTAAAAATCCAACTACGACGAGGTTAAAACTCATGTCTTCTTGCTTATGTTAAGGATATTCCCTTAAACATTTCAATTCAAACTTGTCAATATATAATTCCGTTATAAAAAGTTAAATTTAATTTTATTATTAATTCGTCGCGAGGCACACGTCACTGTCAAATAAAAAAGTTTGTGTGATTTATAAACACACGAAATGAAAGGAAGGTGTTCTTAATATTCGAAATTATACAAAGAGAAAGAAATCAACTGATGATCAACGCAAAAATTCCACTTTGGTCCTAACCAAATACCGAATAATACAGTGGACATGCCCGAAAGAATGCGGCTGACAACACAAAGCCGAGCATCGTGACAAAAACCAGCTCAATCATGAGCGTAGAGGCGGGCGGAGCAAAGGGGATTTTATAGACGGTGATCAGTGGAGTATTGACAGCACAATCCTGCTGATAAATGGACAGTGTGTTGGTATGACTGGCAACAACCTTACTAAACGCTAACACCGTACCCACCTGCATGAAAAATTCCTACAAAACGAACTTGAACCCGATAATGTTGACGCCGACAGTTTTGCCATTTAAAAAACGATATCATCAGCAGTTTTTAAATTAGATTACCGGATCCAGTTTTTAATAATCCGATTATTTATAATCTCTAAACGAACTTGCGAGGGTTCAAAATTCGTATTAAACTCGCATCCGTATTTTTATCGGAGACAAACTTTCAAAATACCTTTGACTGGCGCGAAAAAGGCGAGATCAAAAGCAAACAACCTAAAAATAAAGCGGGGTTGTCCGTGTTATAAAAAGACGAGTTGCATTAAAGGTGTCCCGATTAATGGATCAGAAAATCGAGAAGACAACTGCAACTTGTCGGTAAAAATATCAAAGGATTTCTTGTTTTAACCCCACAAAAGAATCCATCAAGTTGAAAGAGAACAATCGCGGTGACTGGACGGTTTTTATTTTTTCGAACTACTCTACCATTAGAAAGACAATGTGACATTAGCTATGGATATAAGTAATGGTTTTACTACGTAAACCTCGGTCAACTGTAGAAAACGACCAATAAAATAAAATTACAGTTTAGCAACCGTTGTATAAATATGTAAATTCTGGTAGTTAATTAAATTTATTTCAGCTTGCGTCATGAGGAAGCAAAAGATTTAACACGATAAATCAATGGGGGAAAATGTCTTCTTCTTTAATATATTTTTATAGGTAGGTACGTGTGCAGTTCGAAAACTCGATTAATCTTCTCCTGACTTTTAATATGTAAAAATTAAATATTTATGGAGTTAAAATTCTATTCCTGATTTGTATTACAAATTTATTAACTCTTAAAGTCTGAATAAACAAGGAAAAGTCTTAAACATACAATATAAATATGCAAAATATTTATTAATTTAAACTATTAATAAAATATTCATAGATAGATTTGCATCAAGAATATTCAGAATTCTGTACTAAGATTAATAAGTACATTAAATTACGTTCTTAAAAATCTGCAAAATACGGTTTAAGTGTGATTGAATAATTATTCTTAATATATACAACAAAAAACAAAACACCATTAAATAGCACAGTGTGTAAGAACACCATTCTGTTAAATTATTGAGTACTACCTGTAATTTTAAAGTTCTTGAAAATTTTTCATGATTGACAGAAAGTTTTATTATCCAAAGTCAAATACAGCCCTTGCTAAAATTATTGGAAATTGTGTAACCTGAAAATTCTGAAATCTCATCTTAGATCCGATTTTAATATTTCAAAAGGTTTCCTAAATATTTTAACGAATGTTAATGAGTATTTTAAATAATTCAAAAGTGTCTGAATTTTTTAGATTTTTGGAACCTACAATTTTCTAAATTTCAGTTCTTTATTTTTCAGGATTCAGGGAACCTTTTAAATTTCAAGACATTTTCTAAGCAAATGTCCAGCATTCCCTAAAACGTTTTGGGAGTATGCCGGGTGGTCTGCGCATTGCTGGTCTTCCATTTCACTCATTCTGGTGATATGTTCATTCCATCCCTTTCGTCTTTTCCTTATCCACATTATAATATCGCGTGTGTTACATTTTTGTATGATTTCGTTGTTTGGGATGCGATCTCTTCAATTTCAGGATTCGGGATTTGAAAATTTCCAGTCACTTTCTAAGCATATTTTCGGAAGCTTTAATTGGGCAGGGTCAAACAAATAAATTAATTATAATTTTTGTAACCTAACTAATCTAACCTGAAAGGTATTTTCGAATTTTATCTGGAAATTATATTTGTTGTCTTAACTTTCTTGTTACTTAAACAAACGTTTTATTTTCGATTTCAAACAAGTTTTGAATTTGCTAATTTCCTTGCTAACCCTAACTCTAAAATTCCTCGAAAACTGCATGATTTTCAAAATTATATAAAACAGTAAAACATGTCAATAGTTTCTTCTAGCAAGAAATTTAAAAAGTTTTCCAAGCTTTTCCAAAATATTTCTGTATATCTAAAAATCGACTTCTATATTTTCTGCTTTGTACTCAAAACAATATTTTGAATAATTTCAGTTTTCAAAAAAGGTTTATATATATATTTATTTCTTTAATTATCGCATAACCCTTTGACTTTTTGCAACACCGAAATTTTCATTTTTTTTTATCATTAAAGCTTTCCATGCTTTTTCTTCAAGCTTTCACAAAGGTTTTTCATGGATTTTCATGAGGAATCTCACTCACTTCCAAAATAACAAAATCTTTCAGTATTTCACTAAACTTTTTTAACTCATATTACATATTATTTCTTCTAAATAATTTTTTCCGAATTTTCTATTGCCTATTTTGTTCTACAATTTTTAGGAAAGCTTTCAATGGAAGCATAAAACTAAGAGTTTTTAGGTTTGAAATGTGTTTTGTTTTATAGTATTAATTAGTAAAGGTAAAGGTATCGGCACTAACGCCTCCAGAGGAAGCATGGCCAACAACATGGGGGTCAAGGTCTGCTAAGTCTCTTCTTATACCCCGCTTATTTCTCACGCTATACATACGAGGTGGCGTGGTGAGCACCACGCCTTCTACATCCGCCTACCTTACCTATTCAACCACTGTGTTTCGGTTCCCAATTATTTTCAGTGATTGGGTAGGACACTTATCGAACATCCGACTCGGGTTTGACCCCAAGACTGTCCGCGCATTCGGCCACTCCGACAATATTAATCAGTATTTTAATGATTTCCGACGTTTTTAGAATTATTTTCAGACTTTTAAAAGGAACAAGGATTTCAAGGATTAATTTATAAAATAATTTTCTAAACTACACAGTTTAAACCTAAATTTTGGAAAGAATTCATAGATTTGTGATATTATTAATAATCTTCTTGATGTCCTAAAACCTAGAATTATTGAGGTTCTTTGGGACTTATTTACGGAACACTGAAGTTTTCAAATATTTGCTAAATTATCAATCGATCATTCTTTGATATTTATGCTAATTTCAATTGGTACCTACATGCATCAAAGGTGGGGGCGATTTCCTTCCAAACTACTATACAAACGGTTAAGCCAAACAGCCTTTAACATGCATATTTTTTAGTTTGTACATAATTCTGGGGTTTTGCAAATGGCATAATTTTTGTTAAAAGCATCTTTTCAGTAAGTAAAAATTATATAGGTAGTAAATACCTGGAAAACAGCAATCATAAGTATAAATCATTAATTCCAAAGTAAATCAGGAAATTAAAACTCTGCCAAAGTAATTAAGGAATTGGGTAATTATTAGATAAGTAACTTAGTCAAAAGTAGTTTAGGTAAAGGGTGCTTGGAAGCGTTATGTCCCATACGTAAGTAATTTTTTTTTTGACAAAGATAACGTAAAATGAAATAAAAGCGAAATTTTCAGAAGTTGTGCTGCCATGCTAATTATCATGGTAATCGTTGATTTCAAAGTTCTTAGGGCACATGTTACAAACAAATTGTTCCAATTTAAATTGATAAGTCAGCCTTCACTATGTAAATGAACTCATCATTAAAGCTATAAAATCCTACAACTTCTCTAAAATTAATCCTTTAATGTGTTGTGCTTTCTAAAGCAGTGATTTCCCAACAAAAGGGGTTTTATAATGTTTTCTCTCCAAACGTTTCCTATATTTAAATGCTCAGTCTC
Organism: Melanotus villosus; assembly: GCA_963082815.1. Classification (NCBI taxonomy): domain Eukaryota; kingdom Metazoa; phylum Arthropoda; class Insecta; order Coleoptera; family Elateridae; genus Melanotus; species Melanotus villosus. Next base: position 46,962,384 of record OY720425.1, read on the forward strand.
CTTCAGAAAATCGTGTACCTCCGCATATTTTACGGAACATCAAAGCAAACCATCAAATCCCGAATCGTACTACAAAAGCAATAAACCACTCATTTATTGGCATCTAAAAATCGATCGCGTAAATTCGAAAAAATTTCAGAACACGTGAAGAGCAATTACCCTCATTTTACTTTTTTTTTTTTGTAGAAACTTAACGACCTGCCTGTACGTTTTTATACCGGAACAAACCGAAATAACAAACACAGTAACGATTCAGGTCAGGCTACATTATTTCTATTGAAAACCGGGACTGAATGCCCCATAAAGCCCTTAACAATCTTCGTTCTACGAATGGACAGCACGTAACATTGACGCATTGGTAGAAATCTTTAGGATTTCAACAAACTCATGATCTCTTTTGTGTTCAAAAGCAGCAGGTTTTAAATGTATGGTTCTATTCTGTTTAAACTTAGGTAGATAGGTTTGTGTGTGTCCAGTGTACTATTTTTAAGTTGGTTTTTAGGTGAATTCGGACGTTTAGTTTGAGATCTTTTCATGGAGATGTTTAAGGAATTTTGAGTTATTTATTGAAGCCTTGGAAGATTTGGTAGTTACTGGACGAACAAAGAGTTTGTGCCAAATTTTAAGAGATTTACTGAAGGAAATTAGCTTGCAGTTACTGAAGACTAGATTAAATGTTATTAATTTTCGCCTAATTTTTTTATTAATAAATAATTCCCTTTACTACGTGCTTATCGCCCTTGGGGGTTAATCAGTATCAAGAAAAATATTTACCCCTTTCATGCGAATGTTGGGAGAGAATTCTTTAGCAAGCAATTTAAAAAATGTCTAGCTTTGAATGAGAGTCACTTAATTTAAGGCTTTGTAAAATTAGCAAATTGGAATTTTCAAATGCGGCTCCAGTTCTTTTGAGTAAGTATTGCATTTCAGCACTTAACGGGACTATTATTGCCTCTAATCGTTTAGTATTAGTTTCTAATTCGCTACGTATAGCTGATGAGCAGCAAGATATTGCGAAACCATGGTCGTCTGCTGCCGATACTGTTCAGTAGTTTTCATTTGCATTATTTTTGGTTATCAAAGTGGATTCAGAGATCAGAAAATTGGATCAACTTTTAAACATTTAAGTGTAGTATTCGAATACTTTCTAAATATGTATTATTTTAAAAGTTTGTTTTCTTAGCGAATCATCTCTTTCTGTTGGTCTAACTGCATCTATATTTTTTATTTTTGTGGTTTAAAATAATTAAGATTAATATTTGTAATTGGCAGAAATAAACACTTTTAAGTCCAAGTATCCTTCATCAGTTCAAATTTTAAAAAAATCAGTTACTTTTACTTGTTAAGTGGATGATCATCTAGTTTTAAGCTAGTTTATTGACATATCAAGTGTTTACATAAGAAGTAAAATCCCTATGCCAGGAAAAGAGTGAAGCCTATTTGACCTACTGAAATACTAAAACAGTGGAAAAATATAACAAATACAAAACGCAACGAAACTCCCTGCAGAACAGAATAAACTAAATAAAGAAGGAATACTGAAGACAGTTCACGAGCGACATGGAACACGACTTATACGCCGCCCAGAAAAAGGCATGGAAAATGCTGAGGGGAAACCCATAAATGAATATGTGCAAACAGATAACATAAAAAAAGACAAGTGGGTGAAATGTTTTAAAGAGCTATACAAGAACAATGACGAGGAAGACGTCCAAACGACAGGAATAACACACCAAGAGGCCACAAACGCCATTGCCAAAAACAGAAAGGCACCGGGGAAAGATGAAATTCGCACAGAACTACTAAAATACGGAGGCCAGCCTGCTTCTAGGTGCATTCTTCTAACGAAGATTAGCGATCTTCATTGTTATCTGTACTTTTGAGGCGGCAGCTCAAAATAGAGTCGTTGTACTTTTTCCATACCATTCTCGAAGGTTCTTCAGCCATGACGTCTTTTTTCTACCACTACTCTTCCCTTCTATTTTACCCTGCGTCACTAGTTGCCAGGCATTAATAAGCGAATTTCATAAAATGTTTCAGATAGCAACAGATACAATAGAAATACCAACTGAGGCAAAAATCTATAACATTAGCAATATTTAAGAAAGACCGTGGGATTACGCTCTTAAACTCTACAATGAAATTAATCACAAGAATTTTAACAGAACGAATAAACACCACAACACGTTTATGTGAAGAACAACAAGGCGTCAGAAGAAATAGATCTACGACCGATGCAAACTTCATTATAAAGCAAATCGCAGAAAAGGCAATGGAATATAATACGGTGGCCTACATTTGCTTTGTCGATATCACGAAAGCATTCAACACAATACGATTACAGGATGTCGTCGAGGTATTACGTTAAAACAGAATTCGAGATAATAAAACAACAACAAAAGAAGTTAAAGTACTATGTGGATTAAAACAAGGAAAAAGTCTGCGCCCACTTTTGTTTTGCATGATAATGGATAAAATCGTAGAAAAAGTCAAAGATATGGATGTAGGTTACCGTATGGGAACCAAAGGACCAGCATTGTATGTTACGCAGATGATGTTGCCCTAATAGCGGAGTCAGATGATAATTTCCAAAGACAATTAAAACAACTTTAAGAAAGCCAGAACCGAAAACCATCCCGATGAAAGTTTATAATTGACAATCAGCCAATAGAACAAATCATGTCATTTTCCTATTTGGGAACAATGTAATTGGAGACCTAAAGGAAGAAATCCGCAATCAAGTAAAAAAAGCAACATCCATTTCCGCATGCACGCGAGATAAAATACGGAGAAATAAAGATATGTCGATTGAGGGTAAATCTAGGATGTGCAAAACATGTATCAAACTCATCCTTACTTGCGCCACTGAAACCAGGGCTGACACCTCAATAAAAAAAGTGGGTCAAGAACATGCGAACTATATGTGGGACAACCCTGCTAGACCATGTATAGTCTATCCATTTTCACTGTGCGCAATATCATTATTCAAGCTAAGGCATGTAAAACTGATATAATCCGCATAAACGCCCTGTACCATAGGTATTTGCACCAGTTCAACTTAATATTACAAGTTAAGTCAAGTGTGAAATATTTTTAAGTTTTAAGAAGATTACGCACAGTGAAAATGGATAGACTATAAGAAATGATCAAATAAGAGAAACATGCCATATTGAAGACAGTTATATGGACAAGGAAAAGAAGAAGGATGTGGAACGAACACATTAATCGCATGGTGGATGATATACTGGCAAAAATAGTAAGAAACGCAAAACAAAACACAAAAAGACCATCTGGCAGACCACCAAAACCCTAGCGAGATAGATGGCAGTCGAAATCTCAAGAAAATAGATGACAATGATATCAAAGGAACAGGTCTAGGAGCTAACTGGAAGTCGAAGAAGAAGAGACATCTCAAATCGCCGAATTTAAAAATTTGACTACGGCCGGAATTCCAACCTGTGTCTTCTGGTTACAAAGCATAAATCTAACACACTACATATACTGCCAAAATATGTAAAACTCGCTAATTATTTCCCAAGGGAATCTTTCCTTTATTAAATAGTACATTACATCCGAGGTGGGAAACTCCCACCGAGGTATGTATACTATTTTATCTACTTTCATTTCGTAATATCAATATTTCGAAACGAAAAATCGTGTTGTAATGAACTATATTACCGCACTAGTATCGTAATAACTTTTGACATAAAAATGACAGATTGACAAGAGAATTCATAGTTATTTTACTTGTTATAAACATTTATTATGCACTTTTTACGATTTTTACGATATGAATATAGTACAAAGCTTTATCTACTTGCATGAAATTATCAAAAAATATGAAATATTTGCCAATAATTAATTACCTTATGCAAAAGTTGACTGTTCCAATTTTCATTCAAACTGACAGCAACCAACACCAAATAAACAAAAAATCAAGCCTTAACGTATTAGATTTCAATGAAAATTGGAACAGTCAACTTTTGCATCAGGCAATTATTGATAAATATTTAATTTTTTTGCTAATTTTATGAAAGTAGATAAAGCTTTGTACGATATTCATATCGTAACCTCGTATTACGATCCTCAATGGATTTGTCAAACTCGACCTGCGGTCTCGTTTGACAAACTTTCCATCTCGCATCGTAATACGAGTTGTTACGATACTCATATCGTAAATAACTATTATTCACAATCATTAATCATGAATTTTATTAATATTTTTTGACAGCTCTATTATAATTTATTTTAGCCTACTTTAACATATAGATCTATGACAGTGTCGCTAGGTAATCGTACATAAACATTTCCCGCCCGTGGGTGGGAAGTGTTTTCTGTCACTTTCCACCCAAGAGATTGTCATTACAGTTAGGAATGACGTATTTCCCAACCTCTAAAAGGTTAGGAATCGACATATTACTATAATGATTGTGAATAAAAATATTTACCTAGCCACTGAGAGTTTAAGCAAAAACTGAGTTGTCTACTGGAGGATCGAATGCTTAATTCAGATCGCTTAAAAATGAACAATTTAATAAACGTTTCTCAACAATTGAAAACAATTAGTTAATTATTTTGTCCAGGAAATTCAATATACTTGTAGTTAGTTGTCCTCCACAAATATTTCAAAAATTCAACGATTTGACTTATTTTGCGAAACATAAAACATCTCTCTATGCTTGTACAGCTTGTCAAAGATAGGACAAAGTGTGAGATCTCCACTTACATGCGCGAACCTGTGGAGCGAGATATTCGCTGCAAATGCATTAAGTCCCAGTGCGCATCGTGGGCGTGTCGAATTCAGACTTTCAGTTTGACAAACTGTACGTATCTTAGGGGCCCTGTTTGTAGTTTAAAGTTCAGGTATCCCAGTAGGTATAAAAAATTATATGATTTGCTTTACTTCAGTTGTAGATTTATGTAAACGGTTTCATATTCTACTGATTGCACACACTGTACATGCCCCTGGGGGCCAGAATCTAACAGAAACCAAATACAGCACATAGTAACAGGTTTTGCATAATAAGCATACATTTTTCATCTGAAAATGTATCAAAATATTGAAGCACCGAAGGTTAACATTTTGAATGAATAAAAATAAAAATCTTGTCAATATCAATAACAGATCTAATGCATTCAAACCCTTTAAGATTACAGTAGGCTATGTCATCGGACCGTCTCATTGGTGTAAGCAACACCTTTTCTGGTGTGAATTCTAACTTGTCAGTGTCCGACACAACAGGTCGTTAATTCTATGAAATTTTTTAGTGCTTATTTTTAAGTAAACTTGGCTTAACTCGGCTTAAATTGGGGCTCAAGGTAAGCCTCGCTATATTTAAGCCCTAGTTTTTGTTTAAACCTATTTTGAAACATGGAGCTTGCGTTGAAAAGCTGTATTTTTATTCTACATCTGTTTTTGTTCTATTTTGTTATTTCAAGTTTGTTAAAAAAAGGTGTAAGTAATATCTGCTAAACAAAGTTGATTAGAAATAACCGTCTACAGAACACAGTTAGAGATCATCCAATTTTTCTCTGTTTTTCATTACTAACACAATAAATTGAAATTGTTGCAAACTCTTCTCAACTAAAAAGCAAATAATGTATAATGTGTAATTATCTACTAATAATTTTTCTAGCCAGTTAACCAACGTTTATCCTTAACAGTTTTCTTAAGAGATTCTTTCGTTTTATGTAGTACTAGAACTTTGAGAACTTTGAGAATTTCAGTCTAATGGACAACATATCCACTGGTTTCTCTTTCACTTTTTCAGAAATAAATATTTTCCTGTCTCTCATAGCCATTGCGGAGATTTAAAGCTACTTAAAATGGCATGGACGATTAAATAGGTAGAATTTAAACTTTACATTCAAATTTCCGTCTAATTGTTTTTTTAGGACATTTTCTATTCATGTAAATACTTTCCATCCTTGCAAGCATGATCATCATCATTATCAATTGACATAGAGCAGATCCTCGTAGATCATCCTTGCAAGCATGATTTTAAGAAAATTTTAGAATATTTAAAAGCTTACATCTACATCAAATAAAAGGTGAGCAATTTAAATTTTAAACAAAAGCCTTGGCAAAGGAGAGCATTTCTATATCCCATAACTGGACAAAAGACACAATTATAGGTTATTCAATTTCAATACCAACAGAATAAACCAAAAGCAAGGCCAACTCATGTCAAAATAAGGAGTGAACGGTGAATATTTATTATTCAGTGGAGTAGTAAACAACTTACAACTTTTGTTGTTTCTACGGAAAGGAAATTTAGAAAATTTAATTTTTTACCTTTAAAGCCCATCTATTTATTTATTCAATTAGGTTTCGCGCTGTTTTTATTTTTAAGTAAAAACCTTGGCAATATTTTCCTCAAAGGTGGGGCAGACTGTTGCTAACACAAATTGAGTTTTATTCACAGTTTCCAATCAGAAAACGATTTTCAATTTTAAAATCTCAGAACTGAAATTACCTAGTAAATTAATAAGTGCTCAATTTCTTCGATTTTAATTAGTTGAATTAATTAAATCTTATTATTATTAATCATTATTTTGGGCTTTATGATAGTATGAAGTATTCTTTATTTTTGTTATAGAAAGTTTAAGAAATTTATTGGGGCGGTGAAGCCTTTAGTTGGTGATAACTAGAGATTTGATCATTTAAAAAACAATTAGTACTCTTTAGTTTGCCATTAGAATTTTTTCTTAATAAAAATAAATCCCGTTTAAGTACTCTTCAGGTTCGTCCTTAAAATCATCCTCCGTAACGTGTCGCATTTTATCACCATTACAGTCCACTCGAAATAGCACCTGCTAACAACAGGAAGCGGGTTATCAAGTTTTTAAACGAAAGCAATTGTGGACGCATAAAAGAACTTAGAAAATAATAATCAGAAAGGAAAACAGTAAATCTTAACAAGCATTACTTTCGGTGCTACGAAATTATTTTCTCGGTTGCATCTTCACTCTCGTAGGAATGCTGTAAACATGGCCTTTGAACGCTCGCCGTTTAATTCATCACAAGTGCATCCTATAAAAGTGTTACGACAAGTAGGCTTTTGTGTTATGGAACTTTAAAATTTTTTATGCTTCCGCGTTCGGTGTTACATGTGCTTTTGGGTTCTTTATTTGTTTCGATAAGCTTCTGGTTTTAAAATTATAATAATCGAAAGTCAAGATTTTAATCTTATCTCAGCTCATCTCAAGTGATTTTTCATCGTTTTGATAATTATATGAATTACTATAACATCCCACCTTGTTTCAGGCATTTATCTGCAGCTGACTTGGAGTAAATTCTGGATTACGTTGTATATAAGGCATTCAGGGCCCTAGTAGATCGGAGTAGACCATGATTTTAATGTGTTGTGTTTTAACGGAATGCGATGTTGTCAAACGTTTTTATTAGAATTGCTCTTCGGTAGAAGTATAGAACCAAGTTTTCTGACCAATTTTGATGTAAATAAATAAACCTCGAATTACCAACAGAATATAATGAAGTATAAAAATTAAAATGGCTTAGCAAATCTGTGAAAACCCAAAGTCCAAATTAAAATCTGTTTCGAATACTTTAAAGAGACAACGAAATCATAGTTTGAGTTACTGATCTACTTTACATAAGTGGCGTTAAGAAATCAATTTTCATGGGTTGAATTTATATTTAAATAAGTTCAAAATAATAAATACAACACTAAGGAATTGCAAACAACTGGCAACTCTGGTTTTGACGTGAACCATAACTTTAGTAAGAATTTCACTGTGATCCTTACTGACAAGACAGATTTCCACCAGGAAGAGTTTTGTTCACAGCATCAACGAAACTGTCTCCCTAGTATAGCCTACTTTGATCTATAATGCCTTATAAAAACCACGCGAAATTTTACATATTTTCAGGCATAGAAAAGTAATGAAAATTGCTGGAAATCCTAACAAATTTTCTGCCAAAAAAAATCTGATATACACAATTACATGATTTTGTCCTGAGAAGCTGAGAACCATAATAAAATAGATTCTTCTGAAATATAAAACACAACAATTTCTTATACAAAATAGAAGAATACACAAAGACAATCCAAATAATCCTTAAACATTTTAGGATTTCCTTGTACATAACAGGAATTTCTAAGAAAATTCTGTGTTATTCTTGAGAAAGTGTTAAACAAATACAAGCAGGACTCACTAAAAGCTTATCAAATGCTTAAAATCAAAAAAAGGCAACAGTAAAAATACTTCGTTGATCAAATGAATTTTCAGACGAGATTCTTGAAAACTTAATACTTTATGTAGACTACAGGAATGAATTCTTCATAAACTTTAAATATTTATAAAAAATAAAAACAAGCTCAGCAAGTGCTTTATAAAATTGAAAAAATCACAACAGAAAAAATACTTCGTTGATCAAGAGAATTTTCAAAAAATTGGGGATATTCAAAATATTCTTGTAAATCCTTCTTCTTTCCTTAAAAAAATATTAAAAATTTCTGAAAAAACTCGAAAACCTTTAGGAAACAGCCCAAAAAGATGAAAACTTAATTATTATTTAAAATTAATTTTAAAATCCCAAAAACCAGAAACCTTAAAAACCTCATGAAATTCTCAAGAAAATACCTAAAAGGCTTTAATAAAATATGTAACAAACGTATTAAAATTCTTAAAAAGAGTAGCAGTACTGCAATACATAAAGTTAAGCAAAGATCTGCACGGTCAGAACTTGAATGGATGTGGCTCGGTGTGTTCGGCCCCCTCGACCCCCTGTTAAGGTATAAGAGGGTAAAAGGAAAAGAAAGAAGGAAGAAAAAACTCAAAAACCTTCAAAGACCGTTTAAAAAAAGATAAATAATAACAGAAGCGAATCTTCCAGTAATTCTAGAAAAGCTCGCTTTGAATATTCTCGGAAAATTTGTCAACAGTTAAACATACCCTTTAACAGTTCAAATGAAGATTTTTTATATCTATATGCAGCTTTAAAAAATCAAGAAATTTTTATATTTAAAACATTTTCAAGAAAAGCCTTTAAGCTTTAAGCCTCATAAATCTTGGGTTTTTCAAGAATACTAGAAATTCAAGAACTTTTGACTAACTTTTCGAATGTTCAGTAGTTCCGAGTATTAAAAATCTCCTAAAAGTGCACGAAACCTTTCAGAAACGATTTAGTGACGAACTTGTTTAAACTTTAGGAATGCATACTTATGAGTTATTAACATTATAGCTTCGGCTTCGGACGTAGGAGGAGGAAGAAGAAAAATTCTACAGAAATTACGTAATTCCGTAGAATTTCCAAAAAGCTTCCAAAAATGGGCAAACCCTAGAAAATTTTGCAGGAATCTAAGCGACTTAAAATTTTTTGAAGAACCCAAAAATCCTCGAAAAATACAGTAGCATAAACTCGCTTGCCAAAATCCTTGAAAAACGATCTTAAAACAAAATGAAGGAAAATCCTAAAAATGGCCCCCGAAATTCGCAAAAAGCCCAACATACGTAAGAACTGGAGCAATATAACGAATTCCAAAACCAAAAATAACCTCGGAATTCTTAGAAAATTTTACAAAACATCAACAATCCTAAATACAAATTTTCAGTAGCCAAAATGTATTTGCTACAGAATGATATTTAGAATTAGAACTCAAATATAGATTTGTGGATTGAATCATGGTTTATTGAAGTTACGAAGATTCGAATACACTCGCGAAAATTCCCATTCGAATTCGATCCACAACTTTATACTAAATAAAGATAGAATTTTGGGCCATTTTGGGACATTCTAAAACACGGCGAGCTTTGATTTGATTCCAAAAGTTATTTGAACCTTGAATATGGAAACATTCAAATGTTCGACAGGAGTTCAAACTTAGAATCCGGACTCTTAATGATTTAGCTCCAAATTTGTACTAAATATTAGTTTTCGGCAGTCGAATCCAATATCACCAATTGGACAATTATTTTCAAGAATTAGATTTACATTAGGGATCCTAAATTAACATAAATTAACTAACTGCCGAATGGGATTTATTAATGCGATACTAATTAGGGGATTAAATCCTGTTTCACTTTATATTTTGCATTTGAACCCCGAATTCAACTTCGATTTCCAGCTTTATTAATATGAATGGTGTTGAAATTTTGGCCTATTTTGGGAGGTTAGTACTTGTATCAAAAAGTTATTATATGTGAGTTTATTATTCTGATCTGCCACAATGTTTAAACTTAGAATAGTTTGAGGCATTTCTTGTTTCAAGATTGATCTTATATTCTAATGGTTATAAAGATTCACTCACAACCGCTCAAAAAAATTTAAATTTGGACCATTTTGGGCCACTTTGGAACGTTGCCACAGACTTTTAGCAAATTGTAGGTTCTGATTTGTTTCAGACATTATTTAGTGTCCCTGTCCACTCGTAACAAAATCTTTTTTAAAAAGCTTTTTAAATTTTAGGCCCTTCGGAAATTTCTTGTGAAGTCTGAGCATCTTGGAAATAATATAGAAAACCACCCAAAAAGGTTGTGATCTGCATTGATTAAATCTAATTTTTTTTAATACAATATAAATTTTGCAAACTTCAAACTATTTGTTAATTAATGTAAACCAAATTTTATGCAGGAAGCTTTCAATGTTGCCAAATATTCGCAAAGACTGATGCAATAGCAATTAATACTGATAATAGAGTATACTTAGATTTGATTTGACAACGTTGTTTTAATCTGTCAAAGCAATTCCTAACCTAAAACACTTTAAACGTTAAATTACATTAAATTTATACACAGTGAATCCTAATAGAATAAAATAATAATAATGAATCATACCAGTTAACGCACGTTACGATCCTTGGCACTTGCAAGGCTGGTTCTCGCCTAATAAACAAACAAACAAAATAGAAGTCCAAAGTCAACTTAGTACGAATACAGATGAAACCAATTTTTAGTATCTAATTAACCGCATTTCTAAATGCAGCTGATTAAAAATTATAAGTTAAGGTTTTCTTATTTTTTTATGCTATGGTGTAATGATATTTATTGTAAAACTTATGAATATAACAGCTAAGAAAAATACCAACTAAAGGTTAACCAAACAAAACAAATGTTACCTAACCTAAATAACAAGTACGCTGATAGATCAGGTATTGATAGATAAATTAAGTCATCAGTTACTCGAACCAAACAGGAAATGTTATTGGTTAACGGTTATTTCTTCTATGGATTGATGAGAAACGCTCGGGAAAATTACGAATTAAGGTTTCGGATGAGCAACTTAAATTATTTTATTGGTTTGATTAAATTCTTTACTAATTAGGTTTGTTTCTTAATTTATTTGGTTGTATTTGTTAATAAATTTTTAATTATACTTATTTTTATTAATATTTGGCATTGATAAAATGAGATGATTTCAGCATTTTAGACTCTGGAATTTTATTTTTATTAAATTCTGAAGTCAGCGCTGATGGAAAAATTAACAAATAAAAATCGGAAGCCAAAAAAAGCGCCTAAACAACAAGGAAATATAAGAATTTTAAGTACTGCAACAATAAACTAGCAAAAAAGGATTAAGTATAGTCCAAATTTTTACTTCGATGTTTTGTTTAACAAAGTGAATTCGTAAAAAAATAAAATATTCCAGAAAATTAAAAACCCAGTAATATTAAATCAAAGACAACAGGACTTCCGGAATCAACAACAAAAAGGTTTTCCTTGAAAAGACTGCTCATTAAAAGGAGCTTCAACTGAACTTAGATTAATTTTAATTTAGAAAATAACAGGAACGAAAAATGAATTTCATGTAACTCTAGGGCAACTCATAATTCAACAACTAATTTTGAAAAAATCTTGGATTATTCCCAAAAACCTGCTAATTAATTTTCAGAAATGATTCAGGTATTACTTAATCAAATACACGATTTTATGACAAGTCCACTGCTAGAAAAATTATTAGGTATTTGTCTTCGTTATTTTGCAACAGTCAAGCTATAACTTTTTTAAAAATTTAGGTTAGGAATTTTTCTTACTTTTATAAATCTTTTGACAAGCATGGTTAATAAGAACTGTGAAAATATTATTTATTAAATTTTTTGTTTTACCAGACTTGCTGTTGAAAGATTATTTCAAATCTTTTGCACTATCATCGAGCATCGCTTATAAATCAAATTATGGCTTCATTAGAACTAAGATTAGAAATTATTATTTTTTAATTATTAATTGAGCTTGAGAAAATCTAAAAACTTACCTTACATATTACAAAAATCCCTGCTTTTGAAACAATTTGATCACATTTTTAGTAGCCCTTTGGACACCTTGAAATTATTTGTTTTATCAATGAACTTATTAAAAATAATATATTTTTTTAAGTCATACTTCATTAAACAATATTGTTTTAAATCTACACAATCGAAATGGCACCAAATTTTATTACAGAAAAGTTTGAAAAAGCCCAAATTAGAAGCTTTTATTTTTTCTAATTAACCTGAAGCAAAAACACTTTGGTGATAATAAAACGTCTGCTAAAAATCTGAATATCTTAATTAAATGTCAACTTTTCAAAAGATTTGTTTTATTCAGCAGTTTTCACAAGAAAATGAGATTAGATACTTATTTTGACAACCCATTTTTCAAGCTGAAAAATATACCTAAGTATGAATACATCTTTCATTAAGACGTCCTTTGCTGGTTTGTGCCTGCTATTTATCATCAAAATTTTGTCCTTGACATATTTTAATTTGAAATAAAAATACGCTGAGGTTATGAATACATTTATTGTTTTCCGCCAGATTTTCTATAATAAACCTTTGAGTAGAAGAATGTCCAGGAAAAATATTAGTTAATAAAGAAGCCTGGATTTCTAAATAGTAAGGATAAATCCTTTCAGACGTATAAAACTCAGTCTTTGGGACTTGTTGAAATTTTCTTCTGCCTCTTCTCTTTAGTAAGATAATGGCTTATTGTCTACATTGTACCTAACAAATCGCAATTTACTAATTTATGATTTATAATCATTCAACAAGTAATATTCGGTATACAAAAATTCATCTTTTGTATTTTTTTCATATTTAAAAATTCTTTTTGGTTTTTACCTTTGTATCAGCTAAAATACTGAAAATATTCACGATAAACTTTTGCGCCCCTTGCCGAAAACGGCATCAAAAAAGCAGCAAAACAGACACTTCTTTTAGCTGAATCTGAGCAATGTTTTAAAAATATTGGGTGCGTTTCTCAAAAGATTTTTCTTGGAAAAATGCCAAGAACTAAACTAACCGACACAGAAATTTTACAAAATCCCAAACATTTTGATTTGTATAACATTGAGTAATTTGCCAAATCAAAAATTAATTTTAGGGTTTTGAAAATATTTGATTTAAATCATTGTTAAGATGCTGCATATTCTCTTCACTCTCTTCGCTTATAACTCTTTCCGGCTAGCATTATGACTAGTGGCGACGAATCTGTAGCTAAACACCTGGTTCTTATTCAATATCTTGTTCATTTTTCTTATAAATTTAGTGCTTTTAATTGTCATTAAATCATTTAAAAACCCAACAGTGAATTTATTAAACTCACCAGCGATTACATTTACAATTTCATGAAGATAACTACTATTTCATCATCAGAAACAAAATAATTTAAGTTAAAGCTGGCCTTTTACATACATCTAAATATTCAATTTTACTGTTGAATAATAAAAAAATAAACTGAAAGGAAGAACTTTAGCTTGGACAAATTAAAACATTCAAAAAAACAGGCCTAAAAAGATTTCCAAGGTTTAATATTTAATATAATATTAAATTATTGTTACAAACGAAGATGCAACCTATATTAAACCCAAAGAGCCCACGAAACCCAAAGAGTAATTTAAACAGTTTGGAATTTTTTTAAATTTGAAAGGATCATTGCTATACATTTTACAACACTAGACAGCTTACTACTACACTTCAAATTTTGATTGTTAAAAATATAATTCATGATTTGTTAATAAAGTAGTGTTACGTTGTAAAAGATTGTATTTTGAAGGATTTTTGCTGGGTTTTCAAGTAAATTTTCTCGATCATAGACAATTTTTAATTGTTGGAAGTATATAAAGGTATAATTTTCAGTGTAAAATTGTAACTGTTTTCATTGTCCTGAATATAATTTTGCCAAAAATTGTTAATTTCTGGAATTTTGCAATTTTTAAGGAAATCATATCGTTCCTTAAGTATGGGAAACCTCTTTTACAATTTGTGAAAATATGGTTTAAAGACTGTTTATTTAGTTCAAAAATTAACCTTGCGAACAAAATTTTTAGAAACGATACACAAATGGTGGAGGAGCCGAGCCGCATGTTTTAGTTCTCAAAATACCCCGAAAAGTAAAGTTTAAATGCATAAATAAATGAATAATATTTAAAAATGTCTTAAAGTTAAGAAACTAGATCTCTCTTAATTCCTTGCTAGAAATTTCCCATGTTTTCCGAACAATTTTAAATGCAATGGGTGTCTTAAAAAATATATTCATATATTTTTGATTAAGTCGTCCATTGCAGGGTTATGCCTGTTATTCTTCATCAAAAGTTTGTCCTTAACATATTTAAATTTCATCATCAATTGACATGGAGCAGATCCCCGTGGATCAATCCTTGATTACGCCAGGTCCATCCCATGCCGAAATAAAAATAAACTGAAGTTATGAATGCATTTGTTTTGTTTTCTATAACAAACATGAGTAGAAGAATGCCCAGGAAAAATATTAGTTAATAAGGAAGCCTGGATTTGTAGTAAGTCCTCCAGACTTTTCCAAAATCTTTGCGACTTAATTGTTGAAATATTTAAAAAAATCTTCTCCTTCTTCTCTTTAGTAAGATGATGGCTTATTTTAGCTACCGAACAAACCACAATTTGCTAATAATTCATCGATTTATGATTGCCCAACAAGTAGTATTCGGTACACAAAAATTTTGTTCTTTTTATACTTAACAATTTCCATAAAAAACATTGATTTCCCAAATTTATATGTAATAAGAACCCGAATTTCAGTAAAACGATGTTTAATTGTCTTTTATCTTAATTTCATAATTAAGTTGCAAACAAGGCCTTTGTAATACCTAATCAAAAATTTTTAAAGTTTGAAGTTAAAACCTTTAATTAATTTTCAGGCCTTCCCTTCAAGAGGTATTTCAAGTTTTTATTCCTATTTTTTTACGAAAATAAGCTCATACTCCTAATTAATGATAAAAATAAGCTTAAAAATATGCGATTTTTAATTTTTTTTCCTCCCAAAGCTTGGCACGGAAATTTAAACACATGTTTTTCCTGAACAATTCAACGAATCGTTCGGCGTGTCGTCCGTTAAGAAATCTAATAAAATTACCAAACAAACAAATTGAGCTTTAAAATTTTGTCATTCACGTATTTAAATCTGAAATTTAAAAAAGAGATGATGTGGTAATTTTTACTTCAGAAATAACTCCATGGTAGAAGAATATTACAGCCAATAAGAAAAGCTCCTGATTTAATTAGGAAACTTTTTCAGGTGTGAAAATCCGAATCACAAACTATTCGCTTTACATTTAGAACTTCAGCCTGAAAACATTTTAAATTTTCTATATTTTTTATGTTTTTTCCGCTTGATTCTTTCAAAACTATTTTGTTATTCCTTTTAACAATTTTTTAGTTCTTATCGTTCAACAAGAAAGACTCAGACTAACCAGACACAAAAGTAAAAGATTTAACCCCAAATTGGGTTTAACTTTAGTGTTAGGAACCCTGTGATTACAAATAAACTTTTTAATTTACTAATTTAAAAATATTTAGATTTAAAATAAGAGTTTGAATGTGCTTGGTAACAATGGAAATTTGATTTTTACAAAGCTCAGATTTTCATGCCAACAGCTTTTCAGAAATTCACGGTTTAATCTAAAATTTTATATAGTTAGAGTTACAATCTGAAAGTTTTAATTGCAAACCACTTAGAAATGTTTACTTTTGGATTCTAACAGAAAATGTTTAGGATTCTCCTTCAAACTTTCAAATTCAGTTATAAAAAGAGTATAATCCTGGAATCCCTGAAGCAAAGGATTCTTGTAAAGTTTGCAAATAAAATGTTTTGAATTTTTTGTATAAGCCTTGCATCTGAAGTTCAATTTAATTAAATACAATTCCAAACCCACAATTCTAAAAACTGCAGAATTTTCTCAAAAATCCTGGAATCCCTGAAGCAAAGGATTCTTGCAAAGTTTTAAAATAAAATGTTTTGAATTTTTTTATAAGCCTTGCATCTGAAGTTCAATTTAATTAAATACAATTCCAAACCAACATATCTAAAAACTGCAGAATTTCCCCAAAATTCCTGCAATCCCTGAAGCAAAGGATTCTTGTAAAGTTTGCAAATAAAATGTTTTGAATTTTTTGTATAAGCCTTGCATCTGAAGTTCAATAATTTAATTAAATACAATTCCAAACCCACAATTCTAAAAACTGCAGAATTTTCTCAAAAATCCTGGAATCCCCGAAGCAAAGGATTCTTGTAAAGTTTTAAAATAAAATGTTTTGAATTTTTTTATAAGCCTTGCATCTGAAGCTCAATTTAATTAAATACAATTCCAAACCAACATATCTAAAAACTGCAGAATTTCCCCAAAACTCCTGGAATCCCCGAAGCAAAGGATTCTTGTAAAGTTTTAAAATAAAATGTTTTGAATTTTTTTATAAGCCTTGCATCTGAAACTCAATTTAATTAAATACAATTCCAAACCAACATATCTAAAAACTGCAGAATTTCCCCAAAACTCCCGGAATCCCCGAAGCAAAGGATTCTTGTAAAGTTTGTAAATAAAACGTTTTGAATTTTTTTGATAAGGCTTGCATCTGAAGTTCAAATTAATTAAATAGAATTCCAAACCAACAATTGTAGAAACCGCAAAATTTTCCCAAAAATTAGTGCGTATTTCTCAAATCTGCGATTTTCTAAATTGTATTTAGCAATTAAATGTTATGTAACCTAACCCCTAACTCTTTTTAAAATTCTGAAATCTCAATAAGCGCAGACGTTTTCTAAAATACATTATTAATTTTCAAACTCGAGATTTATTTCACCCAACAAACCTAACCTAAACTAAGTTCCCCGTTAAACTTAAAAACCTGCAAAGTTAAAAACGTTTTCAGGAATTTTTCACTAAGTAAATTTAAAAATTAAAATACTTGCAAATCAAGGAAAGCTAATCTTCCGGAAACTTTCTAAGCTTTGAAAACTGTTTTTTTTTGAAAAATTTTTAATTGTATATCAAGTTAGAGATGCTTCAAAATTTTATTTTATAAAACAAACTAATTTATCCTAAGCTGAAAAACTTAAATCTGAAACCTGCATAAGTTTTCAGAAATTTTTAATTAACTCTTCAAATTCGAAATGCTTGAAAATTGTATTCCATTAAACAAATGTAACTTAACTTAATTTCCATTTTAACTTGAAAAGTTAAAAACGTTTTTCAGGAATTCTTAAATAATTTTTTAAACTGAAAATACTTGAAAATCAAGGACATCTAACCTAACTTCCTCCGGAAACCTTAAATTTCTGCAGACCTTTTTCAAATTTCCTTAAATTAACTTATCCTGAAAAACCTAAACCTGAAAACTGCATAAGTTTTCAGAAATTTATTAATTAACTTTTCAAATTTTTTCCAATCAAACAAATCAAACCTTCTGAAAATCACAAAATTCAAACATATGAAAAATGCAGAAGTTTCTAGAAATATTTTTGTTTGTTTTCTGATTAGAATTTGCTCAAAACCGTATTTCATAATGTAATTTAACGTAAGTCCTCCTGAAACTTGCAATTTCAAACGAGGAATCGTTTTTTGTTAGGTACGGTCTGTATCTGTAACATATTTTACCTTTCGGTGTCGAGGCTGGTGCGTTATTGCTTAAAATTAATTTCATACGTTGAACTGCCAAAACAATTAAAAAGAAAATATTTTTAGCAGTTTCTTCTTTTTTTGTACTCTGTGTAGCTTCATCAAGCTTAATTAAAACTAAATGTTTTCAGCAACTCTTAAGCGATTAAAATTCAAACTTTTTCAACTGAAACTTCGCAATATATTGCAAGTCAACACCTCTTCATATAAAATAAAGCAAACAAAAATAAAGTTAGTAAATACCTTATACCTTGAAAGCAGGCGCTTCGAAAGTTAATCTAATGAACACACTCAATTTAAGTTTTGGCACTGGAAGGCTCATGCTAAAAACAAAACGTCGACGTCCATGCACTTGAAAGTAATTATTTTTTATTTATATCCTGGAATTAAATTTCTAATATTTTATTTAATCCAGGCAAAATCCTCATTAATTTAATTACAAATTAATTTTCTGACCTGTTTTTTTACAAAACGCAATTTTCTATAATTTATTTTAAAATTTTAAGTAGACAGAAATATATATTTCATATGTAAATAGTGTATAATAATCCTAAATTTATTGAACTAATTAGCATCCGTCGGATTACGTAACAATTTACAGTAATTGAAATATCGTTCGTATTAATATTCAGGCACGCAGGAAAATTAATTCGAATCTTAATCTTTGAATTTGAATTAACCGTTTTAAATTTTATATTCTATTTAAGGTTGGCATGTTATGTGATTATTAGAGATAAACAAATAAATCTTTTTTCCTTTTGGAGTGTAAATATGTGACCTTAAATAGTTACCTTTTCATCGACGTTTATATTTGCTCGAAACACATGGGAAATTTCCAGCAAACATTTAAGGATACAAATTTCTAACTTCAAGAAAATTTTAAACGTTATTCATTTAGGCTTTACTTTTCAGGGTATTTTCAGAACTAAAACATGCGGCTCCTCCACCATTTGTATATAGTTTTTAAAACTTTTGTACTTCTTTTGAGTTTCGACGGTTGATTTCTGAACTTTTAATAAACAGTTCCAATCAGATTTTCATAAATTATAAAAGAACCCTTACTTTAAGGACGAATATGATTTCCTTCAACATACAAAATTCCAGAAATTAACAATTTTTGGAAATATTGGCGTATTCAGGGCAGCAAAAACAGTTTGAAAAGTCTTCGAATAATTTAAAAAGAAATTATGTTTGCAACTCTTTAAAACTTTCAAAAATTGAAACAGAAAAAACTTGTTGAAAGTACAAAGCCAACCTCGTTCAAAATACGATCGTTTAAAACAATAGGTACTACTTTATTAACAAAACATGTATTATATTTTCAACAATCAAAATTTGAAGTTTAGTTAGCCTTCCAATGTTGTAAACTGTATAGGAATGATTTTCTTCAAATTTAAAAAGTTCTCAAGCTGCCTAATTTGCTTTTTGGGGTTTGGTTACGCTTCGGTTACGCTCATTTTATTAAAATAGGTTGCAACTTCATTTAACAATAACAATAATTTAGTATTAAGTAAATCTTAAACTTCCGAAAGCTTTTTGGGTCTGTTTTTTCGAATGTTTTAATTCGTTCAAGCTGAAGTCTTTCACATCAGTTTATTTTATTATTACCTACTTAACAGCAAAATGAATATTTAGGTATTTGTAAAACGTTAGTTTTATGATTTTGTTTCTAAATTATTTATTTTAAATATTTTCAAAATCTTTTGAGTTTGCGAATTATCAATTACTTCACTTCAGCTTACTTTTCTTATTTTCAAGAATAAAAAAATTGAATTGTTTGTAGAACGTCGGTTTTAACTTAAATTTTGTTTCTAAATTATTTATTAATGATTTACAAATGTTGTCTATAGGTGAAAGATAACAAATTATTTTATAAATTAAATGCTGAAGTACATGAACACAGCACTCGATTGCATACCGATATACACATCTACCAGTATAAATACTCATTGTTCGAAAAATCTCCGGCTGTAACATGTGTAGAGATATATAATAGATTACCAGAGCATATTAAACAGATTCATGGAGGTAAATTTAAAATCCACCTGAAACAATATTTACACGAAAGTTGCCATTACTCTTTAAATATGAATATTTGCAATGACTTTACGAATATTATATTTGTTATTGTTATTTTGTATTGTTCTATCTGCATATACTGTAGCAACAGAGCGAAATAAATTTATTATTATTCAAATATATCTTCAAAACCTTCAAAGTAATTTTTGATTTAGCAAATTTTCAGTTACTTAATGTTAGAAAAATCAAAATGGGTGTCGTTCAGTTTGGTGTTTGACATTTTACCAAGAAAAACTTTTGAAAAACACACTCAATATTTCAATATTTCTAAAATTCCAGATTCAGCTTGATTTTGAGTTTAAACAATTGCCTTTTTAACTTCTTCTTTGAGCTCGTTTTCAGGAAAGGCGCAAAAGTTTGTTGCGAATTTTAGCTGATACAAAAGTAAAAATGTCTAAAAAGTAAATGAACTGTTGTTAACAGTGCTTTATCTGGATTTTTCAAAACTATTAGAAAATGTTCAGTCTTGATATTATCTGGGTTCTCGTAGAGTGTTTAAGCAGCCGTATTTTTTTCATCTTTGATTATTAAAGTCTCTTTTGTTTTCATTTTCTTATTTTAATAAGGCTTTCCATTTTCATGAAAACATTAAATCAATTACTAATTTGCAAAATTCGACTGTGGTAAAATACGAGGTAAAATATTTACAATTGTACACTTCTGCTTTTGGCATACGAATTGCTTCAATTATTACATAAGAGTTTTCTTTAGGAAAGTATTTCAAACATTTAAAACTCTGGAATAGCCCACTTTTTCCAGAGTATTTTAAAGTCTTTGAAGACTGAATGATGGCAAGTTTGGTGTTCAAAGATATTTTGCTGCTTTTAAAATGCTAAGTAGGTATATTTGATTCTTACTAAATATTCAACTTTAAATTCCTCTTCTTCTGCGAATAGCTAGGGCTAACCCTGTTTGCTTTGCCTTCGGTTTTTGCTCTATTCGACAGATGAAGAGAACCAGCTCTGTGCCCAAAAAATCCAAATATCTGTTTAATTTTGGGTTTCAGAAACTGCCTCTTTAAAATTTCTTGTTATTTGTTTTATATTACTTTATTTATTTATTAATGAAGGCTGCAAAGTACCGGGATTTTAACTAATGTAAGACCATTGGGAATTTTTAAAAACTGAAGGGGAATTTTCAGTTTTGAAGCTATCTATTGTCAGTTATTTAAATAATGAATTTGATATCATCCGTTTTTTAAATACGAATGATATCAACATATTTCAGGATTTACAAACTTACTGTATATCAGACTTTATTTTTCAGCATAAGAATTGTTTCTCAAGTTGTTATTAGCTTTATTTTCCGTCGTTGTATGTTGTGAATCAACCCAGGTTTTGCACAGAATTTAACATTTTTTTAAACGTGCAGGTACATTTGAATTTTAAACCAATCTTCAACGTTTTTAATAAGACTAACAAACAAACAAATTGTGGCATTACAATTAAGTGATTGTAAGGTACGCGAACTAAAAATCCGTACCATTTTGAAACATTATTTATTTAAAAACAAGTGGTAAATACAAACTAATAACATTTTTAAGGTTTCAGTAAAAGCACATTAAGAATCGCTTGTTCAGCTGGTACTTAATGTGTTCTAACTAAAAACTTTTAAATATGTTCAGTTTGTATTTGCCACTTGTTTTTTAAATGAATAATGAAGATTTTTAGTTCGCAAACATTTATAATTCTTCAAAACTTTATGGGAATTGCCAGTTATCAGTCAACTACTCGATTGTTACAGTTTTTTTTGTTACGAAGAGCTTGTAAGAGGCATTCAAAAGCATATATCTATAATTTCGATATTCTGTTATAAAATGTTCTCTTCTTCGAAATCCCGGTCAATATGGGTATCAAAATTTGTGTTCCTTACAAGACACTGAAGTTCTGTAAATTACTCAAAACATATTTCAAGAATTGCACAATTCTTTAGTGGATTAGGCTACCTATCTGTTTAACGTTCAATACTTTGGACCTATCTTTAGCTTCAGATTCATTTTCAATTTTTATGAGTCTTAATAAATTTATTTCTATAATTTAAGATTTTTTAAAAGCATTGTTGCAATATATTTTTCAGAATAAAATGTAACTTAACAACTTCACAAACCATTACGGTGGTTTAGACCATCGCCTTTTGGCATTAAATTATGTTTCTAATTTTTGTTGCAACTTGCAACAGGCAATTTAAGAAAAAGGATTAAAGA
This sequence comes from Melanotus villosus, assembly GCA_963082815.1. Classification (NCBI taxonomy): domain Eukaryota; kingdom Metazoa; phylum Arthropoda; class Insecta; order Coleoptera; family Elateridae; genus Melanotus; species Melanotus villosus. Next base: position 46,984,532 of record OY720425.1, read on the forward strand.
TTTCAGGACATATCAAATTGTTGAAGGTTCAGTTGTCACAAAATATTTCCAGTTTCTCTCAATTGTTGATTTTTCCCGAGCTTTCTTGAAAAGCAGTTTGAGAAATATAAAACTTATTCCGATTTTTAAGTTCTCTAAGCGTTTTAATCAAATCTTTTCAGAATTTCTTCGAAATTTTCAGTTTTCAGCATAAGCATACTTAATTTATTGTAAAAGGCCTTTCAAAAAATACTTTCAAGGGGTATCCAAAGCGTATTTCAGCAATTCCGATTTGTTGTAATTGTCTATCTTTTTCCAAATTTTCCGGACAGATCTTTGAATAAAGGAAGGCTTTGTTTGAGCCTTTCATTAATTTTCAGTTTTCAGGAGATGCCTTAGTAAGTTTACCGCAAAATAAAGTTTTAACAATGAAAAAAATATTGTAAAACTCACCCTGCTGGTGCTGAAGGATGATGAAAAGGTGCTCCCGGTGGTTGCATCCTGGGGTCCCAGATGTACCGACCCTCGTGGGTTCTTTGATCGACGGGTAAAGGAGCATGGAAAGCCGCGAAAGCCGACGGAAACTGGAGTGGTAGACCTGCAGACATAGCTGCTTGAAAATCCGCCTCCTTTTCGGGCATCGCACAATTCACAACATCCTATTATCATAGGAACAATCCTGTGTCACCCACCGAATGTTTTCACCGATTTACAATATTTTTTTTATAAACAAAATTTTAAAAAAATCCAAAAACACACACAGTTTTCACCTTTTCACCAAAAAAATAAATAATAGGGTCGAAACATAAGTCGATGATTGTTATATAATTTGGGAAAAACTCATCGTCCTTCGTTTAAAGGCACTAAATTCACGTACGAAGTAATAAGGCACAAGTTTCGTCATAGATTATCCGATGACGACGAACGAACAATTTACACTAAATAAGATGTCTCAATTAAGAGACCAAACAAGGAAATGTCCACGGCGAGCTACATGCCAACAAGCCACATGTTTTCCCCGTTTCTCCCGTTTTTGCTGAGGCAACGAGAGCACGAGTTGGTTAACTAAGACGCTCTGTTTATTTTTATCTGCGAAGTGAGTATTGTCGCAGTTTAAAACAACAACAATTATTGGACACAATCAAATTTGCATGACGATGCACTCTGAATAATATTATTGTCTAGACGCGTCAATCTATATTATCTGCAAGGCACTAACGATTGCTTTGAAAACTGAAGATTAATTCTTGGAACCCCGTATTGTTTGGGCTTTATTTTAAATTAACTCTCATGAAGCGCTCCCATTAAAACAAAATCTAATGGCGAGATTTAATCTCGAAAAATCCCAAAAAAGAGGACCAAAAAGAGGCACGACGATCACAGTGGAAGAATAATAATAATTGCGGTAGTTGCATGTGCATTCGATTATTTAGGGGTTTTAATTGACCTGTCAGTTCAGAGGCGTCGATCACTAACAACTACAGTAAGGCACATGTTTATTGGTTAATCGGTCTAAATACAACGCACCGAAGTTAAGGACTACGGGGAACTAACTAGAGGCAGGCGAGCAGTTGACAGCCAGGCCTTACAACTCAACTAACGAGTGTAGAAGAGGGGACCACGGGGAAGGTTAAGTCCAGCTCCAGACTGCAAGGGAATGGACTCACAATTTCTACGCTCTCGAAACAGTGGTGTAGAAGGCGGGGATTAAATTTTTTCTTGCACTAGTGGTAGGCATCAACGTCGAATTTTTAAAAATTACATGCGTCACAAGAAAATCCAGCTTTCTTCACTAAAACTTGGCACATTAAGCTCGATTCATAATTATAAAATCTGCAGATTGCTGGTTGAATATGCATTTTTTTTTTAAATATTTTCGGGCACCGTAAATATCAAATTCTGTGTAACAATATCCAATTGCATCCGCTTGAAGTAGAAAGTAGAAATATACCTAAAATATGCCTAGAAATAGTGGTAATATACCTAGATATCCGTTCTGAAAATTTCAAGATTAACTCTGCAATAAATAAACAAACATAGTAGTATATTCGGTATTCTAAAACCCACAAAGAAACACCGAATACACGTATACCAAATATGCACAGGTAAATCAAAATGGGTGAAATGTATGTATATTCTTTATACCGTCGCATTCAAACTGAACTGAACATATTTGAAAATTTCAATGTAAAATTATTATGTTAGTGCTTTTTCCGTAAAATCCGGCGAAAAGACAACAAAAAATGAAAAACATAAAAACTGCACTGTAAAGAAATTACATTTATTAAATTGACTGAAATAAGCATTTGAGTTTTCCTGTATATTCCCAAAATGACAATATTAACATATTAATGTTATATTTCTGCAAATCTGACAAAACAGAATACATACAAAAGTATCCCTAAAGAACTAATGAAATACGCCTGTTTCGATTCGTCAGATGTTAACTATTTTTGTTTATTAGTAAATTTACGTATAAGTTCTGAAGATGTATAAATTTTCTCTATGTAATTTGTAACAACTGAAAAATATATTTGTAAAAAATATTCTTAAAACATGCACTCAATTCATTGAACTTAACATTTGACAGACGCTTAAACTTCAATATCTAATATTTTAGGATATCTTGAAGGTTTTAAGATTCGTAATTTAAAATTGCTTTTTCAAAGTTGACAGTAAAAACTATACTAATGATAAAATCTGCGTGAGATATGCAGTGTTCATTATTGCCTTATTCCTCATTAATTAAATATACAGTTTACATGTGCTAAGTCTAACTTCCTAAAATGATCTTTAGGTATATCATAAAACCCAAAACGTTACATTATAAAAAGTATACATAAAACATGCAATAAATATACTAAAATAAGCCGATGCTGTTTAGAAAATTTCAAGGTACGTCCTGCAGGTTCTCAAATTCATGAAAGCGAAATTGGCTTTGCAAAATCTGGCAAGAAAACAACACACGTAAATATAACTCCTGCGTGAGATATGCACTGATTTGAATGTAATATACATTCTTAATATGTCCAAATATGGATTATTAAATTTAGGTACATTTTCTGAAGATTTTTAATTTAAGTTTCTAACACGATCTCTGTGTAAATTAAAACGTTTATTGAAATTAACATTAACAGACGTTTAGACGTTCTTAACTTTTCAGAATATCCTGAAGGTTCTAAGATTCGTTGTGTAAAATTTCAAGATACGTGCTGCAATAATTGCACTTGCAATATTTGACAAAAATGATACGTAAATATAAAATCTATCTGTGATATTGATATGCACTGAACCGGTCGTAATATGCACTCTTAATATGCTTAGATATTTATTATTAAATTTAGGAATATCTTCTTAAAATATTTTGTTCAGCTTTGTGATATGATCTTCAATAAATATTTATTGCCTATATCTTCTGAAAATGTTAAGTTTAATTTTCTAAGATAATTTTGTAATACTTAACGCCAGGAAGGTATGTGTATTTATAAAAAAATATACAAACAAAAAGTATTAACTTGCTTGAAATGTGCATATGTTCAAATGTTTATAAAATATCAGCATAAGTTCTGAAACTTCTAAGATTCACTATATTTAAAATAAATTTTGCAATAAAATAATAATAATAATGAAGATAAAATATATAGTAATATGCATTCTCCAACTATTCAAGTACTCTGAATTTTAAGACTTATTTTGAAAAATTAAAACACAACTTGTTACTGTTGCTTCTAAAAATGACGAGGAAAGCATACAACTAAAAATAAATACTCAAAGCATAAAAATAAATAGTACATCGGTACATGCAAGAAAAAGTTAAAGTCTACCTCCTTCGGGCATTTGGATGATAAATCTCAGATCAATAAAGTTATAGGTGCTGTGTATGTTGTACTTGTACAAACTGAAATATACTGATATAATATCAAATTTGAATAATAATTTCATATAACGTGTGCCCATAAACTGTCGACATCTCAGTTGCTTTGAAAAACAAATTACAAGTCTTAGATTAAATCATAGACAAAATGACATTTTGCAAATCTTGACATTTGCTTTTGTGATCTGAATCTAATTACGAAATATGTTTCTGAAATCATAACCTACTGGGATGTTGACAGTTTATAAACACCCGCTATAAAAATTGTTACAATAGCTAAATTAGTTTTTAAATATTAGTTGTAGAAATTGTTAATTCTTGTATATTATTAAATTATATTTAGCTAGTGATGTTGTTGTTATGGTAAAGTACGAATGTGATGAATGTATGAACGTTTATTAAAAAAAAAAAGAAATAAGAAGACACCAGGAAAACGAGAGAGAAAAACAATTTGATAAATAAACAAGATGGCATTTTTGAATTGAAAAGTGGAAGGTTGAAAAAGTAATTGTTCCTTCAAATTGAAATAAAAATATCAATTTAAAATATAAAATCAATTATTTATAATATGATTAATAAAATATTTGCATCAAAAAGAACAATAAATAAATAATATTAAACTTGAAGTGAATTAGAAGTGAATTTGGAATTGAGGATCAATAATTAAGGTTATTTTTAAATTAATATAATTTTAAGATAGGGAAAGATAGGGATATTCTTGTAATAAAGTTTATTTTCTTGAAAATTTCTGAGTAATTATAATTATTTTTTGAATTTTTTGAAATTAAAACAATTTTTTTGGGGGTTGGGCTATTTTGAACTTCAACTTAGTAATAAATAGTTGGCGATCCCTTAGAACGATCCTGAGATTAAAGAACATCCTTAAACTAAATTAAAAGCAATAAGACATATCAATAATTTATAGTATGGTTGTTAATTATAAAGTTGGCAATCATACAATAATTGGCGCCCAACGTGGGGCGTATAACAATAATTGGCGCCAGTCAACGTGGGGTTTTTCTTAGGTTTTTCTTAGTTCTTCGTGGTTTAACATTTAACATTCATTGTTGATATTGGTATTTGGCGATTTTGTAAGTTTATAATAATTTTGATATCTATCAAAGTAAAGGCAATAGTAATTAACGTGGTAATTTATAAAAGACCAAGAGTAATAACAGAGGTTATTCATAGTTGGTGGGGCAAATCACTTACCAAGAATTTTGAGTTATTAGTAAATGTAAATAATATCTGTCAATTTGATTGATTGAATAAAATATTAAATGTCAAATATTTGCTTGTGATCATATTCATTTTCAAATTTATTGATTAAAATTGAATTGAAATACATTGCTTTTTAATAGATAATTGGAATTTATTATCAAGGAGATTTAAATATAAAACTATAAATAAATTGGGAGAATAAAACATTTAAGTAATAGGTTTTGAAATTTACAATTATGAGTGATGGAAAAGGAATATTAAGAAGCAGTTCCAAAAAATATACGGAACAAGACATGGAAGAACAAGATGATACAAATGAAATGGAGATGGTTGAAGTTGAAGATGAACATGAAAATGCAAGTTAGCAGTTTGAAGAGGAATCTCAAAGTGTTGGAGATCAAGTTCAAACACCTCAAAGTATGAGAATAGAAGATTTAGCTAAATTTGTTAAAAATTTTGTATAACGAGATGAAGAATTAAACAAAGATACCAAGAAACAAGATGAAGAATTAAAGAAGAAATTATATGAACAAAAAGAAGATTCCAAGAAGCGAGATCAAGATTCCAAGAAACGGGACGAAAAATTAAAACAAGATTTAAAAAAGAAATTTGAAGAAATTAAAAAGAATTGATAAAAAAAAACAAGAAATACGTGAAGAAATAAGAAAAGAAGTTATAGAGATTGAAAAGAAGATTGTTAATGAAAAAGTTCTGTTTGAAAGTCAATTAGAGAAAGTCAAAGAGACGCACTGAAGAATTTAGAGGAAGTACAACTTAAAACTACACAAAATACATTAGATATAACCGAAATTCAAGATAAAATTGAAATTTCTAATAGTGGAATAAAGAAAAATGAAGAGTAAATTTTAATTATTAAAATAAATATAAGTAACATACCAGTAGTATCTTCTGATATGTTTTCATCGTGTAAATTCCGAAATGATGCCAAAATTTGAAAGGTATAGAAATCAAAACTGGATAGTTTAACAGAAAACATCATGGATGAGAAGAAAAAGTTAAATTTGGCGGGGATGTGTTTGAAAGTAAGTACATGCAGAAGTTTGGTTTAACATGATTAAAGAAAATTCTAAAAATTATGAAGAGTTTCGTGAGAATTTTATTGAACAATAATTGTCGAACCTAACGTGGGGCGTATAAAAATACATTAAATGTTTAAAACATGACTTCAGCAAACGTTCAGATATTAAATCAAATTCAAACAGGATGTATTCTGAAAATTCTAATATTGTTGTAATGTCCTTTTGTAAAGTTTAACGAAATATGAACTTTTCATATTTAAATGTGTACGATTTCTAAGATGCCCAAGTATTCATAACAAATAAAGTTTTAATATTGGTTGTTTTATTTTGAAAAATTGGTGAAAAATACACCAAATAAGCTCTCGATTATTTTATCTTTGAGCTTATAAAACTCGTTCCATTCCATTGTCGCCTTTCATAATCGGCCAGAGTAAAATTTGAATTGGCATACGAATATACGTAATGATTGATAAATGCAAAGTAATATCTTTTCCATTTGCTTATTCATTGAAACTTTGAGAAATCTTATGAAATGGGATTACATTATTAACTGATCAATTAGCGAGCGCAGTTCTAATTATTTCGAGCGATAATTTCGGATTTAATCAGTTCATTATTTCGTAGGTAATCCAAAACAGTTAATACTGGTTTTAATTCAAAAAATAACCTTAATGTTTTCAATCAAATCAGACTGTTCACTTTTGGAAAAAAATATTTTAATATGTTAATAAGGCCGAAAGTAAGAATTTTTTATTTATAATCAAAGTTGTTGATATTTAAAAAAAATTCTATAAAAAGTGGTAGATGCGATATTTATTTTCAAATTTTAAGATTTTAATTCATTCTACACCCGGAAAAGTCTTTTAAACAAAGATCGAATGTGAAAATTTGGTTTAAATTCTAAAGTTTCTGAATTTTGTTGGCACCGTTTCTTATAACAAAATTTAAAACATCGCGTTTACAGTTGATCAATTATCAATAAGTAGATAATTATGATAGAATACATAAAAAAAACAAAAAATATAAAAGTTGCTGGCTTATTTGTAACTTACATTCACGGACTTAAAAGTTTAAGTTCGACGAAAACAAGTCGAAAAACAATAATTATTAAGATCGGCAATTGAATCCAATTTAATTTAAACATAATTAAATGAAAACAAATCTACCATTTTTTAGTTTAGTTGTGCAAATGTTTTATTTTTAAAACTAAAATAAAAAGTGAGAATATACCTCAGAAACGTATAAATTCCACCTTGTTAACTTGTAAAATTCGCACGTCCATTTAGAAAGAATTATTTTAAGTGTAGGTAGGTTTATATGACACAAGTATCAGTTCTGTTTAAAATCCGATGTGAAACGCAAGAAATATGGTTATTCGATGTAAATTTTATTGTATTTAAGTCTAATTTCCTCTATAAATTTTATTATTTTCTTTTCGAGTTCTGGTTAATCTTTACGAGATAAAGATGGCACACATTTAAATATGAAAGGGAATTTTGCAAATTCTATAGATTTTTTTAAATTTTGAGTCAGCAAAAGAAAAATAGCAATAATATTATAAAAAAAATAAACCTTTTTTCCCTCAAGTAACATTGCATTCCAAATATTCTTAATGTCTTTTTTAATTTTTAGATTTATTCGTTTCGTTAGCAAATGTTGAAATTAAAAATTAAAATTAAAAATACCCAGACAATCTCTCCAAATAACGTCGGTTAAATTGTAGATTTAAAATTACTTTCTGAAATTCGTGGCTTACTAAGGGTATACAAGCAGTCAGAGTGAGTTAAGACCGGAAAAATATAAGAAGGTACTGATTTAACTAATAAGTTTTTCATGTTGAAAGATTACGAATTCTGAGTTTTTATTTCGACCAATAAAATTTCACTTCCCGAAGCTTTCGAATACGTGAGCCATTGTGAATCATCCTGCATCGTTGAATGCAACCATTAGAATGACATTTTGGGTTCTGTTGCCAAGTTTTCACGAATTCGGATTTATTGCTTACGTTTCACTTAAGTTTAGTAATTAAAACTCTTGTCTTTCTTGCCATTCATTATCCAATGGACTATTTTTAATCATTAAACTTGTTGTTTTAAAGCTACGCCGTACCTAATAAAATGACACAGGAGAACCAGTTAAAGGTCGACAAAAAAAAACATTTGCAAATACTAAATTAGATAAGCAAGAAATGTTTATCTGTAGACGAGCGTTTGAAAGACTTGAATGTAGTGCTAAGGCTAAGGGAGCTATACCTAAATCCAAACAAAATGTCTAATTCTCTTAAATTATTAACATGGAACGCTAATGGGCTCCTTCCTTAACCACCAGCAGGAGGTTCAGTTGGTTCTACAAACAGAAAATATTGATGTATGTCTCATTTCCGAGGCTCTCTTTACCAAACATTCATTTGCTAAATTTGTGCTTTGACCGCTCTAGAACATTGGACAAAGACCTGGCGCATCAAAATTAATGAAAACAAATCGGCATCAGTGGTCTTCACTCTCCGCAAGGTCGATCTACCCCTTATAACCTTTAACGGTATCAACATACCACACAAAGCTGACGTCAAATACCTCGGAATCCACCTCGACAGCAAACTAACCTGGAGAAAACATATACAGACCAAGCGAAAAGAATTGGATATCCGCACGAAGAAGATGTTCTGGCTCCTAGGACGGAACTCTCAACTCAGCTTGACAAGTAAGGTGCTATTATATAAAACCATGTTAGTACCGTTATGGACATATGGAATACAGTTCTGGGGATCTGCTAAGTCATCGAATATCGAGATATTACAACGATTCCAAAGTAAAACTCTCCGCGCAATAGCAAGCGCCGAATGGTATGTGAACAATCGCACACTCCATAACGATCTGAAGATTCCATGGATCAAAGATGTCATCAAAGACTACTGCAGCAGATACAAAGATCGGATTAGTGATCATCCTAGTGTTCTAGTGTCAGACTTATTAAATAATGCACACACAGTCAGACGTTTAAAGCGGACAAAGTTTAGTGACCTCACAAGCTAATATTGTAAAACTTGTATACCTAATATACTAACAGGAGGCCACTCTTGGTGTTCCTCCCCACATGTTATGTATGACAACTCATTTACTTGTTAGTCTAGATAGACTAGTTGTAAATACGCAGTTAATAAATTAAAAAAAAAATTTTTACGGATATAGAATTTACCATGCTATCCATCCTGATACCGACGCCAAAGGAGGGAACGCAGTATTAATCAAAGAAAATCCACAACACAATTATTGTACTAATTCATTAACAGTGGCTGGAATCTACTGTCCACCTAGACACGCCATACAAAAAGAGGAACGCCGTGGCCTGCTTAACCATCTAGGCAATAGATTTAGAATGTTAAAAATACCCACTAGACTAAAGGCAGGGTACTTTTAAAAGTAGTCAATGAATGTGAAGGTACAACTAACTATATCTACTGGAAAGCCAACCTAATAAGGTACCCGATTGACTTTTGCATAGTCAAAAATATATTACCTAATTATATTCAGATAGATTAATGTCACGATTTATGTTCTGATCATTCAGCAGTGGAAATAGAATCTAGATAGAAAATAATCCTGCACTAGTTAACAAATATAGGTACTGGCTATATTGGACAAGCTTCAAACAATTACTTGATGAGAAAATGTAACTAGACGTACCTCTTAGAAAAGAAGATGATTTGGAAGTGGAGATGGAAAAATTCATTAAAAACGAGCAAATAACTGCTTGGGAATGCACGTCGGAGATCATAAGACGACTAAAAGGCTGTTGCTATCCAGAAGAAATTAGGAAATTAGTAATAGAAAAAAGGAAAGTAGGAAGGCAGTGGTTCCAAATCAGAGCCCGTTAAGAGAAAACTATATTGCATAATCTCACGCAATACTTAAAATGAGAAATTAAAGAATTCAAAGAAGAATCTATTACCTCCTATTTGATAAACCTGAATAACGATGTTAGTACAGATTACTCCCTATGGAAATCAACAAAAAGGCTAAAAAGGTCCATTATGCAGATACCACCAATTATAAAAGGAGATGGAAACTAGGCCAGAAGTAGTGAACAAAAAATGGAATGTTTTGCTGCTTACCTGGAGAACATCTTTCAACTCCACAATCTACAAGCAGAAGAGGTACCAGGAGAAAATATTACATTGGTATCGCCAGGTGAAGTTAAAAAAGAAATTAAGCATAATATAAATCCGACAAAGTCTCCTGGATTCGACGTGACAACAGGGGAAGTTCTAAAGCAGCTTCCAAGGAAAGCGCTTGTTAAACTGACTAATCTCATCAAAGCCGGGTTCAGGCTTAAGTATGAAAGTATGTACCTAAATTATGGAAAGTGGCGCAGATAGTTATGGTTCCGAAACCGGTAAGCCGCCACATGTAGCCTCTTCTTATATAACTGTTATGTACATACTCTTCTAGAAGTTGCTCGTCAAAAAAATGCAATCAATCATAGAGAGAAGAGACCTAATTCTAGATCACCAGTTTGGATTCAGACATAAACATTCGATAATAGATTAGGTCCACAGAATCACTTATATTATAGAAAAAACACTAGAAAAAAAAAGAGTTTGCTCTGCAATAGTTATAGTAAAGTATGACATGAGGACCTGCATTGGGAAATTAAAATCTATCCTTTACAAACAATATCCAGATGTTTTAAAATCCTATCTCCTATCAGACAGACATTTTGGGATCAAGCAAGATGATGTCTCTGCCTTTAAAAGAATTAAAGCTAGAGTGCCACAAGGTAGTGGTTTAGATTCGGTCCTATACCGTCTTCAGCTACCTTTGCTGACGACACTATCATACTAGCAGTGGACAGAAGTAATGTAGAAAACTTTTGGTTTCGAGGCTGGTGCATTAACGTATGAGGCTTTACGCGTGCAATACACAACCCGGACCGTCTCTGCGGGTTACTAAGTTGATGCGCCGTTTATACCTACATACTGCACCATGTGTAGAGTGTAATCTGCATGTATGTGTAAGACCTTATTACTCTACCTCATAGGCTTGTATTCGGAGGAGAGTGTCGTTAATTAGGTGTCCAACGACGAATGGTCACCAGGGCGATTTGAACCAAGGACTAGTGCTAGGCTAGTTTGACTCTTTACCACTGCGCCACCCAGGCTTAGAACGCCATTAATAAATTCCAAAACTGGATCCCGAAATGGAAAATTAAATTAAACGAAGGAAAATCAGTTGATATTGATTTCACTAATAGACAGATCGAACATTTACCATTAAATATAAATGGACAAATGTTCCCACATGCCAATATGGCCAAATATCCTGGTCTCACTTTACATATGAAGCTTCGACGTTAATCCCCCGTCAAGAAAAAGAGAGGGGATTTAGGTGTCAGATATAGAAAAATGTACCGGCTTCTGGGAAGAAACTTAACCTTGTGAATACATAATAAGCTTATTCTGTTCAAGCAAATATTAAAACTGATGTGGACGTATGGAATGCACTACTTCTTCTTTATCTTCCTTTTATGGCCGAAGCCTAGGCCAACGGCCAACTCAGAAGTATGAGTACTCTGAGCACTCTTCGCACGTATACTGAATAGGAGGCTAACCTTATATACCCATCGATGAGTTGAAGAAGATCGTGTTATGAAGTTAACGGTTATCAAACGTGTAGTATGATAACCGGGGCTGCCGGCTTAACGTGCCCTCCGAAGCACGGAGAAGCGTACGACCTTCTAAAATTCTAGCGGGGGTATCGCCGGTCTCGGGAATCGAAACCGAGATACCCACGTGAGAGGCCGAAGTCTTTTACACCTGACTATCCGCTTCTCTTAAAATTGTACAAATCTTCCGAAATAAAGTACTTAGAACATCGTAGATGCACCCTGGTATATCAGAAATGAAGATCTCCATAGGGGTATTGGAGTGGTGTACGTTGAGAAAGAAATCCAAAAAATTTGCAAGAAGACATGAAGAAAAACTTCTACAACACGAAAATCTCGAGGCCATCCAGCTCCGCGATAGCTCCAACCAAATAAGAAAAAAAAATTAAGCCCTACGAGTTAGTGTAGTGATTCAGTTAGTGTTAAAGCAGAGTAAGGTTTGTGTAGTGTGCAAGAAAAAAGTGCCTTATTTGTTAGAATAAGTTGAGAATACATCAATGAGTGATATTACGTTGTTTAATATCTTAGAATTAGCAATAAACCGGCAGTACGGCAGAGTTGGAGTGTACGTAAAACTGACATATTGAAAGTTAAGCTGTTTTGTACGAGAATGGCTGGACCACTCTGCGGCTCGGTGTGCCCGGCCCCCTCGACACTATAAAGGTATAAGAGGGTAAAAAGAGAAAGATGAAGAAGAACAGCTAATAACTGATTTAGTAATTAACAATTCAGAGTTAACTTTAACTGAACGAAAGGGTTAAAGTTTGAAGTGAGGGGCCCCACAAGGCTATGCTTCAGCCACTTTTAAAAAGAAATTTTAGTGTTGCTATTTGCTATTTGTGCAGTAATAAATATCGACGTTTCTTTCTAAAACAAATGGTAGATGTGGTCCAAAAGGAAAGAAATAATTAGAAATAAGTTACTTATTTGTCTTAGGTCGCAGTCGTGGCTCAGTTGGTTCAGCGTGCGTCTGATCACTGAGATTAAGACTGGCCCGGGTTCGATTCCCAGGCCCATACATAAACCGATCGCTTCCCTCGGAAGGCAATGGCAAATTATCGAGGTATTCTGCATAGTTAGTAAGTCTTCAATGGAGTAGTAGTGCAAAAACCTCCGTGGTTCGGAACCCCCTCCTATGTCTGTACGCACACACCACAGGTATATGGGGAGAAGACGGCAACCCTCTGTAAAGGGTACGCCACTTAAAAAAAAGATTAGTCTTAGACTAGATTGTAGCAACATTAAAAAAAACTTTTGTTAAACGTAAAATATAAATTAAAGCCTGCGAAAACCAGTGATGAATAATACATACCTAAAAACCCGATAGCATAACCTCAAACTGTCATCATGACAGTTGTATTTTAACAATGTAGAGGATGCACGGGCTAAACATGAAATTTTATTGATCGCAGGGTATATTTAGCGTAAGTTAAAAATTAATTTTTGTTTGATTGCATACAAAATGAACGCTAATAATCTTGATTTTAAATACTGTGGACTGCTAGTGCAAGAATATATGTTTCGTTATAAATGTTAAATATTTATTTACTAAATTTAAGTACAACATCTACAGTGCCACCATCGGTAGGTGAAGCTTACATGGGTAAGCAAACTAGTTGTATTGTTTATAATTCACTACCATGAATAACATCATTATTATTGTTGAACTGGTAAATAAATAAATATTAAAAAAGAAATCATGAAAGTAACTTAGAAGCTCCTAACCCTCCATGTTGCCGGCCATGCTTCCCCGCGGGGCATTGGTGCCAAGATATTTTACCTTCACGTGGCAAATTAAATTTATGTATGTATTCTGCCACTATTCCATCGCGGTGTCGCCGATGTTCGTGACATTAAAGATAAGTAACACTAAAAACTATAAATTTTACAAACAGAAATAGAAATATCAAAACCAATTTAAGGAAAAAATACCGCAGAAGCTGTCAACAAAAAGACATTTCACAGTAAAGTGTGTACATCTGGCACTAATTTCTAGTACCTAAATTAAATGACCATCTGACGTTTTCATTAAGAACTGTCCTTTTTCTGTTTCCTATTCAACGCCCCTTTGTTTTATACAACTTTTCCACAAGACTTACGTTCATTTAGGGCTATTCACACCAACTTAGTTAAAATTTGAGCATGTTTTATACCAAGACATAGTAATTTAAAATTTTTTGGAATAGGGGTTGAAAATGGTCTTAAATTGGGTGGATTCTTTTTTTTTGTTTGAGGAGGAGGTCAAAGCCACATTTTTAAACGATTTGGCGTTGTGAACTTTGGGTGTATTGGCACAGATTACTTAAGTAATCTGTGGTATTGGGCGATTTAATTTGTCAACAAAAGGCAAAAATGTTAAAGTAAGAGGAATTCGAAGAAGACTGAAAATCAAGGAAGTTATTTAATTCTTCAAATTGGAATGTGGTATTTTGGATTTAAAGTACACAAACTATGTAAGTTTATTTACTTATTTTTAACAATGAGTGTTATGGATAGAAGAAAAACAAAGCCCAGATGCAAAAAAGTAATATCGCAATCTTTTCGTTGGAAAAACCATAAATAATTATTTAACAAATTTAAATATAAGCCAGAATACCTTAAACTCTAAAGCCTAAACGGACACACGTGTATAAATCTAAAACGAAAATTAACACATTAAAAAGTTGTGGTTCCACAAGGCAGGTTTAAGGAATTTTGTAGTGATAGGTATTTTATAATTTTAACCAGATGTTTGTAACGACGCCTTTTATTATTATTTCGAGGGAACAAAAAACGTTAATTTAGTAAAATTATAAGCGGTACCAAGATGTTACCTTTTTGGTAGCTCAAACATCGTGTTAATCTTCTCTTCTCCTTCTTTCTCAATTAAGCATTCGGTTTGTTGCAGTCTGCTACGTTAATGAAGGCATTTTCTCATCATCCTCCAGTGGCGGAGTCCATACATTTTTAATACATTTTTTTATCGGATAGTTTTTTTTATAAAATATAAAAAATACATTAAACACACGCCTAAAATAATTCCGTGAAATACGACTAATAAATTGTTTTACTAATTAACTTTAGAAAGTTGTCACCTGCCTTAAGTAAGTTTTACCGTATTTACATTACTTATTACGTTGACAACTGTCCATCTACTAGTGCAGATGTTATAAACATATAAAATATGATTAAAATGGTATAATAAATGAACAGAATGTCAACTTGTAGTTTTAGATAATTTTGGTGATTAGTGATTCTAAGAAACACCTCGAGGTGTATTTAGTAGGCATTCGTTTTGAATTAATGAATTTTTTAAAAGCTTATCTCAAAGAAAATTTTGCTGTTTTTTTTTTTAATTAATTGCCACTTCTGAATTTTGCATTATTTTTTATTATGCGTATTCCATTTAGTGTTTTTGTCTTCTTTATTTCGGAATTTTTACTATTTAGTTTATTATTTTTATAAATTATGAAGTTAATGTTTCCTGATATTATTTTAATAAAACACATTTAATAGAACTCTTTGTTTAGATGCAGGTTAGGTTAGACCAGGATTGCCAAATTTTCTCCACAACTGGGGAATTTGATTACAGAAGAAGTTCCAAGCTGTGAAAGGGAGTTTGAGTTCTTTGAACTCAAATTTTGATGATTTTTGATGTTATCTAAAAGAATATAATTTTACAAAAAATTTTTTGTTTCTAATTAATTGCTTTTTGACTACAAGAAAGTTAAAACAGTAATGAAGAAGTTAAGTTTTTTTACAACTCATTCAGAAGTCGTCTACAAAATTTACGTAAAGTAATTCTCAGTAAAATTGTCTTAATTTTACTGTCGTATTTCGAATTCCTAGGCTAAGTTCAAATTATTTACTTATCAAAGGCAACAGGCAAAAACAGAGAAAGATTCATAAAAGTTAATTATCAAAAACTGTGTTCTCCTTGACATATTTCGTATGAAAAATTATCTCCCCGAATTATTCTGCGTGTAAAATTAACACCTAAACGTCAGATCGATTATTTCAGTGCAACGAATCTTACAAAACCTCAAAAATTTCGGTACGAACTTCTGGATAAATTTACCTATTCCAAGAAACTTAACGCACACGAACCTTCGTGGTTTTTTGTAAATTAAGTAGTCAAACCGATATATGTTATGAAACATCCACAATTATTGTACACCTACAATAGATTCTTAGTGAATCAATCAAAATATTTATCTATTCGTGCCTAATGGTGTGGTTTAGGTGGTTTGTAAATGTCACCATTTAGAGGTCTTACTTTTCTGAAGAAATTTTAATGGTTTTTGATTAATCGATTGCTTGGAAAGTGACTTTTGTTGCATTGTTACAGATGGACTATTGTGTAAAGTGTTTCTCTTTTAGAAAGAAGGACGGTCTTTAAGAAGGTAAATTAAGTAAAAGCAAAAGTGTTTTTTGAAAACAAATAATAAAAAGGTTGAAGTCTTGTTTTTAATTCTACCTCTTCAGGGTGTTATGAAGGTTTGCCTTATTTATTAATTTATTTAGCTTCGCCGGAACAGGAAAATAAAATAATATCAGAGAGACAAGCAAGAGAATGATGGAAAGACTTGGAACAAAAAAGAAAATCCAACAAAGAGAATGCGATTGTTAGAAAAAAATCTGAATATGAGCATTACAAACTGCAGGCGATTTTGAGAAAGTAAAAAAGAAAGTAAAGTTCGAAAGGACTAAAGTATGTAACCGAGGAAGTCCTGGGAGGAGAAAAGGCAGGTTGAAAATCAAAGGAAGGTATACTGGTATGCTTATGAAAAATTAAAGAAAGTGAAAATCATATTCTGATTACTTTTGCATAAAAAAGAAGAAAGGCAAATGAAAGAGAAAATTCAAAGGAAAATATGGAAAAATACAAAGATAGGAAGGCAATACTTTATTGTATCTCAGCCAGCAGAAGCAAAAGAAAGAACTATCATATTTTCTTTTGGCAGAATTGGAAGGCAACATAAAGAAAACCGAAATATAGTTAAATAAAATTGAAGAGAAACAACATTTAAAATACAGAAAGAATCACAAGAATGCACGATCAAATAGAAGATTTTGGTTAATCTTTTAAAGCACAGAACGGAAGTATACTTATAAAATAGGAAAAATAAAAGAAGAACAGAAAAAAAGAAAGAATAGACAAAGTAGAACAAGAAAGAAAACCTCTCCTTTAGAAAAAGAAGAGTAAATAGAACTACCAAGTAAAAAAGGAGCTTTGAGAGTCTGCAAAAAGAGAAAGCAAAGAGGTGGACGAAGATGAAATAACGAGAAGAAAGAAAATGATGTGATGGAGAAAGGCAGGAGAAAGGGAAGAGGCGAAAGAGAGGAAAAGCAGAGAAGGAGAGGAACTTGAAGAATTGTATTTATAAAAGAAGACACGTAAATATCTTTCCTATTTCAGGCTTCAAGCTTTGCCTATTTTTCTTCACGTGTTTAAGGGGATTCTTCAGATGTTATTTTCCAACCTTCGGTTAATGTTTTTGCTGGCCTTCCTGGTTGCCTTCCTCCTACAGGCTTTTTAAACCTTTGCTATTTTTATTACTCTGCTATTATCAACTTGCATATAATCATTTTATCTTTTGTTACGTTTTTCCATGAATTATATCAGTTACGTTACATCATCCTTTCTTATTTATTAAGTTTTCTAAATGTACTTGCACATTTTGAAAACTTTGACTAGAAGATACCAATATTAGATCCTAAATAAAAAAACGAAAAGAGATTAATTCGAATCTTTTCTGAAATTAGACATTTGAACACAATTTAAAGTTTCGAATATAAATCTGAATTCAAGCGGCCATACTTAACTGTTTCGAGTTGTTTTTTGATTCGAGGTTCAAATCTTGGAAACTTTTAAACCCTACTTAATAATAAACCCTTCAGTTTTGAACATTTACAGACAATTTTTTATTATAAAGTACCTCAAATAGATAGTTTACTATACCTGGATTGCCGAAGCAATGGAGTGAAGACGTACTGTTAATGCTTATCTACAATCACCGAATATTTTTTATTTTCTGTACTATTATTTATAATAAATTCGGAGCTAAATTTATAATAAATAATTAAGGCAGACAATTGGCTAAAAATTAAATTTGAAGGTTAAGAGGCTAAATCATGTTTCTACCAGAACAAATTGCATTTATTTTAATTACCCATTTTGGTAGTGGTAGGTAAAATACAGATAGTTTTTCGACCCACAATTTGTAATCCTGAATTCAACAGTTTATGGTAGCTTTCCCAGATGCATTACATTATGAAGCGTTGGTGGACAGCATGCAATATGTTCTTAAGCAGTTGAACACGTAACATTACATTATTTGTAAAGGCAAACCTCCTGGAAGATCAAGTGTACTAATTGTATTTGTCCGAGCATCAAAAAGTTCACGAACGGCCTTCTGTCCAGATCTGAGATCTTGGTCCAGGATATTTGTTGCCCTTTTGGATCGGGCTTCCTAATATCTACTTCTCGCCAGGTTTCCGTGTGGAGCCCTGGATTTTGGACCCTAAGTCTTTTAAGAATTTTTTCCGGTTCCTCGATGGGTCCTGGAATCCATGTCATTGGCGTCTATGACGTTAAGTTTCGCACCCTCCCAAGAAATGCTTTCTAGAATAACTCGCCTCACCCAGTCCACAGTGGGCTGGTCGAAGCACGGCACATGGATCAAGCCTCCTTGTGCCTTAATAGCCCCGTAGCCCCTGGGACCCCTCCTTTTTTTATTATGCGTCTTTCAGCTTGCAGCGCCTGAAAGGGATTGTTTTTTACCACACTCGAGGGTGACTCTCTCCTCTCGGAGATTCGTTCCTCTTGTGCGGCAGGTAGATTCTGCTGAGAGTCTTCACCTTTGCTTGTTATGGGTTGTGCTGTGTAGTAGTTTCCATAGTGCTCCTTCGAGCATAGGAGAAATACGGCCATTACACCCAGAACTCTCTGTAGGTGCAGAAGGCATTAGTACAAACGGGGTGCGATTGGTACTCCGAGGTTAGGCGCTAAGGACTGATTGCCCCTCAGTCATACATCCCTTCAGCATGCACTATACCGCTGGGATGGGGGGGGGGGATTATAGTGGTGCCCCATCCACACGGTCCGGGCGGTTAAGCCAAAACCCTCCCACACTCCCACACCATCCTGTCCGCGAGACGAGACATGGCCACTAACAACAGAAGAGGTGCAGGATTTGGCGGCTACGCTCACCAAAGGTTTGCGATAACCGAGGGTGGTACCTATCGGGCGCCTCTCCAGGTTGCGTATCGGAGAATGCCCAGATTGCCCAGTGTATTTGGATAGGTTGTTTTGTTAAACTGCCATGGGTAGGGACGGTAGGGTGGTGATAAGTGTATCATTGCAATGAACCAGAGACTTGAGCAGCTTAAAATCTGCAACATAGCGGTGAGCTATTGAAGCGCCTGAGTAGCTTAAAACCTAGAATATGGCCAAGGCAAAAACCTCCCGGCCCAGCTGTCGTGTCGTGGCTAAGGGCGCCGATTATCGCAAACTGAAACATTGATGTTGATTTGAAATTTTAAGACGTGGATTTTGACCTTCAGCCCGAGTTTCACTTTGAGTTCAAAACTTGACTTTGACATAAAATTTTTTTCTTTAAATTGAAATGGCTTTGAACTGAAAATATTGGCTTTAAATTTAAAATTTCAGATTTGAATCAAAACATCCATGCTTGCTTGCTTCCTTCTTCAGAGATAAATCTTGGGTTTAAATTGAAAATGTTTACTTTGAATCCAAAATTCTAACTTTGAAACGGAAAGATCGAAGTTGACTTGAAATTTTTAGATGCGAGTTTTGACTATTAATTTTAGTCTTAACTTTGAGCTCAGAACTAAAATTTTTTGTTTTATATTTAAAGTTTCAGGAATCTTGAGTGTAAATTGAAAATGTTTACTAGGCATTAAAAATCCCAACTTTCAAACTGTAACATTCGGACTTTTAATTCAGCTTTCAACTTTGAATTAAAACTTTTGGCTTTTAATTAAATTTCAGCTTTGAATTCATAACATCCAAAAAATTCTATAAATTCTTGTAAGAAATTTCAAACAACTACTGAAGATTCAAGATTGGTATGGACTTGCAGCTTCTTTTTCTCGTATTTCTGGTGTTTACACGAAGGTGCTGTCTTTTCTTAAATATAAGGATTGAATGAAATTTTCTATTGGTGAATTTTCGAAAGAACATGTGGAAAAGCTAAGGCTTTAGTTTGAAATTTCATAAGTAATACAGAAATTACCCAACGCTAGTCAAAAGTTGAAGTTTTTCCAAAAAGTAAAATAAAGGTGATTCATTAAATTAAATGGGTATATGCTGACCTTAATAGAAGTACATTAGAGCAAAAATTTAAAGCTTACCGCGATTTTTTTTTATTTTAAATTTTGATGCCCACTTTTGAGAACCGCTGGCTAAATAAAACATTACACAATTATGTAATTTACAGATTTCACTTTCCTCTGCAATTTTTTCAGGATTAAGACTGATGACAGTAAACAATGAGTGGCATGTTTAAAAAGTGATATTGGAAAAAATATTGTTAATAAAGTGAAACTGCACTTACAAAAAATGTTCCTCCAACAAACACACACACAAACAAACACAACACAAACAAAAAACTGTCTTTCAGAGCTGCGACAGCATTTTGAAGAGCTTTCCCGTAAATTAAAACGTCAATTATTAATTAATTCGGTTATACGGTTAGGATGACCTTCCATTAACGCGTGCAGTGGGCTCTTATCAGTACGGAAAAGAAAGACGATTGATAAATTTAAATTTTTAATGTAAACGGAACTGATCTATGTCACTATTCCAGTGACCCCAAAACACTTTTTGTGTTGATCTTTCCAATTTTTTTCCGTCCTTACCGTTTACCTGCGACACACATGGTTTATTGAGAAAAGTTGTTCTATTTAATATGCTCTACCTACCCTTAAAATTAATGACAATACTTTTGAATTGTAGAGTGCGCCAGTTTTATTTCTCCTGTTTGGTTTAACCAAATCGATATTGACCATCCGGACGAATTTCAAACGAAACTTCATTTCATTCAAAACAGAAACCCAACATTTAATCCCAGAAAACAAACTACAAACCGAACAACTTAATTTTAAATCAGCAAGCGTAAACACAAATTTAATTTAGGTATATGCTAAAAGCCTGAGCTTTTTCGCGAGTTTCTGAAAGCCCTCCTCCTTACAAACAAAAGGACTGAGGTTTATTATTTTATAATCCGTATTTAATTTTACCTGCTTTTAAAAAGCCGTAGTTTTTGTATTCCCGTGTGAAAAGCATTAAAATGAAATTCGTAGGGATTACTGATCTGGTTTTTAGACCAAATTGCTGGTTGTTCCAAAACGGCATTCTTATGAGCGAAGAAACCCTTGATGATATTCAAACACGAATAAACCAAAGTAACAGGACGTAATTTGTAGCCTGTAACCCATGCAATTATGAAAAACTCTTTCAAGTGTTAAATTTTTTAATCCAGATAATCAAGTTTGATGTTACCCCAATTGTTTTTGATACACATTTCTATGGATTGCCAACTATGTAAGATATGTTGCGGATAAAAGTGGTGGCCTCTCATGAGGTATAAATGCTAGCAGAAATTCCGGAATTAAATTCAGCTGCAGTTCGTAACTACCATGTGGTTTACTCCTTAAACCTAAATTAAATCCCTAGGAAACTCCCGCGGTTATAAGTTAGGATTCCAAAATATATCACATGCATTGAATAAATTGAAACATTTTGCAGTATATAAATATTGGATGTCTCATATTCATATCAATTGTGATATACTTCACCACTGTGTTCTTCGGCCAAAAAAGATCAAAACGTCCTAATAAACATATGATCGCAGATGTGTGAGTAGCGAGATAACCACACATTTAATTTAATGCATGCCCATTGAAAATCAGGATAGCAATATAGCTAAATTTAAAAGTCCTCTTTATGAAACGAAGAGCAAATCTATTCAAAATAGTAGAATAAACAGGGCGAAAAAACAAGCAGAAGCTTTGAGAATCCGCAGGAATAACAAAAAAGAGTTAGTTAGATATGGAAGAAATAAGAAGATAATTTAAAAGAAGGAAATGATCGAAAAAATCTTCTGATCAAGAATGAAGAGTAAGTAAAAACACAAGGAGTTTTGAGAATCCGCAGAAAGTAAAACAAGGGGGGGTATGGAGATGGAAATCGAAGGAACGAGAAAAGAATAGCAAGGCGGAGATTGTGAGGGAGGAAGACAGAAGAAGAAAAGGAGAATGAAATGGAAAGAGAGAATCCAGGGTGGGAAAAGGTACAAAGAAAAGAATAAAAGAAGAATCATAAAGGATTCACGAAACAGAGAAACAAAGACTCAAATTTGAGTAATAAAGCGAAAGAGACAAGAAAACGCTTTGAGATTCTGCAAAAAAGGTTAGATTGGAAAAGACGGAAATGAACGAAAATTCTTCTGATCAAGAACGAAGAGTAATTAAAAACAGAAGGAGGAGCTTTGAGAGCCCGCAGAAAGAAAAAACAACAAGATCGAAGGAATGGGAAAAGAATAGCTAGGAGCAAGTTGTGAGGGAGGAAGACAAAAGAAGAAGAAGAGCAGGAGAATGAAATAGGAACAGAAAATCGGGCGTATCTAGTAAAAGATATGAAAAAAAGAATAAAAGAAGAAACATGAAGGATTCAAGCATTAGAGAAACAAAGAAAAAATCTTCTTTTATAACTTTTCTACGCACAAAGGCGAGTAATAGGGCGAAAAATACAAGGAAAAGCACTGAAATTTTGCAGAAAAAAAGGAATAAGAAAGGAAAGGAGTGTGGCAAAGGGAATGCAGCAAAGAAAGAAAGGAAGAGAAGAAGAAGAAGAAGAGGAGAAGATACAGAGTGAAGATGAGAGAAAAATTTGAAAAGAGAGAAGTAAATAGGAACAAAGAAAACGAAGAACTGCAAATAGAATAAGACAAGACTAAACGAAGCCAAGTCCTTTAAAAATGTGGCTTTGACCACCTTATCAACGCCCTTAGAAAAGAATATGACACAGAGAGAAAGAAGAAACGAAGATAGGGAAATGCCCTTCGGCCATCTCAGCTCGCATTGTTTAACTTTACGAACGTCACTGACAGTAAAAATATATCAAATAATGAATGTAAGTATTCTTGTTTGAACTTTTGCAGAAAATTAGCAGCAAATAATGCAAAAATATATTCCCACTGATGTGTTTTAATAAAAATAAAATTGAGGAATCATTAATTTACGATAGAAACTAATTAATGGAGATTCTGTAGAAAAAAGAAGGAATAAGAAGCGGATGGAGACGAAGGAATGTGGTGAAGCAAATGCAACAAAGAAAGAAACGGGAAGGAGAGAAGATAGAGAAAAGAAGGAAAATGGAAAGGAGTGGAGAAGAGAAGAGAGGAAGCATAAGAGTAGAAGATAAAGAGCGAAGAAGATGAGAGAAAAATGTAAAAAGCAGAAGTAGAACAGGAACAAAGAAAACAAGAACTTTTGTGTTGAACAGAAAGAACATTCCAAATTAGAAAACAACTGAATAAAGCAAAGCTAATAAACTACGCCAAGTAAAAAATGTGGCTTTGACCCCCTTGCCAATGTCCTTAGAAAAGAATATGACCCAAAAAGAAACAAGAAACGAAGATAGGAAAATAATAATGTTTTAATTGTCGACGAAATAAAAATTAGGAGAACAGAAAGAAAAATTTTGAATTTTGGAAAATAAAAATACGAGGAAGAAAGGTAAAATGCAGAAAAGCATTACGATAAAGGAATAATAAAAATGATATAATAAATTAAGAAAACAAAACAAATGAGTCCTTGTTTCCAACGGAAAACTAAAAATAATCTTTAATAGTAGAGAAAGAACCGTTGACACGTTGTTAAAAAAAACAGTATAATGAAAATACGTGACAGAAAAAGCAGGAAGACGAGATAATACTCGCCTCCTCAAACATTTAAACATCTAAACGTATTAGACACCCACGGGACATGGATAGGGATACATAAAAACAGAGAAGAACCAGAACCGAACAAAAACAGAAAACTGGTGTTAGTGGCGTTTATATGAGTATTTATTTTATTTAAACGAGAATCAGATTTAAATTCGTAGGTGTATTTAGTTTCTTTTCGAACGATAAAGTAAATAGAAATATTGTTCGGAGCGGTCCGGCCGGTCTTGGACAAAGCCCAAACTGTTCAAGTTGGAAAGAAATGGAAGCACATCGATGACCTCTAGACTACCAATAAGACAAGGATGGACTACCCAGCGGGCAGTGGAGTGAAAGAACCTGCATCCAAATTCCATAGGCCCTACTTCAGTCTATCTTACTTTCAGGAGTTGCCTTTTTAATGTTATTTAGATTGTTGTTAATGAGCGGTACTTGAATGAGTTGTAGTTTGCTAATCGTATTAAATCTAAGTTTAAAAGGTTTCATTGTAATCGTTATCAGGCGCTTGTGATCGTTAAAATATTACTATGTGAAAAACGAAAAGGTCAAGTATTTAAACACAAAAAATTTACGCTTTTCAAATCAAGAGGAGGAAGGAATCTCAAGTGCTTCTCGTAAATGAGTGTTCAATTACATTTACTTTACTATCGAACTAGTATATTGGCTTCATTTAATAAATACATAAACAAAATATGTTTATGTGCACATGAAAGTGTGCGAAAATCCAAAATTCGAATAGTGATAATACGAAAAATAAGGATAATAAAGTAGTTCAGTTCAGGAAGTCATCTTTCGAAAACCCATAAAGGTGCAAAAAGGAAGTCTGAAATGGGCAGAAGTAGCAATTTAAATAGTTAACGCGTTTTTGTGTCGTCATGGTTACCTTTATATGGTAAAACCGGAATGATCAACTTGCAATAAAATGTAACGGATAAATTTGTCGCTGTATGTTTATTTTTTTAGCTTAGAGGAATTTTTGGATTGCATAAATAAAACATCCTACAGAATCTCATACGACTAAAGCAGATAAAGTAGAATTTAAATCAGCTTTAAATATTAAATTAATAGATCGACGACTAAAGCGGAAAAAAAGTAAGCTTTGGAAAATCTAAGAACTGTCTGTAATAAACTTTACTTATATCATGTAACATGTGACAGGTGACGTAACATATAACCTCACATTTGCTCCACAACATAGTACAAACAAAAGCCATCATGATCATTTTTGTTTCTTTTATGTTTATAACAAGTTTTGCACTAAAAGTTAGATTGTTTTGTTTATTTAAGTAGGCGGGACCTGTTATTTAAACAGTTCGGAAATAAATGCCAGTAGTACATAACCTCAAACTTGATATAAAGTATGATACAGACAGTTCTACTTTTCAAAAGCTACTGCGGAAACCTTTTCATTGAACTGCAGCACGAACTAAGTTTGCAGTTTCACTATTTTAAATACTGATATTGTTATAGGTTTGTCATTAGTTAATCAATATCCCTTTTCAAGTTTTATATTATTATATTTTATATATTCTTGAGTTATTAATTTAAAAGAAACTTAGAAATTAAATATGTCAATATTGATCTTTCAGGGAAAATATGAAGGAATTCATCCATGGCCGTCTAAGATTTTCTGAAACATGTTTTGGTAATTTCGGATTTTCATAAAATTTATCATTTTTTTAACTTTAAATCTCAAAGTAAAATTATAAAGGACGAAAATGACTCGTAAATCCTTGCCTTTTGCAATAAATTGTTACCAATGGCTTTTCATCACCACATAAAAATAGAAACCTAACACACCGTTTTAAAATCTTCTGAGTAATCTTCTTACCACTTATAATTAAATTGTTAACCGTGGAATCCTGATATATGTATTTTAAATACAAAGCTGTTAACCTTTTGAACCGCAACTCTGTTATGTTATTTACCAGATCTTTCGTTCCGATATATTTGATGTAAGCAGCGCCTTCTTAAACACAACTGATATTAAAACCTAATGTTACAACATCTCGAAATTGATTTAAACCTGCTGTTTTCAAGTGCTTGTAAACTCGCACAATTTCGAAAATTACTTTCAGCCTTAGCAAGTTTTCGATTACTGTAATTACGGCGTTTAGAGGATCATTTGTTAACAGTTGTTAAAGCCATGGCTAACTAAGACGTTGGGATATTCATTATTATCCTTCCACCTTCCAGAATTTAACCAATTTTTTGTTGTAAAGTAAGCTCGGGGATAAAGGATTCATTTTTAAGGTGTGGAAGTTTTTAAAAAATACGAAGGTAAAAGCATGCGAGAATGAGGTAGAGGCGTATCAAAAACGAAGAACAACGCCCGCAGCCATACGAGTGTAGAAGATTGGGTTGACCTTGAATACATAAATGAAGTTATTAAGACATTAGGCGGCTGTGGCCACACTCGCTCGCCTCGCTTGAATTATATTATTATATCTCTCAGCAAAATCACGGGAGCTATATCTAATTTAGTCGATGTATTAATTATAGGAAACATGGCCCTGTCACAAACTAAATATGCTGGATTCCACCGTCTTTATGGTTTGATTGCTGAACGTACCTGGCCGTTGCCCTGGGAGATGATTGCTCTTAGAAGATGATCGAGATCTAGAAGGAATTACCATTTTTTTTTGTGGACCTCCGGGTCCAACCCACCAGTTCCTGTCAGATACGGCCAGTTATGCAATAATTACATTGTAAATAAAGGGCCCTCGTTATAACACTTATTATTTCAACTATCTTTCTTAATTCACCACCCATGCACTTCCCTTTTGTCCTCTGATGTTATTATCGACGAATTACTTTTTATTTTAATAAACAAGGGTGGCAGGTAACTACAAAAACTACAACAGGTGGTTGATTTCATGCTGAACGAAACGAAAAATAAATCATAATGGAGAGAACAACGTGGATCAAGTGGTTCATCACTATGAATTCACATTAAATTAGAAGGACGAGGCATTTCTTAATGATAGATTGATTTTCCAAATTTTAATCCACTAAAAAGGGCCATCTGAATTTGAAATTCAAACTTGGTTTAACTAACAGACTTAAGCCAAATTTAAATAAGGCCCTTGGGCCTTTTAGCTTCTTGGAAATGCTTCAAACTAAAACTTTCCAGCTAAAGCTTAGGTTAAGATGGCGAAGCTTTATTTTAAACCTGCGCTGAACTACTACTAGGCCTTAAGAATCCTGAATTGTCCTGATATAAAAAGCTAATTTAATTTTAATTTAATTCACAGTAAAATCCTCCAAAAAAGCCTTAATTGTCCCTAATTACACTGACATAATAAACTGAAAAAAATTCCCCAATTAAGCTTCCTTTTTCGAGCGTTAAGACGAGTTTTATAAAATAAATAATTCGGCGAGTATCAAAAAGCAGGTCGTACTTTATTCCCAAACGGAATTCGTGAGAATCAACAACTTAATCATACATACAAGAGAGGACGAAGTAACAAGTTGAAAATCCCAAAGCGGCTTTCTTCACAGTCTCAAAAGGCAGATTGACGAGAAGATACATTGAAAATGTGACTGGCGGCAAGGTGGATTCGTCAAAATACGACTTTGGGGTTCGCGAATTCGCCATTCGTTTGTTAACAATTTTCAAGGCCCACTCCGAAAATATTTCAAATTACCTGTTGAATAATAACTAAAGAAATTATTAGCAGGAAATTTCGACTAACAAGGGGGAATATTGAAACAAATGGGTGTAGTTAAAATAAAAACCTTAATTTGTAGAAGCAGACGTGTAAAAGCGAACACATAAAATTAATAATCTCAGTTTTATAACTAACATTTTTACAGCTTTCGGTGTCTAGTTGGAGACGAAACCTGTCATTAAAAGCTAGTCAGAGTGTCGTTATGCTTGTTCTCATACGTTACAAGGATCATTCTGCTGCCTTAATGCTAATGATTACGTTGAGAACTTGAGTTTTTGCCCTTCGGCCATCTCAGCTCGCATTGTTTAACTTCACGAACATCACTGACAGTAAAAATATATCAAATAATAAATAATGTATTCTCGTTTGAAACCTTTTTTTAAAGGAATCGTTCTCACAACTGTTGCAAAAAATCTATTCTCACTGATGTGTTTTAACAAAAATAAAATTGAAAAATCATTAACTTATGATAGAAACTAATTAAAAATTAATTAAAAATTATAATTTATAAGTGTATCTATCGTTATGTATTTTGAGAACTTACATGTTCGAATTCCTCATAAATCAATTTCTAATTTATCGGCCGATAGTGAAATTAACGATAATTAAAAGATTTTATAAGATTCTGAAAATATCAAAATTTTCTCCCGAATTATCCGGAAAGAATATTCTTAGGCCTCTAGAGATCTTTAAATTATACATTTTTGTTTTTAGAAATCAAATGTGCAAGGGCAAGGGAAAAGTAAAGAAGCAGAGAGAAAATCGAAGAAAGCCGGACAAAGGGAAAGAAAAAGAGACTAAATAGGTACTAAATACTTTCGATTTACTTCCTTTCCATTTAATGTAGTTTGCTTGATGAAAAATGTATAAACAACGCATTGTATTAAACTCAGAAAATATTGCAAATCCGAAATAATAACCTTGAATTAGTTTTGGAAAATATATCAAAACTCTGACCTTTAGTTTGTGTTTTGTTATACTCATCATTATCAATTGACATGGAGCAGATCCCCGTGTATCAATCCTGGATTACGCCAGGCCCACCCCATGCCAATAAGGTGTGAAGGGATTTGTTATGATAGGTGGGAATTGGGAGCACCGTATAACGTTAACATGCCTGTGACGCCATCTGCTAGACACCGCTTCTACAGTGCAAGGTAGTTAGTAGATCACACATTCAATGGGAGTTGGATATATGACCGAGATGGTTAAACATGTTTTATCATGTTATACTAACAGTATTTCTATTATTACCGCTAATTTACTAGATCTATGATATGAAACGCCTTAGCGCAGACACGTCTGTCCTGCTACATGTTACTTTATGCTAGTTCAGTACAATCACAGTACTTCACATATCAGGTATACGCATTCCTTCACATTAAAATATGAAAAGGACTTTTCTAATTTTATAACTTCATCGTGCATATCTTTTAGTAGGTACTTATTATTATTAGCGCACACATCCTTTCAAGAGCAAAGGCCTCCCTCTTTCTCTCTCTTGTGAGGGGTTTTGGTCTAAGTTTCGAGGGTACAGACCCCTCGAAACTTCGAATTTTAAACGTCTGAAGGTATTTGTTATTTCTAGAAAACCAGGCTTCTTTATTAACTAATATTTTTCCTAGTCATTATTCTGCTAATAGATTTGGTATACTGGTATACAAAACCGAAAGGAAAACAAAAAATGACGATTCGTAACCTTAATTTATTTTTATTTCAATTTCAAATATGTTAAGGACAAAATTATGAAGATAAATAGAAGGCATAACCCTGCAGTGGACGTCTTAATGAAAGATATATTAATATATCTTTCAACTTCTATGTTCAAATGAAGCTTGAACACTCTGAAATATTGGACTGCTGAAGTAAATTTTTAATTTAATTTTACTGTTAAAAGTTTGGAATAAAACTTGACATTTCCAAGGTTTTGGTAATTCAGAGCTTCAGGTCTTCTACAGACTTTTATTATTTGTTGGTGTGACGAAAATACTTTTCGATCAAGTTAATTATGAAAATTAAAGTGGGTTTTTCATTTAAATAATTTTATTTTTTTTTTATATATTACTTAATTCAATTGTGCCGATTTTAAACAGTGTTTTTATATACAAACAATACAAGTAATTCTTTTAGGGGCAAAAAGCCTGAGGAAAATTTATTAACAATAAAAATAATTTCCATTTAGCCAATTGTTTTCCAAGTGCAGCCAATTATTTCAAAAGTTGTGATTCTGTGACATGTAAAGGCAAATTCCGGAAGCCTTGTTCGGATTTTCAACCTTAAAATGGTTCTTCTTCGAGCTTAAACAAACGTTTAAAAAATAAAATAAAAACAACTTAATAAAGAAATTAATTTATTAGATCGGAAAAAACTAAATTTCATTTTTAATTCTTAAAATAAAGCTTAGAGTACGCCACGCCCACTATATGCGAAAGCTATATTGAGATTCATACTGACAGGCAGGATTTACGTAGTATGAAATACTATTTTTGGTTTCTAACCAAATATTTAGAGCCTGAATCAATTCGAGTTGAAATATAACAAAACTAAAAGCAGATTAAGTTATAAAAATTCAAGGTTTAAGTATGAGTTCCACCTCTGCGATAATCATTTAAAGACCTACGGTTGCATTTGAAAAGATTACATTCAAGTGAATTGATGATCGTGTAGGTTTATGGTTTTGTTAGACCAGAACGAAGAGTAATTTGTACACCTTCTCAGATACGGTAGCTCAGTTGTGATATATTTTGATTAGTGTGAAAGTATGTGCTTGTGGAGACAGATTGATGTTCTTAGTCATTGGCAGCGGAAATAATCGATTAACTTCTAAGTAATATTTAAGTACCGACCAGAATGGCCGAATCGAGATACTTTTAAATATGCGAAATCCTTCAATTCTTGCGCCTTTTTAAAAGTATTTCGTAGGTAATAAAAATCCGTCGTGATTCCTCGTTTATGGATTCATAAATTATGGCCCATATTTTGCTTTTTAACGAGCCAGTTATGTGTGATAAATATCAGGAGTTTTATGGTTATAATTCACTGTTTTATGTACTTATGGATCAACGAAAGTGGTTTAGTGATTTATCGTGAAATTTTTATAGAATTCTGCTTAGGAGTTTATAACTATCACTTCGGTGAGTTTTTATTAGTTTTGTCCATTAAAACAGAAAGATTTTGGGTTCGATTTCTTCATTAACTTTTTTATTGCTTAAATATGTAGTTTTAGCAAGAGAAGAGTTATAACATTTAAGGATTTTGAAACAATTTATGTTACTTATAACAAAATAATTTATCAGTTGGAATTGATTTACTTTAAGGTTATTTGCCAATCAATAAATATGCGGCAGTAATATCTAGAATTTTAGCATCAAACAAATCATTAGTCGAATTTAAATAAGAAATAAGAAAGTACATATGATATTATTATTATTGTTTTATTTTCAATTTAAACGGGTGTTTCTACGGAAGAAGATGTTGATTTATTTGTAATACCTGACAGCAACAGTTGCCAATTACAGGCTACCTGGAGATAATTAAAAACATATAACATTGCATTTTGCATTCGACTACAGCGCGGATGGTCTCGGGGTCAAACTCGAGGCGGATGCTCGGCGGGTAGCCTACCCAGTCACTACAAATAATTGGAAACTGAAACACAGTGGTGGAGTAGGAAAGATAAGCGGTTGTTGAAGGCGTACGAAACAAACAAGATACGAAAAACGATTTAGGAGGCTTTAATCCTTGATGTTGCCGACCATGCCCCCTTGCGGGCCTTAATGCCGGTACCTAACGTCACAAAAATTGTAGTCCGGTGGTGCTATTGGCTGTAGCAGCTGATGCGTGTTTAGATCCCTGGTACCCACAAGCCTATATTTCACCCAAAAAATAAATAAACAAACAAAATATTACAAACATTTTAGAAAATGTAAAGCATCAAATGTAATTTTCTAATTATGCAGGACAAAACTTCAAATTTCGATGGAAATATTATTTTTTCTTTGTAGTTTTAAAACTATTGCGAATCTTTTCGATTTGGTTACTGGTAAAGCCTTTACTTGATTTTTCTTTAATTTTTACAGCCTGCTACTACAACATTTAATTCCTGCAATGTGTAATTATCTTCATTCCACTTCAAAGGTGGCTCAGGCAAGGTTCTGCGATTTGAGGTGAACTACACATTTCGCCATTAAAAAATGTATAATTCACCGCAAATGGCGGCACCGTTGTTTCTAATTTCGTCTTGGCTAAATGAACTTATGAGAGACAGAGAGGAATACATCAGAAGAAGAAACGTAACAAAAGCAAAAATTAAAAAGAAGCAAAACAAATTAGTTGGAGAAAATTCGGAGAAGAATTGACTAATACATATAAAATAATAGAAGCTTTTGAAACACGATAAGAGCACTAGTAGGAAGAATAAAGAAAAGAATAAAAGGAATGGAAGACAAACATAATTAATTAAAAACTAGCGCGACAGAAGTAGTGGATACATGGAAAGAGTACTATACGGAAAAATTTCGACAAGAAGAACAACATTTAGGGATAAATAAGGAGAGTGATGGAAACCAGGAAGAGGAAGAAGCTATAAATATGATCAAGGTAGGAAAGGCATGTGGCGGAGCGGAGAATACCGAACCAGAGATGATTAAATGGGGCGGAACAATAGTTATAGAATGGATATGTGAGATATGTAAGGAAGCACGGAGGATGATGAAGATACCACGGAATTGGGAAAACAATGTCATAGTTGTGGCAGTTACAGACCAATATGTTTGTCTTCAGTAATTTTCAAAATGTAAACAAGGACTGTAGAAAACAGACTAGAGAGGCAATGAAAAATAAGTTGGAGGATGAACAAGCTGTATTTAGAACAAATAGGCATTGCAGTGATAATATAAATACTTATAATAGGAAAATAATTGAAATCTGAAATTAGCATTTGACACAATCGATAGAGCTGAAATATGACGATATCTGGAACTACTGGAGGTGCCCAAATCATTAATTAAAGTAATTAAGAGTATCTACGAATCTATGAAAGAATCAAAGGATGAGAAGTTTTCAAAATGGAAACGAGGATTAAGTAAGGGGATGAACTAAGTCCACTTCTGTTCTAAATAATAATGGATAGAAAACTAAAGAATATCAAAGTAAGATGGCAGAAGGTTATACGAACTTAATACCAATAAAAGTGGACAGCTTATTATACATACCTGGTACCTACTAAATGCAGACTCATGACTGACAGATGTACAGATATAAGTTGCAAGGCCAGTGGCGTACGCAGAGAACGTTCATGGGGGGGGGGATACAAAAGTGTTCATTTGAACGAAATTTATTTCCAATTTTCTTTCGTTTAACACAAACTAGTTTTTTTATCAGCAGATACATTTAACAAATTAAAATAAAATTATTAATAAGTTATTATCTAACAAAAAAAAATCAAAATCGTTTTAGGTGCCTGAAGTGAAAAAAATAACAGGTGTTTATAACGTTCTATTGCCTTAAAAATATAGGACCCTTACAAGTTACAAAATGCTTAAAGTATGAGGTCAATACATCTAGTTTTTTTTTTGACAAATCGTCTGATGTATAGGTGAAACTTATTATTTTAAAGGGTTGAAAAAAGGCTTACTTGGGATGTTGAATTTCTTAAATAGGTTTTTATTCGTTTCAAAGTAGAAAAAGACTTCTCAGGAGTAGCTGTACTAACAAGCAGTGAACAAAAACTTTTTAGCAGCCTGTGCAGATGGGGAAAGGCTATCGGACTGCATACTTCCAACAATGTTATTGCTTAGTGGTCATTTTTTTAAATCTTTAAAAGTTGCCAAGTGTCTATGCCATAACGCGATTTCGCTTTTTACTAAATTTTTCGGAATGTCTTATATCTGCGAGATACAAGTCAAGAAGCTCGTCAACATCATTGTCTTCATTTTTATTAAACAAATTCATGAACCCACTAAATGCTGTTTCATGATTAATAAATCGCTCTTTGAGTTGATTTACAAAATGATCAAGAAATGACAAAAAACTGTTGTTCTGAAATAGTCAGTAACAGGACTTTCTGAGCTGGAGAGATCAGGATTCGCTGTATTCTTTTGACGTTGAGTAAAACGTTTCAGTTTAATTTCTGTACCCACAACATCTGCTATTTCCTGAAAAAAGTATAATGGTTATTGGAACCAAGCACCATGCAGACAAGACAAAAAACCTGTGATTTCTTAAAAATTATCCCGAAGCATTGTCAGCATTCATTCGCATCTCCGTTAAAAGCGTCACTGTATTTTCAGTTACATTCACCGCATCGCTTCCTTTAAATCCAGAGTAACTTTTTGTAAGATACGACTGAGCGGCAAACAATAGAAAAATAGTTAACTAACAACTACAAGTGAAATCAGAAATTCGGAATCTGTTAAACCTTTTCTTAGAAGTAAAGGATCTCCAGAATCTCTCCATGTTGAAATTTCATCCAAAGTTTCAAAAATAGATGGAAACAGTTCTAAAAAATCATGTACAGCCTCGTATTTTGATGCCCACCTGGTCACACAGAAACGTTTCAATGATTTTGTCGTTGTGGTTTCATCTGAGTTTTCAATATTTTTCTTTAGCAAATTCTTCCTTTTGGGAGTATCTAGGAAGTCTTTTAATTTTAATCCCGTGTTAATTATGTTATTTTTGCTACAGTTCAAATTCATGTTAGTCTGTAGGACAGGCAAAGGTTAAACCTTGTCAGCACGTTTTCGTTGCACTTCTACGAATTCTCCAAAGTCACATCAATATTTCGTCGTTGTAGAAGTTTTCCTTTGTTAAAAATCCCTAGGTGACCTAATTCACGTGTATTTAGTTAGGGCGTGTTGTCATCTTATTTCATTGAATGCAGCTCCTCGTGATACGGTTCGGGGAATCCCCTGCACGCAAGGCTGTGTCAGCTTACATGTCTCAGCGCCGTTCGAGTCTTCTACTACCCCCCTCGTTAGTATGTGACAGCTTCTCGAATATATCAGACGTCTTTTAAGACAATTGTGCAAGTTTATCGTTTCCAGCTTGAGCATTTAAATCACCGGAAGGGCCTCTATTACCGGTAATTCTTGTGGAGAATTACATTACGACTTGGCCGAATTCTACAAAAGAGTGCCGTAAAATTCCGGAAAGACATAGTTTTATGTGGAAAGTTTAGTGATAGTTGAAGTACCGTCCTCCACACAGTTTCCTTTTATGGAATTAAGAAAACCCACAGCCTCAGGATCATTCTTCGTTGTTTTGCACCCGTACTCCCTAGTTTAACGTTTAAGTACGAACATCTTACAAGGTAATCTACTTCCTTTACGCTGCACCTGCTTTTGCCGTTTATGTTTTAACGTCAGTTTCAATTTCTACGATTGCTGCTTGCCGATAGGTCTCAATCAATGTTGTTTAGTGAGTTTAAAGTTTAATAAGTACCGCCTTTTTGTCTAACTTTGTGTTTTGTTTGCAACGTATCTTTTGAGTAGCCGATTTCTGGTCGATCTGTTTGTCCGGTGGAAATGTTGAAGGCTTTATGAATCACCTTGGGCGGATTTGTATATTCACATTGTAAAGGTTGAGGGCCGCTGCCAACCAGAATTGACTAGTTTGTTTTAATAAATTTGTGTTCAAGTAAAGATTTTTGTGTTCAGAATGTAGTTCAAGTTCTAAGTCAAGGTAAGTTAATATATTGTGTTATGTTGTTTGTGTAAAAAGTTTAGCTGTCGAATTGTTAGTTTAATATTTGTTGCTCCTTATGTTCTGCCTGAAATTGAGGGGCTTTGTTTGTGAATGATTTCCCGTATATAACGTAAATGTAGTACCCTCAATCCTATCGCCCCTAAAGTAGGTGTAACTTTTATTATTTGTTTTTAACGTAACATATTTTGATTGTCGTCCTCTTTTGTGTAATGTCTGTGTATTCTTTTGATTTATTAAATATCTATTGTCAATTTAGTTTGATCTTGTTATTGTGTTCAGTGCACTCCGATCATATTTTGCCCCCAGTTGTTGGGAACAATACGCAAAATTTGCAAAAAGCTCCTTTTTATTTTTCAGAATGCCAAAGCCATGTAAATTCTTCGGACAACCATTTATGCTGAAATCGAAGTTTCACTTTTTTATTAATATACTTATCCAACAAAGGAAACTTGTAACTTGGTTCGGGAATCCAAAGCGTTTGGATTAATTCAGCTTTGTTATGGACTGATTTATTTAAATAATTCCCCACATCACTTGGGTGACAATCAAACTTCTTCATTCTTTTGCATTGTTCTATTGTTCAACACTACTAGTAGCCAGACTCTCGTATGCACTCTCACTCTCACTACTTGTAGATGCAACAGGTTCATTTTCACCTAATTTACGTTTAAAAAAAAACTCGAAAGTGTGGTTTTCTTGCTCATTTTAAAAAGAAAAAACAATGCGCCTATTGTCCTTATATTCAAAATAACTACAAAGTCACCAGTCACCGTCAACTGTCTACTTCAATTCAAAGAAAGCTAATCACTGGCAAGGCAAGGTAGTTAGAAGTTGCTTGCCATATTTGCAAAAGTGCACTGCCTCTGATCCTCTGAAGACTCTTCCGCCCGGCGGCTCCACTGTGTTTTGTCTGGATAGTGTATCAAAGACGATTCGAGGAAATACTGCCGGCCCGAACTGGCCAACGGCAAGGTCATAATATTACATATTAGCTGCAGGACTGAAGTGTCGGGTGACAGGATGAAATATTGCCGACTATGAGACAACTGCAAATATTAAGAGGCCAGCAAGTGTGTCAATATATTGTATATGTATTTCTTTTTTTTTCTTAGGGAATATAATTTACGCTTTTGTGGCAGAGATCACGGGGGGATATATCCCCTTTATTCCCCTCGTGCGTACGCCACTGGCAAGGGCAGAAGTTTAGAAACGGTAACCACATACGAGTTTCTAGGAAGTGCTATATCGAATGAACGAAAGATACATACAGAAATAGCAAACAGAGCGAACAAAGCAAGAAGAAGAAGATACTATGCAATGCAATAAATACATCGGTATTGGGAAAAGAGGAAATAGCACAAAAACTAAATACCGGGGCGTTACAGTTAAAACAATCTAGTAAAGCAAAGGCAATAGAGATGAAATTCCTACGGAAGCTCACAGGCAAGGCTAAGTGGGATAGAGTGAAGAACGAGGAAATAAGAGGACAATTAGGACAAAAACCATTTGTGGCAAAGCCGGAGGAGAAACAATTAAAGTGGTATGGGCATATAATCAGGATCGAATCGGGTAGACTAGTAAAGAAGATTTTAGCAAGAACACAAGGTGGAAAGAAGAGAGGAGGCCCCTGAAAAGCATTAGCACAGAAGAATAAGTAACAGCACTAGCAAGGGACAAAAAACGTCACCAACTCATAATCCGACGCTGAAACGCATAAGGATGAAGAATAAGAAAGAACGAAGAAATTTTGAAATGAAAACTCGAATTTTCAGAATACTCAACTAACATGATTTTTTGAAAGCAGTTTTAAGTTTTAAGAATGTGCTTAAAAAATTAATTCGCTTGAATTTTAGGTAAAAACATGCAAGAAAAATGACGAAAAAATCCAGAAATTTGAACGAAGCTTGAAGAATTTAAAATTGTTAGGAAATTTTAAGAATCAAAACCGCGGGTTGAAAAATGGATAAATACAGATTTTATTACAGTTTTACAAAACACGCTTAATGCATCTAACATTAAAATTCTGTAAAGTTTAAATGCATATTTTCCTATTATTATTAATTTATGAAATATCTCCATATTTCTAAGTTAATTTTTAAATATAAAATTAATTTTTTCCAAACAAAAGCAGAATTGTGTTAAATATAGGTTTGTAGAGAAATGTAGGGTCTGTAAATATGTTCAGAATGTTTCTCCAGGTAATTTAAACACAACTATTATTTTGTAGTACTTGTCCCGGAATTACCTGCAAAAGCACTTTGTTTGTTATTTATTGATTAGTTATGTATGCACCTGGCTTCTCAAAGACACTGTTAACTCTTCTTGTTAAGTCCGTTTGAAACACAGGGATTACTAAAGGATTTGTATTCGCATTGCAAAGAAAAGAAATGTCAACCTAGAAATGTTTCAAAATACCTTTGTGCTCGCATTGCAGAGACAAGGAATTACAACCTAGAAATGGTTTAAAATACATTCCAATATTGTTCAGAATTTCCAAGTTTTAAACAAATGGGAGGATTTTGTAGTCCTCATGTTTTTAAAAGATGATATTTTATGGAATGTATCACAAATTTTTAAGAAGAATAGTGTTCTAAATACTACTAAATTTGAAAAAATACAAATTTACATGGAATCACTTTAAAATTCTTAAATTAGTTGTTATTTTGAAGACGTAATAAAGGTAAAGTAATACTCAGTAAAAGTACTCTGGTTTAGCGTAAAAAATAAACAACAACAGAACATAAGACAAGACAATTTTCTGAAACTTTTATATAAAAAGAAATTAATATATTTTAGAATACTCTGAAAAATATCTTTCAGTTTTTAAAGGCTTTCAAGTAAAAATAGGGATTTTTAAATTCAGATTAGGATAATTAAAGTTTTGTATTTTTTGTTAGATGATTCAGAAGCGACAATTTAAAAATTTGTTTTTGAAAATAAGTTTATGACATCAGAGAAGGGCCCGTGAGCAAAATGACGTTGCTTTATAGCTCTCTAAAAACTAATAAAGTAAACTAAACAGGATGTCTTTCCAAAAATTCTAAACTACTGTATAATTTTGAGTCATTACATTTCTGTTCTAATTCTAAATGAGGTTAAGTGTTTGTCAGTTTGGTGAAAGAATCTTCTTTGAGATTGATATCTGACGTAGAATTAAATCACCCAGAAATTTCACGCATTTTATATAGAAAGAGATTCCAACCATTGATTTTTCGTTTTATTTTTCTATACACAAAATTTTTGAATATCCATCAAAATATCCCTCAAAGGACTGAAAATATTATGCCAAGGCATAAATCTTGACTGGATGTATTTATTCTAAAATAAAATTCTAAGCAAAAGGTCCTAAAGTTTGTTTTTAGTGTATCATTTCGAAATTTTGCAGCTACGAAATTTCCAGACAACCCAGATTTTAAAAATCCACAAAAAATATCGAAGACAAATGTAGTTTGCGACACGAGTAATTGCAGAGGCGGACAAGATCGGCAAGCAACAAGTCATGAAAACGAGAAAACTGAGTGTGGTTTTAGTCGTAAAATATTTCGTTCCAGCCCGCCCCTATCTGCCCTTCTTACGTAAACCGTAGATATAAAACGAAGCCGCATACAATAATAAATAACGAAGAAAATATCTTCATTCCGTTATAGTTCACGCGTCAGATTCGGCTGTCACAAAAAATCATTAGTATTTTCGGGGCCTTTTGAAACGCCTCGTTCTCGCTAAATGACACTCTTCTTTTGTAACCTGCCTTATTATTATATTCCACTTTGGCGTGTCCGACGAGCCGGTTTCATTTGTATTTTTCCTTTCTGACAGAAGTATAGAATGTTTTTAAGCCTTTGTTTTCTAAGTAGGCGTTGGCGTGATAAAAATGAGACGGATACAATTCGGATTGTCTTTATAATTGACTTCCGCGTGGAAAACACACTGGTTAAAACAAAAAAGTTGTCCAATATTTTAAACGGGACTATTACGCTTTATAAACAAGACGTAACAGGTCTCGACTGTCAAATCTGATTTTTGAAGGACAAGAAAGGGAGGTTAATATACTCAATTAACCGTTTGGTTTTATTTCTTACTGTCAAAAAGCCCCGAATATTTATTTTGCTATATTAACTTCTTAATTTCCAAAAGAACCTAAGATGCAATGCAAATTCTTACTTATAATGCCAAAAATGTGTAATATTCACAAAGTATATTTCTACAATTTAAAATTACAATTTGTAAGATTTGTGGGGACCACTGTGTCCCACATCAACCCTACTTTAATGTATTGTAAATAATTCATTTTATAATCTCCTCCTTTATTCTATTTCTATCCC
Source organism: Melanotus villosus (assembly GCA_963082815.1). Classification (NCBI taxonomy): domain Eukaryota; kingdom Metazoa; phylum Arthropoda; class Insecta; order Coleoptera; family Elateridae; genus Melanotus; species Melanotus villosus. The sequence continues at coordinate 47,023,955 of OY720425.1, forward strand.
TCTTAACCATATACTTTACTAAATCCCTTAGAATTATTGTAGGTACTTGTTTACCCTTCTTATGCATGATTAATTCCTTCGGAATTTCCACCGTCCGCAGTGCAAGGTAACGTCTATGTTAATACAGATGTGGCCACATTATTAGAAACTGTAATTAAAACTTGAACAAACAAAATGAAGACGTCAGGGGAAGAACGATCGAAGTCCATTTTACAAAAAAATGAGATTATTGCGTCAAATGCTTCTCTTCCGGCCGTAGTTTCACGACGAGTAAGATCTGCTCTTAAAAATCGATCCAAGTCCACTAAATACGCATTCAAAAATATGATGTTCTCCCAAAGAGCGATCTAAGTCACGTGCGATTTTTGAAAAAACGGTCCAAGTCCTACCGGATGTAATACAAGGTTTAATTTCAGATTGTTTCTTGTTAGTTCTAAATAGCACTTTATCGCGGTTGGATGTGTGCTGTTTAGGTAATATTTTTGTATATTGTTAGTGCAATGAGTGATTACGACAGTAGTGACAATGAACCCTTGTCTGCATTGGTTAACAAAAATAAGAAACGAAAAATATATGGCCGCCAAAGTGACGTTCATAAACATTTTAACAATCATAGCTTTGAACTTGGAATATAAGTTTTCTTCTAAATACCAAATTTTCTTCCTTTAATTTGGACAGAACAAAATGATTGAAAATTTAATTTTTTCTCCTAAAAACAAGGTCCCATTATTTTATAAATGCTACACTACTTGCTTTTTAACCTAGTGATTATTGACTACATTTTAAAATTTGGATTTAAAGCAACTTGCCATAATATGAGTTATCACCAAATAAAATGTTTTGGGGGAAAAAGTTTTTTCTTTCATTTATATTAAAATGACTATATATACACTTTTATATACGTTTAGCGGACCTTGAATTTGAATTTTTTTCAAGAGATTAAAAATCAAAATGATTTGCTAGAAATTTAATTTTCTGAATTACTGGTATAACTTAAACTACATATTTAACTTACCTCCACGTTACTCTCTTAGATCTACTTTTAAAAACAACAAAATACTAACTTATACATCATTAATGATTTACAAATGTCGAATAGCTGAAATATAACAAATTACTTTATAAATTAAATGCACATCTACCAGTGTAAATAGTCATTGTTTGAAAAATCTCCGTTTGTAACGTGTGTAAAGATAGATTCATGGTGGTAAATTTAAAATTCATCTGAAACAATATTTACGCGAAAGTTGCTATTACGCTTTAATTCAAAATTAAAGTAGTTGACAAGGGTAAAGTACTCCATCCGAGGACACACTGTATATTTAAGGCTTAATCTGTATAAAATTGTAACATCCAATACACCTTGAACCATCTAATACACCTCAAATCTCCAAAAACTATCCTCAATGTGTGCTCCCGATTAATAAAGTAGTCTTGAAAAAAAAAACTTAAAACCCTTGAAAACCAACGATGGGTAAGCAAACAAATTAGTGCGTAATCCATTTGCATGCTCCACGTCACCTTTTCGTGTTAATCCCACTTCTTGGGTAACAATTGTTCCACATACTTATAGGGGTAGCTTCACCAAACCACCTTTTCAATTTTTGCGACCGTAGAAAAGAATTTTTCGCCTTTGTAAGAGCATGATATATTTATCACAAAGCATTGTTTTCTTTACCACCGAAATGTTACAGCGTTCCCTTTTTGAAATCATTTCATGGTAAGGCCATGCTACTCCTAAAAACACCAAGAATGATTTGTTACCTCCTTCTTGGATTTTAAGGCCGTATTTTTAAGGGTGATTGTTATAGGTTTCATTATTAGAAGTTAGAGGTCCGTTTTGACCATCCTTAAATGTAAACGCCTTAAAGACGAATTTTCAATATTTTGTGGTGTTTTTAAAACGTGGGTGAAACTCAGGTAAACTTTTGACAAGTCTGAAAGATAAGCGGTCTTTTCGATCTGTTAATTTGAGTAGTAAATTTGCGCCAAAATACCATTCGAAAATTTGTACTAATTGCAAAAAGTTGTCGGATTTGAAGCCTTGTTTTTGTCTTTGATGGAAACCGAGGTGATTTTTAAGGTTTTTCGGGTTTAACAAGGATTTATGTCTTGTGAAATTCGCAACCGTTTTAAAAAAATCATCAGACCGTAGTTAGGTGAAGCTCTGCTTCTATGTTCTAAGAGAGCTTTACAACTAAATTATTTAAAGCTGTAACGGGCAAGTCAGCAAGTACATGCTCATTATTGAACCCGCAGTGTATGCAAATGCCTCGAGATGCTACCGGTGAAGAATTTAATGATTCCTAAACACGCAACACCTTCTGTGGCCACCGGTTGTTAATTTTCGATCTTTCAGTGTTGAGAAGTTTATGTTAAGTAGGTAAATGGAATAAGATAAATTTTGATTGTTATCTTTATAGATAAAACTTTTAGTTAGTTCGATCATTTATTTTATTTACGCAAAGCTAATTCTAGAAATAAGCAACACTTCATTTGAGAACTTTTATTTATAGTAAGTGGAAACCTAATTAGCTTAATTTGCAAAATAAGGCACGATTAAAAGATGTATCTTATACTAGTTTAAGATTTAATTTAAAGATTATAGACTGCGTCCATAAAGTTTTGAATGAATCAGATAAAACCCATCAACAGTTTTTTCAATAGCAACTTATATTTTTCTGTACAGTGTGTCCTAAATTCGTGATGGATGGATAGGCAACTTTGTTATTTGTAAAGCTAGATCAAAACTAGTTGAGTCTAATTCAATAAGCTCCTTCAAAAATTCGTTTCAATGGTTTTATTTGGATTTTCTCACATTTCTTTGCGTTTTACTTTTAATTTAATTTACTCGGGGTACAGTAACTGTATACAATTTTTCCTTTCTGGTAGTTTTTATAAGTTGAAAAGATCTATCTGATTATCCACTTGGCATGGGTATCATTTTTATACGTTTTTTATCTTTGTATAACACTCCAAATGATTTAGCTAGAACGATTTTTATCGCACAAATTGCTTTTAAGTGCGTATGATTATTGAAAAACAACATTTCAATAGAAAAAATAAATAAATCAGTCTATTTGAAATCAAATTAACGGCTACGAAAAGCATGGCTTATACCGGATGGCTACAAAAGACTTACATCTTAGCTGTGAATTTCCCTTATAAAATAAAATTATATCGCTCTCGCGCAATGCTGCTATACGGTATGAGGGTAGAATATAGCCATTTCCCATTTTAATAAACAGTCTGAATCGAAAAGATGCCTCAATAACGAAGATGCTTTCTTGTAAAGTGTAAAGTTTACTGTCTGTACTAGTTAAAGGGTGAGCCATAGTAGGGCACGATCTTGTGACGCAAATAAACTTAGCGTTAATTGAACAAAATATATCTAAAGAGTCTTTTAAATTTCGTAATATTATAAGAACCTTCGTATATGGATATTATCTAAAACAGTTAACACAGGTTACGGTCACTTCCCGTAAATTAAATGGAGATTCCAACAATGTATAGATATACAGGGTATTCCATTCAAAATAACAAAGAGGTTAATTCAGGCGAAACGAGAAGTGACAGAAACTTGTGTCCTACATCAAATAGTTTAGTTTCAAAAGTGTATTACATATATCAAATTTCATTCTCATACCTTAACTCAATCGCGACGGATTTTTATTTTCGTGTAGAAATAACAATTTAATATTATTTAGACATGGTAGCACTGTCTAGATGTATAGAAGATATATTTATGTTTCTATATTTTTTTTAAACTGTCCTTTTGTATTTTTCAAAATGGGACATATAGTCCCTTAGACCTTTTTCTTGGCATAATATGTCCCAGCAGTATTGTAGATCAACAAACACAGTAAAAACAAAGAATTTTATTCATACTGAAAAAGAAATTTCATTTACACAGAAATATTCTATTCGTTTCTAATTTATTGTTTATTGTAATCCATAAAAACCCGTTCAATATACGTTATTTAATTTAAATTACGTGCATTTATTTTCCCGTCTTTTCTTGTGAGCTCCAATTCTACATCTCACAAAGCCGGTCCTGCAGATACCTTACAACTAACCAGCGTTCAACCTACACAATCTACAACATATAACATACCAAGAAATTATTCTAATACACAAAATATCATAATAAAGTACATAAAGAATGAAGCCACTTATCTCTCGCTTTCATATTGAAATCATTAGTACACCAACATTAATAAAATAAAATGATTTCAAAATTTTGTTCTAAACGTCCGAGCAGCATTCTAAAAGTTAGAGATTCTTATAATAGGATTAGCTTCCTGAGCTTACCAATTTTATTTATTATCAAATGAACAACTCTTTTAAGTTAAAAAACAAAAATAGCTTTATTTACACCGCTGTTTAAAATTATTATTCGTGTGTTACACCAACATTGCATTTATCGGTCCAGCAAATATTACAAGAATGTACTTGAATTAAATGAGGAAATACAATTTCAAGTAAATTCAATTGTGTACAAAAGTCTGGTTCATGATGTGGTATGCAGGCCCTGAGTAATGATCTAGGATCTGAAAATTAAAAATTCTCAATTGACGTTGAAATAAAAAGTAAAATGGGCAAATTTTGCAATAACAAAATTATTTCTTCAAGAAAAGACTTCGATCTGAATTTAAAAAATATATTATGAATAAACTATTTACCACCAAAAGAGCTCATATCGGTGTGCATACACACAGGACGTTCCCCTGTACAAGTAATTACATCCATAGCTGAAGGAACGGCATTAGCGCAGTCACTGCCTGGATATCCTGCACACAGGTAGCACTGCAAACCTTCCCCTAAAGTATTTTGTTATTAATTTTGTTAATAATTAAATAGGACGTATTCATTTAAAAAATTCGAAAAATAGATTTTACCTTTTTGAATTAAAAGAACCATAAAATATATCCACAATACTGCAGCTTTAATTGGAGCCATTTTCAGTTCGTTTGTTTTCAGTTTGCGTTTCAAGTAATTTTTACGTGAGATTGCCTTGGTTTCAACTTTTAAGTAGAATTTATGAGATGTGATAACTATTTTGACAATGTTATCTTATCCTAATTTAAACGTGCTTGAGATAAGCCTTAGGTTAAACTTATATTGGAATTGGAAAAGCTGTTGGGCCAGGCAATATTATCGCGAAAATATTGAAAAAATACTGGTGAGAAGGAGGTTTATATATTTCATCAAATCTGTGGTAAAGTATGAAACAATGGCTAGTCGCCAATGGATAGAATCTAGGTACCACTTATACGCGAAAGGGATCAAGAGCGATTTTGGAAGGAAGGATGTTTAGAAGAAACAAATCTAAGACAGATGAACTCATATCAGTGAATATGAACCAAGCAAGGACAGTAGTTGGCCAACAACCGGACCCTATAAGCTCAGAAGACAACCGCAGTTAATAGATATAGTAACGGAGCTCATTTGCAAACTGTGCGAGTAGTAGGAATAAAAGTATCAGTAGAATGCACATTATGTGACTGTGACTGAATTAGAAAAAGGAATAGCTGAATATTAAATATTGAAAGTTTCAGCTGGGGGCATAACAATCCACTTGATCTGAAGTGCAACGAGTTTAGAACCTGAACATGAGAAACCAATCTATCGTAAATAGATCAAAAACCTGATATAATAGAAAGAGTGGTGAAATATCCCTCTACATATAGAAGTTTTGAATCTGCACTGCGCCGATGTTACAACCCTAATACTTAACAATGATCGTTTGGAGCATGGTTTTAAACTTAATGAAGTTAAACGCTGTTTAATGGTGGTGGGTAAAATTGTGAAATTCCCTCAAAATCTCCAACTGATTCAGAACGTTGCAAAAAAGGATGATACCATTTACCTTGACTAATAAATAAATGATGATCAGAACAACAAACTAAATTGGAGTGGCAAAAGACGTAGTAGGTATGGCAAATAGGCTGATTCCAACTCTTATACTGTTCATTGCAACCTATGGGTCAGAGTTCTACACATTAAATGCCCATGCTTGGGAAGAACAAAAGTGCACCATATCAGAATATTCAAGATTCCGTGGACTGCATAGTGCATACGGAGCAAACAATTCACTCCAGCATATATGCCTCCTCTTACCTTGTTCACTGTTCTCTATCTTATGCGAACTGGTGCTATTTTCCCCCTGCTATCACTTTCAAGTCGTCGGCGTCAGCCTATTGGTGGTCTTCTCACAGTACGTAGCCTTCATTGAAGTATGTCTCGTACTTTGACCATCTCGAATTATCTTGGTGTGCAATATTTCCGGCCCATTTCCACTTCTGCCTTGCAGTGTATCGGATGACATCTTCTTCCGTTGTTCTTCTTCGTATATCTTCGTAAGGAATGTGGTTTCTCAGGTTTACTCCCAGCATCAGATGTTCTATGGCTCTTTGTGTTATACTGAGGGCCGGTTGCACAAAGCTTTTGTTAAATTAACGAATGATCAAAGTTGACAAAAGAGCATCATTATTTGTTTACTAATGTGTTATTTGCCGTATGCATTCGAATTTACGAATGATTAATTTGACGAAACTGTTAAATCATGTTTGTGCAACCCGCCCTGAGTCTATTAGTAGATTTGATGGTTAATGCCATAGTTTATATTGCATAAGTCATGGCAGGTAGTATACAAATATTAAATATTTTTTTGTTTAAATTTATTGGGATTCTTGGATTTTGCAATACATATCCCAGTTTTTCGTTCGCTGTCCAGATCATTCTTACGCGACGCGGCATCTACTTATTTCTGACGTCTGATTTTCTCTCTCTCGAGTTTTATATTATGTCCTAGGTAGATATATAGATATATTCATATGTTTCGCCTATGATATCGTTATTCATCTTATTGAGGTTAATCTCTATACCAAATTCAACCGACCTCGGCTTGAGTTCAGACAACATTTCTTGCAATTCATTGATGTCTTGGCTGAAGAGCACGATATCATCAGCAAAGCGAAGGTGGCTTAAATACAGGGGTTGCAATTTCAATAGTGCCTATACAGGGTGTAACAAGTATGAATAGAAAATTTTTAGATACTAGTAGATTTCCATTTGCTGAACCAGAAATTCTTATAACAAAAACTTCTATTTTTTATAGTTCTTGAATGAAGTTGAGGGCTTGGATGTTTGAGTACCGCATATTTTTGAAATAATTATGCAGGCTTATTTTAGTTCTTTTGAATTGTTTATTAGACTATTTACAATTTTGATTTAGTAAAACAAGTTTGTGTATAAAATGTTATATTCCAACAACGAATATACTGACATGGTCCTAATCTACCGACAATGCGGTTTAAATGGCTATGCTGCGAGACGGAAATATGCTGTGCAATTTCCCGATCGTCATTTACCAAATGTACAAACTTTTATCAACGTTGTTAGAAAATTGCGAGAAACAGGTCAGTTATAACCAAATATAGAGAATTGTGTGGATCGTATTGAAGACAATCCCTCCGTGAGCACTCGACGAATTAGCAAAGACTTAAACCTGTCACATGTCTCATATGTCTGTTTGGAGAATTTTAAACCATAATTTATTGTATCCATTTCACTTTAAAATAGTTCAAGAGCTACCTCCCGCGGATTATCCTGCAAGGATTGAATTCTGTGAGTGGTTAACTCAACAATATGCCACAGACAATCAGTCTGTTAAGAAAATCATCTGGACAGATGTAGCATGTTTTACTCGCTATGGAATCCTAAATTTCCGCAATAACCATGTTTGGGATTATGAAAATCCACACGCTATCCAACAACGGCGTTTTCAGCATGAATTCTCATTGAATATTTGGGCTGGCATTATTGGTGACGTTTTACTAGGTCCCTATTTTATATCAAACCGATTACATGGACATCTACAAGACATTTGAGGTGCCTTTAGCAATGAGAAACAATTTTATATTTATGCATGATGGCGCGACTCCCCATTTTAGCGTGCAGGTGCGTAATTGGCTAGATGAAACTATTCCTGGTCGCTGGATAGGACGTCGGGGTCCCACAAGCTGGCCCGCACGAAGTCCAGATTTGAGTACGATGGATTTTTTTCCTTTGGGGATGCATAAAGCCTTTAGTGTACGACGGTGAAATTGAGGATGCAGAGACTCTTCGAAAACGAATTCAGAATGCTTTTGAAGTTGTGAGACAGTTTTCTTATGCATCTTTACATTATAAAATAAAAAACGACTGTTAAAAAGGCCACTCGAATCATGTTGAAATCAGAATATATCTGCAGTTCTCAAACATAAAAGCCGCCAACTTCATGTTCTTTTAACTCGACAACTATAAAGAATGGAAGTTTTTGTTATAAGAATTTCTTGTTCAGCACATGGAAATCTATTAGTTTCCAAAATTTTCCTATTCATACTTGTTACACCCTATGTAATTACTATAAATATAGAACACATAATATACGTTTTAAAGTTTAACTGCCCTTCCATTTAGTCACCAGCGTTATGTAATACCCGTCTCCAATCTCCAATGATGTGGAAGTCGTAGGATGCCGTTGGGCAGACCTGTTTGGTTGATCATTTGAATAGAGGTCTCCTGTCTAAAGAATGTCTGAAATTGTTCGGAATCGAATACCGCGAAGTCGCAGCGGCTTAAGTAGCGTAAGGTTTATAATAGAACTCTTGGCTCGTGGGGCTCACTGAGGTATTCTGCCTAGTAAGTCCTCGCAGGAGTGGTTCGGAGCCCAAGTAAAGCTGTAGGTCCCCTATGTTTGTAGGACATTTGACACGCACACCACAGGCATATGGAGAGAAGACGGCAACATCCTGTGAAGGGCACGCTACTCAAAGAAGGACCCCAGCATCTGGAATATGCAAAATGCTGGTTGGGTTCTGCAGAGAGTGTTTCTGCTTTTTTCTTTAGTGACACTGTCGCGGAGTACCGCTTCTGGCACTTTAAATTTTTATCCAACTTCGCTGTTTCAATTTTGTAAACACTGTGACTAGACGCAAAATACCGGCAGATAGCAACATGCCATATGTTTCTCGCCATTGCGCGGGTACAAGTACTAAGAGGGGAGGTCTATTTACCCTATGTTAAGTTAGGCTGTTAGGCATCCAACCAATGTGTGGCAGAAGTAGTATAATCCTTTTGCGTTATACAACAATTGTATAGCCATGTTGCCACTATTAAAATTAAACAATTCTTAATTCATTCTGTTCTCAGTTGACTGTTTTAAAAATGTCTTTTAACACAAGGGTGAACAGTTTTGGGGAGATGGGGTCTCACTCCCGGTTCGATGGTATTTTACTAGTTTTTGAGTCTTGTATGATATTTACTCCCAGTATTGCTCTGTCACATATATTCTGGAGTAAGTTCGTATATCTGGAGTTGTTCATAGCTTTGAGATTGCCAGTAGAAATCCTTCGAACATGTGTCGAGCAGGTTCGGCATGGATAAATTTATGATGTAGTGGAAGAGTGAAGGCAGCAAATCGTGAGGCCAGTCCCTGATACCATATACGGGTCAAATCAAAAATCTCACCAGTATGTCCATCGGGCGCCAAAATTATGATGAGAACCACAGACCGAGACCTTGGCGAAAATCAAGTATAAGCTTTGACGTCAAACTACGACCAGAGAGGGAAGTAGATAGCGGGGTGAGGGGGTGTGAAGGATATTCGCCCCTCAAAACGTCATATTTAATGCAATTTTCCTTTTTCTTTTATAATATTAGAATAGCCTAACTTGATTGACAGCAGTGATTGCCATTCTTGTTTAATCAAATTGAAATTGAGGGCTACCTAATACATTGAATTTTTCGAACAAAGTTGCGGTATTTTATTTTTTTCTTTTTAGACATGTAAATTTTATAAGGTATTATTCAATCAGTTTGCATACATTCTATTCTAGTAAAACTTTCGCCACAGGGAAAATATTTGTTTGGAGTGATATCTTAAATTAATTAATTAAAAAGAAACCTTTTGTAATTAGTAAGCTTTTTCAATCTTAACGAGCTTTGAGTGAACATACAAACAAACTCTTACGTTTAATGACGTCTGTGTTGTTGATCAGTTTTAGAATCGATGATAATCAGAACCCCACTTTATTTGATAAGGATCATTTGTATTTGTGTTTCAATATTTACCAAATATTGATGTTTGTCCTTGTCTACTAGATTTTGGCAAGATAACCACCAAATACTCAGTTTTTCTTAAAATGAGGTCCTTGCTTTTTAAACAACAAGATAAGATTGTTAAGGTACTTACTGGATCTGATAAATTCCGATACACACTTCAATAATACACGGAATATCTAACACAAGAGTCATTTGAGAGTAAACTGAGAACATAGAAAGTTTTAACCACAATATGGCGCAAATTAAAGCAACAATACTGTGCATTTGTTTTGTGGCTATTCTAATTCAAAGGGGTGAGGTTTTATGCAAGTTATTACTTTTCTAAGCAAACGTATTGTGATGGCTTTGTTAACTAAATGTTACAGGAGAAGCTATACTGTGCTACCACTGTGTAGGAACTGCAGGAGACAGTGACTGCGCTAGAGCTAACGTCTCAGCTATTAATATTCTTAATTGTACGGTAGGAGATCGTCCAATGTGCGTACATTACGATCTGAGCACATTTAATGGTAACTGTTTAACAAATTCTAATTTTAGTAGGAATTTAATTAGTGATAAATATTTAAATGTGGGTCAAGTACTCCTATAAATGATTTTGCCACCACGAAAGCTATTAAAGAAGTCAACATTTAAGGCTAAACACAACATACATTGGTGGTATTACTAAAGTATTTTTCACCTAGGATTTGGGTTGTGACGTCAACGCGCTGTTGATAAATTCACAAGCCAACTATACTTCATCTCTTTCTAAACTAGGTTTTCATTACCTACTGCGCACGAACGTGTGTCTAAACAGACAGTTTTTGGACGGGGCAAGTTGACGTCACAACCCAAATGCTAGATGAAAAATACTGTACATAATAATTCTATTGTTGTGATATTATGCATGGTGTTGTTTTCTCATATCATGTTCAAAATGCACAGTTTATAGTCGTAGATAGACTTTTGTATGTCGTACGTGGAAGGCATTATAGTACTTGTATGATTACATGACTCGGTCTTCGATCTCGTCTTTACTCCACTAATAACAGACATAACAATTTTATTGATGTTAATAATTTTTATTTTCAGAGGGTAGAGGGTTCGTAAGAACATGTCTATCATATCAAAACCCGGATTTCTGTACACGAATGCGTTTCATTGAGGCTGCATTTCCTTACTTAGTTACAATATATTCTTGTAATATGTGCTCAAGTGACAAATGTAATATTGGAGTGACATATGATTAGTTATTTATCTTAAAAAATACAATTGTTTGTGATTTGTTTTAAATAGATAATGCTCAGAAACTTGAACTTATTTTAAATAACATGCTACTCAGATTATATGTATGTGTCCACGGATTTTAAAATTATTATCTATTATCATCACCATGGAACATACCTTTTGTTTATGAAGGATTTCATTCTTTTTGTGTTTCAAGAAACAATTTATTTAAATATACACAAAAACCGGATACTGTCCTTACATATACACTTACAATTTTGCTGGCAGACTGTTGGGCAATTGTTTCATGTTATTCTGTAAACGTTAAATTTGGCCATTGTCTCTATATTTCTAGTTTTTTTAATACACACATCACAAAAGTCTAGGGATATATATTTTTTTATCGATATAAATCAATTTTGTTATTAAATATCTCTACCATTGATCAAGTATGCTAGTGCTAGTCTTTGGGCTAGCGATAGCAATTGTTTCAATAATAAACAAACAAATGCAAATGCTTAATTGTCAATTCAACTAAAAGTAAAGCAATTTCAGTGTTGTTAGGGAATAATTTAATCATCATTTACAGTTAATTTACGTTTATATTGGGGTGATTTAAGTTTTATTGGTGCTGTTATTATGGAAGGTAATCAACAACGACAACATTTAAGTTTAGCTGAAATGAACAGAGCTGTAGGTATGCTAGAAGCTGGCCGAAGACAAGTTGACGTTGCAGCAGCTTTAAACACCTCTCAAAGTGTTATCAGCAGACTGTGGCGTAGATATAGGACATCCGGAGATCCTAGCGAACAACATCCAGGTCGTGGACGCATTACTACCGCAGTTCAAGATCGCTACTTAACATTGGAAGCTAGACGACGACCAATAATTACGGCTAAACAATTGCTTTCACAGCTTCAGACTACTCATAATGTAACTGTATGTTCTCAAACAATCAGAAATCGATTGCATGAAGCTAATCTCCACGCCCGACGTCCAATAAGAGCCCCACCAATTCGACATGGTAATCGAGCACGTAGAGTAGAATGGGCTGAAGAGCATATTCTGTGGACAGAAGAGCAATGGTCTAGGGTTTTGTTCACAGATGAATCTCGTTTTGGAATACACCCTGACAGCCGAAGAGTTAGAGTGTGGAGACGACCTGGTAACTTGGAAAGGCTCAGATGTGTTCAAGATGTCCATTCTTATAAAGGAGGTACCGTAATGATGTGGGGTGGTATCTGCATTGGCGGAAAAACAGATCTCTGTTTTCTTGAGAGGTTTTTAAATGCCGATGGGTATCTAAATAGGGTACTGCGGCCTATAGTGCTTCCATTTGCAGGTGCTGTTGGACCTGAGTTCATTCTAATGCATGATAATGCCACCCCACACGTTGCAGGTACTGTTACCGAGTGGCTTGAAGACGAAAACATTTCTGTTTTACCATGGCCTGCGCAGTCCCCAGACTTAAACGTTATTGAGCACGTGTGGGACATGTTGGGAAGAAGCATTGAAAGTGAATTGGATGAAATTCATACTCGGATTCAGCTTCGTGATACCCTTGTAAGACACTGGCAACAGTTACCGCAAGATGCAATAGATAATTTAATTTTATCAATGCCTAGAAGATGCAGAGCCGTTTTGAACCAAAGAGGAGGAAATACTCTCTACTAAATTTAATTAATGAATACTGTAAGTGCTGACACTTCAATTTCTTATGATTGTATAAAATCAACTTTTTGCTAATAAGTTTCATTAAAGCTTTTTCAACTTGTCTTCTTTTGTTTTAAATTAAATTTCTAATTTAGAATGTTGTAAAAGTATTGTGTTAATTTATTATATGCAGACCACCTAAAAAAAATCAAAATACTTGACAGTTTTGCATAAAAAAAAATATATCCCTAGACTTTTGTGATGTGTGTAGTTTTCCGTCCTGGATGGCGTTAAAGTTAGGCAAACTTGTCACGGTCGTAGTTCAGTTGGTTGAGCGTGCGTCAGACTACCGAGATTAAGGCCACACATACACCAACAACAGCCCTCCGGCTTCCCTCGGAAGTCAATGGAAAACCACCGAGGTATTTCTGCCTAGTAAGTCTTTGTTGGAGTAGAAGTGCAAGCACTTCGGAGCCCATGTTAAGCTGTAGGTCCCCTATGTCTGAAGGCTATTTGACACTCACGCTACAGACATATGGAGAGAAGACCGACAACGCCCTGTAAAGAACACGACACTTCGAGAAGAAGATGGAGCTTGCCTTAAAAACCAGAGGTCTTGGGTTCGATTCCTGGTCCAGGTTGGTGCGTTTTTTATTGGGGAAAATATTTTAAAGTATGCCCTCTTTCGGATACGAGGTAAAACTCAAGGTCTCGTATCAAGGCCCGTTGAATTAATATTGCATATAAGGCCTGCCGACTTCATTTAGCCAAGACGCAATTAGAAAGGACGATAGCGCCATTTGCGGTGAACTATAAATTTTTTAAGGGAGATTACTAACAGATTACTAACAACAATAATTAAATATAACTAAATTATCAATCTAATCAAATATGTTTTTCAAATTTAACTTTAACACAAGATAACCTCAACATCAAATCAAGTTTATCTGACCTTAATTAAACCTTTGGTCTTAAAATTGTAGAATACGAAGTTGAACTCAGGAAAATTCCAGGTTAAAGCACAGGGTTTGAATCTCTTCGGATCAACAAATTCCAACCAAAACGTGATCTCGAACAAGACGTGGATAACAGATGTTTTCTAACAGGTGGTTTTACGAACACGTCGTTCGTACAGGAAATACTAAAAAGTACTACAAGAAGTACTAAAAAAAGTACTAGAGAGTACTAGAAGGGCTGAAATCCAACATAAGAAATCTTCAAATAACACCAATGCATTACATACCCAAAAGTTCTTAAATGCCTTTCGAAATGCTTCCATCAAAATGGTCGTCGAACAGATAAAATCCAAATTAATGTATGAAAATGGCTTAAAATCCGAAACTACTAACGTTTTCAATTCACTAAAGGCCCAAAAGGCAAACTAAATACCATTTTCAATATGTCGTACCTCGGATGATTAAACTAATTTTGGAAAACCAAAGTAAACAACGTCTGTCCGTGACGGATGACTAAAGTAGAAGAAGCTAAGTAATGAATTTGCCAACAGAATTGTCTGAAGAAAACCAACCTAAAAATTTACAAATTCCCTAAAGATTATAAATCCACTAAGTGAAGGTCAAATAAGAAGAGGCGAGACGTATGCATTATTGCATGCAACCATACAAGCTTAGATGTAACTGGGAAGTCTAAATATACAACCAGACTAAAGTAAATCCGATAATTTACATAAATACAGCAGACGAGTGATTTCTACTGTAACACTGAGCTGAAACCCGGTAAGGGCTCGTTTGAAGGATCAAACTTATCGGCCGTACATCGATTTTGATTATGGTGCTGCCACCTCTGCGTCGTTTACCTTACTTTTCAAACGTCCCACGTATTTAGGAGATTCCTTAGATAAAACACTTAACTAATGAAGATAGATAAAAAAGACCTTCGACAATAAAACGCAAATGACCTAGGTCATGTGTTCTAAAACGTAGGATATCAGTTCCCTAACTTTATCATGGGAGGTAAAATTGAAGAAAAACGCGACATACTAAGAAAAAGAAGATATTAATGCCCAAAAATATCAGAGATCAAACTGGGGCGGACTAATGAATTGTTTAGAACCGTTCAAAATCGGACTAAAAGTACTAGGATTGTTGGTAACCTTCAGTGAATGGAAGAAACGCTTTAAAAGGGGCAGTCTAAAGTGGATACGCTTATAAACTTATTATGCTTTTAATAAACTACAATATGATCAGAAATGGTTGAGGATTGTTTTGAATTTCCCGCCTATGATTTTGTTTCTGAAGTTGGCAGCATTCATAACCTAACATAACAATTTAAACTTACCAAAAACTCAGTCGAAATTAATTGGCGGGGCTCTAAAAAGAACAATTTTTTAAGAAGCTGGGTGAAAATAGGCCGATTTATTACAAAAGCAAGTAAAACAAAGCAACGATTATTAAACAGAAAAACCCGTCACTTCTCAAACTCCCTAAATCGCAGGCGATTGCACACCAAATGGTTAGAATATTCCTACATGGAGAGGCGGGAAATTCAAAACAATCCTCAACCATTTCTGATCATACTGTATTATCTGAACTTTTGTAAATAGGTCTCAAGACATAAATAAATCTTACATTAATAGCATCTCAGCGTATTTGTATCATTATACATTTCAAAAAATAATCCTAAAATAATGAATTAAATTTGATATAAACCTTCAAAAAATTAAATTATAAAGCGTGAAGAAAGTTTTTGCAACTTAAAGGTTTTCTTTGCAACTAACGAAAAATTATAGAAAAACAAACCTTTTTGTTTTCAAGTCTCTAACGTCAACAAAGATGCAAAAAATCGTAATGATTACATCAAAGGTATGGTAGTTTAACTAGTTTAATTATGGGGTAAAATTTGAGCTTGAGGTGCTTGGGATCTTAATGCTCGTCGGCTGCTATGGACAGTGGCACTAACCGGCTAGATTTTTGCCAAACGTAAGGGATTTCGACTCTTGAAAGAGACCTTTGATTTCCATTCTTACTTTGTATCCGAATGAAGACAAATATTTCCCGTAAATAAGTTTGCTTAACTTCGGTCAGAATTGAACCCGAGACCTTTGGTTTTGAAGACAATAATGTTAGTTCTTTAAACCACCGAAGCCGATTTAATGATTTAAATGATTATTAGAACAAACGTGCTTTAAGGACAGTACAAAAATTAATAAGAAAATAGAAAAAAGAGTTAAGAAAAGCAGTAAATACACAGCGAATCAAATAAAATGTTGGTTTTAATCACGAGTTGTTATTATAGGTGTCATGACCTACAATAATCAGGTGCTTTTGATGATTTGATAAGGTTACTTATTCTTAACTTGTTTGTTACTAAATATAAGTACATCTGGTTTTTGGCAAGTAAATAATCATAAAGTCGTGAGTGTTAAAAACCCGAGCTTAGTTTTTAAAACAACAAGATAACATTGATAAAACTGTCCTAATCTTGAAATCTATAGTATAAAATCGAATTTTTTAAATACTTATACCATCAAACTGATTAAGAATTCAGTCAACGAAATGGCTTCAATTAAAGCTGTAATATTGCTCCTATATTTTGTGGCCGTTTTTGTGAATTCAGGTAAGATTTTCTTTATTGTATACTTTTTTTGAATCAAATAAAATAGGAATTTAATATAAATAAATATTACAGGAAATGCTATACTGTGCCACTTTTGCATGGGAATCGCAGATAGCGACTGTGCTAAACGCGTAGCTTCAGCTATGACCGAAATTAATTGTGAAATGGAGCGCCCTTTATGTCTACATTACGATATAACTTTCTATAGTGGCGGCAACGGTAATTTTTTAATAATTTTAATTTAGTAGAGCTATTTCATTTATTTAAGTTCTAGTTTGCTAGTATGCGGCTATAAAAGAAATACCGCTAATAATCTCATCTATGGTACACGTTTAGGTAAACGCATTGCACATAACATGTGATCAAAAAAAAGCTACCCATTGAAAACGTTGTACTTAACTGGAAACTATATCTGTAGGTTATGTTATCGAGTTTTGTAGGATTCAAATTTACTTTTTACGTTTCATTTGAAAATTTAATGAGTAAAACAGTGTGTTTTTGATTTTAACTTTCAATATGACACGTAAAATACAAATCAATGAAACTTGACAATATAACCTTCAAATGTTATTACGACAGTCCGTTAAGTGACGTAGTTTCGTAAGCCTAAAATATTGTGGATTGCGTGTTGTCATGTTCCACCATTTATTGTTTTTGATGGCAGCCTGGGTAGCTCAGTCAAGTAAGTGTTTGCTTACTGGCTGGCTGGCTGACACGGGTTCGATTCCAGCGGTGGCCATAGTATTATGGAGCCGATTTGGATAAGGCTTAGGTTTAAGGTGTATGAATATGTTGTGACTGAAAGCTGATTGGAGAGCGTGATGTAAGTCCAAAATGGACCCATCACCTCCACTGTACACCAGCAAGTGTGAATGAGCCTCAACACTGTATTGCGGTGGAAGAGGAAATGGATTATGTATGTATTACCTATATAATGAATCATAAGACGCGCGTTTCAGAAGTCAATGTTAATTACAGGTGATTTTAGTTTTTGAGTCGCATACTATTTTTAAAAATAAAATTTAAAAGCAAATACACTTTAAATTTCAGGTACCAGAATGTTCGGAAGATCATGTTTAGGACATACATATCCGGACTTTTGTACAAATATGCACTTAACTCAGATTCAATTTCCTAGTGTATTAAAAATGCATTCTTGTAATACTTGTTGGACTGATAAATGCAACGTTGGTATAACATATGACTAATGTGAATCTTTAAGAATTTAATTTCTAAAATAACATATAATTAAGTTCATGTATTATTCTTTCTTTGCATAATGTTAATAAAACTGAGTTTTTAACAAAAAAGAAACAAGAATTCAAATTAATTTCTAGAACATGTATAAAAGAAAAATATCAGCTAGGCAAGGATTTGATCCACTGGCTTGATAGAATAAAAAATAACTTCTTGACTTTGAGATACAGGGGAAAATCGAAGGAACAATTTAATCTTAAAATGTCCATTTATTTTTAATGCGATTGAAATTAAGTAATATGAAACTCTTCCTATATCTA
Organism: Melanotus villosus; assembly: GCA_963082815.1. Classification (NCBI taxonomy): domain Eukaryota; kingdom Metazoa; phylum Arthropoda; class Insecta; order Coleoptera; family Elateridae; genus Melanotus; species Melanotus villosus. The sequence continues at coordinate 47,042,014 of OY720425.1, forward strand.
ATTCTAATTCTTATAATTTTCCTCTTCCTATTGATGCAGTTTACTTTTTGTAAAAGTCTAACCTATAATGATAATTTTTGCAGTGGTTAATTCGAAGAGAAGATGTAAAATATGCGTTGACAGATTTACCGAGTTGCCTCTGATTAATATACAAGGTGAATCTGAAATGGAGCATAACTGTCCCACCGCGCGATTTTGGATTATTTGAATAAAGTTTAAAAACAACCTTGACCACGGGAATCCTTGGAAATAATGAAATTGAAGATACAGGCTTAATAGACGAAGAACTGGTTAATAAAATAAGAGAAGTAATAGACTGGGAACAATTTATGGAAGAATTTCAGGAAACATTAATTATTGCATGTAAGAATTCTTTTAGGATATCAAATACAAGGAAGAAATCTACAACGCAGAAGTCTGTTCCATGATGGTCAAAAGACCTAACAATTCAAAGAAAAAGGGTTAATGCACTACGAAGAAGATCCCAGAGAACAAAAGATAATGAAGTACTGAGGGAAGAAAGCAAAACAGGGTATTTTAGAGAAAAAAAGGGAATATTTACGCCAAAAGAAAAGATAAGCTCTTGAAAGAATTATTGGAGCTTAACAGACGTTGCAAATCCGCGGAACCTGGAATGTAAAATATTATTTGGAAAGTGGAAGAAAAGTTCCACTCTAACAACATTATATAAGACAGATGGTACATACACAGTTGACTTAAAAGGTACATTACAGTGTATGATAGAACAATTTGTACCAGAGGATAAGCAAGAAGACGAAGAAGAAATTCATAGAAGTACAAGGCGCAAACTGCAATAAGAATTTACCACACAAGAAGTAATAGGAGTAATTAAAGATATTGGAAAAATTACTTATAAAACAAATAACATATCATTTATACTCAAAAAATCTGATGAACAAGAGCCAATATGGGTTTAGGCCACAAGACAACACAGTTGAAGCAATTATGGATGTTAACAATTTCGTGTAAGATGACCTAAATAAAAATAATGACATCATTATGATAAGCTTAGATGTAAAAGGCGCGTTCGACGCAGCCTGATGGCTTGCAATACTGATCCCTCTGAGGGAACTTGGGTGCCCAAAAAACTTATACCAACCAATTAAGTGCAGACTACTTTAGGGGTAGTAAGGCGAGGATGCAAACAAACACAGGATATGTAGAAAAAGTTGTGACCAAAGAGTGTCTCCAAGGTTCGTGCTGCGGGCCGGTGTTCTGGAATATAGAATATAATGGGTTACTAAGTAGTATAAACTATACAAGAAACACAAAAATTGTAGCATTCGTGGATGTTCTAGTTATAGTAAAGGAAATGATCGTTGAAGAGGCTGCCAACATTGAAATGGAAAATATTGCAAAATAATCATAATAATAATATTTATTCTGAAAAAAGGAAAAAAAAAACATAAATCAGCAGTAACAGCAGCTGAAATGAAATACTTGCGGAAGGTTACAGGAAATACAAGAAGAGATCGAATACGTAATCAAATAATCAGAGACAAACTAAAACAGGAGCCAGTAGTAGCAATAATAGAGAAGCAATAGCTGAAATGGATTGTCCACATATGGAGGATGAACCAAGACAAGTTACCCAAAGTAGTATTAAAAATGGAAGTGGAGGGGCGTAGAACAAGAGGTAGGCCGAGAAAGAAATGGGAGGAAGAGGTAAAGGCCGTAGTGGAAAGAAAAAGGAAGACAATGCCAGAAGCAAAGAGGCTAGCACACAATCGTAAGCAGTACAGAAAATGGATAGAAAAACCGACGCCCTAGCGGCATGAAGGGATGGACAAAAGTAAAAAGTAAGTGAAAAAAGTAAATTCACAATAGGTAGGAATTCGGCAAGTCGTTCTTCCATTCCACTCAAATTCTTCCATTCCACCCAACTGGGAAAAAATAAATAAAATCGTATTTAATGAGCAGAAATCTATTACCATGCTAGTTACAAGAAAAAAATGACTTATTAACAAGAAGATACAAATATTCCTAAACTAGGCTCACGTTGGCACTATGAATTGGCAGATACTCTTGCCAAAGAAGCAGCACTGATAGATGACAACATAATATATCACAAAGTTCCAAAAAGTGCCATTTTTACTTAACTAAAATTGCAAAGTACTGAAAATCAGATGGAGGAGCAGATAGGAAGAGACCACAAAAGGTGCCGAAACAAAATTGTATTTTCCAAGTGTAGATAAACGGCTTAAAGTTATCTTACCAGTCAGTCCGGAACTTTCAGCTATGCTTAGCAGCCACGGAAAACTAAGATCCTATCTACATAGCTTCAAGATAATAGATGATCCAACATAAACTTTTAGCGAGAAAGAACAAACAGTTGTACATAGAAGACAATTCCGGAATAGTATACTGGTCTTAGCTGGAAATTGGCCCCCTAGTAGAGGAAGAACTGGCATTCAAATATTTAAAGTTATTATTAATATTATTAATTCGTTATAAATTATTAAAATTAATTATTTAAATGAAGAGTAATTATTTAATTATTTATTAAGAGCATGTAGTATTAAGTATAATTGTATAATGGAGCATGCTGAATAAATGCATTAAAAAAAAAGCTCACAGGCATAGGATTAACAATACATTATTCTAACGTGATTTCAAATGTAATATACATTGGAGAACTCACAAGGTCAGAAGTCATTAACCGGTTGCACAATAACAAATGATAATTTTATACCAAACCAAATTCTGGACACGAGGACTCTTAATTCTAGCAACATGGGACTAAACCATAACCTGGTACTAGTAAAGGCTCTTATAATTTCAAAAAACAAACAAAATCCCATCTAACAGAAAAAATTACCTAGACCACAAGAAGAATTTATCAAACTCTTTTATAAGGAACACATAAATGGCAAAATGAAACAAAATTTTATAACGGAAATGGACAATGTGGAAACATCATAATTATACTTAACGCAGCTGAAGAAGCCCTAAGGTGAAGGAAGCTAAACACTAAAAGAAGACACAAATACAAAACACCCTGGTATATTCCGAAGGTAAAAAAATAAAGCAAGAACGAAGCAAGCAAAACTGCAGAAATTTAGAAAACTTAGGTAGCCTACTTACTTTTCCCAATCTCTGCGTCGTTTACCTTACTCTTCAAACCACCCCAGTATTTAGAAGATTCGTTAGATAACTCACCTAACAAACAATGAAAACAGATAAAAGTGACCTTCGACAATGAAACTCAAGGACCTAGGTCATGTGTTCTAAAACGTAAGATATCAGTTCCGTTACCTTATCATGTGAGGTAAAATTGAAGAAAAACGCGACATACTAAAAAGAAGAAGATATTAATGCCCCCAAAATATCAGAGATCAAACTGGGGCGGACTAATGAGTTGTTTAGAACCGCCCAAAATCGTACTAAAAGTACTAGGATGGTTGGTAATCTTCAGTGAATGGAAGAAACACTCTAAGAGGGGCAATCTAAAGTGGATAAGCTTATAAACGTATTATACTTTTAATAAACTATTATATGAACCTTTGTGAATAGGTCTCAATGCATAATAAATCCTACATTAATAGCAACTCAACGTATTTTTATCATTATACATTTCTAAAAATAATCCTAAAATAATGAATTAAATTTGATATAAACCTTTAAAAAATTAAATTATTTAGCCTGAAGAATTTTTTGCTACTTAAAGCGTTTCTTTGTAACTAACGAAAAATTATAGAAAAACAAACGTTTCAACTAGATTAATTATGGGGTAAAATTTGAGTTAGAGGTGCTAAGGATCTTAATACACGTCGGCTGCTATGGGTAGTGGCACTAACCGACTACATCTTTACCGAACGTAAGGGATTTCGACTCCTGGAAGGGACCTTTGATTTCCGTTCCTACTTTGTATCCGAAAGAAGACAAATATTTCCCGTTAATAAGTTTGCTTGATCTCGGTCAGAATTGAACCCGAGACCTTTGGTTTTGAAGACAATAATGTTAGTTCTTTAAACCACCGATGCCGGTTTAGATTATTATTACAACAAACATGTTTTAAGGGTAATAAAAAAATTAACAAGAAAAAAGAAAAAATAGTTAAGAAAAGCAGTAAATACACAACGAACCAAATAAAATATTGGTTTTAATCACGAGATTGGTAAGAATAAATGTCATGACTCACAATAATCAGGTGCTTTTGATGATTTGATAAGGTTTCTCATTCTTAACTTGTTTGCAAAATTCGGACTGTTTGTTACTAAATATACGTACACCTAGTTTTCAAGTGTTCAAGTTCAATAATCATAAAGTCCTGAGTGCTAAAATCCCGAGATTGGTTTTTAAAACAACAAGATAACATTGTTAAAACTGACCTAATCTTGAAATCTGTAGTATAAAAGTGAATTCTTTTAAATATACTTACCATCAAATTGATGAAGATTTCAGTCAGCGAAATGGCTTCAATTAAGGCTGCAATATTGTTCCTATGTTTTTTAACTGTTTTTGTGAACTCAGGTAAGACTTTCTTTATTGTTTACTCTTTTTGAATTAACTAAAATTTGAATTTAATATAAAGAAATATTGCAGGAAATGCTATACAGTGCTATTTCTGCTATGAACTCGGCGATAGCGACTGTGCTAAAGGCATAGCTTCAGCTATGACCGTAGTTAATTGTGAAGAAGAGCGCACTTTATGTATACATTACGATATAAATTATGGCAGCAGCATCGGTAATTTTTTACTAATTTTAATTTAGAAGAGCTATTTAATTTTTTTTAAGTTCTAGTTTGCTAGTGTGCGAATATAAAAGAAATACCTCTAAGAACCTCATCTATTGGTAACCACATTTATATTAACGCATTGCACATAACGTGTGGTCAAAAAAAGCTACCTTTTGAAAACGCTGTAACTGGTAACTGTGAAATTATTTTTAGGTTATGTCGTCGAGTTTTGGAGGATTCTAATTTACTTTTTATGTCTCATTTGAAAATTTAACGATCAAAACAGTGTTCTTTCGATTTTAACTGTTTTAATCACTGAAGTTCAATACCACAAGTAAAATACAAATCAATGAAACTTGACAATGTAACCTTCAAATATTATTATGACAATCCGTTAAGTGACGTAGCTTTCGTAAGCTACTACCATTTATTGTTTTTATTATTGTATAATGGTACATATGAAGCGCGTTTTACAAATCAATGTTAATTACAGGTGTTTTTACTTTTTAAGTCGCACACTATTTTCAAAAATAATATTTTAACAGCAAATAAACTTTAAATTTCAGAAACAAGACTGTTCGTCAGAGGATGTGTAGAACATTCATATCCGGACTATTGTACAAATAGGCATTTAGATGAGATTCAAGATCCTAATAATACGCATAAACTTGCTTCTTGTAATACTTGTTGGACTGATAAGTGCAATGTTGGTATAACGTATTATGACTAATGTGAATCTTTAAAAATTTAATTTGCAAAATAACATATAATTAAGTTTATGTATTATTATTTCTTTGTACTTATAATGTTGGTATGTTACTAAAACTGCATTTCTAACAAAAAGGCAAGTTTATTTATTATTGAAGAATTAATTTTTGGGACATAAAAGAAAAAATCAGCCCCGCAGGGATTTGAACCACTGGATTGACAGCATAAAAATTAACTTCCTGTCTTTGAGATACAGGGGAAAATCCAAGGAACAAATCCAGAACACTTTAATCTTAAAGTGTCAATTTATTTTTAATGTGATTGAAATTAAGTCATATGAAACTCTTCCTATATATCTAAATTTCTTCTAATTTTCCTCTTCGTATTAATACAGTTTACTTTTTGTAAAAGTCTAACCTACAATCATTATTTTTACAGTGGCTAATTCGAAGCGAAGGTGTAAAATATGCGTTGACAGACTTACTCAGTTGCCTTTGCTTAATATACAGGGTAATCTTCTATGTCAAGTAGCCTACAGACATAGGGGATCTACAGCTTAACGTGGGCTCCGAACCACGGAAGTGCTTGTACTTCTACTCCAGAGAGGGCTTTACTAGGTAGAATACACCTCGGTGGTTTGCCATTGCCTTCCGAGGGAAGCGGCTGGCTATTTTCGGTGTATATGTGACCCTGGGAACCGAACCCGGGCCATCTCAGTGGCCAGACGCACGCTGAACCAACTGAGCCACGACCGCTTCAACAGACCTAATGGACGATTAATTTACTACATTAACTTCATAGTGACCATTACTCTGTCACACAGTGTTATAGTCTAAGTTATTATTATATTTTTATTTCCTTTACCCATGCTATGCATAAGAACTAATGTTTGTTGATCTGGCAATAATGAATTAAAGAAAATAAATAAATAAATAAATAATAGTGTAAGGAGACGTGTCAGCGGTCGGTGGGAGCACGTGTGATTTCGGTCGTATGCGTCATCTGCCGACAGAAGCGATTACGTCATCGTCTGGTAAGATGTTGAATATTCCAGATTGGAGCATTCTCGAAGTCCGCAGTTGGTATATAGGCGCGTTCCGTTAGGCGTTGTGTTTTTAGTAGTTGTAGTTTCGTGTTAATTATTACGTTGTTTAAATTTGTTAATAAATAATTCACACCACGGGCCGAAGTTTTAAATAAACGTTTTCAAAACGTTACAATAGAATAAATATGCCGATAAGTGTATAAATGTTACCTAAAATAACTTTGTTGCTATTAATTTTTGTATTTGCCACAACAAACTGAATTGCTTCCCAATTTGAAACTTATTATTCTCTAGTTGATTATGTTTATTCTCAATTGGATTGTATTTATTCTCAATCTGAATTTGTTTAATCAATGCCAAATTGTTTAATCTCAATTTGAATATGTTTATTATCAATTTGAAAGTGATTAGTATCAATTTGAAGTATACAAAAATATAAAAGGTATAGAATCACACGGTGAGTATATTATGCACATTTAAGATTCGATTTATACATATACAATGTGATTTTTTAAAAACTCAATTGCAGCAGGCCGAATTCTGTGTTAATAACCTTAGAACTGTCTGTATTAAGTCAGAATACGGCCTGCTGTAATTGAGTTTTTAAAAAATCACATTGTGTCTTCAACACACTTACGCCAATTACAACTGTTTTTATTTTTTAATAGAAAACACTACAACTTGATTTTCAACGCCCAGAACATTCCTAAGGACAAGTGTACCTACCCTAATCAAATTTGGATATTTTTGTACCATTTTGAGTATGAATGAGATGACAAAATCTTGGAAGAGGTTTAATCTCCTTATTTGCTCAAATACTTCTTGGAATGACAACTATAATACTGGTAGAACATATGATTAAGTATAATGTGTGTATTTTCTTTATAATAATAATAATAATAATCGTTTTTATCAGGCGTTAGCACCCATGAAGTTAGATTGCTAATATAGAGTTGCTCGACACTTTAACGAAGCGTGCAGCTATTATTACCAAAGGCTTTGCATACATTCGTGTATTATGCAGAAACTGAGTGCATCTTCAGACCGAAAATGCTAAGCTTGTAGTGCAGCTTTTGCGAATCACATCTTTAAATAATCACTGAAGTTTTAAGCCCATATAAATATGTAGACAGAAAACTTCAGCAGACAATAAAACAAAGAAAAGGGTTTATTCTGGTCATAACTATATAACTTCCGAAAACTTATCATGAAAAATCGAAGGAAAACGCAACACTGAAAGGTAAAGTATTTATGGCTTAAATTGGCCTTGGATTATCGTTAAAATTCAGTGAATGGTGGATAACCTTCCGAGATTTTTAATTTGTTTAGTCATCGTAATAATTACCGACCTACTTCAGTTACTAGCACTTTCAGTTGGCTATATGGACGTATGTATATTAAGAAACAGACTGGAACAAGAATTTAGATGTACGGAAGCAGAAGAACAATTGGGCTTCAGGGCTGGACGGTCAACTGTTGATAACTGATTTTGTATAACTTAACTAATTGAAAAAAAGCTGTGATCAAGAAGTGCGTTTACTCTTTATAGATCTTAGTAAAGCTTATGACAATGTCTCTATTGTTAAATTATGGGAAACTTTAAAAGCAAGGGGTATCAGTTCTACTCTAATACATGCAATAAAAGTAGGTACTGTATATAGAATCAAAGTCAAAACTGAAAATAGGAGACAAACTAACTACTGGATTTGATGTTAATAAAGGTTTAGGTTGTTGTATCTCTCCGACCATTTTTAAGATTTACCTAGAGATGACCTTAAAACAGTCGAAACGTGAATGTAGCGGAATGGGAATACTATATTCACTAAACTTTGCTGATGATCAGGTAATAATGGTACCAGATTATGATGAAATCAACGTTCATTTTTTCTTTCTTTCTCTTTTTACCCTCTTTTACAGTGTCGAGGGGGCCGGACACACCGAGCCACAGAGCGGTTACCCATCCAAGTTCTGTCCAAGCATACCCTTGCTTAACTTTGTATATTTCAGTATTACGTGCACTCCCACTCTGCCGTGCTGCCGATTGAAATCAACATTCAAAAAAACAAAATATATGTGTGTTGGAGGCCCGCCCATAAATCTCATATTAGAAACAGGGCAACAAATAGCTAATTGTGAAGAATATAAATATCTTGGAATGAAATTTGATACAGCTGGAAAATTCGACAAAGAAATAAAGTATAGAAGCACTTACCTATTATGGGATAAACATGTAACCAAAAGAAGCCTATATCTATAAAACAATGATAAAAACTATCGCGACATATGAATCAGAAGTGCGCCAAATAAGTTAGTGAGGTAAACAAGATAAGACTGTTGGCTACTGAAATGGACTTCTGGAGGAGATCTTATAGAATATCGAGAAAGGACAGGGTTGGAAATAAACAAATTAGGGAAATTATCGAAATTCCACACACAATTATCGACGACATAATGAATAAACAACTATTATGGTTTGGTCACGTGGTATGAACGACGAAAGATTGCCAAGAAAAATAATAATATAGAAACCACCAGGTCGGAGAAGAAGGGGAAGGCCCAGAAGAAGTTGGCGAGAAGGCATAGACAATCAAATGGAGACTAGAGGTCCAAATGAAGAACAATGTCAATGGCGAACGGGAATAGGAAGACGTCGACAGACTGAGAAAAAGTATATAATTTGTTTAGTTATTGCGGGAGAACTAGGCTTTCGGGTTCCAAGTATCTCAATGCACGTCTACTGCTATGGCCATTTAGCACTAAAGTTTTGTTGAACTATGTTAAATCGACTTTTATCCCTGGAAAGAATATTCATCATTTCAAATATTGCAGCTACGATTGTACATCTACCTATCCAAAAAAGCGAATAGCTTCCGCAAAAGTCTCATTGACCTGAATTGTAACAAATCTTAGTTGACTTCGGCTCGGATTGAACTGGCAACCTTTTCTTTTAAAACAAAATCCTCTATATCACCGAGGCCTGCTTAAATTATAATAACATAAAAAGTTACTGCTTTGACATTACAGGACATCAAGGAAAATAAAAAAGGAATAAACAGTGAATTAACTTATAAATTGCTTTTAATTCCCAGATTATTATTACTTTACATGACTGATAAGGGCATTTATTTTTAATTTATATGCCAAGTTCACACAGATTTTCGCAAGACAATAAATAATCATAAAATTCTGACAGCTGAAATCCCGATCTTGGTTTTTAAAAACAACAAGATAACATTGTTAAAACTGGAGCAACATTGAAATTCGTAATATAAAAGTTAATTTTTTCAAAAATATACCATAAAACCGACGAAGAATTTATTTTGCGAAATGGCTTCAATTACAGGTTTAATATTGTGCGTATTGTATTATCTGTATTGTGCGTTCAGTGACTATTTTAATTAAAACAGGTAAGGTTTTTTTATTATTTTTTAATTGAAATGTAATGTAACTGGAGTTATTATAATATAGGAAATGCTGTACAATGTTATCGATGCACTGGACGCCCAGATAGCGATTGTGCAAAAACACTTTATGTGAACATTATGATATGACCCTCGCTACCGGCAAAAGTTTTATTAATTTTATATTTATCCTTAAGTTTAATTTGCTAATATATCTCTAACGACCTTTAGTCTTTGTTAACGTCATTTGTAACTACAGGTTTATAAAGGCGTTCTTGTAATACTTGCTGGACTGATAAATGTAATATTGGTGTAACGCCTGCATAAGTTTACTTACTTATTGTTATTTTGTCTTTCTAAGTGTTGTTAATGAAATTGTATTTTAACTCTAAATAAATACATTGTGTTTAATGAAATAAATGTATATTATTCAACAAGCTATTACTCAATGCAGGCAAATTAACCAAGGTGAATTATGGAGTGAGCACAAACATAGAGAGCATAATTAAAGAGGGTAACAGGGAGGTGCAGAAGAAGGAAGCGACCATATATGGTAGCAATAAAAATGTCTGCCAAAGAAAAAGAAAGAAATGGGAAAATCAAAAGCTATAAATTAAAAGAAACAAACATAAGAAACCAGTATCAAAAAGTCTGCTGAAAAGCTTATTATTAAATAACAGAGAAGGAGACCATAGAAGAAGAATGGCAGGGATTCCGCGACAAAACGATACAAGCTGCTAGAGATACCTTTGGTACAACTAAAGTATGTAACAGATATGTGAAGAGAAATATCTGGTGGCGCGTTGTAATAAAAAAAATAGTCGAAGAGAAACCATTAAAATGGTATGAATATCTACAAAGTAAAAAGGTAGAGGACTACAACACCAACAAGCCAGAATAAAAGTCAAAACAGCAGTGAAAGAGACTAAAAAGAAATCGTGGATAAAGTTCGGATATAATATAAGGGAGCGTTGGTTATTATCCGAAGGGCCTTGGATTGGAACCGTTCCAGTATCTCTATATTGGAGTGTGGTGCAATACCCCACAGCTCAATACCATAGTTCCATATAGGTTTCAATACAGTTTTATACAGATTGTCCGAAATCCAATCTAAACATACAAAAATTAATGAGTGCAACAAGGAAGACATAAACAATATGGGTAGCACAACAAAGATAGAATGAAATCATAGCTAGGTAAATTTTTAAACTAAAGATCTCTCGCCAATAACAAGCAAGCAAGCAAAAACATCTGTCATAGATATTGCTTGTTGCACTCATTAATTTTTGTATGTTTAGATTGGATTTCGGACAATCTGTATACTCGTATATTCGCGTTTGAATTTCACGGAGTAAGTTGTACACAGCGCTCGGTGATAAGTGAACGTGATAAGTGCGGCCGCAAGGCCAGGACTATGATATCAGTTACACTGATAAACACTTTAAACTCTAAATAATAATAACAAATATTAATATTTCATTTAAACTTCAACAAATTTAATTGTTTGTTACAATGCAAAACAATGCAGGATTTCAGGTAAATTCAAATAGTTGCGTTACACAACCAACTCCAAATTACCTTCCAGCACCAATAATCTCACAATCACAACCCCAACAATGGTATACCTATTCTCAACCACGTTCTGGCAGCCGCCTCGATAGCATTTTCCACTCTATTCAATTAATTGCCAACAGCCAAACTCATCTACACAGCAAGTCACTGCAACATACAGCCCGGTCCTAATGGATTTGCAAGGAACAGAACCTGAGCAGGAACAAGCTCCTTTACCACCAACAACCACTAACCCTCATGCAGAAACTGCATCCGTCATAAGCTTAGAATCAACTACCCTATTTAAATCCAACGATTTCCAAGAAATAAAAACGAGGAAAAATAAAAGGAAGGGAAATAACCTGTCTACCCAACAACGCAACATTCAGGCCAAAACTCATGAATCTTCCTTACCTCTCTCTACAAGTAATAGATTTCAATCTCTAACAAATTTGAGTGAGCCGACGACAAATACAGCCCAAAACGAGTAGAATGAAAAGGTTCCCCGATCATCACCAATATTCATTCATTATGTAATCAATTTCGTCTCACTACCAAAAGTTCTAGATACTCACTTACAAAAAGATGAATACCAATATCAAGCTTTGCAAGGAGGTACAATATTTTTCACCTAGGATTTGGGTTGTGATGTCAACGCGCTGTTGATAAATTTACAATCCAACTACTCTACTTCATCTCTTTCTAAACTAGTTTTCCATTACCTACTGCGCACGAACGCATGTCTAAACAGTTTTTGGGTGAGGCAAGTCGACCTCAAAACCCAAATGCTAGATGAAAAATACTGTATCTACTGTAAAATTACTAGTCAAGACAGTCGATAAATACAAACTAATCAAAGCAGTCCTAGACGAACATAAGGTCGTCCGATACACATTCGTACTACCTGAGGATAAGAGCTGTCGAATAGTAATCAGAAACTTACACCACTCCACCGACAAAGCAGACTTAACTGAAGCTCTAGCGTCTTATGGACATCAAGTAAAAGATATTTCTGTTTGCCAAACATCCAGATAAAAAGACTCCCTTCAATTTATTCTTTGTTAACCTCAAAAGACAGAACAATAATAAAGAAGTCTACAACATTACTACCCTGTTAAATGACATAGTTACAGTGGAACCACCTCATAAAAAAAGAGAACATTCACAATGCAAACGATGCCAGTGTTACGGCCACACACAGAACTATTGTACACGTTCACATCGCTGTGTGAAATGTGCTGAAAACCATGACTATAAAACATGCACCAAGAAAAAAGAAGATGGCAATAAAGCTAAATGTGTCCTATGTAACGGGGAACACCCAGCAAACTATAGGGGTTGCATGGTTTATAAACAGATCAGGAACAGAAGATTTCCCCCTATTAGAGAAAAACAGGTCCCAACAAACCAGCCCCCACAAACAATATCAACTCCAGTCACTGCATCCCAAATGAGAAACCGACCAGAAGTCACATCCAATTCAACCGGTACACAAAATCCCCTACAGAATCCAAACAATATACTGACTTTCATGCAACAAACTATAGACTCACAGAGAATCATGATTTTATTAAATTATCGCCAAGAAGTTGAAGCCTTTATATTACATAAAAAGATAGACATTCTACTGATCTCAGAAATACATCTCACCGAACACTCTTACTTCAGAATTCGCGGCTATGACACATATAACACCAATGATCCAACTGGCATAGCTAGAGGAGGGGCAACAATCATAATAAAACACCATATAAGACACGAAGAAACCCCCAAGTATTGCTCAGAATTCATACAAGCCGCCAGTATAACTGTAGAAGATTGGACAGGTCCTCTAATTGTTTCCGCAGCTTATGGTCTTTCTGGATACCGACCCAACAAAGATAGTCTCGAAGAATATCTTCAATCCCTAGGAAAATGGACAGGAGAAAAGGGACTACAAATATACCTGAAAATTCTGAATGGGGCAGTTACACGAAAAGTGACCTCCACAGATAGGCAACTGGAAAAGGCGATCATACAGCTTACAAAAACTACAGGGGCATCAGCTTATTAAGCATGCCGGGAAAAATCTATACAGGAATCGTAGAATATCGTGTAAGAGGTGTCTTGGAAAGTACACTAGAAGATACGCAATATGGTTTCAGAAAATCAAGATCACATCTTCACTCTGCGACAGATCATCAAAAAACTATATTGGTAGACAGACATCGATACGTATTATATCGGCTTAGAAAAAGCCTTCTATAGAGACAGGACAGACTTGTTGAAAAAACAAGGGTGTAAATATAGATATGCATAATTAAATGCGGAATGAGCTTACATAAAACAAATAAAAACTACGTAATAAGAAAAAAACTAAAGATCTGAAATTTTCAAAATAAAGTCAGGGCTCCGTCAAGGATGTGTACTCAGTCCACTGTTATTTACAGTCAATTTAGAGGAAGCTGTAAGAATAACTAAAAGAGAAACCAGAGAATACCTACTGGAATATGAACCAAATAAAAATTGATGAACTTAGTTGCGCAGATGGTATAGTAATTCTAGCCGAAAACGAACACGAAATCTAACACATTCTAGAAATTTTTAACCAAGAACTGACAGCATTGAATATGGGGATAAGTAAAGGAAAAACGAAAACGATTATAATAAGTAAAAATGACATTACACAAAATGGGGCAACATGTCCTGGCCATTGCCATTTTAAAGAACGGATTCTTGCTATTATATCTGTTACATGTGTCTTCTATGTTATCCATACATTGGTCTTATGGTCTCTTAATGATATACCCGGTAATTTACGTTCTATGGCTCTCTGGTGTATTCTTAGTTTATGTATCGTCTTTGGTCAGGGCCCATATGTCGGAACCATACGTCACTACAAGGAGTATACAGACGTTGTATATTTTAGTTTTCAGTTGCATTGGGAGTTTCATATTTAAAATATGTTTTAATTTTCCCTATGCCGCCCAGTCTAGCCTTATCCTTCTTTCAATTTCCAGATCCTGGTGTCGTTTATCCAAGGATATTGCTTGACATAGATATACACACATCACAAAAGTCTAGGGATATATATTTTTTTATCGATATAAATCAATTTTGTTATCAAATATCTCTACTATTGATCAAGTATGCTAGTGCTAGTCTTTGGGCTAGCGATAACAATTGTTTCAATAATAAACAAACAAATGCAGATGCTTAATTGTCAATTCAACTAAAAGTAAAGCAATTCCAGTGTTGTTAGGGAATAATTTAATCATCATTTACAGGTAATTTACGTTTATATTGGGGTGATTTAAGTTTTATTGGTGCTGTTATTATGGAAGGTAATCAACAACGACAACATTTAAGTTTAGCTGAAATGAACAGAGCTGTAGGTATGCTAGAAGCTGGTCGAAGACAAGTTGATGTTGCAGCAGCTTTAAACACCTCTCAAAGTGTTATTAGCATATTGTGGCGTAGATATAGGACATCCGGAGATCCTAGCGAACAACATCCAGGTCGTGGACGCATTACTACCGCAGTTCAAGATTGCTACTTAACATTGGAAGCTAGACGACGACCAATAATTACGGCTAAACAATTGCTTTCAGAGCTTCAGACTACTCATAATGTAACTGTATGTTCTCAAACAATCAGAAATCGATTGCATGAAGCTGATCTCCACGCCCGACGTCCAATAAGACCCCCACCAATTCGGCATGGTAATCGAGCACGTAGAGTAGAATGGGCTGAAGAGCATATTCTGTGGACAGAAGAGCAATGGTCTAGGGTTTTGTTCACAGATGAATCTCGTTTTGGAATACACCCTGACAGTCAAAGAGTTAGAGTGTGGAGACGACCTGGTAACTTGGAAAGGCTCAGATGTGTTCAAGAGGTCCATTCTTACAAAGGAGGTACCGTAATGATGTGGGGTGGTATCTGCATTGGCGGAAAAACAGATCTCTGTTTTCTTGAGAGGTTTTTAAATGCCGATGGGTATCTAAATAGGGTACGGAGGCCTATAGTGCTTCCATGCGCAGGTGCTGTTGGACCTGAGTTCATTCTAATGCATGATAATGCCACCCCACACGTTGCAGGTGCTGTTACCGAGTGGCTTGAAGACGAAAACATTTCTGTTTTACCATGGCCTGCGCAGTCCCCAGACTTAAACGTTATTGAGCACGTGTGGGACATGTTGGGAAGAAGCATTGAAAGTGAATTGGACGAAATTCGTACTCGGATTCAGCTTCGTGATACTCTTGTAAGACACTGGCAACAGTTACCGCAAGATGCAATAGATAATTTAATTTTATCAATGCCTAGAAGATGCAGAGCCGTTTTAAATCAAAGAGGAGGAAATACTCTCTACTAAATTTAATTAATGAATACTTTAAATGCTGACACTTCAATTTCTTGTGATTGTGTAAAATCAACTTTTTGCTAATAAGTTTCATTAAAGCTTTTTCAGATTGTCTTCTTTTGTTTTAAATTAAATTTTTAATTTAGAATGTTGTAAAAGTGTTGTGTTAATTTATTATATGCAGACCACCTAAAAAAAATCAAAATACTTGACAGTTTTGTATAAAAAAAAAATATCCCTAGACTTTTGTGATGTGTGTATGTAAGACTGCACTTTTTCAATTAGTTGTCCATGAATTGTGATTGTTGTTTCTTCAGTTGGTATATTTGTCATGAATTTTGTCTTTGTGTTGTTCATTTCAAGTCTTATTTTTCCGATTCTTCATGTAGTTGTTCAAGCATCTCGGTGAGCCCTTCCTGTTCTTTGCAAATATTACGGTATCATCGGCAAACCTCAAGTTTTGTAGGTGTTCGCCTTGGATGTTTATACCTCTTCCTTGCCAATTTAGTTCCTTGAAAACATCCTCGAGAACCAAGGTAAATAGTTTTGGTGAGAGAATGGCACCCGGTCGAACACTTCTTTTAGTTTTGATTTGTGAGCTCATTACTTTTACTGAAATTTACGATACTATAAAACGGAAAATGGAATATCGCCCTATGAGTGGAGCTAGGAATGGAGAATAATCTTATACGTTTAATTAAGATGACACTTTACGAAATTGAGTATAAGGTATGGGCGAATGGACATGTGTGAGAACAGTTTCCAGTAGGAAACGGTTTAAGACAAGGAGGCCCAGTACCTACTATCTTATTTAATATCGTCTTAGAGACAGCGGTAAAAGCACTGATTTTGATTACTTAACAAAATCAGCATGTCAAATAAATATGACGAAATTAAAGAACCCTAAAATTATTTAGATTTTATTGTAAAACCCAAATCGTGTTATATAGAACAACCATAATTTTAGTTTTACGTTATGAAACTAAAACTTCAACCATATGGTAGAACGTAGAAAGAGACCGTGAAGTAGAAACATGATTTATTATCATTAACCATTGCTATTAATGCGGACAGGGCACTACAGCAAACAGGCAATATGAAATTATTTAAAAACAGTGAAAACAATATATTGTAATGAAATGCGTCATCTATCGGCAGAAATTCTCGAATTGTCTCGTACGCTGTGAGAATACCCTAAAGCTTAACGAGAACTTAACCGAAACCTGCGGCTTCACATAAATAGTATTAAAAATAAAATAAATAGACACTATCGGTGTAAATAAATTAGTTTAATTTTTCGTGTTACTGTTAGTTACTATGTTTTTGTATATTAGTGCTTAAGTTGTTGTTGAAAGTAAATAATTCACGCGGATTCACCGAACTAATTTTTAAAACATACAATATAAAACAATAAATAAATAAACCACATCATGAGTTACAAGATCGGAAATCAGAAGGAGAATAATGAAGAACGTTAAGGATGGACTAAATTTACAACAACATTTCATGAAAAACAGAATATTTCCATACGGTTATCTACTACCATCAAATAAATAATATTATTTTGCAAGTTAAATGTATCGTTTATTTATAACGTTATGAAAACAGCATTAATGTGTACAATTATTCATAAGTTATCCCAATATTACATTTGTCAGTCCAGCAGGTATTACAAGAATGTACATGCAGTAGTTCAGGACGTTCACTCTCAAGTATATGCAATTGTCCACAGTAATCCGGATTTTGGTATCCCATACACCCTCTTATGATATGAATGTTCTGGGAGCTGGAAATTAATACCAAAGAAATGGTAGTGAGAAATACAGAAAATTATGGTTATCAGCTTTGATTAATTAATTGTTAGTCTTTTCTAAGATGTGATATGATAAGTTGTTTACATAGTAAGGGGGTAAGTGATAGTTATTTGTAAATTCACACTTATTGCCATACTGTTATTACGATAATCAATAAACAAATGATCAAGTCAACCTATCTGCTTCAAATATTTCCAAATATTACGTAATAATTGCAATTTTTTGGATCGGCGATGGAAAAAAAGTTAAAGCAAAAAATATATAATAATTAGAAAAAAATTACCAATATAGGTTTTTACGTCGCTGTGCATACACATGCGGCGGGTTCCTTCACAAGTAACAACCTCCATAGCTGAAAGCACACCCTTCGCACAATCGCTATCTGGGTCACCTTTGCACGAGTAACACTCTAGTGTGTTTGCTATAATAAATGATAAATTGCTTTCTTTTAAAAATACCAATAGCAAAGCATCGTTGTGGAAAATCTTACCTATTTGAACCAAACCAGCCACAAAGCACAAGTAAAGAATTGCAGATTTAATTAAAGCCATTTTCGTTAATAACTTTTTAACTTCTACTCTCCGTTTACGTTTGGAAGGGCTTTTATATTAAATGACCCCCCTTCACCAAGTTTTAAGTGGCATTTATCACAACGGTAATTATTTCAACAATATTATCTTATTAGTAAAAAAAAATCATGGTTACAGTAATAACACCGAATACTCGATGATGATTTAGGACAATTTGCTAAGTAGCGACAAAAATTGCGACTGACTTTAATAACAGTTATTATAAAAAGTAATCTTATCAAAAATTTAGAAAAGCATGGGACTATTATCAGCCACAAAGTAATACAAGTCATACAAGTTATTGTTTATTTTTTGCTTTCTTTGGTTGGAGAGTTTATTTCTAAGAAATAACGATTATTTCTATTTTAAATTTGCTTGAATTAATAAATGTAATTAGATAGTCTGTAACCAGCTATTTACAGTAAGAGGACAGGTGATAAACTTCTTCCTTCATTAATAACATAAAATAAAGAAACGAACGATAAAAAGGCAGCAAAGAAAATAGGAAAAAATTCTAGTAAAGAAAAAGAACAAATAGGCTGGAAACTACAAATAATTCTTTTACGAGGTATGGAAAGCGACTTATTGCCGGCGATGACCCCTCGCAGGGTGTTAATGTTTTAAATTCTACCGCGTTACCTACCAAATGTATAGGGCTGTTGATTCGAGCCGGATAAAACGGATATCCGGATAATTTTCACGTAGATATCCGGATAATTAGTATTTAAAAATATCCGAAATGGAAGAAATCGGATATCCGTGAGAGACAGAATATCCGGATAAACTGTATAACTCGGATAAAAAAATTATCCGAATAAAGAATTATCCGGATAAAAGAATTTATCGCTGAATACGCAATACTAAATTTATAAATTGCAATGAGATTGTTTATTTTATTAAGAGTTTTTAGTTGGCGACTACTGACTAAACACTAACATAGCAGTCAAAACATAACAGAAATAAATACCTAACGAGAATTCACATCAAATATATGATGTAATTTAATGCGGTATGTGATAAGAATACTACGAATAGAAGTAGTGATTTCTAAAGATTTCTTTTAAACTGCTTACAGAATATTTTGTAGGCAAGTTATGTAGGAGATTACTACATTACTACTGCATAGGTAATACATTTTTAGAGCAGCAACAGACCTTTTTTAGTATTTTCAATATTTTCATATCATTTTCAGCTTTCTAGTTAATGGATAATAGATTCAAAAGTAATCTGGATACTTCAAAATATCCGGATACTTTAAATTTTCCGGATACTCTAAATTTTCCGGATACTGTAAATTATCCGGATATTATAACTATTCGGATATTTCTAATTATCCGGATAAAAAATTGGTTCGTTAACCGAATTCGGAAATTACGGATGACTCGGATAAAAGTTCATATCCGGATGTCCGGATAAATTTTTTTCTTTTCAACAGCCTTACAAATGTAGAGGTGTTTCTGGTGGTAGGTACTACCAGTGATCTATCAAAATAAAAATCTCATAAAGATCGTATATTCTCATTATTCTCATCACAGGGTATTACTTCAAATACCTTAAAGGCTAACACTAATCCGGTATCTCACTTAGTAATAATAATAATAATAATAATATACTTTTATTTCCACAAGACACAATACATCGAAAACGTCATATAGCAGGATATAAAAACAAGTAAATAACATGAACATTGAGATTAAGTTAAATTTTAACTGGGGAATGCACATACGGAATAAAAGGGAAATATATAGATTAATAGACTAAATTATATACAAGTAATATGAGAGTACTTCGAAATCATAGATTATAAGAGTGATTATTGCAGTCTTTCGTGAATCGTCAAAAACTGCGTCTTATATAAATTAGAGGAAACGTAAAAGAGAAACTTCGGACTTTGGAGAAATCAAAAATGTACGAAACTAAGTGCTTCCACTGTAATTCAAAATAATTGGGCCAACAAACCGCAGTTTTCGCATTAGATTCAAAGAACAAGAGGCTCATTTCAGATTCAATAGAGTAGAAAAATCGGGCGTAACTCAACACATTTCTGAAACAGGGCACAGCTTTCAAGACTCCGATTTAATTCTTTACCAAAGCAACTATTTTCATTTTTAAAAACAGAAACAACATTTTGAATAAAGACCTCGGACCGACACCAAATTCATAAATGTATACATACTTTGTTGAACGTAACGCACGACCGTACTTCGAGAAGCCCCACCAGGCTTGAATAGTATATAAGCACGTAGTTTTGCAAGGTTAGGTTACTTTTCCTGGCGATATGGTGAAGTGTTCGTCAGGAGTTTTGTCTCAGAAAACTTCATTTATTGAGATTTAGTGAAAAGAATGTCTTCAGAGACTGACTCCAACCAAGTTTGTCAAGAAAGTTTTACTGAGGTTGCAACTTAGTTGCCGAAATACGTATTTGTTTACATTAATCTTCTTTTTGTGTCCAGCGGTCCATCCAGCGGCCCAATCAACGGTCCATCCAGCGATCAAACCAGCGGTCCATCCAGCGGCCAAACCACCGGTCCGGCCAGCGGCCAAACCAGCGGTCCGGCCAGCGGCCAAACCAGCAGTCCATTCGACAGCTAGCCCAGCAGCCGACCACCATCCCCAGCCCGCCATCTGCCTTAGTCGAGGCTGAGACGTCAGCGACCTACCACAGAGCGATGGCCAGGTGAGCAGAAAGTGCAACACCGGCTTCTACTTAGAAAAGGAAGTTTAGCCTTTTTTTGTGCTAATCATCGCAATGTCACGAAACCTAGGAAAAAGGCATATTCTCATTTGGTGTTGGTCAGCATCGAACCCGAATCTTTGGTTGGTTGAGCAAGTAACTTTATTACTCCTTTGCACCATGTAGGTCATTGTTAATAGACAAACAAAAAACAATAGCAATCAGTAAAATGGGGTTGTAATTTTTGTTTTATTATTGTACTTCCCAAAACACGGGAAGCGTGCCGGCCTTGCCACGGGGTGGACGCATTTTACGAAGTTCTCCGGGATACTTCAAAGTTTTTAATGTTTTAAAGTTATCTTTAAAGAAATAAATCGTATAACTAGCACTCGAGAGCTGCCGGGATAATAAGAAAGTGCCAGTGTTTGCAATTGTAATATGGTCGGTGAATACATAAACTAAAAAGTGAATTTCGTGTGTAAACAAGGAGGGCGTATACAAGATACAAGACAACAAAGCAGGGTCCAAATGGAATAAAGCTAAGTTACATTCTAGAATTTAATGTAGATTTTAATAATAGATAGGCTAGCTGTCTAGCATAGATCGAATAATAACAACCCCGTCTTATTATTGCATCCAAACGAAGCGTATAGTCTATCCATTTTCACTGTGCGTAATCTTCTTAAAATTTAAAAATATTTCACACTTAAAAAGAACATAACTTGTAATATTAAGCTGAACTGGTGGAAATAACTATGGTACAGGGCGTTTAAGCGGATTATATTAATTTTACATGGCTTAGCTTGACTAGTAATATTACACACAGGGAAAATGTATAGAGTATACATACTTAGTACAAAATTGCAAGCAGCGTCACATTTTTTGGGCGAAGGGACCGTGCCAGGTAGTTTTTCTGCAGACATTCCCAGAAATCCGAGAACCGAAATCGTCCCTTCGGTTCAAAGGAATAACAGAACGGCATAAATTATTTTTGCAGCGCTAGTTGACACTTTTAATAAGAGGGTAGGAACTGACCGATAAAAAAAGGCGGGTGATTGCAATGTTTAAAATATGGCTGTAATGAAATGCATGCATATGGGGAATGAAAACCGAATAATAGTTGTGCCTAGCATTGCGGAAATTCGGTAATAGGCAATATAAGCGCAGGCGATTTGTACATATTTGTAGCTACATACACATAGATTGAAAATAGGGTTCAAAGTTAGTATTGTTAGTAAGTAAGCTATACGAGTACAAGAGGAACCAACGTAAACTATACCAGGAGAGGGAGGACAGCCGGACATCATAGGCAACCGAAGGGAATGCGAAAGCAAGTACACCGCCCACTATTGAATTCAAGTAAAGAAAATACCAGAGAACGGAAACCGCCTGTCTGCGGCGATGACGGATCAATTAACAGAAGGTAGAAGAAACAAAGAAGAACTCTAGAAAGAAGCCTGGACTTAAGAGGGAAACCTTCAAAGATGTGAAGGAAAACCAAGAAGACAGGCAACTGCAGCTGGAAGAAAATATCAAAGACTTGGCCCCCAAAATCGATCCTCTGAATCACAGCTTCGACCCGCCATGCAAACCGACGCCTACATAAAAGATTTGAGAACGGAAGGATTCAGGCGAGAAAACAGCACTGAAACAAGATCTAGAAACATCGGGTATACCACAACAAACCTGAGAAGAATCGGCAAGAAACAAAATTATGATGAAGAAGGAAATAAACCGCATAATATGGCTCAAGAGAAAAATCAGACAACGAGGGAATAGAAGTAGAGGAAGAAGCTGTAAACATAGAAGAAGAATGTAGAAGAACGGCGAAGGAACATATAATAAAATAATAATGACAATAAAAATAAGGAAACAAGGAATACGTATACCTGTGAAGTACAATTGAAAATAAAAATTATAAGGGAACAAGGAGTATGTGTATAAAATACTGCTTAGATTTAGCTAGAATAAAGTAACGTGTAACAGGGCAGGCATGTCTGCGCTAAGGCGTTTCACCCCTTAGACCTAGGAAACTAGCGGTAGTACTAGAAATAGTGTTCGTATAAAAAATAAAAAAAAAACTTGGTTGACGATCTCGGTCATATATTCGACTCCCATTGAATATGTGATCTACTAACTACCTTGCACTGTAGAAGCGGTGTCTAGCGGCTAGCGTCACAGGCATGTTAACGTCATACAGTGTTCCCTGTTGGCATGGGGTGGGCCTGGCGAAATCCAGGATTGATCCACGAGGATCTGCTCCATGTCAATTGATGATGATGATGATGATGATTATTGTACTTCCCAAAACACTTTTAACAAATATGAAAAGCAATTTTTTTTATGGATTTCGATATTGCCTCTCTATTTGTCATATTTTTTCTTCCTAAACATTACAGACATTTTTCTAATCGGTCATTTTATTGCAAAATCGCTGAAGTGACTGAGTGGCATTTGACTACAACTTGGACGTCTCGTTGTCAAACCCGACTCGGATGCTCGGCGGTTGACCTACCCAGTCATTGAAAATAATTGGGAACCGAAACACAGTAGTGGAGTGGAGAAGATAGGCTGTCGAAAGCATGGTGCTTACCACATCACCCTGTATACATAGACGTGACAGACATTTGGTGTTGGTCAGCATCGAACCCGAACCTTTGGTTGAGCAAATAACTTTATTACTCCTCTGTACCATGAAGGCCAACAAAGGCCATTGTTAATAGACAAGCAAAAAACAATAGCGTAATCAATCAGTAAAATGGGGTTGTAATTTTTGTTTTATTATTGTACTTCCCAAAACAATTTTAACAAATATGGAAAGCAATTTTTTTAACGGATTTCGATATTGCCCCTCTATTTGTCATATTTTTTCTTCCTAAACATTACACACATTTTTTTTTCTAATCGGTTCTTTTATTGCAAAATCGCTGGAGTGGCCGAGTGGTTAAGGCATTTGACTACAACTTGGACGTCTCGTTGTGAAACCCGACTCGGATGCTCGGCGGTTGACCTACCCAGTCATTGAAAATAATTGGGAACCGAAACACAGTAGTGGAGTGGGGAAGATAGGCGGTTGTCGAAGGCATGGTGCTTACCACATCACCCTGTATGCATAGACGTGCGAGACAACCGTGCATAAAAGCGACTTAAGAGGCCTTAATCCTTTGATTTTATGCAATATAGAAACATTCAACTACTAAAATTTGTTATTCCTGCCTCTTCCTACACTTTATTACTTTTTTTTTAATGGAGCGCTTTTATGCAATAAATCTATTTGTAGAAGTATAAAAAATAACACAAATAAAGGCTTAGCATGTTTTGTTTATTTTTTACAAATTAATTACATCGTAAATTGCCGCTTTTTTTCATTATTTTCTAATCGGTGGTGAAAGAAGAATACCTGGTCTCTGAAGAAGGGGAGTTGCCAAACTTGACGAAAGGGCTACAGCTGGAAGAGTACAAGGTGATAATTGAAGTGTTACGGCTAACACGCATTAAAAATGTGAATATGGAATATTGTGATATTGCAATGGTATCCTTAAGTCAACATATATTTTTGTTAAATAACTTTTCAGTAAGCTAACAAATGAGGTACCACATTCAAAATATGTTTTTATTCTTACCTAATCACGTAATCACAGAGCTGCTAAAGTAACGCGATTATTTTATAAATACTCTTCCATGTATTACATATATCCCAATATTTTTAATGTAAATTTGTTAGGCCTTTGTTTCGTTTTGTAGACTTTTATTTATTTTTTTATTTTTAATATTTAATTATTTAAAATAAAATTTACGATTTTGTTTCTAAATACTCTTCAATGTAATAAACATATCGCGCTGTTTCATGTTCCTAAATTTGTTATATCTCTATGGCCTATGGTTTCGTTTTGTAGGTTTCGCTTTTTTTTTTTTAATAATTAATTCTCTATTATAAGTTATTCTAGATTTGAATTCGAATCATAATTTTGCCACCGAGTTATTGCCAATTGTTAACTTTTATAAATTTATTTGAAATTTGCTTCAAACGCTACGCCTTTTATACAATTCTGCGTAACATTTTAATCTCGATTAAAATTGCAGTGTGTCTCCTGGTCTTTAACATATTCTGCTTATTTATTTATTTTTTTAAATTTATTTATTGATTTATTTGTTTATTTATATTATCCGAAAGGTAAGTTTACCCAGTTATAGGATAACACAAAAAAATTACAAAATAAATGTATGCTTGTCGAACTATAGTAATTTTAGCAAACTTTCAAAGTAAATTCGATTTAGTGTTGCCACTACTCTGTATTAGTAGGTATTTCTCGATTTTTTTATTTTGTTAATTAAAGTGTTAATTTCGTTGTTCTCTTCTACATGGAACCATTAACCATAATTTTGACGTTTTTAACATCCGTAAAATGCAACTTTAATTATACTTAAAATGTTGCTAATAGCACAACAATAACATCTTCTTTATAAATCAATAAAATGCCACAAAAAATTTATACTAACACGCTTGTGAAATACCATTTTATATTGATTTTTTATTTGTTGTATCTATCTTCATCGCTTTAGCAGATGTCTATGTTCTGAATAAAGGCCTGCCTCAGTGGGGTTTTTCAAGTTGTTTTATTGTGCGGCATTAAGCCTTTTTTGTTCACGGTTTACATCAAATCATTCAACACAAAGGAAAATTGTCCTGTATTTTGGTATAAATGAGGATTATAGGTTATACTAGGTACAGGTATAGGTACAGGTATTTTAGAAAATTCTAAGATAGTAAAGTGATCCCTAGCAAACTACACAGATTTTTAATTTTTTCGTTAAGTCTTAGGTACTTATCAAAGTTGATCCAAATAATGGGCAAATTTTAAATACAAAATTTAATTTAAAATGTAAAAAAAATATAATGGTGAAAAAATGCAGATCCGATAAACTAATTTTGGTTTTTATGTTATTTTATTATTATAAATGGAAGAAAAAACTCTTGAATGTAAATTTTTCACCAAAATAGTTTGTTTCTGAATGTGTTGAATCCACTTTTACGACTGACAATATTATCAGGTACTGTATGTCAGAAAAATAAGCAATAATCAATAATTTAAAAAGGCAAATGTTTAGTATCACAAGCAAAATTTTTAAAAACCAATGCCCTTTTGAGAGTTTATAGATGGGAAGATTTACAAGAGTAGGAGACTTCGTTTAGGGACAGACTGTATGCTGTGACATTGAAATGGTATTATGAGTTAAACAAAATTTTAATTAAAATAAATTGAACTAAGTTCTCTAACTTAACATTCTAAGTAACACATCCAAAATATAAATTTATTCTTACCTAAACAAAAAGCGGCCAGAATAATACGGACTGAAGTAGAGTACATCTTGGACTGTGTAAAGTCCAAAAATTTATTTCCTTAAATACTTCTGCATGTAATAAATATGTAATAATATTTTTAAGTTTCTCTTATTTTTTATAGTTTTAATAAAACATAACAAACTCTTTCAGTTAGAAAAATATTAAATAATTTACGGTTACGTTTTTCTGTTGTAAGGTATTCAATATTTCAATGCAAATCAAAATCTTTCCGCTGATTATTGCTCCTTGTTAACTTTTACAACTTTTTTGAAATTCGCTTCAATTGCTACGCGTTTTATAGAAATCTAAGTACCTAATATTTTAACCTCGATTAAAATTGCAATGTGTCACCTGGTCTTTAGTATCTGTTTTCAACTTTTACTGCTTTACCAAGCCTTTTCTTTGTTAATCAGAATATTAATTCCGCTGTTTTTTTACCTGACATAAGTCGCAGACGCAAGAAATAAAGACAAATTTTATGAAGATTTACAGAAAACAGTAGACAAATTGCAAAACAGAAGTAAACACATACCTGATGATAATAGGAGACTGGAAAGTAGGCACAGGAAATACCGAAGAAATAGGTTTTGGAGCAATGCGAAAATTCGGAGAAGAAGAAACACTAAACTACAATGGGGAACGAATGATTGATTTCTGCATTACAAATCAGATGCTAATAGGAAATTCATGGTACAAACACAGAAAAATACATAAAGTAACGCACGAAGTCGAAGAAAGAAATCAGAAATCAATCAGTGACTACATAACATACACAAGATCAATGAGATATAAAGTAGAGGATGTAAAGATAATAAGAGAGGCAGAATTAAACACCTATCACAGGCTACTGATAACAGATGCAAAACTCAAAACCCCAAAAAGAAAAACCCCCAAGACATACGAATGAATTATGGAAAAATAGAAGAACTAGAAAAAGCGGAAAAACAAGAAGAATACCAAAGAAAAATCATAAGCGTCTTAAATAAAATTGAAGAACAGCAAGATAGATAACAGATGGATATAAACACATGATGAGAAAACTGAAGCAAACCAAACTAGAAACCGCAAATGAGGTATGTAATATGAAAAGAATAAATTACAACCACAAATTAACAAGCTGGTGGAATGACACAGTTAAAGATAAAACAAAACAAAAAAAAGCAGGCGTGGATCCGATACAAACAAACTAAAATGGAATGCGTATACCATTAGAAACGAAACGAAGTAAAAGAAGCACTAAAACAATCCATCGCTGGGTGAGCCTCCACCGGACCAACCCCCTTCGCCACCTGCCCACAGCCCAGGTGACCCGCGGCAACCAGCGGATAGCCCCACGTCAACCGGTAGGAACCGAAGACTGTGTAGTGCGAGTTGTACCGTGACAAGACAATATGGTTAAGTGCAGTGTCAGTGTTAGTTAAGAAAGACTCAAAGACTCGAAAGACATTTAGTATTAGTTTAGCTTTAGTTAATCTGAGAAAGGAGCAGCCGACGCGACGTGCAGCCTTGATGGGGGGGAGGGGGATGTTACCAATCACCAATCTCCCCGTCGCCTAGAAAGGTATAAAAGCAGAGCGTGTTTTGTAAAGAGCATCGATTCCCACTCCCAGGCCCATTCTATCTCCAACTTCCAGCAGAGCAACATCCTTCTCCAAGTCCACTTCTCTTCAACTCCTGCTCCGGTTTCTTCCGCAACCGACCCGGCTCCAGGATCGTCGTGATACTCAGAAAGGGCCTGAGTATCACTTCCTCCCACGGCGCGCCGGTTGATGTCCATCAACCCCGTGGCCTTCCTGCTCCTGCTCCTGCTCGTATTCCTTAAATCGGGTTGTCAGCCCACATTTCCTGTATTTGTGTCAGCCTATATACTTTTGTATATAAATAAATACTCTTTCGTATCGTCGCTTCATTTCATTTCCGCCGAAGACACCGCCAGCCCGGCTGTTCCCTTGGCCGCCCCAACGCCGGAGGTAACAATCTCCCTCATGGTTTGGTGTGGAGTCTGTTATGGCGGTCTAATGAAACTTTATTTTTGCGAAAAAGGAGAAAAGACCTCAGCTAAAGTGTATCAAGAAACAGTCCTGGAATCTTGTGGAAAATTTTTGAATGCGACAATGTTCGAAAATCAGTGGTGGAGCTGTCAACGAGACTTTGTGCCAGGTTACAAAGCCAAAACTGTTTAAAAGAAAATTTTTCCGATTTTATACGCCCAGAAGACTGACCTTCGGCAAGTGCCGATCGGCCGAGCTTAATCCGTTTGATTATAAGTTATGGTCGGTTTTGGAGGACATGGCAGTATTAGGTCCTTAAAACGTTCACTAACTGAAGCAGTCGACAATTTTCCTATCGATGTCTTGCTTGCCGCAGTAGATCACTGGCCAAACAGTTTAAAGGCGCAAGCAAAGGGCAACCATTTCGAATAATTTTCCGTTTTTGAAATCTGTAGCCTTGCCTTTAATAAAAAAATTTAAATTAGCAAAATAATGCTTTGTCGTTTCCATTTAAGAAGACTCAAATGGTGTAACAGTATTTATGAGAAGACTAGGTATACCTAGTCCAAATTAAACAGCAAATAGAATCATTTCCACAAAATACTTCTCATTGTAGCTTAAAATAAATACACCATTTAAGTGTTACCTTAAATGTTAAGAAAAATCTGTGTAGAAGTGACCTAGGCTACTTGGCATTGTTAAATATGATCCTTCTTGAAGTGGCGTGCCCTTTACAGAACGTTGCCGGTCTTTTTTCCATATGTTTGCGGTGTGCATGTCAAGTAGCTAACAGGCATAAGCGACCTACAGCTTAACGTGGGCTCCGAACCACGGAAGTGTTTGCGCTTCTCCTAGACAGAAATGCCTCGGTGTTTTGCCATTGCCTTCCGAGGGAAGCGGTCAATTATTATGATTATTATCTCAAGTATTTCAAAGAAAATTATGCTTTGAAATTTGAACATAACGATACGGAACACACTGTATACAAAATATACGCCTCCCTGTTTTGCCCGTCCAGGAAATATTTACCGTTAACTATGGCTGCTTTATGGCTATGAAGTTCATAATTTAAAAAATGGAATGAGATACTTTTATTTATATCACGAAGGCAAGGGTTTAAAAGATCCAAATGGGGAATATTCTTTTCAACTTGATTATAACTATATAAAAACTGTCACCAGAAATAAAGAATTTACACAATTTTTTTGACGGTTACCCTGCTCAAAACCGAAATAACACTATGATCAAATTTTTGCCAGCCCTCACTACTATGCTACCAAACGGTTCCATCGAGTATTCCACTACTTTTCAACGAGTGGACATTGATTTCTACCTTGTGATAGAGATTTTTGCAAATTAAAAAGAGCCACAAGAAAGTACGATCGCATTTGTGTATAAGAGGATTATGAAACTATTATTCTAGGTTGTGATATAACAAAACCATTTACTTTTTCCTCTATAAAATACTATAGACTTTAAAAATTAGTGCAAAGCTGTAAACGGAAAGAACGAAAACTTTTCAATATCTAAAATTACAGACAATTTAGTTATGACACCACAACACCATGATAAGTTGTTGCCAGCCCATTTATAGAAGGTTTAATGTCTACCACTTTTAAACTAGTAAAGCCCACAGTCATTTATGTATTATCTACTCTGCAAACCTACATGTCACCATTACCAATCAACCATAAGAAAGTGGCAGGTATTAAGAAATGACTACAATACCTTAGATGAGAAATTTTGGAGTTTTCTTACATCATCTTGTTTAGATACTGTAGACAGTAATGTTGATAATTAATTTTAATTTATATTTTATTAAACATCCCATGAGTTCATGATGTAATAAATAATAATAAAAAAAATGTTTTGCAATCTATTCGTATAAAAATCGTTAGTTAACATGATACGCAGTTTAGGGTTGTTGAATTTAGGTTTGATATTCCTGAAATAATGACCAGCACAAATGATATTTAATTACTTAAATTCTAAACTGCATTGTTCGGTACGTACAAGTCGTATGCGAGGCCACATCCCCGGAGACGTGGGAGCTGACTTTATATAAAAGGTTCTAGATTGGAGGGGATCATTATGGTTGGTACCTCCGTTGAAGTTGCGGCTCCAATTTCTGCAATAAGTCAGGTCCTTCATGCCGCGATGTTCCCTAAAGGTTTAACGTGAGATAATCTTTCTTTGTTTAACTTTAACTTTATTATTTTGAGATCTATTAATCGTTTCGATTCATTATTTTAATTATTTATTTGGGCTTCATTGTCCTAATATGTTTGAAGACCAATGTTTACATTTAATATTGATTGCATTGCCTTTGTGCATTAAATGAATTCGTTGTAAATGTTGATGGTATATAATCTATCGATATAAGGGAGTTATCGCAACTACTACGTTAAAGTTCCGTTAACGCTAAAATCACGTGATGTTATATGCTATTTTATTTTTAAGGTAAATGACAATTTTGAGTTATCGCACGCCGCTATTTTACCGTACGCTAAAGTTTCCGAACCTAACCTCAACATATAAAATAACTTGTTTATAAATATGGCAACATAACCTCACCACTCAAAATAACGAACGCAAAAACCCTCCGCTATTTTATGAAAATAGCGGAGCGCGGTTATTTATTTAGCGTACGCTAAATGTAGGCGCATGCGCATTCGTCCGATTGTACGAAAATAACGTACGCTAAATTTAACGTTGTACTTGCGATAACTCTCTATAGTCATATTTTTTTTAGGCGTATGGCATTTGTAGCCAGGAGATCACGTTGGCGATTGTTTGGCTGCCAGTAGTGCTAGTTCTTTAGCGCTATCCAAGGTGCACGTGTAGCCTAGCTTTGCTACGGACGCGAACTAGATTTGCACCTGCACTGTGTGCGAGTTGGTGTGTGGGTGTGTGTGACCTTGTTACTCTACCTCTTAGGTCTGTATTCAGAGGAGAGCGTCGTTAATTAGGTGCCCAACGACGAATGGTCACCAGGGCTCGATACTGGATCGTCAACAGAGTCATCAGATAAATTCAAAGATTCGTTATCCTCAGCAACCTAGAAAAATATAAAGGTTGATCATTACCACTACAACACTTATTATTAAGATTATTAAGAATCTAAAGGGATAATATATGTAGTATTTCATTGTAGTCCACCTGTTCAGACGTGGCAGCCATCGGTTTCGTTAATAAATTTCCTGGACTATCTGATATTAGGTCTTTTCCTTTGCCACTATTGTTCAATCCGTGTTTTATAATTATGTTCTAAAATCGTAAATCAATATTCGTGCATTATTTAGACACGTAATGGACATAAATAACTCACCTGAAGTATTACAGGGCGTAAAGATTCATTGTTTGTCTTATTAGATACAGCTTGATTTTGAGTAGAAATACCACTAACTTCCGAACCATTCATTTTTAACGCCAAACTTACCATTAACTTGGATCTATTCATCATAAGATTATTTAAAACTTATTTAAACTGGCCAAATGCTTAGTAAACAAAACACAATACAATCGCACGAGCAACTTAGTCAAAACATAACCTAAAAATGCATATGCATACTATCATGTAAAATTGACCAAGTCCAGTTTAGTCAGTTTTACTTGTATAAAATCACTTCTATAGGATTTGGTCATTAACTTGTAAAATTGATTGCATGCTAGTAGGCGTTATATGAAGTTAGACATTTTTACTAGACAAAGGTATAACTATTTTGCAGGACTTAGTTATATTTTCTCAATTTTAACGATTTTTGGACTTGGTCACTTTTCGTTGTACACTGTGGTAACCTAGTATGTCACTAAAACAACTGCTATAATCACAAAGTATTATTTTATTCCACATACGCTGTACTTATTTACACTTTACTGCACGAACTGTCCAGCTTTACTTACTAAAGAACAATGCCTAATCAGTAACTGTTTGTTATGATGTTAGATAAATCTTATGACTAATACATATTGTATATTAACGCACAATACAGAATAACTACACTTCGGGGTCAGTGGCGCGGACATTGACAGGTCTCCCGTCTCCACATACACCATCGAGTCATGTCCCTAAGAAGTCAGATCCTTTTTCTTAGTGATGTCTCCTATGATTTGTATGTAAGGATTTTTTTGTATTTAACTTGATTCAATGCATAGTAAGACTTGTTAATAGTTTGGATTTAACACTTTGATGTTTGTACGTACTTGTAACTTATCTCTAAAACTGTCTGTTTACTTTTAACTTTAAGTTATATTTTGTAAAACTTATTCAAAGTCGTACAATATATGTTATGTCAGTTGAATCTGAATTTTTATATAGAACCTCTCGCAGCAAATGCCCACGGTTAAATACATCACCACGTTGGTACTTCAGTATTATCAGTAATTCTACTAAATTTAATTAATTTATTTTTATTAATTTTTAACATTACTTTTGGTGATAACCACTATGTTACAATATTTTTCCTGGAAATAGCAGGTAGTATATAAAAAGGCATAGATCTCCAGAAAACTTTGATGCTAGTCCGATAAGGACAACTATCAAAAAGCATAGGTGCCGAATTTGTGGAGCTCCATTGATAAAACTTTTATTTACAAATTAGGAAAATGCGGTAACTGAAGCAAAGGCTTTTTGCATAAATAAGATCAGTCATTTTGTTTCTTAAAACTGCACAATTGTTTTTCACGGTATTTCACTATTTGATTCAAAATGTTGTTTAGTTATACCCTCAAGATAATCCTTAACACTCAGGTTCTAACTTAAGAAAAGATGCCCAAACGATGTTCCTACGAACAAACACTTGTACATACCGCTACATAAAAATAACAAAAAATAGAGGTTCAATTGAACGGTCATTTCGAGTATAAAGTACAAGTGAATGCATAACTTCTGCTTGTTATGACTGAGTACCTGAGTAGCTATTTGGTAAAGGATGATCAGCGAATGACAGGAATGTATATGCCATGGTTGGGGTTGGGGTTGATTAGAGTAGAATTAATAGTACTTCAAATAAACAACTTTGTTTCTTAAGATAAAAATACGGCTTTATTCAAAACAACATGAAAAAATATGTGAAATTATCAATGTGTTATACCAATATTACACCTATCACTCGAGCAAGTATTACAAGAATACACTTTTAGTACTTCAGGATCTAGTAAATACAATTGTGTGCAATAATCGGGATCTACATTCTGTACACACGATCTTGTAAACGTTCTAATAGGCCCTGAAAATTACACTTGGTTTTACCATTTAGGCGCTAATAAAAACTAACGTGAGGATGAAGGCATAAAGTAGTTAACCTTGATTTGTTAAACCAGTGATTTGAAAAAAGCAAATCTTAGACAAACAACTACTTAATCTTTAAGTGGTAAAATTAAAATTAGCGAAATACTTACAGCCGTTATCGCTTACATCGCTGTGCATACACACGTAGTCTCCTGCACAATTAATAACATCCATAGCAGAAACCACACCTTTTGCACAATCGCTGGTTGCGGTGTCAGAACATGAATAACATTCTATGCAGTTTACTACAATATAAAAAATATCCATGTACTACCTTTAATTAGAAAAAAATTACATCCTACCTGCTTTAACTAAAACAACCACAATACATAGGTACAGAATTACAACCTTGACTAAACCCATTATTTTAATGACCTACTTTGTTTTCAGTTTACGTATGAACTGATTTTTTGTGTTGGGCGATCCATGAAATAGTCAAATTTTAAGTGGATCATGAGATATGATAAATAGTTTAACAATGTTATCTAAGTACAAAAGTCAGGGTTATATAATATATTTAAAAACTGAATAGTTGATTATCACATGTTTTCTGAAGATCTATAGAGCTTCCAATAACAGGACTTTTAACTGAAAACTCTTTTTTCGCCCTCCGGCTAGAAACACTCAATTTTCATGCGTATATAAATCGTCCGGAAAATGCTATTTGCCGGACTAGCCCAGAAAGTAAAATTAGGATTTTTGATTGGTGGCGCTGAACCGAACTGACTCCGCCCTCTAATTGCTACGCCCATTGTCACGCCCAGAAAAATAAATTCCCTGGAAAAATAAATTCTCTAACGTCAAATATTTGAATAAAAAATGATTTTTTATAATTAACGTATTTTTATCGGCCGAAAAAATATTGTGTATCACACGCCTAGAAACTGCTTTGCAAGTACTCGCACTTGCAAAGTGACAGTTTCTAGCCTTGTGATACAAATAACTATTATTTAGTTATTGTCGTTCTCTTTTTATGAAGAAACAATTTATTACTAAGGGAGGATGATTGTTAGCTTCGTTTAGGTTTCTGTAAATAGTTATTAATCAACTAAATCACTACATAAGGTAAGGTATCAATATCACCAGAAGAAGAAACTCTATCTTAGCAAGACCACATAGAGCTTCAAACACGTGATTCCAATGCCCTTTGAGTCCAAACTAAAGAAATTCTTAAAAATAGTGTAGGCAGTATCTAAGTAAAAAGGAATGGATCTGCCAGAAAACTTGTATGCTAATCCTACAAGAAAAACTATCAAGGAAAGCAGGTGCTGAATTCGTGGACTCCATTGATGAAATTTGTTATTCAGCTACTACCAAAGTAACTGAAATAGAGCCTTAGTGCATAAATAAATTCAGCTTTTTTTTTAAATTAAGGCAGCTCTTAGAACTGTATCAGTGTTTTTCGTGGTATTTCAATATTTGATTCAAAATGTTGCTTTGTTATACCCATACAATGATCTTTAAAACTCAAATTGTAATCCAAGGAAAGATATTCAAACGATGTATGTATCATAAACACATATAGTTAACTACAGTATTTTTCACCTATGATTTGGGTTGTGACGTCAACGCGCTACTTATAAATTCTCAATCCAACTATACTTCATCTCTTTCTAAACTAGGTTTTTATTACCTACTGCGCACGAATGCGTGTCTACCCTTACAGTTTTTAGGCGGAGCTTGTTGACGTCACAACCCAAATGCTAGATGAAAAATACGTAAAAACTACCACGAAATAATATACAGTTTGTCTGAAGGTACTAGGTACAAACGGTAACTAGATAGAACTAGATTTTTATAAAGATGCAAAATAGCACAATAAGGAAAACCAGTTAAATTGGAAACGTGGTATATTAAAAAGTAAAAACACAAAACAACGTATATCTCTATACATAACAACGGCAACCAAGAATATGTCTAACAACACAACAGCGCCCCCCTCACTAAATCTTATAATGTAATTATGTAATTCAAATTGACACATTTAATCTCTGTGGTACTTCCCTAGTCCTACAGGATCTAGTACGTAAAGGATCACATGAAACTTCTACTTCATTTTCCTCATTTAGGTTAGAACTCGGATTAGAATTAGTTGAGGAATTTCATTTTTAGTTAAATCCGAATTGTCATTACCCAAATCTGGAATAGGAGTTTCACTTACATTTGGAACAATGTTATCATTTAATTTAGGTTCAGGCAAAAGGAATTGGGGCTCCAAAGGTTCAGGAATTGAATTAAGTCTGATGTCAAGTCCAATACGTTTAATCTGATCAATATGTCTCTTCCAAATTCTGTTATCATCTATGTAGTTTCCCTAACTTATCTATTACCGAGCCAAACATCAATTCCTCATTATGAATATAATCACGCATGGCAACTCGATCTCCTATGCTCAAAGTGCGGTAAGTGGGATGATAATTTTGGATTTTTGGTTCCTTTAGCCTTAATTTCTGGTTTAATTAAGTCTATTTTTGATCTAATTTCTCGTCCAAACATCAACAAAGACGGAGACTTTTTAGTAATACTAGGGGGCATTTTCCTATATTGCAAAAGTATCTTACATAACTCTTTTTGTCTATCCATCGATTCAGGTTTGATAGCTCTAATTGCCTAAAGTTTGTACAGCAAGGTGTAGAAGTAATGACTACTGCGCCTTGCAAATATGCAGCCCATCTATCACCAGTCCGGCTACAAGATGTTTGAAACAGCTGAGTGAAAGCCGGACTGGTGATAGATGGGCTGCATATTTGCAAGGCGCAGTAGTCATTACTTCTACACCTTGCTGTACGTAGCTAGCCCATTCGTAGCCGGATGATACGGAGCTGTTTGTATCACCAAATTAGTTGGTATTCTGAATCTAGAAAATATTTCTCGACATAGTTGGGCGTAGTTGGGTAACATACCACTATGTTGGTACTTATTTTTGCTAACTTTTAACATTACTTTTGGTGATAACCACTACGTTACAATATAACAGGCATAAACATCTTCAATTATTTATTAGCACCAAGGGCCAAATCGAAATGGCAGTAGGCAAACTAACGCAAAACAAGTAGTCAGGGAAAGATAGGATAATTGGTGACACGTTAAAAGCCACTGGAAATCTAAAAATAACGATAGGTACTACACAAAAGTTGCAATCTAATAACTAATAAATTAGGAAATTGGCCTTCGACAAAGAAGAGGTCGATTTACAGAAATGCATAACAAAGTGTAAGAGAAAATTATTAAAATTACTAAACGATCTATTTTGTAGCATATTTTAATTAAGTGATTCATACATTTATTCATCGGCGCAAAGGTGAGGCTTCTTTTACAAAGAATAATGAGATAATACATCACGCCAGGCCGTAGAACAGCTTATCAATATACAACAACGAAGCTTATTTTGCAAGTCTCATTAACAACTGAAATCTAAACTGATAGACACGGCCTTGACAAGGAATAGACTACACGAAAATAACCAAAAAAAGTCAAATAATAACAAAACGTAACAAAAACGTATAATAATTTCAAGAACCGGAATCAGCATTAACAATGAAATATTAAATGATAGCACTGCACAGGGATTATAGTGGGGTTATTACTATTTATTATCAGAAAGAATGGCCACAGGTTCTTTTACACTGCAGCTTAAAAGACTATCTATGGCAGTCTCCCACTAATTGGACAATCATGTATCCTAAAGTAAATCTGGGATTGCTCTCCTGGTGAGACTGTATAGGAAACTCAATCAGCTGTAGCAATGCTTTTGAAAGACTTTCTCCATCTCATGTTAATAATATAGTCCATGTTGAACGGACCAAAGAACTGGCGAGAAGTTTACGACGGAAAATAATCCCCATTATTCAACATCTACAAAGAATGAATAACAAAAGAAGATACGGGAATAACAGGTATGTCTATTGAAGATTTCGACATTTTTTGATGACAGAACAATCATGGCAACTATGCATGTTTCTTGCTGGTGGTGCAGACTTTAATAATAAGGAGGGCTATGAGAACAAAATGACTAAAAATTGTGAAATCTGCACTGACGTATCAAAAATATTTTTTGGCCCTCATATTTGTTACGACCATATTTAAGTTAAAATTAGAACAGAGACCTTAAATATTACATAGTAGAAAAGATAGGCTTTGAAATTGCTTGCTACTGCAAAATACTACTCATAAGAATCCCTTGGATGGTTTAAAACTAAATTGTTTATCTTACAAGAACTAAACATAAATAGGCACAAATAACTTAACTACGGGGAAAATTGACAGCAGAAGAAGAAGATCCTCAAATTAATTGCCAGACCTGATGGAACAACACTAACAAATCTTCTAGCGGAAGAAATCATGAGAAGGTTGGACGACTGAGTGATATGGCGCAACGTCATGCGAAACAAATACCGACTGAAAACAAGAAGAAAATGAGGAAGATGAAACAAAACGATAGATTCTGTTTATAATGAGTATGAATTACATACAACAGGTGCAATGACAAGAACTCCTACTGCAACCATGGAAGCACAACTAAATCTCTTTCCATTGCAGTTAGTAGCTGAATATGGAGCCTTAACTGCGGCTAACAGATTGAAAGTCTTCCATGCCACACACAGACCTTGTAGGTGTGATTTCCACGCGGAAATCTTTGAAAAATTCAACCAAAACCACTGACTTCAAATGCAGGCGGATAAAATAAAAGCCAAGTTCCACTTCAATAAACCTGATTCCATAATTATCTCGAAAGAAGGGGAAATTGCCAAGCAACACAAATCAGGTACCGATATGGAACAATCTGGTATACAAATGGTTCAAAAATGGAAAAAAAAACAACTGGAGCGAAGATATGCCACCGTTTTCAAATCAAAAATAATTGCTATCGGTACTAGTGCTCGTAAGATGTTGAGACAACGCCCTCAACCAGGACGCATACACATCAGATCTGAGAGCTAAGTAGCGCTAAAAGACGTTGTACAAGCTGTAGGGATCAACGCAAAGGACGTAAAAGACTGTGTAAACTTTGATGGCACGACATAACAAAAAAATTTAGATTTAATGCCGGCCTTGCCAAAAGAGGGGCGAAAGAAAATCTAGTAGGACCAGAAGCTTCCTATGGCATAGTGTAAGGGTGCGCATGTTGTAGACATTTTAAACTAAGGACTTAGTGGTTTTTCTTTTATTTTATGTAAATGATTGTATGTAATATTAAGACCGATTCTGTTAGATTTAAATCGATTTAAGGGTACAGGGCATAGCCTTCTTTACTTCGTTTGTTTTGTAATTTATGGATTTCTTTGCAGCAATAACAATTACTTTTTCAGGCCAGTGCATTGAAAGGACGGTGTCCGAAAAGGGTATTTCTTTGTCCTAGCTAAGACGGGTGCTTAACCAGATGCGCTCGAGTAAGCTAGCGTAGCAAATTACCAATTGTTAAAGAGATAAGTTTATGTTGCGACACTGCAAATGGAACTATAAATCTCTTTAGTAATTAATATAAAAGCATTTCTAGAAAAAATAGTTTCTTATGAAGTATTTTGTACCAAAACCGGCCAGCCAATCACGGCTGAACTTCAACATGAAGTTCGATTTGATTTGACGAAAGAAACCCCTTCTAGTTTGGGGTGTTCCAAGATAATCGTATAAATACAATTGATCATAAGATCAAAAGGAGCAGTCCATTCCTTACTCCACGCACGCTAGCTACTCTAGGATTTCACACATCCTATTAGGCTGTTGCGATCATAACACTTTATTTAGTTCCGCTCCTCCAACCCTTTTTCCGTAACGAAAGCTACTCTGAGATTCCACACTCTCATTAGGCTTAGTGCAATCCTCCTGCATCCCGTTGGCCGTACGGTAGCTACTCTGGGGTCGTAAAAAGCCCGATTAGGCTCATACATTCCTACACTCTTTGTTTATTTTTTAGGAACACAAACGTAAATACTATAAAACAAAACCCTTCGGACACCTTCGTTCTATCAGCGCCCACGGCACTCGCACCGACCACCGACCCGTCCGTTGGACTGAGACTACGCCGCCCGTGCCGACCATCTACTCTCTCTACTGATAGTGCTACACACGAGCCACTGTAATTTAAATAAACACCAACATATAATGGGTAGAAGTGGTAGTCCTATGTGTAGGTTGTGCAGTACGGAGGAAGAAGCACCTCTACACATCCTCTGTCAATGCGCACTACTGGGAAGAAATCGATTTAAACAATTTGGAGCCCCGGAACTAGAAGCCGAAGAAATTTAATCCGTATCTGTCAATAGTACCCTAGACTACATTAATTATTTGCATTTTTATTCCCTTTCTCTTTTGGACAGATAGTGTAGTACGAAGGCCAACGTGGACTTTGCTTAGGTTTACAGCATAAAACTAATTAAACAGTTAATAATCAACTAAGTAAAAAACAGCTCTTTAACGTAAGACAATAAACTTTTTCCTATTCTAATAACTTCTGATAAGGAAATGAACAGCAAGAAAAATGAAGAAACAATAATATTGCGGAACATGTCATCGAGAAGCGAACACCCAGATTATTCTGGACGTTTCCACCACATTCCAGTAAGTAACGGTCTCGTATACATATAAAAATGCATCTCAGTAAGAGCCGGCACTCAACCAACGAGACTGCAAGGAGTCTTAAGCAGTGAAAACTGCATTGCTCAATACGTGAATTTTAAAATAAATACTACTGATATAAATATAAGGAATTGCTCAGTAAGAAGTCTTTATGGTTAGTGTAGCCGTCAAACAATCATGTAATTAAGAAGTCAAGTAATTTTATTAAATTTAACTAACTTATTTTTACTAACTTTTAACATTATTGGTGGCAACCACTACGGTACAATATAAATGAACATTCAGTGTATTTACACAAATTATATTGAATTCGTGTTTAGTTCAGTTAATCTTAATTAGTAAATAAGTATTATTGTAATCATTGAGATTAATAAAAAAAAAGTGAAATCGTTATAATTGGAAAAGGCAGGTTGTAGGAATAATTGAAAAAGTAATCAGCAACGGACAGGAGTGTAAAAGGAAAACACGAAAGACTACGCTTCGAATAGACCTCGAGTAGAGTACAGCAATTCGAATAAGATTAAAAACACTGTTTTATTTAAAACTTCAGGCAAACTAACAATAATATGTAATATTATTCATGTGTTTGACCAAGATTACACCTATCAGTCCAGCAAGTATTACAAGAATGTAATTGTGGTAGCTCCTCGGGATGTTCCATTTGAAATAAATGTAATTGAACACAATAATCCGGATTTAAACTTGGCACACACGATCTTAGAAATCTTCTAGTTCCTAAAAATTACCACGTGTTTTTTCAAAACGATATTTATTATGGAATAACATTTTGGACAATACAATAAATACGCCCTTCTATATGCTAAAATTAGAATTAGTAAAATATTTACCGTCAGGCAAAGTTATGTCGTAGTGCATACACATAGGAAATTCTTCTGTGGTGCAATTAAAAAGCATCATTGACGAAATGACACCCTTTGCACAATCGCTCTCTGGTGTATCCGCACACAAGTAACATTCCACAGAGTCTACTACAAGATTTAATAATGCGTGTGAATTACTTTTATTAAACAAACAAATTTACATCTTACCTGCTTTAACTAAAACAACCACAAAACATAGGAACAGAATTACAGCTTTGACTAAAGCCATTTCTAGTGACTTACTTTATTCTCAGTTTACGTATGAAATGGTTTTTGCGTTCGGTGTCCATTAAGTACTCGAATTTTAGATGAACCTTATCAGGTATGGTAAATATTTTAACAATGTAATCTGATTTAAAAAATCAAAAACTGGATACGTAATGTTTGGTTGTCTTACGAAGGTCTGTTAGATAGCAACAATCTTATCAAATTGAGCAAAACATGTGATTATGTTAATTATATTAACTAGATTGGAATGCTGGAATGTCATTACTAAATACTAACAGCAGAGCTAGACTACGCAGCTCGGCACGTCAAGGTATTCACGCCAGATTAAAGGTTTTTGTTTTGGAACATGTGTGCGTGGAAGTTGACTTCTTACATAAAAGGATTCCGCCAGGAAGGGATGATAATGAGTAGTGTAGCCGTCGAAGAATCATATTCTTAAGAAGTCGGGTCCTTCGTGTCACAAGCGATGTTCCCTATGACTACTGTAATATAAATCTTTTTGTATTTTATTTAGCTTGATCGTTTGAGCCTTGCTAATGATTTCAATATTACTTCAATTTGATATTTTAGTTATTTGAAGACTATTTTGAATTATTTTAAACAGTTATTTCTCCATTTTGCTTGTTTTCTGTTAAATAAGTGAGTTTTATAAACTTAATCAAACTGATCTTGTAGGAAAAAGAACTAAACCCAATGCCCTTAATAACAAATTTTGTTTATAACAAGTGTCAGTAACAAAAGTAGTCATTATATTTATTAACTTTAAATCCCTGTTATTGCCGTCAATTTGTAATAAACTACAAACATTTAGGTGGTAGAGCATGTACATATGTACAACGAGCGAAACAGAAGTAATTCTTTCTCTTTTATTCTTATGTCCTTTTGGGCGTCGGATCTCCTTTCATCTGCCCACCTACTGTGTCTTATCTAATTGTCCTACTCTCTCACTCTCACCATGTGCGAGAAAGGTGTCCCGTTAACGGAGTAGTCGAGCAACCCATCCAAGAGACCCGAGACAACGAAGCTTAACTCTCGTGGTCGCACTTAATTGGGCTACCTAGCTACCGCAACTCGGGGCCTAGCAGAAGTAATTAAAAACGTAAATATTAACAAATATGAAAGTATGGATTGGTTAGAGCACAGGAAGTGAAGTATCTTGAGGTCAATTTAGATACCGGACTTATTATAATTGGAAGAGTAACCAGCAACGGATATGAGTGTAAAAGGAAAAAAAGAAATACTACGATTCGAGTAGACTAGAAGTACAGCAATTATTCGAACACTGTTTTATTTAAAACTTCATAAAAGGTAACAATCATATGTAACATTCTTAATGTGTTTGACCAAGATTACATCTATCAGTCCAGCAAGTATTACAAGAATGTATTTGTAGTTGCTCAGGATGTTCCATTTGAAGCAAATGCAATTGTACGCAATAATCCGGATTCGTATTTGATACACACGCTCTTAGAAATGTTCTATTTCCTGAAAATAGTGATGTGATTTCTTAAGAAAGTGATGTTATAAAATCAAATTTTGTACAGTACAATGAATAAGTCCTTCTACGTGCTAAAATTAGAATTAGTAAAATATTTACCGTCAGCCAAAGTTACGTC
Source organism: Melanotus villosus (assembly GCA_963082815.1). Lineage (NCBI taxonomy): Eukaryota > Metazoa > Arthropoda > Insecta > Coleoptera > Elateridae > Melanotus > Melanotus villosus. The sequence continues at coordinate 47,084,742 of OY720425.1, forward strand.
GTAGTGCATACACATAGGAAGCTCTTCTGTGCAATTAAAACGCATCATTGATGAAACAACACCCTTTGCACAATCGCTGTCTGCAGTGTCTATACACAAATAACACTCCACAGAGTCTGCTACAACACTTAATAATTAATGTGTATTACTTTTATTTAAAAAATTTGCATCTTACCCGCTTTAGTTAAAGCAACCACAAAACATAGATACAGAATTACAGCCTTTACTAAAGCCATTTCAGTGACTTACTTTGTTCTCAGTTTATCTATGGAATGATTTTTGCGTTCAGTGTCCATTAAGTAGTCAAATTCCAAGTGGTGTCATATATGGTAAATATTTTAACAATGTAATCTGATTTAAAAAGAAATCAAGATTATTTGTTAACACTGGATACGCTACATTTGGTTTTCTTACGCAGGTCTGTTAGATAGCAATGGAAGTTACAAGCCTAGTAAACAATACGCGTAAAAATAATCTTATCAAATTGAGAAAAACATCTGATAATGTCGTATATTCTTACTAACAGAAGGTTTAGCAAAAGGGCTATATCATTAATAACACTTAAGTTTGTAAATAACGATCGCCAAAATAAAGATCTAAATATGTATCTTCAAAGTTATGCCTTGGTAAGTGGGTAGAATTTGAAATAACTCCAAACCTATAGCAATAACTAAAAAATTCTTCTAGAATGCTTGCATGGTAATTCAATAGCAGCATAGTATAAAAAAACACAGGTATCGCGTAGGGATACCGTGACCCACGTCCCTAAAATAATTGTTGCATAGAACATTGAACAATAACTGGTAAAATTTGATAACTAAAACAGAGACATTTTGGTAAGAGCAACTGTTTATGAATAAGGTACATACTACATAGCGTTGCATAACATCCTAACGCAGGCTATTCAACTTAAAATGCTGTTAGCTATGTCTCCACAATGATTTTTAAAACTCAGGTTCTAACTTCTTTTCATATGCTCAAAGCCTAGGCCAATGGTCTCTTATTAACTCAACTTCTGTGAAGAAGAAGAAGAAGAAGAAGAAGAAGGTTCGAACTTAAGGAAAGGTGCCCAAACGATGGCTCTATCATAAATACATAACTTTAATTAATGATAACTAATATGAGATATTAAACACGCAACATCTAAAGGCAAAAATGTTTAAGCTCGCTTCGTCAAAACGAAGCCATGCTTAAGAACGTCAGAAGACAGTTCAACAATTTCAGAGCATATGCATTTTGTAAGGGGTGAGATCAATCAGGTAACATATGTACATACCAACCACTAACCAAAAGATGATGGTGCTGTTGGGGCCTGTATTATGAAGGAAGAAGCTGAACAAATAAAATATAACAGACATAAAAACCTTGAGCCATTTGTATCGAGGGCCGAAAGCAAAATAGAGCAAACCATCAAACAGGAGTCACCAAGGAAATATAAAATAGTCGACGAGATGTTGAAAGCCATTAGAAACAGAAGAGTACGCATATACTAGAGAATGCTTAAAGAAGATCTACATCTACACTTGATTGAAGGAAAAGTATTTTATTTCGTTATATGTTGTTATTAATTCCTTTTGTTCTACTAGAAGATGGTCGTTAACTTTCTTTACAATAAAGTAATACAGTAAGTGTTGGTTTATTTTACTAACGCCATCTTGGAAAATGAATCAGACAGAATTTCAAGCATGCTTGGGCCCAAGTCAAACAAAATCGAAAACCATCACATGCTTCAGGCTTATGTATAGCAGACTCATGTTAATAGCATAATACTTGCATAGAGATAAAACGTGCTCACTGAAACGGAGACTTTTTGCGTAAATAAGAGCTACAGTTGATTAAAATGTGTTCTATAGCCGCATAATATTCTAACACAGGATATGTCAACATTGGATTTAAAATAACGTGCAGTTATGTTCCCGTAATAATCCGCACAACATGGAGCCGATGCCAACGAAAGCTACCCAAATAATATCTGGGCCAAAAATACATATTTAAAGATATCTAATTGTAATGACAACTAACACAAAATGTCAGTCATACAACATCTACAGATCAAAATACTTAGGCTCAGCCCTACAAAAACGAATCCATAGACCTTCTTAAGAAATTGAAAAACCTGTTCACGAACTGTATTGTTTTGTTTATTAGAGTGAAACATGCATGCACACTAATCATCAACTAACAGATGATGGTGGTGGGGCCTGTATTAGTGTATTGTCAAAGAAGAAAACACTGAACAAATAAATATAACAGACATAAAAGCTCTGAACCATTTATTAAGTGATAAATGGAGCCAGCAAACCTACAAACAAGAAGTGGCCAGTGAAAAGTAGGAGACGAGATGACAAAAGTCTTTGGAAACACAATAATAAACTTTTCAAAACAAATATGTATAGCACGTGTAAAGTAATTGGGCTTTGTAAAGAGCTAGTTGATTTACATATATTTTTATAGTAGTACGCATTCCAATATGAAATGCAACTTCAATCCTTCATCAACGTTAAAATATATGACTTTCGCAAATACTTTCAAAATAAGCTGGATTAACGTAATACGGTAGAACAGCTTAGTAATACCCGAGAAAAAATTTATTTAGCAACTTTCATTGACAACTAAGATCCAGTCTAACCTGGACAGAGTATAACCAATGAAGAGGTGACATGAAAATACTCAAAAGCACATTAAATAATAAAAAAGAAAAATAACATATCAGTTCAAGAATAGGAAACCACCTGACGATTGACGTTTGATTTTGACGATTTATATTGGCAAGAAACAAGTGGTTCTCGGTACTTTCGGACCACAATTTTAGCCCTTCCAGTAATTGGACAATCATTCAAATATCTTAAAATAAGTTTAAAGTTGTTTCAGTAGATACACAGCAAACGCGCTCGATAAAAGGAACCAAGTACCAAAATGTAGGCTTCCTTGATTTTATAAAGATTTATCTTTACAACTGTAGCAATAAATAACAAGCGTTCGAATGAAAAATTATTTGCAATAAACTTTGGTTAGCAATGGTACATCTCCTCTAAGTTCCAGTTTAAATATGTTAAACATCACTAAGAATTTGACTTTGACAATAACACGACATGTATGTAAAAATATATTAAGTGTAATATGAAGCTACACGCCAAATCCTATTCCTATGAGTTTTCCGAACTATAAGCTAGATTGAAAAATACCGTATATTCCTACATGCACTTTCTGCTTGCTCAATTGCCTAGTAAAGTTTTTGAGGCAGTCTAACTGTCTCAACTGTAGAAGATCGTCCAAAGGTTAGCCGTAATGAGGGTTTTGATATAAAAGGTATAATTGCTTCTTGTGTTGATAATATACTACGTCGAGGAGGACAAAAAACTATTAGGGAGTCTAGGACCAATAGAAACGTGAGACAGGATTATATTATTCAGCTAGAAGAATGAATGAATAAAGGATTCAAAGGCTAGTTAAGAGGCACTGCCATTGGAGGCTCCGACATTGATAGAATAATCACAACCACCTCCCATGCGTTGATAGTAAAACAATTACCACCATTTAATATCATAACAGTTATATAACTGTGGAACAAGGTCATATATTTTGGATGCTTTAATAATAAAGTCGTGGCTCAAATGGTTCAGGGTGCGTCTGACCATTGAGATTAAGGCTGGTCCGGGTTTGATTCCCAGGGCTACACACATACCCGACCTATTCCCTCGGAAGGCAATGGCAAACCATCGAGGTATTTCTACTTAGTAAGTCTTCTGTGGAGTAGATCCGTGGTCTGTAGCCCACGTAAAGCTGTAGGTTCCCTATGTCTGTAGACTACTTGGCACGCACACTACAGACATATGATGAGAAGACCGGCAACGCCCTGTAAAGGGCAAGCCACTTCAAGAAGAAGAATGCTAAGGAAATCTATTAGGATAAAATAGAACACACAATAGTAATTGCACTGCACTGGGATAACTAAAATGTGAAGGGACTGACAAATCTTAAAGTTTACCAAGAAGCTACTAGTCAAAGTCCAAACAAACATTCACAACGATTACATATGGGTTTAAAAGAAACACTGACCTTACGATACATAACGGAAAAGACACCTACTATTTCCAAATACTAAAAATCGCTTGGGCCGTTTTTAAAACAAATGTGTTAAAATAACTCCCATCCTTTGTACAAAGCAGAATAATGAAAGTGTTTGGCTATATTATTCAAAAGAACAAGGAAAAGGTAATACATGGAAAATTAACGGGAGGAGATAAAGGGGCCGAACCTTAAATGAATTCGCCGATCAAATAACAAAAATAGCTAATCTTCCAGTGAAGGAAACTTGAGAATGATGGAAAACAGAATAACATTGTGCGCACCATAGATTTTGAACTTCAGATCATAGCATTCAGAAATAAATAAACTGAAACGTAGAACAATAAAAGAAGAAACAAAGTACAACAAGAAAAGTAAAGCAAAGAATGGGAAAACGACGAACAAGAAGAGACATAATCTGGGAAAAGGATAACCAAATACTGAACGTGTAGTTATAACATGTTTAGGGCAAGTAAACGCGACAAATTTTGAGGTTAGTATTCATCAGCCACACTATATAACCAAAAATCTTCATTAGAGTTACCAAATGTATACATATACTTGGTATTTTTGTAAGATCGTAATGAATATAAAAATTTGCATAGCAGAGCGCACACGACGAACCGAACAAACGTAGTCAAAAAATACTACTCAGGATCTGTTGAGATTTGGTTTATTTGTTTATTTATTGGATGAGATTTAGACTTCTGGGTAGCAGGTATGTAAACACTATGGCCATTGGCACTCTCCGAAATTAAATTTTGCCGAACCTAAAAGTCTTCCAGCTTTGGAAGGGATCTTTGTCGAATAAAACATCACATTGATACGGAACCTACGGATTCACCTTGTATCCCACAGAGGGTAAAGTCTTAGATTTTTTTTGAAAGATTAACAGAGCAACCTTGATACACGCACACAAAAATCCAACAAAATAGAATCAAATATAAAGGGAAATACGCTTCCCGTTTGTTACCTATTATTGGAAAAAAGTCAATGATAGTCAAGATTGAATAGATTAAAAACGCCATTTTATTTAAAACTTCATGAAAAGTAACAATAATCAACATGTAACATTATTAATGTGTTTGACCAACATTACACAGATCAGTCCAGCAAGTATTACATGAATGTAATTGTGGTACTACTTCAGGTTGATTCACAGAAAGCAAATACAATTGTACGCAATAATCCGGATTCGTATTTGACACACACGATCTTAGAAATCTTCTACTTCCTGAAAATTACCACGTGATTTGTTAATAAAGTGATGTTATAGAATCAAATTTTGGACAATACAATAAATAAGTCCTTCTATATTCTAAAATTAATTAGTAACATATTTACCGTCGGGTAAAGTTATGTCGTAGTGCATACACATAGGAAGCTCGAATGTGCAATTATAAAGCGACATTGACGAAACGACACCTCTTGCACAATCGCTATCTTCAGTACCCACACACGTATAACACTCCACAGAATCTATTTAATAATGCATGTTATTACTTTTAATTTGACAAAATAACGAATTTGCATCTTACCTGCTTTAACTGTAGCAACCACAACGCATAGGTACAGAATTACAGCCCTGACTAAAGCCATTTTTAGATACATGCTTTCTTCTCGGTTTACATATGAAATGAATATTGCGTTCGGTGTCCATTAAATAGTCAGATTTAAGTGGAAATTATCAGACACGGTAAATATTTTAACAATGTAATCTTATTTAAAAAGTTAAGGTTATTTGTTTTTAAAACTGGATTCGCTATATTTGGTTGTCTTAAGGTCTGTTAGATAGCAACAGAAATTTCAAAATTTGTAAACAATACGTGTAAAAATGATCAGGTTGAGCAAAACATATGATTATCTTAATTATATTTTAATTAACAGAAGGTTTAGTTGAAAAATATTTTTAGTTTTGTGTTACCTATTTGTTTTGCTGGTCCTTTTCTTTGTAGCTGAATGACTGTTATCATTAACTTTGTTTAAGTTTCAACACATAGAATAATCGTTTTATTTTTTAACGCCAAAATAAAGATCTATGTACAATGTGATTTTTTAAAAACTCAATTGCAGCAGGCCGTATTCTGACTTAATACAGACAGTTCTAAGGTTATTAAGACAGAATACGGCCTGCTGCAATTGAGTTTTTAAAAAAATCACATTGTATCTTGAAAAATCTATATTTCAAACAACTTCTCCTAATAATCGAAAACAGCCGCTAATAACTGCAAACCAATAGCAAAATCGAATAAAATTACTGATCTCCTAGATTACATGCATGGTAATTCAATAACAGCACGATATAAAAAAAACACAGGACACCGTCACGCATGCCCCTAAAATAATAGTTGTATAGAGACAGTGCCATCGAACAATAACTGAACTGAGACATTTAGCATAAATAAGAGCAATTGTTTATTAATAAGGTATGTACATAGAGTTGCATAATATCCTAACATAGGATATTGAATTTAAAATGCCGTTAGTTATGGTCTCACAATGATTTTTAAAACTCAGGTTCTAACTTCTTATCACATGGTCGAATCCTAAGCCAATGGCCTGTTAAAATAACTCATATTTATGAGTTCTGTGAAGAAGACGGCCATATATACATGTTAGTGGATATGAATGAAGTTGGCCGTGATAAGGTAACATACACATCAACTTCTAACCAAGAAATGATGGTGGTGGAGCCTATATAGTAAAAGAAAAAGCTGAACAGATAAAATATAACAGACATGAAAACTTTGGAGCCATTTGGCCGAAAGCCAAATGAAGTAAGCACACTAACAAACAGGGAGTCACCAGACAGACAGAATAGTCAGCGAGATGTCGAAGGCCATTGGAAACAGAAGAATAGGCGTACTAGAAAAATAAAGAAGATCTACATAAATATGTATGTCATTGAAGAAAGAAGAATTACATTATATTTGATAATTGAAATAGAGACTTTTTGCGTAAATAAGCGCAACTGTTTGTTGAAATAGTATCTAAAGTCGCATAACATCCTAACATGGACCCTAAGCCAAAGAGCTACCCAAACAATGTCAAAATCAGTCATACAACATTTCTTTTAGTTTTTTATAACTTTACAATCTGTCACGTGACGAAATTCAGTAAACATTTTGACAAAAGATATAGGACACGAAGAAAGATTTCCAACGAAAATTTCCTTATATTAACACAGTCAGGTTTGATAAGTACTTTATCATTACACTTTGCCTTATACGAAATGGTTTGGTAGGTCCATCGGCTTGAATCTTTTGAGCCTAGGTTCTTCGCCATCAGAGTCTAGTAGACACCCCACTAATAATTTTGGATGAGCACTAAGCCTATCGCGGTAGCAAACACTGCACTTTTGTATTTTTTCATTTACTGTTGAAATACCTAGGCCCTGTCGTGGGGGGCAAGCACTTTTGATTGGAATCGTTTGATGATGTCTATAGTTCATATACTTGCGGTACCCCATACTATGTATACCGTAAGACCAAATAGGCCTAATAATCGTTTTGAATAGTAGTATTTTACTCTCAATAGACAACTGTGAATTGCGTCCTAGGAGCCAGTACATTTTCCGATATAACATTTAAAGACAAAAATGTTCAGGCTCATCCTTACATAGCGAATCCATAAACTTGCTTAAGTAAGTGAAAATACTGTTCGACTTCTTCATATCATTTTTTATTTATAGGTAAATCATGCAGTAACTATACGTACGTACTAACTACCAACCCAAAGCTGATGATGGTGAAGCCTGTATTGTGAAAGTGGAAGAAGAAGCTGAACAGATAAAACATAACAGACAAAAAAGCCTGAAGCATTTGTTAAATGCTAAATGGAGTGAGCAAACCTACAAACATTACATGTCATTAGAAACACAAGGATGAACATACTACAAAAATTTTTCAGATAAAATACGTGTATAAGACATATTGCCTTTGTAAAGAACTAGTTGATTTACATATTCTTTCATATAAAGTACAACTTCAATAATTCATCAAAGTTTCAAGGTTTAATTTCTTACACAAATACTTGTAGAGTGAGCTGGATTAACGCCAGAAGATAGAACAATTTAGTAATATTCGAGAACAAAACATATCTTCCAACTTTAATTTACCACTGAGACTGAGTCTAACCTGGGCAGGGTATGGCCAACGAAGAGGCGGTATGAAAGTACTCAAAACACATTAAATAACTTGAACGATTCACGTAGGTACGTTTGATTTTGATAATTAATATTGGCAGGTAACAAGTGGTTATTATTTTTTTACACAATTAGTCCTTTCAGTGATTGTAGTCATATATCCTAAAATAAGTTTAGAGTTGTAGTTGATGCACAGCAAAATAATTCGACTGAAAACAATAAGTGCCAAAATGTAGGCTGGCTTGGTTTTGTAAGGATTTACACTCACAACTATAGTAGTGCGGAGGAAGTGGTTTTAAGGTCAGCCTTACAATTGCGAGAGAAGGGTCTGTGGAATGATAAAGGCACTGATATATCCATATTTACCGATGGATCTAAAACTATAGAGGGTACAGGCGCAGGCATCTTCTCAGATAAACTGAACCTTCATGAAAGTATACTACTAGGCAATCTTAACCACAGTCTTGCAAGCAAAGACAGTGGCTATAATGCAAAGCGCAAACATAATTCTGGAACGAAACATTAACACCAAATACTGGACGGTTATTGGTTGTCTTGCGAAAAGCCTTTCCACATCAACAAAACGTTTGAGTTTGTTGATGTTAATATTGGCAATCTTATCAAAAATCCAAAAATGTAAGTAATTATGGCCACATATCAGATTTTTTTGTTGGTATTAAGCATTTGTTTGTATATGGTGTTTATCCTTTTCCTTAATGAATTCTGTCCCTCTTACTCTTATGAATTTTAAAAATCCCTTGGCGTTTAAAACTATAATGTTTATCCTACAAAAACTAAAAACAGGCACAAATGAGTTAACTACGGTAAATGGATAAAAAAAGAAGAAAAAAACGAATTCCCATACCTGATGGAACAACAATATCAAATCTTCTAATCTAATGGAAGAAATTATGAGAAGATATGGCGTAAGATCATATATTTTGTACTTGGTTGCAAAGTATGGCTCGGTTACAGCATACGAAGTGAAGTATCTGAGGGTCAATTTAGATACCGGACTTATCATTACTCGCCATATGCAAAACGTCACAGAAGAGGGTACTTTTGCTCTCTAGGCAAAATGGGGCATAAAACCCTCAATGTGCATCAGTTGTTTAACCGTGTTGTGATACTAATTGTGCCTATGCTTCGATTTCTTGGTGGCATACCATCAGCAACAAATTAGTAACTAATGAACTGAGAAAACTATAATGGTTAGCATGCTTAGGTACAACAACAGGTGCAAGGAAAAATACTCCTACTGCGACCATGGAAGCACTACTAATTCTACTAAGATATACGAGGAGAGTTCAAATTTAACCCGGAATATTACTTTACAATATGATTTATCCTACATTTCAACATATTCCCCTTCTAACTCTACACACTTTTGCCATCGCTTTGGAAGCTTCATAATTCCTTTTTTGTACAAATTTCTTGGTTGAGCGGCAAGCCAGGTTTGCACAACATTTTTGACCTCCTCATCCTCTTCAAATCAAATACCACCTATTGCTTCCCTGAGTAGCCTAAACAAATGAAAGTCGCAAGAAGACAAATCCGGACTGTAAGGAGGATGTGGAAGTGCCTCTCAGTGTAATTTATCTAAAAATTTCCTAGTCAATTGGGCGGTGTGCGGGCGAGCATTGTCGTGCAGGAGGAGAAACACACTCCTAACCGAATGCTTCCGTCTTTTCGTCCGAAATCCAGGCTTAACGTTTTCGGCAAGAAGTTGAGCGTAATAAGGGGCATTAATTGTACGCCTGTTTTCTAAAAAAATTGTAAACAAAACCCCAAGGTGTCTGTTGAAGATTATCTGGTTCGTAAGACCAAATGTTGAAGATTGTGTAGTTTGTACGATGGTTCGCTGTAACTTATTTGCAGGACCGGCTCTATGAGATGCTGGATTGGAGCTCATATGAGACGCCGGGAACATAAATAAACGCACGTAATTGAAATTAAATAAAAGTATATTCAACCTTAACTGAGTGCATACAATACAATAGGTTTGTTCCTGCAAGAGTCACAAACGGTTTGAAACGGTTGCAAACTGTCTGACGCATGCCCACATATAAATGAACCTTCCAGCAGCAAAAAGTTTCCAGATTGACTGATAGTTTGGTGTTTCAGCAGCTAACATAACTTTTTGCAAACAGTTTGTAAAATTCCCTGATTTTTTAAAATCTTTTCTGGTTGGCATTCGCATACGCTTTACTAAGAAGGTGTGTCGAGTGTTACGTTATGTTGTAGTGTTTTTGTATATCGCCAGTAGTTTCGAGGTTAATTATTATTGAAAGGACTTGCAGTTTTTAAATTTTAAGAGAATTTTTAAAATGTGTTCCATCAGGAAGTAATCGCCAACTAGTTACCAACTTTTAACAGTTTGCAACCAGTTGATATAAAGTCACAAACGGTTTGAAACGGTTGCAAACTGTCTGACGCATACCCACATATAAATGAACCTTCCAGCAGCAAAAAGTTTCCAGATTGACTGATAGTTTGGTGTTTCAGCAGCTAACATAACTTTTTGCAAACAGTTTGTAAAATTTCCTGATTTTTTAAAATCTTTTCTGGTTGGCATTCGCATACGCTTTACTAAGAAGGTGTGTCGAGTGTTACGTTATGTTGTAGTGTTTTTGTATATCGCCAGTAGTTTCGAGGTTAATTATTATTGAAAGGACTTGCAGTTTTTAAATTTTAAGAGAATTTTTAAAATGTGTCCATCAGGAAATAATCGCCAACTAGTTACCAACTTTTAACAGTTTGCAACCAGTTGATATAAAGTCACCAAACCGTTTGTGATTTGTTGCAGGAACAAACCTAATGTAATAAATTAAAAACGAACAGAAATATGTAAAATACGTGGACCGGCACTAACTGGACTTACTTACTGCTTGCGTGTTGCTTCTTCGGTGGTTGGTACAAGACAGATTTCGCCAAGTGGGGTGGCTTAGTAAGATATGCGGTGGCGTAGCCAACCTTGGTAACGTAAGGGTAGCCAACTTACTAGGGTAAAAATACCGAATTGCTTTAACAGTGTCTGTGTCCCAAAATCACGAACGGAATTCGTCGATCACTTCGGATCAGATTATCAATTTCCTGAATGTTCAACTCAGTGAATGAGGTTCGTAGTCGCCTAGCGTGGGATAAATTTCCCCAACTGAATTCGGCCATCTCCGAATTTCTGGCACCAGAATTGTCTTCGAAGTCGTTTAAGAACTTCAGCAGGTTTTATGTTTTCATTAATAAGAAATTTAATGATAATTCGCTGCGCAACAGAATTATGAACTGGTTGATCCGTCATAGCTGCAAATATTAAACAAAAACAGTGTATTTACCTGAAATAGTTTTAATGTAATCTTGGGCTATATAACTCTACCCATAAAAAGTTAAAATTTCAAAACATATATCTTAATTTTATCTTTATGCTTCAAAACCTGCCGGACAATTTAATCCGGACACCCTGTACATGGGAGGGTTCGTACTTCAAACGGGAAAAATGAAAGCAATCAGAAACATATTACATAAAAATGAAAAACAGTAAAGGTTCGATTCAGTGACTTTACAGGATAAAGCACAAATGAATGAGCTACTCCTTATCATCATTAATTAATTGGAAGAGTAATCAGCAACGGATAGGGGTGTAAAAGGAAAAGACGAAAGACTACGCGTCGAGTAGACCAGAAGTACAACAATTCGAATGAACAAGATCAAAACCCAATTTTATTTAAAACTTCATGAAAAGTAACAATAATCAACATGTAACATTATTAATGTGTTTGACCAATATTACACCTATCGGTCCAGCAAGTATTACAAGAATGTACTTGTGGTATTTCCTCAGGATGTTCCACATGAAATAAATGCAATTGTACGCAATAATCCGGATTCGTATTTGGCACACACGATCTTATAAACCTTCTAGTTCCTGAAAATTATCACGTGATTTATTAAAAGATGTTATGACAATTACATTTTAGACAATACGGCGAATAAATTCTTTTATGTACTAAAATTAGAATTAGTAAAATATTTACCGTCAGACAAAATTATGTCCTGGTGCAAACACATAGGAAGTTCTACTGTGCAATTAAAAAGCGTCATTGACGGAACGACACCCTTTGCACAATCGCTGTCTGGTGTATCCACACACCTATAACATTCCACAGAGTCTACTGCAAGATTTAATAATGCATGTGAATTATTTTTATTAAAAATAAAACAAATTTACATCTTACCTGTTTTAACTAAAACAACCACAAAACATAGGTGCAGAAATACGGCCTTGACTAAATGCATTTCTAGTGAATTACTGTGTTCTCAGTTTATGTATGAAATGATTTTTGTGTTCAGTGTCCATTAAGTACGAGTAGTTAAGTTTTAAGTGCCAGCTTATCAGATACCTATGGTAAATATTTTAACAATGTAATCTACTATTAAAAATCTGATTTCCTAGAATAGTTGCATGGTAACTCAATAACAGCACAACATAAAAAAACATAAGCACTCCCGTCCCTAGAGACACCGAGGGTTATGTATCTAAAGATTCTAAAGTAATAATTCTATGGAAACAGTGACCGCATACAAAAACTAACGAAATGTGGTATCGGAAACAGCGTCATTTTGCATAAATAAGAGCAACTGTTTATTAAGATGATACATACAGTTGCACAACATACTAATACAGAATGCTACATTTAAAATGTTGTTTAGTTATGCCCTGCTACGAAAAAAAGGGGAAAAACCGAGGTAGCTCTCGGGAACACGTCGCCAACTGCCAGTGGGAAGTTCGGGGTTCTTGTAATAAGCTGGAAAACAAATGAAGGGGCGCCAATCAGTTTCAAGCGTGTCCTTCAGAAAAATAGGAACCGCAACTGATAACCAATTCCCTAAAAATATTTCAAAACACATACAACCCAATAAAAGGACTCTCAGATCGTTCAAGTATTTAATATAAAGATTAATAATATAGGTCTAACAAGCGAGTATATAAGTAAGCATATACCAGGCAAACAGGATAAATATAAATATACCACCACAAACAAGTAAATATATAACAATTAAACACAATATAATCAAAACTGATTAATGTAACCGATGCAGATAGATTAGGTGAACGGTAAAATATTTTATCTGTTACTCACTTCCTCACTTGTAAACGCCATTTTACAAAGCTGACTATAGTGTCTATTGATTTTGAAAGTTAATCTTTATAAGTTACTAACTTGTAAAATTAACAGCTGATTTTACAAGTTAGTTACGTTTAAACAAACGATATGTGTTGTCACGGTAGTGAATTTTACAAGTTAGTTACGTTTAAACAAACGATATGTGTTGTTAGGGTAATGCTTCCAAGGCTTATGAGTTTATGAGAAATCATTTAGAATTTTTTTGACGCAAAAATGACACTAGTAATTTTTATTTATTAATTTCGTTTTCAAATGAGTAACAAATAAAATATTATACAATACACCTCAGGTAACAGTTTTTACTGGCTCAAAGAGGTAACAGGCTCGCCAGTTATATCCTCTTATCGCCAGTAAAAACCATTTTACCTGGCTTGTAATGTAATAGTTATTTAAGCTACAAGGAATGTAAGGCGAATACGAGCCTTGGCTTCGCCTCGGCTCGTATTCGCCTACCTCAAATGTTAATAGTCCATACTAGAACCCTCCACAACTTCAATTAAAAGGGGAAAATTGTTTATGAATGTATCCGATTTCGGTCGAACTGGTTAGATTTAAGATCATGAATGGAAGCCCGTGGGGGGTGATCTAAATCCAGAGGGGTCCATCCCCTCCACAGCACCCCAGAAGGTTTGAAAGTTTAGAAGAGCCCTCCACAGCTTAGGGAATAATTGGTTAATCTGATTTGGTTCGAACTCGTTAGATTTAAAGGCATGAATGGAAGTCCGTGGGGCGTGATGTAAATCCAGAACTGCCCATCACCCCCACATGATAGTTTGAAAGAGCCCTCCACAACTTCGACTAAAAGGGGAGAATTGGTTATAAATGTATCCGATTTGGTCGAACTCGTTAGAGTTAAGGGCATGAATGGAAACCCGTACGGCGTGATGCAAGTCCAGAAGCCCAGGAAGTTTGAAAGTTTAGAAAAGCCCACAGCTTCGGTTAAAAGGGGAGAATTGGTTATGAATGCATCCGATTTGGGGCGAATCGAATTTAAGGACATAAATAAATGGAAGCTGATAAATTGTGATGCAAGCTAACGTGTGTCCATAAACTGTCGACATCTCGGTTGCTTTGAAAAACAAATTACAAGTCTTAGATTAAATCATAGACAATGACATTTTACAAACCTTGACATTTGGTTTTGTGTTCTGAATCAAATTACGAAATATGTTTCTGAAATCACAACCTACTGGGATGATGACTGTTTATGAACACACGTTAGAAGGACCCATCATCTTCATAGGAAGTTTGAAAGTTTAAATTAACCTTCAGGTAAAGAAGGAGAATCGGTTATGCATGTGTCCGATTTGGATCGAATTCCTTAGATTTAGGGATATAAAAAGAAGCAAGTGGAGCGTGATGGGAATCTAAAAAGACGCAGCATCCTAGAAAGTTTGGGAGTTTGAATGAGCCCTCCACGTTTTTAGATATATACCTACACAAGAATTGATTATGAATATATTGATATGATTGATGTTTAGGCTTACATTGCGTCACTAAAATTTGTTATGTACCCATAAAATTTGCAATGGCTCCCCCAACAATATCAAATTATCTTAAATTTTATTCAAATGTACCCCAGCTTTTATGGTTTGTATTTCAAATTAGATTTAGCTTTCTTTTTAAATGTATTTCTCTTATCTCAGGTCGTTCTCAGGATTCGTTAAATGAATTTCAAAATAAAATACAATAAAAATTGCTCATAAATATTTCAAAATACAAATTTATTACAATATATATGCCCTAAATTGCCCTAACTTATACTATTATTTTAAATTGTTAATTCGTTTTATGCATTTTATTCAGTAATTTGGTTAATAATAGTGCTGTTAAATGAGTGAATATCATGTTAGTTTTGTATTTAATCATCGCTACTAGATCTTAGGTATTAAATTTAAAAAATCGTTCATCTATGTATTAAAAGTATACTTATATGGTACCCCTAGAACGACAATTTAAAAATCTATCAAAAAAAAATAAAATATACAGGGTGTTGCATTTAAAATAAGAAAGTTGAATATCGCCCTTCAAAACAGTTAACTGATATTGAGAAAGTTATAATGGGAAAATATAGCTTTTATAATGCCATTTAAGAATATATATAGTTTATTGGGTGTAATATTAATAATAAAAGCACTATAAGCTGGGGCCTTTTTTATAAATCGGACGGTATAAGAAGTTAGTATATTATTTATATTAGAAATTCATAAACAAAAAGCCACGACTGACTACTTAATCTTGTTAATAATCCACTATTTGTTTTCCTAAAGCCACCACTTTAAAATAAAAGTACACAACAAAAAAGAGTCTAAAAATAATCCACAAATAGGAGGCCAACCAATTATTGTAAATACCATGAGATCGAAAAAAAGATGATTCTGAGCAGGCCTTGACTAGTACAACACGATTGGCAAGACTGATTTCAAAATGTGGCAGTAGGTTAGAGGTTAATAAATGTCAAATAAATTAAAACACAAAACAGTATTTATTTAGGGCACAAACTGAAAACTAAGATGAATACATGTTAGAGTAGGTGTTCAAAATGTGATCCTTCACTAGTATTACAACGATAAACTTATATAATTCTGGAAACAAGATTGCAAAACTGACTTACATTTGAAATGTCACTGTCACATTATAATTCATAGGCATTCTAGAACCAGTGTAACCAATCGTGTTGTACTAGTCAAGGCCTGCTCAGAATCATCTTTTTTTCGATCTCATGGTACTTGAACGTATTTATGAACGAAGCCTACTCATTTCTTATCGTTTACATTGCTTATCAGCATATCAAATTCATACATTTTATTGATTGTTTACAAGAAGGTTAAACAAACTAATCCAAAATCAAGTGCTTCCTTCTATGTTCAAGACGTCAAAATTCCAGAAAACGTATAAATTCGTTTTGCAACAACAAAATAACATAATTTATTTACACAAAATACGTGATTTTTTCCAGGTAAAACTTGATTTTTTACAACAAAAACTCGGAAGTTGCATATTAAAACCATTCATTGAGTAAAAGCAGAAATAACAATCGTTTGAAATCGTAATTTTAAGCTTGTGCTTTTTAAATTGCATTTCTTTGAGCTTGAACTGGACTAATTTATAAACAAGACAAACTGATTAAGTAAATTCATTAAGCCAAGTTTTAATTCCCCTAAAATATTTTCAGATGTAAGAACATTCTCAAGAGGATGCACCGAATTTGCATATTGCATATCCCGATTTATGAATCATCCTTTAGCAACTTTCAGCTCAGTATCCTAGGGCATTAAAAGTGTTTTCTTGCGATACTTGCTGGGGTGCAAGATTCAATAAAGGAATGCCTAACTAACTAATTTAAACTTTACGCCTTACCTCTTTATTTCTAGATCATTTATCGTTTTTGTAGTGTTGTAAACAGTATTATGTATTTAAGTTAATAATTGTAATATGGTTTTTATTTAGTCAAGTACATTTTAAGTGTAAATTTAGATGACTGATAACTATAAAAGTACAGAGTACAGATAAGCATCGTTTATGTAACGTAGGTTAGTCACAAAGAAAATAAAAGTTGTTGAAATTAGACTTCGATTTTATTTGTTTTTCAAATGATAAACAAAGGCAGTAATCTGATTAAATAAAATGATAAAATCAAATTAATCAATAACGATCCTTGGATATTTGTTATAAAACTGAGAACAATTAAATTTGCACTTTAACAACTGACTAATAATTTAAATTTAGTTTAATATTTTCTGAAAACTGACAATTTCATTTGTGACTGTAACTGAACCAACTTAGTAAATAAAAGCATTTCAAAGTTCTATTTCCATAACTTAAGTTTGCTTAAGAACACAAAAAATGAAATATGTACTACGAAATGACACTACCAGCACATTAATTAAACGCCATTTTCTTCCCCATAAATCCTCAAAAAATCAGATACTATTCAGAAGGTTGCAAAAAATAATTCTTTCTGTTCTGCTCTTTAATAATAAAGAATCAAAAAAGATTAGATTTTTCTTAATTAAAAATGCAACTATCCTATCTTTAAAATAAAAATCAATTAAAATTTTATTTTTCAGAATTAACTAAATGCTAGATTTTTCTCATTTTTATTGTTTTAAATTTTTAAAGATTTATAAACAAAAACTGAAATAATCTTTGTGCCTAAATTGATAAAATAATTGTAGGAAAAACCAAACACAAGAATCAACATGTCTTACAAACATACAAGAATAAGTGGGTATCTGTTTCACGAAGTAGTACAGAAAGAAAGAAAACTTTTCATTTGCCGATGAAAAATACTTGAATCAAAGTAAAAAATATAAATACTCGTACTTTAGCCAAGGACATAAAAAGTATAAAGAATATTTCTTGATTTAGGATCACCACATTTTGTGTAAGCAAATATTAGAAAAATTTGGCTGAATATAATAATTTCAAAACAAAATTACAGAACCTGAATAGCATTAGTCGAGGAAAACAATGCCCTAGAACTCGTATGGGTAAAAGGACATTCACAGGAATGAGCAGGCCGATATCTTAGCTAAGCAAGGTTCAGAACAACGTTTTGGAGAACCTAAATCGGCTGTTGCTAATTCATTGACCTTAGTACCATGATAAAACAAGAAGTCCATAACCGCCACTGTGTAAGATGGACAAATATGGACAAATGTCATCACGAAAGGGCAATTATTCCAATCCCTTTTTCGCAGAAATTAGCTAGGTATGGTAGCCAACTATCACGGAAAAAACTGCCACTCTTTGTAAGCATATATTCCGGACATTGTAAATTAAATGAACACATGAACAGAATGTGACTAGCAGGCACGTGTCGAGGGTGTAATATTGAGGACGAAACTGTGTAAACGTCTAGCCCTGGCTCCGATAAGAGGAACCATGTTGCGGGACTTCAGGCTTGACAATGCCAGAATTCAGAGCATACCTCCTCCAGACATCCTCAGGTACACCAAACGGGTAGGATACATTGAGTGATGCAAACAGGCAGGGTGTTGTAACGGAGGTTGCACAATGGGCTCGCTTTGTGGCCTAAGTGCATGTAAACTTAGGTTTTTTAACAAATTATGTAAATTCTACATATAGAAAAATATCAACTCCGCAAGGATTCGAAGCACTGACCTTCGGCTATACGCGCCAATGCTCTACCATTGAGCTACAGAGGCAAATCACTGAAGATGCGATATTCGTCTACATATAGTAATTGTAAACTGTGAAATCTAGTGTGCATTAGATTTCACAATTTCCAGAAACAACTTGTCGTAAAACTGAGACCTAACCACCTAACTCATGTAAACCTAAATTGTAAACTAATTGCAAACAGATAGAAGAGGAATAAAGGAACGCCTCCTAATAAACAAGGAAGAAATAGCTAAAAATGACATTATGGAGGTAGCTGCAGAGAGTAGAAGTATTACAAGGCAAAGAACAAGCACATGCAGAAGAAGAAGTGACATATGTATAATAAAAAATAGTATAGCAACAACTGTAGAGCTACTAGAAAGACATCAGGGCACACAACGAAGTAAACAAAAGATGCAAGATAAACAACAACGGAATTAGAGAAACATAAAAATGAAACAAAAAACATCTGGCTAAATAACAATTAAAGGAATACAATGCAGATAATGCCATGCACTTAGTAGATTTGTAAAATAGAATCAAAAGCATAGAAAGAAAGGATAAAGAAAAATCGAAAAACAGCGACGGCAAGGAAAATGAGGAATAAAAATGAAGAATAAAGGCAATATCAAAGAAGAAACTACTAGATAAAAGAGAATTAAGAGTAGTAGTAAAAAAAGAAGGAGAAGAATAAGAAGAAAATAAACAAACACATAGCAAAAATATTTTTAAAAGTCACTCAATCTGGGGACTGTCTGTGTAGTTGAAACTTCCGCAAAGAAGACAAAAAAGGCAAGAAAGGAGAAATAATATAGAAAAGAGAAAAATCTATAGGTACTAACAAGGATAGCTTTAATACAACGAAAGTTTAAATAGAACATAGAACTACATACCGACAATTTAGTTAACCGGAAATACAAGAAGAACTGCAAACATTCGAAAAAAAAATATTTATGAACCACCAACCAAAATTAAAAAAATAATATAAAGAGAAATCGATTGAGTCACTACTAAAGGGGAAGATAGTTTTGTACAAAATTTGAATAAATAAAATTATTCAAAATAAAGAAAATCAAAATTGTCACAAAAGTGGCGATGATTCGGTAATGTAAAATATAAAACAACAACAATTAATGAAAATGATCGAATAAAATGGGCGCAAATAAAGGAACTAAATAAAATTATAGCAGCTCGCTTGACAACAAAATTCACAGGAAGGAGGACATAAAGGAATATATATTAAATATAAAAATTCGTTAGAATTAGTTAAAACCGTCAAATTAAATGGTAAGTTTGTAAATCAGGCGAAGTCTAGTATATGTTGTAATGTACTAGCACCGCTTTGGGCTAGCCAAAAATAAATGTAATGTTATCGAGGTGATTACAAAACAAAATTAATTAAATTTATTAAGAAAAGCAAAATGTTCTGTATACTGAATGTATGTGTATTATTGTCTGTGTGTATATGAAAGCGTGTGTGTGTTTACATAAAATCAAATATCAAGATAACTCAATATCTGAAATAAATCATGTAAAACAAATATTCATAACAAACAACTATACATCAAAATACATGAACACCAATTCATTATCAAAATAAATTTAATAGTTTTAAACATGAGTTCTAGCAGTAAATTTGTTAATGAAAGTTGCATTAAATAAAGATTGATAATTTCTTTTTGAAAACAAATAACAAATAATCTTATATTTTTACTTTTACAAACATAAACATTTACTTAAAAAAAATATTGAATGAAATTTAATAAAGTTCTAAATTTGTTTAAATAAAGTCCCACTTATCTTAAATTACAAATTTCTTGTCAATCCGGTCATTTTCGGAAGGTGCGGCATCGCTGCGTTTCAAACTTTGGATTCGCAAACGGTAAACATCTATGTCTTCAGTTTTAAAACTCCAACTGTTTATTTAAAACTTTTCATCTGCTAACTCTTTATTTTCTTTTATTTATTTCACTTGATAGTTCGTAATCACTTATTTGTTTATTTTTTTTCCATATATTTAGTTTACTTTGATTTTAATTATAACGTTTCACTTCGTTTCAGGTTTGTTGTTATTTGGGTTAAACATAACCTCAACTGTACTCACCGTAAATAAAGTATCAGTTTTATTTAAATTAAATCAATTTGGATTTATTACAACAATTAATTAAACAAACTTTGTTTAATTCTCAAACATTATTTTATAAACGTAAGTAATCTTCACTTTATTTTTATTAACTGTATTTATTTATTTACACTTAACTATTTGTTATTAAACTTCTTATTAGTTCACTTCTTTCATGATACATAATTTGTTTCACAATACTTTGACTTTAAAATTTCATTTTAATTTAATCGCCGATTTTCAACTGTCAAATAAAAAAATTGGGTGTACGATAACCCCCACTATTAAAATTTACATTTCTGGAGCTACCAAATAACGTGCTCTTGCTTTGAAATCTTTTTAGCAACTAAAACAAACATCATATATGGTGAACCAATAGGAATCAAGTATTATTTTAAGGAATAAATTATATCAGTTGTTAAAAAATTATTTAAACTTCTTTACTTAATTAAACCTAATCTTAAACAAATTACTACTAACTAAATTACATGACCTAAATTTTATATACAATAACTTATAAAATAATGAACTTAAATTTTTCATTTCACGAAAGTAAAAGTTGTTAAATCTTTCTGACTCTTTAATTTATAGATTTTCAAAATTATTTCTGATTTAATTAAAAATTATGCTAAAGTAATATTTACAACATTTAAAAATTATTTTTACTCTTGCTAAAATTCATATTTTTGTCTCAATTTGCTGGATTTCGTATCTGAAGTTCTGACATTTCGTCAAAATTTACAATCGTGATTATTTTTACATAAATAACTTTCTGTTCTTAAAACATTATTATTTATATACTTTTAACTAGTCTACATCTTTTTGTCATATTTTTATATGCGTCTGAATTTTTCTTTATATTAAAAACTCAAAGTTAAAATATCTCAGTGCATGTGCACTCGTCAAAAACTTATTTTATCAATTTTTAAGCAATAATTTAATTTTATTTGTTATTTTCAGTATGGTAAATGAAATACTATGTTACCAAGAATCAATACATCCTGGAATATCTAAATCGTAACATGAAATAATGAGTATATTTGATATCGGAAAATTATATCCTTTAATCTTTATAATAATTTTAAGACATTTTCGTTGTGTATATTTATTTTACAGCATTTTTATATAAATTTACTAACCATAACAAAATTCTATAATGACTTTTCATGAAATTTATCTTAATATTTGATTTATGAAATTTGTAAGTGTAAAAATATTTATATCGGAAATGTCAAATTTAGTGTAGATTGTATGTGTGTTAATTATTGTAATAAATTGTTGTTGTTATAATGTGTGGTGTCTAAAATACATAACAATGTACCTATACACAATTTAATCGATAAAGATTATAGAAATATAGGAATATATGTAATCCATACAATTTTAATACATTATAATGCATAAAGAAGAAAGAAGCGGAGCACAAAGTATAGAAAAAGGGAGAGGGGAAGAAGAACAAGGGAGAAGAAGGGGAAGAATAAAAAGAAAGGAAAATGAAAAGGAAACCATGAATGAGAAACCAAATAATACTAAAATGAAGAACAGATATACAAGAAGAAAAATTAAAAAAAGAAGTTTTATTCTAAATTAATTTCTGTTTATATTTTTAATTCTTAAACAACTGAGTTTCTATGAATTGTTTATATATTGAGCTTCTTTCAATCTTCAGTTTACCAGCCCTTTATTTTCGAGTTTTATTAAAAACTGTGCGTAATCTGGAATTTTCATTAATATAGGTAAACAGATTTGAAAAATTCACATTTCTCCTTTGGATTTAAAAGTAAGGTTTCGTTCCTTTTTTTGTAACCAACAAGTGATTACCTATATAATTTGGAAATAAAAGAATTAAACTCTAAATTACTGCCAATTTTCCTGTTTATTTTCGGAAAATTCTCTTAAGATTTAAATCTTTTTCCCTGAATTTACCTCACAGGCATTTTAAGCATTCTGGGAAGTTTATATTGTGTGGCAAAAATAAAATTGTTTTGCACGCGAATTAATTGGTTTGTTATCTTGCCATATTACTCACACTAGGCTCAATTTAAAAAAAAGGTCGTAAAGCAAACAAATTGATAATCGACTTAATCGTATTACTTACAAGCTTTATATTGTATATTCCTTTATAAGTGATTTTGATTAATTATTCCTTTTATTAATTGTTTAAAATGTGTTAGTCATAAGCTTGAAAATTAAACACGTGGCATGCTACGTAAAACTTAAAAGGTTATACTTGGAACTTAACTTATTTACAATAAATTACAAGATTTATATTTATTTTCGGTTTCCGGAAAACAATATAAACTCACGTCGAAAAATACGAATAGTTAATTAAGTTGTCACATTATCCATTTTAAAATATTAATAAAAAGATATTAAAGTCCGACTAAAATAATGGCAAGAAAGTAAATTTTACAAATTCATGCAACAACTTCCTTAATGAGAGAAGCTCGAGTTACAAAATTGCATTTATTGCCGCTATTAATGTCGTCTTGGTTAAAAGTGGGCGGCTTATTGATGATAGGCAACATTTTCTTCGATTTTATTTTAAATTTTATGGAAGTTTAGTGAAATTTATTTATGGTGGAGTAGGCTACACTAAATTTATGCTAGAATTTTTCTTGTATAAGTAAATTTAAACAATAAATCATAGATTGCAAATTAAATAACGTGGGATTAAACAAATATGATTAGTACAAGACTTGTGGGTGCTAAGGATTATATATTTCTCTATAAACTATAAACCAAACCTTGGACGGGTGACCCGAACCAGGCTCAGCTTATTACTGCCCGGTGTGACCTCCTCGACAAACTATAGGTCTTAATGGCCTGGTAAAGCTGAATTATAATAATAAACCAAACCTAAAATTTGGCAGTTCTGTGGTTTGTCCATCATTGAACTTTATGTAACAAAAAACACGGCGTACTCTAATTAGCAACGTACCTTTCCTGCTATTGCTCAGAATCTCAGAATTTTGACTTATTTAAACTACTTTTACAGTCACCAGATAACCTTTACTTTAAACTCAAAATATCAGCTTTAAACTCTGAACATCGACATTAAACCCACGCTTTTAAATTAAAAATGTGGTTTCTTATAACGAAATAAAAAAACAACGAGCATGGATCGGAGAAACGTATAGGAAGATTTGGAGAAGCAACCCTAAACTCCAATGGACAAAATAATAATAATAGACTTCTGCTTGGTAAATGATCCATTTGTTGCAAATATCCTTTTTCAGCATCTAAATATTTACAAGTACACAAGGGTAGTAGAAAGTAGAAACTAAAAATCAATCAACAGGCCTGGTGTTATTAGAAAAGATCGAAAAATCAAGGGTCAAAGAGGTTAGAGTTACACGGCAATACGAAATAGGAAATGATCATTATTTTATAGATGTCCAGATACAAGC
This sequence comes from Melanotus villosus, assembly GCA_963082815.1. Classification (NCBI taxonomy): domain Eukaryota; kingdom Metazoa; phylum Arthropoda; class Insecta; order Coleoptera; family Elateridae; genus Melanotus; species Melanotus villosus. Next base: position 47,108,796 of record OY720425.1, read on the forward strand.
GAATCAGAGAAGAAAGAAAGAATAAGCAAAGCTTAGCAAAGATATCTTGCACCGAAAGATGTAGAAGAATATAATTTGTATAAAACCCGGAGGAAAAAGGTGAAAGAGATGGTTCGTAAATGTAAAGCAGAACTATGGGAAAAGTTTGGAAAAGAGTTAGAAATGGGCGGAGAAGGCATTGGGAAGAAATTGTTTAGAATGAATGGTGAAAAGTTTAAGGAAAGAAAAGGTAGTAGAAGCGCACTGGCTAAAGGATAGAGATGGCAAATTACTGAACTCCCAAGAAGAAATCAAACAAAGATGGAAAGAAAAGTGACTAGCAAAATGAGGTTGGAGTTGGAGACAAGTAACGAACATATAACGTAAGAAGAGTGTGCAGAAACTATAAATATTTTAAAATAAAGCCAGAAATACTGAAGGGAATGGGTAAGGCAGATGAGGTAGTATTGAGGGAAATATTAAATAAAATTTGGCTTACCAGAAGAATGGTAAAAGATAGGAATAATTCCATTGCACAGGAAACTGAGGGAGTCTCACCAATCCGGGCCATAAGCCAGGGGTTGGATTAAATGTTATCTCCAACGTTGTTACCAAGATGTGTGCTTCTCTAAAGATGTTCATGTAAGAATAGTGTTTATTATTATAAATTGATGCTAATGTTTTGTACGCCGTATTAAGTCATTCAGACCTAAGACCTGTTAAGTATTTGGATCCCATTTGCCGAATAGTTGAATTATGTTTGTAACTAAGATTATACCAATATATCTGATGTTAGTTAATTCTGTATTTTAATATAACCTCCCGCAAAAGCCAAGCTAAACACTCGTAATGAATGTTGGCTATAAGTCTCTACCATCATAATCAATAATAACATAGGAGGCCTTAACCCTCGATATTGCAAAAGCCACATCGTTACAGTATATACAAAAGTACTAGAAATTTCATCAGATACTAATCTTTGATCACAAATAAATTTACCACAGAACAAGAGGTAAGGGACAAAGGAAATTACTAAAATTACAAAATTAGAGACTAAAAGTGTGTTCGTTGGGTATAGAAAGTTGCAACCAGTAGAAATAAAAGAACTAATATATGCCGATGAGCTAATCCTGTGCTTCAACAAAAAAGGCCCTAAAAGAAAACCTGATGATGTGGAAACATGAACTATCGAAATATAACATGGTAATCAATAAAAGGAAATTATGGTGACAGGACTGGTAAAACAGGAGGTAAACATACAGATTGACAGGGATTTGGAAATAGTAAATAAAATTATAATTAAAAATAGGTAGGGGAACAAAGATTATACAAATCAATATTTGTGCCAACCCTTCTGTATGGAGCGGAAACATGGAAAATGTCAGATAGGCACAGAAGGATGATAGATGTGTTATAGAAGAATAATGGGCGTCGCCAAGATGCACAGGATGAATAATTCAGCAATAAGAGAAGCCCTGAGGGTAGAGTCAATTGAACATCAAGTAGAGAAGAGACCCTTAGGATAGTGGGGCCATATGGTAAGAAAGTCGGAACAAAGGGCAACCAGTGAAATCTGGAAAACCAAGGCAAAGAAGAAAGGAAGGGGCCGGTCAAGAAAAAACATGGGATGATGAGTTAATTAAAGTGCTAAGAAACGATAAAAGTGCAATAAAGCTAGCAGAAAACGGAAAGGAGTGCGGAAGCGGTTTGCAAACGACTCAGGAAGGGAAGTCGCAATGCACAACCCTCTACACTGAAAAGTAGAAAGAGCGGATAAGTAAGTAAGTATATTGAAATAAAAAGCAGAAAATCAAATTTAAAATTATTAATATAGCAGGAGACATAAATCAAATTTGTTCTGTCGATCAATGAATGAGGTATAATTAATTACTTAACTGTGATGGTCTGTAAAAACATTTAGACATAATACTTTATCACCAAATAAATGCATCAAAATGTAAACAAAGTTACCTAAGCTGTCAAAGGTTTTTAAGGTTTCAAGGTAGTTACTTCCCTCGGGAGGTAAGTTCACACTTTCTTGCTGTTATAGCAACCAACAAACGAATAATGAAATCAATCTGCCTCCCTTAAGTATAACAAAATGATATATGTAACTTACCAAATTGGCAGATAGAAACAATATTGTATTATTAAGAAAGATATTTCAAAAAGCAATAAATTGTGTGAGCAAGAAAAGCCAAAAAGTATTACGAATATAAAATTAAGAGAGGATAAGTAACGAAAGATTCAAATATTAATTGGAATCATTGATGTAAATAAAATATAGTTCCGCTTAAACCAAAATTAGAAAACCAAAAAAGGTTGGGCAACGTTCTTGAATTTGTTATGTGAGCTTTAATATTCTTATATTTTCTCTTATTTTTCCTGTTCACTTTTCCTTTTTAAATTCTCAGAATTATTATTATCAGCCGGATTTATGCGTATGTTATCTTTATAAGATACTCAAACAATTCTAGATTTTTTGAAGTTTCTAACTTATGATTGATCACAGAACAGTGAAGGAGATGAGGATTTTCCAAAGTGAGTGAATTTGAAATCGAACATAAAAAAGGACAGAAACTTATGTGTTATTCCACCTACTTTGTAAATGTTTACTGGGGTATAGTAGATAATAAATGGCAATTTAAGCCAACTGCAGCAAATACTTGCGTTACCTTTTCAAAATTTTATAAACAGTTAACAAGCTACACTAAATTCAAAATGCAGTGAAACAGAAAGTTAAATAAATCAGAAGAATGTAATTTAAACAGGATTTACTCACAGGCAAACACTGGACCAAAATAAATAAATAAACCAGAAGGGCACAAAAAGTAATCAAAAATCAAAGTAAAATCAAAGATACGACCAATACACTTATCTCAAGCACATCCAGAGAGGTTGGAAAATTTCTATGCACAACAAAATGGAGTCGTCGCATCGCAGTATCTCACACCTGGATTAACTAGAGGCCATAATCAAGTCCAAGTAAAGGAACAGCAGTAGAATAACCCATAACGACGATTCCAAAATCAAAACCCAGATAGAGGTACCTAATTAATTAATTGCTAGAAATTCCACACAAATAAGAATATGAATTTTAAAACAAAAGGAAAACTTACCACATGTAAATCACACGTGCAATTCAAAAAAGCAAAATAATTAACGTACGAGCCAAACAAGGCACCCAAAGACGGATCGCTTTAAAAATAATTAATTGCGTAATAAATTAAACGCATTAAATGAAGCGACATGGACTTTTTAACAAATTAACCAAAAACGTGTGTCCTTCCCGACGTCGAACTGAAAAGACCTCGAATCCGAATTTCATGCACGACACCTGGGCATAAATCACACTTTTCGGACACTGCGCAACTAGAATACGAATGCATTCTCAGTTACATAAAATTAGGTGAAAAATTCGTCGGTAAAAGCATTTAAATATAACCTTCAACGCGCGAGAAATCGAGCACGAAATATACGCGGTGAGTAGAAAGAAATGGATTATCAACGGAGTAAGATTCGATAAAACGTCGAGGATTTATACAATACAAAAGAAAAATTGAAGATAGGGTCGGCTGAACCGGAAAGAATTTAATTCTGAACCAAATTAAAACAACAAATAAACTAAATAACTAGGCATCGCTTGTGATGACAATTTAGCGCCGGCACTTAGAAATATAGCATTACAAATGCTGTCAAAACTACGAACAAAAGAAAACCTCCACAAAATAAGAAAAGGGAAAACAACAATGTAGATTAATAAAGTAAAATGGGAAGGACAACACTTAAGAAGGAATAAAACAGGATACTGGATAACCAGAGAAAGGATCGTGAGATTGTCTTGTAGGATAACAGAAAATTTCTATAAAAATACCAAAATAATTGAGGTTACAGAAACGAACTAACCAATCAGGCCAGGTTCCCTAAAGAATGTCACTACCTTAAGGTACAGGAAATTGATTCGGGAACAATCCACCCCTTAAACTACTTAAAAATGTCATAAGCAGAATGGTAAATAGCAAAATAAGCAAATGTTTTAATGAAGGGTAACAACCACAATAATATGAGAGGAAACCTCTTTTACATAAAACATAGAGCTTAGCAATCAACCAACAGTGGCGATTGATAAGTGGAAAACGATACAATTGACTCGAGAGACAAAAAATTGTAACAATACATAATATGTAGTTTTTAAATGTATTGAATGGAAATTGTAAATATTAAATAACAGAACAAATCTAAAGGGTTCAATAATATATATACAAGAAGTAAAGGAGTAATAGAAGACAGGAAAAGATTAAGACCAAAATTACTTGAATCAAAAAAGCAGGGCAAAGGAGCGTTTCTAAAGTATAACAAGTTAATAATTCAAGGCAAATTATACAAAGAAGGAGACGAAAAACAAAATTTAATCTACTATCACAGAAGAGTATGAAGCTGTTGATACCACCGCATATCAATAAAAGAGGAAGAAATATGTTGGGATCTGACGAATCGGAAGACAACAAACAAAACTTAATAAAAGCACCCACAAAGAGTTTTAAGACATGAACTCCAAAGCAAAAGCAAACTACACTAATCTAGTCCTTGTTTGTACAACTGGTAGAGGCGGAAGAAAAGGGAGATAAAGCGAGAATTGGAACGACAGCAAAAATGGATAGATAGCACATAATATGTACACATCTCAAATTCGACGCCGAAAGGCATGAGGAAAAGATAAAGAAGAAGAATAATAATACTAAGAAATATGTTCCCAGATAAGTACTCCTAATTTCCAAAAAATATTTTAATTAAAGACAAACACTAAAATGATTAATAGATTAAAAATCCTTAAGGAAAGAAGGAAACACAAGACTTTTAAGGCAATAATCCGACCCCCTTGTAGTACCGCCACTGATATTGATAATTCATAAGTACCACTTCACTTTAAGCAATAGTAATAAAGTCTAGAATAAAAAATCGCATCATTTTTGTTTACATTCAGATAGTCAAATTGAAAAATATCAGACGTGACAAATTCCAGGTAGTATACAATGCAGCAGGTATAAAAAGCCTGGAAAATATAGAGGAAAATCATTCGTAAAGCAAAGTGAAAACAAGAAACTTAACAAAAATGATTTCCTTTAAAATAGTATTGGTTAGCCTGTGTTGTGTTGCAGCTCTAATTCAATCAGGTAAGAATCTAAATACCATTATTTACTTACAATGCGATGAGAAATTTTTGGGACAAGCAAGCTTGTGGCTTTTCGAGTGCATGTCGTAGCCTATACCATACTACATACAGTTGCATCCATTGATTAGTAAAGTAACAACTGGTAGATAAGTGCATGAAGCTAATCTATGGCTTGGTTTTGTTTTCCATAACCATCTTTGTCTAAAAAAATGAAATTATTAACTATTAACAAATAATAAAATCCTTATAGATCCTTTAACGAATAATAGGGAAGAGCAAATAAATCCGCCAGTAGTCGTCATAAACACCTGTATAACTTTTGTTTTCATTTTTCGTAGGAGAGGCTGATGTTAAATGTTACAAATGTGAGGGTGAACCTGATAGTGATTGTGCAAAAGCTGTACCTTCAGCCTTGGAAGTCGTCAACTGCCCAGGAGCCCTTGCTATGTGCAATCACAAAGACGTAAGGAATGGACGTAAGTTTTTATTGATTTTTGTTGCTTTTTACTTAACTTTTAAGCACATTCTAGACATTAAAATTAGTCACAGTCAAAGAATAACGTTAGTTACAACTGCAACATTCAAAAAAGTTTCAACGTATTTTTTAAACGTTTCTAATGCTAAACATTTTCAGATGTAAGATCGTTCTCCAGAGGATGTACCCAATATGCAAATCCAGATCTATGTACTCTTTTGTACATGCTTGCTGCTCAGAATCCTACAGCTCTGAAAGTGTTCTCCTGCAAGGTCTGCTGGGATGAAAATTGCAATACCGGCGTGACTGGTTAACTATATATTTATTTTTTGGTTGTACAGTATTATACATGAATATTGTAAGATAGTGTTACTTAAATAATAACGTAACGTATTATAATACAAAGTTGCATTAGTTTATACTAGCTGACCTATATTCATACAATGTAAGAATGAATGGAACCCTTGTACAAACATAAGCAGATGTTTAAATGTAAGAGAGAAAGAACACATCTTGAGAGTATAAATTTAGAAACCCTACCATAGGGAAATCAGTCTCTTGATTGAGTCCCACTACGATGCCTGATCAATACTCAGACGAGAGGCCCTTACCAGGACCTACTCCTGGCCCTCAGCCAAGGGTTAGGTTACATAAACTTTCCAACATTGTTACCAAGATGTGTATTCCTCATGTAAGTAAATGTTTATTATTAAATTGATATTAATACTTCAAGACTTGTTAAGTGTTTGGATTTCATATTTGTAGAACAGTTAAATTGTGTTTGTATTTAAAACAATACCAATATATTTGATGTTAGTTAACCGTGTACTTTAATATAACCTCTTGCAAAAAGCCAAGTATAAACACTCGTAATGAAGTTGCTATACGTCTCTACCATCATAATCAATAAATTCAAAAAGCGCTTCGTTACAATATTTTTACTTTGTTAATAAATTTAAAATTAAAAAATAAGCCACAATGATTAGAAATACGATCACATTTCATTATTTGCTAAGTATGTTAACTGATTAGTTTAAAAGAAAAACTTGGCGAATTAACAAGAAATCTGGTAAATTCTCTGCGTTACCAAAAATAATTCGAATAACTAACATTTTCAGGCATTAAAATTATATTTTGCAATTTTAAAGTTTGTAGCTTCAGGTATTTTGCATCTTGCCATGAAAGAAGGTTATGATTGTATTGTTTAAAAACTCTATTTAGCAAAAAAAAATAAATCAACTTAATTGTAAATATCTACAAAATTATTCAATAATTAAGCAAAATCGTCAGTTTGTTCGCGTTTTTGAGAATAATAAAATAAAAATAAGTTCAGTTAAACATAAGAGCCTTTAATCGTTAAACAGAACAGACTTAATTATTTGACAAAATCTGAAGAAAACTAAATGGCAAAGAGAAACATAGATACCTAAGTTATTAATATAAAGGAATTTTGTTGAATGTAGGTCGATTGGCGAGCGTTTTAATTCAGAACGTAATCTGACTTAGGGACTGATAAGTATACAGAGTGAGCACACTGCGGTATATAATTCGCACAAATTACATGTTCAATGGCATTCAAAAACATCGAAGATAACAATAATTGTTCTTACTATTTGTTAATAATAAATTGACGCCAAATTATAACAAACAAAGAATTGAGACTCATTCAATGTAGTCTTAAGAACATCTTATTAATATAAACAACTTGTCAGTTCGACGCAGAACTATATCGATCTTTTGTTAAAAGTGCATGAATGAATGTGAACTAAAAGGGCGATTGTACAATTGTCCGTAGTAGGAGTAACTTGTAAATATGCTATGAAGCGCACATAACTTGTGTAATACAGTAAAGCACACAAATTACATATTCGATAGCATTAAAAAGCGCTTAAAACAGCAGTTGTTATTAATATTTATCAGTAATCAATTGCCTTCAAATTATAACAAAAAAATCTGCAAAATAAAAAGAAAACAAATTCAGGCATAAATAGAAAATTCAACTTAGCCCTAAAAAATTTTCTTAACTTAAACTACTTGTCAGTTTGACGTAGAACTATATCGACATTTTGTTAAAGGTGCATGGATAAATCGATGGTTCTTTGTTTACTATGTGAACTGATAGGGCGATTATAAACCCGCCCATAGTGGGGAGTAAAGCTTTGGTTTCCTAGGAAGCGGTGCCGTCATTTAGCGGCCGTAAAAGTACGGTGGGTGACGTCACGAAAAACGGTGTCGTGTTTTTTAAGCGAAGTGTTTTCCAAAAGAGCGGTAGCGCACACCCAACGTAATAGAGCGGTGCCGTCTCATCTGAAGCGGTGGGCCAGTACGGTACGAATCAGTTCAGCAACGTTTTTTGACGGTGTGTCGTGTGTATATAGTCCAGTCAAAATAGACATAACAGTTCGGAATAATTCGCGACGGCCGTATTTTTTCACCGTTTTTCTGGCGTCACCCACCGTATTTTTACGGCCGTTAAATGACGGCACCGCTTCCTAGGAAACCAAAGCTTAACTTGTAGAAATATGCTGTAAAACGGACAAAATTTATATGACACAATTAATACAGCGCACAAATTACATATTTGATAGCCTTAAAAAACATTTCAAATATAACAAAAAAATCTGAAGAAGCACAAACAGAAAGCTCAACTTAGTCTTAAGAAAATTTATTAGCTTGTTAGTTGCATGTAGATGCGAACTATATCAACATTTTGTTAAAAGCACATCGATTGATGGATGATTTCATTTTAATATGTGCACTGAAATTTCGCTTTAGAAACTGCCCATAGTGAAAAGTAACTCACAAATAATATGCAGTGTGGGCACAAAACTTACTCGACACAATACAGTATACAAATTACACATTTAAAAGCACTTAAAATAACAATATTGTTCTTAATATTAATAAAAAATTTATTATAACTACAAAACCCGAAGAAAAAGAATATATTAATATAACTTGATCAAATTTTTAGTCCGAAATGTAAACTGATTGGGTGATTATAGAATCGCCCCTGCTGAAGACTGAGCGTTGGGTATAATTTGTTTGGTGCAGTGTTTTATTAATCCACAAATTTCCCGAACTGTCTCTAACACTGTTGAGTAACTCACTAAATGTGTAACAACACAATATGAGGAAAATAAACAAAACCAAAGAGAAGGCTGCGATTGAATTAAAAGTACATCTTCGGCAGGTCTGTCTTAGCTAACTTTAGGTTTGTAGTTTGGTGAACAGAATATTTTTAGAGACTCCAAACCAATATTTTCAAGAAAAGTTTTGCACTGAGGACGACAACTTAGTTGCCGAAACACGTATTTATTATAATAAATTAATTTTTGTGGTCTTACAGAGTTCTTGACGATCGATTGAAGCGGAGCACAGGCTCCTTTTGTTGGATTTGACTCTTTTAAAACTCATCAATGATCAATTGACTCAAAACTATAACAACAAAGGAAGGTATTGAGCGCAGTTAGGGATAGTGGGAATGCTGATTCGGCACCAAAACAGGATTGTTCCGAGCCTAGCATCGCCAAACCATACGCCTGCTCATTACCGTATAGTCCTGAATGTCCTTTGCTCAAGACGAATTCTAGGACATTATCAATAGCGACTTGTTCCAGAGTGATGCGACATTGGAGTATTATCCCTGATACAACTTTGAAGTTGCTTAGTGCCAACAGAGTAGATTTGCTGTCGCTTGCAATTCTGATAGTCTTGTTCTTAATTATACGTACAATTGCGCTTGCATCCTGCATTATGGCCGCAGCCTCCGCTTGAAAGACTGAAAGACTTGGTTGGATATATTTTGACATATCAGCGTCGCTTTTTTTTAAGTAAACCGATTGAATGATTGTTTTGGTTGTGCGTGTAAGCTAACTGAACTATTCTATGTATAATCGTCCTTGGCGAGAATTGATTTTTATGTTTTCAAAGTAATGCACGGAACTTGTTGGATACACTGGTTATTCATGTACACAAACTCAGCGCTTAAAAACACTTAAAATTGACACTCAACAAATGATATAAAGCACTTACCAGTTACTTAAAAGTGTAACAGCGTCATAATATGGAAAAACAAACAAAACCAAAGAGGAAGTAAAAACAAAACCCTAAAAAACTTACAAAACTTATCAATTCTTCGTAGATTCAAACTATATCCCTTGAAAGCACATCGACTAATCGATGTTTTAATTGGAAGCGTAAGGTGACTGGGCGATTTTAAAATCGCCCAAGATTGATTTGTAAGTCAGAGAGTGGTACATACCACTGGTTCGGTTGTTGATTCGTTATCATAAATTATATGTGACGGATTTAAAATCACTTTAAAATTAGTATTCTGAAAACTACTCAGTAAACAACTGACTGAAAATTATATCAAGAAACCCTGAAGACGTTAAAAACTTTTGTTCCTACTCAGATTGTTGTAATACCCAGGGTCGATGTTAAAATACAGATTTTGCTTTTTAAATAAACAACGAGACAACATTATTACAATATCTAACGTGTCTGATAAATTCCAGATAAAACCCAATTAAACCTTATACAGGGTGATTCAAAAGTAGTGACATTAATTTTAAGGGTAGATAAAGCATATCAAATAGAACAACTTTTCTCAATAAACCATGTGTCGCAAATTAACGGTAAACTCAGAATAAAATTAAAAATATCAATAAAATTGTTTGGTGGTCACCGGAATTTATATTTATCAAACGCCCTTGTAGTTGATACTCGTAAGAGAGACCAGCTGTGTACGTAAGTAGGTTAATATCAGTTCATTCTTCGCTTTCAAAGTGCAGTCATCGAACGTTTTTATGGAAAGTCAACCTTTTAACAACTGAATTAATTGATGTTATTGTACTTAATTTGTGTTTGTGTAGGAGTTAATAGGGATACATTTGAACATCTTCTGTAAGTCCTGTTCCTCTTTATTTACAACATTTTTTCCTATATCACTTTTTAAACATGCCAATAATTGTTTACTGCCAGTCTCAAATGTGAGAGGAAAGTGAAACCTGTAAATTACATAATAGTGTGATGTTTCATTTAATTTTGCAAGGTCAAATTTCTATTGAAGGCTTTTTAAATGCATATTAGCCAGCGGTTCTCAAAAGTGTGTAACAAAATTTAAACTAAACAAAAATCACGATAAGCTTTAATCTTTAGAGAATTTATTAAACACCTGAAGCTCAAACAAAAAAATGATTCTCATTTAAAATTATTTAAAAAGACAAATGAATTTGGATCCTCCAAATTCTGAAAAGAAAAAAATATTGTTCAACGATGTAAGAAAATACTAAACAAAGAGACTCGCTTTTCTGCTGATCTGTGGGCTACGCACAAAGTCTATATTATGAGGGGCTACGCATACCTGACAAAACCAGTGCCGTCGATTGGTACTGTCGATAAATTTACGAAGCTATTACTTTTTCCTTTTTGATTTTTGTTAATAATAATTAGATTGGTATTGATATACTTTACTTATATTCTGCTGCTTACAATTCTTATTTTCTGTAAACTTAAAACTTGTATTACCAGAAACTACTAAAATAAACCGTTTGAAAAATTAAAAAGTTCAAAACAAAACAAAAACAGAATCATTCGGTCAATATTCTTACATAGATAAGCCTTTAACAATTCGTATCAATCAATATAAATATAAATACACAAATAGCGAAAAAACTGAAGGTTATCGTTGGAGTTGACTTATTATTTATACTTCTAATTACTTTGGGACGGTTTGTAATTTTTTATAATTTTCTCATTAAAACAATACTGTTGAAGCTTCTAAAAGGCTGTAGTAACTATTAATACGAGCATAAACAAAGTATTTACAAATTCTAAAAAAGCAAATCTTTAAAACAGTTCTTACATTTTACTGTATCTATGTAAACAAGATAACCCGAGATGTTATTAACAAACACATAACAGATAAATATAGTTTTATTAGTAAGCAAGAAATAAAAATGTCAATATCAAAATGACCGCGAAGAGTACTGCAATTTTCTTAGTGCTTTTTGTGGCAATAACTGTTTACTGTGGTAAAGTTCTTTTCTCCGTTGTTAATGTTCATTTACTACGTTGAGGTTGTTCTTATTTAAGGTAAATTCAAACTACAGTTAAGGTTAAGTAAGTGCTTCAAACCTAACTTTTCATAGAAATTTGATTACTTTAGGCTTTAGGTAAAAACTAAGGTGATGAAAATCAGACGATGAGTCAATTAAGGGCAAGATTTCTAAGTTTAATGAAGAAGGGTTTGAATTGTCCTGGAAGATGGCGAAGGATTTAATTTAGGTAACTGAAGTATGTCAGAGTTCGTTAATTCTATACTTAGTGGTTATTTACATGAAAAGGGAGGTAAGCGAAATTTACTCTTTGAAATATTGAAATATAGAAAATTGCAGTCCCAACTATAAATAATTTTTGATTACTAAGTTATTCATTTACTTTCTTTAACGTCATGACAATCTGTATAAAAGCAGTAAAATCAGTTAACCTCTTTTGTCACATAATAAATATGACCTGTTAAATTGGTAATGGTAAAGGTATTGGCACCAACGCCCCGCGGAGCAGTATGGGCGGCAACATACAAGGTCAAGACCTCCTAAATTTAATCGCACTTTAATCAAACAATAAACAAACGATTTATTTCCTCAGGCATTAACCATTTTCAGTTGGTTAAATAAATAAAATGGTTGAATTTCGACACTTCAAGGAATACATTTTCGTAAAATTCACCAATATTTTCATAATTCCAAAGCTATTTATAAAACTGTTACTTTGAAGTCTCGAACCTACACTCTAATAATTGCTTTTCGCTTTTCGTGTTAAAATCTCTAAAATATCCGCCTCAGAAGTTAATATCAAATTCAATAATTATTTTTGAAATATTCAAAAGAAGTTTTTCCAGTAGTTGTAAGATGACTGTTGTACTTTTGCTCTCTAAATTTTTTTTTCATTTTGCAACTTTTAATTTACACATTACAATATATGCTTTTGGGAACGTTTAAAGGCAAGTTTTTCAAATTACTACAGAATCTACGAAGGTTTAAGATGGTCGTTCACATGGTCAAAGCAACAAAAAAAATATAAAAAATGCTGAAAACCAAACTTCTAAAATATACGTAAATAAAAATAAGTTTCTTAACTGAAGCTCAAAATTTTTAAATTTTCAAAGAGTGGAAAACATAAAAATTTTAAAATATCAATGCACTGTTATTAAAATACAAAACCAAAATTATATATGCAACGTTTGAGATTTATTTTAAGAAATAAATTTGGATTTTACTCCCAAAATTCCAATCTCAATATGAAAATCTCAACAAAGCGGTAGTTTTTAATTGTAAAGTTTTAATTTTAAATTGTGCCGTATTTTAACTCATGGAACAGGTCAGCCTTGGATATCAAAAACTATTTTATGAAGTACTCAAATCATTTGGGAAAGGAAATCACAAAACATATAAAAACCGAGGATGGAAGAACATTAGGGAATGAAGATGACATTGTAAGGGGATGGAAAGAGTGTTTCGTGGAGATGTTAACGATAAAACAAGCACACGAAGGACATACAGGAAGGTATTGAAACAAATAGCACAGAAAATTGTGAAGAAATAAAAGTAGAAGAAGTAACAGAGGCTGTAAAAAGGTTAAAAAGAGGTAAAACAGCAGGAAACGACGGAATAACGACAGAAATGGCCAAGAACCTGGTCAGCAAGGGTCTTGAAATGTTAACTAAATTGTTTAGGAAAACATGGCAAGAAGAAAAAGTTCCTAAAGAATGGGAGATGGGAATACTACTACCGTTGTATAAAGGAGTATAATAGCAAAGTTATATGAGAGGATACTGGTAAAAAGATTAACGAAGGAAATTGAAATCCAATTAGAGAGCTCACAGTGTAGAGGGGCAGAGGACTGCAAGACCATATTTATATTCGTAATGAAACAACTAATAGAAGAATTCACCTAAGATAAAAATATTTGCAACCTCATTGACCTCGAAAAAGCATTCGACAGTGTCCCAAGGAAAACAGTGTGGAGTAGCTTGAAAAGGAGAAGGGTGAATGGAAAATTACGTCTTTACGAAAACACAAGGAATTTTGTAAGAATGGGAAATCTACAATCGGAAGAATTCACAACTGAAAAGGGACTAAGACAAGGATGAGTCCTTAGCCCTGTCTTGTTTAACTTAGTAATGGATGACATAATAAGAAAGTTAAGGGAAAAGTAAAGAAACTAAAGATAAGATATCATCACATCATCACACCTATATCTCCCCATTTCGGATGTAGGCCTCTCCTAGTGATTTCCATAATTGTCTGTATAGTGCCTTCTGAATCCAATTGTAGTATGCAACTCGTTTTACGTAATCCGTCCAACGCATTTGGGGTCTTCCTTTAAGTCGCTTTCTTAATCGAGGTGTCCAAATGTCCCGCCCATTGCCACTTCTGTTGAACTATCTTCACTATTATATCCTGTACCTTGCTTGTTTCTCGTATCTACCCATTCGTCTTGCGATGCCTTAATGTTATACTCAACATTGCTCTTTCCATTGCTATTTATGTCGTTAGCAATTTATGTTTGTTTTTCTTTGTCAAAGTCTAGGTTTCAGCAGCGTACGTGAAAACAGGAAGAATGTTTTGGTTGAATACCTTTGTTTTAAGTTCTGGTCTATTTTGCTTCTTAATATACCTCGCCATGAATGCGAATGCGACCCATCCTAGCTTGACTCGTCTGTTTATTTCATCTTCTTGACTATTTCTCTTCAAACTTATACTTTGATCCAAATACATATACTTCTTCTATTAATCTGTTCTTTTTGATTTATTTTTTCGTTACTCATTATTTTTGTTTTTTCTTTATTCATTAGACGTTAAATCTCAGATGATTTAATTTGTTGCCGTCTATATTAATGCCTATATTGTCCCAATATTATTTTTTAAGGCATCCTCTAACCACAGTGTAAATGATTTAGGAGGGATGGTGTATCCTTGTCTCGCCGCTTTCTCCATTTTTATTTCATTTGTGTTAGCACTTAACTTAACTGTCAAAGTTGCATTTTCATATACAGGGTGGGTTTTTGAAAACGAAACAGAGCGAATAACTCCCAGGAAAATTATTTTTCCGAAAAACGCTGAGACACGTCGATTTTTGATGGAAGGGGGACATCTTTTCACATAAATTTCTTATTACAGACTTTACCCCCCTAGAGAGGGGGGACAACCCCCCAAAAATATTAATAGGGAAGGAGGGTTAAGTGACACATCATTTGAAAGGTATTCTAATTCTCTACACAACCGTGTTTTATTTTTTGAATTTGACCGATTAGTTTCCGAGATACAGGTTGTTAATAAAAAAACCTACTTTTTACAAATTTATTTGCAAACTTTTTTTCTCCATCTTTTTCTGTTAATGGCACCGTCAATCGTCATAATTGTCGTTATTGGTCCGATTCTATCGAGAATAATGAGAATTATCTCGAAGACCAGTTGATATTCCAACAGGATGGAGCTCCCCCACACTACGCCCTGCCTGTTCGGCAGTACCTTGATCGTAGGTTTGCGATTCAGTGGATTGGGAGAAGAGGCGTCATAGAATGGCCTGCTCGATCGCCGGATTTGTCTCCTTTGGACTTTTTCTTGAGGGGTCACTTAATGTCCAAAATTTATTTCACTCCACCTACTTCCCTTCAAGATCTACGCCAACGCATTGTCAACGAATGCCGACAAGTTACTCTAGAAATGTTACAAAATGTGCGTGAACGCTTTTTACAAAACTTATATTATTGTATGGAGGCTGGAAGTCATCAATTTGAAAACTTAATTGGCTGACATGTAGTAATTTGTAAAAAGTAGGCTCTTTTATTTACAACCTGTATCTCCGAAACTAATCGGTCAAATTCAAAAAATAAAACACGGTTGTGTAGAGAATTAGAATACCTTTCAAATGATGTGTCACTTAACCCTCCTTCCCTATTAATATTTTTGGGGGGTTGTCCCCCCTCTCTAGGGGGGTAAAGTCTGTAATAAGAAATTTATGTGAAAAGATGTCCCCCTTCCATCAAAAATCGACGTGTCTCAGCGTTTTTCGGAAAAATAATTTTCCTGGGAGTTATTCGCTCTGTTTCGTTTTCAAAAACCCACCCTGTATATTTTTATTAAATAAAGGTAGGATATAAGAACATAAAAATAGTAGAACTATCTGAGAGTGTATTTGCTGACGATTTAGTGATCTACGTAAAGAGCAAACAAAACCTGCAGCATAACCTTGAAATATGGAAGAATGCTCTAATTGCCAGAATTTTCAAAATAAATGCTGAGAAGAGTAAGGAGGACCTGGGCATATCAAAAAAACTACTTAAATGAAGAAGATATTGAACAAGTTAGTGCAAGTTAGTATTTAGGAGTGAAGTTACAGAAAAATGAAAGAACTGATACCTAAATAAACGACAGACTGGAAAGTGTGTCCAAGGTATACCATTCCCTAAGTCAGTGGTTCCCAAACTTATTTTTCCGCGGAACCCTTCTACACCATATACGAGATGGCATCAAATAGTTCCCGGACTAACTACGTTTAAAAAAAGACACTATTTATCTAAGTTTGAACATAATCTCCATCGAAATAGTCACCTTGCGCAGCAATGCACCGGTCCCAGCGTTTCTGCCATATCTGGAATGCGGCGTCGAAGTCATCATTTGTAAGCGAAACGAGAACTTTCTACGATTCGCACTGAATCTCGGCAATAGTGTTCAAACGACGACCTTTGAGCTGGATCTTCATCTTTAGGGTGCGGAAACGATAACATGTTGTGCTTGTCGAGAAACTCACGAAGCAGGAGCAGGAGTGTTCAGTGACAAGGTGCGTTGTCGTCGTGAAGAATAGAACTCTTTGTTGACAGTCTGGCCCTGGGGGACGAATTCTCGATGAACAATGTCGCGGACGTCGAAAGAGATCATAAGCATGGTCTTGATGGTGCTGCGGCTCTGTCTCTCCTTCTTCGGTCGCCCTTTCATTGCGACGACTGCTGCTTTGTCTCAGGGTCCTACCCGTAGACCCAAGACTCGTCACAGGTAATAATCCGTGACGTGAATGATGGCTCATCCGCGACACGCTGGCCGAGATCTTGACAGACTTCGACGCGATGTTCAATCTGCTCCAGGGTCAGCAGGCGGGGGACAAACATGGCAGGGACACGCCGCATATTCAATTCAGATGTTAGGATTGCCTGCACTGACACCAACAATGACAGCAATGTCGTTGTTCCAAATTTTCGGGGGTGATGCTCACAGAAGGTCCTCCAGATCGCTCGCCGTCTTCCACGGACGATCGTACGCTTTTGAAGCGCCCGTGCCACTTGAAACATTGTGTACGACCTATTGCCTCATTGCCGAAGCATCTTCAATGTCTCTATGGCCGATTATTCAAGTTTAACGCAAAATTTCACGTTGGCTCTTTGTTTCAACTTTCTGTCCATATCGTAATCGCAGACTGACATGCGCACGTGATCACAAAAACGCCAATTTAACAGCAGCGATGCCATTTGGCCCACTGCCTTATCAATGTAACAGGTCACTATCGCACTATCGCACTATCGCGCTACAGAGCTACCCCGGAAACTTTCTGATACCACCTCGTGCGAATGAAGCACAAGAAATGCAATAAATAACTATATAAAATTCAAATTATACAAAATACAAATTATACAAAAGAAAAGAAAATAATTATACAAAAATTTTTTGAAATTAATTAATGAGAAGAATGTAGATGTCTTAAACTTCAATATTTTCTGAAAATTTGACTCGCGGAATCCCAAAATTATTTCGTGGAACCACAGGATTCCAAGGAAGCAAGGAACACACTTTGGGAACCACTGCCCTAAGTAATTCATTTGTAAGGAAGAAGGAAATATTTAAGAAGACGAAGATTACAGTGTTCATCTATTTATAAGCCTCTACTAATATACGGAAGTGAAAGCTGGATATTGTCAACACAAATGGAAAGCAAAATACAGGCCATCGCAATGAGATAGCTACGAACCATAAAGGGGATTACGAGAATAGATAGAATCAAAAATAATACAGTGAGAATTTAATTGAATTGAAAGTAGAACTGATCCTGAAGAGCATCAAACGACAGCAACTAAGATGGTCTGCACACATAGTACGGATGGGAGAGGAAAGGACAGCAAAAAGAATATGGGAGGCAAGATCGCAACAGAAAAGAGTAAAGGGTAGACCAAGGAAAACATGAGACAAGGTAGTAATAGAGAATTTAAAACAAAAAGGACTAACATGGAACGATGGAAAACTATTGGCAATGAATAAGAAAGAAAGATTTATAGTTAATTTTAATAATTATAATATGATTATATTCGTATTTGAACCGTAATTTATTTGTATTACCTTAACACCAATTGGTGGACTAAGGTTTTGATAATACTTGTAGGTATATATTTTAACTCATATTTCAACGAAAAGTTCAAAAAATATTTCTGCAGACTCAAAATATTGAGTTTTCTTAATTTTAACTTTAACCTCAGAGTGTTGAGCACAAACCCAAATTTGATCTTTTTCCAAAATTTTACTTTGATCTTAAATTTCAGTCAAGTACTTTGCAATGAATTTTATAAAAATCTAATTCTCAAATCAGATTCATCTTGTTCCCAAATCAAATTTCTTAGTCATCTTGTTTCATGGAAATTTTGAGAAAGAAAGAAATGTAACCATCTAAAGTTGCTGGAAACGTATATTTTGTAGCTCCAAATTTAAAGAGTTTAATTTTTGAAAATTTTTCACATTATAACTGAAATAAATAGAGTTTGAATGTTATCGTTATACAGTGCTTTCAATCCCCACCTATCATAAAAAATCCCTTCACACCTGATTGGCCTACGGTGCTACTGGTGTAATCCAGGATTGATCCACGGGGATCTGCTTCATGTTAATTGGTGATGATGATGATGATTATAACTTAAATAAACAGAGTTCGGCTTTTTAAACTGGCGAACTTCAAGTTATTTATTCTGCTTGAATTCAAAATAATCTATTCAAAAACAACTGTTACGCAACGAGCTGAAATAAATGTCACCAGTTTTAATTTCTACAAATACTTTTTGAAATTGTTACAGAATCAGGAGGTTGGAACGTATCGCAAGTCGATGCCCAAGGAAATGGTAAAATGGAAAAAAAGGAAAAACCAAACAAACTATGATTTTGATATCAGAATTTCAGTGATATCCTCTAAATATTCTAAATTTTTAGACAGTCTCAATCATTTGTTTTTACCATTAAAGTAAGCTTATTAAATTTGGAACCTAGGATTTGCCTTATTTATTAAAAAGAAATGCCCAACGTTTTATAGACTTTTAAGCTTAAAGGTGAAACGTAAAAAAGGTTTAGTTTTAGATTTAAACTCAGAAATGTAATTTTAAGCAGAAATCTTCAAATCTTGGTTTTATTCTCATAATTTCGTCTTTTAGCTTAGAATTTTACTCTAAGTTTAAAATCCAAAAATACACATATTCAGGTATAAAACTGTGCTTTTAGCATTTTGGTTAATGTAATTAACTTAAGGCTTACAATTGTTTTAATGTAAATTACACCCATATTTAAACATTTAAACGTTGTCGTTTTTCTATTTATTAAATTGATGATTTAATAAAATGAAAATGTATTAAAATGTAAATTTAAGTACTTAATAAAACATTAAACAGGAAAGCTAACTCATATGTGTTCGGAAGCTGTCGCCACTGACAGTGCCTTGCAGAAAAGTAGAACGTGGGGGCGAAGGAATTTTAATTTTCTTATTGACAACTTAATCCTCACTACCCACTACAGATTATAAAAAGGATTTAACCTGATAGCTTTAAATTGCAGATTAGCTATGTGATATTCAAATCTAAAATTAATTAAATCTGTTAGCTCGTTAAATATCAACAGTGCAATTCAAAAGATTCACAAAAGGTTTTTTAAAAGTTAAAAGATTAGGTAATTTTATTAATCAGAAGCGAGTTGTGAAACAAAAATTTCGGAAAATCCTACTGTAGACGACTTTGTTTAATTTGCACTCAGATCCCCAAGGTTTCTTTAAGTCTTCAACTCTCAGATTAATGGTTTTAACAATGAAAATTAATTTAAATAATTGTTTTGAATATTCTGCTACATAAAATTACTTCCGCGATCCAACATCTTTGTAATCATTAAAGTACAAAAATAATTTAAAAAAATTAACTAAAACTAATTTAAATTGAGTCTGAAAA
This sequence comes from Melanotus villosus, assembly GCA_963082815.1. Taxonomy (NCBI): domain Eukaryota; kingdom Metazoa; phylum Arthropoda; class Insecta; order Coleoptera; family Elateridae; genus Melanotus; species Melanotus villosus. The sequence goes on from OY720425.1 coordinate 47,128,674, forward strand.
CAGAAATTTCGAATAATTCTGCAACAGGATCAAAAATGAATGTAATAAACCAAAACGCTTGATCATTAAAAATAATACCCTGCCATACAAAACAATAAGGAAATAAGCCTAAAATTTAAATTATTCCCGAAAAAAAGACGAAAAGAAGCATCATCGACAAGATCTGAATATCAATACCATATAATTTTCTGCCCAGAGCAAAAGCCATCACTTAAGTTGAATACATCGAGCGAATAATGACGTACGTACGACCCGATAACTTCCTGCGAAAGCACTTCGCAACGATTGCTCCTTCCTTTTTTTAAGTCATTTAAGTTGTGCTAATTTGCGATCGGACAAGGATGAAAGGAAAATCTAAGGAGGCGGCGTGAAGAAAACGTAGAATCTATGATCAGGTAACAGGGACGAGTTATATAAAGTCATCCAAACGATAATTAATAGTTCTTGTATTAATGTACACCTGTCTTTCGGTTTTAGAAAATGGGGTAGGAATGTGGATGAGAGGCAATAATAAAGTGGTTTGTTGTTTGATACAAGGGGTTTGGGAAGTGCCTGGTTGCTTTTTGATATTTAAAATATTTCTCATCTCATCTCATCTCATATAATAATTTAATTAGGTTTATATATCTTTTCTGTTTAATTTATTAATAAAACATCATCGATTTTTTTATAGTTTATAATATTCGTGTTAATTAAAAAAGAGCATATTTAAACAATTGTTTCCGTCTGACGTTAAGGACGCATTTACACACCTGTTAGGCTATGAATGTATCACAACACTGCTTATAAATAGTTATTTACGCAGCAAGGGAAGTAAGTGAGATTTACTTTGTCGAGCATTAAAGATTGCAGATCAAGTGACGCATGGTTGCAGAAAATAGAATTTCCACTGCCGATATAAATATAAACCATTGTTATATAAATAATGTTTGACAAAATTATTTAACACTAACTGTCACTAAATTAGTCTATCCTTTACCTCCATATCCTTTACCTCCCTATGGAGGTAAACTGACATATTATTACCCTGGAATCGTGATAACCGACAAACAATTGGTAAAATAATCAACCTGCCTCCTTCAAACACAATTAAAGGTTGACTACATGGTAAAGTTCATTGGAAAAAATTATTTTCTTTTTCTAAAAGTAAACAAATTGTAGGCAGCTTGTAAAAAGTCTATAAATTTATTTAATTATTTAGTTCATATTCGTAAAATAACGAAAGAACTTCAGTTTCAAAATGATTGTACAAACAGCTATCGGTGATTCTTCTTGATTACAGTTTTTAAAAAATATCAAAATACACAAACAATTCAAGTACTTCAAATGGAATATGTTTGAATCAAAAATAAAGATGTGAGATCTAAGTGATATCAAAAAAATAAAAATCGTAAAGCAAGAGGAGAATCTCCGTAGCAAAATAAGTAGAGTTACTGTTCAAAATTTTGCTTTTGAAGGTGTAAAGTCGAATAAAGAAGAACAAGAGCTTTTTTCAGAAGATACTGTAATGAAACATCATCTATGAGCGGGCTCTTGAACAATCTCCGCATAGATTATAAGAGTATCTACGAGGTAACGAGCGAATTCTGGGATTCTCGAGATGCGTACGCTATGCGAAGTCCCTACAGATGCTTTCGAGAACCGACTAGAAGCATGCCGTAGGATATAAGCGCGTTCAATGAGTGCCATAGCTACGAAGCGAACAAGTGAGTTGATTGCTCCACGCGCACGGTTGAATAATATAAATAGTAGTGAAATAAACAGACCTCTTTGTTATACATAAATTAGTGTAACTTAGTTCGTTTTACTGTTTTATTAGTACATACGTTTGTTATTCGTTGTTGTTGTTGTTGTGTTTTAATTGATAAGTAATGGATAATTCATACAGACTCACCAAACAGTTTTTAAAATGCAAAAAAAATCGATTGTGTCAACAAATTGTACAAAAATTCCAAATGGAATCTTACCTTGTTAATGTTTTTAAAATAATTAAAATAATTAAACTAAGAACAGTGGAGCTGATTATATGCGTAGATGCTTACAATATACCCGGAGAGATAAAATATGAACTGAAAGAATATGGAGAGAAATTGAGTTAAAGAATCAATTAGCGCTAAGATGGCACGGACACGTTTAAAGAATGAAGAAGGAAGGTGGCCAAAGTAAATCTTAAAATGGCATCTACGGGGAAAAAGAAAAAGGGGACTACCAGCCGTCAAATGGAAACAATACATACACCAAACAATTCAAGAAAAGGGTTTGGAAGAAGATGGTTGGAATAATAGAGAATATTGGCATCTGAGAACGACCAACCTGTGAGAAGGTCAAAGAAGAAGAAGAGAACAAAGAATTGGGATTTAGATCTACATAATTTTTCCTGCTAAAGTTGAAGCAGAGAAAGGTGGTAACTATATATATATGTTGTAGATTAGCTTCACCAAAATTTGCTCGTAATTGGAATTAGTAGAAAATATTGGGAAAACTAACACTCTTAAAATTCCTTCAAGAAAAAGAGAAACATACTTCAAACCAAATAATTCCTAATAATCTTAAATATTGAAAGAAAGGTAAGCAAAGATTTCTTAAAATTAAAATTTCCTGACTAAATACCAAATTCTATATTTAGTTCGAAGAATTTAAGAAGAATTTCATAGCTTATTTATCGTTTGCTTATACCAGGATATAAGTGTTACAGTACTTCTCCAAAGTTTCAGTTACTTAGATAAAAAAATTTAGCTTGAAAAATCGATAAAACTTTTTGAATTGTAACTATAGATGGAACGTAGAGCCACTACTATGATCGAGAAACCAGGCAACAACTAATAGAATAGAAAGACAATTGTTCTTCTTGTCTTACGAAGTTGTATGTTAATAAATCAGCAAACAAAATTCTTGTACGGGTATTTTAAAATAGTAAGCGAATAATTTTCTCTAATTACCTGGGTCAGGGCAAAACGACAACAAAAATGTGCCTACTTTTACACTTAGTAGGCCAAGTCACAAAGCAAAATTGCCACTGTAAGCTCTTGAAGGTTGTGCTGCTTTTGTAATTTTAACGAATTAATTAAATCATATTGATTCTACGAGTTTGGTCCCATTTAATTTCTAGCCAGTCGCAAAGTAAACAAACATGAAATTTTTCAGTAATATTTTATAACTATTATCGAAGGTTGGTTTTTAGAGTAACAAAAAGAATTTTAGAATTTTTTAACGCTCAAAATGAGAGAGTTAAGATGAGAGCGCTGGGTTCCTAACTAGGAGTATTGGGTTCGAATCTCACGCAGTGATTAAGGATTTTTACAAAGAATTCCCCAAAATTCGATGTTGGTACTTGAGCCAGTGAAGTAATTTAATTGTTTGGTTACAATTATTCGATTCTGTCTGCCGAGTGGTCGGCTACAAATAGTAACAAGACACGTACACTACAGATTTAACACAAACTCTCTCTCAGAAGGCAACGGAAACCACTGCAGAGAACACATTTCCCTAAAGGCTTGACTGACTGACTGACTGACTGCCAGAGAGAGAATTAAGAGATAATGTTGAATCTGAATCAAAAATGTTATTCTCACATGTATTCTTCTCCTTTATAGTGCCGTATCCTTTTGAGGACGTTGGTGAAGGGGATTAACCGCATTTTTTAATTTTTATGTCATTGGCACTTGACATCTTTCAAAAGATTGTAATTAAAAATGTATGAAAGAGAACACCAATCAATTTTTTGTTGTAAGTTTCAGCCGAATTTTGCTTGGATATTAAAATATCATTCATATAAACATAGCAGAAGTAAATGATTTAAAAGATAACTTTTAAATTTCACTGCAAAGACTTTTTGATCATATTATAGTTTGTCATTATTTCCGTGCTATTTTTTCTGAAATATTTGTTATTTACCATTTAATTTAATTAATCGTTCCTGCAAAGGTAACAATGCAACTAATTCTTTTGCGACCTTTCCAAAGAACACACTGTTTTAAGTATTTATAAATAACAGTTTCATTTCTTGAATTACTTTAATCGGATATCTTCAATTTAATTATTTTTGGTTTGTAAATAAAATATGTTATAAATATTGTTGAATCGTTGTGGAGTTCGTAATATTTTTCTATTTACAGATTTTTCAATACCATTTCAAATTCATAGCATCATTTAACATTAGAAAAATACAATACAATCACACGGCATCAAATATAGATACAGTAACTTAGGACACACTAACCAACTTATAGGTGGTATACCTAATCACCCTTTAGAAGTTTAGGAGACTGAAAAGACTGTAGCCAGAGGATTTAGTTTAAATAAACTCAGGTAAACCATCGATGGGTGGGACCCCTCTCAAGTTATATACCTATATCACATTTGCTTATTACTCTGTATTTAATTTGAGTAGACTGTAAATTTGCACTGAAAAATATACTTAAAAAAAACATTAGAAAAGGCAAAGCTTAAAAATCGGTCCTATTCTTCTTATTAAATTGTGGAAAGAAATCTCTAATTTGTTTATAAAATTAAAAGCCAAAGATATTCAAATGTCGAAACAATTTGAATTTTCACGTTCACTGTTTTGTTTGAACTCATTATTTAATAAATATCTGCTGTTTGCATACATTTTGAGGAAAATTTAAAAGTTTAAATGTAAAATAAAGCGAAAAAAGTTAAGACCCTAAACATTTTATATTCTTTTTGAAGCCTTTTTAATTACAAACTACTTATTTTTAAAGGATACCAAGTAAACGTCAACGACATAAAAATAATAAAAGTATATAATTTCGGAGATGACTTAAATTTCACAGCAACCGCTATTCTAAGACTTTTGGATCATACTATACATGTGACTGATTTTCACTATAATGTAGATCTGTTTTAAAAACTTACCGAAGCAATAGCAGATAAAAAATTTAGAAGGATAAAGAAATGAGTAACAGTTCCATAATTTTATGTTAATGTCATTGAATAAAGTATCCATTTGGCTTAATTTTGTACAATTTAATCATAATCAAGTCAAAAATAGCAACCTTGAGATACAACAAAATTTCGCACCTAAATGTCTACTGAAATTAGCAATAACTTTTACTTAAAAAATTGCTAATTTACCTGTAAATAACTGGTACTTTACTCTTGGCACTGTTTTATAAGTTCTTAATCTCTAACCAGCCACCGTATAAGTGTTTTCGACATTCTAACTATGACTGAGGTCTTTTCAAAATAAGCACCATTTTTCGTAAAGGTTGACTTTTTTTCGAATAATGAGAAATAAAAAAGTTTACAGGCATAACTAGCTCCATCCATGGACACACTGTATAGTATTGTATATAGTATCTACTACCGGGTTATTATTATTACAGTTAGTGTTTACGTTATACATCGTTGTGGTTCTCCTTGTTACTGAAAAACAAACGAAAAAGGAAGAGAATGGGTAAAAATAAAAATAAAGATGAAAAACGAAACAGAAACCCAAAAAAGGCAAGGAAGAAGAAGAAAAGAAGTAAAAGGAGTAAAGTAGTAGAGGGTTATTTAAACAAGAAATATTTCAGATTTTTAACCTTTTTTCAGTTCTGAATTTTATATTAAAACTACCATTGCGTACTAGAAAACAAGCATACACAAACGCACAGTATATTTTAAAATCACCTTCTGGACTATTGAGAAAGGACAAAAGGCCTAAGAACAAGCTTTTGTTGAAAGCTTTCTTATACATTTACCACACAGGTTTCTTAAAAAGCCAAATAAATCTGTCTATTTAGTTTCATAGTTTATCGCATCGAATTTTTTTTTTTTTTAGAAAATTGTATAGAAATAATGTAATATAATATATAAATCAGCACAGCTATTATTATTTTCTAATCAATAAAAATATTCAGAACTGCCAATAAATATCTGAGCGTCGAATATTCGTATTTTACATATTCCACTTATCCTTCGATTAAATGGATGACCAAGATTCATCCAGTTATCATCAAATATTAAAGTCAACGTGTATATAAATCAAATTATTCTGCAAAATTTAAGAGAGTAACTTAAAACTTAAGAATGCCTAAAATTATATGTACATCCGGGATCACTTAGAAGAAATAAATAAGAGTCAAATTTGGCGTTACGGAATTACTTACAATCGTCGTTCTATAATTAACAATTAAAACCTTAAAATGTTTCAGTCTAGTCTACGAAACATAATAATCTCGTAATTAACCATTATAAAATAAATTTCACAGACAATTGACTGAAAACTTAACAGTTTATTATTTATTTAAAAAATAACCACCCCACGATTCAGTTAGAAGAACATTTATCAACATATTTCGAAAATTAAAACTAAAAAAGGGGCGTAACAAGAAAATAAAATTGCAATTTTTGAACCAATACAAAATACATTTAAAACGTTTTCGAGCAGCGGATAAAAGCGATAAATCAGGGCCTTAAATTATATGCAACCTTTAATGGTTTATTCCTGTTTAAAATACCGGATTTAGTCCACTTTCGTTCGAAGGATAACTCTTTTGAAGGCCAAAACGTTCGGTCATTTGCCTTAGCGTGAGCGGAACATGCAAATTGAGTCATCATTAACCAACATGCGATCGTCGATTAGAAAACTCGAGCAGTAGGTACTGGAAGCGTTTTTAATAAACCCAGTACCCAAGAGATGAACTTCATACATTAAACGATAATGTTTAATGTATGAAGTTCTCGTTATCTACACCGGCAATTAAATACCTAATAATTCGGTAATAAAATGCGCGAATTGTTATGAAAAGAAGGGGAAGGTGTTCATTAACACGTGTAACGCAATCGTTTTCTTAACCATAAGAGCATTAAACATTTGTAAATGGCACTAATGTTAATGCTAATAGCAAAAGCGAGCAGCAAAACTCATGTCAAGCGGTTGTATTCACGCGTGTTGCAGCTCAAGCATGACTTCATTACCATACATGAATGCATAACTTCATCGGAAATTACAAGCGAGATCTCAGTGTTCTTCTGGAATGAAGACAACACTGACAATGGCATTCGATTGGCAGCTGACTTCTCATTTCCATTTCAACACGCGAGCTCGCCTTATTCAAATCGAGTTATTTAGTTATTCGGAAATCGAGAGCCACGATTTACCTACTTGAATTTACAATCGGGAATCTCGTCTTTTCTTTTTTTTTTATTTAAAACTATTATCGATCTATCGTACGGTCAAATAACTAAATCGGATGAAAAGATCTCTCTCGAATTGAAAAGAAGGGGCGAAACGAAGGTATTCAGGTTGGAACCCAAATAAACTACATTAGCGAAACAAAGGCAAACTGACAAACGGAAAACGTCAAGAAGACATCACGAAACCAATAAAAAGCGCACGAAGACCGTACAATTGGCGAACAATCATCGACTCGAGGTTCATAATAGCGAGGGATCCTTTTGTTGTGTTTGTAACATTACTTTTAACTTTCAAATGAATTTCTGTCAGGTGACAGCAGGACATGGAAAATGTTTCGTTTTACTATGCTCTCTCATGCACTTACCTGGCCATAAAGTACAGGTCAGGGGCAATACTTCATTCTTCTGTCTGTTTGATTCAGGCTCTGAAAAAAAAATTAAAACAGTGTTAACTAGGATTTTCACCAGAAAAAAATAATTTCAACAAAATTAAATAAAACACATTTAAAATGCATTTATTTCTTTACAAATACTTGTGCATTATTAATTTGTTAAGCAAAATAACAAAAACTGTTAAAAAAACATGAGGGGCCACAGAAAACTACATGTTTAATTTAAAAAGTAGGACCTAAAAATTGTTAATATAACATATCCATGGATTTTGGATAAAAGTTAATTCAAAAGAGTGGCGTTTTAAAATATATGGTAACAAGTATCATAGATTTCCCTGCTGTATAAGAAATGCTCTTTGTAAATTTTGGTGTATGAGTAAATGAGTTATTTAAGGAAGTTTATTGTAACCGTTTTGCGGTGATATAAAAACAGCCAATTTGTTATTAAGAAAGATGCTTTTTCAAAATCAAGTGCTTGACGCTTATTATTATAACTTATAACCCATTATTCCTTATTGGGACATAGGGATATGCTGATGCGTTAACGTATGAGGTATTACGAGTGCAAAGCACAACCCACAACCCGGCCCAACTCTGGGGGTTACGGGATTGGTGTACCGTTTGATCCTCACACTGCACCATGTGTCTAGTGTGTAAGCGTATATGTATGTGTAGGACCTTGTTACTCTACCTCCTAGGCCTGTATTCGGAGGAGAGCCCAACGACGAATGTTTGCCAGGATTCGATAACGACCTTCAGACTGTAGGAAAATCCTGCCCATCGGAAGATTCGAATCAAGGACTAACGTTGCTAGCCTGACGCTCTACCACTGGACCGACATGGCTTCAATTTCTTGTTAAACTATTATTTAATTATGATTCAGTTGAACATAAAGTGGCCCGACTGAAGTCCGGATTTGAATACGTATTTTTTTTTTCTTTCGGGGGATACTTAAACTTTGGTGTACATTGGTAAAACTTATTTTAAAGATGAGCATTATGAGCCTGATATGTAAAACCATTTTTGATTCTATTCTTTCTAAGTTATTCCATTTTCTGTTGATTTATAATATTTAAGTTGTTTTAATTAAGCAATTTTCTTAATTACATCTTTGCTGGGTATAGAATGGAGAATTGCAGAATAAAATATTTTGGGTTATGCAGATGATGTAGTATTGATAACTGAAACTGAAGCTTACAAACACTACCCTACCAATTCAATCTTGCCCTGTAAAAGCTTCAATATAGAAATAGAATCGGGAAAAATAAAGTGCATGACAGTAGCTGAACATCCTATAAAATTCAAATTAGAAAACAAAGGGAAACCACTGCAACAAATGGTGAACTTTGCCTACATGAAAACAGTAAGTAAAGAAGTAATAAAAGCTGAAATGGTGGCATGATTAATTATTTAGGAGATCACGTAGTGATTGTTTGGCTACCAATAGTGCTAGTTCTTTGGCGCTATCCGAGGTGCACGTGTAGTCTAGCTTTGCTACAGACGACACGGACGTGGTATACTGTCAGAACCCAACAATCTAGGGATACATCTTTAAGAGAAGATACAAAAACAAGAATATACAAAAGGGTTATTAGATCTATAATGACGTACATATACATATGTCACAGAAAGAGCAGCAGAAACGACAAGCAAATGTTTCAGAAAGGAGCATCTTACGATGCATAACGAATCACACCAGACGGACATGTAAGGTGTCACGGTCTTTTTAAATTTTGCTAAATTAGCATAATACGGCCCTGTTTTTTTAAGTTTGAGCCGGACCTGAAGCTTACCGAATTCACGCAAATAACATCAGATCAGCACATTCCTTTTTTGCTGCGGGATACTTCGGGGAAATCCCAATAGGATGACCAAATATGGTAATGTGGTATTTGTTCGCTTGATTTCATCATCAAGAACTCGGGGAAGCACCGAGTCGATCACGAGGCACGACGCCAGTTTGGCGCCGTTCAAGGTTTTACCCCGCGTCCGAAGTCGCGTTTGTGCATCTCTTTCTATCATCAGCAAAGTACTTCAGAAAATAATCAGCTGTCCTTCAACTTAACGGGTGTGCAATAATTATTGTTCCCGGACTTTTGGTAGAAAATTCCTGTAATATATTTGTCGGATTATCCCAGAGAGTGTCGTTTATTTCGTACCCGGAAATATAGCTCTGTATTGGAAGCTCCGTTTAAGTTTGACGTTTGGTGAAGTTTTCGTTCCACACAGTTTTTCGTTTTTGGATTAAATCAACTACCAGTTAAGGACATCTTGTTGTCTTCACATCTGCTTCCGAAAGAAGGATCCCATTCCCTTATTTTTACGCAGACCGCTGCTTACTCTCCCTGGGGTTCGAAGCCGACCATCGCTTCCATTCGGGCTACCACCAACAAAGCCCTTCCCAGGTAAAAGTAAATACTTTAGGCTGCCTTTACTTGCCGGTTGTGAGTGTACCGACTTGGCCCGAATTCAATACCGCATATTGCTGTTTTACTCGTAGATAGGCATTAGTTAAATTTTGTCAGTAATTTCAAGTACTACAAGCATTCTTTTCTTTGTTTATTTTGTTCGACAAAGTGTTTGAGTCTTCAATCAGTGCATATTACGTTTTGTTTTAGTGTTATCAATTCAGAAACAGTGCGAACTGTCGTAATGCTTACGTATTTCATATTGCATGTGCATAAATTTTTAGCCTAAGTTTTGTAAATGCCATCATCATTCTTTTATTGCGATTAAGGGAGCCTAGCTGCTAACTTTTTTTTGCCATAAACTACATAAATGCGGCATCCCTTAATCGCCTTTTCACGTAAATTATGATAGAACTTATAAATTCATTTTGTGTCATGTTTTGAATAATTCTTTGTATTTAGTAAACTTCCTTGTTAATTCATTATTGCCTTTTATTTGTGTTCGTTGTGTTTACTTTAAAATATTTGTGTATAGCTTGTGAGCCTATCTACCAGTGGTTTTATTTTAGTAATCAAGGGTAAGTACCTCCAGCAGTAGGGTGCAGCCACCCCCAACCCCTTCGAGCCTAGAGGAACTATCTGCAGTACGTTCTTCGAGACCATCTTTGGGTGATTTTCCGTAGTGGCGCCCATTTTCATCCCGATTACGACCCTCCCCTATTTGAAGGGTTTAGCGTTTCGAACCCCCCTTCTCCACTGCTTGCTAGCCAAGAGCCACAGGATTTCGACGTCTCTTATCAGTGTCATAGTGCGGAATTAGCACGTGACAAAGGGATGAGACCAACAGACGGAAAAAAGAGTAGAATAATCACATATCTAGAATGGACAACACAAGGATATGAATTTGAAGACTTCCACGGCCACTGTCAGTGTTAAAAGAACGTCTTCCGGGTTAAGACCGTGTGATTATTGAGAAAGAAGAGCGCAGCGTTTATTAAAGAGCTTCATGAAGATGACACTAAAACACAACACTAAGATGTCAAAATAATGAGGGACAACCGACCAGAAGGCAGAAGGAAGTATTGGACTTAATAAAAATGGCCCAAGAAAATAAGATGAGCAATAAGAGTTGATCTGGATAAGAACAAGCCAGAGCCAGAGCCAAAGGCTTCAACTTTGTCTTGCTGTGTCTCAAGAAATATAAAAAATAGAAGATTCGATAACAGTAAGAGTTTTGTGTTCAGAAATTTTTTTCTATTCGCACATGTTACATCTTGTACAAATTTATTCAGTGCTTAGAGTCCTGTTGCAATTATATTAAAATGAACAATTATTATTACAAAAGACAAAGCTGTCTACTTAGTTAAAATCTGCTGCAAATAAAGCATTATGTTTCTTTTACATTGCCCAACAAATAATTATTAAAGGTAAATTCAAAGCAGAAAAATGTCTTTGCCACTGTCAAAGTAAATAAAGAAGCTCGTTGGCGCAGCGACAAAACTACTGGACTTTCAACTGAGAGTCTTGCCTGGTTTTAGTACTTGAATGAGTAAACCCATTTAATCGTTTGGTAACAATTAACGATTATATGTGCGGAGTGTACGGCTGCAGATAGGAACAAGACACATAATTATACTACACACTTAATACACAGTTACAAACTCCGCAAATACCTCTGCAGCAAACAAATTTACAATATTTAAGGGGTATATAGCAAAGTTCACGATCCCAAGTCATTTAAAAATATGATTTGATCGCCTTCCCTCACGTCCTAAAAGGACATGGTAGTCAAAATGTTCAGTGAATCCTTTAACCACCAATATTTTAGGGTTTTAGAAAACTACGAGGGGGTATTGATATCTAGTTAGCCTGGAAAGTCTCTAGTAAACAAAATTGAATATGGTTACTATGGTTAGAATTATGATGTTTTATAAATAAGTTGTCAAAAGTTGAACGGTTATAAAACTGTGAATTCTTGAAAACGACATGTCTGAGAAAAAGCTAGAGTTTCAAAAAATCGAGTTTCGGTCAGTTACCAAGTATTTATTTTTGAAAGGGTTATCGAGCAAAGAAATTTTTGCTGATATGATAGAAACCTTAGGTGATCAGTGTCCTTCATACGCCACTATTAAAAACTGGGTTGGGGGATTTAAGAGAGGAAGAACAGATGTCAAAGATGAGCACCGCTCTGGAAGACCAATTTCTGTGACTACTCCGGAAAACATTGATTCTGTCCATGATATTATTTTAGCAGATCGACGAATTGGGCACAAGCGTATAACAGAAGTATTGCACATTTCCTATAAACGCGTGTTTCACATTGTTTATCACCATCACGACTTGGGTATGAGAAAACTTTCGGCCAAATGGATTCCGAGATGCTTGAATGCTGATCAGAAGCGCGTTCGATTGACAACGGCGAAGGAAATCTGCCGCCTTTTTGAAGAAGACCTTTTTGGATCGGCGTGTTACTATGAACGAAACGTGGGTCCATCATTATGATCCAGAGACTAAAGAGCAATCCAAAGAGTAGAAGCATTATGCTTCTCCAAAAAATTTCGTGTTCAAAAATCGGCTGGCAAGATTCAGTTTTCTGGGACAAAGATAGGATAATTCTGATAGATTTTTTGGAACAGGGTAGAAGCATCACGAGAGCATATTATACTGAGTTGCTAACTCAATTACCTAAAGGAATTCTGGCAAAACGCTGCGGAAAACTTGCCAAGGGTGTGTTCTTTTTGCAAGACAACGTTTCTGCTCACAAGTCGTTGATTGGGCTGCAAAAAAATAATGAAGTTGGTTTTGAATTGGTTGACCACCCGCCGTATTTTCCAGATTTAGCACAGTCAGACTATCATTTGTTCCCAAAACTCAAAAAACATTTAGGTAAAGATAAAAGATTTTCGACAAATGGCGAAGCCATATGTGCCGTTGAGTAGTGGTTTGCAGACCAAAACAAATAATCTTTTTAAAGGGCTTAGAAGTATTTTATGAATGTTCTGCTAAATGTGTAAGTCGTAAAGGAGATTATGTTGAATAAATAAAATTTTGTTTTGAAATATTGTGGTGTTGGTGTTCGACAGAAAAATTTTATTTGATACTTGGATCTCACTCAGAAAGTAAATTTTTTAGTTGAACTTATTTTTGCACTTAAAATTTAATTTGTTAACGAACACCACGAAATCAGTTTTCGACACGATAGACCATTATCAATAATTAAAACTGTTTTTATCTAACATGTGAACATTTCCACAATTTGCACGCCTGAAGATTGAACACTTTAATCTATTCTGCATTATTCACGAAGTCGTAAGTTTTATAAATTTCGCCTTATAAAATCTAAATCACAAAACGCATAAAAATTAGCTTATTGTTAAGAGATAACTACACCCACAAAACAAAAATGTTCAGTTAATTCGACCTGACACCTTCAAATAAGAATGAAACGTTCCATCTGTTATTCTTTTTCAAAAACCGAACGAGCAGCGTGTGTCTCATTAACGATGACAAATGCGAGTTGGTTGATGGATGTGCTTTCTAACTCCACTTATACCATACCTACTTAAGTAGGAAAAGGTTGTTAGTACTATAATATACACTAAGATTAACTAAGAGTTAATTACGTTACTCAGCTTGTTTAACTCTTGTATGTAAATTTCAAGTAGAAATGTTAAGATTGATTAGGCGTTTTAGATTTGCAAGAATGAAAAGGGGTATTAAATAAATATATTATACATTATTCTAGTGGAATTCACTTAGCTGGAATCAACAAGCAGAGTCGTTTTATCTGCTTATTTGTTGCTGTATCAACGAAGTTAAGCTGAGTTTAAAGAAGAAATTGTAAGTTTTCCGAAAAAGAAACTGATAAATAATTAGTAGTTAAGTTGCTACTGTAACCATAACCAGTGTTTTAAACTAGTTACCGAATAGCGCCAATTGTAATTGAACAAACTATCACAATTCTTCAGCTAATATTCAGCAAGAAACTCTGGGATTAACGCAAAACATACAATTTCCACAACATCTAATTACTACCTTCCTCCTCCATGATTCATAGAATACAACGAAAATTGAACAAACAGAAATTTCACAGTTAGTAAAATTTAAAAAAAATCATAAAATTAATTTAAAAAGCATTCAAATATGCCATTTCTTATTTAGAAGATTCGATCAATGCCTTTCAACTGCCAAACAATGAATCCTTTCTGTACAATTTTTATATCAAAATCCCATTAATATTCATCAACTGTCCTTGGACGGTTTCTTAAAACTTCACACTTTTCAGAATTTCAAATTTTGTTAGTATAATAGTCTTCGAAATTACTGTAAAAATATTCGAAAATTTTGTAATTAATCTGCACAGAAAAAGCTGATAAAATTACTCTCCCGAATTTTTAAGTTGATAAACGTTTTTCCAGAAAAATAAACCCACAAAAAAGTTCTGTCTTTGAACTTCTTTACAAGCAAAGTTTAGTTCAGTTCCTTCGAGACTCTTTATTCTTCTGCAAATTGTTCAATAGTGTTTTAGTCCTTACAAGGCCCTTCAATTGTGAAAGAGTTCTTTGGTTTTTTGAAAACTTTCTAGAATGTCATAAACCTACACCTACGAAAATTTCATGGCTTTGTATCAAGGTCTGCAATATCCTCAGGTTTTTCAAAGATTTCTTGAGTTTTCAAAAATGTATAGAATTTACACGTTTCTTTCGACTTTTTCAAATATCGTTGGTGATTAGTAAGGCCATTAAGATTTAAAAGATTTTTGGCAAAACCAAAAACTGCTTTTTGTTTGCACAACATTTTTAAGAAGTCAAAATTTCAAAAGTTTTTATTTGATTTATTCCAAATTTTCTAGTTTTCATGAGTTTGCACAAGTTTTCATAATTTTCAAACAAAGGAATTTTGTTCATTTCAGTTACAAAAAGGTTTTATACACCAAAAGCTTTTAGGAAATTATAACAATTTTACGCTGAACTAAAGGACGTTTAGTTCGTTCCTATTGTTTGGCGTTCACTGTTTAATTTAGGTCACTATCACTAGCATTAAAGTGATATTAGCACTATGTCTTGCGTTATCTTTCTTTTGAGACGTGGGTAAATGTTTTTTCCACCCAGCTTGTAATAAGCCGCACTGTTGCACTGATTTATGTTTTTAAAGAACTTTTTACTTGTTATTGTTATGAATTGTTGTGTTGTTGGAATATTTAATTTTTTATGTATCTGTTGTTTGTTTCTCACAAACCAAGGAGCTTTGGTTGCTATCCGAAGAACTTTATTCTGTTGAGTTCGCAATTTATTGGTGTTAGTTTTTACAGTGTCTCTCCATATTTAGCATGCGTATGCTAGTATTGACCTTAATATTGATAGGTAGATAATTTTGGTACATTCCACTTGTAGTGGTGATTTTCTATTTATTAGCGGATAAAGTAATGTAAGTCCCGCATGAAATTGATTTAGTTTTTTTATTTAGGTGGTACTCGTATCCCCATGATACTCTCGTATCTAGGTGTACGCCTACATATTTGATTACCGAGTCTCTTGCATTCCATATCCTAACTGGGTTTTGGTTGATCACTAAGTTGCCAAGATTGCTTATACACCGATAGGTCACCTAAGTGTAAAAATGTTTGCTTCGCATTTTGTTAAGTTTATTTGTATTCGCCATTTGTGAAACCAGGCACATGTGCTGTCTATAGTTTGTTGTGAAATTGCTATTGGTAGTTCATAGTGTTGAGTAATGATGGCTGTGTCGTCTGCGAACATTGCTGTAAGTGCTTGTCCTTGGATAGGTATGTCGTGTACATATACAGGGTTACTGGTAATTCGATACATTCCTTTGGAGATGTGATCGGACAGGAGCTAAGAAACAAATTTAACCCTAACATACATTATGCAAAACTCAATAGTTTTTGAGATATTTCAATTTTTGTGTTTTTCTCAAAAAAGTAGATCACAATGTCTTTAAAGTTAATTTTTAAAAAATCAATCTACTTGACATTTTCTGAACTTTTTGACTGGGTTACTTGTCCCACTCTATGGTCATCCGTTTCGAATGGAAAATTTCCGCAAACATTTCGATCATGTGAAAATTTTAAATAAAAACTTATTAAAAATAATTTTTAAAAATCAGCTACGAAAATTACCTATTCGTTTTTCTCAGAAATTATTTTTTTATTTTTGCATAATGTATATTAGGTTTAATTTGTTTCTTAGCTCCTGTACCATCACATCTCCAAAGGAATGTATCGAATTACCAGTAACCCTGTATATTAAATAACAATGGGCCCAAAATGTTACCTTGTGGGGCTCCGGCCTTTATGTCTTTCTTTATTGTTAGCGTTGAGTTGATATTTATTGCAAATGTTCTTTCCTGTAAGTATGATGCCAAGGTTTGAAGTTGTGTCGCAATCGTGCCTCAGTTGGAGCAGTGTTCGACTGACCACTGAGATGGCCCGTGTTCGATTCCCAGGGTCACATATACACCGAAAACACCCGACCGCTACCTTCGGAGGGCAATGGCAATCTACCGAGGTATTTCTGCCTAGTAAGTGGTAAGTGAATCGGAGCCCACGTTAAGCTGTAGGTTCCCTAAAGTTCATCCAAAAGATTCTGTCCGATATGAGATTAACTAAACCAAACCCAACATATATCTTGTTATATATTTTTGCTTTCACGTTAGAGGCAGCTGCTTATTATCTCGGTTGAGTTAAACGAAGATGCAAATAATGCGAATGTTTATTTAAATACAGGTAAAACGACCAGCTTAACACTGGTACAGAATTATAGGGCTCTAGTAACATAAAAAGTAAGTACCGTACGGGTCAAATTTACTTGAAATCTTCAAACAGGGATTACCTGCTTTCACTACAGCAGCTCCCAAACAAAGCAGGTAATCCCTGTTTGAAGATTTCAAGTAAATTTGACTCGTACGGTACTTACTTTTTATGTTACTAGAGCCCTATAATTCTGTACCAGTGTTAAGCTGGTCGTTTTACCTGTATTTAAATAAACATTCGCATTATTTGCATCTTCGTTTAACTCAACCGAGATAATAAGCAGCTGCCTCTAACGTGAAAGCAAAAATATATAACAAGATATATGTTGGGTTTGGTTTAGTTAATCTCATATCGGACAGAATCTTTTGGATGAACTATATGTCTGTAGGCTACTTGACATACATACCACAGACATTTGGAGAGAAGATCGGCAACGACCTGTAAAAGGCATGCCACTTCTAGAAGTTGTACCCAAAGATCACAATCCCCCAAATTGTCCGGAACTTAGACAGGTTGAGACCAATTGGGCACATAAAGAAACTGACGAATATGCGCTGTGAATCTCTCAATATCGATGCATTCAAACGAAAGTGGAATATAGCGGCAAATTTTATAACTGAGAAGGATGTGCAAAACTTGATGAAACATCTCAACACAAAAGTTAGAAAATTTTATAAAAATATATTGATTAATTTGTTGTATTTTAATTTATTTTAATGTTATTTTTTTTTAATAAAATATATTTGCAATAGTAGCAGTTGTTTTCTTATGAGATTTCCACTGGCGGATTTCTAAGGAATCAAGCTTTATTTACTTTATTTCCTTGAGTTTTGCGAATTTCCAGACTCAAAGAATTTTTGAAAGTTGTCGAGCTTCTTGAAATCCAAAAGATTATTCGGAATTTTTTTGTACATTTTGAGATCTATAACAACTACCCAAATTGTCTAAACTTCTAAAGTTAACCTAACTTGTAAGATTTATTTTCTGTTAGCGTAAATAATTACATCAAGATGCTTTGAACATCAAATTCAAAGGTTGCCAAATTTAGATTTTGTCAAACTCCAGAAACAAAGGTATTAAAAATGATATATCACATTTAAATTCACGAAGATCCTGTTTGAAGCTTCATTTTTGACTTCTTCTTTCCTTATTTTACTAAAGAAGGGGTAGGGTTATACGTTGTAGTAATTAAATGTTTTTAAGGTGTGCAGAACTTGTATGATATCCTCAGTTATCGCTTGAAAATCGTAACACAAAGAACAAATATCCTTCAAAATCTTAAAAAGAAAGTACTTAAATCATACAAAAGTAGTACACAAACAGTTCTCATTTTCTTCGACAATTACTCGGTTTACAATACGAGTAAAACAAACCACTTTGCAACAAATACGTGAATTAAATTTCAAAGCATCCACCTGTAAAGTCAAATCCCTACGACCAAGGTGGCACTTCTCTATATGTATACAAAATTTTCACAAATTTTTTGATTACAACAAATCCAGATGTATACATCATACCGCAAGCTTTTAAAGAAAATCTGTCCATATTTTGGAGGTTAATTTAAAATTTCCGTTGTGTGGTTAAGGATCTGATCAACAACGTAAAATAACTCAAAAAACCCATTAATCCACAGGAATTATTAAAAGTTTATCTGAGCACTCCGCAACAAATTAACTATACAAACAGAGAATGTAAATAAATTAAGATTTTATGCCCCCTTAAAAGATTACATAGTGTAACTGTTCGTGGAGCCAGGAATTTTTATAATTCATTTAATTATAATTTATGGCAATAAAAGTCCGGACCTAACAACTTTAGCGCGACTCAGCGGTTGCTAAGATACAGAAAACGTAATATAATCTCATGAAAACGAGGACACACATAAAACTGTCAAATTTCCCGAATAATAAAATATTCCTAGTTCTTTACAGCAGCTGATTAAAAATTTTAATAAGGATGTTTCAACATGCATATTTAGTTGCATTTTATTAAGCGATTTTAAATGCTCATCGTCGAGGGGCTAATACTCATGAATTTAATCAATTATTTTTAAATTATAATATCAGATAAATAAAGTGCATGCGAGATATCATTCATTAAATAAGAAAAACTGTAATTATAATGCGTAATTTTAACGTCTCTGTTACAACCGAGCATAATTTTTCCCACAACAGTAATTTATGGCAGGCTCCTCTATGTAATTAAATAAAAGTTCGAAGCAACGTTGCGTGATATAAAAAAAAGTTGCTTACATTTTATTACATTTGTATAATAACATGACTTGTTTTAAAAAATAATTAAGGAAGATTAATAATCCCTTACGTTTAATATAAACAAAACAGGTGTAAATTCTCAACCACTTAATTACATTCATAGTCATACGAAATGATTACAAATGAATGCATAAAATTAAATTGACAAAGAAATGTTAGGAATGCTGCACCGCTTAATACTTTTGTAAAACTAAGAATTATATTTTAAGCTCTTCGTTTTTAATTTTCAATTAATTTTTCTACGTAACAGTAGTTTTTGTTTCATTTTTTAATTCGTCTTTTACCAATAGTGTCCAAAGTGTTTGAGAAGCTGTTACTGAACAAACTCCTACCAATTATTGAATACAATCAGTCAATCCCTCATCACCAATTTGGCTTCAGGCAGATATACTCTACAATTGAACAGATTCATCGTCTAAAAACTTAATGAAAGTTACGAAAACAAGCAATATTGCTCTGCAGCGTTTCTCGGCACGTCACAGGCGTTCGACAGAGTGTGGCACATTGGTTTCTTAGGCAAGTTACGTCTGCTTCTCCCTACAAACTATTTAATTGTCCTTATATACTATATCCATAACAAACACTTACTGGTCAAGCTTGAAACTGAGTACACAGAACTCTACCCTCTAAATGCTGGAGTGTTCTTGGATCACTGCTCTATCTGTTATATACTGCAGATCTTCCTACAACACCAAACATCGTAACAGCAACCTTTGCGGATGACACCACAGTGTTAGCCTCTGATACTGATCCAGCCATTGCTTCCCAATTTAAGAGAATACAAACAAACAAAACAAGGTATATCCATCCCTTCTGCACATCTAAATAATCAACAGCTGCGTCAACAAGACGAAATTAAATATCTTGTGCTATATCTTGGTAGGAGACTTACCTGGCGAAAACACATCTTTACCAAACGTAAACAGTTAGGACTGACTCTTCCAAAAATGTACTGGCTGCTTGGGCGCACCTCCAAACTCACCATTGAAAACAAACTCCTGATCTACAAAGTCATAGTCAAACCAATCTGGTCCTATGGTATACAACTGTCCAGAGATCTACCTCTAACACAGACATTCTCTAGCGTTTCCAAGCGAAAGTTCTGCGCACGATATAGTGAACGCGGCTTGGTTCGTGCCCAATGTGGTTATCTGAAGTTATCCGAAGGGACCTTCAAATCCGACGATACAGTTTGCAGTATAGTACTCGACTCCCTGTCCATCCCTACGATTTAGCAGTGAATCTTCTAAACCAGCCCATAATTAATAGAAGGTTACAACGACACCCGTCGAATGATGTGTCTACCAGATTTTGATGTGTTTATCTTTTTTTTTTTAGTTAGTAGTAGGCACGAATGACATACGCAACACGCTCAGAAAATAAAGATTTAATAACAGTCTGTTATGTGTTTCATTGTGAACGACTTTACATGGTGTCAGGAACAAAAGATGGAATTTAAAATATCATTAAAAAAAATTGTAGAACAAAAACTGTTAACGAAGTAGTAGACACAGAACTAATATCCCAAAACAATGTCGTTTCATTAGTATGGGTGAAGGGACATGATGGCAATCGTGGAAATGAGGAGGCCGATGAGCTGGCAAAACAGGGTTCGGAGCAAGCCTTTTGGGGTTCCGAACCTAGTGTTGGTCTCTCTTCCGCTATACTCAACACAATGATACGTCAGATAACCCACCATAAACACGCTCTTAGGTGGGAGAATCTAAAAATCTGCAGACAAGCACGGGGTGCCATTAAGACACCCACACTCAAGACAGCAAAATACTGTCTACAGGTACGATGAGAGAAATTACACCTTGTTGCCGGAATACTTTCAGGCCACTGTCAACAAATACTTGCACAGAATGGGGTTGGCTAACAGCCCCAGCTGTAGCACTTGTTATCTAGGAGACGGCAAAGCATATTCTATGCCACTGCCCTGCTCTGGCCTCAATTAGAGGATCCATGTTGGGGGATTTCTGGTCGGACATGGCCAGTATTAACAGTACTCCAGTGGCAGATATTCTCAGGTTCATCACCAGGGTGGGGTGACTTGAGTAGTCTGACAATGGAGGACTGCTTAGGAGGTAGTACAAAGGGCCCATTTAGTGTGGCCTAAGTGCGTGTGGCTTAAAAAACTACTCTCCATTGATAATCCAGATCCAGAATGCAGTAGACACAAATACAGAAAGTGACTTAGAATTAGTTCGTAGAATCAACCGCCTAAAGGCCAAAGCAACCAAGGCGTGGCAAATCTAATTTAGCTAAGCCAAAAGGTAAACTTAGATTTAAAATTGATACCGGAGCCGACGAAACTATACTGAGCTTAGCAACAGTGAAGACACGCTAGTCGGACCAGGACGAAATCTGCTACAAATTCAAGGCAACAATAAAAGGACTTAAAGGCATATGTCCTTGATACAAAGGAAAATTTATTGGGAAGCCCAACTCTAAACAAATTAGACATTGTAAACATTAGATATGATCACCCGGTGCCCGAGTTAGATATTAATGTTAAAAACGTCAATGAAATCTAGCGAGAAATCGATGATAAATCAATAATTGAAAAATTCCCAGAGGTATTCGAGGGCATGGGGTAAATTAAAAATAAAATCTATAAGATCAAAGTAAGAGAAGATGCTAAATCACTCAAAATTGTGACAGCCAGAAGAATCCCATTTGCTCTTATGGAAGATACTGAGAAGTAATTGAGGAAACTAGTTAAAGAAGACATAATCCAAGAAGTAGAGGAACCAACAGAATTGTGTGCACCGATGGTGGTGACAACCACAAGATGAATTTTGTACCTACAGATTTTAGCGAACTCAGCCAATTCGTGGTTTCAGAACGAATACAATTACCTACAGTAGAAGAAACACTTGCTAAAATACAAGGAACTAAAGTGTTTTCCATGTTAGACGTAAAAACTTGATTCTTTCAATTAGAATTGGATGAGAGCTCAAGAAAACTCACATGTTTTATAACACCATTTGGACACTTCATGTATAAGAGGCTACCACAAGGATTAACAGCATCACCAGAAGTTTATCAAAAAGCTATGAAGGATATAGTAAGAGATTAAGTATGAAAGTACATGTAGATGATTGAATAGTGTATGATAAGACTGAAGCCGAACATGACGAACGGCTGCAGAAGCTGTTAGATAAATGAAATAACATTAAACAAAGACAAGTGTTAATTTAAATTGAAAGAGCTCAAGTTTTTAGGCTACTTACATAATCGGTCAAGATACGATTAAAGCAGTCTCAGGCAGAATAAAAACAATCCCGGCCTTCAACGAACCAGAGAACCTGAAACACTAACAATTATTTTTAGGTATGATGAACTAATAACTAATTTACTCCAAACGTTGCAGAAAAAACTCAACTCCTAAGAGTCTTCGAATTCGCATAGAGCCAAAGATCTCCCAATATTAAATGAAGGCGAACGAGTATGGATAGCCAATACCCAAAGGAAGGAACAGTGGTAGGAAGGCTGAAGATCATGTAGAAGGTCATCACAAGACAGTTACCACCTGAAGAAACAGAAGAAGCATAGGTTACCCCCATGGAAACTAACGGAAAAGATGCACTGACCTATCGATCCCATCAAAATTAACGAAAAGGTGGAGCTGAGAAGGAATACAAGGAAGAAGCAGAAGCCCGCTCGTTACCTTTGAATTACTTTGTTATTGTTTAAAGTTTTAGTAATTTATGAACTAGACAATGTGTTGTAATATAGAGTACACATATGTTAGTAGTGTAAGCAATGCAATTTATATACTTTTCGAATATAATAATGTATTTGCTTAAGACGGACGTTGTAGGTGTGAGGTGCACAAATGACATACGCAACATGCTCTGAAAATAAAGACTTAATAACAGTCTGTTATGTACTTCATTTAATGTATCTAAACGACTTTACAGTCCTAAATCACACAACGGATGAAAATCCATTTGTTACATATTACATGTCATTTAACTAGTCATACCAGTTGCTGAATATACATTGTATAGATTACAAATAAAGTGGGATGTTAAAGAAAAAAAATAATTCTGGAAATACTGCGATTCAAATTTCGCGCCAACTTCGCCATCATCACCCAACCTCACTTTACTTTCATTCCGATTCTAAAAGACAGGCGGCGCTCAAAAAGCAAAAGTTGACATTTGACAGTATGGACGCAATATGTCACTCGAAAACCTTTAATATTTTTGTTCGAAGGGAATTTTGTGATTTCATTAACTTATAAACCGCTCAGTGATATCGCTTCTGTCATTTATTCCACACACATTATTTTGTTGATTTTTCTACAAACACCAAGTAAATAACCATGAGTGAATTTTGGCGAGCCGTTGGATTTAAGTGAGTAAATTTAATCCAATCCAATCCGATAATTTCTTTCAACTAAATATTTTACAGTTATTTGTATTACTCGTTCATTTCTGCAAGTTTATTACGTAGATCGTTAAAATTAAACGCACGAATAGCAGCGAAATCAAGGGGACAAACATCGTTTGTGATAAGAGAATGGAAGGATGGGAAACCTGGAAAGAAAGTCCGTAAGTAAATTTGCGTTTTTGAAACTTGTTTCGAAATCAAAAGTTTGAGATTTAAATTTGCAAATACGACTAGGTTATGTATCGAAATATAATTGAAGGCCACTTATGTCAAGTGTTTTCTCAGTGTGCAGCCAAGAGATGGGGCCCTGACTATTACCACGGCTAACTATATTAACATATGGAAATCAATACAGTTGGTCTTGGTATTTTTTTGTTAATATACTGCACAAGATTTTCGACAGCAGCAAGGCTTCTGCAACTAAATTTGATGTTGTTTTTATGTTATTTGCAGAAGAGTGAGGGGACCAGCTTAACGAATTCATCGACTCTGCTTCGCCTATTGAGTCCCTTCTTTATAATACTCATCTGCAGTTTTCCATATGGTCTGTAAGACGTTTCTAATACAGATTATTACATATTAATTGACTTAATTATTCCATCTACTTATCCCTTCATAGTTTCATAGGTTTAATACTGTTGTAAATGCCACCTTAGTTTGGTAACCAAAGTGTTTCAAAGAATTGAAGCAGAACTGATTTAAACTTTTAAATTTTCTATATTTTTAAAACATGTCAAAACTGAGCTACTTAATTTATTTAGATTTATTTCAGGGTAACTGGAAAATGTAAAAGTTTTCTAATTACAACAAAGAATTATTTATGATCTTAACAACCACGAAGTAATAAATCTAAAAACCTTTCTTAATAGAACGATTTACACTAAATGGCTAATTGCTCTACATTTATAATTATAAATAAATTATTAATAACTGCCATTTGTGATAAATAAATTTAACGCTTAATTATATCGGCTATCACTTCAAGAAATATTTCTTCAGAAAATACCGTTACCGGCGAATGCTCCAATTCTATACTGGGCTTAACGTTATTTAAGAGCACTTAGTGCTTCGAGACATTTATTTATTTATTGGTTTTCATTACACGCCCTAAATAATAACGCACTGATTTAAGACTTTCACGAAAGAAAGGGAGGTGGAAATAATTAGGAATTTTTCTTCTATAGACCGTTCCAACCTTACAAAGAAGTACAGGGTTTCTGGAGAGCAGCGTTGCCACGTACAAAACTATGACCGCCAAAATACAACGCATAATAAAACTGACAACACTGTTTTAATAAAAAAAAGATGGCATGATTGAGATAACTCCCAAGTTGAACGAAGGCAAACATATCCCATAAGAGACTGTGCTTCCTTCTAAGGTAGGAACGGACGATATTGACGAAATTTGTTTCTGCTTTAAATCCATGTAATTAGAGAATAAGGCACCAGAAGAAGAAAAAGAGGACTAATACCTAATACAGTTGCAAAATTAAAAGTTTTAAGAAAGCACTGAGTTAGCTCTTGCCTTTCTGTTGGTGCTAAAACCAAAATTTTCGAGCAGTTAAGATGCTTTCGATAAGAAATTTACATAATTATTGCCTGAACTTGTTTGTTTAGTACGGGATACGAATAAATTATTAAATTTTATGGCTACATTACAGAAGTTGGTTTATTATTATTTGGTTTTTATTTAAAAATATTTGAGATTAGTTTCTATTGTTTCCTGCATTTCGAGTGCCATTTACATATTACAAATAGAAAAACCTTTTTTCTACACCTATTTAATTATATTGCAATTATTAGCATTTTTTTTGTGAAAAATAGTACCTATAATTCACTGCAGTGAATTATGGATTCATAATTCACTGCAGTGAATTATGATTTCGGCCAATCACAAATACAAATCCAAAAATCAATATTTCGCTAATCCAATCATATTTTAAATCGCCCGCGATCAACTCCTTCTGCGGCTGACAATCGACACGCCCAAGTGTGTTGTCATATTGCTTGTTTACAAAGTTATCAAATTTGACTAATTTGAGTCTAATATATTTGTTTAATAGGTGTAGAAAAAGTATCGTATTACATTCGCGATTATGGCCATTATTCGCTCAGATGATTTGTGCCACTCGCCTGACGGCTCGTGGGCTCAAACGTCATCTTCGTGAATAATGGCTGTCATAATCGCTCATATAATAATATACTATAATTAGTTACTTAATGGAAGTTAAGATTGAAATGGTTTACAATTTTCACAATAGTTCGTGTTGTGAATAATATAAATAGTTAAATGGGAAAAATATAATTGTAAAATACAAAGGGTATCCCGAAGAGGTATCAATCAAAGTGTAAACTTCATTTAGAGTCTGTTCATGGTGTTCGTGTTGAAGTATCCATTCTTATGCGCTTGGTATTGACAGGAGGCAATTGAATAACAATTTTAAAATGAAACCCA
This sequence comes from Melanotus villosus, assembly GCA_963082815.1. NCBI lineage: Eukaryota > Metazoa > Arthropoda > Insecta > Coleoptera > Elateridae > Melanotus > Melanotus villosus. The sequence continues at coordinate 47,154,515 of OY720425.1, forward strand.
TTTAATTTTCCGACATTGACGTCGTAAGTAATGAATGTTTTGACGCAGGTTATAAAATATGAAAATATATTCATAAGCAGGCCTGCCGTGGCATGAGAGTAATTGAAACATTTATCTGTACGTACTCTTTATTCGACCGAGATATTTGCGGCCCTTAGGAATGCATTTATTTACACTTAATCGCTATGTTTAATTAATAAAATAACAAACAAGTTCACGTACACAATTTGCAACTGGATCTCTTCTATACTTATTGTTTGTAAAACGAGAATTTTATTTTAATAAAATCAATTACGTTTTGTAGGCCGTATTTATTATATTGCATTGTGTACCATGTAATAACTTTTCAGTATGTTTTCTTTTGCGTAGGGGTTCCCTATTGATTGAATTAATTCGAATGTAAAATTTAAATTGGAACGTTCTCTTTTTTATCGTGCTTTTACTTGTTTATTTATATCTCGCCAATGGTGGTTTGCTGGAGAATGTAACAAAGTAGATACCACCTGGTTATCTACAATTATTCCTCGCGTAAAGGCTACAATACCACACGCGTTCAAAGTGATAAAGTTCTAATGAATCCCTTATACGAGTAGAACACCATGCAATCTTGCTTTATACGTTATCAACAAATAAATTATTTTTGAATATTCAAGATTTATTTTTACAATTCATATACTTACTTAGGCTGTCATCGAAAGTGTGGCCCCAATTATAAAGACATACGGTTTATATCAAGAAATCCAATTTAACGTCATCCTCAGATGGCTAGCAACATTCAGCAAATATCATGTTGACAAGGTACAAAACAAATAACAACTTCAAAATTTTCAATTATTCTGCGTGCATAAGATTTATCGGCGTGGTTGCACTCCTGGGCATCGCTTGAAGGTTACCTGCTAAATGAAGTTCTATATTTTGATTTTCCTAAGTTTCCTCAACTTTAAATATTTTAAGTTGGAATACCTGTCCGTACGGTCGAATGTAGTATTACCTGAATCTAGGTACAACATGACTTTTGATTTCATGGCCTTTTGAGGATGACTTTAAATTGGATCTGCTCATATAAAAATAAGACAAAAGAGTAATACATTGTTGTTTTATGAAGGTTAAAATAAAATTCAAATTTCTTTTACATATTATATGACTCTCACTGTTTCCTCTTTACAAATAAATAAAACTAGGCACAAAATATAAATATATTGTAACGTCGCCAAGTTACGAATAGTGAACGCCAAGAACGCTGTTTAAATACTTATAGTGAGTGTCAGATCAACACTTTCAAGTGTTATACATGACATTTTTAAGTAAGTTAATATAGACCAAGAGCCAGCAACGGGTTTGCTTACAGTATTTTTAACAAGCGTGTAACTGTTATGGAAGGTTCCTTTGAATATACTGAGAAGGGAACCCGAAGTCTGGCAGGCCTGCGGTGGTGGTTTTAGCCCCCTTGCGTCCTTGAAGTGTGGAAAAAAAGATTAAAAAAAAAGTATAATAACAAGTCTGGCGCTTTGCTATGTTAAAGGTAATTATCTCTTATGTAAGTAAAAAAATTGGTACATACAATATTTTTTGCACAAACGGAGATTTTATTTAAATTTTTGGATTTATAATAAAATTTTTCTAATGACATTTTTAAAAATGTCAAATTGACGCATTCACGGCAAGAGTGATTTTATAAAAATTGAATTGTAAGTACGGTATTTTTGTGATATTTATAAAATCACCCTTGCCGTGAATGCGTCAATTTGACATTTTTAAAAATGTCATTAGAAAAATTTTATTATAAATCCAAAAATTTAAATAAAATCTCCGTTCGGGCAAAAAATATTGTATGTACCAATTTTTTACTTACATAAGAGATAATTACCTTTAACATAGCAAAACGCCAGACTTGCTATTATACTTTTTTTTTTATTTTTTTTCCACTCTTCAAGGACGCAAGGGGGCTAAAACCACCACCGCAGGCTTGCCAGACTTCGGGTTCCCTTCTCAGTATATTCAAAGGAACCTTCCATAACAGTTACACGCTTGTTAAAAATACTGTAAGAAATCCGTTGCTGGCTCTTGGTCTAATAATGACTACATAAAACGTTAACATTATCTGTGTTTGGACTTCTATGTTAACATATTTACATAAAATGTCTAAGGTAAACTAGGGGAAGTGCACACTACATTTTTAAAAGTTTGACTTTGCAGTCCATATTTTCCTACAAATTTTAAACCAGTAAAACGCACAATTTATGGATTAATTATTAGACCTTAACGACTGTAGCAAACCATTTACTTTTTCATTTGGACTGATTATGTTTTTTTATACATGATTTTTCAAGTTACGTTCACTAGTACGCACTTACCCTTTGAAGGAGGGTAAGTGCGTAACAAATCCGTAGTTTGTAGGGTAAATGCGTAACATTGAAATGAAACACTGCTCATCAGTATTTGCAGAAATCAAATATCTTTATTTTTGAAAATGTTATGAACATAATAAAATTTTATTCACAGAAAAACCAAATCTAAACATAATCAAATTAAATCAAGAACACTACTAAATTTTATAAGAAGAGAATTCTACTGGAAAACGTACTTCTCCTCTACGTCCTATGATAGGTTTGGGCAGAATGGAGACTATGTCATCATCAATGACATCGGTAATATCTTCTTGAAGTGGATAATGAAAAGTTGTCATACCCCCACGTTCTTTTCTCACAAAACGAATACGAGCTTCCCCATTTTCATTAAAAGACAAAATAACACCTACAAAATATTTTACTGTCTTCTTTGAGCAGAATTTAACTATTGCCCAATCCCCTTCTTGCTTTGCTGTTACAGGCTTAAAAACTTGTTCCTCGTCTTTATGCTCTTTCTATTCCTTTTCTGAATAATGCAGAGACAGAGTCGTCGTCTGAAGATGAGTGTGTATTGAAATTGTCAACATATTCTTCATCTTCCGAGCTATCCAAATTGGGATTGTCTTCGATCTTTTTCTTCTTCTTGATTGTCTTCTGCTTTATTTTATTGATTTCCTTTTCTTTAAGTTTTTGAGCTAGAGACCTATCTTTTTGCACTTTGGTTTCCTTTTCTTATATACCATTTTAACTAATTTTGGCGATTTTAACAATCTATCTCTTTTGAATAAGATTGCGATTTCAAAATGAGAGAAACAGGCAACCCTTCTACTGCAAAGGGATATGGATCATTCCGAAGGGAGAATACATATTATATAAAACCAAATAGACTATGTAATTCTAAATGAAAGCCATAAACCAAAAGAAAAAAGATAACAATGATAACATCATACAGAACCGATGCTGCTCTGGTCGCCTTCTGGCGAAGACAGGCCTCCAAACAAAATAACTCTCAGGGAGAATACAAAGAAGAAAAAACAGACACAACATGCTAGAACTATAGAAGCCATAAGTAGAAAAAAATACAAAAAAGAAATAACACAGGGATATCAAGATAATAAAGAGATAACACCTCAAAATACAGAGAAAGTAATTTAAAAGAGAAGAAATGAATGTACTGTAAGCAAAATGAGGTGAGCAAAAAACATATTGAAAGCACAGAAATACCGTAAAATAAAAGAGCAAATACCCGCAAAAGCAAATAAATTTAGACAGACAAAAGAGACAAGCAGAAAATCAACGGAAGGTAAACGGAATATTTATTAGGAGGTGGAAAGGGAGAAAGAGATTTGATAGGCAAAGAAACTCAAATGAAAAAACAGAGGGAAATTTTTGGGAAATGTTGAATGAAGATGTGATGGAAAATGAAGATCAAACACTAGGAATTGAGGGCGAAAGTGTAAATGAAGAACCTACTAGACAAGAAACCAATGAAATCATAGGAAAGCTTAAAAATAACAAGATAGAGGCGGTCTTCTGAGAATAAAAATGAAGTATATAAAAAATTGGAGTGGCCAGGGATACCACACCATTAAAACTTTTTTGGTGTACGTTTTTGTTAGCGCAATCTTCTCCTTCTTCTTCTTGAGCCCTTTTTTACATCCATTTTTGAGTATAGGCCTTCCCTAACTATTTCCACCTGTCGCGATTTGAATCTAGTTTAATCCAGCCGTTTTCTTGAAGTCGTCATACCAGCGCGTAGGGGGACGCCCTCTCCCTCTTTTATAATCGCACGGTCTCCATTCGATTATTATATATATATATATACCGGGTGTCAACGAAACCTGGGGCACCCCCATAATTTTTTTATTTTTTAAGGTATCTAAATGAAATTTGGTATATGTAATATACTCTTTAATTGGCGTTTGCTGACATAGGAAACAAGTTTCTGTCACTTCCGGTTTCGGCGGAATTGACATCAACTTTGTTATTTTAAATGGAACACCCTGTATGTTTATACATTTTTGGAATCTCCATTCAATTTTACGTATGGTAGTATCAAGTTTGAAACATTTTGATGACAAAATAACTACTTACAGAAGAGTTTATTTATTAATCTAAGGTGCCATGACCTTCGTAAAATGGAAGTCAGGGTGCTACGACACTCAAAACAAATTATTTTAGCACTTCAACTGTAACAAGTCTGTCTTTTTTTTGTGCATTTCATTTGTTTCACTTGTTTTGAAACCCAGTATCTAGATTTAAATGTCCAAAATATGTTTTTTTTTAACGGAGAGTGTTATTCCGAATTACATTTTCATATTAATCCCGTGTTATTGGTATCAATAAAATCCTTGAAAAACGCTCGTTTTTAATATCCTAGTGTCCCACCCTAGTGCCATTTGAAAAAATAGAGTTATTCTCGAAAAAGCATTTTTGCCAACTTTAGGCCATTCTAATACAGCAACTAAAATAGTTAAAGTTCTAAAACAATTTGTCTCGAGTGTTGGGGCATCTTGACTTTCATTTGGCGTTTGTCATGGCACTCTAGATTCATTTCTGCAAAAATTTACTCTGTCATCAAAATGTTTCGAACTTGATACTACCATACGTAAAATTGAATGGAGATTCCAAAAATGTATAAATATACAGGGTGTTCCATTTAAAATAACAAAGTTGTAGTCAATTCCGGTGAAACCGGAAGTGACAGAAACTTGTTTCCTATGTCAACAAATGCCATTTAAAGAGTATATTAAACATACCAAATTTCATTTAGATATCTTAAAAAATAAAAAAATTATGAGGGTGCCCCAGGTTTCGTTGACACCCTGTATATCTCGGCCAAAGAATAGAGCTAGGAAGACATGACGAAGAGGAAGAAATTAAAAAAAAAGAATAAGAAGTGTCTGAAATAAATTGCCTTAAATCTACTTAAATAGCTCGTTGGCGTAGTGGTAAGAGAGCTGGACTCCTAGCCAGGAGTCTTGGATTCGAATCTCACGCAGTGGCAAAGATTTTTATAAACAATTCCCCACTGTTTGAGGTCGCTACTTGAGCGAGTGAAGCCATTTAATCGTTTGGTTTCAATTAACGATTCTGTCTGCGGAGTGGTCAGATAGTAACAAAACACATATACTATACACTTAATACATAGGGGATATAATAAAGTTCACGACATCAAATCGTTTAAAAATGTGGCTTTGACCCCCTTGTCCAACGTCCTTAGAAAGGATAAGGCACAGAAAGAAGAAATCTACTTATTTTCATCCCCAGAAGCTGTGGTTAAATTTACGATCTCTCTTTCTGTTACACCCTGCATATTAAGGCTAAAACACTTTTAGCTCAAAACTACCTCAGAAATATTGTTAGTTGCAGCATATATAGGTACTCGCACGACAACCTGTATATGATGTAACTTGACCTCGCAAGCATCAGTGTTGAATGCGTGCTACTGATAATATTAGAATAAAGTGTTAAGAAGTAGCCTACATTTTAACAATACAGTAGTAAAACCTGCTAGAAGTAATACAACAAATGCAATTTTTGAATTTGAATTGTTAAAAAACAACGTTTCAACAAACAACATCCTAAACTTTTTTGAATAAATAAGACAACCAATACAGGGTGGTCCATAAGTAATGGTTCACAGACCAACAGTAGATTCGTCAGGTCAAAATATAGCGATTTACTTAAAATTACCTTAATTCAAAAGTTAATATTTAGGGAGATACAGGGTGTCAAAGTCAAAATTTTAATTTTAATTTTTTCCTGTAATTTCAATATGAAAATTGGTGAAATTGCCTTTTTTGGAACGGGGAATAATAATCCATTCTCAATTTTAATCTAGCACCTAAAAAACCTTACTTTTGCTGTACCTAATACTTTAAAAATACTTCAACTTTTTTGTACTTAAAGTTAGGACAGATCTAATTGAAAAAAACAATTGCCTCATCTTTTTTGTACAAAAAAGGTAGGTATACTATTTAAATATCTCTAAAGTTAACGTTTCCAAGATATTTGCTATTGAAGTAAGCGATGCAGCGCCTTATTCACTTCTTAAGCACTCTGTAACGCAGTAGGCTTATATTTAAAACAAAAAATTGGCATATTCTTGTCAAAAACAAGTAATAGGACACAGAGCAATAGTGGTATATTTGACTTTTAAAAAAAATTAAATTTTATTTAGGTTGTAGGTGTAGCAAAAATAACGTTATTTTAAGAGCTACATTAAAATTGAGGACGGATTATTGTTTCCCGTGCCAAAAGAGATAGTTTCCCCAATTTTCATAGAAATATTGGGAAAACTTTAGAAATTACAGCAAAAAATTAAAATTAAAATTTTGACTTTGACACCCTGTATCTCCCTAAATATTAACTTTTGGACTAAGGTAATTTTAGGTAAATCGTTATATTTTGACCTCCCGAATCTACTGTTGGTTTGTGAACCGTTACTTATGGACCACCCTGTATAAAGTGGAGACATGATTGGGCATATGAAGGCCGTAATGAAAAAAAGGAAGAAAAAACTTAAAAACATGTAGTCCAATGTGAAAAAGGTAAACACTAAAATTTAGAAAAAGCTGAATATTTACTATGTTTCAAACCCCTGCTGGCAATCAGAAATACCAAAATGAAAAACTAGAAAGAGCATTTTACAAAAACAGTAGGAATGTACGTGACTTGCTGCGTAGTTTTAAATTTTAAAATTATTTAAGAATATAAAAGTGTAAAAAAAACTGTGAACCTCAATCATAAAAAATGCTAAGAATCATATTTGTTTGTAGTTGTGTAACAACAATGTAATATTGCAATATGTTATCAAAACGTTAGAGGCGGCAATTTAACAAAAGGAATTTTTTTAAGTCACGTTGGAGAGCGATCGGTTAAAAGTACAGAAAAGGACGATTTTCAGAAAATCTGAGGAGAAAGATCAGAAATATCCTAGCTAGAAGAACAACTTGTGAACTCATGGAATGGGTGGTAATTATAAGTACAGAAATTCCGTGAAATTCAATGACTACAGGTAAACATCCAGAAGAACACATGTTCGAACAAACTAGTTCTGAAAAAGAAATAAGTAACAAAAGTAAGTGTAAATGAATATAATGTACAGAAAAGTGTACAAAAATTAAGCAAATTGAGGAGGAAAAGCTACAGGAAAAAAACAACGATAAGGTGGCATGTATCAAATCAAAACTTAGACTTTTAGACCACAGCAAGCCATGTTCGGAAGACAGTTTCGTTAATGTAAACGTTATTAAACGCTTCTTATGTGGTTTTGAGTTGTTCACAATGATATAATAATACAATCTACCATTTGGTATAAATCATGTTACAGACAGTTCGTCAATTATTCAAAGGCTACCGCGAATTTTTTAAATGCAGCTGGCAGGAAAATCGCATGAAAAAAACACAGCTGAAATCATAAACACTTAATAACTTCAAGAATTCTACAAAGTAAGCTATAAAAAGCAATCACGATTAAACCTAATACGGGTATAAAACAAACAACATTCAACTACTAAAACTGCAACATAAGACATAACTTTTAATAATCACCTCCATTAACGCATAAGGGTTATTTACATTTCTAGTAAATAGAATAAAATTTGCACCTTTTAAGAGTCACAGTTAAACAGTCACCGTACATAAAGTAGATAAAGAGTGTAAAGTACACAACTTTAAATATTATACGCCATCAAGGTGCCAACAAACAACTCTGAAACGACACATAAACCAAAACGGGAATGACGGAGACTTAAACGGGCGATAAAGCACGAAACCCTAACTTACCCTAATCTTATGGTCGTAATTTAACCAACGTAAAAGGGATTTCTTGATGCTATCAAATGAAAATGTAGAGCTTTCGTATCTGTAATTATTATGTTAGTAATTTATAATACGCCATTATCTTTATAAGCAGAGGGAATAACTTTTAGTTGATATTTTATGACGGCCTGACTCGGTGCTAATTACAGTTTTAGTAGGATTATTTTTTAAACATTTTATTAGCGGCATTGTTTTTTCTTTTTGGTTGCAGAAAATGCAGCCTTTGAAGTTTTTTTGTAGGTGAATGTTTGAGTAACGAGAATTTAAGTTAAGCTGAAATGATGTCAGAATTGTTTTACTGAGAACCGACAATTAGCACTTTAAGAAATGACGGATGTGGATTTTTGCTGAATTAATTCACCGGACTTATATACATCTCGTTCTTGTAACTTTTAGAAATACTATAAGATCAACCTGCTCGATGTATAAAAAATATTTTTCTAACCTAAACTTTTCTGAAAATCTTTGCTAAACTATTATTAAAACATTGTAATGAATTTGAAGACAATCATACTGATAAACACAGAAAAACTTGAACTTGATACTGGAAGAAGGTTAAATGCGAGGACTATCTGCGTTCATATTTTCACTTAGTTTATAAGAAATACTGTAACCGCAGACGAAATAGAATTTTAGCTTAAATATGACACTAACTAACGGCTTATTAAATGCAGCATGGAAGACAGCAGAAACGAAAAATAAAAAAAAGAACAATTGCGAGCTACTTAATGCAGGTAAAAGACACTACTGAATTCACGGAACTGAACAAGACATAAGAAGTCAAATCAAAGAAGATGCCTTAAAACACCAAGAAAAACAAATTGATGAATTAAATCCAACAAAACTGCAACCTACAAGTCATAAATCAAATTCGAAACAACAAAAAATAATAACACTGACATACGAGAGAGGAAACAAGATTAACAACAGCAACAATATGCTAACTGAAACAGAGAAATACTACCAATGCTATACAGCCCCAAAAATGAACCACTCAGCCCTATATCGATATTAAGCAAGAAAATTACAAATGTTAACTCCGAAAACCTACCTGAGATCACAGAAGAAGAAATAGAAAATGCGATAAAAGACATCAAGAAAAACAAAGCCGCCGGGGAAGATGGTATTATACCGGAATTGCTTCTACCACATCTATTCTTTTTAATAATAAATGTATAACCAAAGGAACTGTCCCTATGGAATGGAATAATCCAGTGGTGGTATTAACTGCTAACCAAAATGATCACGAAACGACTAACTACAAGGATAATTACCAACCAGTCGAACAAGCCGAATTTAGGAAAGGCTTCAGTACAACAGACCACCTATTTAACACTTCGTATTCACATAGAAAAAGCAAATGAGTAAGTACAACTTACCTGTGTATCTGGCCTTCGTTGACTTCGAAAAAGTGTTCTACGCCATAGACTGTAGGATTGGCTTAAGGTATACCACACTAATAGAAAATACTTATATACAACCAAGCAACAATAAAAATACTACTTGATAGTGATGTTAGAACACAACATATCCCAGTTGAACGAGGAGTACGTCAAGGCGACACCACCTCGCCAAAATTGTTTACACTGGCAAAGGATGACATTTTTAAATCCCTGTAATGGGAAAGCACAGGTATATCGATCAATGACAAACGACTGAATAACTTAAGATTTACCGATGATATCCTGATAATAGCAAATAACCACCAGGACCTCCACACCATGGTAAACGAACTATAATGAGAATTAAATAAAAGAGGCCTAAAAATCATGACAAACTCAGAGGAATGCCCTATGACAATAGGAGAAACTACCATACTAGAGTACGTGAATAAATATACATATGTACAGATGTGGCCACATTATTAGAAACTGCAATTAAATCTTGGGAAAACAAAATGTAAAGTTTCCTACAAAAGTGATGGTCTGGGCTGCCATTTCTCCAAAAGGGCTTAGTGATATTTACAATGTGGATGTTATATTAAATTATAATTGGTACAGAAGTACTTTAGACAGTTTCATTATACTGAAAATGAAAAAATGGGTTATAAAAGGTGGAGTGTCCATGCAAGATGGTACACCATGAATCGAAAATGATCACTGAATATATTGATCTACTTAAATTGCCCGAAAATAGCCCGGATATGCATCCAATTGAAAATATTAGATGCCAAGAAGGATTCCAGCTATAAAGTCTGCCAAGAGATACTTCACAAAATATTAATGCTATTTTTAGTGTTAAAAACTAAATAAAGGTCTTACGAAACGTGCTATCTACAATTTATTCTAATTTTAGCTCAGTTTCTAATAATATGGCCACATCTGATATACTTAGGGCAGATATTCAAGGTCACCAAAGGAAACCAGACGGTAGAAATAAACCGAAGGGTCACATTGAGATGGATGGCTTTTGGCAAACTTTCCCATGTGCTAAAAAACTAAAGAATACCATTACATCTTCGTTTCGAGTCTATAGCACCTGCATATACGTGGACGTATACTAAGTAGAACATAGATAAATTAAGGAAATCCCAAAGAGCGATTATGGAAGGGCCGAAAACGAAGCAAATGGATTAGAGAGAGAACAAAAGTTAAAGACGTCGCTGAACATGCCGCAGGACTAAAATCAAAGTGGGCTGGACATAACGAAAGATTGATATCTCGGAAAATGAAACAACGCAATTCAAAGTGGCGCCCATATGACAGGAGAAGAGGAAGAGGAAGACCATAAATGAGATGGTTTGATGATCTCAAAGGACATACAGAGCAGAGAGAAAGATGGCGACAATAGGGGGAGGCCTATATCCAAACCTTCAGTACGGATAGATAATGGGTAGAAGAGAAGAGAATTATTTCAATAGACCATGTTCTTATCAATCGAACGAATTCAAATCTCAGAAATCCGTTAAGTACATTTTACGAATTAAGCCTCAAAATAAAAAGATAAAAATACTCCAATTGCCTCGGTCATTGTTTTTCGTTGTTTTGTCAAAGCCTTCTAAGTTAAAAACATTTCGTTTAGTTTTACACTATCGTTTATTCTTACAAACCTAGTATAAAAAGGTACGGAATGAATTTTCAAGATCTCCGTGCCATTGAATCGAAAAACATAGCATCTTCGTTGTGTCATTTTTTAAGGACGTTGACAAGGGCACATTTGTAAACGACTTGGTGTCGTGAACTTTGTTATATCCCTCTTATACTATACGATTAACTAGATGAGTCACTATTGTTCCATTTGAAAAAGTCACTTACAGCCAAGCCAAACCAAAGATTTCAAATACTTTAAACGCCAGTATTTCGTAGTGTACACGGGGTTCAATAAGAAACTTGTTTTATTGGTCTTATAGGATTTGTTAATTATCTCTGATTGTTTATTGTAATTGTGCAATAATTTTCCTAATATGAAAAGCCGGGATTTTTTTTCTTTTTTGTTTACTTACTTATCTACTAATATGTTTATTTATTTGCTTATTGGTATGGTCATTTATTTATTTACTTATTTATGTGTCTGCATATTGTAACGAAGCGATGTTCTAGCGTTGCCACGTGCGTTGATATGACGTATTATCTAGGTAACTACACTGACAGGCATAAAGACATGCAAGCATGCAAGATGCATGTGGATGACCGCTATGAACCAGACAGATGACACTCGGACCAACTGTGTAGTGCGTGGGAACGCTGAAATCGCGTTCTATAAAATGGGCGAATGCACATAGCATCAGCACGGGAAGTGCATGTCTTTGTTTCAAGACACGTGTGCGTGTGAACTGACTTCTTATATAAGGAATTGCTCAGCAAGAGCTCTTTATGGTTCTCGAATAACCATGTTGTTAAGAAGTCAGGTCCTTCGTGTTAGTGATGTCTCCTACGATTTTATGTAAGACTATTTTTCAGTAGTTAATTTAATTTAATTCAGTGCATAGTAAGACTTGCTAATACTCTGGACCAAGCCGTTTGTTTCATTTTATTAACTTTGTGTTTTGAACTTATCTCTAAAATGTTTGGGCCATATTCATAAACAGTATTTAAAGTTAGTAGGGGTTTAGTAGCTACTAAACCAATATAATTAATATATGTTGCTATAGCAATTAGTAACATCTAACTTTAAACACTGTTTATGAATATGGCTCTCTATCTTTAACTTTAACTCTAAATAATATTTTGTGAAACTTAATCAAAGTTGGAGACAATATATGTTATTTTTTTCGAGTTTTTCAAAAGACCAGGAAAGTTGGGTATTTAGATTTAAGGTTTCTTTCGGACTCCCATTTAAAAATCGAAAATTGAGGTAATTTCCAACGAAATCGGAAGTCTTACTAAATGGCTTCGTAGTTCAAAGAATCACATTTTTTGTGTATAATCAACCCTGTAAATTTACTTGCTCAACTTCAAAAAAGGGACTAGTTTGTTTTTGTTTACACCCTGTATAAATTGGGTAAAAATATGAACGCAGAAATTAACTTCCTTCTTGCTTCATTTCCAGTAATACCAGAAAGAAGTATTACTAAATTTTTGTAGTTTAAAAACACACATTTTTCGGCTAAATTCAGCTCTGTACGTTTCATTTTTCAGCTTCAAAAAATAACGATGAGCCTGTTTTCGTTTACATCCTGTATATTTCAATAACTAAATCACAGTAACGCAAGTGGGTAAAAGGTTACTTTGCATCAAAATTTAAATTAAGCAAAAAACAAAGGTGAAATAGTAGTTCTTAGACAACTAAACCTCAAAATCAACGTATTTCTTAATATGCCGCAAGTAAATAAACGAAAGTGGGTTTGATTGCAGCGAAAGTCCCTTTGTGCCGGAGCGAGAAATAAGAATCGAGATTGTCGATGGGCCGCAGGTAAGCATGCAAAGGAATAAGGTAAGTCTTAGTGTTCGGGATACAACAGGTACCGATCACGGCAAGTGTTCTCGGAATCGAGCCAGCTGTGGCGGCTCTGCAGATGAAGATCTTGGCTGCGGTGGGAGGAACGGCCGCTGTTTGTTGAAGACGTTATATATTACACCCTGTCACGGGCGCGACCCCGCCAGCCTCTTACTAACGGGCTCACACGCATTCCTTGTGTGGTAGGTAACACTAACTGCTTGCCTCACACGCCAGACTCCGACCGCGGTTTCGACAGGGTTCGAAAATATTCACCCGCGGGGGACCTGGTGCTAAATTTTATCTTACGAAGCAACGTCGCTTTCTTCTATGATGAATGTTTAAATTTTGTTAATATTTCTTTCGGGGACGTGTTTCCACGTTTTGGTTAAGAAATATGACGGATTATCATAGTTTCCAAAGATACGTCACAAATGATACTTAAAATAAGATATATCGATGGCTTTTTTCCGAAAGAAAATAACAGAACGGAATAAGGAATTAAGTCCGTCAAAAATTAGAATGCGATGAATTAATTAACTTATAACAACCGAAAATTGTCTTTTTCGAGTGAACGCTTTCATTTATCAACATCGGATTCTTATGGAAATATCTTTTATAAAAAAGTACACATATGGAATCTAATTAGAAACAAATAATTCTTCATCGTTGAGATCTCTTAATATAAAATTATGTTCCGCCTGGAATAACAATGCCTAGCTCTAAACCTGTAAATCTGTTTTATAAAATAATGGTCTTATAAATCATTTCTTTCAAACATTAATAGCAAACTAAAATTCGATGTAATTGAATCTTCAAAATTTATCAAAATAATTAGTTTATTTTAACAAATTGTTCAAGAAAAATTAATTTTGTTTTTTTAACAAATTTTTAACCTTTATTTTCTTAGTTTATGTTTTGTAAATACATATTCCCTTGCAACCTTTGCTGAATAAAAATTAATAAATTCTTAGACTAACTTGTTATCAAACAAGATTTTTTTGTTTCTTTCTGCTGAATTCGGTTTCTTCGTGACTTTCGTTTTATTCTTCTATTACTTCTTCTGTTTCTTCTTTCTTCCTTTTCTTTGTTTGCTCCTTTTTTAACTACTTCACCTCCTCTTCCTCTTCCCCTTCTCCTATTCCTCTTTCCTTTTCTCCTCCTCCTCCCCCACTTCATTCTTCCTTTTTCTTCGTATTATTTTTCTGTTTATTAATTCTTGAGTATCGTTTTAAAGTGTTCAGTATTTTTCCATTTCAATTTAGAGTAATAAAGCTCGCAGTTTCGTATCATTTTCAGTTCTCGCTTATGTGTTTCCTACCAAGTTTTTTGCTATTTCGAGCCATTCTTACAGTACATACTCCTACCATTTCTTTTTCAATTGTCTATTCTGACCTTCGTGTAATAATAGTAGCAGTTCTTCACCTTCCCCATTTGATACTTCTCTCGGTCTATTGTAGCCTATCATGTAAGTCTTCTCGACTATTTAATTTTGCCCGTTTATACGCGGTTTCTAGTACTGTGTTGCAGTGTTCAGTTAAGCAAAAGCGGGTTAAGCGAAGGTTTTGCCATCCCATCTGACCCATCCTTTTATAAATACACAAATTTTATGTATATCTCTTCTGAAATAAAATAATTTTTCGACAACAATTGTTGATTGCTTTTTAGTCAAATTTTGCCGCACATAAAATTTTGCGCTAGAAGTGACTGCTTTATTGTTCCATTTCTAACGCGGCCCTGTACCTAAATGTTTATACATGCTTAACTGTTTTATCTTGATAATAGTTGGTGATGATTTGAGTCTATTGTATTGGTAATGAAAAATTAGATAAATAGAAAGCCTGCAAACGTGTCTTCTCCGATTATACAGGGTCCGGTACTCCAAGTGTTACAAAGTTCAGAGCCCCGAGAAAACAAAACCTCTGTTGCTAGCACTATCAACTAGGTACTGCAGTGTAGCTGCTTCAATTGTTTGTCAGTTTAGCGTTTGCATTCTGATAAGTACGAGTCATTGTTGCCCTGGCCGCGATAGAAATTAAACGTAACGCAGTTATTGCCTTTAATTTGGAGGGAAAATCACCCCCTCAAATTTTCAAGTTGCTCAATAATCAAAATGTGAACCGAATGTTTATCCATCGTACGATTAAGAGGTACCAGGAGACTGGGTCTGTAGAAAAACGTCAAAAATGCGGAAGAAAAAAATTGGCTACCGGAGAAGCTATGGTCAAAAGAGTCCGCGAACGAATTCGAAGAAATCCGCAGCGCAACGCTAATGAATTGGACAAAAGTCTAAAAGTATTTGACAAGAGCATCCGCCGCATACTCAAAAACGACCTTCAGGTTACGCCCTACAAAATACAGAAAAAGCATGAGCTTACCCCAGCTCAAATGAAAGTAAGATTTCAGAGAGCCAAGGAGTTAAAACGCCGGCACGCCAAGATCAATCAAGTTGTTTATAGGCAGCTTCTTTAGGATCAGGTACTTCCATGGGCTCATGCTACATATGACAATCAGAATTGGACGTTACAACAAGACTCAGCGCCATCACAGAGTACGAGAAACCATAATGTGGATTTATGAAAATTTTCCAGCTTTCATTACTCCGGAAGAATGGCCGCCGTACTCACCGGATCTCAATCCAATTGACTATTTTGTTTGGAGTATCTTGCAGAAAAAAACCTGAGCTACAAGCCACAGTACGTTAGATTCTCTGAAACGCGCTCTAAGGAAAGCATGGGACGAAATAGACGATGGAATATGTTAGTGATTTGTTGATAGTTTTATGTTTTGAATAATAGTTATTTGTATACTAAGGCCGCGAAATTCCATTTTAGCGTACCAAGAGAAAAATATTGTCGCCGAGGCCGCTTGCGGCCGAGGCAGGACAATCTCGAGGGAGCTAAAGAATTTCGCGGACGAAGTATACACAACATTTTTTGTGCAATCTTTAGGACCTTGTTACGCTACCTCTTAGGTGTGTATTCGGAGGAAAGCGTCGTTAATTTGATACCCAACTGGAGATTCGAACTAAGGACTAACGTAACGCTAGCCTGACGCTCTAGCAATGCGCCATTGTGGCTTTTCTCTTCCTACGATATAGCCATTTCTTTTTGTGTTACTCTATTTTTATTTAGTACTGCTTTGGCAAAATGCAGTAATTGTATACTTGACCTTTTTGGTGGCTCTCAAGCATCTCTTTAAACGCAAAGCTTAATATTCCAAAAGCATTTCATTCTTGTTTAATTTTCTCTTTAAGTTCCGCTCTCTGCTTTAACCATTTAACTAACTTTCCATTCTTTATTTTAAATAATATCTAGTTACTTTATTGCTTTGTTTCTTCAGTTATATTCGATATGTGTTTTAGTTTATGTATATTTGTACTCCATGACATACTTTTCAACTTTGTATTTAATGGATGTAGAGAAAAAAAGTAATACCAAAAACTAATAAAATGTTCATTATTCATAATTAATAATTATTATAAACATAAAATGTTCATTATTCTTACTTTCAGTGTATTTATTATAAAATTATAAATTGTTCCAAACTAGACATGTACCTAGTTTTTTTTTGTCGTAGGAAAAATAGTGTTCGTAACTCGTTCGAAAGTCAAATATCTCCGCTCGTGTTTATATAAACACTCGCGTGATATTTGTTACTTTCGACACTTGTTACGAAATATATTAATTGTAGCTATATGGGCTTCTAGAAGTGGCGTATTCTTTACAGGGCGTTGCCGATCTTCTAAATGTATATGGGCTAAAAAATACTTATTCTTCATGATCGGACAGGGTATATCCCTGTATTTAATTTGTTTTGAAGTTTCTAAATATCGAAAAATATTCTGGGTTTGTTTTTCAGACAACACAATTTATAATATAATATAATATAATATAATATCAATAAATGTGTGTTGTCGTAAAAATGAAAAATATTTAAACTCCACATAATGGTGATACTCTACTCTCACAAATATCTGAATGGCATAGCAAGAAATCTAACTACATATTTGCGCACGATGGGGAACCTTGTAATACTGGTAAACAATTTCTTGATAACAATATTCTGGTATTAGACTGACCTGCCAACTCACGATATGATTCCTATTGAAAACGTGTGGAATGTCTTAAAATTAAAAATAGAACGAATGGTCAAACGAAACAAAAATTAAGTAAAGTAACAACTGACAAACGATACAACAACCCTTTAGTAAGAATCACCATTCGGCGATCAAAAATTATGCCCTGGCCTGTTCAATAATTCTCTAAAACTAAGGGAGGATTGTTCTTAATCTTCTTCTTCAGTTTATCCTTTTGCTCGTTACGGCGTTGGATGGTGGTTGGGTTACGCCTATTTCTAT
Source organism: Melanotus villosus (assembly GCA_963082815.1). Taxonomy (NCBI): domain Eukaryota; kingdom Metazoa; phylum Arthropoda; class Insecta; order Coleoptera; family Elateridae; genus Melanotus; species Melanotus villosus. The sequence continues at coordinate 47,171,924 of OY720425.1, forward strand.
CCTTTTATGTATTCTGCTGGCCTGTGCATTTCCATTGTTTTCTCTTTTAAAAGCCATGGTGGCGCAGTGGTAGAGCGTCAGGCTAGCGTAACGGTAGTACTTGGTTCTAATCTCCCGATGGGCAGGAAGTCGGTATCGAGCCTTGGTGACCATTCGTTGTTGGGCATCCGAAGACAGGCCTACGAGGTAGAGTAACAACTAATTCTTCTATTTTTTTATCCATTTTTTCAGTATTCCTCTTCCTCTATGTATTTGTTTTTGACCATCTTCTATCTCCATTAATTTTTAGTCAGTATTTTTCAATTCATTCTTATTATATATTCATACCAGTTCAGTTATTTTTCCGATCTTATCTACTACTTCTTCTTGCTTTAATTTCCGCCCTACCTGTTTGTTTTTTATTCTATCCCGTTTCGTTATGCTACTTAAAAATTTAATTTCTGTGGCGTTTATTATACTTTCATGTTCTTGTTTATCACCCATTTGAGTAACATTACTAATTATGGTATAGTTAAATTTCACTTCACATAATTTTAAAAATATAGTGTGTAATGTTTAAATAAATGTTAAAAAATAAAAAAGTCTTTTTAATATTCTGTCCACCTAAACAGTTAAAATTAAAAAGGAAACGAATATATTGCTATAATAGATCTCTAATTGATAAATGCCAAAAAATGCTGTGACATTAAGCGTTGGATTGACAAATTAATTGGTTTGCTAATGTCAAATTGTAAAAGTGGCCCCATTAACTATGAATAACCTCTGTTAAAGCTAAGAAGGCTTAGAAGCCCCACGTTGCGAGCCAATAAATGCTTTTTAAGTTGGTTTTAATTAAATTTACTTACCCTGACAGATTCTTTGTTATTATTATTTTTTATTATGCACCGGCTAGCTCAATATTTGTTAGGCGTTGAAGAGGTTCTTATATTTGGTGTTTCTATAAATTCTAAATTAATTTTATTACTTTGTACCAATAAAGTTAATTCAAAAATGTCGTATACAGATTGATTAACAAGAACAAATATAATTATAAATTAAACATATGAAATGGCCTAAATTCCCTAGCTAATATTATCTAAGTTTTAATTATCAATAAAATGGCTCACGTTTCAATGTACAATTTCCCTTTCAATGTTCTCACTTTTAAAACCAAAACAAGCGTAGACAATTATCCATATTATTTCATTACACTTCCAAATTGTTTATAATAATTGCACTATCCAAATATATCGAATTACTCAACTTCAATTATGATAATTTTCAATATGTAATCCACAATACTTATACTTTAATTAACTTTTATATAATTAACTAAGATCAATAATAAACTTTATCTGAAGTTATTTAATATTGAAAGCTTTTCGTTTTCCAATTTTAAAAATCTGTTCTTAATATCTTTCAATTATTTGTTATTCTCTGTTTTCCTCGTTGTCCTGGTTAAATTTATTCATATTCGTTTACTTGATTTTCAATCTCTAAGTAACTTATTATTTACTTACAGTTTTTATTAATTCCATCCTAATTAAAATTAAGTTTATAAAATATGTAACATTAAAATATTTAGTTTTTTTGTGCATATTTCGATTTTCTTCTTGTGGCTAATGTACGAGTATTATCATTCTATTTTATTTCATTTTACCAATTCACATAAAACTGAACTTTGGTCACGATCGTTTCAGTACTGCATAATTTTTGATTTTCTTTATTGGGCATGAGGGGAACAGGGTGGGCCAGGACCCATGCATAAATCTGTTGATCTACCCTTGTGCCAACTAAGACTAACATTTTATACTGAAATAGTAGTTTGCTTTAGTATGAAAACCATTGTCACATCGGCCCACCAAAAAACTCTCTGACCCTGCTTTGTGGCTACTTAATTATGGTATTCTTGTTCTACTTAATATAAAAATGTTATCAAAAAATTTCAGTGAATTTTCAGTAACGACTCAATAAACGTTGCTTTGCAAATCTGTATAATTTTTATAAATTTCCTCTTTCAACACGTATTAGTTAGCAATTAATTATTTATTAAGTAAAAGCGATATCGATATAATAATATATTGAACTCAATTTGTAAATGCCATCCTGCAATTTAATTTCGCAATCTTATTCTGTAAGCAAGTTAATTGCGCTAACCTAAGATGACAGATAATGCTAAGCAAGTAGCATTTCAGTTTTATTAAATCCTCGCTGCAATTTGTCCGGTGTTCAGCTCCCTGACTTTGTTTAGCAACCGGTTTTACTTGCAAAAACGTATGTTATTTTTATGACTTAATTCTCGTAAAATTTATCATAAAAATTCAATTGCCATTTCATAAAGTAAACAAGCGGCGTTTTTTCTTTTCTAACCAATTTCTAGAACGAGTTAATTAGTTTAATTAGCGATTCGAAAAATTTCGTGCCAATATTTTAAATCTTACGCTTCCGATTGTAATTTGAAAATCATTAATCAGTCATGGAAAAAACATCGGCGGATAAAAACACCTGCCACATACATCAAATATAACAAGAGAGCAAGAAAAATTAAGGTAACTTTCGATTAGACTGTAAATCTAAGAGATAAAGATAAGGTCATTATTATTTCTTCATAATTAGAACATAAAATGGTTTTTGTTGTGTTGTTCGCTTTCTTTCTGCTTGTTAGTTTCTTAATCATCGGCCGACCTTTTCGAAAAGCAGGTGATTTTTAATGTTGATATCGTAAAGGAAGTAATCGGTCACAAATAAGCGGATAACAAGAGGTTAACCAACGACCGTCTGGTTTTAAATGAAAAACGTATGTTTTGACTTTACGGTTATAAATAAATATTGTCACTAAATTCGCCTTTCTTACGTAACCTAAAAGCGCAGGAAGTAGTAAGCGTTTTATAAAATTCCACAACACCGTGTGGCTTCTTTTTTCTGTTGTTTTTATTGGAGCAATAAAAACGTTTTATTGCAGTTAATAAATATATCTTTGTGTATTCGACAAGCTTTTTTGGAACTTCTTGTAATTTCTGATACTTTTCGTGACTCAACCGTCACCATATAAGGAGTCTTAACATTCGGGGTTTGATTGTAATCTGAATTTAAATTTTACTGATAAAGTGTATTTTATCGTAATCTTTTTATTATCTTTGAACATCTCCGTAACTGATGATGAAATGAAATGATAAGTACCAAAAATTAATGAAACCTTATAAACAAAAACAAAATGTGCCTAGCTACAAAATGCAATTAGCCAAATTTGAGGAAGATAGTCAAAAACTATTCGATGTAGCTGCATGTAAATGTAATTTTACCGTGTGAACTTGCGTAAAAAGTCAGAAAGTGCCATCACAAGAGCAATATTTCCTATCCGACCAAAGAACTGCCAGAAAAATGATTTTAGGATCTGTTGATGTACCTTTTACAAAAAAACGTGTACAAAGTATGGAAAGAAAAACAGTAGAGAATGCACGCTTATCTGCCAATGTTATTGCAGTATCTTTGCCGGAAAACAAATCAATCGCGCGGACTCCTATAGATCCTGAGCCGGGTACTTCTTCACAACATAATTCTCGAGATAACTCTATTAACAAAGAATTGATACCGGCAAAACAAATGAGATTAGGTTTACCATCGTTAGCCAGAACATCAGACCGCTACCGTGTCTCAGACAGAGCTGCTGCTGCAATTGCCACTTCTGTTTTAGAAGATCTTGGCATTGTTACTTCAGATAATACGTCCCAAGTAATTGACAAGAATAAACTGGGAAGAGAAAGGAGTAAACTTAGACATTCACTCCAACAGCAGTCGAACAGTACACATTTAGTTGGTCTTTACTTTGATGGACGTAAAGATAGAACTCTTGTGCAAGAAAAAATAGGAACTCAACTCCATCAGAAGACAATTGTAGAGGAGCACATTTCCGTGGTGCAAGAACCAGGTTCTTGCTCTTTACTTGGGTCACATTACTCTCAACTCTGGCTCATCAAGTGATATTTGTCAAAGTATAGTCACATATTTAAACCAATCAAGTGTATCGACTGAAGAGTTAGTTGCTGTTGGCTGTGATGGTACCGTCGTTAACACCGGTTACAAAGGGGGTGTTATAAAATTACTAGAAGCAAAGCTTCAGAGGCCCTTGCAATGTTCTCTTGTTACTGCATGCCAACGAACTACTGTTGCGCCATTTACTTAACCATGTTGATGGAGGTACAAGAGGTCCCCGCACATACTCTGGGCCTATTGGAAAATGTTTGGAGAAATGTGAACAACTTCCTGTTATTGATTTTCAAGCAATTTCAACAGATATTCCTAACCTTAACATTCTCGACGTAGATGATTTAAGCTCCGATCAAAAATATTTATTACAAATGTGCCAGGCAATTAACTCCGGTTTTTGCTCAGAAGACCTTTCGTATAGAGATCCTGGAAAGTTATCCCATAGTAGATAGTGCAGGGGCATAAGTAATTATTTCCTAGTCCGTGGGATTTTTTATGAAGGAATAGTATGACTATATGGGATGGATAGCTCATGAACCATACAATCACGTATTACCAGGTGTTTTGCCAGATCTTGTGGCAGAGGGCCTGTATGACGTCATAATTTCAAGATGTCCGCCAAAATGGACACTAATCTCTTTTTTAATGTTTAACTCATTTATGGTTGGCTCTATGCAAATTTAGCTAGGACTTCTTTTGTTTCGAATAAAATAAGGAACAAAAAAGGTTATTACAATTTTTTTGATATCCGTTACCGTTTCTGAGATACAATCATGTTTTTGCTTTTTCTCTAGTTTTTCATTCAAATGAAATTTCTGTTCAAATTTTTTTTTTCTAGTTTATTAATTTTTTAATTTATATTTCATTGATTGATTATCAAGAATCTTTGGATGAAGAGTTGCTGGATGGAAATTTTAACCCATCGGAAGAAAATAATCCAAGTGATTGTGAAGCAGATTCCACTGCGCTGAATGCAGTCCCGACTTGGTCAGCTTTTAATTCTATAATAAGTAATCCAAAAAAAGAAACTAGAATCTGTTTGCTCCCACTCTTAGATTTCAGCTCAACTACCACACAAATACAACTCACTTTCATGAAGAAATTAGAACAAGTGACATCTAGTATCACTCCTGACAGTTGTAACTTTGGGTCTTGGCCTTTACAAGCCTGTTTTGAAATTAGCTATGACTAACAAAGATCTATCAAAATATTATATATTATAATGGCAATGCTTCGAGCTATTGGTTCTTTTATTGATGGTACAGGATTGGTAGCTACATTATTGGCGGTTTATGATGAGAGTGTTGTGTCCAACATTCTAGCAGGGAAGTGCGTAAGGAGAGCTGTAGATGCCCACACATCTCTAAGGCTTGCTCTTTTCAAATGCTTTAGTGATGAGTTTTATAAAGAGCAGGGTGGAATCAAAGAAAAGTTGGAACCAGCGATGCAGAAGCTACTTACAGTTTTACTTGAGGGACAAGAAGGGAAAAACAGAGTTGCAAAAGCAATGCCTACCAATATTCAAAATGTGGCAATGAGATCCCTTTTATCTCATTCTAAAACTAAGGATGAGTTAACAGCACATCTCTCAAATAAAGCCGTATTTCATGCACAGAGGATTAAACAAAAACTGATAAGTAGTAGAAGGAATGAGACAAGGTAATTAGATGGAAATGACGTTAGAGAACTTCAAAACACGCAAGAAGAAGCAGATACAAAAATTATTCTTCACTCAATGGTACATCTCACGTCATTTTAGTACCCTGCACATATAAGATTCACCAGATACTGATATTTTTATCCTTTCACTGTGGCGGTCGCAACTTTTCTCAAAAGACAGCATGTTTGTCACAGGCGTTGGTGCTAATAGACGATTTACTGATATTAATCTTGTTTATTCCAGTAAGGGACCCACAAAAGTTAAGGCATTGATGAGACAAGATGAACAACTACTCGAGCAATTCATTTGTCAAGTTTACTTGCCAGGGAAAAGAGTATCGGACATTGGTGAATTGTGCTGGTGGATGTTCACAAACAAAGATGTGCAAAGTGAAAACGTAACCCCCCACAAGATCCTCCTTAGCACCATATATCTTAAGGGTACATTACCAAGTGTTGGAGTGGCCCAGTGCTAATAAACAACACCTAAACCTCCCAGAACCGTCACAATTTGAATGGGAGAAGTCTGGTAACCAGTATTCTCCTACAATGAGTTCGATGCCATGCGCACCAGAATGGTTACTGAATCTAAGTAGTACGATGTGGTTATGAGAAAGGACGGTGTGCCGTAGATTGCAAGTGTAAAGTACAGTCTTTAAGGTGCACAGAAATGTGTACCTAAGTGTGGTGGCGATGAAGAGATCTACTTTGTAGACAATGAAAAAGAACCGTTCTACTCGGAGGATGACCTGTGAAACTTTCTCTACACAAGATATTTACGTGTTAATTAACAAATAATGTGTTTATATATTAAAAATAATAATCTACACGTTATATAATAATTATTGTGTTTCCTAGAAAAATCAAATGGAGTATTATTTTCATTGTTAACAATAAAGTATATCTCAGAAATGGTAACAGATACCAAAAAAATTGTAATAACCGTTTTTGTTCCTTATTTTATTAGGAACAAAAAAGGTCCTAGCTAAATTTGCATAGAGCCAACCATAAACGAGTTAAAGATAAAAAAGAGATTAGCGTCCATCTTGAAATTGTGACGTCATACAGGCCCTCTGCCACAAAATCGGGCAAAACACCTGGTAATACGTGATTTTATGGTTCATGAGCTATCCATCCCATATAGTCATACTATTCCTTCATAAAAAATCCCACGGAATTACATACGCCCCCGCACTAAGATGGGTAACAGCTGCAAATAGAATTTTGCGTCTTTACGTTGCTACAGAGGACCCATCTGCGGAACTTAAACGTCTCGCAGAATTCGTAGTTAAAGTGTACGCTAGAGTATGGTTTAAAATTAAGACTAAGTCTTCTTGCACAGACTGAGCACTACATTTGTGGGAAATGGTTCACTATTCCAGATATCTTCCGAATGAAATCAAAGATATTATAGACCCCGTTATTCAGCGAAATGCGTTTTTTGCCCATCTTGAAAGCCTTATCCTAGCCATGGTTTCCGATGATCGTAAACATATAAAAGAACTTGGACTGAGACGTGTGATTAAATCAAGAGAAGAAAGAACTAGTGAAGTGAGAGAGTTTAGAATTCCGAAACTTAACTTTGATGCAATGGATTACACTGAAATGATTCGGTGGAGTGAATGCCAAGTAACTGAGCCGCCTATCCTACGTAGTGTTTCAGATGAGGTTTTATATTCGTGTATTTCAGATAACGTAGATATTGGGATTACAAAATTTCCCTGCCACACGCAACGTGTGGAAAGATGTGTTAAGATTGTTATGGAAGCTGCTGCTTCAGTTTTTGGAACTGAAAATCGAGATGATTTTATTAGAAGCAGATTGCAATCTAGAGCAATAATGCCTAAGTTTGAGCACAAATCAAACTACAAAGTATCCGATATTCCCTAAGGTGCCTTAACGGATGGGGGGTTGGGAGGGCACGGGCGGGGCTCGAAAGCGCAGCCACCTCCTCGTGGTGAGCCCTAGATTGCTTTGAATAGTATCAAGGTAAACTAAGAGTTGCGCAGTTATTTATTTAATCGTTATAAACATTTAAGCTGGCCACTGACGATCGTTCCAAATGGAGTGAGGAGACAGTGAGTGGAGCGTCTGGAGCGGTTGGACTGAAGAAAAATTTCGGGGGGTCATTGACGATCGCTCTACTCCATTCCATCGCTCTAATACTCTCGTGCGACTACGTATATCTATATACAGGGTGTCCCAAAATTAGACCAACAAACTTTGGGTGGATATAACGGACACCAAAACCAGCAATTTTTGTTTATAATTGTAAATACAATGTGATTTTTTAAAAACTCAATTGCAGCAGGCCGTATTCTGACTTAATACAGACAGTTCTAAGGTTATTAAGACAGAATTCGGCCTGCTGCAATTGAGTTTTTAAAAAATCACATTGTGTTTTTAAAAGTTAGTATTGGTCCATGATAATTGCGTCAAACTTGAATTAGTTTCACTCGCTTTTATCATAAATTTATAAAGGAAAAGGGTAAAAAATGTGTTATTTTTCAGGTTACTTACTGCGATTCTTAAAATCTTATTGGCTTTTTTAATGTACTTAACAGGAATCGCTTCGAATTTAAAAGCTTAGCCACGACTAGCATTCGAACCTGTGTATCTTTGGCTTCAAGGCAAACGTCTAATCCACTGACGGCCATTTATTTTTTCAGATGTAAATTACGTAATTAATCTGCAAGGGCTTTATTTACCTGAATTAAATTTAAAAACTTCATCAATAATTTAAAAAATAATGCAAACATTCAGTTTTGATTTGCTAAAAGTTTGAGAAACAAAAATTTATAATTAAAAAAAAACTGAAATTAATACGATACACTTAGATTGAGAATCAAAGGTGGATGATATTTAATTGTGGAAATTTTAAGAATCTTGCAAACTAGTACAGCTGCGATAATGGAAGCATGTAAATAATTCTATAAAGTGAAGTTCGAAGTAAATGCTGAAAATAAACCCACCAGAAGAAGAAGCAGAAGAAATAGAAACAAACCACTGAAAATGGTATCGGTGAAATAACAGAAGAGGAAGTCAAGGAAGCTCTGAGGAAAACAAAGACTGAAGAAAGACGGCTCAATGGTAACTAAATGGTTGAATAAAATCTACATATTTAGCTGGATTTTCTTTTCGGCTGAGATAAAGAATAAAAGTCAATACTTTTTAAAGCTCTTTAATCGTGCACCAGAATCCATCTTGCACGCAACTTACCTTTACCCCAAGTCCCAAGTGCCGGATGCACGGCGATGGTGCCCATTGCGACCTACCCTTTCAAAGGGATAAAGTACAAAGTACAAAATCTACTACTAACCTGGAATATTTGAGAACTTAAACAACGTCTTTCAACAAAAATGGACTGAAGAAGAAATACCTAAGAGCTGGGAAGATAACATTAATCATCTCCATTTACAAAAAGGGAGATTCTACAGGGGTAATTTGCCGATCCTCTGTGGCACTGAAAATATACACAAGAAGAAGAAGAAGTAGAGGATAACATTCATGAAGAACAAACAGCGTTTCGACCAGTGAGACAAATACAGGACAAAATACACAATAAGAACCATAATAAAGAAAACCCTAAGAGGCAAAGATTTATATTTAGTGTTCTTAGGCTTAAAACTTGCCTTTAGTACCTCGAAATTATAAAGTATGATCAAAATTTCTGTTCATCAAGTATGGCCGTGGAAGTGCAAACCAAAGCCTTTAAAATTGGCTTACATATATTTACTTCAAACTACCAAATTTTATTAGAATATTATATTCAAATTAACGAATTCACACATATTTAGTTTGAAGTAAATATATGTAAGCCAATTTTAAAGGCGTTGGTTTGCACTTCCACGGCCATACTTGACGAACAGAAATTTTGATCATACTTTATATGAGATGCACTGAGAGAGTTGCCGGTGACTCCAAACATGAGAAAGTTAATTCAAAGCTTACACAAAAAATACAGGGTGGCCCACTGAAAACAGTAAACGCAAGTTTTGGCCACTTAACATCAATTTTAGTATCAAGGGGGACATCTGAATTGATTAGTATTATTTACACAACTTCAACCCTAAGATGAGGGTGAATTGCACCCCAAAAACTTTAAGTAGAAAGAAGTATCAAACGTTACACATTTCTAAAGGCCTTTCGATTCTCTTTTCAACAGCCTTTTTATTTTTCAAATCCGATCATTAATTCCAGAAAAAATTACATTTAAATTTTGATGTAGGAGGCTTAAACAGTTGAACGTAGCAAACAAAAGCACCTCATCTAACAAGTTGTTTGTAATAAGCAAGTACTTTGTAAGTTTGTCAGCATTTAAATTGATAATGTTAAGTGGCCAAAACTTGCGTATACTGTTTTCAGTGGGCCACTATGTATATGAGGAAAGATACGGTTATATGGACAAACCTCAGAACAGAGGGTTCAAGCAAGGAGACAGTTTAAACTCGCTACTCTTAGTTATATACTCATATATGGAACTGTAAAAACGAAACAAGAAAATCAGGTCTGGGGTATTACAATTTAACCCCATTTTGACCCAAGGCTTGCTCTATGCAGATGATATAATGTTAATAGCGAGAAACTCACAACATCTACAAATAAATATAAACCTCTGGAAAAACCACCTATGTAGAACAAAAAGGGATGATCATAACTAAAACAGAAAACGACGAAGGCGATCATCAGGATAGACGGGAATGTCCTAGAACAGGTGGATACCCATGAATACTTCGAAAAACTAATCAGACGCAAGAGTTTATAGACGAATAGGAAATAGGATCAGCACTAAAGCAAAAATACACCTTTATAAGACTATATATGCCCCTACAATACCGTAGGTAACAGAGTCATGGACAATAACAGTAAACGTCACGGTCGTAGCTCGATTGGTTCAACGTGAGATTGCCCGGGTTCGATTCCCAGGGCCACACATACAACGAAAACACCCGACTGCTTCCTTCGGAAGGCAATAGCAGATCACCGAGGTATTTCTGTCTTCTCTGGAGTAGAAGTGTAAACACTTCCGTGATTCGGAGCCCACTTTAAGCTGTAGGTCCCCTATGCCTGTAGGCTACTTGACACGCACATCATAGACTTATGAAGAGAAGACGGCAACGGCCTATAAATGGTATGCCGCCGAGTACGAAATAGAAGTATTAGAGATGAACTGGAACAAGAACCAGTCATTTGATTCGCATAAAAGACACTCGTTATCCTAAGAAAATTTTTGAAATGCGATGCGAGAGACGAAGACCAAGGGAAAGACCAAGAATAGGATGGGGGAATAATATTAAAGACATCGCCAGAAGAAAAGAAAATACATTATCTCAACTGTAAACCCTTTCTAGAGATAGGACAGCATATAAACAATCGTTAATCCCTCCTGCCCACACCGTGAGGTCTGCTGGGAAAAGATGAAGTAAATAAATATTAAGAATATACGAGTACAACCTCGTCTATCAACGATGAAAAAAAAAACACTAAACATTTTATTCATTCGAACCAGTTATCAAAAATTAAAAGAACCGTTTTCTATTCGTTCAATTTTCTTTCTGCCTAAATGACTGTCAAATGTTCAAGAACTCAGGACTTAAAATGCCATTTTCTTCATTCATAAATAGTAAGCAAAACACATTCAACACATTGCAAAGCTTTTTGATCTTTTAGCATTAAGAAATTCAAATAAATGGAGCACAAATGAAAAAAATGTAGAAACAGCAAAACTATTGCCTTATAAATGGGTGAACAATTACTAATATTTAAATAAGTTAAAACGCCAAAACATGATAATAAGAGGAAACGAAAAGTTTTAAATAAAGTGAGCACAACAAATCTGAAGCAGTCAATCGTGAGTGATGCTGTTTCCAAGATCCATGTATGTGAAAATGCAAAAGCCAAAACGAATGACAGAATTACAAAAAGTCGCCTGAAAAGCATAGGAATTGGAGAAGACGAAGACACCTATTCCTTCTAGCTACTAGCTAGTGAATATGTCTAGTAAGAATAGTCATAAATAGAAAACCGAGAAACATATTAGAAGCCAAAGAAAAGGAAAACTGAAGAGTGTACGAAAATAAAGTTTAAAAGAAGCAAGAGAAAATTATAAACACAGAAAGTAAACGGTAACGAAAACTATAAGAAATCCCTAAAAAAGAAAGGAAAAAGAAGAGAAGGAAAAAATGTAGGAGAGATACATAGAGAATGAGGAAGCCGGTAAAGCGGAGGTGAACGGTAATAAAAACAGAAGGGTTTCGTCTCTGGTTTGGTTGACACGTTCAGTTACCGTGCTCTTTTAGTTAAAAAAGTGGGCGAAACGTTGAGTTCTTCTGTCTCAACAATGACACGGTTTGAACCCGGAAGACGTTCTGTTAACACTGACACTGAACGTGGATCGTAATAAAAATACTCAAAAAAGGAAAGGTAAAAGAAGAGGAAGAAAATATGTAGGAGAAATATCAAGAGAATAAGGAAGCCGATAAAGAGAAGGTAAAGAAGATGAAGGAAAAGCAATGGGAAAGGAGCAAAAGTAGAAGAAAGAAGATAAAAGTGCGGTGAAGGAGAACCAAGAAGACAAGAAGCATTAAACGAACAATGGAAGAAGAAGATGGAAGAGGAGGAAAAGGAGAATGACTAAAAAAGAGAGAAAGCGAAAGAGAAGCTAAAGAAGGAAAACAAGAAAAGATAAGGAGAATAAGGACAAACAAGATGAGCAGTGGGAAAAGGGGGAGGAGAGAAAGGGTGATAAAGAAGAGGGGAGCAAAAGCAAAGGGCAGCGACAAAAGTAGAGAAACGGAGGTGGAATGCATCGGGTAAAAAAAAAGTAAAAATGAGGAATATACGAAAATATAGTTTAAAAGAAGAGGAAAGGAAAAAGAAGAACAAGAAAAGATGTAGCAGAAATACGAGGAGAACTCGGAAGCTGATAAAGAGAAGGTGAAGAAGATGAAGGAACAGAAATGGAGAAGTAGCAAAAGTAAAAGAAAGAAGACGAAAGTGAGGTGAAGCAGAAACAAGGGCACAAAAAGCAATAAACAAAAAAGGAAAAGAGGACGACGGAAGAGGAGAAGAATAAAAAGAGGCGCAAAATACGAGGAAAAAAAATGAATGAAAAATAAGCGAGAAAGGAGGAGGAAAAGCTAAAGAAGGAAAACAAAAGGAGATAAGGAGGATGAGTACAAAGAAGGTGAGCAGAGGGGAAACGAGGAGGAGAGAAAGGGTTATAAATAAGAAGGTAAAAAAGAGGAGGATGAATGATGAAAAAGAGGGGAAAGAGGTCAAGTAGGAGGAGTAAGAGTATGAAATGGGGATGAGCAAAAGAAGAAGACAGAGAACAAGGTCGAGAAAGGAAGGAAGAGCGAAACGCACACAGGGAAAGGAAGATGAAAAAGAATGGTAAAAGAAGACAAGAGGTGGAGCAGCAAAAGGGGCGAAGCAAACGAAGGAAAAAGGCAACGCTGCTAAAGATGAAAATGATGATTATTATGTTGAAGATAGTGATGAACTAATAACAAAAGGAAAAAAATTATATTGGAAAAATTTGATTTTTGATTGTAACAAGATTAATTAATTATTAAAATAAAAATAAAGCTTGAAAACCAAAACTAAAAACTAAGGAATATCCTTTCGTATAAATAATTAACAGTTTACGTTCAGTCTAAAAAACCGTAACAAAGCCTCATCCAAATAATTAAATCGCAACCTGTTTGTGCCATAAATTTAATGTTTATATCAATTCATCTCATCAACAATTTAATATAGCAAATCGCAGTAAACTAAAAAGAATTTTAACTTAAAGGTCAGTGTTTTTTTGTTGTAAATTCGAGTTTTAAATTACGTAGGACTTCCTCTTGCTGTAAACAATTAACAAACACTGCAACATTCTAATCTATTAATACTATACTTTAATTTTGTAATAAATCTCCAACAACATTTTGCAGGTTTATTTAAATCGTAGATAAAATTAACAGCTTCTCATTTTAACTACGTCTTGTATTAACCCAACCAAAGTGTCATGTGAACACATTTTGGTTTTTACTTCCAGAAAACATTGAAACAATTAGTTCTCTGTAAATATAATTAAAATGTGTATGTTCTAAGAAAAAAAGTTACAGCAACAGCAATCTACTCAGCCTAACAATACGCACTGTTAAGTTTCTTCAATTAACATCGTTCGTTTCATTTATTAAAATTGCCTGATTAAGAGAACTCTCATGAAATTGCTGGAACTAAGACTAATTTGGCAAATGGTAATTGCTTGTTACGCGGCGCAAAATTAATTATATTAAAATCTGGTACTACTGCCTAGTTAAAAAGGCAAAGGATAAAGGTTTCATGGAAATCGTAAAACCAGATAAACAATGGATTAAATTAATCGCGGTAATTTTCTGAGATATCTTCTCTGAACGTATGGCTGCGGTATGAAGTCGGGGTACGTAATTTTTCTTAAAGAACTGCTTAATTAAGCTATCTGGAATCGAACTAACGAACCAGTCCGGCCACTTGCAACATAATAATAGGAATAACGTTCAACATTAACACTGATTAAACACCGCCTTATCTCCGACATTATCGGAACCGGGGAATAATTGCTAATTACCTTTATTATAATTTACAGTTTCTTTAAGGTCGTTAGGGGTGATAATTCTACGTAAATACCTCGCCATACCTTAATGAGCTTAATTTTTAGGTTTATAGGCCGTTTTTGTTGCTAATTAATTTTTCTTTATTTTTAGATAATCATTCGATAATTAAAGGTTATGATTTTCACTCAATTAATCCACGTTTTAAAACTTTGTCATAATTAAAGTCTAAACTAGAGGATTTATTTTTTTAATTTTTCCACGTCCGAGTGGGTTGACGAACATCGAAGGCATTTTTTTCTGTCAAGTGAAACTTCGCTTATAACGCAGCTTTTTTAATATCAAAAAAATAATCTAAAAAAACAACCCAACCACATGAAATAATTAAGCTTTGTCTACAAGAATCCGAAATGAAATTTCACATTTAGTAATTTCCATATGTCAGAGTGGGTTTAAGAATATGGAACATTTTCATTTACTGAAATTTTTGAAACTAACTCCAGCCAATCTACTCAGAAATGCTGAAATGCGTATTTGATTTATAATTGCTTTTACGTCCTTTAAAGGGATTTTCAGTTGCTATGATTACACCAGAGATTTAACATTAATTCGTTACAAAATATTTCTCATTTAAAGTGCCTGTCACTTTATACTACAAACTTTGGTTGTAACGCATTTGTTTTAATATTAAAAAAACAACAAAAAGTTTGGCACAACCACATGAGGTAGAGTGCCAAAATATGTATTTGGTTTATGAGCATTTTTTATAGTTTTTACAGGACTTTTCAGTTGCTGCTATTGAATTAGACCAGAGAGCCAGAGACTATTCATTTTTGCAAGGATTTGCTTTCAAACTGTCGTATCTTTTAGTAATTTCCATAAGTTAGAGTGGGCTGAAGGCTGAAGAATGTGGAACATTTCCATTTACTGAAATTCTTGAAACTAACTCCAGCCAATCTTATGGCTTTTAAATGGATTTTCAGTAGCTATGATTACACCACAGATTTAACATTAATTTGTAAACAAAATATTGTATCATTTAATGAAATTCTTCCTCTCACTTTATATTACAACTTCATTTATAACGCATCTTTTTTAATATAAATTATAATAAAGAATTCGATCCAAACCACATGAAATAAATAAGCTTTATCTATAACAATTGAAAGTTATGTAATCTTTTTAAATTTACATAAGTCAGAGTGGGTTGAAGAATATCGGAGATTATCATTTACTGAAATGCTGGAAACTAACTCCAGTCAATCTTCTCAGGAGTGCTGAAATATGGATTTGGTTTATAAGTGCTTTTATGATTTTTAAAGGAATTCTTAATTGCTTCTATAGGATTAGACCAAATATTTAACATTCATCTGATGCAATATATTTTCTCATGTAAAGGCATTTTTTGCCTTCACTTTCTATTACGAACTTCGATTATAATGTAGCTTTTTTAATCTCAAAAAAATAATTTATTTCTCTTTGTGATTCTCCATCCTTATGCCTTTCAACGTCAGATTAGGAGTTGGTGCTCTTTACCCATGCTTTCCATGCTTTTTTGTCCCTTGCTAGTGCTTTCATCTCTGCCAGGTTTTTTCCTCTTCTGTTATGCATTTCTTCTATTCTTTTGTTCCATGTTTTCCTGGGCCTTCCTCGCTTCGTTCTACCTTCTGTTTTTGCTTCCAAAATCTTCTTTACTTGTTTATTTGACATTTGACTCCATCCTCATTATATGGTATGGTATGGGACCAGTTTAATGTCTCTCCTGCAGCTTCGTCAGAATTGGGTTTTCTCCTAATTGTTTCCTTATTTCCTCCTTCCTCACTCTATCCCACTTAGTCTTTCCTGCGTTCTTCCCTAGGAATTTCATCTTTATTGCATAACACCCTCATTCATTGGAATAGAATACAGTGGATATTGCCACCAGATTATATACTTTCACCTTAGTTCCATTTTCATTTTCTCAATTTTTTTTATCCACAGGCTGACAAGCTGCTATATCTTTTCATCTTCTTCCTCATCAGCGCGTTATACTCCATCTCTGAATATACTCGTACGCCTCTCCAATATTTCACCACTCGCTTCTATTGTTCGCTTTGTCATTCACTGTACTGCTGCAATTTTCTTGTTATCATTTTTCCATCGTCTTCTTGGCCTTCCTGGGTTTCTCGTGGTTTTCCGTGGTCGCCACTCTATCACCTTTCTAGTCCATCAGATTGACAACCCATCCCCATTTCTATGTAGATATTGGGATCAATCATGTACATACAATATAAATAAAATACAAAGTAAAATACTACACAATCATACAGCAAGTTGCTGCCTTCCTACTCCTAACCTCCATTCCTCTCGATCATACGCTAGATGTTCATCTAAATTCCTGCTTGTCATTGCTGTTCTAACTCCCTCGTTCCAAGATTTACTAGGTATCCCTTTTTTATTTTTTCCCGGTGCTATCCAGCGAAACAAACATTTGGGTCATTTTTTACCTCCATTCTTAATAAATATTCGAATCATTTTAAACTTCTCTTTTCTATTGTTTGCGTTACATGTTCCTTATTTCTTCGTTAGCTATTCTTTCTCTTCTAGATACTATACTACTTCTTCGTAAGTAGTTCATTTCAACTGCTGCACAATACATAACAGTTTCGACCATAACCTGTCCTATTCTTTTCTTGTTCTTCTTTGTTATGTTTTTGTCCCACCATAACGAATTTAAAGCACCCACAACTTTCCTTGCTCTTTGCACTATCTCATTAATTTCTCGCTTTTCTATTACATTAATATCAATGGTAACATCAAGGTGCTTAAATTCATTAACCTGCTGCACATATCTAGCATCATTCAGGAGTACGTCAAATGTTGCAATTGAATTAACTACCAGGTACTTGGAAACCACATTTTGCATATTCTTCATAAAAACGTTTTAGCATGAATTGTAAATCGTATGCATCTTGGTCTCCATATCTGTTTTGCTATATATTCAACTACATCTATCACCCTTGTTTTCCTGCTGATCCATTCATTCTTCTGTCTATCCTGTAATCTTATACCCATCATTAATCTTTCCATTGTTCTCTGCGCAATTCGTAATCTGTCCATCACGTTTTCATTTAAGCTCCACGTTTCTGCTGCGTATGTCAGAGGTGGGAGGGAACATTGATTGAAAACCCGTGTTTGGAGGAACTGCGGAAATTTGAATTTAAAAACATTCCTAGGTTTTCCGAATTCCGCCCAGCCCTGCTAAATTCTTCTTTTTATTTCTAATTCTCAGTTATTCCTTTCAAAAGATATTTTTGTCCTAAGTAGATATACTCGTTGACCACTGTAATCTATCATCCATTATCAAGTACAATTGGCACATCATCATTCGTGTTCGAATATTTCCTTTGGACGTATTGATACAAATACCACAGCTTCTTGCCAAGTCCACTATTACCTTTTTTAGGATTTTCAAATTTTCTGCGAGGAGTACATCATCGTCGGCGAAACATCATAGAGATTTTTAATCAGTTGTATGTGTCTGCTGTCATACAACATCTTTTGAGAAAGTTTAAGAAAGCCCACTTTTCAATCGTATCGAATGCTTTCTCAAAGTCTTTAAAAGCCAAGTAGATTCATTTGTTGTACTCTTGGTGTCCTTCCATTTGAGTCTACAATTGTCGTGATCATATAATAAGCTGCCCACTGTTATTGGTACTAGGTTTCTAAACCCTACTATTGTCTTCTGCGATCTTGCTTTGGTGTTCTTTAGTATTGTATTCATTATTATTATGAACAGAAGTGGGCTCAGTCCATCCCCTTGCTTAATTCCCTTTTCCATTTCAAATACTTCTGATCTCTCATCATTTATTTGAACTGTACCTCTGACTCTTTCGTAAATACTCTTAATTACTTCAATTCATGGTTACTTATGTTATCATTGCATTGCCTATTTATTCTAATTGCAGCCTGTTCAAGTGTTCATCCTTCAATTTATTTTCCATTGCTTCTCTCAGTCTATTTTCTGCAATCTTTGCATATATTTTGAGAATTACTGAAGACAAACATATTGATCTGTAATTATCACAACTAGACTGAGCCCCTATTTTGTGTATCCAAACTGTAACATTGATTTTTCAATCCCTTGGGTTCTTGCTCAATAAAAAAAATAATTAAAAACACAAGCACATAAAATAATTAAGTTTTGTCTATAAAAATCCGCATTGAAGCTTACGTAATACATTTTTTTCAATTTCAATAAGAAGATTGAATAGTTGGAAGCAAACGATGCGAATCTATTCCATGTCAAAGGTGAACAGTTCGGTAATAAATCCAAAAATGAAGAGTAACATAGAAATCTCACGGTTAAAATCCAACCTACTAAATATAAAGAATCACCGATGGTATTGGAGATCGTGATTACTCGATGATTACAATGTAAATCACGTTAGCACAAAGGAATACTGGTAAAGTTATGTAGGGTTAAGAGAACAGAAAAACCACCGGACCGACTGGTTGCTCACCGTGTAGATAGAGAGTATCAATCATTGCTGACAGCTTTATAACTTAGTTCAATTCAGAAATACATCAATATAAATTACGTTTGGAAATTTTTAAATATAATTACAGAGAGGTGAGTGTTCTGAAATCGTGTGTTTGTTGTCGCCAATTATAGCTATTTATGATGTATATGCATCACTTAATTTTTATTATTTAAGTTGTAATTGGACGACTGGCTGTTATAACTCGCGGGTTTCTTGTAGTTCAATGCCATTATTATACTCGGATATTCAATCAATCCGTCTGTCATTATTATGTAATCCTTACAAAGAGTTCTTTTCCTTTTCGGCGTCCTTTTTCCTTATTCCTTCGCACAAAAAAACCGCCGAAATTACTTGCAGATCAAAATGTTATAAAAGCTTTAAATCATTAGAGCGTTGCTAATTATGTCATTATCAAAACCTTCTCAGAAGTTATTATAAAAGCTTAATATATATAAATAAATATTACATAACATTAATACAGCGATACAGAAAGAGGGGAGCAAACAGTTAGACCGTTCAGGTAGTTTGACACGTCAACATATTAACAAATAAGCGGTAAAGAACCACTGATCGATGAAGATAAATTAGGGGGAAATTACATACAGGGAAATTTTCTTTTTAGTATACATATATACCCTATGTATACTTTTATAATAAACGCAAATAGGCAACCCACTATACACTATAAACGTTAAAAAATTAGCATGCTGTGGCAAAAATCATCAAATTAAGTTAATGTCAAAAAATTAGTCTTTAACTGTTGCTGTTTTTATTTTCCTTTCTGTTTTGTATTGTTGATATTTTATGTTTTAGAATAATCGTTGAATTAAAATTATGTTGATATTCCACTAATTTTGATTTATTTTTTATTTACAAACATGAAACATAACCTTTACGCACCACGTGACGTGACGTTTATAGTGTATAGTGGGTTGCGTATTTGCGTTTATTATAAAAGTATACATAGGGGATATGTATACTAAAAAGAAAAATTCCCTGTACTTATTACTGTAACAAAAGAATTACTTATGCTACCAAACAGAGTCATAGTCTTCGTTCCATTTTGGAACTTTTAGAGGTTTTACATTGGGAAAGTAAGAATATTCAAATTTTAAATAAACCATCTAACATTTTAGGAAAGCAACATGCAAAGGAGAAAAAGCTTCAGTGAGAAAATATTATTTCTAAAAATAAAATGACCAAACAACGCGTTTAGCACTATGTGAATCATTATTTTTAATAACTAAACTGCCGAGAATGGTTTGCAATAAGCAACCTGTGCGTACAATTCAGCAATTCAAAGCGTCAACCAGGCTTTGAAATACCATTCACAACTTGTAGTCAACAAAACTGAATCATTTTATACAATAATATTGATGCCTTTTTTGAAGCTTTTAGGCTTAGAAATAGCCTGAAAATTAAAGCACTGCAGACACAAAGGGAAAAAGATAAGCAAGCACATAAAGAGCAAGGTCCAAAGTCAAAAATATTAACAGACAGAAGAAAAGAGCTAGAAACGAACGAAAGTAAGCACCACAATGGGAAGAGGAAAACCAGGTAGATGCACGGACCAGAGAGGAATTCGAAGAAATTATATCAAAGCTGAAAAAGCAAAAGCCTGGGACAAAATGGTATTACAGCAGAGAACATAAAATATGGCGAAAAGAGTTGAAACAAAAAATCTATGAACTAATACTCAACATCTGGAAGAAAGAAAAATCGCTAAAGAGTTGGGAAAGTCCTACAACAGAAAAGTGTAGGCGAAATGCGACACTAATTAAGTTGAGACTGGAGACAAGAATAGAACCGCAGTTAGGAGAATACCAGGGAGGATTCAGGAAGGGGAGAGGAACAAATGATCAAATTTTCATAATACTACTAATAACTTGCTATGAGTACAAGGCCCATGATTCAGTACAAAGAACTAATCTGACAACAATAATGAAAGAATTTAATGTCCCCGCTAATCAAGACAACAGGCAACCTAAGGGTAAATGGTGAAACATCAAAAGATTTAAAAATTAAAATAGGGCACAGACAAGGAGATCCTCTCTCAACACTGTTATTTAACATGGTATTAGAGAAGATACCTTAATCAGAAAAAGTCAGTTCAGTAGAGAGGGAAACATATATTGTTCAAAGGCCATCAAGTAGTGGGGTATCCGGATGCGAGAAATAAAAAAGAGCTAAAAGAGACAACGTCGACAACGATAAGGATTATAGAAGCGCACAAAGGATAGGTTTACCAATAAATCAACAGAAAAGCAAACCAATGAGAATAGGTACACAAAATCAAATAAGAAAAAACTGATACAAGATTGGGGAGAGTAGAATTTGAGGAAGTAAAAGAGTTTGTCTATCTAAGAGCAATGGTAACGAGAAAGTGCGAGGAAGAAAAATAAATAAGATTAAGCAAGTGCAGGGGCGATGAATCATCTAATAAAAGCAAGGCAGTTATCCAGGAACTCGAAAATAAGAATTTATAAGACGATACTGAGAGCAACAGCATTGTATGGGTGTGAAACATGGGCGTTAAATAAGAACACTCAAGAGGTACTAAGAAGGTGGGAAAGGAAAATAATCAGAAGGAGGTTACATAAGAAGAACAAACGAAGAAATATATGCTTATATTAAGATTGATGAAGTAATAATAAGGTCAAGAAGACTAAACCGGCTGGGGCATATAAATGAATGAAAGGATGGCAGAAGAAAGAGAGCTGAAGAAAACAGCTTGAAGGACACCAGCCTATAAGGAAAAGAGAGAAAGACTAATGAAGAGCTGGCGGGAAGCCGTATTGACAGGCTTAAAAGAAAGAGGCATAGAGAACTGGAAAAGTAGAGCTAAAGATACGAAGTTATGGAAAAGAATAACAAAGCTGTGAACCTAAAGGGCCTATTAATAGCTAATATACGAGGGATGTTCAACTCATAACCGGAATTTTTATTTTATTAAGAAAAACAAAACAATAACGTTACAAATTTAACCCATATTTCTCGGCATAGTCCCCTTCTTTCGCGATACACTTTTACCATCTTTCCACTAGGTTCCTGATTCCCTTTTGATAGAAGGTTTTTGGTTGTTGTTGCAGTCACAAATGCATAGCTTCGATAACAGCATTAATTGTACTCAAATTTCTTGCCGCTTAGGAGTTCTTTTAAGGAACCAAACAGATAAAAGTCACATGGTGACAAGTCAAGGCTATAAGGCTTCCTAGTGAAGGTTTTGTAAAGTTTGGGCTGTTGCTGCCGCCGTGTGGGGACAAGTATTGGGGTGGAGTAAACAAACACTGCGGACTGAAGAATTACACCTTTTTAAGCGAAAAGCTGGCTTGATATTGCTGTAATATTCAGCACTGATAGTTCTACGGTGCTCAAGAAAATGAGAGAAAATTGCTCCTGATGAGTCCCAGAATTGATTTCATTCATAGCGATGGTGGTACGCGGGGTACGTGGCACGTTAATTATAACTTCTTTTCGTGGTTGTTGAAAATTTTACTAGTCATAAACTTGGGCATTGAATAAATAAGGTCCCCGAACTGTGTAGAAAGTCTCACCAAAATTTCAGAGGGTTGTACTCCTTGACTAACTAAAAACTTTATGATTATTCTTTGTGCAAAAGAACTTGAAACGTCAATGTCCAACAATCAACAATTTTATTAAACAAATGAATCATTAGTAATCTGATTCCAACAATATGTTACAAAAGAATAAAATTTTAATAAGAAAAAAGTTCGATGGCTTTGTAGCAACTACAATTTAAGAAAACTAAAAATTCCGGTCATGAGTTGAACATCCCTCATATATAGATAGTTTTCAATAGCTGGCAACAGTAAAAGTAACTGGGCATCGTCTTCAATATGTCAATCTATTGTTTATTATTAGAATTAGTGGAACATTTTAAAATAATACAGTTATTATACTTAAAAGAAAAAAAAGGTCAATAATCTCAGTCATTTTCGTTTCTAAACACATCGGAATAAACTTAAGATATAAAAACTTGTTTTGCAATCAAGCATTGAAATCTCCCAAATTTCCATTGAATCAAACACCTTTATTACAATAAACCACCAAGAATGTTTATATTCGATTATTACACTCAAAAAGACATTTTAAACTGCACTTTACTACATTAAAATATTTCTAAATCAACTGGAGAAGTTAATAAGCGAATTTAAGCTTTCAAATCTCCCAAATTTTAATTGAATTAAACAATTTGAACGCAGTAAATCAATTATAATATTTAAAATCTATGCTTTAACAGAACAAGCTTTTTTAATAATTAAAACCTTTCTAAGCGAATTGAAGAAACAAGCTTCGCTTCTGATCGAACGTTAAAATCTCTGGAATTTTCATTGAACCGAACAGCTTTAGCATTTTAGAAATGGTCAAAATAAATAACTTAGTTGTTACACTTATTAAAAAGATATTTTGTTTCTACTTTGACAGAAACCTAAAAATATTCATTCATAAAATATTTTTGAGTAAACTGATGAGCTTCTGTTTTGGACGATGTTGAAATCTCCAAAATTTCCTAACAACTTTCGTTAATTAAAATATTTCTAAGTGAAGTAAAAAAGCGAACGCAAGCTTCCCTTCTAGCCCAACGTTGAAATCTTCATTTTTATTGAATTAAACGCCTTTATTACAACAAATTATTAACAATGTTTAAAGTAATTCAACGATAGTTGAATCCATGGTTTAATAGAAACACAACAACGTTCATTTAAGAAATATTTTTGAGCGACTTGAAGAAACGAACTTTGAAATCTTCCAAATTTCCATTAAGCTGAACAACTTCATTACACTAAACCATTAAAAATATTTAAAATAATTCAATTATTACGCTTAAAAAGACATTTTAACCTGTGCTTTAACAAAAACCTGACAACTCTCGCCCATTAAAATATTTCGGAGTGAATTGAAAAGGTAAACCTAATGCTTCGTTTTTAATCAGATTAAAATTTTCATTGAATAAAACAATAAATCATTATCAATAGTTGGTATATGAAATAATTAGGGTGCTATAGAGACGGCTGGCATTTCCACTCAACTAATAAATTTAGGTAATTAATTTGTTAGAACAAAAATACCAAACAAGATTTTTTGAAACTAAATTTTGTAAGAGATGGAAAGAAAAAAATCTTTAATTTGAATTTTAACAAAGAATATTTTTAGGCAAACTGAAGAAATAAAGTTAATCCTCCCTTCCAGCGCATCGAAGTCTCCCAGTTTATAATTGAGTTAAAAAGATTCTCAAATTTTTAAGGACGAATTTCAAAGTGTTATCATCAAAAATCATTATATCCACTACATTTTAAGTAATTATTTCATAAAATCATGAAATAACCTTAACAAACAAAATGTATACAACATTCGCATAATTTAACGGAACGAAGACCCATAAAAAATTTATGGCTACCAAAATCGATCGCTTTTTTATACCGTGAATCGAGTAAGCGACAAAATTCACAATCAACTTGCAAAATAAGAGTTGCCAAACAAGAAGTGGCCCCGCGGTTCTCGCTAGATTGAATCGACAGGTGGAATCCGATCCTTGTCCAGTGGATCCGGTTACCAAATACTTGTAGAGCCCTTAATAACTCTTTGCGGGATTTCCTAAGATATTTTGCATGCTTGATTTTAGCCGATTATTTAACAAAATAAATCTTGAAATTATCGTATCTAGGTGTCGGAGACTTCAACGGTAGGTCATACGAGAAACCCTAATCATATATAAAATATTAATAAATTAACGAAGGCTATCCCAAAAGATTTTGGTTAATTAAAAAATTCCATTTAAACACTTGCTTGCTTCTTTGACGGATTTTCTTATGCACAAGGAACAAGACAAACTGAAGTCTATTTATGAGAAATTTAATAATAAGGTTCCGCTTATTCAAAAACCGCATTAAAAGTCAGACCTATTTATAAACCATCGAAATTTTTATTGTTATAGAAAAGTCTATTTACAAAGCTCTTTAGAGTCGAGTGTGACTAAATCGTTAAATATTCTTCGGCGAAGCGCTATAAAGAAGTAATATCTTTAATAGAAAGGCAGTAATTATGACATCAGAGGGCCGGGGGAATATTTAACCAAGACAATAAACCGAAAGGCGAGTTCTTAAAACGGGCAAACAATGCAGCGCTGACGGCTCGATTTTTGACGCGGCATTGTGGACTCCACGGCCCATCAACTGCCACACCACACAATAACAATTCCGAATGAATATAAATAAAATCCAATAATATAAAGTTGTAAGGGAACTTTTCAAAGTCCATTATCAGTGCAATCAACCAAACGAAAGGTACGTTCGTCACCTTTGGGCCAGAAAGACGCGAATCTCTTGGACGGTCGCATTTACTGTTCCAACAGTAGGTAACCATAATCGAGTTGCAAGTATTTACTTGTATTTTTTTCGCTACGTTTGTCGGCGAGTTAGCGACGCCCATGGTTCAATCGTAAAGGTAATGTAGTTATTATTGTCGAGTTCGGTTCAGCATTCGATGGCCAGACGATGACGGTGACGTTTGATGGCTGTTCCATGTCCGCGAAGTTTATGCAAGGACATGACATCTGAAGTGCTGAGTAGTTATTCAAATGCGATGCTTTAACAGGAATTTATTTATTACAGGAACTTTATTTTTCTTTCGCTCTGACATTTTATATGCTTTTAATGGACTACCATAATTCACTCGACTCCGTTTGACTTCTTTTACGCCAATTTTCAGATTTATTTAACATAAATATAATATAACATTGAAAAGTAAAAGTACATCATTTTAAAACTAAAAATTGATTGATATCGTCATACTAACGAACACGAGTAAACTAAACAAGAATCGCACATTCAGCTCTATACAGTGCGGGCTACATTTAACAGGACTGTGTAGCACATGTTTGCTAAACAGTTCTTGTATATACATACCTACGGTGATAACTTAAGAGCACATTTATTAGCTGTAAAATTATGGCAAAATCGAGTACATGTTATCTTGCCAACTTTTCTAAACTAATGTAGGTACTAACTATGCAAACAAACACGGCCGATCTTCTCTTATTTCAAGTAATACCTAATAATAACTTTCTTTTTTTATAATGTTTTTTTAACAGACATCTTTACATAGGTACATTGGAGTAGGTAACTATTTCATACATTTAATCATATTCAAGTTGTAACGAATATGAACATAATGATTTTAAAACTGAAAGTTCAATTTTAATTAGACATCGACTTGGAGCATTTACCATATCGATAATACAGAGAAACATACAGAAGAACACCATCCCACTATTATTATTTTTCAATGATACGCAATCTGACACAACTAAAATATATTCAATAATGAGAGAAGTACTCGAATACGCTGTTTTTTCTAATTTAATTTCAGTACGAAACAATGTGGACCTATAGATCTAAGATACGAAGTATGGTTTGCTAAGCACAATATTACAAACAAGAGAGTTTGTCTTATTTGAAAAATATCAAAAAAGTACCCTTATAAGCTTCATCAGGAGGAAAAAAGGCCACTAAAAGAGCCATAGGCGAAACCCTTCAGTAGGGTGGCGTGGTTGACACGTTAAGTTAGCGTGCTCTCTTAGCGAACGTGTTCTTCTTTCTCAACAATGACACGGTGCCAACCCGGAAGACGTTCTCGTTTATTTTACTGAAAAGGCGAAAATATTCAAAGAATCGACCTTATGGTCGTATTATTCTGTTATAAATTACGTTGGAATAGACAAGTTTTCTAAACTGATTACATTTTTGAAGTTCCAGAACGACGGATACCAACCAAAGAAGTCGAAAAGACTGACAAGAAAAGAAATCGATCGATTTTTACTTGAAATTCCTGGATGAGGTAAAAGGTTCAGAAAAGCTTGGTAAATGCGAAAATGTTATAACAAATGAAATTTAAATAATTTTCTTTGCACATATCACAACCCATGACTATTAATGTAAGATTATGAAAGTTATAGGTATACTTGAGGTGTTTTTGAATGCCTTAAAAAATCAATTTTAGTATAAAGGAGCAAAGAGCAGTAGCGAAAAAGCGAGCGAGATTTATCAGCAGCTCAAATATGTTTGTGGGAACACTGCTCTTATTAACTGGGTAAGAAAATTTAAAGCAGGCAGGGAGTATGCCGGGTTGTGGAAGGCCAATTTCTGCAATGTCGCCTAAAATCATTAACAGAATCAACGATTTGATAATGGAAGATCGACGGCTGACTATTAAAGAATTGACTGAAATTACAGGGTATCACGACAGTATTCAGCGAATTGTAAGGATCATTATTGAAGGTTATCAAGGTTAGTGCACGTTGGGTTGGCCACATGCCTTCTGATGGAAAATCAGGCTCGCATCAACCTTATTAACAAGGACTAAGGTAAGACGGGGTACTTTTTTGAATAATATGAAAACCATGAAAACCGTATTTCAATCCTGATACTAAACGCCAAGCAAAACAATAGAAACATTCGGACTCTCCCCACCAAAATAATTCAAGCAAGTGCTATCGAACAATAAAGATCTCGATGCCATCTTTCAGGATAAAGCAGGTTTCATTTTAACAAATTCTGGACCTAAGGATCACACAATAACTGGCGAACATACACGTGATCTTTTACGCGATGGCTTGCTGCCGGCGATCCACAAACTCCGTCCTCATTTGACTGATTGAAATTTTATTTTGCATTTGGGATAACGCATCGTCCCACAAAGCCCGGATTGTCACCGATTTTCTTTTACAAAATGGAATCGAATCTCTCCACCAGTGCCCTCGGAGAGAACGGACGTATTCGAACGCTCTCCGGTGGGTTTTGAGATTTTCCTTTAGAAAACGCGGTTTTATCTGAAAAATAAATCGAATATCAGCACGCGAGAGCTGCTGGCGCAATAACAAAGCTCTAGTAATTGTAATAATAATAAGACGGAAAGGGGGAAGAAGAAAAGGGGAAAAGGGGTGAACGAGGTGGCGAAAACAGGTCTCAATTGGGGACGGAAATCACGCATGTACAGGCCACATAGGTGGAATTCCACAACGAAATCATAGGTGTAAACCTGCGCAAAGCTAATTGTAACATTGAAAATTTTAGAATTAGTTTGGCAGTTTAGCCTAGCATAGATCGAATACTAATAGTGAGATATCTTATTGGTGCATCCAAATTAGCTGTACTTAATTACAACGCCGTAAATGCAATTAAATTTCAAGCGGCGTTACCACTTAAGGGTTCAACCTCGTACAACGCGCGTCACTTGACCCTAAATGACGTCACGACCACAACTGACGACACGACCGCTGGCAGGTAGTTTTGCCGTCGAGCAAAAAGTGGCGAAACAGAAACGTACCTTCCCTTCAGTAGAAGGGAAATAACAGGATGGTGGCCCAAGGGCTGTAAACGATATTTAAAGGGCCAGTTGGCAGAAAAGGACAAACGCGACCGTTCGAAAACGGAAGGCGTGTGTTTACAATACTAGAAATATATTGATGAGGTAGCGCATGCGATTAGTACATAGACATAGATCAAAAGTAGGGATCATAGTTAGTAAGTGTAAGTATAAATACAAGAAATCTATGTAAACTATACTAGAAGCAGGAAAACCAAAGACAGCAAGAAATCATACGCAACAAAATGGAACGAGAAAGCATATACACCACCCATCATAAAATTCAAGTAAGGAAAATAGCAGGTGGCGGAAACTGCCTATTTCCAGCAACAACGGATCAAATAACAGAAGATAGAATAGAAAAAAGAACTCAAGAAAGAAACCCTGTACTTAAAAAGGAAAATCGCAAACTACGTGAAGGAAAACCAATAAAAAATGCAACTGCAGCTGGAAGAAAATATCAAAGACTTAGCTCCCAAATACGACCATCTGGATCACAGCTATGACCCCGCCATGCAAATCGACGCCTATATAGAAGATTTGGGAACGGAAAGATTCTGGGGTGGATACGAATCCACGAAAGTCATACAAACACAAATAAAAATTTACCACGAGGCAGGCCACAAATCGGAGCACACACTGAAGAGCACGGAAGGGCAAGTACAATGAAAATAAGAATATAAATAATGATAATTATAATGACTAGACTATGCTAGTATAACGTAACATGTAGCAGGGCATAGACCTAGAAAATTAGCGGTAATACTAGTATAAGATGATAAAACATGTTTAACTATCTCGATCATGTATCCAACTCCCATTGAATATGTGATCTACCTTGCACTGCAGAAGCGATGTTCTGCGGCTGGCGTCACAGGCATGTTAACATTATACAGTGCTAGCTCCCAATCTCCACCTATCATAACAAATCCGTTCACGCCTTATTGGCATGGGGTTGCCATGGCGTAAGCCAGGATTGATCCACGGGGATCTGCTCCATGTCAATTGATGATGATGATAAAAATGGAATCGAATCCCTCATTCAAATCTCGTATTCACCGGATCTTGTGCGTAGTGATCTTTAGTTGTTTTCAGATCTTAAGATTCACTAGGGAGAGTGAGTTTTCCATCACGTTCTGCGTTAGCAAGTGCTATTTATCAATATTTTAAAGTACTCCCAATTAAAGGTTCTTAGAGTGCTATGAAATTTGGGATTAATGTATAAATAAGGGAGAGGATTATGTTGAAAAATAGTAAATAAATTTCCCAAATTATATGAGTTTTGATTTTACAGCAGAATGCTACATAATTTTGGTACGGATCTCGTATATGGCAAAAGTAAGTTTCGTAGTTTATTTCTTTTAATGCAGAGACCTATACCTATCTCTTATGACATTGAATGTTATGATCATGGATATTGCCAGAATTTTAAGACTTAACGAATTATTGAGGTTTTCAAGCAACAACACCCAGGATTTAGGTTCGACAATTTTGGTATTTGCGAAGTACATAAAAAAACTACGTCGACAGAGTGTTCACATTTGTTTCTAAAGACAGTACCATCGATTTTGTTACAATTTGTAAAAAATACATGGGTTTGCGTAAAGATAAAATGTTCTGTATAACCGGCAGACAAAAAAACTTGTAAATTTTTCTTATACGGGCCACTACTGACCGATAGGGTGTCGATATCAGCGTTTTGAAACGTCATGGCGATTGAAAATCCGCTACCGTCGCTGAGGGTCCGTCAAAAATTCAGGGACTAATAAGGAAAACAATAGCCGAGAAAATCCTTATGTTTTACTTTACTTCATAAGGAGTAACATATCCACTTTGCTCCCTCCTTTGAGAAAGTAAAATAGGACTTTAGATATAGGTCGTTAAAAAACACTGTTTTTCCAATAGTCGTCAAATGGTCACTTCCGATAAAGTAATGCTCTACAAAAAAGCGAAATTTTGCGTATTGAATCACTTATGTAAAACAGTTTTGAAAATAATTAGTTATAGTACAAGCAAGTAAAGTACTTTCTTTTTGATCAAACAAAAAGTTTAAATATAAATCAGCGAGATCATCATCATCATCGTCAATTGACATGGAGCAGATCCCCATGGATCAATCCTGGATTACGCCAGGCTCACCCCATGCCAGTAGAGTGTGAAGGGATTTGTTATGATAGCTGGGGATTGGGAGCACTGTATACTTAATGCCTGTGATGCCAACCGCTGAACACTGCTTCTACAGTGCAAGGTAGTTAGTAGATCACATAATTAAATGGGAGTTGGATACATGACCGAAATGGTTAAATACGTTTTATCATCTTATACTTGTATTACTGCCAATTTCCTAGGTCTATGATGTGAAACGCCTGTCCTGTTACATGTTACTTCATGCTAACTTAGTCTAGTCATTAATATTATCATTATTAATATTCTTATTTTCATTCTTCAATAGTTGTTGCCTGCTCTCCCGTGTTCTTCAGTGCGTGCTGCGATTTGTAACCAGCCTCGTGGTAAATTTCTATTTTTGTTTCTAAAAGACTGCGCTACGAGAATGTATTTCCAGAATCTTTCTGTTCTCAAATCTTCTATATAGGCGTCGATTTGCATGGCGGGGCCGTAACTGTGATTAAGATGGTCGTATTTGGGAGCTAAAGTCTTTGATATTTTCTTCCAGCTGAGCTGCAGTTGCATTTCTTCTTGGTTTTCCTTCACATAGTTTGCGAATTTCCTTCTTAAGTCCAGGGCTTCTTGAGTTATTTTTTTGTTTATTCTACCTTCTGTTATTTGATCCGTTGCTGCTGGAAATAGGCAGTTTCCGTGATCTACTATTTTCCTTACTTGACTTTTATGGTGGTGTATGCTTTCTCGTTCCATTTTGTTGCGTATGATTTTTTCCTGTATTTCCACTTCTAGTATCGTTTACGTTAATGTCTTGTATTTATACTTACTTACGAACTATGAACCCTACTTTTGATCTATGTGTGCTAATCGAAGTATGTACCTCTAATTTGGATGCACCAATAAGATAAACTATGTACCTGTCTAATTTTAAAATTCTCAATGTTACAGTTGTGATATCACTTAGCTTTGCACAGGTGAACACCTGTGATTTCGTCGTGGAATTTCACACATTGACCTGTACATGCGTGATTTGCGTCCCTGTTGTTTGAGCCCTGTTCTCGCCGCCTCGTTCACCCCTTCTTCCCTTCTTCTTTCCGCTTTTCGCTTCCACTTGCACTAAAGCCACTTTTAGTTTATTTATTCACCAGTCTTATTATTATTACAATTACTAGATTTGTTTCTCAAAAACCGGCATTCTCTCCGAGGGCAATGGAGCGTCTCCTTTAAATATAAATCTGCGACATCAAAGAAAAACACATTATTCGGGCGTTCTACATTTATATGAAATTTTATCTACAACAGTAATAGAATGTATGCAATTCTCAAAAATACTAAAATTACATCACAATGCTTTGAAAACGAAAAGAAAAACAAGACGAAAGAATTGCGAAATGTCATAGTAACATAACACAGAGTAAATAACCAATCCGTTTTGTTTTGGATTTTTGTGTAGAATTGAATTACCCCGAGAAAATTCTATGGAAAATAGTGAAGAAAGTGATTTTGATTGGAGATTTTTGGCAAATGGTGCCATGCTAAGTTTACTTCCAAAAAAATTCAAAAGGATATAAGACATTCAGTATAATAAAATCTACATATATTTAAATACTCTACAATATGGTCCCATTATTCAGTTCTTAAATTCACCCTCATGGTAAAAAATAACATTGACATTAGCAATTTTACTGAATTGAAGGCGTTTTTAAAAAGGAAGAATGAAGACTATCGGCCTAAGGAATCGAAAGTATTTAGTAGGGAGGAGGTTATACCATTCATTATGGAGGCTCCTTTTTATGAAGATTATCCTTATTATTGGGATTTTCGTAGCGACGAGTTACTAAAGATGTGTGTTGATGAATTTTTCAGGACGTTGGTTCTGAATTGATTATTATTCCTTTCTGATACGATACTTTTACCGTTACTGGGACAGCTACTGTTAATTTCCTTGAAATAATTAATTAATATCTATGGTGGAAGGTTACTACAGGTAGTCTCTATTTATAAAAATAAAAACCGCGGGAACTTAAAAAGAATTAGTTAATTAAATTACGAATCAAAGAAAAAAACTTTGATTTGGTGTACTTTCATTAAAAAGATAATATATAATCAATTCAAAAACGAATACTACAAAGTACTGCTCCTTACTTGCGTAAATTACATAAATTATTAATTGGCACTTACATGCGATACAAATAACATTAATTGCTTTTGACACGTAACACCTGATTAAAATAATTAATTAAGAGAAACTGCTACTAACTTCCAGGCTCGAATATCACCGAACGTATTTTACATATTTCATGCAGTTTTATAAACATTTCGACCACCTGAATATCAAATTACACACTTCGAACTCGTCAAAAAAAATTAGCAATTTTAAATTTTTTCGACTGCAACCGCGTTAGTTCTGGTTCATTAGCGTTGCATTCCTTAATTTCGAGATTATATCTTTATTTCTATTTAAACGAGAATCTCGAATTGCGAATAAGACATTGCCGAGTTTGAACAACACGCAATCACAGCTCGTAATTACTGTTCTCGCCAACGTTGTGTTATTTTTTAACGTTACCTTTAAATAAAGCGGCAGTTTATTTGAAATCTAAATTACCAACCAGACATTCCGTACATAATTAACCGACAAATGTTTAAATAAGTTCCTCTATATATAACAAAACCGTGCACTATTTTGATCCTTTTTTGCTCGAACTTCAAGGTTTAAAGAAGTAATTTCATGGCTACTAAAAGGTTTATTATGTGAGGGAGAAAATTGGACGAGCCAGGTAATTTACAATTGTTTGAGATGAAGTTTTTTGCAACGCGAGATTATTTTATGGTTTCGTTAGGGTTTTTATGAGATTTTCTTGATACTATGGCGCCATCGGATGGATATTTCAAATTAAGTACGTATCTAATGCCTTTATAATCTAGTTCATGTTTATTGTTATTTTGCCAATATTAATTAGAATAAATACAGGGTGTCTCAAAATTGACGCCCGTGCTTCTGGGATTTGATTCAGGGGGCTAAAAGAAATCGAAACTGAAGAGTGGAAAATTTTCCGTTTGTCTTTTGTTATAGAGTTATCAATAAAAAACAAAAAATTAAGAATAAACTTTAAACTTTATTAAAAACGAATAGTTATTTTCCACATCTGTTGTCACAAAAAGGGTTCAAATAGATTGCCTCCTACTTCAAGGCAAACATTCACACGATTTATCATTGAAGCAAGAATTCTCTGTAGCATATTTTCGTCTATTGACGCCACAGCAGCGTGAATACGAGCTACGACATCTTCAGGATTCACTACAGGTTTGCGGTAAACTTTTTCTTTCAAATAGCCCCAGAAAAAGTAATCCATGGGATTCAGATCGGGTGATCTAGCTGGCCATTATTTACATTTTCATCAATAACTCGATAACAAATGACAATCGGAAAATTTTCCACTCTTCATTTTCAATTTCTTTTAGCCCCCTGAATCAAATCCCAGAAGCACGGGCGTCAATTTTGAGAAACCCTGTATATGAATTCAAAATTGAACTATTCTTTAACCATTCAGAACGTTTATTTATCTTAATGAATTATTGCATTAATAATACGAACAATTACTAACTAACTTTAACGTAAGTAAACCTTAAATAATCATTCTCATTGCTTTTTGATAGATATGGTGACACAAGCGGCTTCAGCTGTCTTTGACAGACCATTATTATTGCTAATTTTAATCTCCCACAATTACATTTAACAATATAACTAACGTGTACATTACTTCAACACAACAAAGCATGGAATTTCTACATTTTATAAATTCAAATACTTTAAATTTATTCGAGGAAATTGGAAATACTTATGGTAGAATGCTTGATTTAGTAATTTCCAATTTAAATACTGCCTTTAATTTTAAAGTAAACAGAGAACAGTTTGCACTGTTAACTGAAGATGACCATCATCCAGCTCTGGGAATTGCATTCTTGTCGCATCATAAACCTGTACATTTGGAAAATAGCTCATGTATCAGTAACAAAAATACCATCTTTAAAAAGCAATTTTCAAGTATTACCCCATGGAAGAAAAGGGAATTTGAATTCGAAGATTTCCACGATTAGTGCTAGTGTTAAAAGAACGTCTTCCGGATTGGAACCGTGTCATTGTTGAGAAAGAAGGACTCAATGTTTCGCGCACTTTCTTAAGTGGTTTCATCAGAAACAAAAAGGGGCCCTAAAAGCGCACGGTAGCTCAACGTGTAAACCACGTCAGAGCTGAAACTCTTTTAGCAAGAGGAAGATGGGCACGGTAACTCAACTTGTAAACCAAGCTAAAAGCGAAAGCCTTCTGAAGAAAAACAGGCTTTATACCGGTTGTATCCGATCAAGCGTATCAAAAGAAGATGACGATTGTCAGAAGTGGAGGGAGCGGATCCAGTAGCGATAACAGACTTCCATATGTCTGACAGATGATAACCAGTGTCACGATTTCAATAGCCTTACGGAGCTTCCTATTGAAAAAATGAGGTAATGATTGATGACTTTTCAAACAAGATCTAATGGCGAGTGGTTTGTGGTTGTGTATAAACCACTTGTTTATATTACATATTATTAATCTTTTTTCATATTAAATACTTGAACGATCTGAGAGTCCTTTTATTGGGTTGTATGTGTTTTGAAGTATTTTCAGGGAATTTGTTATCAGTTGCGGTTTCTATTTTACTGAAGGACAGGCTTGTAACCAATTGGCGCCCATTAATTTCTTTTACAGCTTATTACAAGAACCCCGACCTTCCCACTGGTACTCGGCGGCGTGTTCCCGAGAGCTACCTCAGTGTCCCTTTTTCTTTTTGTCGTAGCATCATGTACAAGTGTTCTGAGAACTTCCAGAGTGTTTCGATGATCTTCCTAACGTCTGATTCTTGACGAGATTGTCTTGAATATGGGCTAACGAACGATATGAACGAGAAAATTGATTATGGAAAAATTTTTTCCGGGTGATGCTGTGAATTGGCATGAAGATGCCTA
Source organism: Melanotus villosus (assembly GCA_963082815.1). Lineage (NCBI taxonomy): Eukaryota > Metazoa > Arthropoda > Insecta > Coleoptera > Elateridae > Melanotus > Melanotus villosus. The sequence goes on from OY720425.1 coordinate 47,207,166, forward strand.
CCCGTCTGTGTAGGTTTACAAGTGTACAAGATGACCATTCGGTTTGCGCGTTACCAGGACGTCGAGCAAAGAGAGAGAACCGTTTGATTATATTTTCATAGTAAATTGATATCACTGTGTTGATTGTTAAGATGTTCTAGGAAGGAAGCAAGGTTATGTCTTGCACATGGCCAGATCATAAAAGTGCCATCTACATAATAGAACCAGACCTTGTGTTTTAAGTCAAAGGATACCAAGGCTGCTATTGCCACGATGTCCAGACGTGCAATACTTAGTAAACCAAACAGTGTTATTCCTTTTACTTTCAGACTTTTGGAGTTTTAACTTAAACGTTTCTTTTTACACTTTAACTTATTGCAGGGGTATTTTTGTTGTCTTATGTTGTAGTAAAAAAAATCAGTAATCCGAGGATGACTACCTGTTACCATATAATATTTGAAGTAGTCGAAACATATAAGTATGTAGGAATTTTTGTTTAACAATTTTTTTGGAAAGTTTTGGTTTAGAATCTATTTGTTCTACGTCTAATGAATCAGGTAAGTTTGATGCACTTTAATTTAATCGTGTTCAGAGATTTAAAACGTTAATATTCAGGTTAGAAAAAGTTAAGATATTGTAAGGTTGTTAGATATATTTCGGTATTGCCTATTTTAAGATTATGGATTATATTAAATATTAAAAATTGTTAAATATGATTATACAACCTTTAATTTAACTCAGGTGTATAAACAATTACTAAACCAAACCTGTTGAAGTCGTAGTCATTAGTAGGAGGCTTGTCGTGACCCGTAAGCGTTTTAGAAATCTGTGTCTGACAATTAAATTACATTTTAGAATAAATTAGCTTGACATATCATCATTACATTTTCTGCGATTTTTAAAAAGGAGATATACAACATTTTATTTTTCTAAATCTAGGGGGGACCGGGGTAATTAGAACTAGATAAAGGTCAATTCACTTCTGTGGGCCATAATTTTTATAGACGTTCACTTACCATAATAGCGTTTATTCTATTCTGTAGATTAAGGTTTACTTAACATCATATTGTTTAAACAATACGCAGCAACTAAATTTAGTACATGTTTGTTACTAAAATCTTTGGTGCGGCGTTTATGTTCTAATAACCCCATAGGGGGTTATTAGAACAGGCAGTGTAATTCTCCACCAAGTCGTTGCAGTTGCTGCTCAGGGCAATTAGAACAATCTCCATATATGTTCTAAATATACTGCAAAATTTGAATTGATTATGTTTGCGGTTAAGTGAAATATACTAGGTATAGGAAGCACAATTGGTATAGATTAAAATTTTTTTAATGCAATATCAAACTTACAAGAAATACATAGAAAAACAACTTATAAATAGGTAGCTAAAAGTAGTAATGGATTAGGTAGCTAAACTAAAAGGTAAATGTGCGTAAATAGAAAATAGCAAATGATTCAAAGTACCTAATACGTAGGTATAAAAAATATAAAAAAATAGTAGTAACGTATGTTAAATAAATAACTTTTTCAAAACAAACAACAAAAATCTTTGTGTCTTTAAATAAGTAAGAAAATAGGGACTATACTTATGTAATATACTTCTTCATTGTGCGATACTTAATGGATATTAACTGCATTTGATCTGTAGTAAAAGGTCCTTCCCCGGCAAGTTCAACTGGCCCATAAAAAATGTATTCTCTAGCAACAATACTTTCATCAGCACGTTTTGGCCACTTAAATACACCTGGTTGAAATTCTTTTAAAAATTTCATATATGCCATAGTGTTTTGTTCATCTGCAAAACTAGTTATCTGACCAAGATACCATTTGTCATCATAAAACACTGAATAATATTTGTTTAAATGCAGTGAGGAAGCTGGTAGTTGAAAACGGTTTTCTACACATTTCTCTTGATGTACATTGTCTACTTCTATGATTTGGTTATCCAATTCATTTTCTTCTTCTAAAACGTTCAAATCATCACTGGAATCTATATATTCAGGTTCAGTTTCATTATCTGTGCTTGTTTCTGGTGTAGGTTCTCTTTTCCTCTTTTTAGAGTTGTTCTTCCTCTTCTTTTGCTGTTTTTGCTTTTTGTTTTTAATTTGTTCTTGTATTTCTAACTTTTTTAATACGTCTGCATGAGTTAAAATCTCGCCATACTCAGCAACGCGTGAATTTTTCGTTTTTGGCTGCGTGGCATTGTTTTTCTTCTGTTTGAGTGATGTGTAAATCTTTTCCTTTATAAAATTTTCAAATGAATTTTCGATACTACACCCAGCAGTTTCTTCAGCAACTGGTGCATCATACTCTGGTAGAACTGTAGAAGTGATACTATCGTTTTCGTCAGTTGCTTTGCTAGATCCAGCAGTTATAGTTGTAGCTTGTTCTTGAGCATCAGGCACACCTCCATTTTGCCTGTGTTTATATCTATTTAAACTATTAGGATCAAACTCCTCTTCAGGGAACATTTTTCTGTTAAGTGGAAACAAACCGGTTGTCTTGAATCCTGATTCAAGGTGATCTTTTTTAAAAGACTTTGACCATACACGTCCTAGTAATCGCATGAACATATGCTTATGCAAGCGCTCTGAGTGGTTTTTCTGGTGCGTTGCGAGTACCACGTTCCAGGCTTGCTTTAGTGGTCTGAAACAAGTCCTGTCCAAAGGCTGAAGCAGGTGTGTTAGATTGGGTGGAAATTTTATGAGGATTACATCATTTTCGAGAGCAGCTTTTGCGATATCGTAATTCACGTGTGAACGGTAACCGTCAAAGTAGAGAATGATTTTCTTCCCATTTCGTGTTTCTTTTGATGGAACATTTCTTAGAAATACTTGTGTAAACCATTTGGTGAATACTGTAGTGTCCATCCATCCATTTGCACTTACAGCTATCGCAGTACCAGGATATACTTCTTCATGCTCTGAAAACCAGTCTTTCATCATGTACGCACCTTTAAATACTATGAATGGAGGCAGAAGGCCACCACTTGCATTTCCGCATGCCAGTACTGTAGTGGTCTCCTTGCCTGACCCCACTATATTTTGTGAAATCTTCTTTTTTCCCTTTTGAGCTACAACTTTGACATCACGGGGATCGTGGTGGAAAGACGTTTCGTCGCAATTATATATCAAATTGGGATCATCAATGCTTTCTTTTGCATATATATCTTGGAGGTCATCAAAGAATTTATGGACAATGAATGGGTCGGCACTCTTTAGCCGTTTCAGAGACAATGCTTCTCCTTTGCGTACTGATAGATCAGAATGTCTTTTCAAGAATAACGCAAACCAATCGTTTCCAGGACGGTTGTTATTCCATCTTGTCTCAATACTTTCTTTTTCGCAATACTCGTGGACCAAATCCAATAGATCAACTTTTGTTAAGCCACTTCCGGCGTTTGCGCATGCTTTTAAATATATTACCAATTTCTGCTCAGTTTCCAATGACAATTCCGTGGGCCGGCCGGCACCATGAGATGTGGCTGAAGAGTGCCCTGTCAGTTTCTTTGCTAACGTTCCTCTTGGTACTCCAAAATGGTTTGCTGCTACACTTTGGCTCATTCGACCGGTCTTTACCGCCTCAATCGCATTCTGCATTGAATCAATACTATAATTGCAGCGATTTGAGGTTTTTGTTCGATTTCGTGGCATTTTAAACAATTTTTGAAGCCGCAGATGGTGATGTTCTATTTTCCCCTTATATGTTCCAATAACCCCAACTCTTGTGTTCTAATTGCCCAATTCAGTAAAAACTGGGGGGTAATTAGAACAGGCCTGCTAAGTATTTGTGTATTGAATATTTATGTAACAGTGTAACGGAATTAAAACAACTTACCTTTAATACGAATAAAAAACACAGCTGCAAAGTATTATTTGTAAAACGAAACTTAAAACACATTCAATACTACACAGCACTCCCAATTACACAAACACGTTGTAACTCACGGCCTCACATTGTAGGTTATGTAGAGTCATGTGCGCGTTCCGATGCTTGCGCATTCGTATCGCGTGTTGCCTTATTAACAGGTGGCCACTCCTTCATTATTATTTCTACTGAATTTGGCTAAGAAGTACATAACATTGATCTTGTTCCTATTACCCCGAGTTCTATTTACCCCACGTCCCCCTATTACGTGAACTTTTTATTGCAACCTATCTGAAGATCCTATTCATGAGAATTTTAAATGTTTAACAAAATTTTGCAAAGTAATAGGCAATACTGATTTAGAGTTTCAAAAGCCTTTCATAAGGAACCCAACAAAATAGTTTAAATTTTCAAAGGGCTGTTTCAAGTAGCTATTTCTACAGAGACGAAAAATAATAATAATAAAGTTTATTTCCCTTAGACCTTACAGGTATGGGCACAATCTGATTTTTTGTAAAAGATTTAACTTTAAAATGTTATTGACTTATCAGTTAATCATTATTTCAACTGAATTTTCTTTAAATGCCGGAACCTGACTTGGTAATAACTATTTTGCTGTCAATATTTCTAAACGACTAAAATTTCTATATTTAAATTTAATTTAAACATAAACATAACTAACCTAATAATATCTGAAACTCGAAATATCTATATTTATTTTTAAAAAGGCAAAAAGTTTACGCAAATTCCACGAGGCAGTCAGTCGGCAATGCTAAACTGGTTTCAGCGCCTCTATATTTATCACCGCCACCGTTTTGTGTTGCATGCTCAACTGGCCCTAAACGACTCGGGTTTTGGTTTCCGAAAAAAGAGAAATACAAATATACAAAATGCAAAAAATAAATTGCTAAATGTCTTAAGTCGGTCCAGGTACAGCCTGAGAGAAAATATTCGGGACGAAACGAACACGCAACGCTTGATTGCTTTATTATTAAGTCCGAAACCGAATATTTCGGCTAAAATTGAAATTTTAAAACGCATACCAAGTCGTATGGAAGCAAAGTTAAGACATTCATTAAAATAACTTAGACTACTATAAATCGTAATAGTTTACTTAAGTCATTGGTTCCATTTAAAAAAGGCGCACTTATAGTTTTATTAAAGCCGCAAAACCAAACCGCCGTCAATAAGTTCAATAAACAGCCACTGGTTTTAGCGTTCAGTGTTTACTGCCCCGTTTTATATTGCGGTAAGTTCACGAGCGTATCTTATGTCATAAACACGTATTTTATAAGAAAACTGCACTTACATATATCAGTTCGTTTAACTTCGGAAAACATTAAATCGCTAACCGTATACGGTGCTATAAAAGTTTAAGGACTTAAAAAAATTAAATAAACTCACCGAAGTTTGGTTCCATTTAGTTTTTTATCCTGGCTCTTTTAAAGTAGACGTATCCATTTTATCCATAGCCACCTGAAACAAAATCGAGAGTCAATTAAACGAAAAAAAATTAGGTAATTTCCAGAAATTAAAGAATTCAAATTTCCGACTATTTTATTTGTTCCTTGTTAAGGCCCTCGCTCTTTTGCTGAACGATCACTTGGCTATGTATACCTGATGAGCAGCAAAAAACTACGAAACTATTTAACCTCACCCCCCACCCCTCTCCAAGTTGGTAATGGTAATGTCTTTAAAATGGGTTGTTTAATTATAAGTTCGAATACTTCTATAAAGCCATACTTAGTGTATATTTACTTAATGTAATATTTAGCATCTGTCAAACATGCGGCCATATTGCCAAATAGTAAACAACATAATAAAAAACGGAAATCATAACCTGCTTTGGTCTAAAAACATTATGAGTGCATACGCTTTAAGATCGAAATATCCAACTCAGGTTGATGTCCAATTCATAAAAATTCAAAGTACAGTATTTTTCACCTAGGATTTGGGTTGTGACATCAACGTGCTGTTGATAAATTCACAATCCAACTATACTTCATCTCTTTCTAAACTAGGTTTTCATTACCTACTGCGCACGAACGCGTGTCTAAACAGACAGTTTTAGGGCGGGGCAAGTTGACGTCACAACCCAAAAGCTAGATGAAAAATACTGTAATTAAAGATTTCTCAACAATGCAAAAAGCTATTTATATCAATTAAAATAACAAATATTCTCAAAGATTCTAACAAAGAGTTAAAACAGAGCAAAACCCGGTTTTTGTGCTCAATTTAGAGCTGAAGTCTTCAATTATTATTTGAACTTACTTCCATACTATCATGACGTCATGACTACTGATAAGCAAATGGTAAAATCAACCTACCAACTGCTGCATGTGAAAATCAACGTAACAAATCAGCGGCACAAAAAATCTTTCACCAAAGAAAATCACTTTAAGTTACTCAACTATTTTTTAAGGCGTATGTTTAAAAGTTTTCTCAAAGGCTATTTTAAAAAAATAAATTCCGAGTATCAAATTTGCCTTAGTAATACAGGGTGATTCAAAAGTATTGTAATTAATTTTAAGGGTAGTTAGAGCATATCAAATAGAACAACTTTTCTCAATAAACCATGTGCGGTAAGTCAACGGTAAACTCAGAAAAAAAATTAAAAGGATCAACACAAAAATTGTTTGGTGGTCACTGGAATTTAAATTTATCAAACGCCGTGTTGTTGATACTGATAAGAGAGACCAGCTATGTACGTCAGTAGATTAATATTAGTTCATAGTTCACTTTCAAAGTGCATTCATCCAACGTTTTAATGGAAGGTCAACCTAACAACCGAATTAACTGACGTTAATTCACGGTCAAGCTCTTCATAATGCTGTAGCAGCTCTTAAAGAAATACAGTTTGTGTTGTATGTATTTGTGTTTGTGTAGAAGTTAATGGAGGAAAAAATTTTTAAACATGCCAATAATTGTTTACTGCCAGTCTCAAGCCTGAAAAAATGTGAGAGGAAAGTGAAACCTGTAAATTACATAATTGTGCAATGTTTCATTTAGTTTTGCAGGGTCAAATTTTTATCGCAGGCTTTTTAAATGCATATTAGCCAGCGGTTCTCCAAAGTTAAAATAAACAAAAATCGAGATTAGCTTTAAATTTTTGCTGCAACGTACTTCCATTAAGGTCAGCATATACCCATTTAATTTAATGACAATACTTTTGAATAACCCTGTATTATTTTATTTTACCAATGCAACTACTCGTATAAAGTTTAAAAATTAGGATGATTTTGTGCCCAATGGAGCATATTATAATTTGGTAACTAAATGGAAACAATGCCCTAGACCTAGAGAGTTTTAAAATTTAATACAATTTTGTTTACTTTTACTTTAAATTACTGGATCGGTAGTTTAATACAGGCATAAGTTATTAGGGTTTAAACCAAAGCTAGTTTAAGAGTATATCATCAAGCATTTCCAGATGCATTCCAATTTAATTTAATTGCAATAAATATAGGTACAGTTTTTCTTTAAAGACACTGAGTTCCAATAAATTTTTTACCGTCGGAATCATGTTAAATTATGAACGAAAGAACCTATACTTCCGCCTTTGACCTACTACTACTAAGCGACAGATTATAAACTCAGAATCTGACGGTTTACCTTATAGTCCATTCATTAGAGACATAAAAAAGGTGTTTTGGTGCAAAAGGTTGAGGAGTTTGGAAACTTGGCAGGAGTGTAGAGTTGGGGGCCCTAAGTATGACGCTAAGTTTGCGACCTCGAAAGACCGCCGCTCGCGCCGCCATCTTTGAAAAATGGCTGCCAAGGGCAATTTTTAGCATATAACTCCATTCCTGTAGGTTTTAGAGAAAAAGTTTCTTCTTGAAAGTTGGAGAGGATAAAATTTGCTAGAAAATTACTTATATACATTTTTTTCTTCAGACTAATACTTTCCGAGTTACAGGACCGAACAATAGGACGAATTTTTTTAAATCGCACCCTACTTTTTACCAATTATCTACTAATTAGCGTACCTAAAGTAGCCTTATCTAATATTTAACTGTTTATATAGAAATACATCGTATATATACACTGTCCGTATATGTATTTGGTGGTACCTACCACTTGTACCTTGTACCACTTGTATCTACCACTTGTATATTGTTACATGTTATGATACTTACCCTTGCGCGTTAGAAATTCCTTCTAAAATTGCTCTTTACAAAGAGAGGTCATTTCACCATCAGACGGTCGGACAAATTTTGGTCCGGCATTTGGTCGGATATGACCATCGAACAAACCTTAATGCGCACCATCAAAAGCATTTGTGGTCCGACGCACGGACGTGGTATGACAGACAGCGTCTTAACCATGTGGACACTAGAAATGGTCTATTTGCACAATATCTGTGAGGGAATAGAAGAGTTTAGCGCCATCCGAATGAGCACAACGGAGCAGCATGTGGATGTGGATTGTGGATATGCGGCCGACGCGTATACAGCGTGACCAGAATGATGCGACAAAGATTGCAGAATCCAGAATGGCTATCGTAACATAATCCGTTTCCATAAGTCGACAGTTTGCTCTTCATCAACAGTGGCGTCGTTGTATCCACTGATGTAATTTTCGATAAAGCGATGATTCCACCTTTTTCGCAAGAACGGTTCTTGGTGAGCCCTAGCAACAAAAGCAATTTCATTTCGATGTTAATTATGAAGTTTGAAGAACAGAATTACACAGTCAAGCAAGCAGTAGAAGATGCGGATGTTCTTATCACTCAGACAGCCATCGACATGTCGTCGTCGTTTACGTGTGTTTTCGTTGTCGGAGAAAATATAGATTTGTTAGCTGTTTTAACTGTAAAGGCGAGAAATCATGCAAATATTTTTTTGCTGAAACCGGCGAGGGGAATAATTGCTGAAACGCTTTATTCGACGCGGAGCCTGAAATTTAAGGAAACTGTTGCAAAGAACATTTTGTTCTTACATGCAATCAGTGGTTGTGACACCACCTCTGCTCTCTTTAACCCAGGAAAATTGAAGTACCTCAGTCTCCTGGATAAAAACGACGCGTTGCTTGACACTATAGTAATCTTCCAGGACCTCGAAGCAAATACCGATGCTCTCGCTGTAGCTGGTGAAGCGTTCCTATTGGCACTGTACAACGGATTGTCTGCTAATTTTACGTGCAGAGTAAGTTGCAACGGTGCAACCGTCCCGTTGTTGACAAAATTATCCTTTATTCAAACAATGCATCAAGGCATTATGATGCGAATTTACCTTTTCTGCGGCTTCGCAGGGTTGCCAGTGTTACACTTCTTCAGATGGCAATTTCTCAGCAAGGAGAAGCGACCAAATTTTTAAAACATTTTTCTATTACTTTTGAAACAACTCCGAATAACGTGGTATACTTTTTTTTTATAATTTGGGCATTTCGAAGGTAATCAATAGGAAACAAAATTTAACTTTTGCCATCTGATCTAGCATTGAATTCTCCACAGAATTAAGAATTAATAATAACTTTATGAAATTAAATCCAAGAAACGGCGTGTGGGTGGTTTTACTCGAACGTTAAAGGCGCTGTTAAATCGTAACAATTAACTAATTAATTAAAAATAAATACGTATTTCGGCTCTCCTCCTTTCCAAATAATGTTGGCTGCAACTTTACATTCCTAGTTTAGTGAGGAGAACATCTTCAGAGATTGACTTTAACCAGTATTATCACGAAAGCCTAATGCAGAGGATGGTCACTTAATTACCGAAACGCGGATTTGTTGGTATTAATTCTTTTTGTGGTTTAGAGGGGTTTTAATGCTCGACAGAACTCTGTGCAAACATAATTTATTAAGTTAAATTATCAAAACATGTTCCATTTTCTAATTTTCATACTTACAAAAATAATAATCAAGAGTTAGCAAATAAATGAATGTATTCGTATTCATAAGGGAATGGAGTTTAATTCAATTTATCAATGCTTGTAAATAAGTTTTAAATAAGCGACGATTCCTTTCCTTCTGCAACGTGAACAACAACTTACAGTTCATTTGGTTGAATACATATAATTTTTGGTAAAATTGTAAGTTCCAGTTCTTCGATAGTTTCTTTAAGATGGCCCCAAAACTAAAAATTTTGCGAGCTAATATCAGAGGTGAACGCGCTAGCGAGGTGCTAGGAAAACGAAAACGGTACGATGTGCCTAAAAAAAACACTTGTTTAACACATCAATTGAAGGATTTAAAAATTCAGTACACAAGAAAATTACTCCAAAGTTTATCAACAAGCTTATTACCACGGTAATCAAAACTAAAAAATGAAATCGACAAAAAAATACCATTACTTCAGGGATATAAAAATGTTCCTTTTCTTGCCCTTTGATTTTCTTTAATTATGGCAATTTCAAAGATTAGCTTTCTTTTGAACAACTTTAAATAAGTCTTTTTGGCGGTCAATTTTTAAGCTAGTTATTTATGAGGTATGAAAAACAACATAATAGCAATAAATAGTTTTGTTTATACCTAATACTAGCAATTATTTTATTTTAAACTGACTCAAATTTGCTTCAGAGCAAGCTGGCTAAATGATCATAGCAGTCGATGTTGATGTATAATAATAAAAAATTGCCATTTTAAAGGCAAAGAAACTTACATAATATAAGTTTCCTGTTTAATTCGGCATTAAAATCTCCAGGCGGGGAAACGGACATCACTTGGTATTCATTCTATTTTTGGCTACCAAGGATCTTATTAAAACTCTAAACAGCTTTAAATATGAAAACTAAATTAAACATCTCCCTTTAAAAGCAATCATAACAGCTTAATTTACGAGTAATCATCAACGTACGAATAAAATATACTTAGGATTGCACGTAATAAAACCTGTAGTTAGATTAAATGTATCAGAATCCTCTAAAGAGTTACTTTAGATTTTATGTTCGAAAAATTTTTCTTTATGACCTAAGCTCCACATAATTTTTATATGAGTAGGTAGTCGTACATAAAACTTAAGTGCTACTGGATGCCCAACAGCAAACAACATACAGACTAAACATTCTTCCGCTGCTAATAAGTTTATATTTGTAAAAGACACGTACAACAACTCAACATAAAAAAAATCTAAAACTTAAACGAAGGCATTACTTTATGCCTGTATGGGCGACTTGATGGATCGAGCTTTCCTGAATTAGCTTGCCCGGTAATTCAATAACTCAATTCGTGGCCACATGTTGATGTTTATAATGATGTGCAGGGGCGCACCCCATTAGCACGTGGGAATAGGCGTCGCTTGACAAGGAGTGGCCCAGACAACCCTGGTACTCAAATCGGTTAATAATGAGTTCAACACGTCTTCTTTGGGGTTTCATGTGGGTTGTGAATTGGTCTAATTCTTCATGGGTGTAATTAAGTTGCTTTTAAAAACGCTTCTAAGAGAGATTAAGCTTTTTCGCACCTTTAACCCTTGAAACTTCGAACTTGGTGCTTAACAAAATGGACAAAATGAATTTGTTTGTAAATTGGAATATAATTTATGCTAAAATATAAAACAAATGTTGAAATAAATACAGGAAAAAATTCAACCAAAACTAGCAAAGGCAGTGTTCATATTTCAGGCAACGAAATTACGAAATATCGGAGACGCAACAATATTTCTTTGTGGGGTTGTATTCTCTTTTAGCTCCCCCAAGGAAGCAAAATTTAATATTTTAAATCACAAAATTATGTCTACTATAAAAAGTTTTAAATTATAAATGTTTACAGTAAGTAAACTAATGAAAAATACCTGAAAACGGCAGGTTTGTTGATGTTACGAGTGTTGAAGTCACCGACTATTTCCATTGTAGAAACATTCCGACTTTCTTATGCCAAAGTATTTAACATTACTATGAATAAGAAAACTTAGAAAAAAATAGCTTACATTGTTTCACAGATAGGTTGTAAGTCTTTGTCATAATCTAAAAGGCCGAAAGAAGGTTTGCCTTCTAATAAAGTATTAATATCCTTTAAAAAAAATTGGTTTTAACACATTTTACACTGTTTTATTTTTACTAAAAAAGACCCCCTATTTCTTTTTAATCTTGTTTGTACATATTTTCACATAAAATATTGAAAAAAATTTCATTAATTAAAAAATGTCGGGAGATTTCAATGCTGGATGAAAATGAAACCTCCAACAGGCCCAATTTTCTGTGAACATCCAATATTCTTTATATTTTTAGGAGAATTTATTTGGTTGAAATTCAAGTTTACATATCCAACATGTGAACATATACATTTTAAGAGATTTATTTGCAAGTAGGTACAAACACAAAACCTTTTGGATAAAAACTAATATTTCAGTTATTTTCTTAGTTTTCTTTATTTGAAATCATTTGCTTTTAATATACACATATATTTCAATCGAGAAATCTGTCTTGACTTGTTAAAAAAACGCACTTAGATATTCTTCTAATAAACATAGATATTCCAGGAGAGATTTCAATGCTACCACATACATGAAACCTCGAATTCAGTACTTAATTTTGGATAAAAAATAATATTTCGTTTTTGTTTTTAATTTAAATTCATTTGCTTTTAATGTATGAGTTAATATTATTCAGCTCGATGTTCACTTTGAATATAATCTAATCTGCAGTTTTTGCACTTTATTCCAGGAACTTCTTACGTAATAATGTTGAATCGGCCAATTAATTTAATTCTTATCTTTGATAAAAACCAGCGATATGAAAGAGACGGAAAATATTAACAAGTACAATTCATCTCATATAAACTAAAAGAATCGTCGTCAAACAAGTTCTTCAAGCTCTGACAAAACCAACGAGTTCTAGATTACCACATTATATATAAAAACAGTGCACGTTTAACGCATCTCGTCTTAAAAAAATCTAAACTATGTTGTACAACAACCACTTATTATCCAACTATATTCATATTTACGAACTTGTTTTGTCTAACAATCTCGTAGATTGGTACAGGGAGGTTTAGAAGTGTAGCTACAATTCCTGAGGCTTTTGAAATAAGACACAGGAACGTGGGTAGATGACGTAGCTACGTACATATTATCTTGATAATAGTGTTGCTATACAAACATGTCTTAAAAGCGCCGCTCCGATCATTATAAGGGAAACTAGAACCGGCCAACTTGATGTCTCACTCGTTTTGATCTTGAAAAGATGTTCGCATCAATCTGTTCGTCTAACTTGCTCCTTCTCGGCTCGACGGATTATCTACCCACTTTGATCTTTTCCTCTCGTCCTTTGATATTCGGCATCTTTTACAATTTTCTTTAATCGTTTGGGGATTATAGGGAATCATAAAGATGAGGATTTTCCTTGTTATTAAGCAATTACGAAGTTTTTAAGATTTTTTTAAAAATCCGACTAAAACGTTCGAATTTGGATTTGAAATTTCATTACGTTATAATTTGTAATTTTGCCCTTGAGTCCAATTAAAATTTTTCTAAATAGAAAAATACAATTAGATGCTTGGATATATCTTTTTGATAGCCAAAGGTTAAGCTAAGTTGAATATAAATTAAGTCTCTCACCAATCGTAATTCAGAAATTGTGTAGAGATTTGAAATTATTAATCAAAACTACTTTTGCTCAAAAACTGATCTTTGTTAAGTACGAAATTCAAAGACTGAAGGGCAAAAGAAATTACACTTTTTAAATAATTTTAAAAGAAAGTCCAGAATTAAAGATATTTTTAATAACAAAAATGGAACCAGCATGCCTAGATCCCATTCAATAAAGGAAGAAACAAATAAAAGGACAAATAATACACTTACTTCTTCTAAAAGAAATAAAAATTTTCTACAAATTACAAAATAAAACCCAACTTTCAAATAATGGACATTAAACCTAAAGATATTTTGAACAAGAAAAACGTGATATTTGGCATCCACAAGCCTAGATCTCATCCAATACAGAAACAAACAAGCAAATTAACACGTACCACAATGCAAGCAAATAAACAAATAATATATTTAGGTGTTTCAAGAGAAATTATTTTTTTAAGATACAAAAGAAATTCTTAACCTTCAAATAATAATCAATGAAATTAAAGAGATATATGTGGAATCCAAAAGCCTAACTCTCATTCAATAAAGAACTGAAGCAAACAAATAATACATTCACGTTTTCCATAAGTAATTTAATTAAAATATTTTAAAAATTGCCAAAGAGAACCTTAACCTTCAAATACTATACAACAAAACTAAATATATTTTAAATAATAAAAATGCCCATAAAAAAACTAACATCAATGGTAAACGCCTGATATATCTCTGTAGAACTTTTTCGTTAAAACTGAAATCTACATAGTTTAAACACCTCCCAAGAAACCAGAAAAACATGGAAGACACGAGGCATACAGTCATCCAAATCTGGCAAAGAGGAATGTAAAAGTGCTCAGAAACGCAAAAGTAATCTCAGATCACTACATCTCTAAAATCGAACTAAACTTTATTCCAAGAAACCACAAAATGAACAATAAGAAGCCACGAAAATCCATCCTAAAGTATGACACCTGCAAAATTAAAGACCACACAACTTTCAACGAACACCTAAGCCAACGCGTTAGAACTACGGCACCGGAAACCTGGGAGCATCTCAAAGAAACTCTATTCTCGACAGCACAGGAAACAACCCCACTTAACCAACAGAATTGGCTCAACTTCCTCCAAAACATAGCAAATAACCAAAGTCATTAGACAGATTAAAAGGGCATTTGACAAAGACACTTAACTTTAAAGACCAAGAAGGAAGAAAAGGCATAACAGACCAAGAAAATTGCGAACAGCTACTGGAACCGGCAAAAGAATAGCTAACATGTTAACCAGGCCGCACCCCCAGCTGTCCTACCCCTAGCTCCACGCCGCTCCAAAAGGATTATAAGCAGCAGCCCTGGATCTAGAGCGTCAGTTCCATACCGAACTCTCGCCTCAATAGTTAGGAGTAGGCAGATTGAGACCTAACTAGTAAGCGCTCCCTTCCTTAGTCTAGGAGTAGGCAGATTGAGGCCTAGACTAAGTTCTTCAAGACACGCCGGTGACGTCCGTCACTCCGTCGTCTGACAGTCGTCAACGTGCACCTGTCGCCTTAACGCAACAAGTCTGACGTCCGTCAACGTGTTCCCGTCATGTACCCATGTGCTTTTGTATATAATTCTCCCTATTGTGTATTGTGTATATATTTATCTGTAATCGTGTATATAACTTCGTGCATATTATTATTATCATTGTCTAAATATACATTCTTATTTCAACTCACCAGTGTTTTCTTCGTCACCCCGAACCACGAAGTTAACAAACATTTAACAAATCCGAGCGCATCAACCCAGAAGCCTCTATACCATACTATCAAAACATGAGGTGGAATAAGCTATCAAAGAACTCAAGAACAACATAGCCTCCGGGGAAGACTAAATAATATAGAACTATGGAAACACGCGGATAGCAGAACAATAAGCATCTTAACCAAAATTATACAAGACATATGGAGTAAAGAAGAAATCCCGGGAGAATGAATCAGTGCTGTAATCCACCCTCTGCACAAAAAAGAAGAAGTAGAGAGTACGTAAACAAATATAGAGATATTTCCCTGCTCCTAATAACATACAAAATTCTCTCCAAAATATTATCGCAAGATTAGAAATATAATTAGACAAACAAATATGAGGGTACCAAGGGGGTTTCCAGAAGGGCAGATCAGGCATAGAACAAATACACAACCTCAAATCTATCATCATACAAACCAAGAAACAATAAAATAACTGCGTAGTTACATTTGTCGACTTTAAGAAGGCTCAATATCCTGCAAGAATTGGAACATGATCACAAAACACTAACATCGACAAGCTTACCCTAACGAACACTCACTCCACAACCAAGTTTAGGGGAAAACTTTCAGAATCTTTTGATATTAAAACTGAAGTCCAACAGGGAGCTGGGCTCTCACCCATCTTATTCAACTGTGTATTACAAAATATAATCTGATAATGGAAAAGAGCCCTACCGGATACAGGCATTAAAGTCATAAACAGAAAACTTAAAACAAATACTGAAGTGGATCTTAACATACTCCGTGGAAACAGCAATAGTTCAAATTGAAACCCTCCAGTTCATAATCGCCAAGACCAGCCTTCAGTTTCCATGACAAACGACACATCAGTACCATAATACCTTTTATACAACAACAAGATCCAAAACGTTTAAATACCTAGAGGAGTAGATCAGTGGAGATCTCAAAAATTACAAAGCATTAGAGGAAAGGGCCAGGAAAAAGGATATAGCTTACAACCTATGCAGGAAGGTTTACCAAAAGAAATTCAATGCATAACTGAGAACCTATACCACAGGCTATTAAACCCGTTTCTTATGCGGCAGAAATTCTGACCATCGAAGGAACAAAATTGGTACAGAAACTAGAGATAAGAGAGATAACTATCCTGGAAAAATACTAGGCCCAAGGATTATAAATGGAAAAAATACCAGGGGCCCAACATGCAACTATTCCTTAAACAAAAACCTTTAATAAACACCATTCTCAAAAGACGCCTCAGTTTTTGTGGCAACCAAGAAAGGATGGAAGAATTAAGGCATCATCCACAGATCCAACTCGCGTAAGAAAACAACATCGCCTTGGTATAAATAGATAGAAACAAGATTCGAAACTTTCAACATCCCCGAAACACAATATGACAGACAAGCTTTTCTAAAAGTGATACAAGAAAACCCACAATTCAAGTTTAAGAATGGATTAAAGCGATAGAGATCAGAAGAAACTAAATAACGACAAAGCCAAAGAATGAAAGAGATATGGGCAAGGAAGAAAGTTTTCAAGAATGCACTAGCAGCCCCAACAACTTAAGCTGCAAGTCATTTTTATTAACTTTCATAGTCTATTGGCTCATCTGGAAAAAAATACATACTTGGCATCCGCATCCAATAAAAACGTGTTCCAAAACAAATTGTTTTTAATTACCAAGGGAAATCTTAACCTTTAAGTAATAAACAACAAAACTAAAGATATTTTAAATAACAAAAATGAGATACTTGGTACCCGCAAGCCTAGATCCCATGCAATAAAGAAATAAACAAACAAAATTTTATTAAAATTAATCTTAATTAAAAAATAGATTTGTTCAAAATAATTTTCGGTAAAAAGGGGGCTCGAAACAAACGAAAACAAGTTAAAATCTACAAGATCAACAAGGAAACAGCAACCGAAATCGTGCCATATTCTGTGGTATCAAATAACAAAGCTTGGGTTTCCGCACCACATGGGTTTAGTAGGTAATCAGTCAAATATTTGGAAACAAAAGTGACGACTGGCCCACATATTCCACACCCTTAACTATTCCTGCTTGACTATAAACAGTGGCGTGCTGGTCTTGTTTTGTTATTTTTATTTATTAGATTTATAACTGCAAACAGACCGAAAAACTACAATCAAAAAGTCAAACAGGTTTTAATTGCAAACAAATTGTAATCCGGTGGTTACACGTTTATTCAACAACCAAAGGGACATGGGCTCAAATCCTATTCGTCGGCGAATTTGAAGTTTTGCACCAGAGGAAATGCAAATTGTGTTAGGTAAGTTTTATTACGTATTCAAAATTAGTTAAAAGGCCAATGACGTAAGCAATCGACGGCCCTAAGAAAACAAAATCTGAAATTTGTGGACAAAATATTCAAATCGTTATTTTTTGGTTATTTTAGGAGCGTTATTTTCACGACACAGAAACAATGCTTATAATTCATATATCAGTCTCTATTTCTCTATCTTCTCTATCTATTTACTTATTATAGATCATAAATTATAACAGCATTAAATTAGCTCACATATCACTTTTTAAGTATCCATATCAACTTTAATCACAATTTCATATTCATATCCAACATTTAATAAATTTCAATTCATCTTCTGCAACATCCAATATAAACCGGACCAAACCTTTTTCTCTCAGAAGAATAACAACCAGTTATTTATTTTGACCTCTTTTATAAGAGATTACTATTTCTCTTTCCAGCAAAGTACCAATTAATTATTTAATTACCTTCTTCTTTCCTTTTAGGAAAGCACCATTCTCCTTTACTTAAAATAATATTTCACACTTATTTACTTTATTACCTATATTTTCCTTCCCAAAGGAAATACGTATTCCTTTTTTAAGAAGATAATTTCAATCTTGTTTATTTGTCCCCTGTCTTTCGTCTCCCTGGTTCTCTGAGGTTTTTCCTCCAATGAATATTCTCTTTACTTTTCCTTGGTAATTATTAAATACTAGGTTTCTAGCTAACTTATTTTATAATTACAATACAACATTCGTAACAATTAAATTATTCTACCCTAACTATCTAGATTCTTGTTTTATTACATTTTTAACTGAACTTATATTAAATCTTGCAATTAAACTATAACTTTATATTCGTTAACAATTATATTCAACTCAAAATCTTTAATACCGACAAATATCAACTCAACATAACTATATAACAACCTTTTCATTTATTAAAAAATCCGGTAACTTCTAAAATTAACGAAAATTGCATTCACAAACAACCATAACAACAATTTTATTTTTGGGATTGCTTTTGGTCGCTTTAAATACACATTTAATTAATTAAAATTTCCAAGTAATTTACAAAGAGATAATAATTATCCCTAAAAATTGCTTAACTAGAATACCCCGCCTATGGGATAAAGGAATCTTATTTACAGTCGGCGACATGTGTTAAGACCCTTTTCCGGGCTAACAAATCCGCGCTACCATTTCTCATTTTGACTTTTAAACTAGCTAGCAAAATTCTCCGAAACACCGAGGTGTTTGTAACAGATTTACGATCTCAGAACAGGCGGGACATTTTGAAACGGTAGTTCTGGGAATAGGAAAATGGGAAATCAAAGGAATTTTAGGAACGTTTCAGGTGTTCGTTATCGTTTTGTTCTGTCACCAGTTTATTTGATTGTTCTTATTTTGTGGTTGCGGTTTTACTACGTTTGTGATATTTTAATATTCTGAAGGTGGATGTTTACAAATCGTTGTTTCGGCTGGAGCAATTTGTGGTTGGATTTTGATTTCCACGAATTATAATACAACTGCTTGGTAGATTTACTTGGGTGAAAAATATGGAAAACTACGAAATTTGCGAGAATTGCGAAACAAATAAGAATATTTTAAAACGAAAATGGAATATGTGTTAAAAAAATTATTTTACAGGAAAACACTTGCCAGAAGCAAAAGGTCCCACCAAACCATAATCATCCCCTCACCTTGCACCAGTCCAAGAACAAAAGCCATCAAATCAATCATCAAGTACAAAAGGGGTGTATTTAACATGCTACGCTGGTAGTGAACTTGTCTAAGTTGTAGAGCCCAATAAATAATTTCTAATATCTTTCAGGAGCTGTGACTTAAGCCAACAGCTGCGGCAATCTCGTAAATTTATACCTTGCATGTTGGCTGTCAATAATTATTAAGTATGCATATATATTCAAACCTTGGTAAGAGTGTGTACTCCTGTATTAAAGATCATTATGATATATACACGGCCACGCCATTTTATGGTCACATTATGACTTCATGTAGTTTAAATGGGCATGCTTAGCTTGGTTTGCTAAAAGTATGGTAATTATTTTCATGCGGTTTAACGTCAACCTTTTAATATATTACCTTATCGTTCTCGGTTCTTATATTATATTTTTAATAATTTTTATTTTACAACAAATTTAATAAAGTAAAAGTGGAAAGAAGTACAAAACTGGCAGAAATTATTAAGCACCACAAACAAAAATTTGAATAAAAAAGCTTTTAGATTAGTCGCTTAAAACGAAGCTATTCACGCAAAAATATATTTTTATCAAATCTTATGCATCTGAATTAGTGCATAGCAAAATACCGAGTCTACTCTAAAGTTCGTCTAATAAAATAAAGAAAAAATCTTAAATATAAAATTAATTTAAAGAAGAAAAAACTAACAGGCAAACTTTTTCACTGAAATATTTTATTTGGTATTGAAGACTTTTGTAGACGATCTTTACAAATAACGAAAAGAGATAGATGGAGAAGAGCAGATATATGAAGAGCAATGGGAATAACTTCGTCCATTATCATAAAGCTAGAAAATAGAACACTACGGTGGTACGGCCACCTGGAAAGAATGCAGGAACATAGATGGCCAAAAGCTATATTCCAGCGGTCACCAAGAGGGAAAAGATGGAAAAAATGGAAAACACATATTAAGAAGATCATGGTTGAAAGAGATCTTCAACAAGGAGACTGGGAGGACCGGGAAAAATGGAGGCTGAAGACGACAAACCCGTAAAGGGAAAAAAGTCATAAAGAAAAAAAAAGAAGATATTGAATCAACTTTTACGCTTAAGAAAATTCTAATTTTAAAATTGTAACCAATAACCAACGACTAAAAAGCAAATGTTTGGTGTGTCATAACTCTTTATAAAGTGATTGGCTCCTATCTTCCCGAAAAATATATTCTGAATAATTTTATTCTGTCCGAATTAGAGGAAAAAAATTTTATATTTAGAAGAAAACTGGTTTTTCAAGAACAGAGATGCTCTCCATATTCCACAATTACAGTTAGAAAATTAACTCTATGTCTTTGAACCAGTACCTCATCATGTGCGATCGCCAGATCTCTTCCCTTTAGATTTTCTTTTATGAGATTACGTAAAGCAAAAATAATTTAAACGGTAATTTGTAGAAGCTGTTGCTACTATAAATAAAAAAAACTGTAGAAGTTTGAGCACCAAGAATTTAGAAGGCGAATAAAAGGGTGCATAATGGCAAGAGGAAAAAAAAATATTTTCTAAAGACTTTTTGTGCCGAGTTTGACATTTTATAATTCTTAATAGGTTTGTTCATCGCCAATTGCAAAAATATTAGAATGAAGTTATTAATTAATTAAAAATGTTTGAATTAAATAAATATATCATTCTTTCTTAAAAGCTTTGCTTGGCCTGAAATAGAAATATCAAAAACGAGAGTCGATTATTTTATAAAACGTTATGCCATACATTACATTACATTAAAAACTGGAATGAAATAAATGGAAGAATAAATAATGAAGATTGAAATAGAAATCTGGTCCCACATATTAACAATTGTGGCTATATATTTATGCCCTAACTGACGACTCAATCTCCAGTATAAAAGACAAATTAATGGAAGATATGATGAGAGTAGTAACAGGCATTGAAGACAGCAAAGAAAATAATTTTGGTATATTTGAATGTCATAGCAGGAAGAAAACAGGACAACCAGGGCGATTCGTTTAATCGAACTTCGCATAATGAACGGATACTTTGAGCATCGGGACAATCAGAAATGTACTTGGGTACAAACAACTAAAAACTTGAAATCGGTAATAGATTATGTAATTCTGAAACAAAATACTAAATTAAAAACGGAAAACGTAAGAGTACATAGGGGAGCGGAATCAGAGAGCGATCACTTCCTATTAAAAGCAAAAGTATATGTAAGGTACAGGAATACAAGACAACAAAACATACAAAACAAAGAAGAAGATAAAAGACAAGAAGCTACGGTTGGCAAACAAACTCAGAAGTGTACAATACACGAAGCAGCTTTTGAAGCTCTAGGAGAGGAAGGAGCAAGATCAAGACAGTCAAAAGATTACTGGACTAATGGCAGAGAAAGAGAAATGCTACAAAAAACGGCTTTCAACAAACAATCCAGAAGGCGGTCAAAGTATGCGATGATAAGACAAGGAGTAAAGAAGACGGTGAACAGAGCAAAAAATGAAACTTGAGAAAACAAATGCCAAGAAATTGGCCAGTTTATTGAAGGGATAAAGACTAAGATAGTCTGGAAGACAATTAGGGAATTAGAACGAGAAAACAGAAATAAAATATTATTCAAAAATGCCCACGAAAGACAGAAAAGGTTATAAAAATCTACAAATAGAAACAACGGTGAGAGAAAGGATATGTGAGACAACAGTAGAAGAAGTAAAACAATCACTCAGAAAAATGAAGAAGGATAAATCCCCAGGTCCTAGAGGTGTTCCAGTGGAGCTGTTAAAGAATGCACCGGAAATAATGTTTGAAGTGTCGGCTGATATATTTAACAAATGTTTAATAAATGGAGAAGACCCACCAAAGAGTGGAAACTAGCATATTTAACATCCTTATATAAGAAAGGTTCGAAAAAAGAACATATAAATTACCGAGGCATCAGTGTAATAGCACAGAATAAACTCTTACAGAAGCAACAAAGTGCAGAGTGTGGGGTGGGCAGCGGGGTGAACTCGAACACGCCCACTAGCAAGTAAAATTTCCTATTTTGCTGTATATTTAGGTGCAGCGCCAAAGAGTTCGGGTGTTATTTATTCAAAATATTGTTTCAATAAAACATAAATACGCGGAAATGAGTGGCAAAAAAGGTGGTAATTGGTGTTCAACACCAAATTACAAAAATAATTAGTAATAATAAATTAGTATAAATTTCTATAATGTCAGCTTCTGTAAGTTTATTTGTTTGACAATTGGCAAAGAAAGGGCAAACAAACGTGAAATAACAAATAGAGTAAACCAAACAAAACAAGCTATAAATAAATTGAAAAGTTTGTTATGGCCAAAAATACAGACCAGAGAGTTGCGAAATAATAGAACGAGATAGAGACTAGAGGCTGTCGAAATCAAATTTCTAAGAAGAAGCTGCAGAATGTCAAGGTTGAAAAGGGTAACAAACAATGATATAAGAAGAAAAATGCAGGCAGAGAGAAAAGTTACAGAACAAACTGAGCTAAAGCGATTGAAATGATATGGCCATGTTAAAAGAATGGATGATCACCGATGGCCCATGAAATTATTAAAATGGTAACCACCCTCAAGGAGAAAAAGGGGAAAGGCATAAGAAGATTGGTTTAAACAAGTTTCCAAAAACACGGAAAGAAGGGAGTTGGGAAATGAAGATTGGAGAGATAGAAAGGTTTGGAGAAGAGGATGCGAGAGCCATGAGCTGTATAAACTCTATATACGCTATATACGCCATATATATCAAATATTTGCTTTTTTTTAATCGTTGGGTATTTATTGCAATTTAAAGGGCTTTTTCTTTCATTTATAATAAAATGACATAAAATACGTATTTGGGTTTTTTCACCAAAAATTATTATCTTTGTAATTAAATTTCCTATTTAATATATCGCCTTCATTTGGAACTTTACTATTTAATTCTCATTTATGACCATTCGGGACAAGCAAAACTTAAAAAAATGACTTTTTTGAAAAATCAAGAATGAAAGTAAGATGCTCCATTGGAGCACACCCTGTTGTATATAGTTAGACGAATATGAAATTATGAGTTGGTAAAACAATGTTGCGTAAAACAGATTGTCAGTGGTTCAAATCCCTTCTGAAGAAATATCTATACACAGATTTTCCAAAATTAATTTAAATTCATTTAAAATATTACTATTTGTCTTATTATTTTTACTTATTTTCGCCCTTTTTAGAAAAGATAAAGATGGAAATAATATAAGAAACTATTAAAAATCAGTAATACTGAAATATACAAGAGCCGCTTGGCCAGAACCTAGCAGCTCGGTGTGTTCGACCCCCTCGACACTGTAAAGGTATAAGAGGGAAAAAGACAGAAAGAAAGAAAGAAAGAAAGAAAGAAAGAAAGAAAGAAAGAAAGAAAATAAGAAAGAAAAAGAGGAGCATTATTAGTTCTCTTGATAACCAAATCCTAGATTAGAAAATTATAGAATTATAAATAGGTACAGTGCGATAGTAAAGACCTTTGGGCATTGTCATAATTCAAGCATATGTCTTAACTGCATACAATCGCTTAGTTAGATTGTGAGGCTTAAATTAAAAAAATGTAGGGTAGAATAAAATAAAGTGCGACAATTAAAAATAAAAATCAGAATCGCAAATTGATCAAAGTAAGCCAATAAACGGACTTTAGATCGTATTCTTCAAATTTGAAATTATTAACTGGGAACTGGGACCCTTCTTAAAAGTGTGTTAAAAACGTCAAAATATTCAAAATAATATTTTTCTACAGGAAACAATAATAAAGTAGAATATTTCAAATATCAACAATTAGAAAAATTAAAAGAAAATTCAAAGCTTAAATTTTTAGGCCAAAACATATACGACTGCCTTTAATTTCATTTTATTCGATAAATACATCTAATGATTAAAAAGTAAGAAAAAATATTTAGATACTGTAAAACCAAAAGTCAAGAGTCATTTTTCTGCTTGTAGTTTTATCTTTTTTTAAACAAAGTTCTAACTAATCCAAAAAACATAAAGACAAAAGGTATTATAAAAAGCACCAATAACAACTGATTCAGTGAAGAATGGAAATGAACGATCACTTTACTATACTTTACGGCACTGTGCCATAAAGTATAATATTATGCACGATTTTCTCTACAATAATGATAGCATTATGATGCTAGTCTACGATGAAAAATATTATGCAATTATTTAATTTCTTCAGTTTTATGTATAAATTATCAACTCAATGAACTCATGAATAAAGACTAAACCAGCTTTATTTGCACAATCCTTAAACACGTTCACGTTTCAAAAAATATAAAGCAACAACAAAAAGTAAAAGATATCCCCAAAAACTTCAAAGTGAAGGCCATTAACCATACGAAGAACAAACTTCTGAAAATCTTAACATCTGAATTGTTTATCAAGAGACGCCATTGCCGATCGTGTGTAACTCACAAAGACCGGCCGCTTCTTTATAACAAAAATAAGACGAAATCCAGGTGAACTTAAAGCCGAAATTTGCGGGTTTTCATCATAATCCGCTTTGCACAAATTAGTTGTTAATCTCTTACAGTGGCCGCATTTCTCGCTTGGTCTCACACGCAGAATGCAGACCAGTAACAGTAACGTTTGCTTTAGTTTTGTTTAATAACGAAGGGTAAACCGTCCGGTTTTTGTAACCGAAAGTAGTCCTTTTTTTGTTGGAATTGTTCGGCCTAAAGTACTTCAAATTTTTATTGTTCAGAATTATACAGAAATTTCTTAAATTTAAACTGAAAAATAACATTGGAAAGTATCGATAATAAAAACCTTAAAAAATTTAGAATTTCTGCTCTAGCGATTCCTTAATTAAAAATCTTCATTTAATGGATACAAAACAATGAATACAAGAGTATAAAATCATAATGAAAAGGTGAAGGCGCTTCTGCATACAATGTAAACCGTGTTATCGTGCAAAGTATACATAATAATTATACAACCGCCATTTTAATTACAATATTACAGTAACAAATTAATGCAAACGACTTCGCTTGATGGACTATTCTACTCGTATAAAGTAGTGATAAGTAACTAATTTTTAATGGAAAGCGATACAATTTGCATGCAACTTAAACTAGAGGCTTGGAGGCTCGAAGTTTGTTATAGAAATATTAATTAACTAATTATGTGGAGAGGTGAGAATGCTGATTAGAAAAACTTGTCTTAATTACCTTATTTTACAGAATAATTTTACTAATTAACATCGCTTTGCACGCGACGCGAGTGAGAATTAATGTAACGATTATTTTTTTTATATAAATATTCAAAGTCGTAACAGTTTTATTTCACGGGATATACATAACCCAGATTAAAAAATAAATAACGTAGTTTATGCAAAATAAGACGTTTTACATTTAAATAGCTGTTTATAATTTGGCTGATTCTGGGATAAAATTCGCTAAAATACGAAGTGTTGAGGGTGTGGTTTTCATTTATTTAAATTTTCAAAATGAATGTAGTTAAGTAGGCAATTCGGAGACTTTATTTTGCAAAGTGTGAAAATATAATGACCCAGCACTTGTAAGTTTTTCTAATTATTTAGTAAGCAAAACACGTAGAAGAGAGAGACATTTTTATTTCTTTTTCGATAACTACATAAAAATTGCATGAATCTATCCAATCCGAATATACAAGGGACAGTCAAATGAAAACGGGTCACCACGTATAAAACTTATGTTCCGCAAGAGTCGGTAACACTGGCGTTTGATAACGGTGACATCTGTTGGGACTCGGGAAAGCACAGTTTGTTGAAACCACGGCCAACTTCATTCATATCCACTAACGTGTATATATGGCCGTCCCAATTCCATTTCTAAATATTTTTGACAGGTCCTCCTGTCAGCGCCCTCTCCGGCATTTAAACTATGTAATAGATGTCGCCACAGGGAGTACCAATGGCCTACTTTCTTAAAACCTGTTTTTAGCTGAATTGGAACGGCCATATATACACGTTAGTGGATATGAATGAAGTTGGCCGTGGTTGGAGCAAGGCCCGCTGAATTAATATTGCATATAAGGCCTGCCCACTTCATTTAGCCAAGACGCAATTAGTAAGGACGCAGGCGCCATTTGGGGCGAACTATACATTTTAAAGGGACAAACACACTGTTTCATTTTTTTTTTTTAATATAGATTTTTATTGCCAGATCAGCATACATTTGCTATACATGGTAGTGATTATATTGTCAATTTACAATCCATAATTTTAGAGAGGTTGGCTTCTGTAGCTCTTCTGTCACTATCTTCTTTTGTAAATTAGAGTTGTGCCCTACTGATCACTTGTATCTTGTATCTGACGGTGGTGGCAGTAGATCAGTGGGAAGTTTTCTTTTGAGTCTAGTGTGAATAGAACGTTGACCAATGCCGTAGTGGACAGCTCCGCTACATTGATGTAAGTTTTTGTAAAACTGTTTCGAGGAATTGTAAATAAAGCTATTTATATCAGAGATATTAAGTTCTCTGTGGATTTGATTATTTCTGGCAAACCACAGAACGTTTGTAGTTATACGCAGTATCTTGTTTTGGAAAGTCTGTAGTTTTTTAATGTTTGTTTTGGATGTTGCACCCATACGTAATCATGTAATTATCGGTCGCCTTAGAGCTTAGAGTAAATATCTTGTTTCGCATTTGTCAGAATTAATTTTGGTACACCATTTTGTAAACCATTGTATAGTTTTATCGACACCTTGTTTCAGCCTAAGTTGTGCCATATTTATGTCTTGATGTTGTGCGATTAGGGCAGTATCGTCCGCATACATGGCTATTTCTGAATCGATTGGCTTCGGGATATCGACCATGAATATGTTGTACAGTAGGTATGGGCCCCAAAATGGATCCCTGAGGAACTCCAGCATTAATATTTCTGACTGTGGAACATGTAGATTTAATACGCACTCTGAATGTTCTGTTGGTTAAAAACGATGCTATTACGTTTTGCATGTATCGGGGTATGACAATTTCCTGCATTTTAAAGCGTAAACCGGTTGTCCAGACACGATCGAATGCCTGCGCGACATCAAGGAAGGCGATACCAGTATGTTGTTAGTTTTCAAACCCCCGTTCAATTATTTCTGTGATGATTTTAAATTCAAACTGGTAAGGGAGAAGGGCATCTTGAAGGTAGTTGGTTAATCTAGATTGAATTATTCTCTCGGACAGTTTAGAAATCGTTGACAGGAGGCTTATCGGTCGGTAGCCTGATGCAGAGTTGTGGGGAAACATTGATATTACGGCTTCCTTCCACATGTCTGGGAAATGACCTAGTCTCAAGCATGCGTTAAAGGTTGGTGCCAGAAATGCTCAGGATTTGTCTGGCACATTTTTAATTGCGATATTCGGTATTACGTCTAATCCGGGGGCTTTACCTGTTTTAAGGTTTTTTCTAAGCTGCTTAATTTCAAGTGGGGATGTCGGCTTGCAATTTTCTGTACTTTCCACTGCTTCAGTATTCTGAATTACAGTTTCTATTTGGCGTACAAAGTCCTAATTTGCTTCATTTATTATGGTGACGAACGTTTGTTCAAGATGACCTGCAAAGATTTCAAATTTATCGGAATCTTCGATGTAGGTTTGATGGTTTACATGTAACGGGAGAATTATCGTTGGCTGTCTAAGAATTCGCTTAGTAGCGGCCCATATATTCGGATCATTAGGAGATAAATTGGCCAGGTACGATTGGTATGTATCTATCCGGTATTGATCTAGCTCATGTTTAACTCGCCTCATTAATTGATTATACTGATTTTTAATATTGACATCCCTTGTTCTTTGCCATTGTCTTCGAATTCGATTTTTATTTCTGATTAAATTTAATATAAATGGATATGAGCTGTTGGTACGAATCTGAGGTTGAACAATGTTTGTGGCTTCACTTATGGCATCTTTAATGATATTGGTAAGTTTTTGTAGTACCTGATTAATTTCTTCTTTCGAATTGAATGTTGTTGGGCAAGTTATTAATTTGCTTAGATGTTCTTTATATAGTTCCCAGTCTATAGGTCCATTAATTAGTCTCGGAAGCTTTGGAATAAGTTTTGGAGAGTTGTTAAAAGTCAAAATAATTGGTAAATGGCCAGAATCTAATTCTGTCAGTACAGTCTGATGTATTAGTTCGTTAAAACTTTTATTCAATACTATATCCAATATATCTGGTTTGTGGTCTGCTCTGTATGGGTATCGTGTTGGTACTGTTAGTGCGATTATGTGTATCTAAATTCAAGAGGTTGTACAATTTTGTACTATTGGGATTGGTCGTTCTGCAACCCCAGTTTAGGTCTCCTACAAGTAAGGTTGGTATCTGTTCCTCAAGAACAGTTGTGAAATGTTGTGGTATTAATTGCCTGTTTCAGTGTGATGTGATACCAAATTTGGCAACATTAAACACAGTGCGATACGTTTATTACATTGAAGAGTATTTAAAAACAAAATCATAAATTTTATTTTAAATAATTAAATTTAAAAAAAATAAAACAAAAGTCTACAAAACGAAACAAAGGCATAACAAATTTACATTAAAAATATTGCGGGATATTTATTACATTGAAGAGTATTTATAAAAAAAATCGTAAATTTTATTTTAGATAATTCATTTTAAAAAAACAACAACAAAAGCCTACAAAACGAAAGAAAGGTATAACAAATTTAGAGACATTAAAAATATTGCTAGACATTTATTACATGGAAGAGTATTTATAAAAAACATCGTGAATCCACATTTTATGCAGTCCAAGATGAATTCTATCCATCTTACTTTAGCAGCTTTGTGCTTAGGTAAGAATAAAACATGTTTTGGAGGTATTACCTCGTTTGTTAGCTTACTGAGAATTTCTTAATCAAAAATATATGATGACTTAAAAATACTATTGCAATATGGTGTGTCGTACATTCCATATTCACATTTTTAACGCGTGTTAGCCGTAACACTTCATTTATTACCTTGTACTTTTGCAGCTTTAGCCCTTTCGTCAATTCTGGCAACTCCTCTTCGAGGCGTTGTTTTTTATTCACCACCGATTACAAAATAAACAAACTTAACAGCAAGAAAGACGCAATTTACGATGTAAATAAGTAAAAGAAAATAAATAAAATATGCCAAGCCTTTGTTTGTGTTATTTTTCTTTTTTATATTTACACACAGTAACATTAATAATTGCGAAATACAGATTTATTGCATAAAAGCGCCCGATTAAAAAAAATTAGTAAAGTGTAATGTTTAGGAAGAGGCGGAAAAGCAAATTTTAGTAGTAAAGCCTCCTAAGTCGTTTTCAGAATCGGTTGCCTCGCAGGCTTATGCGTACAGGGTGATGTGGTAAGCACCATGACTTCGGCAGCCGCGTACCTTTCCCACTCCCCTACTGTATTTCGGTTTCTAATTATTTTCAGTGACTGGCTAGGTCAACCGCCGAGCATCCGAGTTGGGTTTGACCATGAGACCTTCTGAGTTATAGTCGAATGCCTTAACCACTCGGAACAGTAAAAGTACCGATTAAAAAAATTTGTGTAATGTTTAGGATATGACAAAATAATGAAATTGATAACAAAATTTCTTTCAATATTTGTTAAAAGCCTTTGGAAACCTTAGTGACATTTAAATAGTATAAAAATTGTTTTTTTCAATTAGGTAAATCTGCCACAACTTTAAGTATAAAACAGTTGAAGTATTAGGTACAACAAAAATAAGGTTCTTTTAAGAGCTACATTAGAATTGAGGACGAATTATTATTTCCCGCCCCGAAGCAGGTTATTTCCCCAATTTATTATTATTATTATTATTATTATTTATTACAGAGTAGGGCAGAGGTACCCAGTACCTATTATGCCCATAAACTAAATTGTATATAAGAAAATATTGGGAAAGCATAAAAATAATTAGCAAAAACAAAATAAGCGAGAAAAGAAAAAAAAAGACATGAAAGTATGACATATCAATAGAGTTTTTCGTAGTGCAGCATTACTATGCATAAAACCCTTTGGTGGAACACTAAATTTTAAAACTAAACCACGAGAAAGGCCATAACCCGCACTCGCACATAGCACTCACACTACCACACAAAATCAGATTGGCTGGGGCAGGTTTACATAACCGTCGTATCTCCTCTTGAAGGTATCCACAGAACCAGCTGTTACCACTTCTTCTGGGAGAGAGTTCCACGCTGCAAAAACTCGATTGGAGAAGAAATGTTGCCGGGTGGTAGTATGGAATTTTTCTCTAACCAGTTTCAAAGAATGACCCCTCAGGCGGTTATCGGTGCTCAAGGTAAACAATTCCCTAAGATTAACCGAGAAATTGTTGTGCATGACCTTATAAGTGTAGATCAAGTCACCCCTATTGCGTCTTTCAGATAGGTATGATAGCTTCAGAGTCTGCAGACGTTGATGGTAATTTTTGTTGCGAATAGTAGCTACTGTACGTGTTGCCCTTCTCTGTACTCCTTCCAAAAGCAGGATATCCTTCACCAGGTACGGACACCAAACTACGTTTGCGTATTCAAGAAGCGGGCGAATATAAACTTTATAAAGCTTGTTGAAGACCCTTGGTGATGGTTTTCGGAAAGCCTTTGACAATAAATATAATATCGAATTCGCTTTCTTCACAATGCTGCTTATATGCTCGGACCAACTCAGATTTTTGGTAATCGTAACGCCCAGGTCTACTTGACTGTCGACGTTCGTGATACTAATATTTTGAATGTTGTAATTCAAAATTGGATTTCCGTATCCGAGATGCAAGACCGAGCACTTGTTTAGATTGAGAGGAAGTAGCCACAAATCACACCATTGTTTAATGGTAGAAAGATCTTGTGATAGATTAATAAAATCAGTGGCGGGGTTTCCAAAAATTTTACAGTCATCTGCGTAAAAGACATGCTGCGACTTGATTTGAGGAGCTAAATCTGCTACAAATATTAGAAATAAAGTAGGACCGAGCACTGAACCTTGCGGTACCCCTGACGACATGGAATGCATGCTCGAGCAAGACTCACCTATTTTCGTGAAAAAACAACGGTCAGTCAAATAAGCCGTGATCCATCTCAGCAGTTGTCCTCGAAGACCAAAATGTTCTAACTTAGCCAATAGCCGCCGCAATGGAACCCTATCGAAGGCTTTAGAAAAATCTAGGTATATAATATCGACGGGCTCCTTTCGATCGAGTTTCTTAGTCCACTGGTCGACACATTCTATAAGGCACGTTTCAGTTGAACGACCGGGTATAAAACCATGCTGAGAGTTTGGTAAAATATAATTTTCTTTCAGAAAGGATCTAAGATTGTTGACAATAATACGTTCCATTATTTTGACACAAACAGACGTTAGGCTTATTGGGCGATAATTGGATGCATCTAACTTGTCCCCTTTCTTGAAAATGGATGTGACGGAAGCGCATTTCCAATCATAAGGAAGCTGCGAGGATTGAAAAGATTCATGCATTATGTGTGACAGGGGTTTAGCCAAAACGGAAGCACATCTTTTTAGGTTGGCAGGCGACAATCCATCTGGACCAGGAGAGGA
This sequence comes from Melanotus villosus, assembly GCA_963082815.1. Lineage (NCBI taxonomy): Eukaryota > Metazoa > Arthropoda > Insecta > Coleoptera > Elateridae > Melanotus > Melanotus villosus. Next base: position 47,238,789 of record OY720425.1, read on the forward strand.
CTTAACGTCCAGACTATTTAAATGTTCCAAAATTAGATTCTCACTGAAGTCTATTTTTTTCAGGGACCTATCACATCGCTGTTGCAAAATAGATGGAAGAGGACCAATAGGTTCATTGACATAAACTGTTTTGTAATATTCTGCAAAAGTATTTGCCGTTTCTTTATTGTCTGTGCAGATGTTGCCATCTGGTTTCCTAACTTTGGGAACAGTGACTTTTGAAGCTACTTTGGTTCTGGTATACTTGAAAATTGCTTTGGGCCCTTTATCAAGGAGGCTATTTTCAAATGCGGCTCTTGCGTTAGCTAAATCACGACTAAGGTCGTTTGAGTAACGCCGATGTTCCTCGAAGTCAAAATCTGAATTCGTTCTTTTATACCTTCGCCACAAGTTTCGTTTAAACTGTGCTCGTTCTATGAAATTCTGATCTATCCACGGTTTTGACACGTTTGATAATACCTGCTTGGAATAAGAGGATGAGTCGGCATTGTTCTTAAAAATAGCCTTAAAAATATGCCATTTCTCGGTGACATCAGTAGCATTATAAAGTGGAGTCCAGTTTACATTTTTGAGTTTATAATTCAATTTATCATAATCCGTGATTTTGATATTTCTACATTCATTTCTGGAATGTTTCTGAGTAAATATTTGAATTTTTGCTTCAATTATACTGTGATCAGATTTTGGAAAGGGTGCATGGAATGATATATTACTAATTAAGTTTGGATCATCCGTTAGCAGCAAGTCAAGAAGGGATGGATTATTTGCAGTTCTGAATCGAGTATTTTCTGAGATCATTTGATGTAGATTAGATTCAAAGAGCATATCAATGAAGCGAGATGCAGGTGTATCAGAACTTAGCGATTGAGAGATGGGCCATTTTATAGTAGGTAGATTAAAGTCGCCAAAAATTAGCAGATTGGAATGGGTTCTTGATAATTGCAGTATAGTTTCATTTAATATAGCATCATTAGGAGGAGTAGTATTTCCGGGTCGATATCAATATTTAGAAAACTTTTGAAATTACAAAAGAAAATTAAAATTAAAATTTCGGCATTGACACCCTGTATCTCCCTAAATAATAACTTTTGGACTAAGGTAATTTTATGTAAATCGTAATATTTTGACCTCACGAATCTACAGTTGGTCTGTGTTCCATTACTTATGTTCCACCCTGTATATTGGAGATATTATTCAGTGTATCAGGTTATCCTCCTTTTAGCTAATTCATTTAAAACCCTTATTTTAATACAGCAGGACATTATATTCGCACTGTTAACGTACTTCAAGTACCTTCTAATTTTATAACATTAATCCTTTCATCAACTCTACCAGTTCCTTTATCTGTCTGCAAACAGAGTGCTACACTGTACGATGTAAATGAAAAACAGGAAATAAAACGCTAAAATGTTTTTGTTTATGTGTTTTTTGATGTAGCTAGATGGCCATTTTCTTATAAAATTTGTCAAAAGAATGTGGTAGGCAAAATATATGTGTCATCTTTAGATTACAAAATTAAAAAATAGAAAAAAATATATATCCTATATCTAGGTATTCCATATGTATGTGTATCTAACGCTAACAACGTGAAAATCGCAAAACGCTTTTCATTTTATGGTTTACTTCAAGAGCGACTGAACATTCTTAATAGTATTTTATGTATCTAGGACGAAAAGTAAGTCTTTAAGGTATGAGCAAGTTGTTTACGGCCGAGGCGGGTAGCCGAGGCCGTAATTACTTGCGAGTACCTTAAAGACACTTTTCGTCTGAGGTACATACATAATTTTATGTCATACTGTTTCTAAAGTTGTTAAATCATTAAAAGAAATCTCCAGAAATTTGTAGCAGCATTAGTTTTAAGTAACTAATCTAAGGCGCAACAATTCATATCTCCTAGCAACGAGCATTTATAGAACAAAAAGTGACACTTTTCGTTCTAGGACTTTAAAATGATACTAGCACTTTAAAGTGTCACTTTTCGTCCTATAAATCGTACGAAAAACGTTGCTTTAGAAACGAGTATGACATAAAACAAATTATGATGCAAATATGAAGAAAGACTGTACTACTAAATTAGCAAGATTAAGGAGACATTTTAAATAATTTGGTTCTTTGGAGTACCTGTTATTTTGTGTGTTCTTTTTTAACACAACCTTTTATCATTAAAATTTGTATGCTTCCACGACACAATCATAGTTATTTATTATACATGCGGATTAAATTAATGTTTAATGAGCGGTACGTTCAACCGCGCGAGCGGCGGTAGCCGCAAGCGCGTTGATACCGCGAGTTAATAAATTAATTTTAATCCGCAAGTGTAATACAACTGTTTATTCAATTTTGACATTTATTTGACATTTTTAAAGCGATTTGACATTTTTAAAGCGCTAGCGGAATAAAAATTTTAAATCGCTAGCGGAATAAAAATTTTAATCGATTGTTTATAAAACATCAACTTTTATGGGCAGGTCAGAAACAAATAAACGTCAGTTTAAAACGTCAAAATTGAATAAAATTATTTAACCGTTCTACATACGACTCGAAATTATTTTATTCATAATGTTCAACACAAAGGAAAAATGTTTTACGAAACAAATTCCACGGGAATTATCTTATACAGCAATTTTAACCAATGTAGTTATTAGCAAGCTAAACTGACAACTACAGAACAGTTTCAGTAATTCCCAGGCATCACTCTTTGTTTATCGAAGTGTTAGAATCAAGATTTCCATGGTTTTCTCGTTAATAGAAAATCGAAAACACTGCAAAATAGCATGAACAGAGGTAGAGTAGAGGTAGTAGGTAGAGTTTTCCTCTACAAATTAATAATTAAACAAGCAAAGATTGACATGTTGCAAATTTAAAAACATTTTATTTCAAAAATATCAGACAGAACGAAAATAAACTATATCAACAGAAAGGTAGCGTTATTAAAATGGGTTTGAGCAAAACACATATCCAGAAAAGAAGACTAACGAAACAGAAAATAATTAGATGTAAACTGTGAAGAAAAGAGGATTAATGTCGCACAATAAAATAGCTTGAAAGACCCCATTGAGGCAGGCCTTTATTCAGAATATAGACAACTGCAAAAAGTATGAAGATAAGATACAAAAAATGAAAAATCAATATAAAATTTTATTTCACAAGCGTATTAGTATAAATTTTTGGTAGCATTTTATTGATTTATAAGGAAAGATGAATCAAATCTTATTTTTGTGCTACTAGCAACAGTTTAAATTTTAGGGGTAATTAAAGTTGCATTTTGCGGATGTTAAAAACATCAAAATTACATTGTGTTAATGCTTCTGTGTAGATGTGTAGAAGAACAACGAACTTAACATTCTAATTAACAAAATGAAAAAATCGAAAAATAACTACTCACACAGAGTACTGGGAACACTAAATCGAATTTAATTTGAAAAAGCTTGCTAAAATTACTATAGTTCGACAACAGATGTTAAATACCAGGCAACACACTGCAATATTTTTCGAGATTAAAATGTTATGCACAATATCGTATAAGAGGTGTAGCGTTTGAAGCAATTTTCAAAAAAAATTATAAAGGTTAACAATTGACAATAACTCGGTGGCAAAATTATGATTTGAATTGAAATCTGGAATAACTTATAATAGAGAATTAATTATTAACAAAAAAAAAAAAAAAACGAAACCTACAAAAAAAGACGAAACCATAGAGGTATAACAAATTTAGGAACATGAAACAGCACGATATGTTTATTACATTGAAGAGTATTTAGAAACAAAATGGTAAATTTTATTTTAAATAAATAAAATTAAAAAAAAATAAAACAAAAGTCTACAAAACGAAACAAAGGCATAACAAATTTACATTAAAAATATTGGGATATATGTAATACATGGAAGAGTATTAATAAAAAAATCGCACTACCTTAGCAGCTCTATGATTACGTGATTAGGTAAAAATAAAAACATTTTGAATGTGGTACCTCATTTGTTAGCTTACTGAGAAGTTATTTAACAAAAATATATGTTGACTTAAGGATATCATTGCAATATCACAATATTCCATATTCACATTTTTAATACGTGTTATTAGCCGTAACACTTCAATTATCACCTTGTACTCTTGCAGCTTTAGCCCTTTCGTCAAGTTTGGCGACTCCCCTTCTTCCCGGACCACATCTTTTGCTTTCACCACCGATTACAAACTAATGAAACGTGAATACAAATAAAGAGAAAGAGACAATTTACGATGTAATTAATTTTTAAAAAATAAGCAAAACATGCTAAGCCTTTATTTGTGTTATTTTTTTATACTTCTACATACAGATTTATCCCCATTAAAAAAAGTAATAACGTGTAGGAAGAAGCAAGAATAACAAATTTTAGTACCTAGTTGAATGTTTCTATATTGCATAAAATCAAAGGATTAAGGCCTCTTAAGTCGCTTTTATGCACGGTTGTCTCGCACGTCTATGCATACAGGGTGATGTGGTAAGCACCATGCCTTCGACAACCGCCTATCTTCCCCACTCCACTACTGTGTTTCGGTTCCCAATTATTTTCAATGACTGGGTAGGTCAACCGCCGAGCATCCGAGTCGGGTTTGACAACGAGACGTCCAAGTTGTAGTCAAATGCCTTAACCACTCGGTCACTCCAGCGATTTTGCAATAAAAGACCCGATTAGAAAAATGTGTGTAATGTTTAGGAAGAAAAAATATGACAAATAGAGAGGCAATATCGAAATCCATTAAAAAGATTGCTTTCCATATTTGTTAAAATTGTTTTGGGAAGTACAGTAATAAAACAAAAATTACAACCCCATTTTACTGATTGATTACGCTATTGTTTTTTGCTTGTCTATTAACAATGGCCTTTGTTGGCCTTCATGGTACAGAGGAGTAATAAAGTTATTTGCTCAACCAAAGGTTCGGGTTCGATGCTGACCAACACCAAATGAGAATGTGCCTTCTTTATAGGTATAAAAAAAAGCCTAAACTTCCTTTTTTATTTCTTTAGATACAACAAACAACTTAGAAACATTACAAAAACTGTGGCATTGTTAATTACTATTTTCTGATGTAAAAACATACAGGATTTTAACATTTCATAGCCAAAGCTTGGCACTCTTGGCAGTAATTAGATTTTGTTTGACGACACGTTTAACCAACTTGCATTCTTTCAGACCCAGCCCTTTAGACTAGTGGTTGCCAAAGCTGTCAATATCGGCCCCCAGAGGTCAATATAACAGGGTTAGGGGTCGATTTAGGGTAAGGGGTGGATTGGAGATCGATACAAAATATATAAAACATTACATTACATTGGATTACCTTCATCCTGAATGACAACGCAATTAATAGTGAATCGTGGGAACAGTGACATAAATAGAATCTGTAAGATGGAGCAAGGTCATGAAAATAATTACGGAGGCCAATCAAGTAGGCCAAAACGAAGTATTTGCCAATAAACAGATGTCGGAGGTTCCCGCCCGGCCGATACAGCGGGGGCGAGATTGCAAAACGTGCGCTGTTGCTAATTTACTTATACTTACACGTATTCGATCCCAGCTTCATTTTTGGCGCGTGACATACATACAAGTGAACGTTAACGTTCTAAAATTCATCAATTTACATATTACAATTCAATCGTTATTCATTCACGAGTTAAACTTCTCTATGTTGAAGAGTTGAGTAACTATAAAATAAACAATCTAAAATCTCACCTAAGCGTCTTTTTCGCTTGTCTTACTATAATTACGGAATATTAAAATAGAGAGGGTCGGTGAAAGGCAAGAAACTCTTGAAGGGGTCGACGGTCAAAGAAGTTTGGCGGCCCCTGCTTTTAGACAAACATATATGTTTGAAGCGGTAAAGGTTTTGACTTTAGTTGTGAGGTAGTTGAAGCAATAATAACTTGGTTTCTATAGCTGTAAAAATGATTGATAATATTTTATAATTCTTTATAATTCTTATCATATTTTACAATGCTTCCTATATGGCTTTTAACAAATATATTAATTTTATTATCGATTTTGTAAACGAGTTTCTATGTGTACCGTATTTCTTCAAAAATTCTACATGGTAGACAAAGACTATGAATAGATGGATACATTCAACTACTAAATTTTGGCATTCCCGCCGCTCCAAAATATTACATTTTTGCCCGGAGGCTTTTATGAAAAAATCTGTATTTCGCAATTATTGATGTTAGTATGTAGAAGTACAATAAAAAAAAATAATACAAACAAAAATCTGGTAAATTTTGTTTATATATTCTTATTTGTTTACATCGACAAATACAGAAACTGATTACTTGATTTCGCAACTGAAATTTATATTTGAGCGGCGATAATTTTTCTTTTTCATTCTGTCTTAGAAAAAAAGTAGACGCAACACTTCTTCTTCATCTTCTTCATCTAATCCCACTTAAGCCATTACAGCGTTGGGCAGGGTTCCTCTGTCCATCTTCGGAATTTATTTTTGTCTCTGGCCATCCTTCTCATTTCATATAATGTTTTCCTCTCTTCTGTCTGCCTCTTGGTTTCCTTCCTTCCATTCCCATGTCAAGCATTTTCCTAGGTATTCCTTCATTCCAGCTAGATGACCATACCATTTTAATTGTTTCTTGTCAATTTCGTTGACTAATGGTGTTAGTTCCAGCTCATCTCTTATAGACTTATTTCTTATTCTATCTCTTGTCGTTCTCTTCGTGACTTTTCTCAAATACCTCATTTCTGCCATGGATACTTTGGACCTATATTTGTCGATCATTGGCGATTGCCCACGTACGTCAAAATTTGTGTTAGCTTGGTGGTTGTACTTACTTCCTTCTTTACCTATTAGTGTATTATTTATTGGATAATATAGGTTGCTTGATTTCTGTACCCTACTTTGTATTTCCCAATCTATTTTTCCATCTTTTGTTAGAATTGTTTCTAGGTATTCATGCATGTCCACTACTTCAAGTATTTCTTCGTTTATCCTTCTTTCTATTTCCTCTTCTCTTTCGTAGTTGCCTTGGCCGGATTTAGATTATAGCATGCTATTGTGGGTGGTCTTGATTTTGTCTTACATTCTTTTGAAATTTGGTCCATAAGGATTATAAATAGGAGAGGGCTTAGGCTGTCTCCCTATCTCATGCCCTTTTCCATATTGAAAGTTCCTGATGTTTCACCATTTAGCCGGACAATTCTTTGTACTTTTCTCTAAATACTTTTTATGAGTTTATTGTTCACTTGTAATGCTTACAGGACATTCCATATTTCCTCTTTTAGGACTATATCGAAAGCCACCGTCAGATCCAAGAAAACTATATACATGTTTTTGCCCTGCCCATCTTAGTGTATAAATGTGATCATGTGTCTGTCTAATTTTGCCTCTGCTTCTTCTCTTAGTTTTTTGTTAATTATTTTTGTGTAGGCCTTTAAGGCTGTTAGTGATAAACAAATGGCTCGATAATTGTTGCAATTAGTTGTTACCCCTTTTTTGTGAATCGGTATTACCTATAATATATCGTTCCCACTCACTTGAGATGTTCTCTGTTGTCCATGCTAGTTGGTATATTGTTAGTAAGCATTCTGTCAAATTTTCCCCCATTTTTTATGAGCTTAGGTGCGATTCTGTCTTCACCTGCTGCTTTTCCGTTTCGTAGACTCTTTAAGACCTCGTCCACTTGTTCTATAGTTATTCCAGTTGGTTCGATTTCTTCTGTAACACCTTCGACTACCTCTTGTCCTTCCCTTATCTCTTTGGAATTTTTCCGCGTAGTGCTCTTTCCATGTTCTTAAAATTTCTTGAGTGGTCGGTTTCAGTTCATTATTATTATTTGTGATGCTTCTTATGAGTTTCTTCTGATTGCCCTTCAATTTCTTTACGGCGTTTTCTGGTTCCCAGTCTTCTTCAATTTTGTTTTCGAATTTTTCCCATGAGTCCATTATTTGCTTGTTTTAGTGCTTCTTTTACTTCTTTTCGTTTCTAATGGTATACGTCTCTATCTCCTTCCGTTTTAGTTTGTTTGTATCGGATCCATGGTTGTTTTTTCTGCTTTGTTTTATCTTTAACTGTATCATTACACCAGCTTGTTATTTTGTGGTTGTAATTTATTCTTTTCATATCGCATACCTCATTTGTGGTTTCTAGTTTGGTTTACTTTAGTTTCCTCAACATGTGTTTATGTCCCTCTGTTATCTATCTTGCTGTTCTTCAATTTTGTTTAAGGCGCTTATGATTTTTCTTTGGCATTCTTCTTGTTTTCCGCTTTCCGCTAGTTCTTCTATTTTTCCATAATTCTTTCGTATGCCTTGGGGATTTTTCTTTCTGGGGTTGTGAGCTTTGTGTCTGTTTTCAGTAGCCTGTGATAGGTGTTTAATTCTGCCTCTCTTATTACCTTTACATCCCCTACTTTATATCCCATTGATCTTGTGTATGTTATGTAGCCAATGATAGATTTCCGATTTCTTTTTTCGGCTTCGCACATTACTTTATGTATTGTTTTGTGTTTGTGCCATAAACTTCCTATTAGTATCTGATTTGTAATGCAGAAATCGATCATTCGTTCCCCATTGTAGTTTAGTGTTTCTTCTTCACCGAATTTTCCCCTTGCTCGAAAACCTATTTCTTCAGTATTTCCTGTGCGTACTTTTCAGTCTCCTATTATCATTATGTGTTTACTTCAGTTTTGCAATTTGTCTACTGTTTTCTGTAGATCTTCATAAAATTTGTCTTTATTTCTTGCGTTTGCTACTTATGTCGGAGCGTAAGTCTGTATTATTCCTATTGTTTCCACTACTTTCAGCATTACCGTGATTATTATTGAGTTTATCGCTTCCCAGTCCGTTATACTGCTTTCTATTTCTTTTGTAATGAGGCCTACTCCTTTTGCTCCAGTTTCAATTGATGTTCCCGCATATCTTGGTATATATCATTTTAGCATACTTTTCAATCCTTGGTTCTTTTTCCCGACCTCGCTGACCCCTAGTAGACCAATTCTATATTTTTCCATCTCTTCTACTAACTCTGCTTCTTTTCCGTGGACGCAACACGCGCATTATAAAAATTGTAAGCTTTTGACGTCTACGGTTCGTGCTGCAAATTGCAACTTATTGCAATGCATTAGTAGCTTCAGGTAGAAGAATAAAGAAATTAATATTTTGATTAACAAATAAAAGGCTTGCTAAAACAGATAGAAGTTGAAAACCGATGCTAAAGACCAGATGACACATTGCAATTTTAATCAAGGTTAAAATATTACGCAGCTTTCTATAAAACGTCAGTGCCGTAGCTAGACTTGCTGGCGCCTGTGGCACGTCAGTAGTTTTGCCCCCCCCCCCCCCGCCCAACCTTCAACCCGAAATAAAAAATCTGATAAAATTTAAACTACATCTTTTTTAAATCAAACATTAACATAACAATACATATAGGATATAGGACCAAAAATACAGAAACATGTTAAAAAAATACTAAAACAGTGAATATTGGAAGATTTTTTGTCACACATGTCTAAACAAATAAATAAATAATAAATGCACTTCTCCAAAATATTGCAAACACCTAACAATAACTGAAAATATATTCTTTGGGCAAATAAAAATATCACATTTATGTCTTGTTCTCTTACATTACATAACTGAGACATCTAACTTAAAGTTTGACTTTCCTAGATTTAGACTCAGCAAATATGTCTATAATATCATCATAATTTAAACTAGTTATAGTTGATTTTTCAATTAAAATTATAGACATACCTGTTACTCGCTCCTACTTATCCTACAGAAGAATGGAAATATGACTTCACAAGCTTAAGCTTATTGAAGGAACGTCCGCACCTCGCATGTAGCAGTAGTTACTGGGAGACTTAGAATTAGAAATATTCTCAAAACTGTCTGTATGTTTGAATAGATATTTTCAACAGACAGTTGATATAATAGCTTGGAAAATTTTCAATGGTTCCGTCCCATTTCAATGGAATTTTCAAACAGTGTCTTTCTTTGAAATTTCTGAAGTCAGTTCATAGGTATTTATATCAGAAGGATATTTTAGTGCGAGATCTGCAGCTTTTAACATTGAAAATGTTTAACAAATTGGAAGTGTGACGGTAGACGGGGGTCCGAATCAAGATTTGTGTGACGCTTGGAAATTTCGCACTGTTTTGCATATTGTGACAGTTCTACGACTGCTAGGTGGATTTTTTTGGTGTCATTTTGAAGATTGCGTTAATTGCAAACTTTTAGGAGAGGTGTAGAAAATGTAAGATTCGAAAAAGCGACAGTACGGGGGTTAAAACGATGTTTACACGCCAATGCGTTCGGTGCTGTTACATCGCATACTTTATAGAAGGTATAAGTGTGATTTTTAGCTTGTTGGAAAGAGGATGAACCAGCGCTTATAGTACAAGCTGGTTTTGGTTCTGCACTGCAATGGGGCGCTACACCGTGAACTTTTCAAACACCCATTTATGAAGAAATCAACCGCGGAATTACACGGGCAGGAAGGCAGGATACCCGCCGGTGAAAGTTTGCTTCGGCTAGCGTTCGGCAGCATTCGACGTCATATAATTCGGTTTATGCAAACGAAACAAAAATCGCGTAGCTACTACAGGTAATGTGAGTCACTTATAGGAATTCACAATATTTTTGTATGGCATTTTAATGGTTGTTAATTACTCTACAAATCATTAAACTACCAATTTTCGTATAAAAAGCCGCCAACATTATTTCTGCTTTCGCGGCGAAAGCCTCTAAAATTCATTTCTGTGGGGGTTTTGTTGTTACAAGCTGAAATTTTCACACATTTAAGTTAATGCCCTTGTAAATCTAAATTTCAAAGTTGTATAAAATTGTAATGTGCAAAAGGGCACTAGAGTCAAAATTCGAGTTACATACGTAGCCGTGAGGAGCAGAAAATCCTGAATATTCTCATATAAAGAATGTCCCATTTTTTGTGGCGCGTATATTTTTAATAAGTAATGAACTTTACATTATCGTTTACGGAAAGAAATAACTTTAAATTGCAATATCTCGGAAAGAACGATGGGAAAAATCTATCGAAATAAACAGAATTTTCTGATTACATCGCATTATCTCGAAAAGTAAGACCTAAATCAAAAAATTGTACTCTCCGTAAAAGTTTCGCTTGTTTCTTGGGAATCCAACGGTGTACTTAGCATAATTTTCTGATACATGGTAATCTAATTATGCAATTAATTGAAAACAATACGTTTTTGGGTTACCCGAGGACAGTTCCAAGCCACGCGTCCCCACTCCTCGTGCGTATATTCCACCTCTCAATTCACCGTAGCTCCATCGCACTCTCGCACAGCCTGCAAAATACCCATGTAATGGGATGTATTGCAATAATTTGTTAAGTGTACTTTCAACCCTAGATGGTAATAAGGTAAAATACATTTTTTTACTTTAATTTTATTCAACGGTTTCTTAATAAAATTCAACAGATATGGAGAGTACCGACAGCGCCGATTGTTCAAACGGCGAGCTCTACTCTGTATTAAAATTCAAAATAAAAAAAGATCTTAGTTGTATAATGTGCGGGAAAATAGGTGTTACAACCAATGTAATCGAGAAAACTTGTGCTACACGTTTATTAAAGCTGTAAAATTGCGGGACGACATAACGAAAACATCCGATGAAGATATTCAGAAAATAGTGAATGACCATTTAATCGTTTCACCACAAAATTGCTCCCACAGAATTCTTGATATACATACCCCAGGGGCTTTAGTTGGTAGATCTAACATATCAGACAAGTAAACGGACTCCCATCTGGCATAATTACTGTGATTATAAGTAAAAAACCACGGCACCATCTTCCTAAAACTTTGTAAGTGTAAATTCCATCGCCCTGTTCTTTAATTGTACATAAACTCTAATAAGACCTCAACCATTTCCATGTAAGTGCACCAGAATCGGAAGGTGGGAGATTGACTTTCCATAAATTCTACGAAGGTATCGGACAACACTCGAACCTGGTTAACAAAACCGAAGAAATTGTTCAAGCTTCCTTTTTCCCTCAGTATTTTACAATTTTTATTTAGTTGCCATCAATCTACTCATATTTAAAACGTGTATTTTATCACTTGCATTTCATCAGCCAATTTTCGAACATTGGAAGTAAAATCCGTAGTAAACCCTCATATGTTACTTTGTGCGCCCTTGCTTTATTCCACTTTTTACCATCCATTATTCCTGCTACTGTAGCATCTCCATATAAATTGGACTCCATCCAGACCAGTGGCGGCTCGTGGGTCAAAAATAGGTGAAGTGGAGGTAAATTAAAAAAAAATTTATTTGAACTTACCTAATTTTTGTACACCAAGTCAATCCTTCTGTCTTTTAGGGTAGCAAATTTGTTGGTAATATCGTCGTAAAATGGTTGGTTTTTAATTAACCCTAGTAAGAGTTCCTTTTGAATTGAAATATTCGCCAAAGAGGAGAGTCTATCGTGAGATATTGTATTCCTTAGGTATATAATTTCTATAGGACTTCTTGATAAAAATGCTGCTAAAAGTTCCACTACCTTTTAAGTCCTTTTTTGCAAAAATTGTTAAAGCCTTTGTTTCATGTTTAAAGGCACACACTTAGGTATTGCAAAACTAACACACAAAGCACCAGATTTAGTGATTTTGAAACCTCATATTTGCATGAGAAGCATAGCGTGCAAATACGACGGTTGCAAGTGATTTTGCCACCTGCAAGCTTTCATAGATTTGTTTTCTGTATGGTAAACGAAACGGAAGCGGGAATGTTCCTCCAAAGAATTGTTTGTACACTCGCACACTAAAAACACCAGGTGCTTGCTTACTGCGGGTAAACGATTTTGCGGCTTTCGCCGTAAGTAATTTGTTTCGTAAGTTTTGAAATACTTTACGCAGCTTATGTGTCAATTCAAATCCTTTGCAAGCCTCGACGAAAGTCGATTTCTGTGCGATTGTTTTAACATCTTGCATGAAATGCCCCACAAACAACTGCCTACTGGGCTCATGCCACCAATGAGTTACGGTAGGCAGCAAAATTTGCACCCGGTGTTTCGGTTCTAACTCATCGATATGACGACGGAGAATAGTGCGGTGCTGATAATTCTCCACATTATTCACAGTCAACCCATATAGTAGAGTGCCCCGGCTAGGTTATTTTCACGTTTGTGGGGATTTTGTTGTTACAAGCTGAAATTTTCACACATTTAAGTTAATGCCCTTGTAAATCTAAATTTCAAAGTTGTAAAGCATTTGACTCGATTGCAACAGAGTCATTCCTGCTAGACATGGATAACGCTAGAATTGACGGAAGATTGACATTCCACTGTAGGTAGAAGTAGACGAAGAAACCAAAACAAACAAAATTCCAACTGTTTACCTTGGCGCTGGAAGATGTTTTTAAAAACTGACATGGCACCACAAAGGTCTTAAAGTTGATGGCTCATACCTAAGCAACCTACGATTTGCAGATGACGTTGCTCTGTTTTCCAGTGATCCAAAAGAACTTCAAGAAATGCTTCAAGAACTAAACGAAGCATCAAATAAAATTGGTCTTAAAATGAATCTGAACAAAACAAAATTGTTGAGTCAGAGCGACATACAAATAAAAATAGACAACTGTGATATCGAAAAAGTCAACGAATACATTTATCTCGGACACACTATAACATTAGGCAACGAAAATCAAGCCAAAGAACTAAAAGGACGAATAAAACTCTTATGGGCAGCCTTTGGAAACCTCGGACACATTTATCAAATGGTCGAAATAAAAAGGCAAACTTGGTATATTGGGTAGGCAGCGATTTTTGACGAGGTGTAGAGGGGTCAGTGTTGAGGTTAAGTCTGGGTTTTCTGGGTGGTAACCTCCTCCATTCGGCCGCCATCTTGAAAAGAAGGGTTAATTAGTTTTTCGGCTATATTTCTGTATCTGTTAGTCTTACAATAATTTTGTACAAAACTTTTTTGTAGAAAATTACATTCTCTACGATTTTTACCCATAACTTTTTTACATAGAATTAATAATAAAAAAGTTGTACGCCCTTAACTTTTTGTCTTTTCCGGCTTATAACTTTTTTATTATTAATGCTATGTAAAAAAGTTATTAATAATAGGTAATAGATAATACGATTCTCTACCAAAAATCTTTGTACAAACTTTTTGTAAGATTCACGACTACAGAGATATCGCCAAAACATGAATTAACCCTTCTTTTCAAGATGGCGGCCGAATAGAGGGGGTTACCACCCCGAAAACCCTGACTTAAACTCACCACTGACCTCTCTACACACCGATAAAAAAAAATCGCTGCCTACCCAAAATGCAAAGTAAAATTACCATTTGACTGGACTAATCGGGCATCTCGCTGGACATGTCACTTGAAAGCTTCGCATATTCTCAAATCGAATTTGTCCGTGTGGATCGTGGTTTGGATGTCGCTACGGCAATGCAACGTCGCTGCAAATTGTTTAATACTTCCTCGGACCATGAAAACGATGGCAAAAAAGGTCATTCCGCAAAAAAAATACGGTGGCCTTAGCGGTGTCCCCACTACCTGGAGGACCCATATATGGACCAAACGCAAGCAACTCAACCTGAAGTTCAGCAAGCACTATTGGTTGTTGGGCAGACATTCTCAACTTTCATTCCACAACAAACTCCTTATCTATAAAGTAATCTTCAAACCGATATGGCTTTACGGAATTCAACTCTGGGGGACTGGATCATCCACTAATTTAGCTATAATAGAAAGATTTAAAACCAAAACCCTTCGGACCATCCTGAACGCACCGTACTACAGTGACCTTAAAGTGCGTACTGTGAAAGAAGAAATACTGAAAATTAGTGAAAGCTACATCGCCAAGTTAGAACTTCACCCTAATAGTCTAGCACTAAACTTATTGGACCGCAGTGCTCACAATCGTTGACTTAAGAGACAGTACACTGTTGATTTGCCGTCTAGATTATAGAATTTAGGCTCTTAATTAATTATAAGTTAGTTCCTTTTGTAAAGCGTTAATACGTGTTAGTTGTAACTGAAGCGATGTTGATGAACATCTGCTTCCATTGTCTCACACACCACTTTCATTTAAGTAATTTACATCATCCTATAACGTTATCATGGTAATAACTCCTTAGCAACGAGTTATGTTATGATACATTTAACAGCACTAGTGCTGTAAAGCTTATAACGTGCTGTTATGGCTGATTTACGTTACTATTTATGAATTGTCATTGAACTGTTATTGAACTGTCACCGAAAATAATTCTTTATTTTTTGAAAAAAATTATTATAGGATGATGTAAACCGTGTTACGACACGCGTAACGTTATTTGCTGTTACATTACCCGAGATTTAAAAGAACTCGCTCCTTCGTCGCTCGTTCTTTCAAACTTTTCTCTCGTAAAGTAAAATGCTTCATAACGTTACTAGTATCGTAAATTACTATTACTTATTGCTCTACGAGCAGATCGTAAATGGTAATAATCTGACAATTAAAAAAAAAAAAAAAAAACATTGAGTGATGTTTTTGTTTACATCATTGTATCATTTTATATGTTTTTTCTAACACTAATTTACTGTTTCTATGGTGCATAAGAGCTCACTTGTTATGTTTCCTTTAAAATACGCTTTACGTCGTTGCCTAGCAATCTTCGCATTTTGTGTATTATGACGCGTCTCAAATAATAATTTACTAAATTTCTAATAATATATTAGTGAAAGAAAATGTCTGATATTAGTGTTAGAAAAAATCTTGAACACAACTGGTGTTTAATAGTTTAAAAATCTCGGTCTATCAAATCCTCGGCTCACTTCGTGCGCTCGGATTTGAACTACGACCTTGATTTTTAAACCTTCTATAAAACACTTGTTGTCTTAAGTGTATTTTATATCATCCTATAACGTGATCATGCTAATAACTCCTTAGCAACGAGTTATGTTAAGATATCTTTAACAGCACTAGTGCTGTAAAGCTTAATAACAGTACAATATGACAGATTTACATTACACTTTATGAATTGCCATTGAAAATTATTTTTTATTTTTTGAATAAAATTATTATAGGATGATATAAACCGTGTTACGGCACACGTAACGTTATTTGCTGGTTACATTACTCGAGAACTTTTCTCCCGTAATGTAAAATGCTTCATAACGTTACTAGTATCGTAAATTGCTATTATTCACTATATCGCCTAGTATTACAATAATTAAACTAATAAGTTGTGCAGTTTTGACAATGATTTGTGTACGATTATTTTATACTTTTGTACTTACTTTTCTATCTTTTGCAATTTAATAAAAGTGTGAAAATGTTTAAAACTTTTCTTTATTTCTATTCCTTGTAAATTTTTCAGATTTTGTAAATTACATGTCAGACTTGGAAGTTAGCCAAGCTCATTTTCAATGCCTTAATGAAGGTTGCTAAATTGCAACTTCTGTAAATTTTTTATTTAGTTCTTTCACAGTCATTGTCTCTATAGAAAGTTTGTTTAAAATCAAGTGCCACCTCATTAAGATCGACAAATCTTTCTTGAATTTGCAAGATGATTGAATCAAGCATCTGTAACAATCTTACTCTTAACTGCGTGGTGGAATCAAAAAGATGAGCTTCGTCGCTTGCTTTCTCTCCAGACATTTTAGGCTTTTTGCGTTTCCGTGACTCTTGACGTATTAGTTCAATGCTAATTTTCTCTCCCAGGGCCTTTGAGGACTGAATCAGAGGTGTAAAAAAAGTGTTTTCTATATTTTTTAATCTCATTCAAGAGTCCTTGAATCATTCGGGCGCCTGTAGATACATCGTTTTGCTTTGAATAAGCGCCAAGCTAGCCCAGGGTAGCCAGAGGTGACGAAAATGAGATTACTGAGGTTGTCAAGCTGTCATCGGACGTCGCACCATCAACATTACTATTATTGTTTCCTAAACACAATGTGATTTAAAATAAACTGAAATTTTGAATGTCCCATTAAAATTACATGAAACATCGTAGTTTTCGTAAGGGAAATGAGCGCCCCTAAAGTGCTAAATGTGCGCCTGTGGCAAATGCCACCTTTGCCACACCCTAGCTACGGCACTGTAAAACGTGTAGCAATTGAAGCGTTTTTCAATTAAGTTATAAAAGTTAACATGCAGAAATAATTCAGCGGAAAGATTTTGATTTGCATTGAAATATTGAATACCTTACAACAGAAAAACATAACCATAAATTATTTAATATTTTTTTTTAACTGAAAGAGTTTGTTATGTTTTATTAAAACTATAAAAAATAAGAGAATCTTAAAAATATTATTACATATTTATTACATGTAGGAGTATTTAAAGAAATAATTTTTTTGACTTTACACAGTCCAAGATGTATTCTACTTCAGTCCGCATTACTCTGGCCGCTTTTTGTTTAGGTAAGAGTAAATTTATATTTTAGATGTGTTACTTAGAACATCAAGTTGTCAAACTTTGTCCAAGTCATTTCAATTAAAATTTAGTTCACTAAAAATATAATTTCAATGTATAACAACATACAGTCTGTCCCAAGATGGGGCCCCTTGATCTTGTAAACCTTCCCATCTACATATAAATTCCCAAACAAAAAGTCATTTTTTTAAAACTTTGCTTGTCCTGACATATAAATCCCAAAAACAACTGCAAATTATTTTATCGAGCCTTAAGCAATAGAAACATTTATTCTTTTACATCATTGATAATTGATTACCATTTTAAGCATTAGAATTTTCTGCAAATACCATCGTCGTAGTCGTAAAAGTTATATCAATATCAAACTATTTTGGTGAAAAATTTACATTCAGAAGTTTTTCTTTCATTTAATAATATAAAATGACATAAAAACAAAAATAAATGTATTCTCGAATTTTCTAAAATATGGGCACAACCTATTGTAACTGTAACCCTGATTTATAGCAGTATTTCAGGACAAGCAAAACTTTTAAGACACAAAGACTTTTTATCGAAAATAAAAAAGTTTACAAGAGTAAGGTGCTACATCCACGGACGTACAATAAATATAACAATAAAGGTGTTATTATATAGTGTGTCCCTACGTGAGATGTGAATTTTATAGGTATGATGATTTCAACAATTCTGGCAGCTCCTTTAATTATTCCCCCACCACTATCACCAGCTGCAGAATAATCATATCTGCACTAAAATGGGAAGAAAATTACAACTTACGTTATAAATAAATAAATAAAAAAAAAAAAGAAATAACGTTTTTATTTCATAGTTTTCTTATTTTTTATATAAGGTCCGTGCACGAAAAATCAAAAAACATTGAAAGTAGTTCTGAATCTAGGTTCAAGTCATTGATTCAAGTTCTGTTAGTCGTTTTATAAAAAATTGCAATTTTAAAATTCTCCAAGTTCAACCGTTTTAAAACGTCATTTGTGTTTTTCAAATTAATTTCAACAGCGTAAAGTGGCATCAAGCCTACCTTTATAAATTTTCAATATTATTTGTTTATTTATGAATGAGACGAAATCTAGGCTTACAGGTGCTAAGGATCTCAACATGTGTTAACTAATACCCATCACCCGACTAGAGTTTTGCAGAACCCAAGGAATTTCCATCCCTGGTAAGAATCTTTATCGTGCTAAGCAATCTAAGCATCGTATTGGAATGGGGCCCACAGTTTCGCTTGTTATCCGTTATGGTTTTAGATATTTTTCAGCATTAATATAAAAATATAAAAAATATCGTCAACCTGGACCGCGAGTTGAACCTGAGATCTTTGATTGGTACAACACAAACATTCCTAATCTTGAGACTATCGAAGCCGGCTATAAGTTTTCCTATTTTGTAATTAAAATTGGGGATGGCAATTACGTTTAACATTTGTGTTACTATTTTCTAGTAAGGATGGCGTGTCTGATTATCATTTTATTCATTATAACAATATTTCATGTTAGCAGGAAAACAGTTTGTACTTATATCACTTCTCCATGCTCCATGATAAAAAACAAATAAATAGTAAGTTTTGACAAGTAGTGTTTGCCAAGGTAATAAAGTTTATCGCCAACCGTCAGTAAAGCCATGCATTACCATAGCGATTTTCGGAAGTAAACAAACACTTTATCTTACTGTACAAATCAAGCATTTTACCTGCCGCTAATGTTAATCAACATAACCATGACTGTCTGACATTAAACAAAAATCGTTTGTTGACAGCTCCGACAGTAGCTAAAAGTTTTGTCGCGAGTTATTTATAGAAAATAATGGAAGTTATTTTTTTCAATTATACATTTTTACGGTTGGCGATAAAATTTTGTATGCACCACATCAGTAAAGTGTCTTTATCGAACTCGCCTGTTACTCGCCTCGCTCGCTCGCTCGCTCGGCTCATAATCTCAGACTCGTTCGATAAAGAATCACTTTACTAACTTGGTACATAAATAATTATAATACTAAAGTTAATATGGCTTATCGATTTACAAATGAAGAGTACACATACATGCATTTTATGTATGGTTTGGCAATTTTGAGCAACTATTATGATTGTTGGTTATTATTTAAGTATTAAAGTATAAAATTTAACATAAAATAAAAATTGTTAAATTATTTCAACTACTAAAACATTTATAACTGTCTTTGTCAATAACTTATTTCTTATGAAGCATTTTCGAAAAAAAAATTATCTGAATTTTTTTCTTATTTTGGGCTGTAGAATATACCCCTAAAAGGATGACATTACTTCATGTTACACCCTGTATATTTTCTTTCATACACTTCCAATATCCAATATTCATATGAGCAGGACTACTTCCAATAACTCACAAATGAAATATTTTATTTTGTAATTTCCTTTTTAAGAGAAATTATTGCTTTCTTTCAACAGAAAATTATTCGTATTACTTGTTTTTATTTACTCTCACTACCGTCTCCTTGGCTCCTTTTTATTTTTCTTCTTTTGGCAATCTTCTCATTTTGCTTGGTAACAAATCTTAACTACAGTATTTTTCACCTAGGATTTAGGTTGTGACGTCAACGCCCTGTTTATAAATTTACAATCCAACTATACTTCATCTCTTTCTAAACTAGGTTTTCATTACCAACAGCGCACGAACCCGTGTTTACCCATACAGTTTTTAGGCGGGACAAGTTGACGTGACAACCCAAATGCTAGATGAAAAATTCTGTAGTTACATTCTTTCTCAATTATTATTGTATGTTGCTAGTTAAATTATTTTCATAATCACAATACATAGCATCCTTAACAATTAAACTATTTCAATCCTGTCTATATATCTAGATTCTTTTATATTACATTATTATTTTAATTAAAACTGCATAATTCATTTAACAATAAAATGGTTGTAATTAACATTAACTTCAACTTGTTAATAAAATATGATTTTTTAAATAATATCCTCTTATAAATGATATCATCTCAATATTTATTACATGGAAAAGTATTTTAGATAATTAAATTTAAAAAAAAAACAAAAGCCTACAAAACAAAACAAAGGTATAAACAATTTAGGGGCATAAAAAATATTGCGATATATTTATTACATGGAAGAGTACTTATTTATAAAAACTCAGCAATTGACATTTTATGCAGTTCAGTATTACTTTCGCAGTTTTGTGCTTAGGTAAGAATAAAAACATGTTTTGAATGTGGTAGCTCGTTTTTTAGCTTACTGCGAAATTATTTAACAAAAACATATGTTAACTGAAGAATATTCTTACAATATGGCGTGTCCTACATTCCAAATCCACATTTTTAATATCAATTATCACCTTGTACACTTGCAGCTTTAGTCCTTTCGTCAATTTTGGCAACTTCTCTTCTACGCTTCAGGCAGAAGAACAAAGGATTAACAAAATGAAGTAAAAAGAAATATATTGTTAAAACAAGTACAATTAGAAAACAGATGCTAAAGACCAGGTGACACAGTGCAATTTTAATTGATGTTAAAATATTACGCACAATTCTATAAAACTCAGAGCAATTGAAGGGAATTTCAAAAAAGTTATAAAAGTTAACAAATATCAATAATTCAGCCGCAAAATTATGATTTGAATTGAAATCGTGAAAAACTTACAATACAAAATCAAATATTAAAAAAAAAGCAAACCGATACACTAAAGGTATAATGAATTTAAGAACATTAAAAATAAGTACGATATATTTACTCATATTAAGTACATGGAAGATGATTTATAAAGAAACTGACAACTTACACTTTATTCAGTTTCTCTACTTCAGTCCGTATTACTTTAGTATCTTTATGTTTAGGTAAGAATAAAAACATTCTTTGCATGTGGTACCTTGTTTATTAGCTTACTGAGATTTCATTTAACAAAAATATGTGTTGACTTAAGAATACTGTTGCAATATCACAACATTCCATATTCCATGATATTCACATTGTTAACGTTTGTTAGCCCCAACACTTTAATTAGTACCTTGTACTTTTGCAGCTTTAGCCCTTTTGTGAATTCTGGCAACTCCTCTTCGAGGCGTTGTTTTTTATTCACCACTGATTACAAAATAAACAAACTTAGCAGCAAGATGTAAATAAGTAAAAGAAAATAAACAGAATATGCCAAACCTTTGTTTGTGTTATTTTTTCTTTTTTATATTTATACACAATAACATTAATAATTGCGAAATACAGATTTACTGCCTAAAAGCGCCTCCCGATTAAAAAAGATTAGTAAAGTGTAATGTTTAGGAAGCGGCAGAAAAACAAATTTTAGTAGTTGAATGTTTCTATATTGCATAAAAGTAAAGGATTAAAGCCTCCTAAGTCGTTTTCAGGATCAGTTGTCTCGCAGGCTTATGCGTACAGCGTGATGTGGTAAGCACCATGACTTTGACAGCCGTCTACCTTCCCCACTCTACTAGTGTTTTTCGGTTTCCAATCATTTTCAAGGTCAACCGCCGATCATCCGAGTAGGGTTTGACCATGAGACCGTCCGAGTTGTGGTCGAATGCTTTAACGACTCGGTCACTCCAGCGATTTTGCAATAAAAGAACCGATTAGAAAAATGTGTGTAATATTTAGGAAGAAAAAATATAACAAATCCATAAAAAAGTTGCTTTTCATATTTGATTAAATTGATTTGGGAAGCACAATAATAAAACAAAAATTACAACCCCATTTTACTGAGCGCTATTGTTTTTTGCTTGTCTATTAACAATGGCCTTTGTCGGCCTTCATGGTACAGAGGAGTAATAAAGTTATTTGCTCAACCAAAGGTTCGGGTTCGATGCTGACCAACACCAAATGAGAATGTGCCTTTTTTATAGGTTTCGTACCATTGCGATGATTAGCGTAAAAAAAAGGCTAAACTTCCTTTTTTATTTCTTTAGATACTACAACAAAGAACTTAGAAACATTATAAAAAACTGTGGCATTGTTAATTACTATTTTCTGATGTAAAAACATACAGGATTTTACCATTTCATAGCCAAAGTTTGGCAGTAATTAGATTTTGTGTGACGACGCGTTTAACCAACTTGCATTCTTTCAGACCCAGCCCTTTAGACTAGTGGTCGCCAAAGTGGTCAATATCGGCCTCCAGAGGTCAATATAACAGGGTTAGGGGTCGATTTAGGCTAAGGGATGGATTGGAGATCGATACAAAATATATAAAACATTACATTACATTGGATTACCTCCATCCTGAATGACAACGCAATTAATAGTGAATCGTGGGAACAGTGACATAAATAGAACCTGGAAGATGGAGCAAGGTCATAAAAATAATTACGGAGGCCAATCAAGTAGGTCAAAACGAAGTATTTACCAATAAACGGATGTCGGTGGTTCCCGCCCGGCCGATACAGCGGGGGCGAGATTGCAATACGTGCGCTTATTTACTTATACTTACACGTATTCGATCCCAGCTTCATTTTTGGCGCATCGACATACATACAAGTGAACTTTAAACGTTCTAAAATTCATCAACTTACATATTACAATTCAATCGTTATTCATTCACGAGTTAAACTACTCTATGTTGAAGAGTTGAGTAACTATAAAATAAACAATCTAAAATCTCACCTAAGCGTCTTTTTCGCTTGTCCTATTATAATTACGTAATATTAAAATAGAGAGGGTCGGTGAAAGGCAAGAAACTCTTGAAGGGGTCGACCGTCAAAGAAGTTTGGCGGCCCCTGCTTTTAGACAAACATATGTTCGAAGCGGTAAAGGTTTCGACTTTAGTTGTGAGGTAGTTGAAGCAATAACATTTTGGTTTGTATAGCTGCAAAAATGATTGATACTATTTTATAATTCTTTATAATTCTTATCATATTTTACAATGCTTCCCATATGGCTTTTAAGAAATATATTAATTTTATTATCGATTTTGTAAACGAGTTTCTATGTGTACAGTACTTCTTCAAAAATGCTACATGGTTGACAAAGACAAAGACTTATTATCTTTACATCCTCTACTTTATATCTCATTGATCTTGTGTATGTTCTGTAGTCACTGACAGATTTCTGATTTCTTTCTTCGACTTCGTATGTTACTTTATGTATTTTTTTGTGTTTGTACCAAGAATTTCCTATTAGTATATGATTTGTAATGCAGAAATCAATCATTCGTTCCTCATTGTAGTTTAGTGTTTCTTCTTCTCCGAATTTTCGCATTGCTCCAAAACCTATTTCTTCGGTATTTCCTGTGCCTACTTTCCAGTTTCCTATTATCATCAATCATCAGGTATGTGTTTACTTCTGTTTTGCAATTTGTCTACTGTTTTCTGTAAATCTTCATAAAATTTGTCTTTATTTCTTGCGTCTGCGACTTATGTCAGGTAAAAAAACAGCGGAATTAATATTCTGATTAACAAAGAAAAGGCTTGGTAAAGCAGTAAAAGTTGAAAACAGATACTAAAGACCAGGTGACACATTGCAATTTTAATCGAGGTTCAAATATTAGGTACTTAGATTTCTATAAAACGCGTAGCAATTGAAGCGAATTTCAAAAAAGTTGTAAAAGTTAACAAGGAGCAATAACTCAGCGGAACGATTTCGATTTGCATTGAAATATTGAATACCTTACAATAGAAAAACGTAACCGTAAATTATTTAATATTTTTTTAACTGAAAGAGTTTGTTATGTTTTATTAAAACTATAAAAAATAAGAGAAACTTAAAAATATTATTACATATTTATTACATGCAGAAGTATTTAAGGAAATAAATTTTTGGACTTTACACAGTCCAAGATGTACTCTACTTCAGTCCGTATTATTCTGGCCGCTTTTTGTTTAGGTAAGAATAAATTTATATTTTGGATGTGTTACTTACAATGTTAAGTTAGAGAACTTAGTTCAATTTATTTTAATTAAAATTTTGTTTAACTAATAATATCATTTCAATGTAATGTCATAGCATACAGTCTGTCCCTAAACGAAGTCTCCTACTCTTGTAAATCTTCCCATCTATAAATTCTCAAAAGGTCATTGGTTTTTAAAAATTTTGCTTGTGATACCAAACATTTCCTTTTTTAAATTATTGATTATTGCTTATTTTTCTGGAATACAGTACCTGGAAATATTGTCAGTCGTAAAAGTGGATTCAACACATTCAGAAACAAACTATTTTGGTGAAAAATTTACATTCGAGAGTTTTTTCTTCCATTTATAATAATAATTTTTTCACCAATATATTTTTTTTAGATTTTAAAATAAATTTTGTATTTAAAATTTGCCCTTTATTTGGATCAACTTTGATAAGTAAGACTTTTCGAAAAAATTAAAAATCTATGTAGTTTGCTAGGGATCACTTTACTATCTTAGCATTTTCTAAAATACCTGTACCTATACCTGTACCTCGTATGACCTATAATCCTCATTTATACTAGAATACAGCACAATTTTTCTTTGTGTTGAATATTTTGATGTAAACCGTGAACAAAAAAAGCTTAATGTCGCACAATAAAACAACTTGAAAAACCCCACTGAGGCAGGCCTTTATTCAGAACATAGACATCTGCTAAAACGATGAAGATAGATACAACAAATGAAAAATCAATATAAAATGGTATTTCACAAGCGTGTTAGTATAAATTTTTTGTGGCATTTTATTGATTTATAAAGAAGATGTTATTGTTGTGCTATTAGCAACATTTTAAGTATAATTAAAGTTGCATTTTACGGATGTTAAAAACGTCAAAATTATGGTTAATGGTTCCATGTAGAAGAGAACAACGAAATTAACACTTTAATTAACAAAATAAAAAAATCGAGAAATACCTACTAATACAGAGTAGTGGCAACACTAAATCGAATTTACTTTGAAAAGCTTGCTAAAATTACTATAGTTCGACAAGCATACATTTATTTTGCAATTTTTTTGTGTTAACCTATAATTGGGTAAATTTACCTGTTGGATAATAAAAATAAATAAATAAATAAATAAATAAATAAATAAATACAGATAAATAAATAAACAGAATATGTTAAAGACCGGGAGACACACTGCAAGTTTAATCGAGATTAAAATGTTACGCAGAATTGTATAAAAGGCGTAGCGTTTGAAGCAAACAATAACTCGGTGGCAAAATTATGATTCGAATTCAAATCTAGAATAACTTATAATAGGCCATAGAGGTATACAAAACAAAACATGAATTGAAGAGTATTTATTATAGGAACAAAATCGTAAATTTTATTTTCAATAAATAAATTTAAAAAAAAAATAAAACAAAAGTCTACAAAACGAAACAAAGGCTTACTAACAAATTTACATTAAAAATATTGGGATATATTTAATACATGGAAGAGTATTTATAAAATAATCGCGTTACTTTAGCAGCTCTGTAATTACGTGATTAGGTAAGAATAAAAACATATTTTAAATGTAGTACCTCATTTGTTAGCTTACTGAAAAGTTATTTAACAAAAATATATGTTGACTTAAGGATACCATTGCAATATCACAATATTCCATATTCACATTTTTAATGCGTGTTAGCCGTAACACTTCAATTATCACCTTGTACTCTTCCAGCTGTAGCCCTTTCGTCAAGTTTGGCAACTCCCCTTCTTATGGAACCAAGTATTTTTCTTTCACCACCGATTAGAAAATAATGAAAAAAAGAGGCAATTTACGATGTAATTAATTTGTAAAAAATAAACAAAACATGCTAAGCCTTTATTTGTGTTATTTTTTATACTTCTACATATAGATTTATTTCATAAAAGCGCTCCATTAAAAAAAAAGTAATAAAGTGTAGGAAGAGGAAAGAATAACAAATTTTAGTAGTTGAATGTTTCTATATTGCATAAAATCAAAGGATTAAGGCCTCTTAAATCGCTTTTATGCACAGTTTTCTGTTACGTCTATGTATACAGGGTGATGTGGTAAGCACCATGCCTTCGACAACAGCCTATCTTCCCCACTCCACTACTGTGTTTCGGTTCCCAATTATTTTCAATGACTGGGTAGGTCAACCGCCAAGCATCCGAGTCGGGTTTGACAACGAGACGTCCAAGTTGTAGTCAAATGCCTTAACCACTCCGTCACTTCAGCGATTTTGCAATAAAATGACCGATTAGAAAATGTGTGTAATGTTTAGGAAGAAAAAATATGACAAATAGAGAGGCAATATCGAAATCCATAAAAAAAATTGCTTTTCATATTTGTTAAAAGTGCTTTGGGAAGTACAATAATAAAACAAAAATTACAACCCCATTTTACTGATTGCTATTGTTTTTTGTTTGTCTATTAACAATGGCCTTTGTCCACCTACATGGTGCAAAGGAGTAATAAAGTTACTTGCTCAACCAACCAAAGATTCGGGTTCAATGCTGACCAACACCAAATGTGAATATGCCTTTTTCCTAGCATTCGTGACATTGCGATGATTAGCACAAAAAAAGGCTAAACTTCCTTTTCTATTTCTTTAAATACAACAAAGAACTTAGAAACATTATAAAAAACTATGGCATTGTTAATTGCTATTTTCTGATATAAAAACATACAGGATTTTAATATTTCATACCCAGACTTTGGCAGTAATTAGCTTTTGTTTGACGACACGTTTAACCAACTTAGATTCTTTGAGGCCCAACCCTGTAGACTAGTAGTCGCCCAATATAACAGGGTTAGGGGTCGATTCAGGCTAAGGGGTGGATTGGAGATCAATAAAAAATATATAAGGCATTACATTACATTGGATTACCTCCATCTTGAATGACAACGCAATTAAGAGTGAATCGTGGGAACAGTGACATAAATAGAACCTGTGAGATGGAGCAAGGTTATGAAAATAGTTATGGAGGCCAATCAAGAAGGCAAAAACAAAATATTTACCAATAAACGGATATCTGTGGTTCCCGCCCGGACGATACAGCGGGAGCGAGATTGCAACACGTGCGCTGTTGCTTATTTACTTATACTTACACGTATTCGATCCGAGGTTCATTTTTGCGCATCAACATACAAGTGAGCGTTATTGTTCTAAAATTCATCAACGTACATATTATAATTCAATCGGTATTCGTTCACGAGTTAAACTTTTCTATGTTGAAGAGTTGAGTAACTATAAAATAAACAAAAATCTCACCTACGCGTCTTTTTCGCTTGTCCTATTATAATTACGTAATAGTAAAATAGAGGGGGTCGATAAAAGGCAAGAAACTTTTGAAGGGGTCGACGGTCAAAGAAGTTTGGCGGTCCCTGATTTTAGACAAACATATGTTCGAAGCGATAAAGATTTTGACTTTAGTTATGAGGTAGTTGAAGCAATGATAATTTGGTTTCTATAGCTGCAAAAATTATTGATACTATTTTATAATTCTTATCATATTTTACATGTTTTCCATAAATAGCTTTTAACAAATACATCAATTTTATTATCGATTTCGTAAATAAGTTTCTATGTGTACCTACCGTACTTCTTCAAAAATGCTACATGGTAGACAAAGACTATGGAAACATTCAACTACTGAATTTTGTAATTCCCGCCGCTCCTAAATATATGTATTACATTTTTAGCCAGGGGCTTTATGAAAAAATCTGTATTTCGCAATTATTGATGTTAGTATGTAGAAGTACAATAAAGAAAAATTAATACAAACGAAAATCTGGTAACTTTTGTTTATATATTCTTATTTGTTTACATCGAAAAATACAGAAACTGACTACTTGATTTCGCAACTGAAATCTATATTTGTGCGGGGATAATTTTTCTTTTTCATTCTGTCTTAGAAAAAAAGTAGACGCTACACTTCTTCTTCATCTTCTTCATCTAATCCCACTTATTTCATTACAGCGTTGGGCAGGGTTTCTCTGTCCATCTTCGGTATTTATTTTTGTCTCTGGCCATCCTCCTCATTTTATTTAATGTTTTCCTCTCTTCGGTCTGCCTCTTGGTTTCCTTCTTTCCATTCCCATATCAAACATTTTTTCTGGGCATTCCTTCATTCCAGCTACGTGACCATACCATTTTAATTGTTCCTTTTCAATTTTGTTGACTAATGGTGTTAGTTCCAGTTCATCTCTTATGGACATATTTCTTATTCTATCTTTTGTCGTTCTCTTCGTGACTTGTCTCAAATATCTCATTTCTGCCATGGATACTTTGGACCTATATTTGTCGATCATTGGCGATCGGCCACGTACGTCAAAATTGGTGTTAGCTTGGTGATGGTACTTACTTCCTTCTTATGTACATATTAGTGTATTATTTATTGGATAACATAGGTTGCTTGATTTCTGTACCCTACTTTGTATTTCCCTATCTATTTTTCCATCTTTTGAGAGAATTGTTCCTAGCTATTCATACATGTCCACTACTTCAAGTCTTTCTTCGTTTATCCTTATTTCTGCATATATCCTCTTCTCTTTCGTAGTTTTTATTTTTTGGTAGCATCTTGCCCTTGTTTACATTAATCTTCGTTTCTGTCTTCTCTAAGCATGTTTTCTATATTATGTCGACGCTGTTTTCTAACTCTGTTTCGGTATTAGCTGTGAGTAGCAGGTTAAAAGCCTTGACCGGATTTAGATTATAGCATCCTATTGTGGTTGGTCTTGATTTTGTCTTACATACTTTTGTATAAATATTTTTTATGAGTTTATTGTTCACTTGTAATGCTTGCAGGGCATTCCATATTTTCTCTTTTGGGACTGTATCGAAAGCCGCCGTCAGATCCAAGAAAACTATATATGTACATGTTTTTGCCCTATCTATGTTAGTGTGGGAATTGGGGATGCGATCACGTATCTGTCTATTTGCCTCTGTTTCTTCTCTTAGTCTTTTGTCAATAATTATTTTTGTGTATACCTTTAAGGCTGTTGGTGATAGACAGATGGCTCGATAATTGTTGCAGTTACTTGTTTCCTCTTTTTTGTGAATCGGTATTATAATATTTCGTTCCCACTCACTTGAGATATTGTTAGTAGCCATTCTGTCAAATTTTCACGCATTTTTGTATGAGCTCAGGTGCGATGCTGTCTTAACCTGCTGCTTTTCCGTTTCGTAGACTCTTTAAGACCTCGTCCACTTGTTTGGTTCTATTTCTTCTAGTTATAACATCTTCGGCTACCTCTTGTTCTTCCCTTATCTCTACGTTTTGGAATTTTTCCGTGTAGTGCTCTTTCCATGTTCTTAAAATTTCTTGAGTGGTCGGTTTTACGATTTACGATTGTTTTTCTAAATACTCTTCCATGTAATAAATATTTAATGTTCCTAACTTGGTTATATCTTTATTGTTTCGTTTTGTGGGTTTCGGTTTTTTTTTGTTAATAAGTAATTATCTATTATAAGTTATTGCTATTTGTTAACTTTTATAATTTTTTTTGAAATTTGCTTCCAATGCCTTTTATACAATATTGTGTGTAACATTTTAATTTCGATTAAAATTACAATGTGTCTCTTGGTCTTTAACATCGGTTATCGAACTATAGTTATTTTAGCAAGCTAAAATTGAATCCAACTTAGTGTTGCTACTACTCTGTATGAGTAGTTATTTCTGATTTTTTTCATTTTGTTAATCAGAATCTTAAATCCGATTAAACTATGTTGCCCTTTTACCATACAGTTCTTAACTCTTGTTATTAACTGATGTCTTACACGCTGGAAGGAAGGATATGACATTCCTTTAGCTAAAAATAATTAACATACGGAGTATGAACATTTACGACCGATAAGTATTTTACCTACATTATCTAAAATGTTCATTCATTAAGTTACGATATTCCACCTTCTCTGCAAACCTGATTTAGCGTATTTCAGTTGTACTTTTGCAACGATGAAGATTACAGACGATATTCTTCGTTCTACTGACAGTTGCAATAATGTTTGTGTGTCATACTTCACTTCATAGGCCTTAAAGAACATGGCATTGCTTCATTAGGAAACTATCTAGCAGAACTCAGTCTGCAAAATTACTCGAGTTAATATTTTAAAGTCTGGACCCTTGTTATTTACTATTTACATTTCTTCTTTCTATAACTGTATTAAACACTGCAACGCTTCTGCTAACGACAGTCCTTTTTACTTTGCGATATAAAAAATGCTGAAGTTTCGATTAATACTGATTTAAATAGTGTATATAGGTAACCTGATATTGAAACATAACTTATTTCTAATTTTCTTAAGTCTTAAGCCATGCTATTTGGAAAAAAATTCTAATTAATAATATTGAAGTTATATATAGGTCCTAAATGATCTTTAGTTCAGTGTGCAAAAATCTAGGTCAATGGCTTGACAATACATTTAGGTTTTCCTATCGTGTTTGGAAGAATATTCAAAAGCCATAATGAAATCTTTGGGTTTTATAGGCTCACCGACATTATTTGTCTTAGGTTAGTTTTCATATTTATTTTGTTCTTGTCATCTTGTCACTCAAGGCTTAAATGATAGGACAAGCTGTAGTGAGGTATTACTCTTGCACAGCCTTGTGGTTCTTCCAAAACTGACTTCTCTTATAATATATTAACTTACTAAATATTTTGAAAACCAAATCATAAACTGAAAACATTTTTCCTTTTTGCGTTGGTTCTACACATAATTTTCTACTAACTAAGCAAGAACACTTGTATTTTTTCGAAACAAAACTTAGTTGTTCGAAGACTTTTTCCGAAATTGATAATTACGATTTTATTCCAATCATTGCGCAGTATATAATTATATAATATTTTTTTATAATTATAGCCATTTTTAAAATGCTGCACAAATGCAAATTAATGACATATATTTAAAAATACTTTGAGCATAATACTTGATGTAGTACAAACATTTTATTTATCAATTAATTGTCAGGTTATAAAATATCACTTTGCAAGCTTCGAAAAATTCCTGCTAGAATTCGCCCCCTTAAAACGACCGATAATTTATTAACTTTTGTCTGAATCAGTGCTGTACGGACAGAAAAAGATTGCAGAAAGACGCGTGTTGAGACCATATGCGCGCCGAATATATTTAAACATAATTACTTCCTGTGGAGAGACAATTATACACGAAGCCGAGATCGGTTTTCGGTTCAGATATAAATGGAAACGATGATTTGGCACATAATGGGCCGTCATCAGGACCACATTCTGGTATTCGTGAACGATTATGGTTTTGAAGAAAATTTCTATTGTTATTACGTGATTAAAGCTTCGCAAAAAATTCTTTGCGGATTTATTGGCTGAAACGATACGACTATAATTAGAATGCTCTTTAAAGCTTTATTTTTAGAATTATTCGCCTTCAATATTCTAAGCGAATTATTCGATAGTTCCCTTAGTAAAAAAAATAATTAACGTGATAGCTTATTAGAAGCTGAAAAGACAGATCCTGAATGATTAAAGTAGTAGTAGAGCCTAAATATTTCAAAAGAATAAGACAAACCTCAAACCTTACAAGCAAAAAGACCGTGTTCGCCCCTACTTACCTAATATTAAAATTCCTTCTTGTTAGCCCTATTTTATATTTTTAGCACCAGGGGGTTCCCATTGAAGGCGCCCCTATAATATCTATAAAAACCTTCCCGTTTAATCCGCTAACACGAGGGTCCTTTTTGTTTATTTAAAACGCAAATCCGCCTAATCGTTCTTAACCATTGTTGTGGGATTTAAAAAGGAAGGCATTAGGGATCATCGTTAGTGTTTTGTTTTGTTTGGGGATTTTAAATATTGTAAACGGCTACGCCGTTTATAATATTTAATGAATGTGATTCTCCTACTCTCAATATTGGCGGTCCAAATATAAAAACGGAAATAAAAACAACGTACTTACAAGTTAATGTATTAAACACAAAAATATACTGCAATACTTAAACTTCATAATTTTGTTTTTAAATATATAACTTTTTGAAAAATAAAAATCTTCCCACATTCTTCCTGCTTTTTAAATCATATACAATCATACGACATAGGCAACTGATTCCTCAACTTTTACGAAGGTACATGTCAATTTTAATACAAGCTGTTATAACCGTCGAGATCGAGGCTGGTAAATACCAACTATCAATCACTATTCCGATTATCGGCTCTATCTGACTAGAATATTGCCGGATCATAAGGCATCCACCACTCGTAGCGATCTTAATCGTACCGAACATCACATTAATTTAAGACTTACATCGTTTGGTACGCGAAAAAAGTCATACTATCAATTTCTCCACGTTAAATATCTTACCCGACCTCAGTCGAGATTGAACACTTTTGGTTTACAAGGCAACCCTTGAACCACCAGGATGAATTTCATTTAACGTAAGGTAAATGGCGATCTTTAAACAAGCATCTTCAAAAGAATAAAAGTGTACTTACACGAATTAAGTAATTTTCAAACTTTTTCTATAAATTTAAATAAAACGGGCAGATAAAAATTGTTTTTATAATTGGGAATAGTAAAACAAATGAAAAGCAAAAATGCAAAATTTCATCCGGTATTTTGGTTAAATCGTGTTCGGTTTGAAAAACCATGTGATTCCCAATATACTTTACTTATATTTATTATAAGATTCATAACTCCACCACGGCAGACATTGAATGAAAATAAAGTAACTTAGCGGCTGTTTTACCGGTCTCAAGCCCACGCAAAGAATGCGGGTTGTGGCGTTTGGACTAGCAATCCAACTCGCGTAAAACCAAATTATAGAAGCAGAGTGAAAAAGTCATTAAAAGAAAACAGTCCCCGGGTGGTAATGCACACTTCCCAAGGAAGGAGCCCCACGGAAAAGGGGGGCGGGTGCAATTCTGCGTATACAAACATATAAAATGCTGAAAACTTCAGAAAAGCAAATAGAAGAGCAAAGCTCAAACAACAGATAACGATGGTCACGTGGAACGTACAGAGTATAAACACAAAGAGGTAATGGTAAACGTAGAGAGAATGAAATTAGATATTACTATATTGACTGAAACAAAAAAGAAAGGCAAGGGAGAAGAACTTGAAGTAATATTAATCAGCGATTTAAACTGTAGAGACGGAAGGGAAAGAACAGATACAGTCGTCGGGCAGTACGGAGAAGAAGTTAGAAATGGTAATGGAGGCTGACTGATTGAGTTATGTAAAGAAAACGAATATGATTGCAAACGCCACAGGGACATACACAAATACACCTGAAAGCAGCCTAACAGGTACCTCAGATCGAGCATAAACTTGATACTGATCAAACAAGAACGAATATTGATCGTCAAAGATGTAAGAGTTTACACAAAACCCGAATGTAGTTCAGGCCATCACATGGTGGTAGGAAAATTTATCTGTAATGGGAAAACAAATAACAAAGATTAAACTAATATGGAGAATGAACAACTACAAGAAATCAAACAATACAGCTATAAAACAGACCAGCATAAGAACATTATACCAAACACGACTTTAAAAAGAAAAAAACTTGGTCTAAACATTCAAGGTTCGCCCACAAAAATATATGATGATTTGATAGATTCAGTTCATTCAGCAGTCAGCAGTTAGGGACAATACATTTTTAAAAATCCCAACTTATGAACCTAAATGAATAGTTAAAAGAAATGATAAAGAGTAAAAAACAGGTATGTCACAATTGCCTAAGTAGCAAAACTACAGAAACACGAGAAAATTATAACAGGCAGAAGAGGTTAGTGAAGAAGTTAAGAAGAGCAAAATGAAAAATGGAATAACCAATGCCAACACATTGATAGTACTCTGGCATACGGTAGATCTACAGAAGCATGGAGAACTATAAGAAACACGCGAAGTAACACAATAAAAAAAACAAACAAGTCACTAATATTGTAATAAAACGATGTTCAGCAATCGTCACGTGCGTCAAGCATGCACGCAAATGACCGCTGTGAAACTGAAACACAATACTGCACAGCTGTGTAAATGATGAATTAGCATTCTTTAAAATGTACAGATTAGCACTTCATGGTTCAAGCTGAATGCACGTAGTATCAGTACGGTGTGAGAGTTGACGTCTTATATAAGGAATTGCTCAGCAAGAGCTCTTCATGATTGGCGTGGTTCTCGAAGAACAATCGTGCTAGTGATGTTTCCTACGATTTTTATGTAAGAATATTTTTCTGTATTTAATACAAAGAGGAGGGGTTTTACCTAATGTCAGTTTGCTGTATAATGTAATTCAATTCATAGTAAGACTTGCTAATATTTTGGACCAAACCCTTTTGTTTCATTTAATTAACTTTAATATTTGTACGTAATTGGAACTTACCTCTAAAATTGTCTTAAGTGTTTACTTTTAACTTTAACTCTAAATAATATTTTGTAAAACCTAATCAAAGTTCGCACAATATATTTATGTTATGTTAGTTAAACCAGAATTTTAATATACCACCTCTCGCAGCAAAACTTCACGTGTCCTAGCTGGTTAAATACACTAACTAACCTATTTTTACTAACTTTTAACATTACTTTTGGTGATACCCACTACGCTGCAATAACACCGGACAAATGGATAGATCACTATAAAGGACTGCTACAAGAGGAACGAAAACAATACAAACAAACGGAAATAATACAGTACACACCAGACGCCCAGAAATTCAAGTAGATGTTAAAAGAGCCCTGTATAAATCAAAGAACAATAATAAAACACCAGGTCCTACGGCATCAAAATGGAATTATTGAAGTATGGAAGAGAAAGATGATAGGTACAGTTCTTGACAAAAATCTTTGCGAAAATAGAGAAAGGTGAAATGGAATGCAGCATATATGTATATCTTCGATATTTAAAAAAGGGGCTAAGAAAATATATGTTATCCCTGCAACGGCAAGAATATTTGGTAGAGTAATTAAAACGAAAATATAATATAATAGTTACAACAAAATATGAAAAGAACAAAGTGGTTTTCGATACAATAGATCATGCTTGGATAATATTTTCTTCCTTGGACAACTAATAGGGGAAAATAAAGTCAAGAACATCAAGATGCACGTAACATATTGAGATGATATTACCTTTGGATGATATTAATTTGAGATGATATTACTTTTAATTATGAATGGGAGTTATTTTTAATTATTAATACAGATTTAATTATAAAAAAATTGTAATATAAAAATTTTAAATAGCTAGATTAATTGTTAAGTTATAGTTATCATAGAAACTTAGCAAATACCGTTGTAATGGATAAAACATATTTGAAAAAACCTTAGGAGCAGAAAAAAAACAAAATTATAAACAGGAAATGATTTGGATTTGTACGAGCATGTAACATAAAAAGTTGCTCGTCCAAAATATTGATTATAAAATAAAAATTTAATTTAAAATAAACTTTAAATAATCAGAATCATCTCCTAAAATAATAAATAATTAAAAATATTAATATAAAACAAAATACATTATAAACTAAATTGGAAGTGGAAGTAAACTGAACCGGAGGTGGAAGTAAACTGAATAGGAAGTGGAAGTAAATTGAATTTGAAGTGGAGCCAAACAGAATTTGAATTGAAACAGAAAGCAAACTAATTGGAAGTGGAAAGAAAAGTGAAATAGAAGTGAAGACGAATATTCTGAAATTTTGAAAAATAACGGTATGAACTAAATTGAAGTTAATAAAACAGTGAGTGAACTAAATTAATATTAAAATAGAATTAATTAGGGAAAACAGGGATTACCAATTATACATCTGCATTACAAAAATTGTATAAGTAAAGATCGATGACATAGTACGATGGGTGAGAGGAAGACGTAGGCAGTGGAGAGATCACGTAAATAGGATGGATGAGAACAGACTAGCGAAAATAGTGAATACACATAAACCTACAACCAGAAGACCGCCAGGACGCCCACCACAGAGATGGTGCGAAAGCTGGACATCAGCATCTCAGGACAATACTTAGAGACACATTGGAGAAAACAGGACTAAGTCCTAAATTAAGTAGAAGAAGAAGAAGAAGTATAAGTAAATTTTATTTTCGAAAAGTAATTATAAACAACGAACCTTCACGACGACCCGTTAGAGGTAAGAGCATCTCAATTAAGCAATCAAACATGGAGCGTTTTTGATAAAATAAATAAAAAGGCAATTCATAATTAGTGGAACTTTGTAAGACTGCATATAGAGCAAATCATTACAATATATAGACTTAGAGAAAGCGTATGATAATCTGACCAGATCTGAAATATAGCAAACTATGAGAAAATTAAAGATAAAAGAAAAATAGAAAGAAGTGGTAATTATATACACATACAACCTGGAAAATAAAAAGAGTAAATAAATAACTTTTCGCAGACGATCAGGCAATATCTGCTAAAAACAAAGAAAATATGACGTCCATAATAAAAACACTAAAAACTGAATTATTGAACTATGGACTGAACATAAACATAAACAAAACAGAATACACGTGCATCTACGGAGAGCAACAGGACATACATATATGGGAGACGAGGCCATTCGATACTGTCTAAACTATAAATATTTGGGATCAATTATCTCGGCAAATAGATCAGTAGATGAGGATGTTAACAACAGAGTTAGACAAGAGAAAGCAGCAACTAGAGCACTACACGGAATCCTATGGAACACAAATATAAGAAAAGAAACCAAAAAACATATATATCACATAGCATCATAGAAAGTATCGTCTTGTATGGTAGAGAAGCCTGGACAGTAACGGATAAAGTGAGAAAGAAAATACGAACAATAGAATTACTAAACGAGATAGATGGAGAACACAGAATATACGAAAAGAAATGGGAATAACTTCATCCATTACCAGGAATTTAGAAGAAGCTCTACGTCGGTATGGCTACTTAGAGAGAATGCAAGATTACAGATGGCCAAAAACGATATTCCTGTAGTCGCCAAAAGCGAAAAGAAAAATTGGTAGCCCCGCATATGGATGGAAAACACACATTAAAAATAGGTATCATAGAAGAAAGAGATCTCCAACAGTTTGACCGAGTCGACCACGAAAGATGGAGGCTAAAGATGACAAACCTATAAAGGGAAAAACGTCATAAAGAAGAAGGGGCATAAACTACGATAAAACAAAGGCATTTAATTTAAAATATAATTTCTAATACGAGGAAAAACTTACAAATTTTGTAAATATCGCATCGTCTTTTTGAGTAAAATTGAATTTAAACCTATTAAACCTATACATTACTTGGAATAAATATTTAATCTGTAAAATTAACAGATCAAAATCAAAACAAACAAAATGTCACAGTTGTTACCAGTATTTTAAAAAAGCATCCGACAAAGCTTCTCAAACTTTCTGCTTCTGTTTATAAAATTACGACTAAACTGTAAAAGTTGAAACTGTATTTAATTTAAAATTCAAAACTTTTGAAAAGCACGGAAACTTGCTTTTTTAATTGATGAAAGTAGATTAACCAAGCGAATTCTAGACCAGAAAGTATGACGTAACATCACTGATTGAAAGTTGCGTTTAGTGATTTTCTTAATGCAGCTATTAATTGTTCTCTTATCCTTCTGCTTAAATTTGTTAAAAATTCATGTCCAAAATCCAAAAGAACACAAAAGGTTGATTTAATTCAAAGTACATACCATATTAACAGCTTTTTACTGAATTTGAATTTCTGAAACTCTAAACTGCATGAACATCAAAACTGACTGCTAAACTCTTATTCTTTCAAAACTTTTTATAAGAATATTCAAAACATAAAATATTTCAAACTCGTAGTTTATTTAGATTTTAGACCACCAAAGATTATGTAAATAAATAATTTTCAAACTTTAAGAACAAAATTTAAAAACTAAAGCGAAAGAAAAACAGAAGTAATTATTAGGTTGTAAATTAAACGTTCTAAAACGATTTGCTAATACTGAATACATTTTATAAATACCGAATTTCCTTTTGAAAAAAAAACAAAAAAGGAAGAACAGTAAATTTATTTAAATAAATTTCTGAAGATGATTAACATCTGAACCTGAACATCGTTTCAATATTTAGCTCCTGTTTTGTTTTGAATTTCTGAAAGGGTAAAGCAAATGGACAGCATAAGCTAAATGAATTGTTTTTGAATAAAATAGTATTTATAAAAATGTTTAAATGAATTTAATAAAGGACAAAATTTCGACAGTGTTTTGTTTAAATTAAACAAAAACTTTTAATTATCTAAATGTCGCTGTGCTTAATTAATTCTCAAATTGTCTGAAAATGTGGCCTATAAACTCAATTGTTGAAATTTAGAAAGAAAACGAACATTTATTTATTATAATTTTAAATAAATTGAAGAACTTTTTACGTTAAGTGATTTTCATAATGATTCATAAAAATTAGGCAAAACCTAGAATTAATTCCGTAAAAATAAATCCGTAAAACAAGAGACAAATAAGGTTTTTAATCTCGAAGTCTTAACTAAATTTGAGTTAATTTGAATTAACAATTAACAAACGGAAAATCAAAATTCAGAATCAATCACATCGTTGGTGTTTTGTTTTATTTGGGAGTTCTATCCGAGCAAGCTGTGCATGTACTGGATTGTTTTGTTTCGCCTTCAGTTGTCCTGAAATATATCTAAATTTACTTGGTTTTCCGTGAAATTGTGTATATTTTTTGCAAAGTGGTATGTCTTTTGGTAGTCATCAGGCATGTCTAGTTAAATAACGAAACGATATTTATAAACTGGACCGTTTCCAACTGTCAAAACAAACACGATTTCACCGCCAACACCTCAATAACGAAAAGCAATTAACAGCACCGAGAAATAAATCGTCTGGTCATTGTAACGTGTTGCGCTTCTTCTTCGCGATATAAATGAGATAATGAAGCCAATTTCGCGATTATGGTTATCGCCTTTATTTAATATGTATTAAGGTATTAAAATAATTATATACGTTGCTGTAGATAAACAATAATTATATTTTTATTGCTTTATGTAACGACTGTTTTTAATGAATGGTGTTATACTCGGACTATTAATCACATTCCCTATTCGCGAAGGTTCAAGGAAGGAAAGACTGTTCCCGATTTAAATAAAAATTCTTAAATTACTTCGAGAGTTAAATAACCACGAAAATTAAGAAGTAGACAAATTGCCGTGGCACCACTAATAAACATAAATTAGGGACTATTGTCTAGTAAAAACAACCACAAACGTCAGCTTAACAAGAGAGCCGTAAAAATGTTAAATTGGTACCAAAATTAACTTTAGCCACTAAAACCCATTTATTGAAACTACTTTATGGTGACGGGGCGGTACCATGGGGAGATAATTTGTAATGAGAATAAATTCAACCGCTATAAACTTCGCTTTTATAATATAAGATGTCTAACTTATCTAACAATGTCTGGAGAATTTTACGATTTTAAAAAAATAACCACAGAACGGACCCTTTTATAGTTCGGGTTTTACTTATTTCTTTTTCTAATTCAGATTTTATTTAAGAAAATTTTAATATTACCTATAAAGAAATTAATTTAAACATTTTATGCAAGTTTCTCACTTTTTTCCTTTTTTTTTGTTTAAATATTAAAGACTGCTTTGAACATAGTAGTGAATACAGAGTGTTTTTAAATGTAGCCAAAATTATACAGCAAGTTTAGTGATGTAAACGGCACCGATTTATTATCAGCTTACATTCGAAGTTAAACCCCTAAAAATACGTTTCCTCATATTTTTCAAAACTATTACAATTATTTCTTATAGAAGTAGTGTCGTAGTGACATCATTGAGTGACTAGCCCTAAAACTTTGTAGCTATCAACAGTCTAATTAGTTTAATCCCAGTGTCTTTAGGGTAGCGGGTGGTAGACACCCTTCGTGGTCGCGCCAAAACAATTCCCCATCAATTAATGACGATCAAATTAAGTGCTAAACCCTGTAACCTAAACATAGTTTAACCGCCAAAAGTAATGAACTGAATTTTATCAACAACTTGAGAGAACAATGAAAGATATACCTAGCAAGGTAATTATGTATATTCAAGGAGATTTAAATGCTAAAATAGGACAAACAGAAAAAGACGATCAAGTGAAACACATGATTAGTAGATATTGCTTAGATACAAGGAACGAGTCCGAAGAAAAACTAGTCGAGTTATGTATTGAAAACCACTTAACTATTACAAATAGTATATTTCCTCATCACCCAAGGGGACGTTATAAATGAGTGTCCCCCGAAAGACAGTTCAAGAACCAAATAAACTACATCTTAGTACGGACCAGATGGAGATCCAGTGTCAACAACATAAAAACTCTACCTGGACTTGGCACCGACCATAAACTGCTTACGGCAAAAATCAAAATCCTCATCAAAAGGAGAATACCAAAAGAAAATCCATTTGCTAGAGGCCTGAAAATATGGAAGATTTCAAGCAACAATTAGAAAGAAATTTGGGAACAACCACAGATTTAACAAATGGGATGAATGCTTAACAGACATGGAGTAAAATGGAAACAATGATGTTGGAAACAAAAGAACAACGTATGAAGAGGAAATGGTGGATGAAGAAAACAACTAAAAATGACAGGTATAAACACAGAAGTAGAAAGAGAAAAATATTGAAGATTGAGTATGAAAATACAAATCAAAGAATTCGAAAAATTGTCAAATACTAATGACACAAAGAATATGCTTCTAATAAAATAAGAGATAGAAGAAGTGCTAGATGTATGGAAACAGTATTGTGAAGATCTCTATAGAGCTGAAGAATAAGAACAAAAATTCAAACACCCTCCTTCTATATTGCAAATAGAACACGAACTGTTTGTTCTAAAGACAGAAGTAGAAGAAGTCATTCATAGCGTAAAAACAATAAGAGCGCAGGTGAAGATTATGTCAGAGGAGAACTACTCAAATAATCGGATTTCAAAGGTATAATATGGAATATCTGTAATAAAATATGACAGGCCGGATAATGGGCAGGTGACTGGACCACAAGGTAATGGTCATAATTCTATTTCGACTTAAAAATTATCTAGATAGATCTCCAAAAAAGTATAAATATACAGGGTGTTCTATTTAAAATAACAAAGTTGATGATAATTCCGGCGAAACCGGAAGTGACAACAACTTGTGTTCTATATCAAAAAATGCCATTTAAAAAGTGTTTTACATATACTAAATTTTATTTTGATATCTTAAAATTTAATTTGAAAATTAGGGGTGCCCCAGGTGTCATTGACACCCGGTATGTACGTACCTAGAAATTAAAACTAAATTGTATTTTTTCTTATTCATAATCTTTAATTCTATCAGCTATGTTAACATTTTGAATTTTTGGCATTACAAAGTTTCTAAAACTTATATAATTAATAGGGATCCGAGGACTACATCTATACAACTCTGCATGAGAAGGAAGCATGTATATCTATCTCTGTCTATTACATGTAAAAGGTCTATGTCTGTTCTCGTTACTAGTTTAGTGACAACAGTTTAAAAACAGAAAGTCACTAGAATCTAGGGAATTTCAACGTAAATAAAATATTACTAAATTTTGTAATTTATAAATTAATAGGTCTCTGAGGACCACACCTATACAAATCTGCAGGAGAAGAAAGCAGGTATATATATCTCTGCCTAATACATGTAAAAGGTATATGTCTGTTATCGTTATTAGATTAGTGATACCACTTTAAAACAGAAAACCACTAGAATCTAGAGAATTTCAACGTAAATAAAATA
This sequence comes from Melanotus villosus, assembly GCA_963082815.1. Classification (NCBI taxonomy): domain Eukaryota; kingdom Metazoa; phylum Arthropoda; class Insecta; order Coleoptera; family Elateridae; genus Melanotus; species Melanotus villosus. Next base: position 47,280,775 of record OY720425.1, read on the forward strand.
TTACTAAATTTTTAAAAAAATTGCTGGATTTTCACACTGCTGAATAAATACCAAATGAAGTAAATTTAAATAACCCGAGGCGTTTTTTAATTACAAACTTTAATTCAATTGAATAGATATACATACTTTTCACGTTTTCACACATTTCAATTTTGGGCAATAACAAAGTCTTTAATTTTCTATCATCCTGTTTAAAATGTGTAAAGTAGAAGCCATTAGATACATTTCAAAGGAAGATGATGATAGATTTTGGGCCAATGCAGTTCAAAGTTTAAGTTGATGTGTTCTCTTAATTTTACCATAATTATTTCAGATAAGTTGTTTAGAAATTCATTGAACGTTTAATACGCAAGTACATTTTAAAATTTCTAGATGTTGGAGAGTTTCCATTTTCAATAGAGTTTGCCATAATTTATGCCAGTTTACGCAATCAAGGGCCTTGCTATAATGTAGGAAGTATTATGATATATAGTTAAACTCCCTAGAGGAAGGAAGATACACAACATATGCTATTCTGATGACACAACTATTATCGCAAAAACTGAAGAAGAGATGTCCCAACTTATTAAAAGAGTAGAAAGTGGAAGTTCGCGTTTTGGGCTGAAACTGAATAGACAAAAAAACAAGTAATGGCCACCGATCGAGCTAACAAGATAGAAAATCTACCAAACAACCGCGATGTTGAGAATATTACTGATATAATTTATCTTGGTTCCCATATCGACCGAGAACTCAACTATTGAGATCAGAAGAGAAATGACACTTGCTAAGGCGGCTCTGACCAACATAAATAAGATCTAGAAGGACAAACACATCACAAAAAACAAAAAGTAAAGATCGTAAATACACTTGTTTTTCCGATTGCATTATACAAGGTATGCATTATATGTATATGTATACGTGCGAGATGTGGATTTGGAGAAAGCTCTTGAGGATCCTCTGGACAGCTTGTACAGTAAATGCGTCCATACTGGACGAACTCAACATCCGAAACAGACTGTCAACGAAAATAAGACAGCGAATCCTGAAATACTTTGGACATGTCACCCGAAGAACAGACGACAACTTAGAAGAACTCGTCATCCAGGAAAAAGTCGAAGGGATCCGATCTCGTGGGCGCTCTCCAAAGCAATAGATTGGCCAAGTGATAGTCATAGTTAACCGGAACGTCACTCCAGGAAATATAAAATAGCCGGTTTTACGCTTGGGTGTGTGTGTGTGTATGTATTGATTGTTATAAAAAGCTATTTGATTGAACCTCTTTATTTTGGTTTATGTTAGTTCTTCTATTAGGTGTAAACAGTTTTTGGATGTTTCAGTTTTCTTCTTGTCTAGCATCTAGGTAGGTTCTAGTAAAGTTTGCACGATTTTTGGTTTATCTTTATTTCCTTCCGACTTATCAGCTTCGATTTCATTTTCGCTGCTTCTT